>JAFHKQ010000007.1:1385335-2770671 GCA_017163955.1 Apiospora koreana | reverse complement strand
TGGGGGTACGTGGGAAGGGGGTGAAGAAGCAGTACAAGCTGCATTGGAAGGATCGTCCTTTCAAGGAGGATGGATGGGTACCCAAGAAATTTATCAGCAAGCGATTGCTACGTGAACATGAGGAGCAGTCTGGCAAGGCGAAGGATTTATCATCTGTATCTTGATTGCTTGGAACATTATCTGATTTCTTTTATACACTCGGCGCTACATAAAATGTCTTTTTTTTCTCATCGCTGCACTATTAGCACCTTGTATCGCAGTGGAAGTACAAGCTATTTATTCTTATAATCTAGCTTTGAATTCCTCCATTCATAACTACAGTGGGTGGCAAAGACTTTTGCTTGTCCTTTCTATGCAAAGGTTGCTATTCTTGCAGCACAGCTCAGTAGCGGCGGTGTCTCGGCATTGTCTGATGTCTGTTGTTGAGAGTCGGGCTTTGCAAGTGAGAGGAACCTTGATCTAGGAACTGTGATACAGGAACCGCGATCCAGGAACTGTGATCAAGGAACTGCGATTCATAAATGAGATTCAGGAATCATGATCCAAGAACAGTGATCAAGGAACCAGAAACCGTTTCAATTCTCCTCAGCTACCTCAATCCACTGTGCATTGCGAGTGCGCGCGAATGCTTAAAATAGTACAGTAGAATTCGAAACGGTTTCGCTTTTTCAGGGCAAGGTCTCCTTTAAAAACTGGCCCAGCCTTATCTTGGCGCTGAAAGGTACTTCGAGCAAACGTGGGGTACTTCTGGATGTGCCTGGAACGGTTGGTTCAAGCCTCAGCGACCAACTGTGGCACTGAACTGTACGGTAGATACTGGAAGGCAATTATGTGCCATATGCACGAAAAGACGTAGTGGATGTCGCGGGGCTGATGGGATACTGATTATAGTGTCTAAGTTTGGTCCACCGTGGCTTTGCAATCCGGTGGAAATAGTGTTTTGGGGACCAAACCGTCTGCTGGGGCATCCAGTGCTGACAAGTGCAGCTGGCTATGGCTTAGCTCCTGGCTGCTGTCCTGGCCCCTGGCTCCTCCCCTGGCACCGGCCATCAGGCGACGAGGGGGCGAAGGCAGTTGAGCCAGTGACAGTCCAGGGTGGGTGGGAGGGCACCAGGGTGGAAGGCAAAGAAGCTGTTTACGTACAACTCAAGAGCTCTACAACGTCATCAATCTTCTAAATATAATGTACGTATATACAGTAGTATAAATTGCTTCATCATTAACTCACACTTAAATTTGGTGAACAATGGAATATTGTGAACTTATATTTGTAGCCTCGGACAACACGTGTGTCTCCACGTGTACTGCCAATTAGTCAAGAACTCCACGCCCACCGTAACTCGTTCCAATGCGCACCCTGCACCCGCCGCGGGGATCCACTGTATCGGCAGTTTTGGTCGTCTGATCGGTAGTACCCGTACGACCGCAGAAACTGTGCAAACACCTTGCCCAGGCTCCATCTTGGACGCCGAATTGACTACGTAGCTCTTCCCCGCGATACCGTACCGGGGTCTTGGACAACAGCGAGGGCCAGCTCGTTGTCGAGACCCTCAACCTCGAATTGTGCCAACATGGCGACGGGCTACTAGATTGGCCATACTATCTCGAGGTCGTTGATAATGCCCGTGATTTGTTCACCAACTTACCAAAGTGTTTCCGTCATACCTGGGCGGTGACAATTATGTCCCAACTTATGCGATGACGATGTGCTGGCTCCCAGGGCTAGTTGGCTGCTATTTTGTATGTAAATAAAGGCAACTTCAATGCTGGACTTCGTTTCAGATCACCCAGTGTTTTAATACCCACCCAACGATCAGCCTATTATATATATTAATCAAAGTGCTTCAACATCGAGATGAGGATGTTCATCTCTTCAGGTCTGTCTCTGTCTCTGGGTGGGTTTATCGTACGGATGCTACTATGGGTGTGACCCGGTCCGTTTATCATTCATACATTAGTCCTGAAGTTCTAAAGAGCTTTTTGCATAATCTGATCCTCATTGAGAATCTTGAGTTGTATTAGCTGCAGCCTTTCCTCGTGTAACCTTTTTGCTTCCATATACATGACCTATTTATAGCATCCAACTATGAAATACCCGTGGTCCTAACCGTGCTCAAATGCTCGTTGCCGATAGATGCGTTAAACATTACGTCGCAGCTCCAGCACGTCCACGTAAATCTTCTCCGCCTCCGCATACCTCCCCTGCATGCTGCGTGTCGCTGCGAGATCTGCCATGCTCCTGATCGTGTCCGGATGCTTCTCGCCGAGAACCGCGCGTCGCAGCTCCAGCACGTCCACGTAAATCTTCTCCGCCTCCGCAGTCGTTGGTCTAGGCCTAGGCTGCGCAGCGTTGAGGTCGAGTTACGGATCATGGATTGCACCACAGCGCGATCGAAGGGTCAATCCATCTTTTCCAACCACACGTGCTCCAGACCCTTCATGACACGTAGCGACATGGCGGCCCTTTCATCCAGGGCGACGAATCCAAATCTTGAGAGATTCGAGCATGGCAAGGACGCAATGCTACGCGCAATGGACTTGCCGTGAGTGTGAGCGATGTAGGAACACCTGGTCTCAGGCCAGCGGACCTTCTTCCAGGTTGCTTCTTCAGGGTCTCGTCCATATACCGTGCCCGGGTATTTCTGTCAATATATCCACTATCGTACATGCGTATAGCAGAGTCTCGTACGATGGGTACAGTGGGGTCCGATCGTTGCGTCAGATGCAGAGCAATGGACCCGCTCGCCCTTGGTGTAGAGCTGTTTCTTCCGGGCGGTGGTCCGGTGCGAAGACCGAGGATATGGGGCGCCTCTCGGATGTGGCGACATGAACAGCGCGCTTGTGCTGCCGAGGCATCCGAATCAAGCACCGACGCCGGCAGGTCCAACACGATGAGCATAGTGGTTGTTCTTTCTCACTGTTGTCTAGCATCATCTCCAGGATCTCGTTGGAGGAACCAAATCAAGACCAGTCGGCTGGACAGAAGCTGCTGTCTTGGCCTGGAGCCGGGTACTCCTTCTTGTCGCGGACATGACTGCCAGGTCGCGGGGGATGGATGACCCGTGGCTCATAAAAATAAACCGCTGTTCGCTGCGTCGCTGGGGGAGAATGGGTCGCGGCCGCGTCAGTCGCGTGCGTCGGCTTGGCGTCGGCTTGGCGTCGGCTTGGTGTCGTGCTGGGCCTTCGTGTCGTGATCGAAAGCGCGGCTGTGTGGAGTCGAAAGCACTTACGCGCGTCCCGATGGGCGCTGGGCTCTGTACGCGCACAACATCGCTCTGCCGAGGATGGAGGAAATCGACAGACAATTGCCCAAAGACTAATCTGTGACCCGGCCGGTGCTGCCGCAGAGGTCGAGCAGGCTCAGGCATTGCTCGGCGCCTTGCTCTCTTCCCACCAGTCACGGTGTTCATAAACCTGAACACGCCATGGACGAAGGTGGGTGGCATCAATCGCATAACCAGCTAGCCCGTAACCATATTCTTGTTCTTCCGCAGCTCGCCTCAAAGGCTTGCTCGACCGCCTCCTCTCGATATCTTCATCTTGGTTGGAATCGGCCACGGCGATGTGGGGACTGGTGGTGGCGTCAATGTCGGATCGGATGGCTGGGGCGAGGGCTATATCGAGTGTGGCGACGCCTGCGGCTCTTGTTTCTGGGTGGCGCATCGCGGATGACCTTAATCTTCCTTGCCGCTGAAGCTCGGTGCTGGCGTAGAAGCCAGACTCGTGAGCAGGTCTTAGAGGAGGTGTGGGATGGTATACTTGGCAAGTTAAATGCGACAATCCTTACTTTGGGCGGCTGACTCGCGAAGGGATGTATGAAAAGGGACAAAGAAAGGTGAGGTGGAATGTAGCAGCTAAGCAGGCCAACCAAGTACAGCGGGCGGGGCAGTCCTGCTGTGACTAGCAAAAACTGGAGGCCACAGCGTAGTGACCAATAGTTCTCTCCTAGTTGAGACCCTAATTGTATGACCGTGGTTAACCCCCATTGGTAGGGCTGGTAGTGCGCTTTCAACTGTTTCCAAGCTAGCGCTGAGGTAACGCCAATTCAATTCGACCGACACCCCACAGCATGTCTCACAAATTCCACACAGCATCACCTAGTGCCTGATCAAAGGCCAATTCAACCTCACCTTCCACCTCAACGGGATCCCGTATTGATTACTAATGCAGGGCCAGACGCCCAATGCTTCATTGAACCAGATTCAGCCCTGTGGCACGAACAGCATTCCGTTTTACCCCCACAGCCAACGCATCCTCCACAGTGTCCAATCGAGCAAAACATGGCTCGATATCATCGTCTTGTTGAGCAGGCGAAAGCCCTGTCCGTTTCTAGGAGAGTTCCTTGCAAACCTCAAGGAAATACACTGTCACCGCCAACTTCTAAGAGAAGACGATTAGTGGTTGCTCCAGATTCCTTCCCATCGGACTATTGCCACGACCAAATTCAGGGATTGCTTACTGCGAAAGCATTATCAAAAACCGCGGTAAGCTCGCCTGATCGTACACTTGGATTAACAAGTCGACCCTTCATACTTGCACCCGCGAGCCTACGTCAGCCAACTGAGGAAACATGTAAAGGCGGTCTCGTTAAGCCAGAAAGCTTCACCCCAGGTTTTGGTAAAGACTCCCCCCCATCTACTCCAGCGGACGGGCTTGGTAGCCGCGATGTGGAGAAAGCTGTATTCGGACCAGGACCAAGCCCGCCTGCACTGCGGCCTCTTTCGCCTGAGCCGTCAGTAGATACGGAGCCAGTCCTTTGTCCTGAGCAGGCCGCTTTGGTAGACCTTATCTGCGCTGGACAGAATGTCTTCTACACGGGATCTGCTGGATGCGGAAAATCGACGGTTCTAAAGGCCTTCACCAAGCGCTTGGAAGGGATGGGAAAGAAGGTTCATATTCTCGCCCCAACTGGTCGTGCCGCTCTGCAGGTCAACGGAGCTACCACATGGACATATGCAGGGTGGACGCCCAATTCTCATAAGAAACCCCTAAAGGAACTCCAGAAGAGTGCGCATGGCAAGTTCGTGTGGAAGAGATTCAACGAGACCGATGTACTTGTCATTGACGAGATCAGTATGGTCGAAAACCTGCATTTCGAGAGACTGAATAAAGTAATGCAGGACGCACTCTATGATCCGGATTTGACTGTTCAGAAAGCATTCGGAGGCGTTCAAATAGTTGTGACTGGAGACTTCTGCCAGCTGCCGCCAGTTCGACCCTTCCAACACTGCATA
This sequence comes from Apiospora koreana, assembly GCA_017163955.1. Taxonomy (NCBI): domain Eukaryota; kingdom Fungi; phylum Ascomycota; class Sordariomycetes; order Amphisphaeriales; family Apiosporaceae; genus Apiospora; species Apiospora koreana. The sequence continues at coordinate 2,765,437 of JAFHKQ010000007.1, read as the reverse complement.
GAATGCGGCAAAGACCTCGTCGAGGATTATCACAAGGGTGAACCGTCCTACTCATGCCCGACCACTCACCACCCCGTTTGGCGCGACGAGGACAAGTGGGCGTTCAGTAGTGACGCATGGAACCAGTGCGGTTTTGTTCACGTCAATCTCAAGACCATCCACCGTCAAAATGACCCCACGTTCATCCGTATATTGAACAAATGTCGAATCGGCGAAGCGCTTACTGAGAGCGAGAAGCGACTCTTGATGGATCACCCTTGCAAAGTGCATCACGCGACCGAACTCTTTGCCACCCGTGGCGAGGTTGCACAGGTGAATCAGCGGCAGTTCGAAAAGCTCCAAGCCCTCAAGCATACCTACTGGGCTCGCGATACGTTCAAGTGGCGGAAGATGAAGCATCCACTCCTAAGTCGTAAGGCCATTCGAAAAGCCGTTGGGCCCGATGGCCATCAGCCCCTCTCGGCTCTGGACGATCACCGGTTCGACCAATGTGTGGAGCTTAAAAAGGGCATGTTGGTGGTGTTGCTCACCAATCTCAGCCTGCGTCTTGGGCTCTGTAACGGCAGCCAGGGCATCGTCTGCGGTTTTGTGCCGTACAAGAAAGACAAACTGCCCGCCGTTCACGGTGAACACGCCCATGTAAAGGAAAGCGAGATCAAGTCCTACATCGAAGGTCCCGGTGTTGAATGCAAAGTGTGGCCCGTTGTTCAGTTCCACAACGGTATCAAGCGTGTCATCCACGCAGAATGCTCCGTCAACGAGCTGGGGGACGAAAAGCCGTATTCGCTGCTGTCGCGGACGCAGATTCCCCTAGCGCCTGCGTGGGCCATGACCATCATAAAAGCAGGGCCTAACCCTGGACCGCGTCATCGTCAACCTATCGAAAGCGTTCGAGGTTGGTCAGGTCTACGTGGCGCTGTCCCGAGCCACCGGGCTCGAGGGGCTGAAGATCGAGGGGGACGTCGCAGGGCTGGAGGCGGGGATAGGAGGGGATAGGAGGGTGCAGCGGTTCCTGAGGGATAACTTTGGCTTCTTGGATGGTTGAGTTAGTTTTTGTTTTGCTACGAAGACGTCATTGCCCACGACTACTATTCCGCAGACCGGGAGGTGGCGGGCCAGGGGATGGATGCTGAAGCAAGTAATGGGATCAATATTCCAGTCAAATATAGCACACTAAATGACGTAAAGTATAATGTATTTCCTCCAGAAAACGACACATTAAAGGAGAAAACAGCTTGTGCCAATGGACAGTCAACTCGCCGAGATCACAAATTGCTGCCGATGCCACGCTCGGAGACGAGAAGCGGATCCACGCGAGGATCCAAGTTCTTCTTCCTCCCGGCGCCACATTCGAGGTCGGTATTTGGATGGATCACTATCGGTTTAACGATTAAATTTTTGATATGAAAAAGCTGGAAGCATCGGACAGCTTTGTCGGCCGTGACACACTGACGCTTGGAGAGAGCGTGTTTGTCGACAGTGAAACTCATCGCCTCTTAGGGGCATCCATTTCCCTGGGGATGTGGGCTCAGCGTGCATGCAACAAAGTAGCCTAGAATACCGAAGCGAGATCGCGGTGCAACAAAAGTTTATTTTAGCGCCCCCAGCTCCATCTAAGATTAGACCCACGTCTCGGCCAGCGCGTCTACGGCGCGCTTTCTACAGTGCCTGTCTTTTTCCGCGCAACAGAAGGTACATCCGACGTTTGGCGCGTTGGTAACTCTCAGAGTCAGACGATAAACTCTTAGGAATCATCATGCAGGCTGCTGGAATCGCTGTCCTCCAGTCGCGCCGTGATTTCACGACGCGTCAAGAGCAGCGACTAGTGGAGCAGCTAGGGACAGCTTGCAGGGCTGTCTGGCCCGCCGCGGCAGCTGATCGAGCGTACGTGGGGCGTTCGCGCTAGGCTCACAGCCCTACCAGTGACGCTTGGGCCTGACAGATCGCAGTCCTGGCCCACGTTCTAGTTTGGGTAGCCAGGGAAAACGACGGCTCAGGGTTGGCGGAAACGGAAGGTCCGTGAGCAATATCGGAAAGCGCAAACAAATAAAGTCACCACAAAAAGCTTTTGGTGTAGTCTCTTAGGCAAAGGCTCAATTGAACAAGACAGCAATCACGGCACCAGTGAGTGTTCATTCGATACAAGAAGCAGCTACAGTACATGATGGATATCTGTTGCGAAGGGGTGCGAAGGATCGTTCAGCAGATACACTGCCGTAACCACGTAGGTACCCTGCCCGGAGTACACAATCGCATTGGCTAGTATCACGACGCAGCCGGCTCACCTGAGTTCCAAAGGCACCCAGCCATTCCAAGGGATTGAGTCGACGTAGACCTGTTGGATGTGAACGATAAAAACGCAAGCTGGCAAAGGGTACGCTTCGTCCGCTTTCATGCTTCGCTGCGCGCATTCATGACCTCATCAAGCATCGGGTGGCCCTAGCAAGCTTGCCATCCATCCCTTTCTATGGACGCAAACGCAAGGGGTGAAACGGTGGGGCCAGAGGCACTATTTACTCGCCATGGAGTGACGCCGCCAAACCTCGCTGGTGACTTTAATCAATGCTTCAAGCATCCATCTCAACAAGTGCCACAAGACGCAGCTGGCCGCTGTTGTTACCGTGGAACTGGAGGTCGAGAGGAACACAAGCATCGGCAAGACATCCCTAGGTCGAAGATGTCATTCGCAGCGTGGACTGCGCACAATGTTGAACCTCAAGAACAGTCCATTCTGATGTAGCATGTGAATTTCGTCTGGGCGGAGACCTGCGCGCATACTCCCGTAACTTCCAGAGACGCTTCAGTTAAAGCTTGACTACTCCCACTTCCATCAATTTCCAGATGAAAGATGGGCTTTACCAGGTCTGACTCAACAAAGACGTGCGGTAGTCAAGTAAGACCATCTGAGTGTATGTTCGGCGACGCACACTTGCTTGCACATTCCACGTCAATACCTCAGCTCCAGAACGACCCTGTGACGCATCTGGGCAGCTACGTTACTATTACCGGTCGTCTGGGTACTCATCACCTGACAGGAGCCACCAGGAGCTTCAGGCTAGACATCCGATGGAGACGTCAAAATCTAAGGAAGTGAAGCCAGCATGACCGATCGGCACGTCCGAGCGATGATGAATCGACCATGTATTTAACGTCTGTACTGCAAGCACGTCAACTTCTATTTGAGCGCCAGTGGGGATTCCTACATAAACTTCGATAATATACTAATTTCGAACATCGCATCAAAGTCCGAAAAGCAACAATGACAACATTCTGAGTCCCTCTCTGTCTCTCGTCCTCTGTCCTCCCCAAACAGATATATTGACGGAGTAATTTGTTCCTGGATTAGAAGAACAAATAGCATGGACACCCGCTGCGATGCAGTATACCGACAGGCAGCAACAGGAAAAAGAAGATATCTGTATAATGCCCCTATATAAAGAAAATACAGATGCTGTTCCAAGCAATCAAGATCTAGATAATAAATCTTTCGCCTTGGTAAACTGTTCCTCGTGTTCATGTAGTAACTTCTTGCTGATTAATATCTCGGTCACCTATCCATCTTCGTTGGCAGGGCGATCCTCCCAATGCAACTGGTACTGCTTCTTCGCCCTCTTCTCGTAGATGCACAAAATCTTAACACCCTCATATGCGGTCTTTTCACATGCCCTGCATGAAGATTGCGAGGCGATTTGCCAGCGAGTCCCTTCCACGAGCAGGACCCTGTTGACGCGATCGCAACAGGCTTCCTTGGCGCAGAAACAAATTAATGGCTGCCCTGTGGCAAATGGGCGTCGAGAACTGTCTTGGGCTTGGACTCCAGTGCGTCAACACTGCAACTCCCCCACCTAAACGAATCTGCTTGCTTGACCTGACAATACCTTGATTTCCAGATGGGTTCCAACACCGAATTTGATCGGCTACAAGTTCCCGGGTGACAATGACTATTTCTCCGTGCCGTACTACAACAACCAACCCATCTGGCTGACACAGACCAACGAGTTCCACCTTCTCATGGCCATGTCGATGGATATGGCGCCGGGGGTCTTTGACATTCACCACGTCAACAGGCGCGAGGAAGGAGCGAGCAAGCGGCGCCTTACCGAGGTAAGTAACGGCCTACCGCTTTCTCTTTCTACAAGAAGCAAGGCAGCCAACCAAAGGTGAAACCAAACAGTTCACAATGATGGAAGTAATTGTGGCCGTGGAGAACAATTGGATCGAGGTCGCCGACATGGCGGAGACATTCGTCATTCACATTTCACGTGCACTGAAGCAGAGCCCTAAGCTTCGCAGCCTCCTGCACCTAGTCCGCAAATTACACTCATCTGCTGGTGCGCTGGAGCTGGGTTTGGATTCGCAGCAAAAGCTACCCGCCCTTACCTTCCGCGAAGCGAAGAGCCTCCTGCGGGACCAGTTGCGCTTCTATGAAGCAGACGACGGCGCCGATCTTACGTAGGTAGCCCGCAAACCTCTGATTCTCTGTAATTAGTGAGGCTAACTCCAGACCAAGTCCCGAGGAGGAAGCGGCTTTGGCAGGTCTCATGAGCCGCAGTCCTCCTAAGCCGCACGCTCCAACCGATGTTTTTATCGTGACAGAATACCCGGCCAGCGTTCGCTCTGCCTTTGTGCAACCCCTAGCCGCTGACCCATCGCTTACCTCTTCATTCGATGTTATCCTTCGCGGTCGCGAAGTCGCTTCGGGGTGGCAGATGGTCCATGACGCCGCTGCGCTTCGCAAGGCAATGAGTGCCCACACCCCTCCTATTGATCCGGATGCGCCTATGTTCCGGCCCATAATGGCGTCGATCGAGGCGGGCATTTCGCCATACGGTACCTACGCGTTTGGGTTTCAACGCGTGTTGAAGGGCATACTGAGACTCGATGATATCAAGGACACTGCGCTATTTCCTCGAAGTAGTGACATGATAGAAATGTAGCAGCTTTCTTCGTCTTGCTGCTCTAAGCGGTGAAGAATTATGGCAATGGGTCGGCAAATGTGGCTTGCACTTAGAAGGAATGAATAGCTCCCTTCTTTATCTTTATAGCTAATAAACGTAGGGTCGAGACCGGGGCCGTCGTCACCCTTTATTATATGAAACATTTGTCACGTACATGGGCCACCTGGCCCATTCGGGACAGACTCCCTAGGGGGTCCCTACAGTACCGTCCATAAAACCTATCTATCTACAGAATACAGAAGGACAAGCGTTAGCTTTGTCCTTACCCCCCCCTATATGGACGACTCCATTCTAGTACCTAGGTGCGACCGCCAGTGACCTTTACAACATTATACACAAAATATAATTTATGAAATCAAAATAAAGTAAAAACATTAAATATTTTTTTAAAATATATAACGTGTATGTCAGGTGAGTCGGACAGTTAAGTGGGTCGGACACTTTTCGGCACCTTCGCTATAAATTAATCAAGTACACAACTATAACGCCGTAAATTAATTCAAACTAATTAGAATCCGACTCTCCGGAGGTTTCTATATCCATTTCACAAGTACGCGCATTATGGCCTGTGTTTCCGCAGATGCCACAGCGCCTTTCGCGCGGTTGCGCCCTCCTTACGCGACTGCTGCTCGCACGCGTTTCGTCCCCTAACTGCGTATTAACGTCCTTTTGATCTAAAAGATCTTGCCCCTCGCCGATACTAAGTGTGCCCCCTTGTCTTACATGTGTTTTCTTTGCCCTGCGACGTTTGGCGAGGTTGGTATTCGCCTCTCGAAGGGTACGGTTCTCGGCCTTTAAAAGGGCCAGCTCGTGCATTACCGCCATCGTACCCTTCGCAATCTGGTCAACAGCCGACAAAATCGGTGTCGGAGAGCTCCCCTGGTGATGGCGGACTCGGCTTTTAATAAAATCAGTCTGCGAAATCGCCTCGGTCGGGTTGTGCGGCGTCTGAGAGGCCCATGGGATGGTCGCGGCCGGGAGGCTCCCGGTCGGCGAAGGCGTCGATAACTTCACATCCAGTTTCGATATGATCCTGTCCGGATCTAGAGGGACTAAACCGGCCCCTTTGAATCCTGCCTTGACGTTATCTGGTGTAAATACCTTCGAAAACGCGGCCTGGAAGGCGATAAGGAACTCAACCTTCGTAATATGGTTTATATGCGATTTTATAAACCCTTCGATTTCGCGACCGTACGCCCGCTTCAATGGGCCAAAACACCCAACGTCAAGTGGCTGGAGTAGATGCGACGAGTGCGGAGGCATAGAGACCGTAATGATATTTTTCTCTTTGCAGAAAGCCTGGAATTCGGCCGAAACGTGGCTCTCGTGCCCGTCGATTACCAACATCCGATATGTGCCCTTTGTGCGCGCGGCAGTATGTTTATCGAAATGTCGAATCCAGTCCAGGCCTGTCTCGTTATTCGTCCATCCATTCGAGGTCGGTTTTATTACCCAGTCGCGTGGTAGGGTACTGTCGGCGTACCAGTTCGCGAGATGGGTCTTACCTTTTACCGCTATGAACGGCGGGACGCACCAACCGTCCGCACACACGCCCTGGATCGCGGTAGTCCATTCCCGATTGCCAGGCTGGACCTTCTTTCGTTTCCCGTCGCGATCGGCGCCCGTAACGACCATCGAGGACGCGATCTGGCCCATCATAAAGCCGGTCTCGTCGAAGTTGTACAGATCCTCGTCGAGGATACCGTACTTCGCCCTTATATTACGGAATAGCTCGAACCAAGCCGCGATCTTTTTAGGATCCTCGCAGAGGGCCCTCTGGTAGTCGTATACACGAGAAAGCCGCGTCTTGAGCTGTGGTTGTCGCTTGACGAAGTTCGAGGCCCAACGCGTCCCGACGCGTATCGCGTCACGCGTCGCGAGGATAGTATTGGCTATATCTTCCACGTTAGGAATCCGGGGGGCAAAGCCTCGCGAATCTAGATCGATTATATACGTAATAATCACATTCTCTTCTAGTTCCGTTAATCGAGCGCTGCCAGAGCGCGTATCCTGTCGGGCGCATTTTCCGTTTATTCTATCGGAAAGGGTTGATATGGGGATATTGAAGATTTTCGCTGCACGTCGTACGGACAATTGAGGGTCCTGCGTAATAGCCTGAACCGCTAGAAGGATTTGAGACTCTTTTGAAGTATGTGCCATAATTAGTAGTAGAGTTATAAGTTATTCAAGTTGAGCTGGCGGAAATTAGGTAAAAGTGTCCGACCCACTTGACTGTCCGACTCACCTGACATACACGTTATGAATAGTAACGTAATGTTTTAAAATAAAATAAATATAACCTATTGTTACGACCTGGCCCAGCCATGCGGCCCAGAACCCACTTCACTGTAACGAACGCTATCCGGGGTCCAATAGAAACCGTGGTAGAACGTACGGGGGGTTATGTTGGCTATACGAGAGAGTATCTGGACGTGCAACAGGTGGTCGCCTGCTGATACAATGAACAATAACCGTGACTGAATCGTAACTGAGTGTAGAACTTGAGGGTATTCACAATAGAGTCGTTAAGGCAATGTGCCTCACCAATGGGTTAAGATTGATGCTTAGATTGATCACTGAAGTAGAGAGTGCCTATATGAAATACCGGCAAGCGGTACAAACGTTGCGAGAGCCGTTTCTTCAGTACATACTTAATAGGGTAGGTCGTCCATGGTACGTCTGTACGGCACCATAACTACGCCGGCAGCGAAGTTGACGCAACATGGTTAGATAGGCTGCCAAGAAGCAGTTCCTGCTCGAGAACTCGGTAGCTTCGCAAAATGATCAACACATAAATGGCAGGCTGTATATACTGTACTGTACTGCACTGGTCACTTCTGGAGACTGGGCCTCGAGACACGAAGCCTGTAATATTGGAGTAGCTTTCGATAGCATGGTCAGGAAAAGATGCGAAACGGGTGCGTTTTACCCAGAGATACGGGAAAGTACGGACCAGAACAGCAGCATGGGAGGTTGGGCGTACAGTGACTTCGAGGCTACGGAGTACGACCAGATGCATTTCGGCTGCCCTCGAACGCTGGGTATGTCGTAAGGACTGAACTAGCCAAACGAGAAAAATAAACATTTGCTAATCATGCGACTGTCCGCTCCTGTTCAGCTTGTCTGGCCGAGTGGATGCGGATTCAATTCTCAGGCTCTGCGCGACATGGCTGGCCTGCGTCTTGGCTCATGGTGGCTCGGTCACAACTGTGAGTCAACCAAGCGACTACAGCGACTAAGAGACTACAGACAGTTGTCGTCTCCCATGATCTGGCTAGCAATGAAGATACGACCGATCACCACAAGTAATCGGTTACATAGTTGCCTCAGGTAATGAGCTGCCGCTTGTGGTATCCCATGTACTACTTCTTCGCCCGAACTGAATGCTGCTGGAACTCGTCCGAAGGTCGTCCAACATCACATCCATCTTCTGTAATAGGGCATCAGGCAGAATAACTATCGGGCGAGACGCAGGTTGAGGCACATAGAAGCGCCGGAGATTACAGTGCATACTAGAGGACTAGGCCTACCACGGCTACCTCTTGTCGACGAACTCGCCGACATCCTCGATTCCGCAAATACATTCCTCCTCCAAGTATTTGCAGTCGCAGCCGCAATCAGGAAGGCTGTGTAGATTGTGAATGGGCAGCCTTACTTGTAGGAAGCTTATACAGTAGAGGCTGTGTATAGATGATTTCTCCCAATGACACAGCTGGGAGTACGTTTTGCCTTCTTTGATAAAAGGCTCCAGACACTGGGCCTTTTCTTCAACTATAGGAGAGCGAGAAATGTAAATTCGCCAATGGAATAACTTAGAAAATGCATCGCATAAGAGCTTTGGGGAGTTATTACACATTCCAGTGGTCTTATTATTACTCTCTTGTCTTCATACTTTGGCTGTACGACAGAACCGCACAGCGCTTCTGTCGGCGTCAAAGTCGATGATGGTAACTTCTTCCATAAAAGGAAAGCCGGTAGAGAGGTCGCTTCTTTGGCTATCCATTCGCTTAATTTTTGCGAGAACCCCTTCATGAGAGTGGGAGATAATAGCTTGACTAATATTCGGCTGCAGCATTTTTTGGAATCTCTCAATCAGGAATCGGGGTTCTGATAAGCTACAGCATCAAATGGCACTCCTTACGTCAGATCATGGTCATTGAAGTTAATATGGGCCTAAATCCTGTAGGGAAATCCGTGGCTGCACATGCCGGCGATTGATATAGAAAAGTCAGCAGCCAATAGTACACCCAGAGTGACCAACGCCAGCCCCCCAACACCTAACGAAAAGGCATGCATATCCATGGAATCATCGTAGTGGCGTTGGTGGCGTGTATTGTTAGAGAACACCGTCCTCTTCCATAGGTTGAGTACTCGAATCGTCCTCCATAGGAACAGTGGCAGTAAGAGAGTCTTGAGCGACAGTGGCATCCTCATCACCACCAGTCATTTCGACGTCCCCGTTTTCTTCGTCATCATCATCCGGGACGAAGGCAGCTGTTGAGTTTTGGTACCTCGGTTCCATGTAGATGGGCATGGGGACAAGGGGGTACTTGCGGTTGAAAACGCGGTCGGCGGCTTTGCCGTATGATGAGTCCCACGGCATACGCATGGCGTCGGGCACGGGCCAACCGAGGGCGTCGTTGTGCAGCCAGAGGCGCACCAGGTGGCGCGAGAAGGTCTCGCTGTCCTGGTAGGGCTGGCGTGCGTGTAGCGTGCTCCACGAGTTAAGGTATACCATGTCCCCCGGCTCGCTCTCTAGGCAGACCTCGTGCTGCCGCGCCACCTGCTGCACCCGCGCCAGGGCCCGTAGCTGCGCTGCTGTCAGTGGGGGCAGCTTAGAGGCGGCAGCGGTCCGGGGGGCGGATGCTAGGGGACCCAGGCGGGCAGGGTCCATGGAGAATAGCAGGTTACCTTGATAGAAGTCTAAGAGCGGAGACAATGTGTAAGGGGGCCTTTGCTTGAGGCTTCTATTTCGTACCAAACACAAGTAAGGGGTTAGTCAAGAAGCCATGTGCAAAGCGCCAGATGAGGGAAGTGGGTCGAGGGGCTTGGAGCAATGAACCACAAGGCGAGCAGAAGGCTTACGCTTGGATAGGCCAGTTCGGCTCCATGAGCGTTCGAAGAGTTGAGTAGTCAGAACGGGCTAGCTTGTTATACACAGTGTGGGAGGAGGCGACGCACAACCGACCGCCAATGGCAGCCGTCTTGCGTATGTGAATAGACAATATATCTGAGCCCATATCGCAATGGTATGGCTATAGCAATATCAGCTCGGGCGACCATACTGGAGCATAGCTTACAAAGATCATCTTACCAACCCAAAGTTTGTGTGTATACCGTGCCTCCCCTCGAGAGGGACGGTCCAGGTTTTAGAATCGGTGACATGGGCTATATAATGGAAGACAGGTCAGCACAGCATTTATACCGTGATAAGATTACGCAAGAATAAATATACAAAGCATGGATCCTTTGGCGTCTTGGAGCCCTCGGCGGTTGCCGATGTAGCTTGAGATGCCTAAGTAGATGACCATATAGTCCTCGATGGAATATCGTGAATCGATACCGCGGATAACGCATAGTCCAGTCCCATTATGGACTTCAAGTGCGCATCTATTGAGGCGACTCTCCAGGCTAGGGAGAGGGAAAAGCTCACGGGAGACTTGATCGCCGTGCATATTAAGGCCTATAAGTCATGTAAACGCGATGCCAAGTATGAGTAGACAGAAGAGAAGACCAACCCTTGAAATGCTCTAACGCCGTCTCTACAACTAGAACATCTTGTTCGGTAAGATCCAATATATGCTGAGGCTGGTCGATATCTGACCCTGACCATGCCGTGGGACCGTGTATTTGTAATGGGAAGTTAGGTATTAGTGAAGGGTGATGTGAGTTGTGGGTGTGTTCGAGCTGGCCCAGAGTATAAACGAGGCTCGACGAACTGAGAGGAAGGGTTTGAGTCGCCATCGTTTGCCCGTCCAACAGCAAGACTGGCAGAAGCGTGCTTAGGATCTGAGGTGGGGGACTGGGTTCTGGTGTGTTCTTTGTAGCCAAAGGGGTTAATTGGGAAGTTGGCGGCGCTGCGAGAGTACTCGTGAACTAGCCATGGAGAAATATAGGGAGACCACAGTTCTTTGAGGGTACTTCCCTGACATTTACGACAGACGGGTACAAGCTACCATCGTAAAGCAACCGAAGCCCTCGCCGATAGTATAGAATGACACATAACCAGCCAAGGCCGCGACTCGAGAAGGCAACTATGTACCAACATGTAGGAGGCACACAATACATACGGGCTTACTGTGGTTGGTTATAGTCCAGTCGTTGGTACTTGAAAGCAGAGTCCATAGACCAATTGACTTCCAGCTACTGGTAGATAACCGGCTTCTCCACGGTGTTATAATACAACCTGCACAGGGAAGATGCATGGCCGCTTGGGACATGATACAATGTAGTGTTATTTTCTTGAGTTTGGGCCAAGGAATGTCCAGGCCTCGGGTCTTTGAATCATTCTTACTAACATGTCACTTAATTCGAAAAGAAACAATCACCTCTCTGCGCCGCCCACCCAACCGACTTGGTTTATCTCAGGAATTTTGCCGGGATCTCGTCTTGTGGGGTATTCTGCGAGGCCGACCTATTTCAGGCCGTGACTAAAACCACCATAATGAAATGTGAAGGACCGCTTCGCACTTTAGGCCTGCCAATTCCAGACATAATCGTTGGTAAGCAGTTTCAAGAGCGACTCATTTTCTCGCTAATCACTATGTTAGAAGCCATCAACCGCAAAAGACGAGAGTCTATCGACCAGATTATTACCGGTCTTCATTGCCTCCTGGTCGATCTCTGTGATAATCGACTTGGATGCTCCTTCGAATGTTCGTCGATTTTACTCGGTGCGCTTACAAAGCAAATGAATTCAAACGGATTCCTCGATATAAAGACGGGGTCCTCTCTTTTGGGTTTCAGCTTGGAGGCGATATCGAAAGCCACACGCGAAACCCGGTCTCCTCGCTGGCACTCTATCTCACAGGTCAATCTATTTGGCCCATCACCTCGCGTTGAACATAGCTGCAACCTTCAGTCTCTTGTGCAATCAAAGATGCAAGGTTTAGATCACGTAGCAATTGGTTTCCAATGGTCAGGCTTTGGGAAGAACATTTTCCCTTTAATGTTGGTATATGGAATTTCATAGCCATTCACACTACTTTACGGGGCTGAGAAGGCTAACCCAAAGATGAAAGATAGCTCATATGATGTGACGGAACGGATACCACGTGTTTTCATATTGGAATGAACTATATTCCATCTACGCTGGGGCTGAAGTAGTATCCTGGTATACAGACGGCTTGAGGTGTAGAACGGCTTCAGCATGATTGTGTACTGGTGGAACATCTCAAATCTTCGCCAGAGTAATTGAGATTGAAACATCAGTTAGATGAAAAATGATCTGAACAGAACCGTCTCATTCTTGAAGCTTCTGCTGCATTTAGCAGACGCGTTGCCCCTCTGATCTACGACGTCGCAGTGGGGGCTTCTTTCGGAGACACTCCCATTGGGAGCATGAGTCCTGCGGGAACTTTCTTCGATCTAGTTCGTACAGCGCACCACAGACGATCAAGATTTCGCTGAGCCTAGAACCGAGATGGAAGTTGGCTTGGGTGGAGGTACTTAGGTTCTTTCGAGGGCGTCGGTCGACGTCGGTCGCCAGCGATTCAGGAGTGGGTGTTTCTTCCTTCTGTTCAGGCATTGGTAGGTACCTGAGTATGTAGCGTAATCATCGTATATTCGTTCATTTGTTCGATTCGTTTCCCATATTGAATTATGCAGGACTGCCGTAAGCCACTTGCATTCCGTACTTGCCCAGAGTCTCAAAGGGGCCGCAAAGCCTGACCAGCAGCTTGACAGACAGGCGGATACGTTCCGATATTTCCTCGCCCACGTCAGTCTCGGGAATTGTCAGGAGGTAGTGTCGCGGAAGAGGCACTGACGGCCCGAACGGCGTAAAGTTGGACACGAAGCGTAAGAGGCCCGCTAGCTGGTTTTGCATCCGACTAGTCGTGTAGTGGGCCGGCCCACAGCGCTCCAGGATTGCCAGGCATGACCGCGCGTGGTGCAGGTCCATCGTCCAGGACTTGACCGAGTCTCCATGAATCTGCTTTTGCAAGGCGGAGTGTATCAGGATGGTGCAGGTCGTGTAGGCTTGGAAACTGCGATGAGAAGGACCAAACATGTAAGTGAGTCTGGCGTAATCTGAGGGGAGATATCAGGAATTCGGCAAAAAACAAACTACTTACATGATCAACCAGCACTTCCAGATGCCTACATCTTCCAACACAAGTAATTCGAAAATGCGCGCGGCTTGCTGTGCTGCCAATATGCCTTCTCTGGCGTTTTCGAACACGTAATTGGTGGAAACGCTATTTGGCGACGCGGGGAGCCGCATCACGAAGCCAACCGAGCGAAGAAACCGACTGGCGGTGCGGCGGTAAAGCAGGCCCGTGGCGCTAAGAAACATCAGGTTAACGTAGTAAATAGCCACACGCTTCTCCCTGTCCTGCTCATCGATCAACGCGGAAATGTACAAATCGTTCGGAAGCTCCCTGTACCACTGTTGCAGGTCTTGCATCAGAGCCCCAGGGCTGGCAGCAGTCTGCCCCTGTAGCGTAAAGTCCATTCTAGAGATATTCGCATTAAGGAGGCATATCTTGATTAGCTCTCTAGACTCGATGATTCTTAGCATGGGGATCGTTTCGAGCTCCACGTCCGAGAGCGGGAACTCCTCAAAGTAGAGGCCGCTGCCAAAGATATAGCCGAGGGTGGACGAGAGAAGCAGCGATTGAAAAAGTAGGGTCCTCCAGGTCTTGCGGTGGTTGAACCAGGTGTCTTCGGCCATTCCCGGCTCGCGGAAATTGTCGTCGTTGAGATTGTGCTTCATGCAGAGACTGAGACCAATCTCCACGAAGGCCAGTGCGGTGGTGCGCTTGTTTTTGATGTTGAAGTTGGCCAGTAGGGTACACACTTTGATGGCGTCCAGCGGGAGGATCTTGTATAGCAAAGAAAAGTAGTTTGTCGACGTATGATAGAGTGTTTCAGAGTATCCAACAGCTTGTTCGTCCTTGTAGGCGAAACGCATACCCAAGGCGGCCACGGCACATAGGCAGCATAGCTCGGCTTGCTTCACGGGCTGTGGTAGATCCAGGCTGTTGGCGTATATGTCACGGTGATACCGCATAATGGCCTCTTTGTTAAATACTAGGAACCACTGCTCACTCATCTCGAAAAAGGCATCCACTGCGGTTTGAATCCGGGTCGTATCGGAAACAGACATGCGATTCCAGCAATAAAAGATGTCCTCCAGTTGGTTCGGCTCCTCTGAGGGCAACACTGGACCGGCGTCTATGTGGCTGGAGGCACTGTTTTGTCTTGCATGGTTGTCAACAATCATCGGAGATAAAGCTTCATTGGTCTCATTAACACAGTGGTAATGGGACTCGCTAGAAAGGGAGAGGCCTCGCGCATCTCGGGACACGTCATCCAGCGCCTCGCCAGATCGGAGGCGTGTGATCAAGTTCACCGCATCGTCCTCCAGAACCTCCTGCAACTGCTTGACGAAAGCAAGGATGGACTTCAGTTTGTCCTTGTTGGGTGAGTCTTCCGTAGTGTCGATGGGCTGCCGCAGGCGACGGATAATGGCCTCGGCCTCTGCTTCTGACCCGTTGCGCAGGGAACCGAGAAGACACTCATAGCTGACCAATCGGGATGTATGTGTAAGAGAATCGCCGCCATCTGGGTATGTACACTCTATTCTCTTGCCCAGACACCGCTTGCAGCTCGGGCGCTCTCCGTCACACTGGGGACGGTCTCACATCAGTGAAACGAAGGAAACGAAGGCATGCTAGGAGCCACCTGAAGAAAGGGGGAAGGCTCCATGACAAGGAGACGCATAACTAACCTTGGTTTTCTTCAGCCGGCAATGGACGCAGGCGATAGTGGTAGGCTTTCGCCTGCTATTCTTGGCCAATGCAACTTCTATCGGCTCGCTAGCGGTGCTGCCTTCTGCATCCGCCTTGGGGAAGAGGGGCCGGTAGGATTTCATGTCGAGGTCCTGGTCCTGGTCCTCTTTATAGTGGAAGTGTAGGATGAAATTTATGAGACCAGCTATATTTTTGGTAGGAGTTTAAATCTGCCGAGGAGGGGTGATTGATTACCCACGCAGATATGGCCGGGAACAGCAACCAAATGGTAAGGCCTAGGATCCAGATGCGGATAGGTCAAGTGGGGTATCGTTGGGGCGATGCGCAGCGCCGGACCAGGTCCGAGTTGTTTGCGCGATGCGATTGGCTTTCATCAATTTGTGCTTTCCTCGCATAAATGCGAAACGATCGCCCAGTGATAGGTCGTTAGTGACTCAACGTGTAAAAGACCTGCAAACTTCACATTACCATTGAGAAAATATGGAAGTACTTCCGGTCACGAATCTATCGAGTTTCTGGCGTGGGTATACAGGTACGATCTACACCTAAGAATCTAGCTGAGATCAGATCAGGGATCGTTCACATAAGCACAATCTAATGCTTTCAATGATAGTTACGGAGCACAGATCCAGCAGAGCCAACAAGGTTGTCGGCTCTTACGTCGCTACAACGCTACGCGCCCCAACGTGCCTCGAGAGTGGGCGAAGTGGGTTTCCGGCATATCACAATTAGTATGTGATAGTGGACTTGTCCCACATTGTGGAAAACAACGCTACTGCTTCTGGAGCTCAAAGTCCATGTTCATTAACTACGCGATTTCAAGTTCTTCGAGTGTATTCAAACCAAACTAGCAAGGCCAATAGTCACCGCAGGTGCAGGCTGCTTACCAAAGCAACGAGCTCGCGCGCTGTAATACGATTCCCTGATGAAGATACTAACATCTTGTGCACAACAGATTCTCTCGTAAACCGTGCTTTGACATGCTCGATCGTCGCCAACCATGTTCTCATGCTCTGCCCAGCTCTGCTTTGTGGCCCTCTCACGTCGTTGATTTGCCAGCCTGGGACTTGTCCCAGATCAGGAAGAGGTATCAACTTCAAGAGGTACAACATCACGATTCCCAGCGCCCATACATCATCCGGGGCTGTGCGTTTTCGTAGGAAAATATATTCTGGGCCAACATACCATGGTGTCCCCCCATCGATTCTCTGCAGCCCATAGGTAGCATGTCCGAAGCCAATCAGTTTTGCCCCTTCCTCGCCGTACAAGATGTTGAAAGGCTTGAGGTCGTTGTGGCCCACACCCCTGTGCTCTAGGTATTCTAAAGCCCCTGACATGTTGCAG
This sequence comes from Apiospora koreana, assembly GCA_017163955.1. Classification (NCBI taxonomy): domain Eukaryota; kingdom Fungi; phylum Ascomycota; class Sordariomycetes; order Amphisphaeriales; family Apiosporaceae; genus Apiospora; species Apiospora koreana. The sequence goes on along the minus strand of JAFHKQ010000007.1, from coordinate 2,749,161 downwards.
AGAACTCGGCTGGCGTCTGTATCGTTTCCGGAGAAGAACCCGCTCGCGTTGCGCCACCTACTCCTTCTCCCAAGATCAAGAGCGTCATAGTATTCGAGAACAAGGGAGTTGAGCGGAGCATCTCCGCCGAGTAAACGTATGATAACCCCCTTTTCCCATGTTAGACGAAGTGCGGTGAAGAAGCTCCAGCATACTTACGGATCTCAAGTTGCGATGCATGGAAAACTCTCGATTCCAGAGTTTGGTTTGAATGACGGGATTAGGATGCGCTTTCAAGGCCTTGACGACGACGACTTGCTTGGGATGGATAGACACCACAGCCTGGAACACCTCAGCGACGCCACTGACGCCCGCTTTGCATTGGCGCCCTCCAGCTCACTGTCTGTAGAGTTACAGCGCCGTCACTTCGTAGTGCCACTCGGCCGGAACAAAGCTTTCGTCGGGCGTGACTCGATCATGGAGCATCCTCGAGAGAATACCCCCGAAGTCCGACTCAGACGCATGCCAGTGGACGGTGATCGAAGGCCTGGGGTGCATCGGCAAGACCCAGATTGCGCTCGAGGCCGCCTTCCGACCCCGCGATCTCGATACAAAGTGTTCCGTCTTCTGGGTGTCGGCGGTGACTAGGTACCGACGAACGATCGACAGCCACGTCGACCCGCTACCCACCGCGACTTCCAAATCGCTATAATATGTGCCCTCGCCCATGAAGCCGATGCCGCTGAAACCCTCTTCGTGTCGCGTCGGCAGCTTTATGACCGATAAGATGGGGTTTTCATCCGCTTGTAGTAGTTGGCCTGAGCACCCCAGACCTTAGCTTACAGGCCTCACATCCAATTGCTAATGACAGACTTCTAGACCTTGTCATTGCAGATCTCGTCAAGCCAGTACTCAAAGCGAAACTAGCTATGCATCATGAATCGCTCCGTGCCACTCCCTGACCTCAACGGAAAAGAATGTTCGGGTTTAACTAGTTACAACTATTGTGCAACACAGCCTTGGAAATCGCACTCCACTGAGCATGACATAAGACCGGATTGTGCGTTACCATTTGAGTTCAACCCGCCACGAAATATATTTCTTTTATCGACAAGACCTATTACCAGTTTGCTACCCTCCTTATGATGTCCATGGCATGACCTCCACACGATACTTATCAGAAGCCCAGAAAGAGCTCGAGCTTGCAGCAGACGTTCATAAAGTCCGCATTGTGAACGATGATCAGCTCGGAGGACTTTAGTGCGTGGACATGGAACAATGTTTGGGCATTTAGAAGGCTATTGATACTCAGGTGTTCCTGTTCTTCTAATATCCAAAAACAAGAGCTTTTAAATAGCTTATTGACCTACGTACGATCATGCACAGTGTTGATTGCCCATATTGGTGCGTACTCTAAAGCGCGTGAATGATTGACAATATTCGGTCTGCTGCCTATTTCAGCCAGCCGTCCTCACTAGGTGACTAAGAGGACTGCCTACCCCTTGCCGTCGGCTTTTTACGTTTGGTTGTCGGTGCATCCATTGCTAACTCGTCTGCAGATGTCTCCGAATCCTGTGAGGTTGAAAGTACCTCTGACGGGCTGAGTTGTGTCGTGTCTTCACTAGGAGTTTCAATGATGCTTTCCTCTGCAGTTCGGGTTGAGACAGAACTTGTGCGCACCGCACTGTTCGCCAGCTTAATGGCTTCGTGTCTCTGGGTTTTCGCCCAATCCAGCCCATTACGGTAAGCTGTAAGCCCTTGCCGGCAGCTTCCAATGTTCCCAGTCAAAGCCCACGAGTCTAAATGGGTCATCACATACTCGGGGCGGCCACCAGATTGTGTAGGCTGTTTCACATGGCTGGTGAACATCTTGAGTGTGCCGGAATGATATGTTGATGTGATCACATGGGAATTTCCGTCGTATTGTGGCCCAGAGTTTCCATACGAAAGAACGCTCTGTATCCCTCTCGCACCAAGAGCACCATCGTAATTCGCCTGCCGTGCTGCAACAGCCGCTGAGCCATCAGGACCCTTCACTGCAAGAATATTGTTCGGCATGATTGGAAGATCATGCTGGGTCGAAGGGACAATAAACCCATCGAGATCGGCACGTATTCTCCGGTCGAGTTGTTCTGGGCGAGCGCCATAGTAACGATCTGGATTTCCTGGCACGAGTGAGCCATCTGTCAACTGATCGAGGTTGTTGAAAGGTATTTGTCCAGAAACACATTTGCGGTCTGCGATGTTCCCTTCAATTATAGAGACCACATTGGTGACGATCTGCCACTCCTTTGTTGCGTGCGCGTCCTCTTTCTCGAATTTCTTGAAGTCCTCGTTCGTGAAGCGCGAAGGAGACAATGATGGTCGAGGTTGGGCAAGAGCCGCTCTAATCTCCTCAAGATTGTCGGGAGGTGGAGGGGTGCCGCCATCTGGGTACTCATATCTGTGGGGAAAAACACTGTGGTCGATGAGATGTTGTTGGAAAGCACGGTCATATGGTCCGGTGCTCTTGGTGCTCGTCGTGTTGGAGCTACGCTTCGTTGGTGATTGCGAACCGCGCTTCCGTCGCCCAAGGCTGGATTGGCTCATGTTGCGGAACTATGCATGTTAGACACGACATTTGAATTGGTGAAGTAATGACGTACCCCTCTGAGATCTGACAAATCCGGGCCTCCTTCCCTTGAAAAGCGTTTGATTCGGCGCAGACGCGCGGGCGTCGACGCCTCGAGGTATGCTGAAGCGGACTGGAAGGACCGGCTTGCGGCAGTAGTCCTTGTATTGGGACGATCGTCCGCAAGTACTCCCGGGTGCTCAACTGCGTTTCTCCGATTGAGTTCGCCCAGCGCGCCACGGATGAGGGGGGTTTTGCTGAGGTTGTCCCAGAACCGAGGTGGCGGTCGACTTGGATGGAGGTGCTTCGGTTTCTTTCGAGGGCGTCGGTCGACGTCGTTCGGTAGTGATTCAGGAGTAGGAGCTTGTCTGCGCTTGCGCGAGTCTAAACACAATGGTTTATTCATATGGATATACTGCGAGTTGACGGCTGGCTATGTTGAGGGAAGGTTTTTTTATTTGCGCATGAATTCGAACTGGCTTGGTCGCTACGCGCCGGCACTACGCGGGGGACGGTTGGCCCAAGCGCCCGCAGTCCTATTGTTCCAGGGCGCTTCACGTCAGAAGTTCATTCATTCAGAGCCAATAGCAGAGTCGCTCTGGCCCTGCAGTGAAACGAGTTCAGTGTGAAATGGTAGATGCGGCTCTGTCTGTGAACCTGCCGCACACTCGTCCTGGCGCTTCCGTTTCAATTGTTCCTTACCTAGCTCTGTCGCACTCATTGCGCACTGAGTAGCTGCGCGGCCGATCTCTGCTTGGTGGAGTGGCCCAATTTAAACCTCCAACATCTCATGCTCCCAGGTTCGGCCCAGCCCGGGTACCCGTCGTTCTAAATGGCAGTATCGAAGAACTGCTTTATTAGCATGCCAAAGCCCATACAAAGTCCTCTTGCGAATCCCCACTTAGGAATGTAAAAGTGATACAGAAAGGGTGTTGAGAAACTGGAGATCCTTAACATTATATCAGCATGTAATTGTGCAACCTTGGCTTCAGACCGTTTGGCACCCTCAGCGCCTACGACGCGCGCGCGAGAGTGTGGTGCGGGCAATGGTTCTATGCCATAACGTAGTCTGCGTGGTCGCCAAGTATCGTGTAGGTGTTGGATGCCCCTGTGGGCATCATCCTCGAAACCTGTAAGCCAATCGTTCTGGGTACTTCATCCTTGTTTGACAGGGGCTTCTAGCGGCATGATTTAGGCGGGGCGCCTTTTCCGGTACGTTGGGTACCGCGCCTTGACCTACCACTAATACTTTTCATGACTCTTCTGCATTCCGTGAGACTAGGAACTCGCACGTACATTTACTTCTACAACTGGTCACGATGGAAAACACCTACGGATACCGAGTCGACTACATCTTACACCCTGAATTGTTGTAGTCCGCCTACAAGTTTGGGCTTGACCCGATGACCAATTCAATACCCTTCACGAACGATTCAATACATGGAGAATGCCACTTCAAAACGCACATGCCTTTCATGCTGATCTCTCCGACCTCGCGCACACGCACGCCACGAAAGACAATTTATTTCACGACCTTGAACGACGCAGAAAACTACGGTCAAAGGAAATGCTCGTGGCCTGGGAAGAAATCGCGTTGGCTTTGGGGATGAAGAAGAGCATTTTCGAGTCAGACGACCGTTGGACAAAATTCACGCAGCTGTCTCGAATAAGAGCACTTGATGCCTTTCAAGAAGAGCAGCAGCGGACACACCTAGAGAACGCGTCAACCTCGCCAACAAGGACGGCGATGTCGACGAAAGCAAGCGGTATAATCCCGGTCACCCGCGCAGATGGAATACCGAAGGGGGACAAGATGTCGATGACCTCGCCTCGATACCCTCGACCACGTCCTGCTTCAACGGAATGGAGGTGGACGTTGACAAGGACCGGACACCCGTCTCACCCTTGCCGAAATATATCTCGACGGAGGGCACTGCCCCCCGCATTTCATACAAGGTCTCCCGAAGCGATATCGTTCTAGGGCCAGAATGCCCAACTCGGTCTTCGAGGCTCCGACAGTCAAGCAATAGAGTCAACAAACATACGACAACTCCCCGTCCGTCTACCAAGTTAAGGCGGCCGCAACACCAAAAGCAAGGTATAACCTACGATCACGCCCCGTAGAATCGGAGCAACATCTCGATCGACGAAAGCGCAGGAGGTGCAGATGGGATGCAACTTGAACTCGGGGTTCTCAGCGACGTAGGATTGAGCGACCCCTCAGCGTTTCTGCGGCGTCTCGGAGCGTTCTAAGATCAGCATCGTCCGCGACGCGCCACTGGCGTTACTGCACTCGGTTTAGCCTTCGCCCCAACCATCTGATCCAGCATTGACACTACCATCGGTTCCCTCGTTGCCGTGGGCGGAAGACATCATCGCAGCCTCTTGGGAGTGCAAGAAAAGAGCAACAAGCAAGCAAACTCAATGATCCTACGAAATCGGATACAGCTACACTGAGAAGGGCTGAGGAACCGGACAAGATCTCGACTACGACGAAAGAACTCATCGCGCGTCGATCACACTCTGGACCTTGTAGCACGACGACGATACAGCCAACAACGATGACAGTGGTGACGATAGACCACTGTCTTCGTAATGTTCCGAAGGCAATGCCAGGCTGTCGGTGGCGACCACATCCCCATTCGCGCTGCTCTTCGCCTGCGCCTGTCTCCGCACCGGCGCCTTCTCACCGGACGTCCAATTCTTAGGTGACATCAGGATCTGGCAGCGAAAACCCAACGCCAACATCCGACGCGACAAAAAGACGGACGCTGTGTCAGCTAATCCTCGGCGTGCTAGTCTGGCTAGTGTGACATACGTTGTACAACCTTTCGTATTACGATGTGTGCCGATCAAGGCGTAAAGGAGGTTTTTATTCAATTCTGCAGAGTACCGTTCCATACTGAAATCTGTATCAGACTGTAACGAGCATCTCTACTGCCCTGCCCCCTCGGCTCCCCGTCAACGAACCGCGCACTTCTGGACCGCCACAATTCAAATCGGGGATCCCCCATATCACGGCACCGAACCCCCGTGTGCCCGCTGCGGGTATCTTAGTGAAGAGAACCGTTCAGACCTTGGGCGATGGCTAGCGGTTCTTGTGTCCGCGTTTGGACTTCTTCGACGAGTTCGTGGAAGTGGATTGTCCAGCTTCCTGCGGAATGCCGGATAGGATTTGCTGATAATTCCAGCGTACATTTGGTACACTCTGTATGTCAAGTTTGCTTCTGGGTTATTTGCTGCTCAGCGTGCAGAATGAGGGCTGCTTGAGACTTACATCGCCGGTGCGTAGTGCTTCGTTCATGAGACTCTCTGGAGTATCCAACATTTGAAGTGCAAGACGATGTCCTTGAGATACGAATGACTTGCTGCCTTGTTCCTTATCCTCTTCTGGATCACAGTAGGGGTCCTTCTCCCTTGCTTGTTGATCCCGCATCTCGGCGGTGAAGTTGTTCCCAGCAGGGTTCTTGGAGTTGTCACTCATAGTTCTGGCTGCTGATTATGATGTAGAGAAGAAAGTGAGAATGGATGAAGAGGGGAAAAGGAATAACTGCGATATCTGGAAGAAGGATGGCTATAAATAGGTATGTCATGGGCGAGTCATCGGGCTTCGCTTTTCGATTGGAGACAAGGGGCCACCACAAGGTTGCCAATAGCAGGAGATTCCACGAGGCGAGTGCGAAGTGACTTCTTCCTCCCTCATTGGGAACCTGTTAAGATGAGGATAGCTCGTGAAGTGGCCGGAAAACTTAGCATGCAATCAACAGCAGTACGCAACCGGTTGCTTCTACAAAGAATTCACCCTTACAGTCTTCCAGGACTTTCCACTGTTACGACCTGAATTTTGAGTGTCGAGTGCTCAAGACTCGAAAATAGGATCTTGCATTGATAACTGTTCTCGCTGAATTGCGCAAATCTTCTCCAATGCCTTTCCCCTCGGTGATGACTGGTACCATTTGGGTTGACTACATACCAAGCCCGTGACATTGCGTGTAGCTCACACAGGCATATCGAGAAATGAAGTAGCCAGCTAACTCTCGTATATAACAATCCCGAGATATATTTTCCGCTCCTTGATGTGACCCACGTCGTGCTCCTCGCAAAGGCAGGCTACGCACATAGCTTCCCATATTGAAATCTGACATTTTCTTGCCCAATAGGGGCTGACCAGAATAACTGATGTAGGCGCGCCTTTGCTCATCTGGTCTCCCTTTACCACTTAGATGCGATCCTTCGACGCAATCCGGTCTCAAGATGCGCCATTTCATACAGCAACAGCATAGAGACCCCATCCTCCACATAATTGGACGCAGGTAACACGGGGCACAGAAGGGAGAGACCCCTCTACAAGCACAAGTAAAGAACCATGTTCACTCAAGGGCCATATCGTTGATCTTCTCAAGGTCCCTCCCCGCCCACTCCAGGTTCCGAAATGTGAGCAAGGCGTGCAGCTTGATCCACGAGTGGTAATATGCGAAGCCGAGATAGGCCGGGAGGAATACGATGTCGGCCGGATAGCGCCAGAGCCAGGGGATCAGCTTGACCAACTTTGTGAGCAGGATCCAGGCTACCAGACAGACCAGCCCCCACTGCCCCTGTCGGTCTGCCCACCATGCCGTTTGCAGATAGAGGTAGATCTGCAGACCGTCGCCAAGCACCGCGAAGTTGGTGATAGTCGCCAGCTGCACCCCGTACATGCTCCACGGGTGTCGCCGCCATGCGCGTGCGCTCAACAGCGAGCGCGGGTTAGAGCGGAAACTCGTGCGCGTCCAGCGTACGCATTGTTGCAGGAAGCGGGGATACTCGCCGAGCTTAGCGATGCCGACGACGCAGTCGGACGCCGACGATGAAGCAGCGACCGTATTCGTTCCCACATTGGACTGGAATTTGACATCATAGCCCTTTTGGACGCAAAAGCGGTGTATGTAATTGTCGTCGTCCGTGACGATAGGGCCAATGGCGGGCAACGAGCCAAAGGGAAATCGGATATACTCCTCGCCGTAGCCGCGCCGGAAGTCTTTATCCAGGAGGATGGCGGTGCGGACGCCGCAGGTGCGGCCGCTGATGACGAAGGCGCCGCCGTCGAGGGCGTTGGCAGCCGTGACGTCGAAGTTGTGCCGTTCCAGGTAGATGGCGCCCAGGAAGTTCCAGCACTGGGCCCACCAGGTTGGCTGGAAGGTACGCTCGACGCGCTTCCGCGTGCCGACGAGCGCCACGCCTGGGTCCTCGAAGGGGGCCAGGCCCCAGCGGAAGAAGTGGCCCGACGAGGGCAGGATCGCCGTGCTATCGACTAGGAACGTGATGGACGTGCGTACCTTGTCGACGACGGAGTCGATCTGCAACCGCTTGTTGGCTGTCGTGGTATGGTGCACCTCGACGGAGACGGAAGGGTGCGCGCGGCGGATGAGGGCCAGAGTTTCCTCGGCCGTTTGGTGCAGCGCGGTGCCTACAGTGACGACGAAGATGCGAGCTGGCCCATTGGCACAGATTGATTCCAGACAGCGGCGGAACGTGGGGTCGCCGGGCTCGACGGTGGGCACAATCACGGTGACGTGCTTAGCCGCCGTGTAGGTGGGTGTTTCGGGGATCGTGGAGGGCTTGTACAGGTAGCAGTAGGACCAGCAGTGCACCAAAAGCCGCCAGTAGCGGAAGCAAAAAAAGGCAGCCAGCGCCTTCTCGGCCGTCAGGGGCGATCCATTCGTGAGACGCCTGACGCCCAGGAGGTACGGCCAGGTCACGATGGCCACGGCCAGGACGGAGAGCCACCCGGAGATGGCCAGGGGCCAATATAAGCAAGGTGACAGTGCCATATTCGTCTATGGCGGAAGTGTCGATTGTCTTGTCCGATGATTGTTCGATTTCTGAATTTAACAGATCAAGCAGCAGATGGATTCATTTTTATCTACACATCTAGACTTGTACATAAAACAATAGCTTCCCCAACAACACCCAAATCCACCATAGAATACTTAACGGACGATCGCTCATCGATATCCCCAAAGCTTCTGCCACATGCAAGCCACGCATCACGGAGACATTTCATGTTATATTGCAGGGACAAGGCCTGTTGGTGTCCAAAAGACCTGCCACGTAAAAGCCGCCTGCATGCACGTTAGCATGAGGGGTTGACAAGATACGGAGCTCTTATCATATTATGACACTGGCGGCAGCAGTACATCGAGGAATGTAGCCAATAGAGGTTATCATGGAAAATAAGGTGACCAGCTGGCTGGTGCATGAGCAATCGCGGGACCTATGTCTGATGCGAGGATGCTATTGGTATCTACATTTCCGCGGCACATCTCGTATCCAAGTTTTGCTGTGCGCGCACCTGCTTCCCGAGTGTATCCGACACCTCGCGTAGATGGTCTAGGCCGGACTGTGAGGTGAAAATAGGAGTCTCCCGAGTCACATGACCATGACATTCATCCTTTACCCAAGTCTCTGTGTCGTATTCATCCACCAGATTCAGGGGCAAGCATACCACTCGGAGCCACTACGCAGAACGAGATTACCTCGAGGCTGAATAGCTCGCAAGGGATGCGTCGCCGGACCCGTCCGCATTCGCATAGAGGCCGAGACATTCCGTAAGAACTAGTTCCAAATCAGGTACGGCTCCCGAGCCACCAGGTGAGTTGCAGTGATGACATACTCTCAATAATGGGTTCTTCCCACATACCGTACTCGTAGTCGACAAGGCCGTGTCTTTCGATTCCATCACAAAGCCGTACAATCTCATCACCCATTTTCTTGAGGCTCTCTTCACCCACTAGGGTCTGGCCTTCCTGTGGTGCCATCCTTGAGCCAATCATGTCTTTTTGCTTCTGTAGTAGAGCTAGCCATGCGTGGTTGAAATCTTGCCAAAGCTTGATGCGGCCAAGGTGTAGTTGGGGATTATCGGTAGCCAGACCTGGAGAGTCTATTGTCAGCAGGAGTACCGTGTGCATAGAGACAATCCTCCAACGTACCCAACTCCGCAACATTCGAGAGCAACCAGTCGGAAACAACCAATAGCGATTCGCTAGCCGAAGCCAGGACGCCGTTGCGGATGTTAGTGAAAATCTCTTTGATGGTTGTTTGATACTGCTCATATGCCTCGCTCATGTCTATAGGGGCTGGAGAGTTCTGCTCCTCTGGCGCCTCATTTGTCTGTGAAATTATGCTCGTTGATGCGACGCTACTTTGGCCATCAAGCACTGCGCTCTCCAGATCTGGTTGGCCTACTTCCGAGGCGCCCGATGAAACAACATGAGCCAGGAGGGCAGGCGCCGTACCTGTGTCGGCTGGTTCGCTCAGGAGATAAGGCGCGGCCATACCTGCCGGCCTCCGCAGTGCTGTCGGTTGCCACAATGGAAAAATCTGATTCGTGTCGTAAACAGTGCTTTGCACGCTTGTGTATGGGACGTTGTACACCTCAGATGGATTGCATGTGCCAGTATCCTGTGGTTCTCGTGTTACCTGCCCATACTGGTACGATCTTGTGTTCTGTGGCATTGCGGGCGAGAGCGCCGCAGCCGGGTCCTGGTAGTAGCCACTGTAGGCCACCGACCTTGCCATGCCTCGAGCAGGCGGATGTCTGACTGCTCCAGCATCGTTCGACCAGCGTTGCGCATCGAGATGTTGAACCAGATCTTGAGAAGGGGCAGTGACGGGCAGTCCAGTCTGCCCCCGCGTGTCGTCATCCATGCCACGGGTATTCAGCGTTCCACGACGCGACAAGCGGCGGTACCAATGGAAGGAGGCCACGGGTGAAAGGGCGGAATCAAATGGAGTATGAGTGGGAAGACGGTGGCTGTTTGTGACAAAGCAGCGGTAGGCGCGATATGCTATACAAATAGCTTCAGGTATGGACCGTATTCAGCAGAATAACCTGCTCAGGAGGCGGACAAGCTGGGTTACTGAAAGTCCGACTCATATAGACGAAGCAGAAGCCGAAGGGCGTTGATCACTTGGCACTGCCCCTTCTGCTCGGAAATACCTGGTTGTGGCGGCCGAACACGACGCTCCGGGCGTAGTATGATAGCCACGCATGTGCCGGCACTGCTCTCATAGACTGACATGCTCTTGTGCCGTGGGAGTGATCCCCTCAACAGAGTTGTAGCGTTCCGAGAACGAACGCAGGAAGCCGTCAATACGATGGGTGGATGCATAAGAGTGAACAAGGTAACCGTTCCGGTCAGAAGTACGGCGCCACCGACAGCTGCCTACCATCATCAGGGGCTGCCCATGCAGCCTGCTCCAATCTCATGGTGTCCGTCCGTGACGTAAGGGAGCACCGTGATGGTACATGCGCGCACCGCAGTGACGCACCAGCCTGACGTTCCACCCTGGAAGAGATGTGTGGCTCAGCTGACCTCGCACGGTCCTCTACATAGTGTGCCGGGACAAGAACAAAAGTCGAGGCAGCGATCAAGCGTTGGTGTGTGATGAGATAGTATCTTGCCCTAGTGGTGGCTCCCCCTTCGTTGCGTACCCGCTTAGTACCCTGCAACCGGGTTCTGACACGCGGGGCGCGACGCGACGCGCTGGGCCGAGGTTGGCTTAGTCCGATTACTTTATCTTATCGACCAGTCTGCCGATCCTCCACACTAAACCCCTGTCAGAATGCAGCATCGAATCCCCACCCTTCAAATCATGTGTAGCATCTGACGATCATGAGAAGCATCCAATTTCTCGCTATACGTTGCCGCGGTACTTGCACCAAGAACAGCAACTACGTGGATACATGGCGTGCCATCTAGATCTTGAACACGGACTCGTGCTCAATATAAGCCAGTCCATTCCTCATGTTTCAATCAGTGCCTCCCCTCCAGCCCAACGCAAAGATCTAATTTCTGCGAGAACGGACTGTGTTTCGGAAAATACACTCTGTAATGACCTTTTTCCTCGTGCCTTTTCATTAGCTTTGCATCTTCTTTGCTGAGATATGAACCTTGGTACATTAGCGAGTAGCCGTGACTGAGATGATCAATACACCTACAGACTGCATCTGCACTGTCCTTCGGTATGGTAACATAGGTGAAAGTAGGCTCTTTCTCGTTGCCATGGGGAAGAATGTCCTTCGAAAGCCCTTTGGCTACGACTTCCTCATGGACACTTCTTAAGGATCCATCCTTCGACAGTTTCTCTTGATACGCCACGGGGTCAGCATCCCATGCATCTAGGTCGAATGCTGGTTTCCGGGTATTGTCGCTCATGTTGGGAGAGATAGACAACGAGCTATGCGACTGGCGTGGAACGGATGATGGTGGAAATCAGCGAGGCTAAGCGGGAGATGCAGTACCCTATATAGATGCAGCGTCAACGGCAGGTGGTTCCCAATGAGCTGTGGCCGTGATAGCTACTGCAGGGTCGATGTACCGAGAGGAGGCCTTTCAACCTATGCTACAGAATACCAGGTGAGTCTATGTCGCTATTCCGACTACTTGGAAAGTTCGAGCCCTAACAAGGATGTCTGGAACACGGCTCAATCCTAAGTCCACGTCTTGATATGCATTCTATTATATACCATGTCCTCGTAGACTCAGCACACCACATTTTGCACCCGCACAAAGAGCCTCTGAGACTACCAATCGTCGAAACAGCCAGCATCCGCCTCTACCGCAGTACTAGCGACTTCGTCCGCTCTCGATTGAATAAACCTCTGGATATTGTTGTCGCCGCATTGACTGTGGGTGAGTATTTTCTGTGTCAGCAACAGCTTCTCCTCCACTAAGTTTAACTTGATAGCCTTCAATTTCTCATATTCGCTGCGCAGTTCAGCCTCTTTAGCCAACAAATCCTTTCTTTCTCCCTTGACTCTTTTACGGCACTTAGAGGCAGCGAGACGGTTCTTCTCCTGTCGTATTTGCTGAGCAGAAGCCATGTCATGGTCAGGTGAGGCCTCTAAACTAGTTGGGATCTCTGGTGGCGCGCCATCATGGATAGTAGCTATGGTTCCCAGACCAACTTCTGATTGGGGCTGCGTGAATTGTTGTGCCAGCTCACCATGTTGGCTAGGCTGGTCACAGCCCCAGAAGAAGCTCTGGTATTCAGCATAACCGTAACCGCCAGTAGACTGTTGTGCGAGGACTAGTTGATTGGCGTCGGTGAATTGGTCAGGCTGTGTTCGGGGATATGGTTATCTCCAGACATCGCAACTGTGGGGCGATCGGTAATTGAAAGTTGGCTGGAGCGCAGGTCAATGATGCGATGTGGGGGAGGGCCCCTATTTGAGCTCCTCGGGACCGCAATCGGGGTTTCGACGTTACAAACCACATCCTTGTCGATCGGTGGTACTCGCTTAGGAGCAAACAGCATGGCCCTGCACAACGTAGTCATATGCAGCCTCCATGCGCCATGATCCAGTTCGGGTTGGGCAAAGCCATGTTTGCTTCGGATTGTTTGCTGCGATGGCGCCAGCAGGCTGCCTGAGCGTGCCTGTTTGCTTCAATGGAAGCGTCAGGTGCACATGCATGGCTTTATCTCAGACGGAGTCGTACTACGCACACAGTTGCATGCATGTACAGATGGAACAAGCGCAGCAAAGCTCTATGAGGCCCTGCAGAAATTGTATTATAAATTATGATGTGAGGCGAGAAGCGAGCACCTGGGATCAACCAAACCCAACGTATCCCCGCCGTCTCCTACAACCCAACAAGTACACACGTAAGTCAGACGAAAGGTAGAGTACGAGTAAAAGAAAGAAAAATAGCAATACAGCAGTCCATTTCCCCAGGACATGCCGCCTTATAGGCCATGATGGAGGCCAGTCTGGTGTAGCTCCGTTGGCTGTGGCAGTGCTAGCTGTGGAGCCGAGTGATTTGGTGTGACCGACACGGCCCCACGGCCTCTTCCCCTGCCCTTGATGCCCTTGTTGTGGTGTTTGTAGACCTCGGCGAACTCGTGGATGAGCCCTTGCTCTTCGTTTGGCAACGCGCTGGTGTCTGATGCGAACTTATCTATCAATTGCGTAATGTACTGGGCGTGAAATTTGTTTTGGTGGGTCTGCCGAGGATGAAAGGTGTAAATATAACAAAATAGTATTCTTCCGAAGTAATGTAGATGTAGAAAAAGAGAAACATACCTTGAGGTTTCCACGAAGGGTGAAATGCTTGGTGCATTTATCCAATTTGCAGCGGAAACGCTCTTTTTCACGGTGAATCTTTATGTGCGTTTGGAAACCTCCCTTCTGGACAAACCCTTTACCGCATTCCTCACAGACGTATGGCTTGAAGCCAGCATGTCGGCGTTTGTGGGTCTGCAACTCGAGTTTAGTCATGAATGCGAAGAGCTTGCGCAATACTTACCGTCAGGTTGCCTTGTTGGGTGAAAGACTTACCACAACCGGAATACTGGCAGAACTGTTTGGTATGAGTTATGGAACGGCCCACAAAAGAACCAAGAAGGAAAGACGCACATAAGGCGTTTCACCGGTATGAGTACGCATATGACTACGAAGGTCCACGACTTTCTTTCCGCAGGTAACGCACAATTTCTTTTGTCGTTTCGGAATCTCTGAGCTCGTGGACGTTGAGTGGTGAAGTGACGATGTGTCATTCGCAGGACCACTGCCGATCTTCCTCTGTATAGCATTCATCAGTCTGTCGATAGGGGTCGACGTGACGATCGGGGTTGGCCGCGTATTCGCTTCCGACTGTGTTGTATTCAGCGCTTCATCTGGAGTACTGGCTTGCGCAATATCCCAGGAAGATTGGATATCAGGCATGAGAACAGGAGCACACGCAGGCTGCGGTGTGTGTGTCTGGAGCTCAGAGGCGTCAAATGACTGGTGGTATGTAGATCCAGGAGATAGATATGGTGGCTCGTTCGCTGGCACGCCAAAAGGATTGAAAACAGTGTATTGAGCTGCATCCGGAACCTGGTATATATTCATCGTCCCCCACTCGACATTGATCAGATGCCATTGATCGTTCTGCATTGCAGTTTGCATGCATTCCGCTGTCAACTGTGTGTTGGGGGGTCCAGGTTGTATGGTCCACAAGACAATGCACAGCCATAAGGCAATAGTGAAGGGAAGACACGAAATGCAGAAGACCAGGCATATATATACAAAAGGGTTCCTGGTCTCGAACCATGAACACGATGCTCACATATCAGCGCAGAGTTCCACCCCAAGTTACACCGCAATGAAACATCAGTTGAAAATTTGGGCTGCGCCACGGCGGCTAAGGGTACTGGCTTTCGACAGTAGACTCCGTAGCTGGTACGAAAGAACGTGCCGATGATCTACCTTCAAGTCCTATTGTGGCTAAAGGCGTTTGAGTTTGTGACTCGTCGTGTCAGCACATGCAGGTCCTTCGAATTAGGGTATTCCAAGGCTAACACCTAAAAGGGGGGAGCGCAAGGATATTCAATCCATGGCAGAATTGTGGCGTGTATCACGCGGAATGTCACCGCAGGCACGCGGTAGAAATTTATGGGGTCAGGTTTGACACCCTTCAATATAGGTTGAGCAAATAGGCTTTCGGTCCACGATACTTGCTTACTTTTGGTGAGGAATAGAACATGACGATACACATTATAGAGATTTACCAAAACAGTAGATCAGAATATGGAGCCTAATCCACCTCATCCTCTCAATATCGTGCCCAAAACTTTATGGTTATCAACATATCCTCGCTCTTTTCAGAATATTGCTGGTAGTACTAAACCAAGGTCAGATTTGTTCAAGTCTATGGGCTGGTATAGTGTACTTACGATGGATCCGCATTGAATAAGCGCCCGATCTCGTCCAGAGTACTCTCTGGGTTTTCTCTGGCGTATCGGTGCATCCTGGTCGTTATATGCCAGGGTATTCGTTTTTCAAACTCACCGTCTAACATCCGTGGAAGGGCTTTGTGCTCAGAGGAAGGAGAATCAGGACGCAATTGGAATTGTAACTTATAGTTCTGGGGATTTGCCCTGCCGTGGATGGATTCTGCGCCCAGAGGGCTGGGGGCGCCACCCCGGCCAGCCGGCGATCGAAGGACATGTGCAGGAACAGTATCAACGTGCCGTTGCACCGACGGTGCCTGACGCAATGTAGAGGGCGCGGAATCTCCGCCCATACCTGGTTCCATTCCAGGCTGTTTGGTCTTCTAGAGTCTAATCAGTAGAAATTTGAGCCGAGTCGATTCGCTTCCCACTCACTGTTCCCAAAAAACTCCTGGGCCAGGATCTGGCCCTGATAGGTTTTGTCCGGATGAGTTTGGTCCATACCATTCGGGACGACGTCCCGCTTTAGAAGGGTGTTAATGCCAGCATTGTTACCCAATGCTTGTTGGGACTGAGACACCCCAGCTAGCTTCAAGTGACGCTTCGTACGCATGTGCTGATTGAGAAATTGTTTCAGATTGAACGATTTATCACACAGGCCACACTTATAACGTCGTCTGTTTTCATCTAGTCGCATCGTTAGTAGCTGCTGGTAAATAGGAGTGACGAGACTTTGAGCTTACGGCTCTGTGAATGCCCCCAGAGTTGGCGTGGACTGTTATACGATGTAGGGCATACCGAACATTGGTACCGCCCGTCTGCGCTCTTGGTCGTGCGGGAGATACTGCCTGGTGGCTGAGGTGGCTGAGGTGTCCTCTTTCCATATGGAATCTTCGCGTCTGCACACTTCCGGTTGGAGATTGTAGCCTGACTGCGGGAGACAACATTACTGGGAGGAAGGGTTGATCCTCCAGGCACAACAGCAGGGAGTACGGAAACCGTTCCCTTCTCGACCGTTGGTAGGCTTTGGGGCGGGTCATTTTCCGACGGGTCATGGGCATAAGGTGCAGTATTACCTTCGGGTATAGTGCCTTCGGCAGGCAGGGCTTCAGGAGTGGGGGGAGAAGCTGCAAAATCCGGTGAAAAGGTCATGAAATAAGGATTTTTACTGACATCATTAGGCGATGGCGGGTCAGGATAGCGGTCCTACTCATAGTCAATAGCTGAAAGGATATCAGCGCCCATTGATGCCAGCAAATCACAACTCCCTGAGACTCATTAGTAAAACTCTTCTAAAAGTAAAGTGATTTCCCAACTCACGATTCTCGAGGTACTGCATGGCTGTTGTGAATGACGTATCCTCATCCACTTTGATGTCTGGTGGTGGCCTTCGTTAGATATATCATCTGGGAGCACGCCCTTGTCGGGTGGTTTGTACGCCACAGAAATTCTCGTTCTCAGACCAAATGTGGTAAGTCGACATGCGGGAAATTTATGTGCCAGAAAAACCTATCACGGGAAGCGGAAAGGTTGCGACAAGAAGTGTGGCGAGGAAAGAGCAAATAGTGCGCAGGTGAGCGACCTACGGTGCACCTGTGTCTCCTGATTAAATAAGGGGGACACAGAGTCGAGCGACAGCAATCGTATCTATATGTACCACCTTGTTGGCATCGGTGTTGGTGATGGGCTTCGGCTAGAGAAGCCCAAGGGTAAGGGGCTATGCAACCGAGCCGAGCCAAGCCATAGTTACGTCTCTGCACATCCATGTTTGACGATAGCCCCTGTAAGCCCAAGTTCCGCGTACATACAGGTACTTGATTGTCAGGCTTGTACGGTACATTTGTGAACGTCAATTTCCCGTCCCCTTTGATCTTCGTGCCGATACACCCATCCCTGATCTTGCATCTTACTCGCCATGTAATCATTTTGACTGTTTACCCTGAGAGATTGAGAGAGTTAGCACGTGCAATAGATTCCGGCGTAAGACGTGCCTTACTCGGGTTTTCCTGGTCCAGTGGGTGCTCTTGGACAGTGAACTCGCGACTCTCCACGCATTTTTGGTACGTGGCCTGTTCGAGTTCTACTGTATATGCATCGACGCGGATTTTGTACTGTCCAGGACAAGAGATAGTGAGGTTGTGGAAGTCGACACAAGTTGGCGGCTTAGCACTTGATTTATCACATTCGGCATCGCGTAATGTGGGTGTGCGTATCTTGGAGGTGCGTAGCTCGGGTGTGGTGACGGGCCCACTCATGAGATGGCTGTCGAGGACTTTGCCAGAGGGATCCACGAGCACTGCGTGAAAGATGTCGTTAGGTGCGTCGGTGCTGACAACTAGTAGCCACTCCATGGCCACCCCAGCTTGCAACACGATGGGTGGCTCGACCTCGATCTTCATATTGCAACAAGGATGAGAAAGTGTCATTTATGATGGTTACTTCATATAAGCACCGTCACGGTCAGCGCCTTTCTTATACCCATTCTTCACAACAAAGCAAAGCCACCTGCGTTATCATGACATGCAAAACGGGTGGTGGTTCCCCGCTCCCGCCTGAACATCCGCGTAGTAGCACTAGACGTATTGGCCAGCTCGGACAGTTCGTCTGATCATGTGTTCCCATGGAGCGGGCTTGTGAGGTCGACAATCGGCTGGGGACTGTTAGTTGGGTACGACCGCACGCGTCAGCTCACTGACTGCATAGTTCATCACCCCTGGGGAGCTGTCAGCATTGTATCGAAGCGCCACCCTGATCACCATTCCAGCCACCTACTTCAACTCGCCTGTGGTAATATTGGGTGGACACACGCGGTGTGTACGCTCGTAGTGAGAGCACCATCGCTGCACACGGAAACGGAAGTGGCCGCACGAGTACTCGACCTAAGCAAGATCAGTCTCAGCAGATCTCGAGATCGTGTTGCAAGTCAGGGCCGGGGCCGCAGCTACCTGAGTATAGTCACACATGATGGGCAGGGGAAACTGCAGGCTGCCGATACGCGAGAAAGAAGAGCCAGACAACTGGATGATACTGCATTAGGTGGGCTGTGCGATTGAATTGCAAGCATCGCTATATATACAGCACGCCATCTGGGCCCCTTGCTGGTCGCCGGAGGAGAAAGGCAACTTACGGGCCCCGACCAGCCCGACCCCTTCTTGCCGATTGGCCAGTTGCGTGTCGAGTAGTAGCAACCACCTTAGCTAGTTCAAGTAGAAGCAACTACAATCGAGTTCCTTCTCAGTTCCACACAGTGCCGCCTTGAGTCTGACAGGTACCGGGTCACGAAGCGGCCGGGTTGCGGGTGTACCCCACTCCCTGTCCCGTGTGGGTCGCACTCACTAGCGCCGATTCTCAATCCCCTTCCCTTGGCGAGCCATTCCCGGGAAGTATATTGTCCGGCCGCTACCAGGAGAGCTGGAGAGTAATCTCACTCGGTGCGACAAATACCACAAAGGTATGACAGGGGCCTGAAATGACCACTGCTACGGGCAGGTCATCTTCTCATAAGCGGCACTTTGGTATCATTGTTGATATCAGTCATATCCGTGTCGGCATCGTCGCTGGCAGAAGGCAAGGTTGGCGTGGACGCTCGTGATATAGCCGAGACGTTGGCTACGTCGGGGGCATCACTCATGCTGATATCGACATCTTGTTCAAATCGGGGAGGAACCGAGAATTTATGGCTCTTTTCGTCGTAGAGCAGCCATTGTCCATGCTGCGCAATAGAAACACCCAACCAAAGAATTCTTTCCTTCCGCTCATCCGTCATCGAGGCGACTTCATCGTACTTTTTCTCATCGTCGATCTTGTCGTTGGAGAACCAGTCCGACGGGAAGTACTTATCGGCCCACAGTAGACCCCGGAGAGCGAAATCTTCCGGGAGTGGTCTGGGTGACTGTTTGTCTGGCCGCGGAAACTCACCGCTCTGGATCCTTTCGTACGCACGGCACGAAAGGAGAAGGAAGTTCAGAAGCATTGCGACCATTTTCCAAGGGAATGTAGCCTCGAGTAGACCCATAGCCTCGGGGTAGAGGATCAGGTAGCGATGGAATACGAGTATAGTATGAAGGTAGGGCAAAATGTTAGGATCGGCAGATCTGGAGAAAACCGTGTTGTACGTCCCTTCGACAAGATAACGAGCTTGCTCCAGGGCCTTTGCATTCTGATGGTCGTTCGGGTCGGGAATGGATCTAGTCTTGTAGGCCACCTCCGACTCCTTATTGCCTGGCTTTTTGGGCCGAATTGTCTGATAGATGAAGCTACTCTCTCTGCCCCAATATAACAAAGCGCAGCAATTGGAGATTCCAATATAGTAACTGTTCACTGTCAACCATTGCACAGCACTCGAAGTGTATAAGTCACTTACCCGCTTTCCATCCATCTTCGAGTCGTTTTACTGATGTGGTTATCAAGGTTATCAAGGAAGCTTGCCACTGTCGTCTGGTACTTCTCGCCATGTTTGCCGCTGAACATAATACCTTGAGCCTTAACAAAATCGAAGTCAATGGGCAGGAGACGCGAGCGCTGGCTATCAGAACCTAGCAATGGATCAAAGAGAGTCATGATCGATTCCCAGGTCGCTTCAAAGGGTTCCGAAGTGCAAAGGGCCTTTGAATAGTAAAATAGCTGCTGGAGCGCGTTCGGGCGTGCTAGAATGGCGAGGTGATGGTATAACCGACCAGTATATGGGACGACATCGGAGGCTTTCGAGTACCAACGTTGTGACACAGAAGTCCAGACCTCTCGGTCTCGTATATCATCGTCTTCGATCGCCATCCTGTACCGACCCAGGTCACCCAGGCATTCCATCCACATCGCTTCAAAAGCCGGGACGGTCTCATAGAGGAGTGCCATCATCGAGTATGCGAGGTAAATAAACGTCAACATATGTTCCAGGGAGCCAGGCAAACGATGCCTTAGCAACTCAAGGAAGGCATGGATCCCGTGCTTCCACATCCTCCCTGGCATATAATATTTAGCCCCGAGTCTTTTCAACGATGAGCTCGCTGTCGGATGCTGAGTTGCCAAAAAGAAATCATGGTGCTCATGAAGTAAGGTGCGGTGCAAAGCGATAAGAGCCTGCCATTGCTCGTTATTTAGCTTGGCATCCCTCTGGCTCTGTTGCGCATTGTCCACTTCGATGCACTTGGATTCCACCATAATCAAGCCAGCATAGATCCCTTTCACTTCGGCTACCAGCTGAAGGTGATCGATGGGACGGGTCTTGAGCTGTGGAACGTAAGTCTCATTCTCGTTAGAAACCTCTAGGTCATCTTGAGCAGGCGCAGGCTGCGAGCGAGCTGGAGGCTGTGGGTCGGTCTTTTTTTCCCCACGGGTGCGTGATGAGATAGGAGCTGGGTCATGGGGAGTCCATAGCTTCCCGACCTGCAGCGACCTGTTGAAGTTGGTATCATGTCTAGGTTTCACAGCTCTTGAGCGTAGAGCGGGGCTGGAGTCTCTCCCACCCGACTTGCCAGATGCATCTTTCTCTTTCTGGATCAGAGGCCGCGTAGATGGCTCCTTGGTCGCGGCTTGTTTTAGGGTTTGGGCGTCCTGTACCCCTGAGTCATGAGGAGGTGATCGCTGGCTACAATAGGAGATCAGTACTGGTCGGTTCGGGAACAGTTGGCAGGGGGTCGCACGTTTTGGAGGGCGGTGAGGACAGCTCTCTCCATTTCCGCAATAGCTCGGAGATACTGATATTTTGTAGCAGCCCAGGATGGTTCTCTGATATGTGGTTTTCAAGTCGTTTCTCCTCGGGCTTGATAATTTTATCGCACCCAGGAACAGGGCAACGAAACTTGGCCGTCTTGCGGAACTTCTCTTGATCAGGCATGTTGGCTTGGGTGTTGGGGTAGGTAATAGAAGCTCCAAGGGTTGACCACGGTAGTGCTGTCACGCTTCCACGGAATTGTTTATGATTATAATCATAGAAGGAGTGAAATCTCTGGTCGGGGTAGTGGGAGAAGGAAGGCCTTTGAGGAGTTGGATGCGGCTCTTGCAGGCGATGTGGTTCGCTTCCCCTAGGGCGGCTTCGCTAAGTAGGCAACCACGAGGCAAAGGCACTACTGCGGCTGAGGGTTGCCTACAGGGCTTAGTAGAAAGAGAAGGGAAGGGAAGGGCGGAACACCCGAGAGCACCTAGGTTGCAAAGAGGTACATGGACAGCCCATACTGGTAGTACAAGACCGTGACCGCAACGAGTAACATCAGACTGTTATCAGGTGGGGGAAAGGATTGAGAAAAGTGTTTGGATTTGTAGAAGATCGCCAAGCCTGTGGGATCTTGGTGGATAAGCAGATCTAGAAGCTTTACGCAACGTAGGAAACATCATGACTGGCCATAATCGCCTTGTGGAAAGCCACCCTAACCGAGTCACCTTGAACGCAATATCGCCAGAAGTTTGCCAGAACGGGTTCCACGTCTTCGCCCTACAACTGCTTCCACGTGCCGCAACTCTGCAAGAACTCGGAAACTTCAGGGACCTGCGAACTGAAGGCACGAAGATGCTTTGCGACAACCCATTGCGCATTTGAGATGTCGTCACCGTGTAGTAGAGAGTGAAACCTTTTGAGACAGTCAACACCTGAGCGTATCTCTCCAGCATTGTTAATAGACCCGTGTAGTCGGAAGAACCAATGCATCACAAGCAAAGAGATCGCAAGCAGACCGATATCCGACTTCTCGTGGCGGATGTTGAGGTAAGGTTGTAGGATTCCTCGTCCTTCTGGACACCTCACGTAGCCAATGAGCTCGACGGATGGATCAAAGCCGGATCTCCAACAGAGAAAGAAACCGGTGCTTGCGACTAGATCATGAAGGACCGGAACTTTGAGCCTAGTCTCCATCTGGTAAAAGCGAAACTCAGTGCACTTGATGCGAGACAGATCCACCAAACAGGCTGCTGGAAGGTCCTGGGCCAGATTAGTCAAAGAACAGAAAATAGGTAGGGACTTCTCACAGCTAGTGGCAGATGGATAGGTAGTCCTGCAATCAGTTCAGCCCTTTGTTCGAGGACTTCTTCTGTCAGACGCTCGCCCTCGAAAGCTTTGCAGCCGGACAGGAACTGGAACGTTTTGGTCGTTCCAGGATCTCGCAAATGAGAAACTTCGGATGCACCGACGATCGAGCCCAATGAAATAAGGCTCATAACAGGCGTGTAATCACGCTGTTGGCATGTATCATATTGCCACGTGTCCTTCTGGCCTCCGGCCAATTCGAAAAGACGACGGACTAGGGCGAACAGGTGAAGCTTAGATCGGTCTCCTTCTTCGTCGCGCATCTCCAACCCTTTGCTAAAAAGGGTTTGGCAATGCTCGGTAATGTGCCCAACCGTTATGAGATGAATAGTGCGTGATTCGTCTTTCATAGGCAGGCAGGCGTGGACCACGAGCTGAGCGAATAGTGTCTGTGTTTCTTCTGATGACTCCTATCATGAATAAGTTTTGGGCTGACAAGAAGGCCGCGACGGTGGATTACCTTGATATCACTGACCAAGATGCCGCCCTCAACCTGGACCCAAACGGACTGATACTCATGGTAGTTTCGGTAGACCGACCCTATCTGATTGCCATGAACCTCGGTGCCGCCGATTGCATGCTGTCGGAATTTGAGTAATGCTTGTTTCCTTGACTCGCCTTTGCCCCGGACATTTTCAGCATTCTTTGATGGTGTTGCCACCTGTATGTGGTCAGCTGTCCATTCCACCGGCACTTGTCCTCGCTTGATCTCCTCTGATGCTTCGAGGGTCACCGCTAGTAGGTAGAATTTGGGGTCAGATGTGGGGCCACCCATAACATGTATTTCATTCCGTGAGCCATTGGTCATCAGTGTCCTCATGGACTCAGTAGGATACAAGCAGCACACCCAACTTGGGTCGCCGACCACAGAGGATGGGCGGTCCTGCAGGCGCTGGATTGATGGCAACGCCATGGCTCGAGGCAATCAGGGAGATGTGTGGAGCGAGAAGGCCAAACAGGCCGGGCGAGAGTAACGGGGCATCATATAAGTTTTCGTTCAGTTC
Source organism: Apiospora koreana (assembly GCA_017163955.1). Classification (NCBI taxonomy): domain Eukaryota; kingdom Fungi; phylum Ascomycota; class Sordariomycetes; order Amphisphaeriales; family Apiosporaceae; genus Apiospora; species Apiospora koreana. The sequence continues at coordinate 2,725,856 of JAFHKQ010000007.1, read as the reverse complement.
ATACTCCACATGAGACATAAGATATCATCTAGTTTCCCCACGATCACATAGTGACTCAACAAGAGGCTTGTACAAGTTCCCTTAGCGCCGTGTACCTTATTGCGGCCTCAAGCCACCTGTTCCGTAAACTCTGACCAGAGAGGAACATACTCAGGGGAAACTCAGACCTACTACAGTGTACCAGCTTCGAGTAGTGCCCGAGTTACTGGTACCTGCTAAAACCACAGCTTTGAACGAAAGGGTGCATAACAAGCAGCCACTGACGCAGAGTTGACTCCATGCAGTAAGTGTGAGCTCCGCTTCACACCGTGGGCTTCTACTTGATAGAAAGAGTGAATCGGTGAAACCCCCCTGTGGCTTTTGTGCTGGGGGTGCTAACGAAAGCACAGGGGTTACCAATGATCCCAACAGCCACCACAGGTTGCTTGCCGCCCAACTCATCACTTGCCAACCTCCCTCTGGCCATGGCGAAGTCGTCGCATTTTATACGTGGATTGTTGAAAGACAACGAGTCCAGATTCAGGTAGTCGATAATGGACAAGTTGAAGGTGCATATGGTGTCTATGCTGGTTATATCACTAATGAGTCCAACAGCGTGGAACGCAAACAACTGTATTCAGTCTAAATCCATACACGCAGTTTCGTCTGCCAATCTCTTCAAGTGCCGAACCTCAAACTGATCGCCCTGGCTCACCCGCCATTTTGGCGTTCAACACCGCCAGTGCTTGCGTGAGTGGAGGGCCGTCTACCTCGCGCCGATACACCAAACCGTACTTCCGTGCGAGTTCCAATGCTGTCACATCTTCCACCATTGTTTCCTTAGCTGTGTTGTTTCGTAGCGCAAACAAAATAATGACCTTGTGCTCAGATCCTTGGGGTATGTTCGATCCCTGAATAGCATTGAAGGACGCTTCGTCATAGAACGGTATGATGCAAATGTCAGCCATCCCTATCCACTGTTCTACCATGGCAAAAGTGTTCCAGTCTCCCGTGTCGAGAACTTCTATCTGCTCTGTTGTCCCATCTATCATACAGGTAACAGGCACCATGTCTTCCATGGTGCCTTGGTCATCAGGAGACTGTAAAGCACATTAGTTACGGACACAATGGACGACATTGTACATACTGTTGGATTTTGAAAGTGCTTATCTAGAAGAGTCGTTTTCCCACAACCTCCGGGGCCGATAAGGCCGATACATTTTTTCTTCCGTGGATGGACACGTTTGACGGCGGGTTTGTGGCCGTTGTCTCCTTGGTTCAATTCCCACGATGAGCCGATGTTCCGAAAGCTTACCGCCGATGTTCGTTGGAGGAGCAAGACAAGTAAGAAAGATACGATCAATGCCTGCATGGTCAGACCGTTTCTTCCTAGGCGTGAGTAAACGTACAATTAAGAATGTGAAGTGGTACTCCAGACCGAGTCCAACAGTGCCGATAAATTGGAGGGCGATGACCAAGAGTCGTACCCGGTCCCAGGACCATAACCCTGTCCAGACACCATGCCAAACGGTTGCAACGACATGGAGCCTTTGGTCAAAAAGAAATGGTAGAATGAGGAAGAGGAGCTCTAGGCCGACGAGGCAAAGAATGAGCCAAAGGTTGGGTTGGCTCTTGCGGTGGAGAGCACGAACGAATCGATAGACTATTGGACTTGTCGGAAACTGCAAAACGTATGCGGACTGTGAATGTCAGCCTGTTCAAAGGGAAGGATCGAGCCACTTACATCAAACAGGATAGCGCAGACAGCCCATTTCCAAAGCCGCCCGGTCCATACGACCTCGCTCTGGACCGCCCGCCAAAAGAGGAGGCAGCCTGCAACGAGGTAGATCAGGTTTAAGACGCAACCAATAATGAAAAGGAAGCGCTGCGCCCTGTGCTCCTTGGGAGGTTGGAGAGAACGTCGACGAGCCAACCAAAGCCGAAGAAGGCAACCAGCATGGAGAAGCACGACCGTCAGCAAGAGGCCAAGTGCTAAAGCAGGGCTGCGTAGCGCATCATCCATAGTTGAGATACAAGAAAGGGGGTAGGCAGATAAGGCAGCCATTGCAGGCAGTCTCGCAGAAGGACATGACAGTTTATATCAAGTTGCACAATGATGAGCTATACTTTAGTTTGACTTGGTGAAGACATACGACTCCTACGCTAACCACGGGGAAAGCAAGACTTGTGCAGCAACCCTACATCCTCGGTGGAGTGATATGTGACAAGGGGCTTGGTAACCTCCCAGGTCTAGCTGCAGATCACACACCCTAGGATTACCTAGTGTGGGTGGGCCCAATTTTGACGCAGGGCGGGAGGTAGTCGGCGATTTGTTTGTTGGCAATAGATGGAGTTGCATTAATGCAGCCATTGAGTTGACCCTTGTCGACCGATTTCGAAATCGGTCGACAAGGGTCTGTGGGAGTTGTAGAACAGCCCCTGTCTTATATCCATTCTCAGTATGCGGATTTCCACAGTAGTTTTCTACCGGTCTGTCTCTCCAAGTACGCAGGTGCAAGTTTAGGCAAACAACCAAAATGGCAGTATCACATACTATACTGTTGGAGGATCAGTTGACCAAAGTCGAAATAAAGACTCCGGAGAGCTGGTTTTACTTCCTTGTACGCTCGCAACACCATTGGGTGAAAACTGTTATCCACGTGCGCCCCACGCGCCTGCCAGAAATTCGAGAAAAAGAGATCCCGGTATGCGACTCATGGAGCCAGCCGTGTTGCAGTGAGGCTCCAGAGAAAGAAGATAAATCCATTCGAAGATTTTACAACGCACAATTCGAATCTGGTGAATGGATTAATGGCGGGTGAGTCTGCTCGGTCAGATAACAGGGCATTGCTGAATTAAATAGGCACTTTCGCAAAGATCCTGTCCCGAAGCCAGGTTCTAAATGCCAAGAAAGACAAAATGAAATCGAATCACTCCTCCCACGACAGGAGAACGACTCTTCTGTCACAGACGAGCAAGCAGCCAATGGCACGGCTTCGGTCGGCCGTGAAGGCGCGATCACCAGGAGCGCCAGCGAGCAAGAACATTCACAGCATTCTGGTCTCATCGTGAATGATACCAGAGATAAGACTGATGTGTCCTCTGTCATCAAAAAGTTTGAGGATGGCGTAGGAAAGCTTGCTCTGTGCAGCTCCTTTGTAGGATTTGCTGGTGATCGTCACAGCCTGCCGGACGGGAAAAGTGATTTATCAGACGCGATCAACACACTTTCTCACATCAGAGTGGGAAATAGGAAGTTGGCTCTCATCGAAGACTGGGTCTTGGAACACCTAGTTCGATGTCTTTGGATCTTACAGAGGAAAGAACAGCCAGTAACGACAAATGACGAGACGAGACTGCGCCATGAGAAATCTGCTAAGACCATCAATGATCTGGTAGACGCTACCGTTGAGCTGAGAGGACCTTTGGGTCTTCTAGTAAACTCTGCGTTCAGTGGTAAGCAAGCTATTTCGCAAATAAGATGGCGCTAATCTGAGAGTAGCGGTTGGCTTTCGATGGCGAGATGCAGGACGATGGAAGAATGAAAAGGCTCTTCTTGCTGTGCAAGAAATAAGCGATCGCATTCTTAAAAACGAAGTTCGAATACCTGAGGATCTGTATTTGTTTAACCCCCCCGCTATGCTCTGCAAGTTCCTACACAGAGACTACAAGGGTCTGTGCCGGGATTTAGGTCTTTCAAGCCTATCTGACTACGATCCGACTGTAGGCATTGGGCAGTTCCAGATGATTCCGTTCCGTCACTTCCAACTGCAGGTTATTCCTGGTCTGACCTGGAAAGATCAAGAGCGATGTTGGTTGATTGCTGCACAGACACCAACAGATCGCAGCTCCAAGAAACGCAAACGAGCCGGGAATGCGAGCCAGTCAACGATACGAGCGACTTCCCCCCTCCAAGGGCAACCTGATGCACGAAGTGGCGCATATCGAGACGCCAGCGGACAATCCAGTGGACTGACCGTCTCGGCGGAAATTCGCACTCCCATCGCCGATGTAATGCCGTTGGTACCTGTAGCTCAATGGGAGACTAATGTCCCTACGTCAAATGGACTACAACCTACACACGGTGGTGGTATGGACGCAGCTCCAACTTCCAGCATGTTCTATGGTGGCTTCGGCGAGCCACTGTTACCAACAGAGACAGGAAGTGAGGGATGGGAATGGTTACCCGACATTGACACCGCATTTGACTTCTTTACCAGCCACGAGATGCCATTTGTATCAGATAGTGAGAACTTCAATTTCTAGTCTTTCTCTGACATGCAAATTCCCGCAATGTAGAAAAGCTTCCCACTCTGCAGACAAAATCCGTCGGGTCGGTCAAGTAGATACAATTTAGTCTCCCAGGCCACTGGCGCCTCGTCTCCTTTGAAAAGAACACTCGCAGAATCATCGGAGGGTTTGATGAGGGGAATGATGAGGGTAGGCCGTTTTGGTGATCTGATGCCTCCTTTGTCTTGCAGAAACGTGTTCGAAACCACTTTCTTGGTATTGGGACTTGTTCTCTTGATCTGCGGTTTCTTCTTATGTCAGCAGTGTAGAAAGGGGGAGCAATATTTCCTTACTGCTTCATTCATAGCCTTGTCGGTGGTGTCATCGACTAGAACCTTCAGCTCCGCTGGCCATATCACTCGACGCATTTGGGTCAGCTTGCGTTGTTCTGGGTCCTCGAATATAACATCTTGGATCGAGGCCTTGGTGATATCAAATGAAGCAATCTTTTGAAGAGCATCCTGGAGCTCCTGCGACGGGGTTATAGGCTCCAACATAGTTCTCTTATTGTATCTGGAGCAGAGATATAGGAAGGAAGCTTTGAGTCTCTAACACAGGCGCTCAAGAGATTTTATATCACAGGGCCAGAAGGCAGATCATTGATTAGGCAGTAATTCGGCAAGGACGATTGTCAATCTCGCAATCTGAATTGGAGAAGCATTCTGCCAGTAGACACCACCTTCCGAGTTTGATTGGCCACCCCCAAACAACTGTGTGAATATTGAATTGGTGTTGCGTTGACAGGCCATTTGCCATAGACCCAACGTGATCTTGAACTAGAGCCTGCCCGTGTGACCATGACTTGGGTCGATGATTTCACATATGTCGACTGAGTGCTCGTGATCCGTGTCTTGGTTTTCTTTCTGCCCTTCCGGCTTCTCGTCACCATTCACGTGATTCTCCGTATTTTGATCCTCCTCCTTCTGATCTTTGTTGGTGTCTGACATGGTGGTTGGTTACGTGAGAAGGTTCAGTAGAAGAGCAAGATTGCTATGTGTTTTGATTAGCAATGGTCCAGTATGAGATATATGGAGGTAGTAATACTCGCTTGTTGTGGACTGATAGTGCTTGATCTTCTGGGAGTCGATGCTGATTTAATGATAGTCGGTGAAATTGAGCGACTGAATCGATGATTCGGGGCGTCCTGGGAGTATAAATGGGGAGACTTATACCCGTTCGAGTCCTCATATAGCTTGATTCAACACGACGTAGTCCTCATCTCGATTTGGGAACGGATTGACCCTCGAGCTGTATCCCCCAGTGGCTTGCATAAGGACGCTATGCGTTCATGGCCTTCCTACGGCCTATGAAGTCGAATGACAAGACCACCATCCAATTTAACTTCATATAGTCAGGGGTGCTGATCGAGCCGCTGCATAATGTCCCGGGAAGAGATTCGCTGAGCTGCAAATGGCTTGCATGACGACGTTTCTCCCACTTTGCCTAGGGTAGATTCAGGTGGACTGGTTCTAGTTCTTCAATCTGATAAAGGCCATGGAGGCATGGACCTCATGTAGTCCGATGTATCTATATCCCGGATTGGCCTTTGGTATATCAAAAAGCTTAGGACATCACCATGCTGACAAGGATATCAATACTCACACTCAGGTCTTATTGTCAGGACAAAGACCGTATGCGCATCTCGAAGTCAATGGCTATCAATGCTATCACATACTCACTCCAAGCTGTGCCAACATGATGCGCCGTGTCTTCCTCTACGGCTACCAAGCACTGTTCAAAAGAAACTACTCCACGAAGCGCACACCTTGGAGTGGCTATCACGAATCCAGGATACCTGCTAGCGTCGTGGAGGGCTATCACGAATCCAGGATACCTGCTAGCGTCGTGGAGGGCTATCACGAATCCAGGATACCTGCTAGCGTCGTGGAGGGCTATCACGAATCCAGGATACCTGCTAGCGTCGTGGAGGGCTATCACGAATCCAGGATACCTGCTAGCGGTAAGCTCGGATTCAATAAGCCAATAGTTCTACTTCCACGGTAAGTCCGACGTGTCTGTAAGACGTGAGGAGTACTGTTTAAAACGGTACAGTGGGATGAGAGGACCCGCATGTGTATGAACAGTCATCTGACTCCACCGCCTACTACTTTGGGCAGACTGGGTTCCCAAGCAGGGCTGCAACTCTTGAGCACCCCACGCATCGCAGTCAAGTACCTCAAATGGCATCAACAAAATTTCGACGTGGAAGAAACGCATCGATATTATGGGACCAAGCGATTTCTCCCAGCTCGCAAGAAGTTCCCTTCTTGAACGAGGATTCATTGATTTGAGCGATCCAAATATTGGAGAACATGTCTGGAGTTTTGAACAGAAAGAGTTCCCTTTCTATTCATTGGAGGGCATGGAATTCTTGATGCAACACATCTTAGGTGATTCGGTGAGCAGGTTCATCTACCTCGCACGATAACTTCTAACTTTTGGGTTATAGAGAATTGCATCCATCGTGGGATGGTTTTTCGGCGATAAAAGATGTGTGCTTGCACACTGTCTCAGATATGGAGCATTACCAGGTCATATTGAAAGCTTCCTTGGAGGGCGCGATGCCGGTCGACACGCCCTGATGGTTGACTTGATATCTAAAGGATCGCACGTAGATTACTATGCCAAGTCCCATCTTCACGTCTTTTCGGCAGAACAAGGGGCAAGGCTAACGCGCGAATCATCACGGTCAGCACTTCACGAGGCAGGCTGTGAAGTGGACAATAAGTCCTTTCCCAGGGGCGGCTCGTACGTTAACACTTCATAGTTCGTTCGCATGGTCTAACATCGTATAGGGTGGCTCTTGATGCTCGGCTCAGTCGCGAGATTTGTGGAGGGTACGCAATCACCGTTATATTTATGACAGAGGATTTGGTTGCTAGGTTCATGCTACCTCCGATGCCCTTACCAAACCTACCCGGGCTAAAGGAAAAGGTTGCAGATATGCAGAAGAAGACTGAGAACATCAGACTGAATTTTGTGTTCAATGATTCTGCCCGAAGTACAGATATTCAGTCGACGCCGTCCTGATAATAAAAGGGTTCGCCTCCTTGAGGATAGTTCAGGGTCTTGAGGATAGAAGCTATTTCGATCTCATGCATAGAAGAGCCATAAGGTGCCTGCGGAATGTTCAAGCATTCTGCGTTGAACATCGTGGTTGAGGGCGCTTCCATTGCAGAGAGAGGTTCTTTGGAACAATGTCAGCTAGTTCAACCAAAGGGTAGGGTGCAGCAGTACCATCTTGGACCACCAAACTGCCCGTAGGAGTCCTTCCGAAATGAGTCAGCCTGGCTCGCCGAGCTGGCCGTGTCTCAGAGGTGACCATTGGTCTTTTCATCCCCTTTTCCATAATTTCCAACTCTTTGTCAGCTGCGTCGCGCAAGTCCTGACACGTTTCTCTTATATATGAAGCTTTTCGTTTGCATAATTGATTATGCTGCTCGTCGTTGCGCTGTTCGATATGTCGAATGAACTGACTCGCTAGTTTGAAATCCTCGGGGCAAGCCACACAAGGCTCAAAACAAGGAATATCTGCATTTGGAGTCAATATATCACTCCGAGTCAGTTAGCATGGGAATATACGTTGTAAATAGTGACGGCGAAGTGATAATCTTGATTTAAATTCTGGTTGATCATAGCAGTCTGGATGAGGACAAAGACGTGGTTTCCGAGTATTCCGTGTTTGGGATGTGGTAAGCGCACTCTCTTCGGATTGAGCACTACTGTGGTTACTGTCGTCGCTAGCGTCGCTGGATTTTGCGTGGGCTCGACATTTCTGGGCCTCGATGGAGTGGTAGCGTTCTCGAGACTGATTCAAAGTCAGATCTGTTCACCGAAACTTCGGCGTACTAACACGATGTTCCTCAAGATGAGCATCCAATGCTTCAATCGATCGAAATCGAGCCAAACAGGTACATTCTTGCTCCTGATAGACACTGGCCGACATACTTGTAATTGCAAAGATGGGGAATGGAATGGAGACTTAGTGATGTGGGCCGACAAACACACCGGAGCTAATCCTACCTAACTCATAAGCACGTGATAACTGCCAATCAGCTGTTCCTGTACTGCCGCACAAAACGATACTGCCTTGAGCGGTGCCCAATCTTATAAAACAATCCCTCTTGTAGCTTCAATCATTTGTGGACAAGCCATTACATTATCTTTTTCTCTTAACATAACGCCAGCAGCGTCCGTCTCGGTTGAAATAAGGACACATTTCTTACTCACTTCATTATTCAACTCGCTAAGAACGAATCAATGTGCGAAACTTGCGGGGATAAGGGTTTCAAAAAGCTACAATGCCCAACATGCGGCAAGCCCGCTACCGGATAAGGGCAACCTCACTGTCCGTAAGACATATTCGGCTCATCGGGGGACAACCCCATTTTCTATCAATGTATAACAATATCTAGACGAAGAAAATATTCATTGCTGCACAGTCTACTTGATCTAAGCGGTTGAAATTGGGATCGACAAAGTCAAATGTACATTCGAAAGAGCTTACAGGATGTTGGATACCGGGCATAACGCTTGCATATTGCCGCGCGACTGTTCAACCCATAATCGCGGTGTATAGCCTTTTGACAGCATATAGGAGCGACGAGTTTCCATCAATATTCACATTTTAGAATTGCATTACAGGGTTTCCTTACACTGCGTACGCTCAACCTAATGTGGCGTAGGGAGTCGTGCTCATTAAATGGACATGTCTCAGTACTTACATTTGCCGATGTATGATCAACTCATGTGATGAGCCGTTCTGTAATGCTACCGGTTGTATTACTAATTTCTGTCGGTCCATATCTAGTCGACGGAGTTCCCAGTGCGTTCTGCAGTGTACGAGGATGCGTGGCACCGTTGGTTCCCTTTCTATGTGCGATCGGCTGTAGGTAATCCGCTAGCAGAGTGGGGTTGAAGCTGATTACCCACCAAATGCGCTCGCAGGGGAAGAAACTAGTCTATTTTCTTTGGCACCACTTGCCCACTAAGTCTGGCATGTAGAGTCATATGACATCAAACTCACTTCATGATTTAACCCATCCATAAGATAGGCCAATTTGTTAAGAATTGATGGTGTCTATAAATCTCAGGCCGCCTATCATCTCAACGCTGCGTGCATCCCCCTCAAGTTGGACCATTGTTGCTTGACACGGGAAATTCGTGAGCGCAATATGTCCGGCCACAGCACGTCTTACCTGGAAAATTAGCTCAATACTACAGGAGGACCCTGGCAAACCCCAACTTGATCTAGTCGGGAAGCGACAACCCCCATCCCATTTTGGCCTCAATCGTTTGAAGAGCCTGTACCATGGGTTTGGTCGGCATTGAGAAGGAATAATGAAGACTGAATATGGCGATTTAACATAAAGAGTATGACATTCTACGCAGTAGCAGTTGCCAGATGATGATAATGGGAGACGGCTAGGAGAGCATCGTGATCCTTGGATCATGGGTGGCTCACTGGACTAATGCCGTTGATTGTGAAACAGAAGAATGGTAGATGCGTGGCGCATTTCCTATAGGAGCGACGCGACCATCTCCACGCGAACAGCCTTCAGCACCTCCTCGGCGGACTTATATTCATGATCCCAGCATCCTTTGATGACGTTTCCGCCGGTGATGTGTGACACTGAAGGAAAAAACCCCTTCTCAAACCATCCATCCACTTGAGCCTCATAAGCCTGTTTCTCTTCTACAGAACTCCATAAAGGCGGGCGATCTCGGAACGGCCAAAGTCCTGTTTGAATGGTGTAGAAGATCGACCCTAAGCTAAAGATATCGGTTGCTGGTGTTGATTCCCATTTCATTCGGGGGTCAAAGAAGGGTGTGTCCGGCAAGTGACCGCCATCCAAACCAAGCCCCTCACACGTCGATCCACCAAAATCGCACAACCAAACGCTTATAGATGAGGCATCGACTTGGTCAACTAAGATGTTCTCTGGCCGAAGATCTGAATGTATCACGCCCATCTTGTGCGTATGTACAATCGCGTCGGCTATTTGCTCGCAGATTCCAGAACGTTGCGAAGGGCTCAATTCTGCGTTGTGAGTGTCGATATATGTCTGTAAATTCCCAAGCCTTGCCTCCGAAAGGTATATACCATCGGAATTGAATCCTATAAGTCTGCCAAATGTTTTAGTCCTCTGGCCATTGAAAGTACAGTATCGTACCTACGGAACGATTCTGGGGTGTTTGCCTAGCATCTGTAGGATTTGGCGTTCGATTTCGATAGCTTCTGCGTTCGTTTTCTCCAAGCTCACGCGATCCGGATTCCCCTCCCAAACCTTCATGGGCTTTTTGAGTATTACATTTTGGTTATGGCGATAGAAGTCCGAAGTTGTACCGCGGTATGGTAATGCTTGCATTCTGTGAAGTTACGATGATGATGACTTTGGCCTGCTTTTGAAAGAGGAAAACATTGGGGGCAGTTAGGTTTTGAACGTGCTAGCCAACCACATCAAAAACGTGTCTAGATTTTACTTCGAGGGCTTAGGACATTTGAGACAATCTGTATTTCCCTTTATATATACCACGTATAATTGCTATCCAAGCAGTGGACATTATTATGATGTTACATGTCCTCCCTCTGCGGAAAATTTGTCAAATTCCGAGGATTGTCAGAATATCCTTTTGATATGGAGGTTGTAGACTTACCATACCGTTAGTGATTTGGGCAGTTATATGCCCCGCAAGTTTCTTTAACCCTACTAGAACCCATTATGCCCTTGGTGGCTTGGTGACCCGGTTTGCCGTTGTCAGGGCAGGCTTCGAACTTCACAAATTGCTCCTCAGTCTTGCCGCAGGAATAAATCTTGTTGCTGTAGTAATTGGTGCACATAGTGTACGGAGTTCGATGAGTTTTATTAAGCGTATGAATGTAATGTAATAATACATGCGACATAATGGGGGTTAATGGATAGCAAACGACAGCTTTTAAATATCCGCCGCGCGCTGATAGAAATCGAGTTGGGCTTGCATCTCCCCCCAAATCGTGATCAAATGCCACAGTGATCATGAATAAGTACAACATCTGGTTGACTTCACGTGAAAATGGGTGTACATGAATTCTGGCCTCATGCAAACAGCAATTAGAGCCGATCAGGCTCCGAGACGGTGTGTATTATTGCATTGATCGACGGAGGATGGATCACCTGCTAAAGTGATGATGGTATAGGTCACTGTTTGAATTGACGCATATGTTCACTCGTGCATTTGGAAGAGGGTGTGGTGATGTAAGGGATACTGAACGAGTGGTTTGGTGATTGGACTGGGGACAAGATGCGACCACGTCAAAGGCCAAAATTCGGAATAGGATGGCGTCTCACCCCTACCTTGCACCCTCGCAGCTGAGGTGTCCCAAAACGAAGGTGGCGGCCGGCTTGGGTGGAGGTGCTTCGGCATTTGGGGGTGTCGGTCGACGTTGATCGGTAGTGATTCGGGGGTGGCAGCTTGTCTGCACTTGCGCGAGCCTGAAGCAGATAGCGAATTCATCTGGAGGCACTGCGAATTGAGGGTGAAGGTTCTTGTATTGGCGCATGAGCTCGAAGTAGCTTGGTCGCTACGCGCCCAGCACTACGCGGGGGACGGTTGGCCCAAGCACCTGCAGCCCTATTTTTCCAGGGCCGCTTCGTCAGAAGTCTATTTATTCACAGCCAATAGTAGAGTCGCTCAGGACCTTGCAGTGAAACGAGCTCAGTGTGAAATGGCACATACGGCTCTGTGAACCTGCCGCACACTCGTCCTGGCGCTTCCGCTTCAATTTCTTTAATAGCTCTGTCGCATACGCATCGCGCACTGAATAGCTACGTGGCGGACCTCTACCCTACTTGTAGACAATGGCGTGGCATGTGGAGTGGCCCGAATTAAGTGCTCGGCATCTCATGCTCCCCATGTTCGGCCCAGCCAAAGTGATCGACGGTTGAAGGCCGGGCTATTTCCAGGGGCTTCACGATGTTGTTCTGTGCAACTAGTAAGTCATGTTTGCATTTCACGAAGGGGCCGTAACTCGGATGGCGTGATAAGCCATACTTGTAGTGGCCCTCATGAGTTGTTGGTTCGTTCTCCGCCACATCTTGATGGCATGGCAGGTCCCGACAGCTTGGTTCGCAGGATCCAGCGGACCTCGGCGTAATAAAAGCGCAAACCTCGCGAGTTTGCATCGCGAACAACTCTCCAAGTTCAACTTACTCCTCATTTTCTTAGATATAATGTGCTTTTTCCACCAAACTCTTTGGGCCTGTGGCCACTGGAAATGGGACCGTTTCGTTGCACAATGTACGAAGGAATGCCGCATCGGAGAAACGTGTGGCTTGAAGCTTATCTGGGTAACAGAATACCAATGCGACGGGTGTAGATTGTGCGCATTGGTAGCTACGAAGCGTCGTCGAATCGATAAGATGATTGGTGATATCGAACGTTGGAAACGTGAAGGTCACCGCACTGCGACGATTGAGAAGACGAAGCGAGATCTCTCCAGAATTATACAAGCGATTGAGCAGTTAACCTCGCGACACCGAACACAGAGCGGAGCTGGCCCGTGGTTGAGCCCATCCAAAGCCACAGGGGAGCAGATGTGCTGGCTGCCGCCAATGCCATACTTAGGCCTTTATTCCACGAAGGACCAGAATTGTGGCACCACAGCCCATCCTCCGAGATCGTCGGTTCCGGCACGACCCTCAAACTAAGGGAAACATTTGGATACTGCGTTGTGCCGCTAAAGCTTTCACGCCGTCCTTGGTCGTTTGGAAAGGCTCCGACGTGTGCGAAATCGCAAAAACTTGGAAGTCTTGTTTCGAAGACATTTCACGTCCTCCTAGGCGTCACGCAAGATCTCCCGTCTGGCATAGCATTGGAGACAGCGATGCATCGAATCGGACTATTGAGAAATTCCCTCGGTGGACGAGTGAAGTGGTCCAATGGAGGGAGGATGTCGGCAATCGTAGTAAAATCAAGCTAGACTCAGATCAAGCAAGTGGAAAGGGATTATACAATTAGTCTCTTCTTTTTTGCCGATGTGCTGCTCAAAGTACTTGTGCTGGTGGATTATGCCCCGTTTTATATCACGTCGAGCTCTAATAATACAGATCTCATTCTCGAAATGTCCTCCGCGAAGGTTTCACCCTTATCTCTTCCACTTTCTGGCTTCTTAGCGGCCTTTCCGCACGCCCTGCCTAGCCCGCGTTTCCGCTTGTTTGGCACCAACTGCGCCAGAGGAGGTCGAGGCGGTTGGAGCAATAAAGCCCGCTCAAAGTCAATCAGCACGATCCCATTCGTCTCGGGATTGACCAACATGTTCGCCCATCGCACATCCCGGTGAACCACCCCCACATGGTGTATAGCCTGTAGGGCCCGAAGGGCCTCATCATGGAGGGATTTCTGCCCGTCGTTCACCCCCTGCGGAATACTAAGCCCACCCCAAGATAGAAATGTCATATGCACAACATAGACTCGATGGTCGTAATAATAAATCTTGCTCATGGATCGGAGGTCAATGGCGCCCAGGAACACGGGCACGTATACACCTTGGACCGGCCTGAGCCGCTGATAGACGGTAGCCTCGTGCTCGAGGTCCTTGACAAAAGCTTGGACGGTGCCCTTGCTGACAAAGGTGTAGCCATAAGCAAGGAGGGTCACCTTAAAAAGTACACTCCTCGCACCACCATCGCCTAGCGGTGTGATCCCGTCGTCAAGAGACTGCTTTAGCTGCTCCCGGAGGAGGCGAATCCACGTTGCATGATCGATAGGGTGACGCTCACGGTCGCCTGCGTTACCCTTGCGGTGAAGCGACACGTTCGGACATGTCAAGTCCAGGAACCCCCCTTGGACCAGCCCCGAAAGGCATCTTTGTGAACAGTATCGCTGCTCCTGCGCGCCGCTCTCCCCTGTACGATGCCGATGCGCCAGACGCTGGCTGCGCCGAGCCCCTCCTGTATTTCTCTCGGCAGGAGTAGGAGTATCCGGTGGTTTTGGTGCTGCTTCTTCATCGTCGGATGACCCTGGCGGACCCTTTCTTGACTGCTCCTTATGCACTGCATCGGTGGATCGGCGTCTCCTTCGACGGAGAAGGTGCGGTGAGCGGCGCGGTGAGCGATCGACCTTTTCGTAGGTTGTAGGTACATAGCAAGACGAATTTTCTGGCGATGCCGATCGTTCATTTTCTGGAACAGAACGTAGTGTCGTTTCGAAATCCTCAGCCCACTTTTGAAGGCCATTCGTAGCTCTCCGGCGCTCCTCCTGCCCGTGCTGCCGACGTTCCCCAGACACCCCGAGCGCCATCAGTGTGAACGCTAAGTATTGGCCGACAGCCGAGCAGATGTTGGCATTGTTCGGATGAGCTGATACCTCTGGACCAGGTTCCGCCAGATGATAGTACAGGATTTGGGGCTCGGCCCAATCGACTTTGAGAAACACAATCGTCTCGCCCGTGGTGAGTAAGCCATACTCAAGGCCACTTTGCATCATGTAGTGGTATGTCTGCGTGATGGCCGATGCCACCAGCCGCTCCGCGTGGTACTGAAAGCGCGCATCAGGGTCTGCAGAGGTCGGTATCATCTTCCGGTTTACCACTTCCTTGTAGATGTTCATGGCCCGCAGCCCTACACGCAGGTGCGGAGCGGTCAGCTTGTGAGGCGGCTTGTACTCGCAAACATAGACCATGGTGCGTAGCGCCGACGTGGAGCTGTCGTCTCGGTAAACACAGATCTGGTCTGGCCGTAGCTGGTGGAGATCGCGTCGGTGGTTTGGCGTCTGCGGCGGTGATGCTGGACTTTCCCTTGCCACAACCTCCTCGGCGATATCACTAATAGCGTGGGGATGGTTCTCGAAGATGATGCCATCCCCAATTTGATAGACGCTGCCGACCTCTTCCACCTTGAGTTGTTCTAGGATGGCCCTGACCGGATCCTCCACGCTGTTATGTAGAAAATATTCGAGGGTCTTCTCGTCCGCGACCGGCCGCCGCGAGATCCTGTTCCCCAGGCCGGCCAGGAAATTCCGGTTCTCGAAATAACGGCTCTCGGTAGGAAATGTATCGTAGAGTGTGCCGAAGACGATTCTTTGCTGCTCGTGGAAGTCGGACCATGGCCTCAGAGTTTCCGGACACCGCTTATCGCGTGGATTGGTTAAAGGACCCCTCGATGTCAGCTTCGGGTCTGGTTCGATGGTGAATTTAGAGAAGACGGAGGTATGGCAAGCGGCGATGTATTCGTCTAGTGTTGTTCGTCGTGTCTGTTCTTCTGATGTATCGGCTCGTTGCTGCTCCCTCTCGGCGCGTTGTCGCTCCTCCTGTAGTTCTCTCTCTGCTTCTTCAGCGCGTTGTCGCTCCTTCTGTCGTTCTCTCTCTGCTTCTTCGACGCGTCTTTCGGCCTTTCGCAGTAATTCTTCCAGGTCGTTTACATTTCTTTGTCCAGCCATGATGCGTGAATTGATGTCGTAGTGAACAATGAGGCATTGACTTCTTCTTGTGCTGATATTTTGAGTGCCAGCCTAATTAAAACGGGTCCTCTGAGCGTTGCGAGGGGTTACGGCTATTAGCAACCCTGCTAAGCAATGTGCAGTTACAAGTCTACAGTGCTCTTGTACATTCAGTCTGTGGATTCAGCACACCCCGCCTCTAGCCCTCTTCATCCTGCAAGAAAGGTACGCGAGAACAGCGGATCTAGGCTCGCTTGGGAAGAAGCACATTTTCTTCGGTCCCCTACTGTGCATGTTGCTATATGGCCAGTACGGAGGCCAAACTTAGTATTGATACTCCATAAGAGTGCCGCCGAACTAGATGGACTAGAGGACCTGTTGGGGAAAACGAGATTCTCATGCATTGTCCATTTCTGGGTAGTTCAAAAGGGACCTTGGGGTGCAGCCCGCGCTGTTCCTTCGCCCTACGAACTACTTCTTGCCCGATTGGCCGAGATGGGCATATTCCATCCAAGAGCCGGAAGAGAAACACGGGCAGCGGTCTGTGTCGGAGCTTGTGAGGTAAAACAAACCTACTTGATGTTCATCTCTGCGCGACTGGCGATAAGTCTCGTTAGGTTCTACTACGAAGTACGTTTAGGGCACCAAATTGTAGAGTCAATTTGCCATCCGTAACATAATCAAGGTGACGTTTCTTGTTGTCATTAATAGCCAAGATCATTGATGAATGGACCCAGCTACGATTAAGAAGAACTGCCATTCATCACTTAGACAGAACCATGGGCATCGGGGTTGCGTGCCACCCTTCTGGTCGTGAATTATTGAAATTCAGGCCTTTACTATCTAAGTCAGGGCTGCGGGGTAGCTGATAGCCAGGTTGCTATCACTTGTTTCTGCCAAGCTACACAGGGCCAGGCTTTGTACACAAAGTTGAAAGGCTCCATCCTTTTCGGATGCTTAACTCGCCTGCGACTAATCAATTGCGCTCGTTAGCCTGCAGCAGCTTCTTCTAGATGAATTGAAATCATTCTGCGCTAGTCTCATGGCGCAAAATGACCATAGCCATGTTCCTAGTTGCCATCCACTGTACTAGAACATGGTCGGGGGGCGGGGGGCTATGGCGAGGCCCGTACTTAGGTCCAGTTGACGACGTAAGTGTGCGTTCGCTCCCAGATATAACATCCCAGGTCGCACAAGACCAAGAGGATGTATTTCACAGGTTCTTTTTCGCAGCCTGACCGTAAGACCGCTTCTGGTCGACAGCGAGGCCAAATGACACATTGACTTCCACTTGTGATAGTGTTTTGAGGCTTAATTAAAGTGGATTCACTGAGCGTTGCGAAGGGTGGCCATAATGGCAGCCTATGCAGGAAGTGAAGACTAATGGTGCATGCAAACTTTGCGCAGCATACTCTTCATCACCGTTGGCAACTGGTAAAGTACGACATAAGAATAAAAATAAGGTTATAAGTTCATGCTACATCATCAAGTCTACGTATCGCTCTCTTCTAGATTCACCCGTCCTGAATTACCTGGGGTCGGCTGTGGCCCACTTCCGCTCGGCATATTCTCTGGCCCGTAAATCAGCGGGGTCGGATATTGCTTGCCCTACGGCCGACGCAATTAGCTAGTGCCACCTTCATATGCATCATGAGTGCCTACAATTTGACTGCGCTGTGGAGGCCAGCTTGGATTATCGGAAGAGGAATACTCGACCCACCGGGAGTTCATATACAAGGCCATGTACATTTCAGCTCCACAGAGTTCATGGAACTCGTCCAGTTTTCTGATTATCGTAAGTCGCCGCCTACGGAGCTTTGCCATCTCCTGTTTGTGTTCTCTTTGCGCGCGCGTCGTCGTCGCCTTAGCAACTCGACTAGATGATTGAGTCTTCGGGTTCATGTTACTATAAATTGAATGTTGATAATTGCAGCAACACCTTCTTGACAACCGTGCAGTATGCAAGTGAAAAGGCGCTGATGGACTGCTTTCAGAGACCTTGGGAGAGCTATATATGTGCCTCTGTGCGGCAGCAGTTCTGATGGACATTGTAACTATGCGAGATTGCTGCTATCACGTTCTGAGTTGCGGTTTCTGGAAACCAGACCTTTCTAAATCTAGAAAACGATATATTGTTCCTGGTTCTAAACAATCTACCCTACTTTGATCCAGCCATGTCTGATGCTTCCATACAATCCCCGTGACCGTCTCTCATTTCATGTAGCTCTAAATTCGAGCGGGCAACTGTGGTGAATGAATCCGATGCCGGCTTGGAGCGTGAGCCGCGTGTTCTCAGACAGTAACGTAGCCTGACTTACCAGATGACCGATCTTGGCCTTGAGTTGCTGGAGCTCAGCCTTCGCCAATCGCAATTTTTCCTCCGATTCTGCTAGTCTTACTTGAGTGTCGAGAAGATCGGAGGAGGTAATCTCAGAAGCCACCTTCCATGCCGCACAACAGACGTTGGACTGGCTCAAGAGATATTTGGTAGTATTGTGGAACTCAATCTCATTACTGAGCATCATTGAAAGGACGGCATCACTGTTCGGCTCCATGATGTCTGGACTTGTCAAGTTAAGGTTCGAATAATTTACAAGATTTCATGAAGCTATATATCTAAGCTATGCCTTCCGGGCGGCTGAGGTTGTACATGATTGGATGATCAAAGAAGTAACCGTCTGCACTGCAGTGATGGTTGTGTACAGTGTACTAAGCGCTGAAGCGGTCGGAAGCGTTGGTCCCGTGGAAGTGGCTTTCAGACCCTCGGGAGATTTAGTCGTTGTTTCTGGTGGCACTCGGCTTGATGATTGGGTGATCAGAGTACTGAACGTTGTCATAGACGCGCCGGGCTGGTTCCAAGAGGTGGAGTGAGCGTCTATAGTGTTAGTCGCATGGATCTGTGTGTCCAAGAAGGTTGTGGTCAGTGATTGGCGGGTCGAGACTACGGTTTCTACGAAGGTACTGGATCCGGAGATGGATGTGACTAGCGATGTAAGGAGCGATGACGCCTCTTGGATGCAGCCGATCTTTCCTTCCTGGTCAGATGTGATCAACTCAGGGCTGTTGGTGCCGTTGGTGATGACTGCCTTCGTGCAGGTGGGAGCGGGTTGCCCAGCGCACTTCCTGTATCTCGATTAGTGCTACCCTACCCACAAAGTGTTGGTTTGGAAATGTCACCAAAATAGGTACGCATCCCCATTCGGTGCTTCGATGGGCACGTCGAATGCCGCTACCTGTGTGCCCATGCAGGGAAGCCGGCCGAACGAGAAAACGACAGGGAGAAAGTTGTCATCGGTAAAGACGAGTCTGGCCTCACACGGCTTGCCGAGAACATTCTTGATTCTGGGATCTGATTAGCTCCAGACCATGCCGTTCTACATGACACTTACGAGACTTGCACCGGTGAACCCGCCACCAGTTGCATAGGCGGTTGTTCCAAGCATGCCCTTGGCGTGCTAATATTGGTGAAGCTCATGGCGGAAAGCGGCAAGAAGGTCTTCATGATGATAAGCGCGCGTGTCTAATGAACGGCCTCAGTGGCCAGACACCAGCGTTTCAAGCTGTATATATCTAGTAGCTCTCAAATCCTGGAATCTATTTTGGGAAAACGAGCTGTCGTTTTCCAGAACGACACAACTAGTTTTCAGTAACCTGAAAATACACTTTCGAAGAGCCATAAGAAGCGCGCAAAGAAAGGCACCGAAAATACCCTGGAAGCCCCAGCCATCGAATTCAAATTCATAGAGCAGATCATGTTTTCAGACACGGAGTACAACATGACATTTGGAGAGGACGTTCTCAATACGCAGGAGATGTTGGCAGGTCCCACTTCGTCAGAACTGGTGGTCCCGGCTCTTGAGTGCAGCAATTGCAAGATGTAAGTCTACTTTTTCGATGAGCATGCCTCCTTACTCAACACCTCTAGCCTCTTCCGACACATCATGCAGAAACTCGAGCATCTGGAGGCCGAGTTGGGGAAAAACAACCACCTTGAGCAGCGGTTCGATCGTGTCGATCAGGAGCTATCTCGGAACAATAGATTGGAACGGATCGAGCGGGATCTGGTGAGAGTCGGGGACTCGACAGTTGCTCTAGCAAATGATCTACGGAACTTTTCCGTGGATGTTCATTCACGGCTGAAAGATGGTGCACACCAAGCACGTTAACAGGGTTGGGGCCCCTAACATACCTCGTAAATGTAAGATAGCAATCAACTGAATCGATCCCTTGTGGATTGTTCGTCTAGCGCAATGCAGACTTGCAGTAATTTTTCATCACGTGGTGTGGTGTGGGTTACATCGTTCATCGCGGCGACGCCACAAAACAGCCCTCCAAGCAATCATGTGCATAGATCGTGTTAGCTACACTCCGCGGGGTTATCAAGGGTGTGTGCATAGTACTTGGGGGTTCCTCGAACCTGTTGCCCAGTTTCCGACAACGAGATCCTAGCCTACGGAACCCGGTATGCGACCCGCTTGGATCGGTCATATAATGGGGTCTTTTGCTCGTAGAGGTGGAGCATTCTGCCAACATGGCGTCCAGACGCGAAAAGGCTCTTCCCCCTACCCCAGGCATGTCGGCAGCTGAGCAAGCAGCCGATGCGATGGACTCGGACAAAACTTACAATGCCGAGACATACATTTCTTTACTAGAAGAGGAAAATGAGCAGCTTAGGCTCCGGAACCAGGAGCTCATTCGTCAGCTAAGGTCCCTGCAGTATAGGCTCGCCGATGAAACAGCGACCAGGAAGGATGTCAGTGAGAAGGCTGGGCAGTACAAAGTCGGCCTGGAAAAACGTGATGCACTGGTGGGTGACATCGCAAACGCAATCATACGCGAATTTGAACGGTATAAAGATGGCATTTCGGCTAGACCAGAGGAGCAGATTCGTGTATATTACAGAAGTAGTTTTGACCACGACTCGCCCGTGTGAGCATGGGGCAACGAATGGATAGTTAGGAATTGAAGAGACCATATAAGCGCGCGCTTCTCCATATCAACATTTGCCCTATAAGTATCATGGCCAAGATCAAATGATTGATGAGTCTGCGCATCCAAGCTATTGTACACCCTTTATCAAGCACAAGAGTACCAGTGAGATTGCCATCATGTCCATTATCTGCCAGGTCATCCGCGATGAAGACGTACCCGTCCATGGCATGACTGTCGTTCTTCATTGCGCCGACGCTGCGCTCCGTCCTTTCGAGGCATCGACAGACATAGAGGGGAACGTCTTCCAGTGGCACCCAGCGGGAAGCACATTGGTGAACGGTACTGGTGTTGTGGAACCCATCAGCGACACACGATGGCGTATGATCTTCGCCACGCACCCGTACATGGGGGCCGAGACTACGTTCCGAGAAATACCCGTCGAGTTCTACGTCACGTCCAAGGAACACTACCGCATTATACTCCTGCTCTCAGACGATAGCTACGGCGTTATTCAAGAGAGGAAGCCTATTGAAGCCCCCGAGGCTTTCGTTGATGGACTGCTCTCCCTCTCTCCACGACATGCCGAGGATGTACTGGACGCATACGCAACTATGCAACAGGATGATTCTGAGCCCTGGAAGAAGGAGCCGTCACCCTACAGCCTTTACGAGGAAGTTCGTACTCAACGCAGTCATCGAGCCCAACGCCAACATAAGGCCGCCGCTACAGAAGGACCACGGCGATCACAGAGAATCAAGATCATGGCGGAGAAGGAGGGACATGCTTGAACTACCAGATGTACACAACTTGTAATATTATATGGTCTAATTTAATTCCACCCTAATTATTGTAACTTGGTTCGATGAACGTCCTGCAAGTGCTCCGGGTTTCTTTGCTTAACGGAGAGATTGACCGTGTCGTATAGTCGGGTATGTGATCTGGGTAAGTCAGCGAAGGTCTCGATGGCGACGTCACTGCAGAGATAGCTGCAGAAGATATATGGGTGTTGAAACTAGTTCTCGAAGCCTGGCTTATAGATGCATCACTGATCGACGAGTCTTGATTGCGATTTTGTTGTGCAGACATTCCAGCGGCCATAATCAGCGAGTTTCCCTCAATATTCACTTGGGAGTTGGACCTCGCCTCACCGCCTAGAGGCCACCTCTGGAGGAGCGGACCCAAATAGGACCTAGGGCTGCTCGTCCGCACAAGCGGCCCTTCCCTCAGCTGGGGGCTGAAGTATGAACGCGTATCTTCCTCAATTTCAGTGTCATGCGGCCCATGGCGACTAGTGCTTTTCGTTCGTACATTTGCCCCCCCCCCTGGTTGCGGGCCGAAGTACGAACGTGCGTCCTCAGTTTCAGTGCCTATCGGCCCATCGCTCCCTGCAAGAGAAATGGATTCCATTGGTGGCCCTGAATCGCGGCGGCCGCTGCTAATAGCTTGGTGATTCTGACCAGCACGGAGTATCGGTCGCCTGACCGTCAAGCCTGTTGTGGTCGGTGACCTAGCTGAACTGATGCAGTCGGGGAATTCGCCCAAAAACGCGCAGAGGATATCGCGCTGTACGAAAAGAGTAGTGAGATGCTCCGTATTGTTGGACTCTAGGAGCTGCGGAATGAATAGGTGGTTAACCATATGTTTTGAAGATTCCATAAAGGGGCGGCCACATCGCCTGCTCATCTGTTCCTCATTCTGATCCGAACTCTCAATCCTTTGGTCTTCTGGCTGACTCTGCAAAGAGACAAGTCTAAAGATCTCAGAATCAATCTTTTTCGACGCGAAGCCCAGCATACGAGATCTTCGTAGCAGCTTTAGTAGATAGTAGTCTTTCGACCCTGCGAGACTAGTACTGCTTCCTTTCTCCCGGCGAGGCGGATGGTCAGAGAGCCAGGGGGAGTATCGCATTGCGGAGATAAAGACCTCTTGGTAAGACCAGCTAAAATCTGGATTTAACGGAACCTCGCGAAAGTCTTCCTCCTTGTACTCGATATGGCACTTGCTGGGACGTCGCCAGATCTGGCGCATCGCCTCATAAAGCGACTGTCCCTTTTTAAGCCTTGTTAGTATCGTCGATTTAAGTATTTCTGAGCCAATGCTGAAGTATTTCATGTTTTCGTGAAATGTTTTGATGCTAGGAATTATTACATCAAGGTCAAGAATGGCGGACTCGATCCTCTTACGACGGTCTATATCATGAATCAGAGGATATAGAACGCGTGAACGCATTAATTTCCTGATAAGTTCCCGGTCTTTTCGGCTTGCAGAAGGAGCGAGCAGTTGGACGTTTTCGACTGTTTGTGTGTCCGTGGCCAACCCGATGTCTTCTTCTTCCAGCGTTATCTTCTCCCAAACTTTGAAGGCTTGTTTTAAGTACCGTTCCATCGCCTCTCTGCCGCGCGAAGCTAAATGCTTCTCTATGTTTCCAAGCTCCAACCCACCTCTGAGGCCGGGGAAGCGCTTGGTCAAACGATCTAGTTGTACGACAAGCTCCGGGATGTCTAGCAGGCGTTTCAAAGCCTTCTGCTTGTGTGGCGACAGCCTGCCGGTCCACTCGCTCTCCGATTCCGCATCACCTTGAATCTGGTATTGGCGTATCTTCCAATAGATATATCCATCCGGACGACATGTCTCGAAGTGGTACCGTTCAGCATGCGGCCGGAGAAGGAGAAGGGGATCGGTGCCCTCGGGAATACAATATAACCTTGCCGTCCACCAAGTCTCTGGTCCAAACGTTCTCATAGCCGCCTCGAGACGCTGCCTTCCATGAATACATTCAATCTTTCGAGAAGATCGGATCTGTCGGAAAGGCGGGCGAGTCCGTGCTAGGTCTTCCAACGGGATAGCAGAAGAAGCCAGGACTTCATCTAGTTCACTCGGCCACAACTTGACGTCGATATGATTGATATCTATCTCTGGTGCACAGTGGCGTTGGAAAACCGACTGTAGTTTGTTAATCGCATTTTCGTCCTTATCACGACATAGATCGACCGAGAGATTTGCGATCTGGATTTGGCCTATGCCTATCAGAAACTCGTCCATTTTTGCATGGGTAACACGCCTCTATCTGTAGCTCGACAAGCGCTACTTATGAGAGCTTCTCTTACGGAAATATTTGGGATCCGGAAACGGGAAATCGAGCGACGGATAGCAAGATCGCGAAAAATGATATTAAATCTATTATAAATGGTCAGATGGTCAGATCTACGGTTGACACGTTCAAAACAACTAACAAGAACGGTTAAAAATGAAAGGCCCTCTAAAGCTCGGTCTTATCCTCATGAGCATTGTGATGGTGGTGAACTACGTGTAAGAAACAGCGACGAAAGAAATTGGACTGCTGCTAATATAAGTAGGTCGAAGAAGCACCCGAAACGTACTTCACGACCACATGAACGACGCAGGAGAAACATGAGGTAGAGACAATTGTGCTGATGGACTAAGTCTAAGGACTATTTTGGTTCCTCTGAGGGAAGGGTCATTGATGCCGGGGTCTTCGGGCTTGGTGGATATATAGCCTGCACTAATATGAGCAGTTATCTTTGAATACAACGTTTTTAATACTCTTACCAAGTGTTTGGAGCCTTCGGCTTGCTTCTTTGATAGTTCAGCTAACTGAGCCTGCGACTGCTTGTACATCTGGAACCAATAACCGGCTGCCACACGATACTTCTCCGAGTCAGCTCCTAGAGTAACCTCGACTGAATGAGAAGGGGGAGGAACCGGTGGCAGGGTGTTGTTTCTATGCCATGGGGGAACTCCAAAAGAAGACACCGTGGGAGAAAGCCCGCTGGTGCGAAGGGGGAAAACCTCGTCACGTGGAGCAGAGTGCTGCGACATTGTGTCTATTGGGATTGCTAGTGAGTGCAGCAGTGTATAGCAACAGGAACGAGGCAATATTGATAAGACATGCGGGCTCTTTAAGTACTTGTGGAAGAGTGGGCCTTGAGATACTCTCCATGCCAAACGTGGAATCAGGCGGGTATTCTTAGCGAGTCGATGCTCTCGACCAGGTCTTCCTGTCGTGTGTTGTACCTCTTGGCTGAACTCGCTGATAGAAGCGAGCTGGGAAGTCCTAAGTACCATTGCCTATCGGGCTTATAGAGATCATGATAGTAGTGCTGTAATTATCTAGCATTATACCGCATGTACTGCACGCGACCAACAGCTCTGTTTCTGCTATATAGAAACAAAAAACGAGAAAGTGGAACTCCAGTAATTGATATATAGCTTTCTATTCCTCACATAAGGATACAATGGTGGATATTGTATTCTTTTGCCATAAAGGGACTATCATTATGGATTCGTATGTCCTATATGCAATCTTCTTTGCGTCCCTAGCTATTTCCCTGATTACTTATACGAAGTACCACAAGCATCTCTATGCATTGGCATTGAGATACGGATACTACTTGAAACTGCCATGGATATCTCTTACTGTGGCTGAGGTACTCGCCATTACCACCTTGATGCTGGAAAACGCCATTCTAACTTTATTCCTACCCCGATTGACTGACGAGAGTCAGGCAATTGTATCGATCAAGCTTTCCTTGGTCCATTTGCTCCCGGTTTTCTTGGGAACAGGTACTCCCTTGTTCCACTATGTACGTCCTGGCACTCTTCGCATGATTCATACTTGGCTAGGAATCAGTGCAGTCGCACATACACTTTTCCACGGAGTTTCGTTTGCGTCGGTGGCAAATAGAGAGCAAATCATATCTGGCAGCCTCGCAGTATTCTGTTTTTTTGCAAGCTTAGTCACTGGGATGAAGTTATGGCCAAGTATACGATACATGTCCAAAAAGTTACATGGGTTTCTGGCCGTGGCTGCCATGGGGTTTATGCTATGGCACATATGGGAGGTTTCGAGATCTTTTTCCTCGACGGCCTGGATCGCAGTCTTTCTTTGTGGCTTCTCCTTGTTCTTGTCGCAAGCCATAAAGATACGCTCCTTTCGTCGTTCAGCTTCCATTACCAGTGTGGAGGTGCGAGAACACATGGTTTACATGACCGTGGCCATAGGGAAAAAAGCTGAGGCCGGACCTAGCTATATTTTCCTGGATTCTCGAGATCTGCCATTACGACAGCGTTATAGGTCTGAACCAATGCATATCTCCTGGTGGGAGAGAAGTCGGCTGGAAACGAACGAATTCGGACTACTCCTGCCGAAATGGATGTTTCACTCGGAGAAACTCACTTTCCAGGCCCAGAGGACAGGGCGAGAGCCGATACGGGCATTCATCCGAGGACCGTACCGGGACACCCATAAACTAAGCTGCTATGAAACTGTGCTTCTTACGGCGCAAGGGATTGGCATTGCTGGCGTGTTGCCCTTGATACTGTCCCTGCTAGAGAGAAAGCACAACGATACGAGAAGCAAGCGTACTGGATCTCTTACCATGTTAAATAACGATAAACTCCGGAAGCTGGATTTATACTGGCGACTAGACTCTGAGCATCAATACGATTCGGCGGTGGACTTGCTTGATCGTCTAAGCGGGGCCCAAAGCGAATCTTCTCGCCTGCAGGTATGGATAGCTTATAATTCCCACCGCAGTATCAGTGTTCCATCAAGAACCGGCTGGTCTAGACTCGAAGAACAGTCATACCTGGAGGAGACATCATCCGCTATCAAACGGCAGTCTCAGTCTACCCCAGGGGAGAGCATCGTGATTGGTATGTGATCGCAGACCTTCTTGCAGTGACTACTAACGAAATACAGCCTGTGGCGATCCTAAGTTCTGCGATACGATGAGGCAGATCACGCGTTCCCATATATCGACTTACAACGTCATTCATTTCCGTGAGGTTGTCGGCACGATGTAACGGAAGTGAGCTGGTGAGCTGGATTCTTGCAGTGTAGAATAGCCGTCTGACCTGGCTTGCATTTGAGGCAGTGTTGGAGGTACCAAGACATAGGTGCCGTACGCCATACTAATCTCCATATTAATACATATGTTACAGTAGTAAAATATCGCGGATATGTAGGAAACAATTTTGTGGCATGCCAAGGAGGGTCGATTCTACGACCTGTAACAATGAGGTTAGAATGTGAAGCATGTGTGGGCAAACTATCTTACATCAGGGAGCTGCGATGGAATTGGTAGCGAACTAAGTCCCTGAGTAAAGCGGGGTAGATTATCTTTGGTGGGGCGCTCGTCGTCCACCAGAGAGACGCTAACTAAACCAATCTTTCCCTACCCCATTAGTAGGGCTGGTAGTGCATTGTCAGTCTTCCTCAACATCAGAGGTGGTCGTCGCTAGCTGCGTCTTGCGTGTGATTGCTCGGAATTGGTATATCGATTTCTCAAGCTATGTGGCAGACGGACATGTACGACGTCGTGCTTAACCTTTACCAGTCTCATCTTGTAAGTCTATCGCAGAGAATACCAGGGAGCTTCTTTTATAGCTATAACCTGGTACTGTGTGCATTTAGGGTTGTTTTTTTCTGAAGAAATAAGCAGTTGGTTCTTTTTCTTACTAAAGATCGAAAACGGCGTTTTCGATCTTTCCCACCCCATTGTGCCCTTTGTGACTTTCACCTCGGGCAATGACTCGTTGGCCTATATACATGGCGTGATTAAGCGCCACTACAATCAGATTGCATGAGATTGCATGCATCATGTGGCCTCTTCATTCGGTCGCCATGATTGATTACTGACGAAGTGGGTGGGAAGGGTTATTTTTAGGGTGTTTGCTCACTGATGACGATACGGGCTAGTCCCATTTGTACCTAATCCATCCATGACTGCGATTGAGCTCTTTCTCATTTCCTGTTAGTAGCGTTCTTACCAACATTCTTTCCTGATTTCCGTTCTTGCCAGCCCCTCTCCTCTGCCACCAGTTCTGTTTCTGTTCTGCCAGCAGCTCTGTTCTGCCAGCAGCTCTTTTCTGCCACCAGTTCTTTTCTGCCACCAGTTCTGTTCTGCCAGCAGTTCTGTTCTGCCAGCAGCCCCTCCCTGCCACCAGTTCTTTTCTGCTACCAGTTCTGTTCTGCCAGCAGTTCTGTTCTGCCACCAGTTCTGTCCTGCCACCAGTTCTGTTCTGCTACCCTGCCAGCAGTTCTGTTCTGCCAGGAGCCCCTCCCTGCCACCAGTTCTTTTCTGCCACCAGCCCCTCCCTGCCAGCAGCTCTGTTCTGCCAGCAGCTCTTTTCTGCTACCAGCTCTGTTCTGCCAGCAGCCCCTCCCTGCCAGCAGTTCTGTTCTGCCAGCAGCCCCTCCCTGCTACCAGCTCTGTTCTGCCACCAGCTCTTTTCTGCTACCAGTTCTTTTCTGCTACCAGCTCTGTTCTGCCACCAGCTCTTTTCTGCTACCAGTTCTTTTCTGCTACCAGCTCTGTTCTGCCAGCAGCCCCTCCCTGCCAGCAGTTCTGTTCTGCCAGCAGCCCCTCCCTGCCACCAGTTCTTTTCTGCCACCAGCCCCTCCCTGCCAGCAGCTCTGTTCTGCCAGCAGCTCTTTTCTGCTACCAGTTCTGTTCTGCCAGCAGTTCTGTTCTGCCAGCAGCCCCTCCCTGCCACCAGTTCTTTTCTGCTACCAGTTCTGTCCTGCCACCAGTTCTGTTCTGCCACCAGCTCTTTTCTGCTACCAGTTCTTTTCTGCTACCAGCTCTGTTCTGCCAGCAGCCCTCCCTGCCACCAGTTCTTTTCTGCCACCAGTTCTTTTCTGCTACCAGCTCTGTTCTGCCAGCAGCTCTTTTCTGTTCTGTTCTGCCACCAGTTCTGTTTTCTGCCAGTTCTTTTCTGCCATCAGTATCTTTACAGTTCTTTCCTATTTTGTTCCTGCTAACAGCTCGTTCTTCCCGAGCCTGAACCTCTACAAAGCACTACACAGACGCCTAGTAGGGTGCGCACCTGGTACAGCCCGAGCACATTCCACCCCACAATGATAACAAATCACATCGTTCGCTACCATTGGTGCCCCAGCAAGGCAAGCCCTGCAAACGTCGAAAACGACGTTTTATGTCATCCCCATCCCTACTCGTACATTGGACCTATCCCCTATTCGGCTTCCCCAGAGATTCTCCTAATGAAAATCCCTCTTGCACCCCATGGGTCCTCCGTGCTTTTTCTCCTTTCCCTTCTTCCTAGTTAGCTCACATCGAAAACGGCGTTATCGATGTTTTTCGATGTTTTATGTGAGAGACATCGCTTTCGATCTTTCTTCTTGGACCTTCCCACGCGCTCCAACAACCTTATTGCGGGCGTTGAGACCTGCTCCAGCCCCATCTGACTATAAACCTCGTAGGAGTCCCTTGATCGTCACTGCTCACCACCAGTTTATGTCTTGAACTATGTGTACTCACTTTAAACGTCACCCCCTAATTTCTTCCATATTTTCAATATGCACAACGGCAACCGTCGGTACACAAGTTGTCCCGATGGCATGCAATGGTATGTTTGTTCCACTAACAAGTTTTCCGGTTGCTGTCTCATCGACCCGTGCGATAAGGACACTTGCCCGACCACTGCATCGAAGGCAACACTGCAAATTTCCTCGCACTCGTACGTTACTCACTCTTCGACGAGCACGTCAGTCCAACGACTTCTCCCGACAGCTGAGCCGGACCCTGACAGAACCATAAGCGAGCCGCATCCAGGCAAGACCACGGGTTTGCCTGTACTTGCAGCCATTGGTGTCGCGCTCGGGGCCTTGTTCATTGGCAAAATACTGGGCATCCTCATTTGGATAACATTCAATAAGTATCTACGAGTTCGTTCAGTACGCAAGCTGGACCTTGCGGCGGGTGGGGCCTGTACGACATTGCGAGGTAGGTAGACACAAATACCCCCCCAAAGACACCTGTACCTCCACTAAACCGTATTGTAGAGCCTGGTACCACAACCCCGGAGCTGGAATCCTTACCATATTCCCAGCCTCCGCAATGCGCTACCTATGAACTCCCCAACGAAATCCTCGCATCCCCACCTCAGTTGTTATCTCCAAATCTCAAGGCGGAGGCCTGTGTCACAGATTGGACAAAGCTTTGAGCCCGATTTATACCGGGACTATAAATGCATTCAGAACGTCGCCATCTTTCCACCCCTGAGATGTTAACGTGAACGATTCGGAGAGCCGTTTCCCCATGTAAATGATGAGAATGCGAGAGGTCGGCTACGGTACATTAGTGAGCGCCAACCATTGCACCTAATAGCGTACACCTATATCGAGCAGTTGCTCGGACCTTTTTCGGATGACTCTCACCGTGTTCCAATGTTGCGCATGCACGTGTATGTCCTGATGTGCACTGTCACTAGTGCGAACAGCCACGACAACATCGCGGGTACCTACGGTCGGGACGAGTATATAACGGCCCTGGATCTGCCATGATGGAGGAATAGACCCCATTCTTGATGATTGCAATGCTTGGATCAATAGAAGGACGGGTATTATATTGTAACTTATATCATTTATAGATCAACTTAACAGGATGTAGCCATCTAACCTTGCTCATTTGCCTTCATTGGCCTAGGAGAGCGAATGGTGGAGGATACTCGGCTAACCCCACGTCCGGCTGGGAGAATCTAACGATAAGCGGGGTGAGAATGCGAGGGATAGTAGGCGGGGAATGCTGCTGGCAGGGAAGACGCATACGTGTCACCCCGATGCTAGTGGAACGAATGGAGTTGTATTATGTGGAATACTGGGTACATGATACGCCTGCATCGCGACTTGGCCGCATATACCGCGCCTCAACCCTTTGCAAGATTGTCTGGCAGCAATTGTGCTGCCCCTTGACTCAACTCGCGAATCTCGTCGAACCTGGGGTATAATAATTCCAGAAATCTAGTGAACTCCTCTTCATTAAGCCTTTCGATCTTGCTCTGATGGCCGACCGGTATGAGGGCAAAGGTTCCATTCCCAAAATGCCTGTCAAGCTTGCACCATATCCGGCCCGCGGCAAGTTGCTGCTTCAACTGAAAGTGTTTACGCCGGTATAGTAGCGTCGACGTCTTCAACGTTCTTCCACCGGGGATATCTGGGTAAGCCAAAGCCATCATGCCTTTGAGTGACATCAATTGCAAGACCCTCGGCTTCATTAACTCGGCGGGCCCCGTGTACCCTTTCAGTATCTTAGTCTCGAGGCCGTATCTCACGACAGCAAGCTGTTTGAGGATATATCTGCGAAGCACATCCTGTTCCAATGGTTTCGCCTCCAACTTTTTAATCGTCTGGATCATCTCCGGGATATTCTGAGGCTGTAACGACGAGGCTGTGAACTTAGGTTGCGCAAACCATAGGCATTGTGCCAGATCATCCAGCCGCCCCCGTTGCAGTAAGTCGGCTAGCTGCTGTAACGTCTCGGTGGTGTCAAGGCTGGCATTTCCACCCGCGATAGGCTCAGAATCATGGATTCCAAGGCCAGGTTCATGGTCGGGTTCCAGATCGTCGCCAACGGACATCTCAAGATCATGTTCGCCCGCATGGTTTGTGCTTGTGTCAGGCTCGGAGCCCAGGCTTCCAAGGGGTTCATTGTCGGACTGGGGATCGTTGCCAACGAACAAATCGTCGTCTTCTGTGTCAGTATTTTCAGGGTCCTCTTCTTCTGTATTAGATTCGGTACCATCGCTTGCATTGACTTTGCCATTCTCATCGACACTTCCGCCATCACCTCCGTTATCGTCACTGCCGTCATCATCTCCGTCACCAACTCGACGGAGTCCTGCCGGGCGCAGGGTTGCCATTGGCCTCTGCCAACTAATGCTGTCCTCGGAAGAGCTGTGAGAACTGCTGTCATCTGACTCTTCCTCGTCCGATGGTTCGGCGAGTTGCTGCCCTCGCAATTGCGTTATGATACTTGAAAACAAATCCCTAATTGGTTCCATGTTCGCATCCCCCATCTGCATATGTGACGAGAGATGATCTTGGACTTCTGTCATCATGTCAAGGCTTTGCGACATCACAAACCCCTGCTGAGTTGGTGTCGCTGCAGCTAACAACTCGATGAGTCGGATCAAAGATGATTTCACCGCAACCACCTCCTGGTTGGGAAGCAGGCAAGCTGTTTCGGAGCGCTGATCTCGGGTTCTGATGCCGTCTTCCATTTTGACAGGCTGGAGAACGGGTTGATGAAACCGTATGCACTCTGTTGGCTGCTGTGGAACTCCTGCGTATTTCAAAGCTGGAAGCGGCCATGTCTCCCTCGACCCATCGCGACTTGATTGGGTACCGTCCTGCTGGGTCGTCACAAAGAGTCTGGGTCACCCCAAGCCACTTGCTGCATTCCAGCCATTGATCATTCATGGAATGTCGAAACTGGCTCGTAGACTGATGTTGATTAATAGAATTAACAACGCCTGAAGTTGCAAGGCGAATTACTTCACCAACATGGGGCCATGGCAATGCCGCGTGACAGGATGGAAAGCAATGGGAACGAAGAGCTATGTTTCTCTGTATGCGTGGATTCGCACGTCTTGATTGTAATCAAGTATCCATCTTGGTACGATCTAGCTTGTGCTGGATCTAACGCTGCGACCTTGTGTCCTGGTTCACCCTGCCATCATCGTAACCCTGGATCTCGACATCCGAGGGTATTAGATACAGTCTTGATATGACAATGCCGTTAATTCATCTACAAGTCCTTGAGCTTCACTTTCTGTTTTGCGTAGAAATATTACTTCCAACCAAGCAAGTGATGGAGAACGGTATGCATAGGTGCGGTGCCAGAGGAGGCGCGAGTGAAGTTCACAACCACATGCATCCTTTCACCATCAATTGTGGAATTTGTAGCCCCCCCCCCCCTCCCCCCCCCGCCGCCCCCAAACTCTCAGCGCTGGTGGGGTCCGCTTCTTTCACTTATGCGCTTCCTTTGTCCCATGCATGTTCGCTTGTATCTCACATAAATTACCCATGTTTTCAGGCTGCAGTCTTCGTATTGATTTAATTAGGTACCGGCACAATGGCCATCATACCACCATTGTAACTGCAGTCTGTCGTCGCCATGACTCGGGCTCTAAGTTACTCGCTGTAGGTTCTTCATTGCACCAGTCTGAACATATCACAATTGGCGAACATATACACCTGCTGCACTTCAAATGCCAAAGATACACAGAAGCTCCCACCGCCGCTACCATCATCCGGCCCCACTCGCCCTAGTCTGTCGTTGCTCAAGTCCTTCTCGTTGCTTCTTCGAGCCCGCGCAATATGCTCCCTCACCCCGACGTCACTATTAGCCCTCTGCAAGAGACCCCGGCGTATCATGACTGACCCCGAATACGATACCGATGACACACGTGAAAAATGGGAAGTCGAAAAAATCGATCTATGAGGCTACGAGGGCGTCGCGTCGAACTTCTGGTCCAATAGAAGGGTTTAGAAGCTTTTTACGTAGAGTGGAAGCCTTTGAGGGACCTCCAGGAATGCAGATCTCTGGTGAAGAGGTTTCTGCGAACTCGAGAATCGACCGAGAATGATATAGATAGACGGTGCATGGCGTGCATCACAACATCGCTGAAGCGTCTGAGACGCCGGGGATGGAGGTGGAGGGCGAGTTCAGAGCCGAAATGGGAATGCTAACTTAGCACATGCAGCAATGAAGAGGATAGATAGCCTATCGGTGGATAGTAATTGACAGTACGAAATGGTGGTCACTGGTAATGGCTGCTATTTGGCACTGGCGACTCATTACCAATAGCCACAATTAATCCATTACGGCTGCTAATCTAGTAGTGAACCCATGTAGCTATCCACTAGCGCATCCACCACCAATAGCCACAGTAGCCCACACACAGGCTGTTTACCAGTTTTCGCGCGACCAAATCTAGTTACCAGTTTGCTCATCACCTACCCGAGCCGTCCGAATTGTTATTTAAGCCCAGCGGAGGAAGCATTCAGCTTCCATTGCTTCATCAGAACGATCTGTAGCGTACTGGATGCTCTACATTGCTAGACGTACATCATCATGGCCACGGTACAATTTAAGCTCCCCGCCTATGCGAAGAGTCGGAGACCACGGCCGATTGTTGTTGATCGTGGCATTCGGGACGGTCATCGTCCACCAACACCTTATCCACAATTGTCTGAACCGCTGCAAGTTGTACATCAACCGCCTCGCCAGCGGGACTATACCACAATACGTGAACGGCAGCATCGAGGCAACCACTGTATTGTCACACGGTCTTATACCCATCATGAGCTCAGGCGTACCAGTGACTCTACCTACACTGCTTATACTCGTCACGAATTCAGACGAACGGTCGAGCGTGAACGCTATGCCATCGCGAGTCGAACTGCGCAATACGATACAAAAAATGTGGGGGGAAATGTGATGAGAAATCCCATAATAGGGCGAGACGCACTTCACGCAGAGGATGAGCTGACCTTAAGGATCCGAAAGATGAAGCTCGGAAACC
The DNA here is from genome assembly GCA_017163955.1 of Apiospora koreana. NCBI lineage: Eukaryota > Fungi > Ascomycota > Sordariomycetes > Amphisphaeriales > Apiosporaceae > Apiospora > Apiospora koreana. The sequence continues at coordinate 2,691,890 of JAFHKQ010000007.1, read as the reverse complement.
GGAAGTAAGAAATAGCTCCATAGACATGTACGCATATAAACCTGGTGCATCTCCTTGATTTCCGAGAGCCTCGTGGTCTGAGTCGTCATCATCATGGCGATTTCTTATGAGGAAATGGTTCTTGAATCCAATGCGGTGCCTTTAACTTTTAACATGGCTGCTGCAACTTGTGCCTGGCTTTTACTCTCTGGGTTCTCCATCTTCCCTGCCACATTCACGGTTCTCCAGCAGACCAATGTATACTCGCAATATCATGTCCTACTGAGCCAGTCACTTCTTCCTTTCGTTGCTGTGTGCACGATGACAGGTGTCATTGGACTTCTATGGCTCTGGTATAAGTGGAAGCATAACTATGTATGGCTTTTGAGCCATATTTTCATGTACGAATAGTATGAAACTCGATTTCCTGACTGACTTACAGAATAGGCCTTCCATGTTCAATTCCGTGAATGGGTTGATTACAGTTCTCATCAACGTTTACACCGCCCAGGAGGGCGTCTGGTCTACCACAGCGAAGACCGCTTTGGTTTTGACAAGTGTATGCACGTTTTTAACGATGCTTCTTTCAATATCATACAAGCTCTGGATAGAGGTTCTAAAAATAGGATATCGGCGATGAGCATGTTGTGGTGGGGTTTGATCTGGGCATAATATCTTGTTCTAGTTTCCCAATTCTCGAGAGAGGCCGTACCATATAAACAAATAAAATCCAGATTGCCAGCAAAGGAGCCACACTGTTCCTGTATGCCCATTATGCCTTCTTCATTATGGTTGAATCTCTGCCGCGGGGCGCCAGGACTTGACGGCCCCTTCTTGGAAGAGATGTCTGGCCCATTTCAACGTTTGGATCAAGGGCCTGACAAAGAGGTCGACGTGATTACTATCATCCGGGGGCATCAGACACGCGAACTGCCAGGCCACGTACACATGTTTCACTCTGATTCATCCGTCATTTTAGACTGTAGCCTGCACCTCCGGGCCTCTATGCCAGTGATCAAAGCTGGTTGGGTCCCACCCAACATCATTCGGCATTCCCTCCAACGTGCACAGTCTTTGACTGGTCCAGAAATTGCGCGCCGATTCTACTCGCGAGCTCTTCTATCACTGGCTAATGCTTGCATCTTCGTGGAAGCAGAGCACGGCGGCATTGTTGAGATTTTGGCGGAATTAGCAAGTTGGGTCTATCCCGCCCCAGTATTGCGCCAAAAGCCAGTCATCCTCATATTGATGGAGAGGGAGAGAAGCGTGAAAATGTCTCCCAAGGACTTGGAGTGGATGCTTACGACTGAGGTTCTAGCAAGGTGCAACGTCCTGCGAGAACACAGTTTCAAAACAGCAGAAAATGCATGGCGCGATTGTTTTTCTGGGATAAGGGTACAGGAAAAGCCAGCCGAAAGGCAGACAGCGATTGACCTCTCCACAGGAGCATATGTGAATGACGGCGTCCATAGAGCTTTTACGCGGTCACAAGCCAAGACTCTGCTACGGGCAGCTTGCACACATTTTGCAGAAGCCACCACGGAAACCCTGAGCTTGGTTCGCGCATCACGAGTTACACAGCCTGTACCCGAGCTCCTTTCAACACACATCGCCGAATTAGTTAAGAGAAGCTCTCGGGATCCTGCCTCAGCGGGATCAACATACCGCTTCATCGCATCCGTGCTTGTGTCCGACGCATTTCGGAGCAAAACTTGTAGGTATTGTTTGTTAACTAGGTAGACATGGTATAGCTAACTTTCAAATAGGGTTACCACCTGAGCCGATATTCACAGAAACATATCGCTCGTTGATTGAGAACATCGAGGATCAGTCGAGGGTGACTGGACTCACCGCCATGCTGCAAGATCACTTTGTTAGGCTGGCCAGCCAGATCGTTGCCAGCCAAGGCTATACTAAGAAACATATGGAGGTCATCAAATCCATCCCCCCACCATTGCGAAGAATTGGAGGCTCCAAAATCTGCTTGGCATGTCTAGCTTGCATGTCCTCAAATACTTTATCGTGTGGGCACGAACTTTGCGATTCATGCATTTCAAAATACGCTCAGGATAGTACGAATGCTCGGACTGTTCTTCTAGCCACATGCCTATTTTGTGGACAGCCAAACGACGTCGCCTGTCGCCTCAAGCCACACAATGCGGGAGTCAGGGTTCTTGTCCTGGAAGGCGATGTTGAGAACGCCCAGTCGATGTCAATATACTTGAAAAGCATCCGCAGCATACTGGCAGCACCAATGGGGCACTATTTCGATCTTGTCATCGGAAGCAACATCGGAATATTTTTCGCCGTCATGCTCTTCTGTCAAGGGGCAAGCGTTGAAGATTGCATACACCATCTCCGAGGACTTAAATGGGTCAAAATACACAGGAACGAAATTCAATTTGGCCCAGGATTAAACTTTCCATTTAATGATATCCGTACTAAAGGACCAAAGCTGTGTTTGTACTGCCGAGGCCGCCTTATCACAATGGTGGAAAATCCAACCTCGTCCAGAACGGAAGAATGGCTCCGCAAAAGCTTCCGTCCTCGTACCGCGGGTGCTGGTTTTCAAGTAAACAATTTAGTGTCACGCCTTTGGCCTGAAGCGTCGATTGATGTTTCACTCCAGTACTCCCCAGCTATCTCCTCCCACCTTGATGAGCAAGTCGATGGCCTCCTGGGATCTCTATTTTACATCGATATTGTTGAGCCCTTCCATTATTATAGTGACACTCCCATCGAGATAACGCTACAAATTGGGTGCCATATCGAGCCTGGGCCGTATCTGACTTCCCTTCTCATGACGCTCAGGAGGAAGAAAACTCGAATTTATTATCGTGGAGACAATCCATTGGTAGTGACAGATTTATGCTCTGACCAAAGTTGGAGAGAGGTCAAAGAAGGAAAAGACTATCTAACCTTGCTAACAGTCACTGCATCGTCTCCTTCGTCTAGTATCATAATAATGGTCGATGCAATGAGACATGAGGGGCAGGTGAACATAAGTAACTCGCCCTGCCGCTTAGAAAATCTACAATGTTCTCGCGAAGGAGCCACGGGCATATCACAAACATCTAGGATTCGATCTGTCATTGCTACGATATCTTTGCTGCAGGAGACACTACAGTACATAAGTTGAAATATATAATGTTCAATTCTTTGGAATATTGAAGTATGTTCGAGGTTGCGGTCTTTGGTTGCTATTGATGTTGACCGGATCTTTCTGGAAGGTCTGGCTGCTGATTGGCGAGGGCGAAAGGGGTTGATCGCGCCGTCGTCTCTCAGCGACAGTGATGAAGTCATCAGGTGTCATTGTGTTAGATGCCAACACCGGGCCAGCTGGACAACTAGGAAAGTCGCCATGGGACTGGTATGAGTATGGTATACCGTCTTTCTCCACATAAACATAAACTTTAGCGCCGAAAAGTTCGTAGAGCTCATGCATCTTCTTCATCCCATTTCTCTTTCTCCCTTTCCACGACTTCAATAGGGCGTATGATGCCTTCATGTTGTTGGAAACCACCTTGAGATAGATATTGTTTAGCTTCAAGGAACTTGGATCTGGGTCTATTGAATCTTGTTCTGGATTTCGACTTCTGAGTGTTCTGCTTTATATTCATCTGAAGTACAAAAGAAAATTAAGCGCGCGGCAAACATCTTCAGTCGTTCTTCCCAGAAATGCGGACTAGGATTCTAAATTTAGGTTCCTGGTTTCTGGAAAGGTGGATACCTATCAACTCATATATACGTAAGGACATGCCCAGTTAACTTTCAGTCTCAAGCATCACGCAAACATGGATTTGAGCAACCCTATCCACAGAGCGGCAGCTCATCGGAGAGGGGACTCGACCTCTGATATTAAACATGCACTTGCCTATGCGAGACTGTTCAGGAGTGGCGACTTTCTTGACGCAGCTTCCGCAATCGGCTTTAACCCCTTTGTCATCGGCCATCCCCAAGATATGCGAAAGTTCCACGATGGAGACACAAGTGATTGGATCAACCTGGTCTTTATTTCGAGTGACGGCACAGGTGAACTCCACGAAATCGCGAAAGGTACCGCTGACTTAAAGTCATGTCTTCAGGAACATACCTATAATGAGCAATTGTGCGAGGCACGTCTTACGGACAGCAAGATTATTTTGAACCTATGGGATTGGGAAAACGAATCAATCGTTGCTCTTTCACAGCCCATATCGAATCTTTTCGAACAACACGAAGGCTACTATTCCACATGTCTGCTTTACAGTTTGGTTGACAACAGGCACAGAGATAGTCTCGCACTCAAAGAGTGTAGAGTTACTGAAGCTCCTCTCCAAAGCATTGGAATACGATCCATGGTGAACGAAGACTGGTTTCTATGCCACACTCCAGTATCAGCGGAATGGAGATCTGCCGATAACTGGGAGACCCTCCTCCAACTTATGAGAGAATACGTGGAAGATTATATAGAGGACGACGTGTTGTTACCGTGGCGCTGGCGATTATTCCAGGATCTGAAAGACCTTGATTCTGCTCCACTCCTACTCCGTCTCAATCAAGCGGGTATTTTGACGATTCAACACAAAATGAACTATCACATTATCGAAAGAGCAGGTTGGCAAGAAGTTTCTGGGGTCAGAGAGCTCAGACAAAATTCGTCCTTAACATTTCTCCTACCTTCCAAGCCCAGAACAGAGGAGTTCTGTCGACTGCTTTTAGATGACGAGAGAATAACGGCAGCGGCAGTCACTTCTTCTGACCCATTCATCATGCCCGGGAGCGCTTCTGGCCCAGCCATAGCATCGTCGGAGCGTGTTGCTCCGTCTCTGAGGGAGCTGCAGAATGTGGCATGGGAGAACAAGAGCTACTTCCCACCTGTTGATGAAGCTTCTGCCAAGGAAGCAATCAAAGAGCTGGAGATGGATTCATGCACAGCCTATACTGGGGACTTTGTATGGGTCACTGTTACCGCCATGTCCAACGACGCCGATGTTTTGGCATTTGTAGAAGAACACCTTCAAGGTTTCGAGCAGTATTTCTGCCACAATGCAAATGATTTAGAATAGTATTATAGAAACAGTCATCCCTTTCACTAATCTATCACAATACACAAATTGGTTAATCGGAACCCCTGTTATAGTTAGTGAAAATGTGACTGTGGTCTTGCAAAAAAGTACTTACGTCCAGGTAAGCTCGGAGCCTCCAGGGCTTGTTGACATTAGAACATGGGAATACCAAGAGTTTCCGTGGACTGGACTCTACCATCGGTTGTAAGGGCTGGCTCATGGCAGACAATGCAGAGACCCCGCCTCTCCTACGAACGAAGGACATACCAGTAAGAGTTCCACTTTCTAAGCACCTTTCCCGGCTTCGGTAGCAGTATCCGAGGAGGAGCTCAGTTTTAGCGAGGACCAACCTCAAGCCGGTGACGAAAGGCTCGCCCTTGAGCACAACCAATGAGGCAAAAATCCCGCGTACAGCTCCTTGGACTTCGATCTCTCTAATATAAAGCACGTTCCCAGCTTGGAAAGCTGCAAACCTTCGTAGATTTGAGTGGTTCATAGCTGGATGACAGCTCCACCAAGCTGACACCGAAATTCCACACAGGCTGCTTCCTCTCAAATGATCCAAAGCATCAAGCATTGGGCGAAGTCTCTCGCGCCAGAGAACACCCGGCTCGTAAGACTTGAAGTGAAATTTGGCGAGTCGGTATAGGCTCTTCCAATTGAAATCCTTTGAGCCAGGACCATCAGTGACAGAATAGCTTGCCAAAGGATATTCATTTTCGAACCGGTCCTTCCAAAACCCACTGACTGTGCCGCAATTCCAAAGTGGTTTACAAGCTAACCGCATGCTCTGGGCATCACGGAGGCACAACTGGCTGAATACCAATAGTTTCAGTTCTATAGGAAGCCGAAGAAGGGGTGAATGCTGGATGATAGGTGTTTCTATAGTGGAAAGGGGATTTGAATGCTCTGGTCGGCTAAGCAACCTGAGAGCTTCCCATTTCTCGGCCCAGATAGCAAGAATGTCGACACAATGGAGTGAATAGGCTTCCAGTAAGGAGTTCATGCCTACTTGTAACGGCTTCAAGGAAGCAAAGACTTCCACCAATTGAAAAAGGGTATCAGTAGAGGCACCACAGAGCTTTTTGGTCGCCTCAAAACAAGACACGTGTAACATTACAGTCGGAATGTTGTTACGACACCCCCCATAGATGAATGCAGTGTCGTTAGGAACATGAAGATGCTTCTTCTCGTGTAATAGTGTTGGTCGGTCAGGAAAAGATACGGAATCAACGCTTAAGAATTCAACGATAGCGCCAGGGGGAAATTCAGCGAGGCAGATCTCACAGAACTGAGTATTTCCCATTGTGAACGATGCGCCGAAACAACAATTGCTAGAAATTGCTCATACTCGGCTATTTATGGTCAAGCACAATTCGCGTAGAGCGTAAATATCCGGTGCAACAAACACGGAATTTACTCAAAGGCTTTTCTGGAGGTTTGCGCATTCACCTGCTATCCTAGGTCCCATAAACCCCCGGGAACAAACCTTAGTTTGAATTGCTCTTTACCCAATCTTTTGGTTTCGCTGGAACCACTCCATTGGCCAGATAGAAGAAATTTAAGTGGCCTATCATGTAGCTTGTTTTAACGTAATCAGCTACAGCTGTCGCATTTTCTGGTCCAGGAAAAGCCCCAGTTCCTTCGACGAGTTAGACGAGGTCCGACGAGAGCAAGACCAAGTCCAAATCAGTTTAGAGTTGTTAGACAGTCATGTGCCCGAGGCTCTCATACACCTCTCCCATGCACAAAACACCGCAGTTACCCAAACATCGCTTCTTAACCTCTACTACTAGTACCGTAGGCAACGAGGAATATACATCTACAAAGTACAATATCATGATGGGCGCGGTACTTGCCGGTTCAGTCGTATAAGATGTCTAATTGCTTCCCAGAGACTCTTACGGTATTCAAGCCCGCCCAATCCGCAAAACCAGAAACCCGAAACAGTATCTATAAAAGGCCAATTCTAGTGCTGAATGCTAGGAAACGTATTTCAGTTATATGATTCTGAGATTTATCCTTCGAATATATAACATTTGCTGATATTGTTTTCATCACTAAACAAAAGTTCCTATTTCAGAGAGCTATTAGACATAGCCACTACAATGAGTCGAGCAGACCGTCAAGCAATGGAGGAGTCCCAAAGAGTAACAGGAGGAAGCGCGTTGGGCAGAACCAGATCCACCCGCAACAGACTCGATCGCAACACAGAGCCCAGAGATGAAACACCCGAAGAAGCACTAGGGACGACCAGATCTACCCGCAACAGAATACGCACCAATCCAGAGCCTAGAGATAGAACATCTGAAGGCGAAATTCCAATAGCGATTGAGGTGTCGGATGAGGACATTTCTATGAGGTCACCTACCACTACAGAAGTTGGATCTGCACCCGATGAGCAAGTCACGGCAGAATCGCCCTTTGAGCCTGAGCCACTTGGACATGCCGAAACAGCTAGACATACCAATCCTATCCCGGAAACTTCCTCTCTTGGCACCTATGATGAAGTCGATGTATTCGCCACGGATGATGGCCCGAGTACTCGTGGTAGCCAGCCTACGAACATTCTCACGGTACGTGACAGGCAATTTTACGAGAACTTCCGCTGCCCGCAAACTGGTGAATACGAAACTGCTCGTATCGAAGGCTCGCCGCCCTGGAAGGGTTATGTACTTCTGACCCTGTCACCTTTTAGTCGCGGCCAGCCTCGCCGTGGCTATGCTTGTAAGAAAGAACAGCTAGGGATTCGGTCGGCCAGGTTCGAAAGCCTTCGTATGTTAACTTCGCAAGGGCTAGCTCAATATATTCATATGAATGGAGTACCTGGGATCTTCTGGATATGTCCATATACAAATCTCGATCCATTACTTGGCGACGATCATGCCAATAATCCACAGAGGAACACCTATGCTTGGATGAAGCTTGACGGGCCTGAACCACCCTTTGTCAGTCGTGGAATATGGAATAGCGTCGTCAGAGACGGGGGGCAGGAGCGTATTGATACACACTACCAAATAGCTGGCCAAGACCCCCCACTGGAGCCTCTTCCTTCCTCGACCAGAGCTAGCCTTCAAGCCGATGGTGCACGGTTCAGGAGCCAGACGCCTGCGGACTTAAGGCCCGGGGAAAGTGGCGGTGGTGTGGCATCGATGCGCCCTAACCAGCCACAAGGGTCACGGCAACTGCCACCGTCTACACAGGCTTCACAAAGCCAGCAGCCTCGCCTGACCGTTGAGGGAACTCAGGGGCGACAACGTCGCACAGCAGCTGAGACGCCTCTAGGCCAAATGTCAGCCACTCCATCGAGGTCTAGGGGAAACCCGTCTGCTGAAGTTCAGCCAGATACGGCCAGCGTCCCCAGAGGGCAGCCTGACACGTTTAGGTTGACCACTCGGCCCCGGATAGAGCCTGATGCAGTCAGAGTCCAATTACCGCAAGTGACCAGATCATCCACGACTGGTGCACCACGATCTCAACAGGCGACGGCCCCATTGGCGGATGATCGCTTAGAAAGGGTAATTGTTCACTTGACCCGTTGTCTACAGAGCTAACTGACTTAGGATTAGTTTTTCGCTATATATAATGCTTCCTACGGCCAGATCCCCACTGGAAGATGTATCACCTGTACGAGAACGATGAGAATCAGAGGAGCAGGGCCTGTAGATCAGCAGCCAATGGCGACTGCCTTTCTCCCGTGTGGCTGTGGCTGGTGCGATAATTGTATTCTCAATGTAACTGTCGACAGAGACATCCTTGCGTGTTCCAATTCTGGGCATTCTGCTCCCTTCTCTTCTACCCCCTCCTATGGACATACTTTCTTCTTCAGGCGCTTCAATGAGCGTTATAACAGAATTCGAATACCTGTCAGGGTTTTCAGACGACACGGCCTCCCATGGTCGCTATTCAATACTTTAAAGACCGAATGGGGAGAAAGCCCGCTTCTCCGAGTTGATGAGGTCGAGTGTACATTGTGTTTAGAGGGACTGGGAGATATCTTCCAAGAATGTGCTATCACGTGTGATGCGCGGGCGCCACACATATTCCATACCAAATGCTTGGCGATATGGATTCGACACCAAACGCGTCGGAGCGAGAGCCAGACATGCCCTTTGTGCCGGTCGCCACTCACAAAAGTCTTCACAACTGGCGAATGGTTCCAATCGGAAGAGTGGCTTCAAGAGCGTGAGCAACTTGGAAATGATCGAGAAGAATATATGACATGGTTGCAATTCAACCAATTCCATCCTGTTGACTATCCTAGGATCACTCAAAGCCGGGAAGAAGAAAGGGCCCAAGACGTGGCAGAGGTGAGAAGGCAAGTGGCTGAAGGCGATCGTGAAGCCCAGCGAGAACGTGACACTCGCGAAAACCTCTTCCGGAACGGCCTCGACGATCAAGAGCGCCGACAAGCTCGCGCACGGCTCGAGTTTCGCCATGGAGCCAATAATTAAGCACGGTGTAGTTGATATAGACGATTCTAGATAGAGGCGGAGGATAATATTACACTAATAGCTCTAGAACAAGCAGTACAGAATAGCCGATATAATATAATACACCGCGGCATTAGTCCCTTGATAAAGCAGTATTGCAGGAATCAGCGCTAATGCAAGGACTGCTGCATGGAGGACAGGGCAGAAGTATAGATGGCAACGAGCAAAGCATGGTGCAGGCCATTCCCAGGCTAAGACCATGCTAGCCACCACCAGATTCACAATCTGCAAATAAGGAAATGGCGAGACTGCTATGTCTAGGGAATGCGTCGCAAAGTCCCAAAAGATCTTAGGCCATATAAACGCATGTAAAGAAGCTGCGATCTGGTCTTGGACTAATTAGTAGCGGCTGAAATTGCGGATGGTGGATCTCACAGTACGCAGCAGTCGAGCTAATCAGCCTTGCCAAGAATAGCTGAGTAGATGTTTCCATGATCTACGGGTGGCAGGTTTTGGACTGTCTGCACGTTTGGGATTAGTGCATATGCGCTTGACGTATATACTAGAGCGGAGTGGTGTATCTGGGATCGGGGTTTCCGGCTACGCGCGACGGATTTCTGTGAGCAGAAAGAAGCGAATCGACCGTATCTGCGAAGTACTGTACGCTAACATTGTGCCCCACCTAGCGTTAGTGATTCCCTTCTTATGCTTCCTTTGCCAGCGTACAATCTGCCGACGCCGCCGATATCGAGCAGTTCGCTCGTTATCACGGTTTCGTGCCTCAAGTTCGCGCTTCCAACTACGGCGAATAGGTGTCTTGTTGTTGGTATAAGGGGGCAACTGGGGATTGCAAGGTAGTGCAGGTGCGGATGATGTTCGTCCTTGCCAGCTGTAAATTTTACATTCAGGTTATCAGGATAAAGCGAGGTACATGCATAAGTGTGCCTGCTCTTGTGCAAGTACTATGCGGTACTGCAGTTTTGAGCCTCAGCAGGATTCTTGCTGTTTGACTTGCTTGTGCCATTGTGACGATCTGGGGCAACAGGCTCTTTGGCGTTATTGCTTATTACGACGCCTTTTGTCAGGTACGAGTAGCACGGGCCCACAAGGCCACATGGCCCTTGGCTCCGCAACTTTTCTTTGTCGTTTGTAGGCTCTCATGCGCGATCCATAATACTTGATCTACGGGCCGAACCGCGGTTATCTTGAAAGCAAGCCTAGCTGTTGTATTTCGTGATACTAGAACGGAACGGCGGCCGGTATGCACGAATCTTTATCCTTCGTCTACTTGCTGTTCCTGGCTTGCGGCTGAGCCATACCCCGCACCTGTAGCCTGATGTAGGCCCGGCTGATCGGTCCTCCTCACAATGGAGATGTTGATATCGGTTTAGCTTCTTGAAGCAAGATCGCCACACTCCAGGTTCTCGTTCATTCCAACGATGCGCCGAGCCGTGTAGCTCCTGCACCCTACGATGCGGCTACTCCAACGCGACGATGCTGGCCTGTACAGCTTGACCGACCACTTCGTTCCCGACAATGTGCCTCCTTACGCGATCCTTTCCCACACGTGGGGCCCGAACGAGGTCGTCTATGCGGACCTAGCGAACACGCCAGCTACTTGGCAGCACAAGGCCGGCTTTGACAAGATCAAGTTCTGTGCCGAACAAGCGAAGAAACACCGGTTGCAATACTTCTGGGTCGATGCCTGCTGCATCGACAAGTCTGACAGCATCGAGCTGCAGACTGCGATCAACAGCATGTTCCGGTGGTACCGCGATGCGAAACGATGTTACGTCTATCTTGCCGATGTCTCCAGCGTTGCTGATATTGATGCGCGGGACAGCGTGGCGCCTTGGGAAGGGGCCTTCCAGAACAGCAGATGGTTCACTCGCGGCTGGACGCTCCAAGAGCTCCTCGCACCGTCGTCGGTAGAGTTCTATTCCAAAGAAGGCGCGTGGCTTGGCGACAAGCAATCCCTGGGGCCTCAGATACGCGACATCACAGGCATTCCTGCGAGTGCACTCTACGGTACTCCTTTGTCCGACTTCCCCGTCTCGGAACGAGAAGCTTGGGTTCGCAACCGCCAGACAAAATACCCGGAGGACCTGGCGTACGCGCTGCTGGGGATATTCGACGTTCACATGCCACTGATCTACGGCGAAGGGCGAGAGAAAGCCCAGAAACGGCTGCGGGAGGAGATCCAGAAAGCCGTGAAGGGTGGGTTTGATCCTTCCCAACAATGATGCTGAAAGATGGCTGACTGAAATAGGGGCTCGAGCCAACGATTTCTCCGTTACCTTCAGCCTGTCGGATGTCCCCGAGACGCAACACTTCGTCGCAAGAGAAGTCGAATTGGCGGAGATGCGTAGCAGCCTACGCTCGGATGGAAGCCGTCGCGTCGTTCTTCTCCACGGTCTTGGCGGTATTGGCAAGACACAAATTGCCGTTACCTACGCAAAGCGATACAGAGACGAGTATTCCGCTGTATTCTGGCTTAACATCAAGGACGAGGCCTCGATCCAGCAAAGCTTCATCAGAGTAGCGAGGCAGATAATGCAGCAGAATCCCGACGCCAGCCTCTTGAGTGCTGTAGGCAAACAGCAGAGTCATGAGGAGACAATCGAAGCCATCAAGGCCTGGCTAAGCCTACCGAATAACACGAGATGGCTTCTTATCTACGACAACCTCGACAATCCGAGATTGGCCAATGGTGCAGACGACAAAGCAATTGACATCCATCAATTTCTTCCTACAGCGTATCAAGGCTCGATCATTATTACGACACGCTCGTCGCGAGTGGATCTTGGTGATACGATTCGAATAAGAAAGCTCGTCTCCATGGAGAACAGCCTGGAAATCCTCTCGAAAACCTCAGGCAGAGATAATTTGCAACACGGTAAGAAGCTTGTCGCCAATTAAAGCATTGCTGATGATGTTGCAGACGTTGATGCTACGAGTCTCGTAAGGGAGCTTGATGGGCTGCCCCTTGCCCTCGCCACGGCTGGAGCTTACTTGAAGCGCGTCTCCATCGGCTTTGATCGGTACCTTCGCCTATACAGAGAATCATGGGCACGACTTCACACAAGCACCCCAAGCCTAGGGTCCTACCAAGACCGCACACTATGCTCCACGTGGCAGCTCTCGTATGATCAATTGATGAGACAAAATCGACTCGCAGCCCACTTACTCCGATGGTGGGCATATTTTGACAACGAAGATATCTGGTTTGAACTACTCCAGGCGGACGAAGAGGATGGTCCAGCCTGGATATACGAGCTGGATGATGAGTTGAGTTTCAATGCCGCTATGGGTACGCTGCATGATTATGGACTGGTCGACGTGCACATCGGTACTACGGGCCCAACCGAGTCAAGAGGGTACAGCATCCATTCCTGCGTACACAGTTGGACAATCCACATTTTGAATCAAAACTGGGATGTCGACTTGGCTAGGCTCTCGATAGGCTGCGTCGCCTCGCTGGTCCCATCAGAAAACAAACCCCAATTTTGGCATCTTCAGAGACGGCTTCTATCACACGCCATCAAATGCCACGCTACGATTCGAAGTAGCGATCATGATATGCCATGGGCTTTTCACAGTCTAGCAAACCTCTACTCCGACCAGGGCAAGATGGATGAGGCTGAAGCGATGTACCAGCGGGCACTGGAAGGAAAGGAGAAGGCATGGGGTCCCGACCATACCTCCACACTCTCCACGGTCAACAACTTAGCAAACCTCTACGCCGACCAGGGCAAGATGGACAAGGCCGAGGCGATGTACCAGCGGGCACTGCAAGGATACGAGAAAGCTTTAGCGGCCGAGACCTTTACTCGACATAGACCGGCACTCAATACCATGCAAAATCTCGCAGATCTCAGACTCCGTCGAGGCCAGCGAATCGCAGCTAGGGAACTCTATATAAAAGCCTGCAGCGGACTCGAACTACTTCTTGGCCCACAAAACGTCAGTGTCCAATCCCTTCATCATACTATATCTCATTTGGAGAGATCGGGTGGTAAGTTAAGCAATTACTCCTATACTTACGATGCCTTAACTTGTTAATTTCCGGAAACAGATCCAATCATGCCGCCTACGGACAAGCGGGACAAGCAGGAAAAGCCCCAGTCTGGCATAAGACGACTCATCAAAAGGTTCCGAAAATAGATCGTTGAGAAGGAATAGAAATTTGTTGTTTATTAATCTAACCGCTATGGCGCAATGGGCCGGTAACAATGTCTTCACCATAGACAAATGACAACGGTAGTGAAGATGGATGAAATAATGAGAAACCGGAGTGTTAGCTTTCTAAGAGATGCACTCGGAGGGCCCGGAGTGAAACAACTAGTATTAGCTAACTCATAATCATCAGAGGTTACCCAATCAGCGTCATTTGAGTTCTCATACAAATGACATCCCATTCCGACTGGCCTCCTTTCAAGTCCATGCCAACCTAGCATACTGTAGTGAATCACCCCATCGAAATCCTTGGTCTGAGCCAAACACCGTGGACAGTCTGTACATGGTTTCGAAAGTGGTCCAAATCGTCCAGCTTGACGCCCTCTTCTACACACGTGGGATGCTCGCAGAAGATGAGTTTGTCCGGCTCGAGGTCTCTGATCTCCTTGACGTGTGCGCGTTCGAAATGGTCGTTCATCACCGCTGGACGGCTGTATGCGAAGGTTCGCTCTTCATACGAGAGGCGGCCATCCCCAATACATCGTGGACATTGTGTCTTCAGCATGAGCAATGGGAAAAGTGGACGGCCATAAGGGTTTGGGTCGTTCATACACGGCTGAGCCTGTACACGCTTCTGTATATGAGTACGTCTAGGCGTCTCCCGCTTCTGGCAAAGTCGAAACATGACGTCGACAGAATGAAGGCACGCCTCCCGCATATCTTCAAAGGTCAGCAGTTCCGGTTGATGAAGAAAGATCTCAGCGAGCGCTGCTCGTTCGGGGATTTGGAGATCAACCTCTGGTTGCCACAGTTCTTCTGGCTCCTCCAGCTCTTCCTGTGCGGCCTGCTTCTCGATATCCCATGTGGGCCTATTGTAGAAGAAGTATTGCCGGTACTGCTCCTCAACGTTGCTCACGCGTTGCGCTTGTTTCGTTCTGATGCTCCCTGACAGAATCCGTATTTCCTCCTCATTCCCTTTTCCTTTGTATCGATACCGACCGGCTTTGAGTATCTCTCGTCGTTGTTTTAGCGCTTCAATCTCGGGATCCGGTGGCAAGGTCTCCCAAACTTGCTTGGGGACCATCTTTCTTCGAGCCCGTGGGTCACACGTCATCCCGACATGGGTGAATAGGTTGATCAGAGCATCTTCCGTTGGCTCGTCCAGAAAGGCGTTCTGTGTGTCAAATTCGATGTTCTCGTTGATATACGCACTATTGAACGTAGCCCACTTGGGATCATGGCGTAGCGCCTGGTCACGCACAGCGTCAGGAGCCTTTCCTGACTAATGTTAACATGGACAGTAGATCAACAGTGAACTGGGACTTACTGTTCATAGCGTTGGCATTGCCTCTTCGGAAGGCCTTTGGCGTGATAGGTTCTTCATTCCCCATGTCAAGACTTTGTCGTTTCAGGTCATCACGAAGCTTGTGATACCGAACAACCTCGTCTCCCACACGGAAAACCGGTCGCTTCAGCCACTCTTTTTTCCATCGAAGGGCTGTGCACTTGACCGGACCCACGTTCTTGACTTGGAAGACCCGTTGGACAGTCGTCAAACTTGGGGCATCAAAGGCGTCGTCGCAAAGGGCCAAGCAGATGATCACATTAATGAAATTGAAGATCAGTCTGCGCGTCATGGTAAACCAGAAGATCGTGCTACAAGAGAAGTCAGGAATGATTCCAAAATAATTGTAATAATTGACACTCACGGCTTCGGGTTATTATCCATTCCTTTGTGGTGTATGAATTTCACAGCCATAGAAATCGTGTCTTGGCCGGTCTCTGGGTGGCGTACCACCATAAGTCGAATATCTTCGTAGCACAACGCTTTAGGGCGACCACGATCGGTAGTCTCACGGGCTAAGATGTTGTCGAGCAGCTGGAACTCGTCTGATTCCTGGTTGTTGTCCTGACTCGAGTGGGTTGAGCATTTGGAGGCAAATAGGTCTTCCCAAGATCCATCCGATGGCTTGGATGTCTCGTTATCCACGAGCTCACCGGGTCGTGCTCCTGTGTATGCCAGAGCTTGGTATATACCAAGGAGATTGATACGTTGACGCTCACATGCGAAAATGCCGTCGTCATAGGCGATGTTGAAGACAAGAAGAGCGAAAACACCGTCAGAATTCACGACTGGTTTACCATCAACATTTGGAGGACGGAGCTTGAAGAGAGGTACCAAGGTAGCATCATGCCACTGCAAAACTGTTAATGACTAGAAGTGCTTGTTTGTGATTTGCATACCTTGAGGATCTCCTTGTTATCATTCGTGTCAATGTGGCGGCCATTGACGCTAGCATAGAGCTGCTTGTACTGACGATAGTACTCCCAAGATGTGCCCCATGACTTGATCTGGTATGTCTCGCACATATGTAACAGAAAGTCCATTGCGGCTGCTCGATTAGCTTGTTCGAGGACGGCTTTCCATGGCCCGCCCACGACATCACGACAGAAGCTATGTCCATTAGTCAAGCTATGTGGCCTGTTGGGGAAAGGGACGAGTCTCACATTTTCCATTTCCGCAAAATCCTTGCCACATTAATCTTGGTTTTATCAGCCCATGCCGGCTTCAGAAAACGGACTTCTTGCAGTTGCTTCCGAAGTGATGCATGCTGCGTCGCCGTCAAGGGCTTTGGGCCTTTCGAAACTCGGTTCTGCTGTTCTCGGTGGATGAACTCATTCACAAAACCTTGGTGAGGGCCTTGTAGAACGGGTCGAGAACGAGTTGGTGCCATTCTTGGACGTAATATTTTACTGGTGAATGACCAGCTGAGGCTTGGTAATCTGGAATGCGGACTCCTGGCTCATTCTTATAAGCCGACTGGGTGGAAAGCAAGTAACAGGAAGGGGATTACTCGAACTTGCCCTATTGGCAAGTGGGGCACAAGCTGAGCGGCTACGTCTATCCAATCAGCCCAGGCCTTATGAAGTGGGGCTATGTACTCAGTACACAGGAGCAACCACCATCCGCTCTGCTACCTCGCTGTTATGCCATCATAAAATGGGATCCCACGCTTGCCGAATTGGGGCCCTAGAACAGCGCTTTCTCTCTTTAATCTGTATTTTTCCATATCCTCAGTGCCAACCTGTGGGAGCCGCACAATACTCCAATGCAGGATTCGTTGTATACCGCTTACCTAAACCTCAATACTTTCATCCGCGAGCGTTTCGGTTTTCGGGAGACCTTATCCGCAAAAAGGGGTTTCCTTGCCGGTCTTCTGTCCCGGCTTAGGGTTCTCCAGCTCGACTAGAAGGATGTAATAACTGCCGGTGGCTCTCCGACATGCCAGAACTGGAAGCTTGTGGGCCGCAGCTAATGCTTTCTTTTGAGTTAGTATTTGAGAGGATATCACGCTGCAAGTCTTGGTTTCTACTAAGGTATTGAACCGGAGAACCACAAAAAGAAACAATGCATACGGCGCCATGAAGGGAGACTTGGTGAAATGATATGGCCATCCCACCAAATACATGATACGTCCCAGGATCTATTTTGTTCAGGTGGCGGTTATACCAGAAATATACCATTGCTATGTATCAAAAAGCACAGCGATGAGCACGGTGAACAATTGTCTCATAGATAAGGTTGGCGTACTGCAGCACGCCGATATGGCCGTATCTCTCGGAGAGCAGAGTGAAAACGGGCGGGCCTTACCTACGCTTAGCCCAACATTTAAATGGACATGACCGGCGAGTCTAGCTATCTACCTACTTGACTGCCTTGGCGCAGGGTTGGCTTACTATCTATCTACTATCTCATTCTATCCCCGGGCCCGCTCGCGACACCAAAGTTCCGACTTCTGCCATCCCCTGTCGTCACGGCTTAGGATTTTGGCGAAGGGCTGGAGGCAAGAGTGCCAACTTGCACTGAAGGAGCGCTATCAACTCGGTGAGCCCCTCCTTCCATTGATGAGGTTCCAAGTGTCCAATTTGCCGGCATTGAGAGAGGATGTCTGGCCGGCCACCCCTGGCCTCGACGCTGGCCCCCAGCTCCACGAGCAGACACGCACCCTGCCAGGCGCGCCAGCCCCCAAGGTCCCCGCGAATGTAAAAGTCCAGCACCGACTCGGCGGCGACGGGCGGCCAGCCGCCGCCACAGTGGGCCGGGATCGCGTGGTGGATGTCGGCGCCCAGGCCCACCAGCGTCTGCATGATGGGGACGCAGTTCCAGGAGGCGCTGGCGCGGGCCAGCGGGGTGAGGCCGCCGGAGTCCTGGGCGTCGACGGGCACGTGTCTCCGCGCCACCAGCAGCGTGACGAGCTGGCGGACGTGCGGCAAGGGCATCTTGTTCACGAGATGGAGCACCGTCGCCCCCACCAGACGATCGGTTCGTGGTCGGCGTAGCTCCACAGAGGCTCCGTGCTGCAAAAGCAGCTCGACCATGCCGACGTCGCCGTAGCAAACGGCAAGGACGAGAGGCGTCACCGCGACTTCTGTCAGGAGCTGGCACTGGCCCATGCATGCATTATGAGGATGTGAGAGTGGACAATAGTCGAGTGTGTCATACTGGATTCGTGCCGCACCAATGCGGCCAGACGGGGCATCGATGTCTGCACCGCGGTCTAGAAGGAAGCGCACGGTGTCTTGGCGGCCGTTGAGAACCGCCAGGTGCAACGACGTGCCATACATAGGGTAGGGGCAATCTTGGAAGATACTAGCATCCGGGAAATAATGCCATTTGAGCGATGTGTGTGGCTGTGATGAGAGAAGGAGGCCACCCTTGTAACAAACTGTCCGTGTATGTCCCTGCCCCCGGTACAAGTTCCAATCGATGGAGCCGCGCTGGGGGTTTTCGGAGCTGCCGGTGGCGGCATAGTGCGCCCGATCAAGGGCGTCGATGTTCTGGAGAATGCCGGTGAGGCCGCGCTCGGCGGCCCAGAACAAGACAGACCATTCCTCGTCCACGCGAATCCTGCGGTAGACGACAGGGCTCACGATGGCACTGAGCCAATTGCTCACGTGTGTCAGAACTGCCACATCTTCGATGCAGCAGTGCTGGACGATGCGAAGTATGAGCTCTACAGGCAGAGCTCCCAACGGGCCCGCCTTCGGGTCTCTTACTTGATCGCATGGTTGACTGGAAACACCAGCTTGAACCTCTGCAACCGCGTCTTCCATCTGCTGAACTTGAGCGTTTGCCTCTCCCATTCCACCAAGATCGATCATCTTGCGCAAATATGCGGCAATTCCTTATGCCGCGATTAGGTTGGGGATGTGTGGTGATTTGGGTCGTTTAATGACTCAGCGACAAGATTATTGGTGGACGAAGGATTGGAGTTTAACACTGAAATAGAGAAGAGAGAGAAGGCGACGGAGGAATACGAGCTCGTACCATGGTCACCTAATATTTATGTTTGCTGAGAGATTAACGATCGAAGTTCCGAATGTGGAGGAGGCCTTAAGAAGTGTATCAGAGTTCCTACTTGCTCTGGCTGGGTAAGGGGTGGCTCACCATGAGCTATGCACGCCCAAAGCACGAATCAACGCCACGACCACCCCGTATCCCATCCCCAGCTGCTCCTCCCCAAGAAGTAGCGGAACGTGCAAGAACACCGCCTTCCCCCGCATGTCCTTTGCTGTTTCCTCCTCCTCCGCCGCCGTCGTCGTCGCCCTCTCGCTGCCGACTTTCACGAGTTCCGACAGTGTCGCGTAGTATACCAGGCCGCAGACGTAGCTCCCCACATCATCCGTATGTTTGACATCTGGCAGAAGCTGCTGTCCCTGCTGCGATGCTCGTACTGCCTTGTCTGTTTTCCCGCTGCTTGTCTTTTTGTACTTGCCATCCTCATGATGGCGGAGACTAGTAACCCCCTCACGCCACCTCTCGACCATAGCACCAAGGTCGACACTTGTAGCCAAACTCTCCCTGCTCTTTCGTCCCCAGACCTTGATCCCTTCGGTCTTCATCAAAGTTCTGCGGTCCAGATCTGGCACATCATGGTACCCATCCCGTTTTGCACTCTGCTCCACGGAATAGTATTCTTGGCCCACGGCGACGCCGATGAGGAGGATCAAGTCGACGGTGTCATAGTGCTCGCGCACGAGGGTGGGGACGATCTGCAGGAGGCCATGGTACGACGAAGGCAGCGGCTCGGGGTGTGCGACGATCTCGATGGTGCCGGGGCGGCTGCCATGACCGTGTCTGTCGGCGTGTGAAGTAAGTTGAGAGGGTAAGCGTTTGATGATCTCGAAGGCTGGGTTGGGAAGGTCCCGTGGCTGGACGTGGGAAACACTGCCGAAGCCCGTGACCAGTATGCGAACGCCGGCTTGGTCCTCTGCCGTGGCCATCTCGAGGGCTGATTGACGCGAGAAGATTTAGGGTGCCTGGGATCGAAGTACCTTGCTCATCGGTGCGAAGAGTTTTAAGTTGTTGCCAGCTCGACCAACTCGAAAGGCGTGGCGCCTCCCGTGGTAAGGGTCAACTTTAAGCTCACTTCATGTGTACCCGGTGCTTTCGGGTTAGGGAGGTGCAGTGAGCCGGGCCACCAGCAGCACGTATCATTTGGACACGACCTGGAGCTGTTGATGTGTTCGTCAATTGCGTAAATACATAGTCTGCAACATATATACAAGAAATCAAACAAAATGATCAAACATAGATAACACATTCAAATGAGAAACGCCACCTCCAAAAAGCATCGAAGAATAGATCCCGAGGAATTATGTCGCCCATATCGCGTCATTAGACATTAAATCCCAGTAACTTCGTTGTGTTTCCTCATTCCCATTCCCATTTCCATATCATGGGGAAGGGAAGCCAGTTGTAATCATTGTCATGTCCGTTGCTGTGTCATTAGTAACTCCCTTGCCGCCTCCTCGCCGAAAATCTCCCGCACGTCCCGTACGTGCTGCTTGGCCAGCTTGCCCGGCCGGAAGTTCTCGAACGCGAGGTTCCAGATCTGCTGGGCCTCTTCGGTGGTGGTGTTGGTGGCGCTCACGATCCCCACGTGCTGGGCCATCATGGGGTACGCGCTCAACCTCGACAGGCCGTAGTCCCAGGCGAAATCCTTGCTGAGCATGTCGCCGCGGCCGCCGTGCTTGTCGCGCGACCGCCGCATGAAAAATGTCGACAGCTTGGACGCGTGCGCGCGGTTGTATACGAGGGCCTGATTGCAGCAGCCGAACCATTCCTCGCGCACGCCCGGCAGGTTCGGCACCAGTGAGGCCTTGCCCGACGCGAAGAAGAGCCAGGTCCACAACGGCACCGCGAGCCCGCACACGATCAGGATCGTCCAGCCGTCGAGGTGGCGGGCGATGGCGCGCGGCAGGCACCACCGTCTCCCGACAATCAATATAGCAAATAGCGGGATAGCAACAGCGAGCGAGATGATGTGGGCGTTGTTATCCTTGAAGCCCGTGCCGCCAGCCCACCCGACGCTACGGTCCTGGTTGAACAACCTCAAGTAGATCCAGTCGTTGACCTGGCCTGGCTGCGGCACGCCTTTGGTGGGCTTCTTGCGCGCCGGGTCCTGCATCATCTCCTCGACCTTCTTCAGGTGGCTCAGGGTCCGCGCGACCCAGCCGTCGGCGAGCACGATGTCGTCCTCGAAGACGGCAATGTACGACGCGTTGGTCGTCTCGACGCAGCGGTCGATGGCGTATCCGTAATCGTACAAGCTCTTGCGCTCGAGGGAGTGCTTGTTCTCGCGGTCCGAGGCGAGCATCTCCAGGACGTCGAGGCGCTGGTCCTTGACGAGCTCGGGCAACGTCTCATTGTAAGTATAAACATCGTCGGTGACGTCGAGGCGGTCGCGGAAGGCGCGGTAGCTGTCGTGGGCGGAGGCGGCGTCGGGCACGTCGGCGAAGAAGACTTTCAGGTGAAGGGCGGCCCGCTCGGCGCGCGACAGCTTGGCGAGCGAGGACCCCACGGCAGCATCGAGATATTCTCGGCGACCCGCTGCGGACATGTTGCGACCCACGGTTATGAATGTCGCGCATAT
Organism: Apiospora koreana; assembly: GCA_017163955.1. Classification (NCBI taxonomy): domain Eukaryota; kingdom Fungi; phylum Ascomycota; class Sordariomycetes; order Amphisphaeriales; family Apiosporaceae; genus Apiospora; species Apiospora koreana. The sequence continues at coordinate 2,670,317 of JAFHKQ010000007.1, read as the reverse complement.
GGTGGGATCGTCTCCCGCCTTGCCAAGCAGCGGGGTGTGGGTGTCGGCTCGGGCGGCATGGTCGAGGAAGCTCAGGGCCTCGATCTCGCGGGTCTGGGAGTAGAAGCGATCGTAGCCGTGCTCGGTCGAGAAGAAGATGGACAGCGGGTCGCGGTAGAAGAAGCTGAAGCCATAGAGAGTGTAGAGCGAAACGACGGTGAGCAAAACGAGGGCAGCTCGGATGCCGGGCTTGGTGAGGGCGTGTTCGACGCCTGACGTCAGTTGGGTGGATTTGGCAAATGCGCCAAGATGGCGTGAGCGAAGGATCATTGCAGCTTTCATGGGTGCTTGTTAAGATGGTCGCATTGTGCGGATTCAGTAACGACTCGCTTCAGTATTAAGAATAGAAGAAATTCAAGCGATGAGATAGATACTGGTAGCAAGCCTCTAAAAGTCTTGAAGAGGGGGATGTTCGTATTTACGAAAGGCAAAATACGCGGTCTTCCCGCTCGGCTTTTGCATGGGAATGAGAAGGATTGGTTGGGCGTACCTACTAGGTTAGATAGTAGTAGCAGAAAGAAGGGGTGGTCATCTTTCCTCTGGCGCCCCCGGGTCAAATTTCCCTGCTTTTCCACCAGCCTATTGCGCATTAGAGCATTAGAGCATTAGACTAATCTAGACTGTCCTGCAGCGCGTGCATCCCCTGCTTCCACCCTGCCTGCCTGCTCCCTTGCATACACGATCGCTATCGCAGGGGGGCCACAGGGGGGCAGTGCTTTTTGGGGAACACCCAGACACCCAGACACCCTTGACGGCTCGACGGGTAGACAAGGAGAGAGCTTATCAGCCAGTGGTTCATCCAAGACACCCACCAAACAAACCACCCGCGAGAACTCGGCTCAGTACTGGCTCATGATCACGGCCCGGCCCCGCTCCATTCCATTTTTACAGAAGGGGAGAGACCTGGGAGACCTGGAAGTCTTGGACCTGTCCGATCATGATCCCCCACAACAGAACAGAGCCCGATGCATAAGACATTGAAACGACATTTCCACTGCATCGTTCCACTCTTTTCATCGTCTTCTCTCCTTGGATGCAACTTGAATTGGTCTTCACTATCTAGCTAGTTTAAAAGACGACTTGCTCATCCATGGGTTGTCGGTCATCTCAAAAAATAGAAGACGATAGATATCCTAGGACAAAAGCCATTTCTCTCCTCCTCCGCCCGTAGCAAAAATGTGACGTATCAACTCATCTAGCTCAAAATGCAAACAAACCCCACTCAAGATCCTCTGCCGAACTCCGTAGTCAATGAGTCTACTGGTCATTCCTAGTCATTCCCTTGTCAGTAGTCGCGAGCCGCACGTCGCATTTGTCGAGCAAACCACTAGTCGTCGTCGGAATCCGAATCGTCCTCCGAGTCGCCCTCGTCATCTTCCTCTTCGTCATCCTCCTCTTCCTCGCCCTCTCGTGCCTCGAGGCCGTATGCCTCGTAGTAGTCGGCGAGCTGCTTGGTCTGCGTCTTGTAGCCCATAGCGCTGAACTCGGTCACTTGGTTCTCTACCATGATGGGAGCGCAAGTAACAATCACATTGCTCGTCGCCGGATCGAAGCACGGCAGGATGAACTGCTTGATAGCGTCCCTGATCTGATCCTCGCTAACGTTGCGAATCTTGGCCAGTAGCTTCTGGTTGAAGTCGGGCTCAAGTCCACGGACAACCCCTACAACAAAGTTCTGTGCAGCAGCAGCCCACAAGGTCGCTTGCTCATCCGCCTGCAGCGAGATGATTTGGCTAATAGCCCCCTCAATCATAGGTTTCTCAAAAGGTACTGTTCCATCCGCCAACGTCGTGATGGCGTCCTTGGCAGCAGTAATGGCCTTGGCAGCGTTGGGTGAGCGGTAAGTCTTGAAATGGATGTAGCCGCCGTCAACTTCCTTGGCAATGAAAACGCCATAAGCCAGACCGTTGCCTCTCACAGCATTCCAAAGCGGGCCCTCGACTGTCTCGAGATACTGTATAGCTACAAGAAGAGCGGGGACAGCAGGGTCTGACCACGATGTAAGACCACGAGCCGTACTGACCGAGAAGGAAGAGTCAATTGATGTCATGGGCAGCAACACGGCGCCTACAGATCCCGGTTGCTTGCCCTCCTCGTTAAGAAGACTGTACGGCTTGACGATCGGGGTATTGGTGAGTGGTGCTGGCTCAAGCATCTGGGTCAAAGTATCCCAAGCCTTGACAGGCTGGGGGAGCTTTCCGTTCACAATGTCGGCAATCACCAGGGCGCGGGTGTTGGCGAAGGTGAAGAGCGATTTGCGCAGGGCTTCGAACCAAGAGACAACAGTATCAGGCTCGTGCTCGAGAAGCTTCTTGAGTCGACGCAGGTAGACGGCCTTGACGAGAGCTCGCTTAGATACCAGAAGAGATGTCGGCTCGTTATGGATTGCCATCTCAACCTCGCTAGCCATGGCTCTACCATCACGCTTCTCGTAAGGAATGTCGGCTAGTTGCTTGCTGATGGTGGCCCGGAGCCGGGTTACGTCAAAGACGCTGTCGAACATCAGTGTCTTCAACCACTCAATCGCCTTGCTGTAGTTCTCCGGCTCGATCTGCATCTTGATGACGACGCCTTCTGTGTCGCCGTAGCGGGAGGCCACCTCAATCGAGTAGTCGACTGTGTCCTTTTCCAGCTCCATGACGACCTCTTCAAATTCCACACGCTTTCCATCGCGCATGATAGGCGTGTTGAAGAAGTAATCATTGAACAAGCTCACAAGAGGTTTGTACTTGACGGGTATGTCGGTTGTGCCCAAATGCAGAACAACTTGCACAAAGTTGGTTGGCACGCTCTCGAATTGGATAAACAATTGCGATCCAGGCTCGGCTTTGTCAATCACTTTCTGGGCATCGTTATCCTTCTTCCCAAGTTTACGGGCAAGTCCTGACCGTGCCGTCAAGGATTGAATGAAAGGGATAGAATCGGCCGGCGGGATTGGCCATTGCTGCAAGACAGACTCGGGGATTTCGACGTCGTTCTTCTTCTTAGCTTCCTCCACAAGGCGTTTTTTCTCAGCAAGGCCATCGGCACCGAGCTCCTCTTTGCGCTTCTGGATCCTGGCAGTTTCGTCTTCTTTGAGCTTATCGGCAAGCTTCTGGGACGGCTTGCCCAAGACAGAGATATGAGGTGCATCGACCATCCACTTCTTCATGAATGCTCGCCACTGCTCATCAGTCCAGGCTTCGATAACATCGTGCTCCTGGAGTGTCTTTATCTCCTCCAATGTTGAGCCATCCCTGTTACCGAAGAGGTAGTCCTGGATGATGTTGTCTGAGTAGAAGTCTTCACGGCTCTCGGCGTAGTATCGGATTTGCCGCTGCGACCGTAGAATGCATTCCTTCATATAAGTCATGTCCAGAGGTTTCGAAGCGGTTTCCTCGAGCAGTGAATGCAGGCGCTTCTCGACAAACTCCAGCTTCTCGGTTGAGACTCCCGTTGGCTGGAACCAAATGATACTGTTAGGGCGGTAGTCGATGTAGTAGCTAATGGAACTGGCCAGTTCTTCCCTTTCGACCATGATGTTCTCCAGGACTGAAACCGAGGAACCGCAGAGGTATGTCAACAGGCACTCAAGAGCCGTAGCAGAAACCGAGTCGTGGAAAGGTGGGCCGAAGAATGCGATCACGCAGTCACCCGAGGACTCGTCCTCCTCGGGAAACTCAACAGTCTCGACGACAGTTTCCTTGATGGGAGGGGGCTGCTCGGAATCCACCCAAGGGCGCTTGAATGGCTCACTGGGAGGCGGCAGGTCGTCTTCGATAGTCGTTTCGAATGTGTCGAGGGTCTTGAGAAGGTCGGCGTGGTCTACCTGGCCAATGATAAGAAGGCACAGGTTCTTCGATGTGTACATCTGCTGGTGAAACTCTCTGATTCTCTCCGGGGTGAGCACCCGCAATGGGTCCATCATACCACCAGTCTCGTAACGAAAGCCCACACCAGGGGGGTATAGCAAAGCACGTGTCTTCTTGTTCATCAGCTCTCCGCTGGTGTTTTGGAGGGCCTGCATTTCGGAATAGACGACACCAGCATCGTTTCCTTCGCCATCTATGTGATGAACCTCTGTGAGACAAGCTTCATCTTTGAGAGTAGGCTTAAGCAGATGCTCAAGATAGACAGGCAGCGTCTGAGCAAAGCCTGCCCAGCCAGCTGTCTCCAGGGTATAAGCTGTATGATCAATCGCGGTCCACGCGTTAGTGTAACCGTAGGCTCTTGATGCCAGCTTGTCCAGAAGGCCCTTGTATGCATAGGTCTTTGATCCCGTGAACACGAGATGTTCCAGGGTGTGAGGAGCTCCGGAATCATCGAAAATTTCAGTCGCAAGGGTGAAGTAGCCATAGACCTTAGGTCCAATGCGGTCCACGACTACGACACGCATTCCGCTCCTCTCCGACTCGTACTGAGTGATGGTAGTGGACTTTGCATATTCAAGTCCGAAGCTTTGCAGCTTCTTGAAGCGTGGTGAGGCCATCCTGGTATGAATGGAGGGGGTATGAAGGTCCAAGGGTCGCCTAGTTAAGGGTCAGCATATTCTGGTAGGTAGAGACGTTTTCCCCAAAGTCAATTACTAGGGGATGGATATGTAAAAAGGTATGGGAATGAGGATGTAATGATAGAATCTGAGTAAGAAATCAAAGTGAGGGACTTCTGATGCCAACAAAGACAAGCCACTTGCTTTGCTTATCGAGGCTCGCGGTCAAACTTGCTGTGGTTTTAGACGCAGAAAGTAAAGGTTGGTCATGTCATGTTGTGTGAGTGAATGCACAAAGTACTTCGACTAACAGCGCCTTTCATACCAAGTGTGAATGTAATACTGGAGCAGAGCCGCGCCGATGACAACGACGAGAGTACTGAACAGAAGAGATCTGGAGTATGGCAATGCTCTCCTGGTCATCTTGCTATCATCGCTCCCCTAAATGGAACCACTTTGTGCAGTAAAGCCTTGGGATGGGATAGCACAGAAACGACGCGACCAGGGCTGCGACATCCAAGAACCAGAGAGTTTGTGTGACAGTGTGTGTGGATCGGCGGGAGAAGGAGGTGAAGTTTGCTTGGCTTGCGAAAAGGGACAACTTACCAGCAGTAGCGTGGGCGCACAGCAGAAGGCCAACGAAGCCGTGGCACTGTTGTGAGAGGCCTGATCAAAGGGAAATAAATTTTCGCAATCTTAGCTCATGTATGGTCATCCAAAGCAAGTAGAGACTGAAACCTCCTGATAGTTTCGTCAGAGAGGAATGTATTGATCGAACCAGACCAGACAGTGAGCGGTGTGGTTCTGGGAGAGAAAGCGATTGTTATGATTTCCACCAAGGGAAACAAGAAGTGGGAAAGGAATGTCGCGGCACCGACTTTTCACATATACACACAATCGAATGAGTTTTGAATGTTGAATCAATCCAGTGATGAGGTGGATTGTAGGTAGCGTAATGGCACCAACGATATAACCTTGTCTTGTCAGCTTGGATCTGTCGGCTCCTGACTCCTGGCTCCTTTGAAGAGCTCTCTTCTTTCGCACCCTCTCACTTTCCCCTCCCCCGCACTGCTGCTTGCTACGATCGCCATTGGAAAGTGCCGATAAGCGTCCGATAAGCACTAGCCAGCTCTGGTTTACGCTAGTAAGCGCTAAGCGATCGGATAAATGGTGGGCAGTTTGGCTGTACAGGGGGGCCTGAGCCAGTGACACGCCTGAGCCAGCGGTTCTGTCAGCGGTTTTAGGCGCCAAAAGCACGGCGCGCCCAGTTCAAGCTCACTGTTCGCTCCGTCATAATCAATGAGCTGTCGAGTTGGCACCAAGCACGAGCAGCCACAGTTGCAGTTGCGCCCATCACCCACTGGCTGTCTATTCCGACTATAACCCGTCCCGCGAATTGCGACCCAACGTCACCTATACGACTCTCCCTCGGCGAAGAAGAAGGGAACACATCTTTCGGGTTCTCCTTGGCGTGCAGCACATTATCGCATTCAACAACTAGCGATTGCGCTCTCGGCTCCAGCGCCTAGGCCGATCGTATGCATCAACATGGCGACAGCTAACCCTGCCCTCGTCGGCCAAGCTCTGGTTGACTTCGCATTGCATGGAAACTTCCCCGAGGACACTATCTCGTCCAAAAGGGTCGACCAACAGGACTTCGGGCCTGCTTTGGAGGCTCTTAACGCTGCGAAAGCCAAGCTAGAGGTTCGTCACCAAGCCTGTGCGAGCCCGACACTGCATCGAAGCTAGGCTGACAACATGCTACTGCAATAGGCCGAGGTACATACGATCAACGAAGAAACCGCCCCCGACGTGCAATCATGGGTCGCCAATGCCAAAACGGTTGAAGACGACATCAACCGATCCCGAGCACTTGCGAACGAGATTGTGCGACGAGCAGAAGCACCAGAGGTGTCCGGGCAGACGATCAGGGAAACTGAAGACAAGGCCGACTTCCTTCAACGCGAAGTCGTCTATAACCAACAAGTGCGCGAGGCTTTGAACAGCATAAAACATGTCAATGGGGTGTTGGACCAGGTGGAGCAAGCTCGGAATGAGCGAAGAGTTCTGGACTCTTTGCACCTTCTCGAAAGTAAGGACATTGCACGACGAGTAACTCGGAAGGTGGCATTGGCTGACTAGGGAGCAGAGTCTTGGACTGCATTGGATGCAGTACGCGTCGGCAAGTCCTGTCGGGTCATGAAGATCCTCGACATGCGCGCCTTTGAGCTCAAGTCGGCAGTGCACGAAGTCTTTGAACATGTCTGGAATGCTCTCGTAACGGTCCATGTCGACGAACATAGAGTTGAGATTCACCAAAGCAGGGAAGGTGAGCATACTACTTATCTTGAGATTCTATGTCGGCGCTAACTCGGAGTAGATGAGCAAATGACTCTTTCCGAGGCTTTCATCGGGCTCCAGGCGTATAAGGAAGTTCATCAACGGATGGCTTTGTTCTGGCACAAGGTTGATGCAGCTATTGTTGCCCCACGAACAGCTGCGAACCATGGGAGCCTACCAGGCATTAGCTGCCAAGATGTAAGTCGGCGAGCCTATCATGAGAAACCACTACTAACAAAGTCAAGCACATTCTGTCCCTACACGGGACCTCAGATCAAAGTATCTCATCTCTGTTCTCCGACCTAGGTCTTGTGATGGGCTACTTTGCAAACCTGCTGCCGGCAGAACTACTCCAGGCATTGTCTAATGTGATGATGCCTGTTCTGGTACCCCGGATTATCAGCGCGTGGCTGGATTCGGCCGTCCCAGCTACGTTGCAAGATATGGACCAGTTTCAGGAAGTAATTGCCTCGGTCAGGTCATTCTGCCAATCTTTGAAGGATCTCAAGTATAACGGATTTGCCGAGTTGCAAGACTGGGTTGATAACGCACCCAGAGTATGGTTGGCTAAGTGCAGAGAAAGCGCACTTGATTCGGTACGGAACAACATGGGCAATGGATTGGGATCCCCGAAAGCCGTTGAGCGGGTTGAGACCCAGACAGTATCGCGCTCTGAGGGCAAGGAACTTGCAGCCAATGGAGCTCCTGCTGCGAATAAAGAAGATGACTGGGGTGCATGGGATGATGAGGCAGATGGAAAGACGGCCGAGGCTCCTGAAACTACAGGCGCGTCCGACATCAACGAGGATGATGCAGATGCGTGGGGTTGGGGCGAAGAAGAGCCAGTGGAAGAGAAGCCTGAAGAGCCGGCAGCCACCGAGGCAAAGATGGATGATGATCTAGCCGACGCGTGGGGTTGGGGAGACGACGAGACCGGCGATCAACCAGCAGCACCCTCACAACCCAAGGCCGTGGCAGCTACTCCCAACCAAAACGCGAAGAAGTCAGAAACACGCGAGATGACACTAAAGGAGTCTTACCATATATCGTCGTTACCCGAGCCCGTCCTTGATCTGATATCGGCTATCCTCGAGGACGGCGCTTCGTTGGTCGGGTACGTCCCTTGCCTTTCACTGATTTGAACTATTAGCTAACTTCCCCAGATCTCAAAGCAGCCCGGTAGCACCTGCAGCCGCAGGCTTATTTGCTCTGCCAACTCTAGTACTGGCAATGTTTCGTGCTGTTGCCCCATACTATTACTCGCTTGATACAAGCGGCGGGGGTAACATGTACCTTTATAATGACGCAACATATCTCGCCGAGCGGCTGGCAGACTTTGTCATAGCTTGGAAGGCACGTGGTGACATAGAGCCCCGTGCAGTCACCATGCTGCGTCTCGATAACGAGATCAAGAGCTTGCGCTCCTTCGCCGCCCGGGCCTACGCCTCGGAGATGTCCACCCAGCGCACGATCCTCCGCGACCTGCTAGGTGGTGCGCAGAACCTGCTCCAGCAGGCCGCCGACACTTCGGACCTGACGGCCCAGATCGAGTCGGCCACGGGCCGCACCCGCGCCATGGCGGCGACGTGGTCCGATATCCTCTCGCGCTCGGCGTGGTGCCAGGCCGTCGGCTCCCTGGTCGACACCATCGCCACGAAGCTGGTGGCCGACGTCATGGACCTCGCCGGCATCGGGCAGGACGAGGCCTACAACATCGCCAGCATGATCGCCAAGATCACCGAGCTTGATGACCTGTTCGTGCAGCCGGGCGCCGCCAAGGATGATGTGCCCGCGACTGCGCAGTACGCCGAGAACTGGCTGCGGCTCAAGTACCTGTCCGAGGTCCTGCAGAGCAACTTGCCCGACGTCAAGTTCCTCTGGCTCGAGAGCGATTTGAGCTTGTATTTCACCGTGGATGAGGTGGTGGAGCTAATCGGGCTCAGCTTCGTGGATAATGCGCGGACGAGGGAGGTCGTCAGGGAGATCAAGGCCAGCCCGCATCCAAGGACGTAGGTTTCGAGGTATTTGGTTTGAAGATAGATAGATGATGGATAACGTTCATAAGGCTCCGTTAAAAATAAGAGCTTGAAGACAATATCGTGCGAGGGGGTGAATATACGTGCCGCATATGGTGGTTACTAATCAGAATCCTAACCTCCCTTTGGCGATCTGACTCACGGCTCGTTTCCTGTCTCACTGCCGACGGCGGCACCACCACCATGCCCGAGAAAATTCCGAAGTAGTTCTGCACAGTGACTGCATGATCAAAACTGTTGCACCTTACTTGAAGCGCATTTGGACCTAGTTGGGAATTGATGGAAGCCGGGTATCCGCATGATGAGGAAAGCGCTGCTTCAACCATCCATAGTCTACTATCGAGACAGGAAGACATTTCAACACAACATACGAAATGTGATTTAAGTTGCTCACTCAATTGAAAGCAATTACTCGTTGAAACCCCGATAAGTACTCAATGGAGTGGATTGGCTAGCCATTTATTGACGGAAAGGTAATATAAGGACAATATAAGCAAAGCATCACTTTCGCCATCACGGGGTATGTGATGTGCTCGGTCAGCTTACAGCCAGTTGCGCTCCCAACAGTTTTCGCACACAATTATTAGAAAAAGACTGCCGATACCTATACATACATAGCTGTACATGCCAGATGCGCGGATAAAACATTGATGGATAGGAATTTGTATTACACATTTTCACAAATGCACTGCAGCCCCAAATGCCATGTCTTGTGTGATTGCTTGAAAAGGGAGGAATTGCAATCAGTTTGTTCCGAGCATTGTGTGTCGGTATATATGCAAATACGTAGCCTTTTATTCAACAATCCATCGGCCTGATGGTGTAGTGGAATCATGTTTGCTTTACATCCTGCAGTTCGCTGTGTGTAATACGCAAAAGGTCGCGAGATCGAAACTCGCTCGGGTCATGAATATCTTTTTGCATTTATTTTCTGTAATTTTGTCTCGAAACTTCATTTCCTTCTATTTATTATCTTCATTTACTTAAATATTTTTATTTGCATGTTGCGTGTGTTTTATGTGTGCTATATGAACTTTTTCTTTCAATTTACTTCCTGCTCCCCTCAAGGAAAGTTCAAGCACATACACATTCCAGAGCCGAGCAAACCCCGCAAAGCTGGATAGGTCGACTGGCAAAAATGCACACGCAATTCGGACAGAGAGCGACTATGTGGACATGTAGGTATGTATCATCGATCTAAGCACATCTCAAAAAATTGAGCAAAAGACCAAAAATGAAATCCCGTGAAGGATTTGTTGTATACATGATTCGGCTGGGGCTCGATCCCAGGACCTTCAGTGTGTTAGACTGACGTGATAACCAACTACACCACCAAACCAGATGATACACCACTGAACATGTCAGTGATTTTGTTGAAAGTGAGTGTCGTATGGAGCATCATATTCTGATCAAGTGTGGGTGGAATCGAGAAGAGTTTTCTCTCAAGTTTGCTCACTCGCTGGCCAGGTAAGGTTAGGGGCTGCGAATTTAATGGCGGGCGGGGGTTGTGTGGATCGGGGCTGCTTCTCCGAGACTTAGGGGTAAATGGTTGGGTCGGTCACAACGACATTGGTGCAAAGTATCAGTTGATTGGTGGATAAGTATGAAGGAGGAAGCTTGTTACAGTAGGAGTATGCACTTCTTTATTGGTTATTGTCGCCAAGATTGAGAATGATGCCAGCGTCGTTATATCTGATGGGCCGGTGTAAAGCAAGTCTGCATCTACCGGCGCAGTTGATTTCCAGGTTTGGGCTGGGATTGTGTGCAAAAGGAGGCGCTGCCAATGTTATAGTTATGGACCGCGGTGTCCCCGGTGTCCCTTTTACGGAAGCATCAGGATTGGCAAGTTTCGGGGTGAGGCCGTTGGGGTGAGGCCGTTGAGGTGCGTCCCATCATCTCCGGACTCTGCGGAGTCAATCAGGTCCTATTAACTTCTACTAAATGGGTATTGGGCAAACTCAAATATTCGCTTCTATTGACCATTATGGATTGTGGTAGAGCCAGAGTGGCCATTTGCGCCGTCAAATCTAGGGACTGGGCCGCTCTTTTGCTGGCCCTCCATCAGCTCTTGGATGGTGTCCATCACCACCCCAATCGGGTTCTGGGCCATCATCTCTGCCTTGATTTTCGAAGCCTTTACTTTGTACTTCTGATCGTGGAGAACGTCGTCGACGGCTTCCCCTAGTTGACGAACAGAAGGGTAGCTGGTCTGCAGATTGAGCCCTACACCGGCCCATCCGCCCCGGGCAGCCGTCTCTGGCTTCGCTTCTGTCGTCCCCGCCATCACCAGCGGAGTGCCGTGTATCAAAGCTCGCTGGAAGCTTCCGTAGCCGGCCGTCGTCACAAAGACATCGCAGTAGGGTAGTATGTCGTCGTACGGGATGTACTCCTCCACGATGCAGTTTTCCGGAACACGGACTTCGGAGGGTAGTGTGGCATACTTGCACCCTAGAGCAATAACGATGGTGATGTCGGTGCGGTCCTTGAACGCAGTCATGGTGGGAATGACCAGCTGATCGAAGTCCATGGACGCAGTTCCTTGGCAGACGAACACAATCTTCTTGGTTTTGTTCAGCACGACTCGGTTCCACCACGCAGGCCTCGCAGGCTCTTTCAGCTGCTCGGCGGTAGGATAGCCTCCGGCGAAGCGCAGTGTCTTGGGAGCGTCACTCCGCGCGTACTCCACGCTGGGGGTACACATCTGCACGAACCGGTCGGGCAGAGTGTAGAGTGCGTCCAGCAAGAAGTCGTCCGGCCTCCTGGCACCCACGCTCATCAGGGCCTCCGCATACGCGGCCTGCGCCGGAGCGAACGCCCTTCTCTGGGCTTCGTTGGCCGCCCTGTTCCGCTGCCGGCCCTCGGGGGAGCTGTCTGGCGGCGTGCTCGAACCAAACGGAGGATGGTCCACGCTGGTCAGTAGAATCGGATTGAGCCCAATCACCATGGACCCTTGAGGGCGGATTCCTGGAGCCCCTAGCAACGTTGGCAGACCCCCAAAGTTCAATGTCTCTGTCATGAGGATGACAGATCTATCGGGATGCTCGTCATTGAGCATCCTCAAAGCCTTCTGAATAGCCTCGTGCTGTGAAGGAACTGATTTGCAGAAAATGTGCACCAAGTCGTGGATGAAGCATTCCGGACCTTCGAGGCGCCTTTTCCCTTCGGGCCCTGTGGGTAGGGGGTGAGCTTAGGAGGGCCAAGAGCAGTATGTACGCAATTGCTGGAAACTCACATTCTTGATCCAAGTCCCACGATGTAAGATCACAGAAATCGCCGTACCCTTTCACTGAGACGTAGGAAGCCCCCAGCGCTTCGACTTCCCGTCGATATCCAGAGCCGGACACGAAGCATACGTCATAGCCGGTGTCGACGAGATGTTTCGCAATGGCCATCATGGGTATGATGTGACCCGAGACGGGCGTGCTACATATTAGCACAATGGGCTTCTTGGCGGCTGACCTCGCGATCATGGTGGTTTTCGTGTGTATATAAGTTGGTGGTTCTAATTGTCGTGAAAGGGCGAATCGACGAGAAGCGAAGCGCCCTCCGGCCGCGAAGAAGAGGAACCAGCCCAATATATGGAAAGAAGCCGGGGAAACTAGACCGGGGCCGCTAAGAGCCGACCTATAACTTGGTTAGCAGGCATCGCACCTCGCACCTCGTATCCCCAGCCGTTTAAGCCGATCTTGCTCCTCTGGCAGTGGATGACGGGGTTTCCGGGACCCAACTGTCGCGAAAGGCGCATTGCACAGGGCTAAAGGGTAACAAATTAATTGTTCAACGTCATGCATCATTTGTCACATTCCAAGAAATCTCGAATGAGCAGATCCATTACAGTATTTAGTAACTTGTCGGAGAACAATCAACAAATTTGTAGTTGTTAGCACGCAGGTGCAAACGGCTGATATATGTATGTAAGATAGAAGTACATATGACATCGTCGGTATATATGATGCTGGTTTGGTTCGTTACATTTCGATCTCCAGGCCTGTGGTTGCTTGTCTGCATTGCGCACTCCTGCCTTCGGTCTAAATAATTGACCGGTTCTAGGGGAGTTCTAGGGGTCTCCAGGGGTCTTTTTGGGGGCATGGTGGGGTAATGACAGGCTTGTGCCTTGTTGCGCTTTTAGTGGCCCACCCCCGAAAGACGATCTTCAGAACATCCTCATTTCTGAAAACGTGTAAGACGTGTCTACATGCCAGCTTTCGTCTACTCGGCGTTCGAGCTCATGACATATTTGAGTGTCTCAAGAGCTATTGAACAAGTTGTCTACAGACACCTACTATATCTGCATATTCACCCGGTTATTTGATTGATCCATCGACAGTACGAGTACTGGAATAATAGATACATTCTGGGATTCTGGGATTCTGGAATGACCCCGCGAGTCTCGACTCCAAGCTTTAGCCCAGGTGAGTGAGTATCCAAGAATGACCTGCATCATTCTTATCGCAACCGTCCAGTACTTGACACTCATGTTCTCTGGACGTTCGACAACAATACTGCTGCCAGCATCTTCTATGATCAGCAATATTCCTGTTTGCCTCCGAAGCGCGTGTTGTTAATCACGATGTTATTCTGTCAAGGAGCATCAGGTTGCTGAAATGAGTTAGTATGCGTTCGTTCCACGACTTATTTCCCCTTTTCGCCATGTCCCTGACAGGCGAAAGAGTACCGCTTCTGCATCAGGCCCAGGCGGTCGAGATATTTGGAATTAGCATATTTCGGACGACTCCTGGAGTGAGCACTTTGCCGTCTCGAGTGGCACACTAAAGCTTTGCTACTCGCGCTGAGCTTGATCATATCTCGCTGGCAACGCCCAAACCCCTTCGCGCATCCAGCTGATCGAAGACGAAGAAATCGTGAACGATGTCGAGCTCAAACTACTTAGCAGTATATGTCTTCCTAGGTTGCGCCATCGAATGGATCTGCACCGAGTCAACGGCTGTCATATTGCGCGCCCCGAACGACCCGAGTACGCAACCGCCTTGGGCCTGCCGCCAAATCCCTGATGGACCTTGGTAATAACCCATTTTCGAGAAGGCATGTCTCGCTATGGGCTGTTTGCATATCACTTTTCCACCAGACCTTACTCGCTCATGAACATTGTCGCAAGCATCCTTTACGCTCGAGATTGCGATCCAAGATCACCGACTCTTTAAGCAACATCGGAGCCCAACTCATCCTACACATTGATCTTAAGCAAAATGCAACGTGTTAGCGAGTCGCCAAAGTCTCGCCTTAACCTAGAAATCACCTTCAGACATATGCTCCTGGTTGACTATAAGGATCCCGACACCGAACCACTGGTACCACTAACCGATGGACATAACGGGTGCGATATGGTGATGAATTTCGCACACGCAGTCGTCGAGCTAGCCAAGCATTTCTGTCATTATTGATCTGCGATAGATGCTTGCCAACGCTCAGACTTATACAGGGACATAACTACAATAACCCACTTGACTAATTTGTCTGATTTCGGCACGATGCTCTATCACCTTTACACCCATTACAGATACTGGGGCGGTCATACAAGTGTAGTACAAACCCTCGTCAACACCGCCCCCCTGAGGGGACCCGAGGCACTCGTTCGCAAAATTTCCGTCGACTTCCACGCTACAATACTGACCTTGTTTTCTTCTGACCCGGTTATGGCGGACAAGTTACGTCAAGCCATCAAGGTCCTGGCGAACAGGCACAAGATCTCTCTAAATTTCCCCACAGACAAGCTGGTGCCTCGGGAAGATACCAGACCGGATGAAGGGAGCATCTCAAACGGTAGACTGCTATGTGCCACCCGGCATCCGCAAACGACCCTCCAGGGGGAAGCTTGGCCCTGTTACTCCAAAAAGGAACTTCATCATAGGAGCTAAACATCTGCAGCTGGTACCTTAGTGTAGTGTAAGTAATACGCCGTATGTTAGTAACATGGTTTATTGCAGCATAAACTTACCCGTTAGACCAAATAGGAAGCGGGGTCGTCTGACTATATATTACATCAACCCCTCGCTTCAATGCCGTTTCTTTCAGTTGATTTTTTTCCTGTCTTTATCTATATAAGTGATACATCTGTACCAGCGCGAGCGGTATCGTTCGGATTACCACCTAATGCAACGAATCGACGTTCACTGTCACGCCGTGACGCCAAGTTATAGGAACTTTGCCATCGACTGTGGCTATGAGCAACCCGACGGGATGCCGGGCTTCCCAGTAAATCGGTTATTCCTCTCGATCTCGTCAGGTAATCGCTGACAATAGCCTAGGTCTGGTCTCCAGAGGAACACATTGCACTCATGGAAAAGCTCAATATCAAAAGGTCGATTCTGAGCATCACCTCTCCCGGCACAAATCTTATCCCTCGTGACGACAATTACGCGAATCATATGACCCGGCAAATGAATGAGGAGCTCTCCAGAATATGCGAATCGTATCCTTCGCATTTTTCTTTCTTCGCCTCTCTGCCTTTGCCTTGCGTCGAGCACTCTGTTGAAGAGATCGACCGCGCACTGGATGTCTTGGGGGCTGTCGGGTTTGCAGTGTTGTCCAATGCGAATGGCGTGTATCTTGGGGACGAAGCACTGGAGCCCGTCTTCCGGAGACTAAACGAACGGGGGGCCATAGTCTTCATTCACCCCACGACATGCAACCTGTTTACGGACAGCGGCGAGCTTCAGCAGGCGAAGCCGCTCCCCAAGTACCCGCGCCCGATGATGGAATTCATGTTTGACGAAACGCGGGCCGTTGCCAATCTGCTCCTGTCGGGCACCGTCGCCCGCCACCCCAACATCACCTACATCATGTCACACTGCGGCTGCGCTTTGCCCTCCCTCGTCGACCGCATTGGTGGATTCGCGGCAATCACAGGTGGCGATGGGGCGACAGAGAACAACCAAAGCCATGAGCTGCGGAGATTGCTGCGGGAGAGGTTCTACTTCGACCTGGCGGGCTTCCCCTTTCCAAACCAGATCCATGGCTTACTACGGATCCTAGGGGAAGGCGGAGAACAGAGACTGGTTTATGGCTCTGATTATCCGTACACCCCCGAGACATTGGTCATGCCACTGGCAGATCAGTTGGATGAAGGGTGTAAAGAGACCTTCGATGCAGCCCAGAGAACCGCTGTCTACTCCGGCAATGCACAGAAGCTTTTCGGCTTCCCACCCAATGATGTCGCACACAAGGATGAAAGCTCGACCGTATAGCCCAAATATCATCTGAGTTTTATCCATCTCACCTTCTAAGGTGAGGGCCTTTAATTATCAGAAATGTCATATCAAGCCCTCTGCTAGATGGGGCGTGATTGTCGCGCCCGTGATCGAAGGATCGATCCGTGGGTCATACTTGTCGATATTACCTTCGATTGGTGCATACTTCTCGCAAAGATAGCACATGTTGTTGTACGCCCTTAGTTGATGATTCGGAAGTTAGTGATCAGATTATATCTGTTAGTAGCAGCACGAATGTTATTACTTACGTCTTCCTTAGCATGCTTCCAGGATGACCAGCAGCATAGTTGATAGCCCCCTGGAGCGAGTAGAGTCGGTTCCGATCATCAAACTCATCAGTCGGCTCTGCAGGTGGGTAGTTCGCCAGGTACGCCTCCATATATGCCTTGTCGCGGAAGACGGACGAAAACTCGCATCGCCAATGGCCCAACTCCATCTCGTTGTGCGCATAGTAAGATCCCACGTCGAAGAGGACGCTGCGGTTCGTCTGCCGGACAATACCCATATTGCCTTCCCACAGGTCTCCGTGGATGATGCAAGGCTTCAACACCCTTCCATTCTCCTGGAGCAGTCCCAGCAGCCGCGGGATCACGGTGTCCGCTATCTGCTCAGTCGCAAGCTCCATTTCCGGCCACGGGCCATTTGTTTCGACGTCTCGTCGGCAGACTTCCAATAACAGCTTGCGGAAGTATACAGCCCAGCTTCCCTCCCATTCGACAGTCCGAGCTACTTGCCCATCACATGTCGGCACCGTGAAGCCAAACTTGCCTGTGGGCGACTCACTCAGCTTGTGCAGTTGCGCAAGCCGCTTGGTGAACTCGGCCGGGTCGGGTCTCGCAGTGACGTCCATGTCGACAAACTCGGACAAGTAAAAGTAGGTCGGCGGATCTTGGACCTTGTATCTACCGAACCCATATGGCCTGGGTATAAATTCATCCATGATGCTGTGGACAGTCTTCGAAGATTCATACTCGCCCCGTAGCATCGTCCTCCCCTGGTCTTCAAACGCAACCTGTCCCCGTAGACTATAAGCGAAGATCAGACGGACCGGGACGCAGCAGAAAATAACTCGATACCTTCAAGAAATAGACTTGTGCCCCTTCATCTTTACCCCTTGTTGTGATCTTCCCAGTGATAGTGTAGGCACTCTTGCTGCAGTGCTCCACCGACAAGAACGTGGATCCTCCAGGCAGTGCTGTCCAAGAACGTCAGCATCTACCACCGAGAAAATGGCTACATAAGTGGGCTGGTTTCGTACCTTCGAGGACGGCATCGTCCATGGGAAACACGCCATTGAGCTGTGAGAGTCTTTTCTTGATGGTGACGTGTTTCTTCCCAACGACAAGTGTATCGTTGCTATGCACTTGAGTATTTCCAGAGCAGTCTGCCAATCCCATCTTAAATGTCTCTACTTGATGATTTGCGGTAGTCGGATGGTTAGGTTGCTACAAATCATTACACAAAACCTCTTTTACTATAAGTCAGATGGGAGCTGGGAGTCAAGGTTGTGTTGGCAAGACAGTCAGTTGCTGGAAGGGCTTTTAAAGATAGAATCTTGGCAGGAATGCTCACCCCTCACTGTTGGGTCCTAAGCAATCATACAACCCTGCAGTGTGGTTGACGTTATCCATCGACGTTGAACGAGTTCCGCCGGATCGGAACCAGCACAATCCCTGCAATTATGTACATCCAACTCCTTCATACGTCTCTCGCATAACCGGGTGTCCCACTACTTGAAGTAATTCCGCTATTCCAAGTTCTCTTTTGCGTAAGAGCAGCCCATTCAGAGTAAATGGACTGGTCATCTGATGTTACGACGGTGGAGTAAACCGGCAAAATAAGAGCAGTTGGGTTTGAAGTGGTGTACATGAACCTGGACAATATCTAAGAATTTCAGCTATAACCTCAAACGCTCATGACCATAGTTGGGGATAGTTACTCCTGAAATTTGTGCTTGGCTATCCGCCAGACCCAGCGACTTCGGCGTTGGCATTGTAGTTGCCCAATGGGATGAGTAACCACACCCAGTCACCGCGACGTCACACCCCCTCTTCTCCAACCATCCAGCAAACGATTCGAAACTCCTTCTTTCAATAACTTACAGAAGCGACTATGAATCACACACGCAAAAGGGATGGCGAGCCACCTTTGGACGCGCTCGAGACCTACTCTCCGCAAGATGCACCACGTCCTGCCGAGCCAGGAAATTATTCAGTTTTCTCTAGTGGAATGCGCATCTATTTGACATATCTACTTGGTTTCGTCATCATTTTATCGACTTTGACGGCGACAATTTACTTCCCTTTGATCCCTATGCTGAGCGAGGAATTTGCGGTGTCAATTCAAGCAATCAATCTCACTGTAACGCTCTACGCCATCTGCCAAGGGCTCACCCCGCCTCTGTTCGCCTCTCTAGCCGACGTCTTCGGCCGGCGCCCCGTACTCCTCGCCCTGGTGGTCTTGTATGCCTCCGCGAGCCTGGGGCTCGCCGTGAACCGCAATAGCTATGCAGTTCTCCTTGCTCTTCGTGCGCTACAGAGCGTTGGCGGATCCCCAACCCCCGCTATTGCCTACGGAATCGCGGCGGACGTCGCTGTCGTGTCTGAGCGCGGTCGCATGCTGGGCCCGATGCTCTCCTTCTGCAATGGGATATCGGCCATTGGACCGGTCATAGGTGGAGTGGTGGCCCAGAGTACCGGTGCTTACACATGGGTCTTCTACTCCCTGTTTGTGGTTGCAGCCGTGTGCTTTATTCTCATTGGGTTCACACTGCCTGAAACGTCAAGAAGTATTGTCGACGATGGCTCAGTGCCACCGCCAAAGATCTTGGGACTTTGGTTGACTGGAGGTCTGGTGAGTCGATACGGTCATGATACCCCGAAAACTTCAAGACCCTCAGAGAAACCAAGACCTGTGGCGAAATGGCGGCCCATTATGCTGCTTCAGTCTCTGCGCATCATCTTCTACCCTGATGCCGCAGCCGTGTTGTGGATGATTGCAACCTCATACTGCGTTTACTACACCTTCCAAGTCGCTATACCGGTGATCTATCACGATGTTTACGGGTATAACGACCTTGAGGTCGGTCTGACCTTCCTACCTGGTCTCATTGGTATGACTATCGGTGGCATCGTAGCTGGCAAGCTGCTTGACAGGAACTTCGCGGTCGTTGCCCGTAAGCACGCCTTCCCCATCGACCGCAAGAAAGCCCAGGAAATGAAAGATTTCCCCATTGAAACCGCCAGATATCGATATATACTACCTTTTGCGGCAGTAGAGGCGGCCTTGGTGGCTGGCTACGGATGGGCCGTGCTCCGGCATGCTCACCCAGCCGTTTTGCTCACCATGCAGTTCTTCATCTGCGCATCCTCCACCTTATTGAGTCATACAGCCAGCGCTTTGCTTGTGGACATCTTCCCTAGCCAGTCAAGTTCATCCTATGCAGCTGGTCAACTCATGCGTTGCGGGCTGAGCGCTGCTTCCGCAGCCATATTGGAACCCCTGGTGGAGGCTGTTGGCAGGGGCTGGTACTTTACTATATTCGCCATCTTCACTGCCCTGAGTGCCATTGCGTGCGTTAGCTTGACTAGAATTAAGGGGATGGCTTGGAGACAAAAGCGATATCTTGGTACACGATATGTCTCTGATTAAGGAGTCTGGTTTACGCGTTTAAAGAAATTTAATCTGAAACCTTCTATGACCAATGATCTGAAAATAAGACTACTTTTTACTAATTCTTTCAAGATTTGGACGTGAACAGACTATCAAGTAGCTAAGAGCTAGTCTAGCTGCACGCTTCGTATACGAATGTGCTTGCTTACTGTTGATTGACTTGAGCTTTTCAGTCGCCGTCACAAACCAACATCCGTGCACGATGATTTAACAGGCTGCTGTATTTATGCCTAGGTTGACCGAATTTGTCTTTATGTATAACCCATCCGACCTTTTGTGAGGTTCATCGAATCAGAACTGAAACCCTCCGAGTTTTCGGTTACGCAAACATACGTCATCGAGATAACCATAAATTCACCCCATCGTCGCCATTTCCACCGTCAACCAACAATGCCGCCCAAGACCGTCTTGATCACGGGCTGTGGCCCGCATGGCATTGGCCAGGCGCTCGCTTCCGAGTTCCACCTCCGCGGACACCGAGTCATCGCCTCCGGATTGACTGAGTCTTTGCTGGAGCCGCTCCGGGATCTGGGATTAGAGACCCTAGTCATGGACGTGACTTCGGAGTCTTCTATCGGTGAAGCCGTATCCCACGTCTCCAAACTTACGAGCGGCAAGCTGGACGTCCTGATCAACAACGCCGGGCTACTGCATATAATGCCTTTCGCCGACACCGCCCCCGCCGACGCGCGCCGCGTCTTCGACGTCAACGTCCTCGGCACCATCTCCGTAACACACGCCTTCCTACCCCTCCTCGTCGCGTCCGCGTCCGCCGGCCGGGGCGACGCGGTCGTGGCCAACCTGAGCAGCATCAACACGATCCTGCAGCCGCCGTTCGTGTCTGTTTACAACGCGGCCAAGGCCGCCGTCGAGACCCTTTCAGCCAGCATGCGTGCTGAGCTCGCGCCGCTGGGGGTCCGCGTCGTAATCCTGAAGACGGGCCTCGTCCGCACCGACCTGTTCGCCAACGCGGCGCCGGTGCCGCTGCCCGCCGACAGCTGGTATGGGTCCCTGCGGGAGTTCCTCGACACCCGCCAACTCTCCGACGCGGGGCCCTTCAAGTATATGGAGCCCGAGGTCTACGCGCGCGGGGTGGTGACGGAGTTGCTGAGGCCGTCAGTCAAGGCGATGGTGTGGCGTGGGGGCATGACGACGGCGGTGTGGTTGTTGAGTTGGCTGCCCCAGACTACAATGGTAAGTTTTGATATCCATCCACGAAGTAATTTCTGTGTATACGTGGTAAATGCTAATAATGGAACAGGACTTGATATACAGCTTCAAATTAGCAGAAGTAGCCAGGTCTAAACAACCTTTATAATCAAGGTGAACTACCAAATCACGCCATTCTTCAGAATATGAGACCACCAAATGTATTCTATACAAATACGTTTTTAAAGATTGAAACCAGATTATGATCCCAAATATGCCTATCATCCAATGCACCTAATGTCTATTGGGACTGATGTAAATCAACCGAATAGCTGGTGACGCAAGTTAGATACTGTCTCACTTTTGGTTTTGATTACGATGTTTGTTGCGTCAAATTTAAGTGCATATGAGTAAAGTAAGCCACTTGCGTTTTGTCATATCACCAACTATTATGCCAAACACACACCCTCGGCCTGTTATGTCAAGGATTTTCAGAACGTTATGACAGTATCCTTTGACTTTTACTTCCTCCCATCGATGTAAACGTTGAACTAGATTGTAGCCCCTGATGGAACCATCTCCACGTCGTAGGGAAGCTTCTTGAAGGATTCACCTTTGTCGTTGGTCCAGTTTGGCAAAGCCTGAAAAGGGACGTCTAGAGTACTCTCGACAACGCAGAGCTTCTTCACAGAGGACATTTTGCAACTTGCTGAGTGCTCGTCTTCGCAGGTTTGGAGATTGATTTCCATCAATCCGCCAAAGTCGGTTCTGTGAATTTTGTAATAGGAGTGACAAGTTGGGGCTTTCTTGGAAATATTCTCACCCTAGAAAGAAAGTATGTTAGTGCTATCTTCTTCGTGCTTGCCGCTGTCGTTTCTGGGTCACACCTCAGACATACCTTCTTAAGGAACCACGTCATCTGGTTCTCTGCCTTCCATTTTAGCTCATGTTTGTCCCACGCCCTGTCTTCCTCCAGGTGCTTATTCTTGTCGAAGTGATCCCGGAAGCTAATGCCTAGCTCGCTCTTGCGATTGTAGACGCGATGGCGACCGGCATGTTCTTTGCAACAGACTGCGGCGTCTCTATACCATCCAATAATCCCTTCCATACCGCGCCCAACCGCGACTTGCAGAGACGCTCAAAGACTTCGTCAATGAATATGCCACCGCAGAGCCCACATTTACCCTTCACTGCTTCGGCTAGCTGGAGGGGCTTGGGGGAACCGACCTTGTAGCTGATCAAATCCTGTCCGAATTTATGTTAGCAAGATATGGTCGCATCAAACCAGAAGCGGCAGTCAAGGACCGTGACAGGGGCAGGACGTGCTACTGTGCCACCACCGGCATCACAGACGACGTACACATCGTTCTGCTACACCTTCCGATCCGGCTCGCTCAAAGTGGCAAGTGCCGCGGCTTCTGGCTCGGGTACAAAGCTTAGTGTGGTCTGGCCCGCCGAGCGGGGATCCATCATCCCCGACTGCTTTTCTGCCGTCTTCATTCCCTGGTGTCGGTCTCCTTGAGCATCTTGCATGCGTGCAGCCTAGGCTCCGAGGCCCGTGTCTCCGGGTCGAGATCCTCTTCTCTCAGCAGCAGGAGCTTGAACCAACGGACCGGGTCGGCGTCCATGGGTATCTCAAAGCTCCACATCAGCTTGTTGTCCTCGTAGAACAGCTTCGAGGAGGCTTTGGCCTCTTCACGTTTGCTGCCAGGCCATCTGGTGACCGGATACACCTGACCCTCTTTGATATCGTTCAACGTTGCCCAAGCTGCGCCAGATTTCTGCAACGCCGATATTGTTTAGCCCCTGCCACCCCAGGAAGAAGTAGTGTTATATCAGGGTATGCCTTCTCTCAAACTTACGTAGTTCCAAAGTCAATTCCAATTACCAGATTGTCATCGGATCCGGTGAAGCCACCCATCCCGTGATCATGATATCCGTCAACCCCCGCGTCAGAAAGTACACTCTAAGGTGGTAGATCTAACAACATCACTTGTACAGGTGGTGCATCTGTGGTTATGTCTTGTGCACTTCTCGCGCACCTGTAAAATATTGGACAGAACACAATATCCGGGGCCACGAAAGATCAATAAAATGAACCGATAACGCCTTACGGAAACGACGGGAATCTATGGGAACCAAGCGATCCCGAAATCTCTAGAACATTTCATGAATTAGTCGGAACTCGGCGGCTCTGTCAATCACAGTGTGCACTACTCCGAGGCATACTGGCTTCCGGGTCATCGTCTCAGCTTACTGTCACATCCATACCGCTTTTTTCGGCGAGGCTAGCCAATAATGACAAGCAGCCTGACAGCTGACTGCCAAACCATGGCGACTTCATGTTGGTATTCGAACTTGTTTCTATTTTGGATTCGGTGTGGCTTTTGGGCGTGTATGCTGCACCCTTACGAGCCTGGCGTCACGTTTTAATGAGGATCGAATCATTCGGTCCCGGCTGAGTCTGCCTACCGGCTGCATGCATTGCTGACTATGTATAAGGGGAGGCTCTTGGCTTACGTGAAGGAGGGTGTGCGGTCGGGCGTTTGCCAATAGGGGATAAGCCGGAGGCAATAGTCTGCGATGCCCGTAACTTCCAACAGGGCGTTTTCCTGCTGATCTTCGCCGATTGCCATGACAATCTCCGTGGGTATCAATCATTGGATTTCGAACTTCTGTATAGATCCTGTTGTTCCAAAGCCATTCTCGCGGGTAACCTGGACGAGTTAGCAATATGTGGATGACCATAAATCCTCGTATCATCGCAATATGAACTTGATAAATTACTCAGAGTGATACTACACTTATTTCAACCCGAACGCAGCTGCATATGCACATACTTCATTTAGGACCCACTAATCCCAACAATGCTGCTGACGAAACGTGACGACTGCTGATGCCGGTAATGCCGTTGGTAGATAATATGTCTCAATAAACAATCAAGTTTCAAGATGCGTATTGGCCATAGATTCATCATTGTTCATCTAATTGATGTGAACTGTGACACCATCTACCATGTTCGTCTCGTATGGCCAAACTTCCATCCAGGAGGCTGGCTCTCTCTTGGCCGAGGTGTAGCAACTCTCGACATATTAGCCACGATGCCTTTGCAAAGGGCGGTGTCATGCTCATAGTCTTGGCCTGTGGACTTTCCCCTCTTCTTCAGCCAAGGGGCTACCAACAACAAACCTGCGGAGGGTCTGGTCATGTTTGAATCGTCGTTTTTCTCGAACTCCATCTCGTCGAGTTCCTCGAAGGAACCAGCTATGTAACCTGCATTGGGGGTATTTGTCGGGTTTACGTTTGCTTTCTTTTGCTTTTTGTGTTTCTCTCCTATTTAATGTTTAGTTGTCGGTGGCTAATAGTAGCCGTTAAAATATAAATGTATGATAACGACCGATATAAAGGAAGACCTGTCTTCATATCCATTCGTTCGAGCCCGTTTCGGCCACGACTGGTGCCATTTCCAGAAGCCCGCTACGCCGCCAACATGTATGCTCTCGAATATTAACTATTGTGCACCTGATTATTCATGGATTCAGTGCTTACTGAACCTCATTTACTGGGGTCGCACGACCTGTGTCAGCTAGAAGTTTAGGTGTGCTAAGAGCCCGAAGCTTAGGTGTGTTAAGAGCCCGAAGCTCAGCTCTATTCCAAAAGTGATACGTAACTCCATCACATCTCATGTGTGTGCTGGCACTGGTGTCAGCTGAGCTTCGAGGGCTGTGTTGTGTAGATCGGTATCTAGCCACTATTTACGACTTCTGCATACCTGCTGGTATGTCAGGGGGGATGATGGTGTACCCTATAGGATATATAAATATGTAGCTCACTGGCAGTTGATGGAAGTCTCTTCCAACTTATGAACAGCAAGCAATCAATATCGACAGACATCCAGTACCCTTGAGACCAAAGTCCTCACCTGCGATTATACCATCATTATAACTTACACCCCCATCTGTCTCCAACAAGATGCGCGCCTCAACCGTCCTTGCTCTACTTCCCTTCATCGTTGCCGCCTCTGGGTCTGCAATTGCGATGGACGAAAGAAGCACGGCAAGCACGCCGCTGCTCGAACCCAGAAAGGGCTGCAGTGCAAACCGCGGGGCCGCAGACAAATGCACTGGGAAGCGTCTTAGGGCCCAGAACTCGTGGCATAATTGGTGCGTAGACATAATTTCCTATCTATCTTGCGGTAGGTGAGACAAACTTATTACCCCCCGAGCTAACCCTCCATGCAGTGGCAATCAAGGCGGCAAGTGCTGTGCCAAGAATAAGGATGGCTCAGGTGGGCTTGATGTCAGCAAAGGCAAGGGAGAGGATTGCGGCTATTGCTTCTCTGGAAAATGTAAAGCCTAGGCTATATAAAGTATTCCAGTACATGGTAGCTGGGTGGCGACGATGGTTTTCTTAGGGCGGCAGAGAGGGGTTGTTTGAAAGCCATCCATAGGTACAGGTAGTCGTCAACGGTGGTTATGCGGTTGTGGGAGTGTCCTTCACGTCAATGCAGATGATTCAACCTGATTCCGTTCAAGTCTATATGGTGTCTATGTCTTTGTTTTCGTAGTTTGTGTCGAATTGGGGTCTTTAAGCAGTGGGGGGCATGGCTTTGTACCTAATCCTCCCTAGGTAGACGGACCCCTGACGCCTGCTTGGTCAGGCAAACAGTTCTTCACAGCTTTAGAAAACGCGTCCACGATATCATGCTCATGGATCCATCTAAGATCAGGTCTGTTGGATATCCTTGCCCGTAGCTCGGCGTCGGAATCGACCCTCCCAATACGCCGTACCATCGTCTCGTTGCGTCGCTGCACCGTATGTTGCACACGGTCAGTGTGTGGCTTCCGCGTCCTCTCATATAGCCGGAGCGCCTCCGCAATCTCTGCGCCGTTGGCCAAGGATGACGGATCGCCCCCTGACCCGTTATGGACCAAGACTTCCCGGACCGCCTGAGCGAAAGCCCAACCGTCGTCGGCCGCCAGGCTTCCACCTGCCGCATATGCCCCGCCGTGTGCGTGAGCAGCATCTCCGGCCAGCGTGACTCGACCAGCCCCGAGAACCCAAGTCTCCAACCCGTCGGCGGTCGAGTTGGGGTACACCTTGGTGTACGGAGTCGCGTCCACGATGGCGCGGACGAGGGGACTCCACGACTTGTAGAACTCACGAAGGTCATCTACCGCGCCGGACGAGTCCCATGCCGAACCCTGGTGTCGCGCAGCTCCCGGAGGCCCGTCTGGGTCCTCTTGGTGGCTCCCCACGACGGAGAACAGATCCTTGGCTAGAGGCGTGACGAACAAAGTCCGCTCCGGGCCCCAGATGTGAACGGCCTCGCGAGGCAGATTAGGGATGTGCTCGACATGCGACATCGGAAAGACGGAGCGGAAGGTGGTCCAGCCCGTGATTCGGGTCTTTGAGGTAGGCACGAAGAACTGGCGAACCGGAGAGTGGATGCCGTCGGCGCCGAGTAAGATGTCGGCGAGTACGCTCGTACTGTCGGTGAAGGAGACGACCAGTTTCTGCAAATCTTCGTCGAAAGAGCAAGATTGAAAGGCCTTACCCAGATGGAGAGTAGATGGATCAATGTGCCCTGCTAGGGTTTGCTGAAGGTGCGGGCGGAAGAAGCGAGCTGTGTGGTGACGCCTTTCGACAGACTCGCTATGGCTATCGAACGATACCACCTCGTCCGTCTTGTAGTGTCTAGTTGACCACGAATTCAGTTATCGATCACCTGATCGGCTTCCAGGGGTAGTAGTCCTACTGGTATATCATGGGATGCCGCGACTCGTTCCAAAAAGCGACCGACTCATCCAGGGCGTCGGTGACGCCGAGCCTCTCCAGAGTCCTCATGCCGTTCGGACCCAAGGCGATCGTCGCCCCGACCTCCCTTAGCTCGGTCGTTTTCTCGTAGATCTGCACGTCGAGTCCTGGTTCATCCTTCAAGGCGATGGCTGTCGTGAGCCCCGCAATGCCGGCGCCAATGATGGCAATACGAAGCTTCAACGATTCAGACATGGCGCGTGTCGTAGAATACTTCGATATATGAAACCACAAGACGAATAGACCCTTGTTATTCATGAATTATAATGAGAGCGATTGAAAGTTGTTATTGTTTCATAGGAAGGTGGGAATTCCAGATCGTCACGCCATCTGGACCCCGCTTTAGCTTATCACCTTCTTTTCAGGGGTCAAGTCCTCGGCTACGCTTTCCGACTCGAGACATGCAGTGGCTTCTGTATCGACTCTGCATACTATCGCGGTATACCACGCTGCTACCACGATGTATGAAATGAATCTACCGCCATAACGCCGTTACCCCTGCACGGGTCTAAAAAAGCCCGTATTGGGTTGACAGTCGACGTTGTCGGGACAGGAGTCACTGCATCACTCAAGATGGCTCACATGCGGGTCAATGCAAGAAGAGTGGGATAACTTTGAAAGTCAAAAGGGAATAATTGCTCGCTATCTATCTATAAGAACCATCTGAACTCAGGCACCTTAGGCCCGTGCCTCAGCTTCAGCGTGGGCACGTCCCGGGCCGTGAGGTTGACGCCCTGCTGGCGATTCCGGCGCTTGTTATCAAACATCATGAATGCGCCAAGACATACAGAGACTAGGCAGCCGGCGGCTCCGAAAGAGGCCGTGGTAATCAGTGCAGGTTCGTACTTAGGGGCATCTTTGGTCTGGAACACATTGCTGGCCACCAAGCCCATGAGGTTAGCCAATGGGACACCGACCGACGTCAGAGTGAGTCGTTCGCCTTCGTGGGCCACGTTATTGTTGTACCACTATGAAAGCACATGAGTTAATAACAGTCCTTGATGAAGGGGTAGAATGCAAGAGCAAGACTTACAGTGCTTAATAGGACTGACGGTGCGCTGGTGCCCCAGCACATCATGAACGTTGCAAAGTAGGCGACTTGGATTTGGGATGATACATCTTGGATCGTGGCGTAAATGACGAAACCAATGAACGTAAAGGCAAATCCGAGCGCAATAAAGGGGAATCGGATTCTTGAAAGATCCGAGCTGAAAGCCAGTAGCAATAGCATGACCGCCCCCTGTTACCCGAGTCAGTGTTTTCATTCGTGAAAAGAGAAGTGTCATCGCGGACTTACTGTGATGTTGGGAGCGACCGTGAACAGGTTCGTCTTGACCTTGTCGTATTTCAACCGCTGCACAATCTGGGGCAGGAAGAGCTGCACCCCCTGCAGCGGCACGCCGAGACAGATCTCGATGAGCAGGAACCCGTAGGTCGTCGGTCTCTTAAATATCTTTAGGGACTCCTTCAGGTTAAACTTCTCATTCACCACTGACGAACTGTCAACCAGAATGCGGTGGTAGGCGAGCGCCTTCTCATCGGCGTTCAGGAACCCGGCCTCGGCGGCACTCTTGGGCAGGTACCAGAACGCAAAGATGGAGAACAGGACTGTCGCAGTGCCTTCGACGATAAACAGCCACCGCCAGGGGTAGTCGATCAGGTGCGAGTGGATCTGGAAGACGCCAAAGGCCAGGAGACCACTGAAGGCGCTGGCGATGTTGGAGGCGGCATAGAATATCGCTAGTCGTCGGGCAAGTTCACCTCGACGGTAAAAGGTAGTCAGGTAGTAGATGACCAAAGGGAAGAAGGCGCTTTCGGACATGCCTAAGGGGTAAACATATTAGCCGATGACTCGGAAGGGGCATAATAGTACTGGGCAGAAGAAAAGGGGATATATACCAAGGAACCATCGGAGAGCAAAGATGCCACTGAAGTTCTTGGCCGCGGCCGTGAGTAGCGTCATGGACCCAAAAGCGCACATCAGGATGGGCAAGACGCGGGCAGGCCCATACTTCTTGCCGAGCATGGCGATTGGCGGCGCAAACAAGACATAGGGCACGAAGAAGATGCCAAGAATCAAGTTGTATTGGCCGGGTGCGAAACCCAGATCTGGTTAATCATGCAGATTAGCACATGCAATAGATTGGATATAAGATACATTTTGGAAAAGGGGCTGACTAACCATCTGACATGCCATCAGTCTGTGCATTTCCTAGATTTCCCTTGTCGAGAGAGTTGAAGAGGTACTGGTGAAGAAGATTGGGGTCAGTTGTGTTCGGCTCTTGTGATTTTGGGGGTACTCTAGCGGCTAGAGCTAGTTGTATGCCGAGAGGGGTTGAGCGTAGCGAGTGCGGGATATAGCGTGGCGACGTAGCGAGTGTAGACAACGTACCATGACGGCCAAGACTGGCAACAATCGAAAATCGAACTTGCGACACAAAGCCCTCTCGGCCTGGGTATCGACGACCCTCGCCGTCTCTCCGATGTCGACATCACCACCACCGCGGGCGCTCTCGGCGTCGGCGACCTTATCGCCGGCCATGGAGGTCTTGGAGACCGATACTTCGTCGTCTGGCCGCATGGCGCCGTCTCCTGTTGTTGTCGTGATAGTGGCGGTCATGGTATGTCCGGTTCCTATTGGTGGCCTCGTATTTCCCTCCCGATCAGGTCGAAAACGGTGGATGGGTTGGTCGACTGAATAAATCGTTTGATTGGCACCCGCGACCACCAATAATGAGTTATGAGAATGCGCGCAAGTGAATGCAATGATCACCGCGAAAATGACACGAAAAATCCCATTACACAGAACACTATATATGACGGCACTGGCAAGTAGCCCGATACGGAGGGTTGATAAGGATGTGGTATGTATTAGTCGGCACGATGAATCCCTAGATCCCCAGACTCTTTATCGCGGCTCCACCGCTGATCCGAGAGACCGTCATTTCCGGGGTCGTCGTTATCAAGCCCTCCAGCCGCCACCCCATTGGCCGCTGGCCAGTTCTTAGCCCTTCTCGTTATCTCTTGGTCGTTCGAGCCAGGAACCCCCCTGGTTGCGGGTTTTGATAAGTCTGATAAGCAGCACCACATGCCGTGAGCGGTATTACCGTATCGTCGGTAGTGATACTGGGTAGTGCTTGTCTGGGGCAGGCTGTAGTCATTTCAGTTACTTGATTGCCGGTTGTCGCTATCGCATTTCGTCTGTCGATGCGATGTGTGGCGTTGCTTGTTCCTTGCGCCCGGCCGCCACTTTTCAACGAACGAATCACAATACCCGAGCATGAATCATGGAATGTAGCATTGAAACCAACAAAGTTCCAAGGGAAGCGCATGTGTGCATGGAAGAGTCACATTCCGCTGGCCAGCCGTGGGGGTTCTTCGGAGATTCACCGTTTGCTTGATTCAATCGGGCGCTGCCGGATGAGCCACGATG
Source organism: Apiospora koreana (assembly GCA_017163955.1). Taxonomy (NCBI): domain Eukaryota; kingdom Fungi; phylum Ascomycota; class Sordariomycetes; order Amphisphaeriales; family Apiosporaceae; genus Apiospora; species Apiospora koreana. The sequence goes on along the minus strand of JAFHKQ010000007.1, from coordinate 2,640,134 downwards.
CGGTCGGAAAGTACCTGGATTGGCTGGGCTACTCTCCGTCGGAAGACCACAAGGAGGCACCCACGTATTATCGGGCGGCGCGCCCGCGCCCGCGTCCTTAAGAAAGCCATCCTGGCAGGGCTATTTCGAGATATGTACATAGTACTGAAGCTAGAAAACCGGCCAGACTACCTCGCCTGCTCGCCCCGCGTACGGACGTAGAGGGCAGGCATGCAGTTCCGTGCATCCGGTCACATCAGAATGACGAGATAGGGTAGGTCGCATCGTCGCATCGTCGCATCGATTACACGGATAGCGGTTGCACGGCGTAGGCCTTGCATCACCCCCCACGGGACTTTTTGGCTGACTGTCCGTCCGTCTCGCACCACGTTCGGCAACCCATCCCACGCGAATGCTACCGTGAGGCTCGCATTCCCTTGCCGATTGACTGATTCCCTCTCCTGCGCCAGGCGGCTACCTGCATTCCCGACGGCCTGATTGTGGCATGCTACGGAAGAAAGAATCGAACGAGGATGGGACGAACAGAAGAGACCTGTTCCTTTTTCTGCTTCTTGAACAACATTTGAAAAAGCTACGGTAAGAAGATGAGAAGATAAGGTCACTTTGCCAAGGCCTAGGCGTTGAGGGATCAGCCACTGACTGCCCTGAACGGCCCCTTGTAATGCGCTGGAAACTACCAGACTACCTAAAATCAGCCTCCCTCCCACGCGGTAGCACCCCGCTGTCTTGAACTCCATCATAATTCAATGTCTCGTATCCATCAGTACCTCAAATGCTGTGTAATGATTCAATCAACTGCATAGCGATTCTATTTTCCGACCGTGATCCAGCCCAATCCGATCGGCTGGTAGCCGACTGGTTACACGAGCACGTCTGGCATTGAGTTTTAATACTTTCACATGGTACTTAGGTGGCTGCATCACATAGGACTCGGGTGGAGATAGTTCGTCGTCTGTGGCCTTTGCCTTGGGCCTCATATTATCACAGTAGAAATCACATAAATAGAAATTAAACACAAAAGAATAAATCCTATAATACCATCGTTCTTATGGGATGGTTTTGGTAAGACGTAGTGAATAAACCTGGCCAGTCAGACCGTCTGCAACCTAACAGTCAAACCCATTGGAGCCCATCTATAGTCATAATAGAGAAATACAAGTTATCCGACTCAAGGTTATACGAGGAAGGGGTAGTCGTATAACCGTGATGGGGGGATGTTGGCGCCGGTAAGGGGGGAAATAGTATTATGCCCCGGCCCGAAGGGGTAACCAGTCGAACATAATACCATAAGACACTCTCACAGCGTTTCCATGTCCTGCGTATGCAATCAATTTAACTCCATCTCGAGCTCCATCAGCTCACGGAAGGATTCCACAATCTTGTGTCTCTCCTCGCCTTCGGGTCGGGGAAGCGGCTTGCGAGCCCATCCTCCGTAGCCCATATACTCCTGCATGGCCACCTTGGTTCCCACCAGGCCCGTCTGGATCGCGGCCCAGTCCCCACGGGCGAGGATCTCCTGCAGACGCTGCGCCTCCTTGATCTTGCCCTGCTGGTAGTATCCCATCGTCCGAATGCAAGTCTTGGGTGCCAGGTTCGCAATGCCGCCGATGATGCCCTGCCCGCCGCCGATCAAGGTTTGCAGGGTAAAGTCGCCCGAGCCGCCAAAGCAGAGGAACGGTGCGCCCTTTCCTTTCTTGAAGGCAGCCGCCACGCGGGCGAGCTTTCCGGTGTTGCCGCAGGTGAACTTGCAGCCGACAATGTTCTGGTGTTGTCCCAATTCGATCAGCAGGTCGCTGCTAAGGTCGATCCCGCCAACAGCCGGGGGATAGTTGTAGAGGATGATGGGGATAGGTGAGGCATCTGCAACGTCAAGGAAGAAGCTCTTGACCGTCTCTGGCGTGAACAAGCCCTGGTAGTACGAGGGTGGCAGGATGAGAGCATGGTCTCCGCCAGAGTCAGCAGCCTCCTTGCAAAGCTGGATGGCTTCACGAGTGGACTGGGCACCACATCCGACGATCACGGGCATGTGCTTGAAGCCTTCTGCGTCCAGAGCGTCTCTTGTATTCTTGGTGACAATATCCCGCTCTTTGGACGTCAGATGGACGGCCTCTCCGTTGGAGCCTTGCACGACGATGCCGGCCACGCCATCTTTGGCGAGAGAGACGGCGTGGAAGCTGACAAGGTCAGTGTTGATCTCTTCATCTTTGTCAAAGAAGAGCACAGTGGGCACGTAGATGCCCGGTACTAAGTGACCGGCGATGGGATTCATGGTGCTGTGATGCGAATCGGGACCAGTGTCGAAGTCGGCTGAGGGAGGCATGGCGGATGATGAAAAGAACAGCAAAGGGTAGGCAGGTAGATACAAATAGAGTTTGGTCAAGTAGCGGGGACACAAGTCAGTAGATGGTAGGACCTGGTCCTTTTATATAGCAGGTACTGTAGATGGTACCCCCTCGAAACTAGGCTGTTCAATTTACGTTTGAAACGTTTCTTTACTAGAAATAAAAATGAAAATAGGAATTTTAATTTCTGTCACCGTACCTTCTTAACGCGGTGAGAAACCGGTAGATTAAACTCGCAAGGGGGTGGAGGCAGGTAGGAGTCGTCCCAGAGCCGACTGCCTGGGCCGGGCTTACACTGATGATGGAGGGAAGCCAATGATTGGTGCTGCTGAAGAAGGGAGTTGCATGTTGAGTACATGTAGGTATACAAATGTACGTACTTCACACCAGAGCCCTGGGCCCGGGATCAATGGAAGGAGTGAGGATGCCCTTGGTCTTGGTATGCACGCGGGATGCGTTGGCCCACGCTGTGCTTGTGTAGCCTCCCACCTTCTTGAGACAACATCGAATACATGTTTCTGCAAGTGATCATGGGGTGCGAAGCGATGGCTCCACCGGAAATAGGCCGACGGTTGCCAGCATTCAAACAAATCGAGTCGGCAGGTACGTATTGGTATGCATTTGATTTGAATGTTGGATGTCGAGGGACGCCCCGGACGATGCCCGATGGATTCTGATGGATTCTGGTGGCTAAGCGGGGTGAAATCGTCATACGGTCGGTCAGTCTCAGTCCAATGCGGCTCCAGCTTGACGGTTGTTGGGCGGTTGAGTCCTCGTGTGGGATGTAAGCATGTAAGCACTTGGAAATGCAGTAAGAGGATCAAATCGCCGTGATTCGCCCCAGGTCCAGGTCGCCTGTTTCTTACCAAAGACCTAGCCCTGTTCTGGGAATTGCAGGAGTTCTACGTTCCATGAAGTTGGAACCCCAACCCAGGCTGCCGAAGACAGTCAGACAGTGCTACCCCACGCCAAGCATTTTGGGATCCATCATCCATCATTCATCCCAGCCAGCACGCCCCCTGCTGTTGGCCCCCTGTATTTATCATAGGCTGTACCTTGCAGTGCCCTAGTGGCCTAGAACAGTGGCTAGAATGGATGAATTTAAGCATCTAAGGAGGGAAAACGTGGGGGTCATAAATACATATGAACCCTCTTTCAGATCCCCCATCAGAGTCTGAATAGTTCAATCGTCGGAAACTGACGGGCGGTTGAAGAAAGTCAATCATGATGATGACACTGACACATCTCGTGATGCTAGTTGTTTTTTTCATCCAGGGATGGATGGTTCTTTTCATCTGTGTTGACCCCCAACTTCGCACCCCCTTTGACCATCTCCCACTTCCGTGCACTCATCTCTTCGAAATAGAAAGACGTGGCAGATCTCGTCTGCTTACGTGGATGCACCGCAGAGGTCTTGACCGCCGGTTGGGTAGAGCCACTCGTCCTGCAGAGCCGCAGCCTCAGATATTACATTGGCTCTGGTTCGCTGCATTGGCCCAGGAGGCGTCTACACTGGCATGCCAGGTGCACGCGCATTTTGTTGGAGGTGATGATCGTTTGGTAATTGTTTGCATATCAAGGAAAGGAACTGTAGTTTTTAAAAAGGCCTAAATAACTGCCCATTCAACACGATGGATGCTACATATCGGCGACACCCATCCATGCGCACACTCCATCAATTAAGGGTTGGTGGGCAATATACTGTAGATGCCTTTGATGTTGCTTAATAGGTGGGGGGTTTGCCAGATTTGGGGGTCAATCCAACAAAGCCGAAATCCTCCTAAAAACGGTCACACGACTAGACTCTCCAATAGCTACCCAACATTGAGACTACCTATTACCCAATCATGAGGTTACGAGAACTCATGCTATGTCGGACCCCCACGACGTAAATCAAGAAAGAAGCGGACAGCATCGATGCTCTTATGCTGTTGTCCCAATGCTGTGGAGATGCAATGAGGATCCCCCCTAGGCCGTACTAGGGGGACCCCGCGTCAATCCATCTCTCATCTCTCTCTCTCTCGTACCCTCCCTCATCAGGATTAACAACGACACATGGCGCGAAACTGGGAAACATCGGCCCATTTCACAGACCAATAGCTCGAGAGATGCATGATGACTTGCATCTCCCACTCATCCGGATCCGACGATATTGCGTTGTGCTTGTCTTAATGAACAAAAGAATCTAGGCCTTTCTATTGGCGGTTTGCTGCAAGACGCATGGGACTTTTTGAAATGCCGCCACCTGAAGCCTAAAGCAGCGAGCTATTCGGCGATGAGCTGCATCCCCACAATCAATTGTTTGAATGACATCGTACCGATGCAGACATGCCGATAATACGGACATTGCTGCATCACGTGTCATCACACCCGTCTTGCCAAGAGAGCAATTGAGAGCCCCGAAGATTGATGCAATTACCTCATGACATGTCCCGGCAGATGAGTACTGTAATTGGACCTCCGGCCAGATTTCCGACACCGGCCCCTATCCATCGTCCCTGGCTCAACAAAAATTCCCGGAGACGAATGAAATATGGGGACATATACCCTCAATGACTCTCGCTGAGTCTCACCATGTCCACTTCAGACACCTTCCTTTTTCTGGAAGGTGTTATGCCATCAAGTTGTATCCGTGGTTGTCATGATACGCTGGGGTGGTTGTTCATCGGTTCATGGGCCCATTGTCGCCCCTGGTGCATAGTTTTTCAGCCCATGACACAAGTTTGACGAAACACACTCTTGGCAATATACCGAAGTCGACGAAGGGGAAGGCATCTGATTAGATTTAGCATACATATGATGACCTGAACATCAACACACCATCCACTCCATTTTGGGAGCTTTATGATGTGCTACTGGAGAAAAAGGTGTCCGCCAATGGGCCGCGGTTCCAAAATGCCGATCCAGCTCCGACCCCGTGCCAAGAAAACTCACTACCTCGGAAGGAAGCTCGGTATATATTGAGGAGAGCTGCCGCCAGTCCCAGCACTCGGCTACGGTTAGTACCCCCCACGTATGGCGGCTCCTGTTCCATCCGGAGGTCAAATCCCGAGGCATGTTACATTTTCGGGTCAATGAGCCTCCTAGGCCATCTGGCGGCCTCCCAGCGAATCCTGTTATAACTATTGCAAAGTCTCAAAGTCTGACTTCCAACCCTCGCCCACAAACGTGCAATAGTATAATCTAGATGTCTACTTCAATCCCAAACCTTCCTTCTGATGCTGGAATATGGCCATCTTCGATTGCTTTAATGTGCCTGACAAGGCGGTGTGAGCTGGAACCAATATGGCATGCTTCATGATATCCAATACTTGTGTTTCGTCATCCAAGAACACGTCGCTTCCACTAGATTATCCTCCATTTTAGGGATCTAGGACATTGTAATATGATTGGTACAATGACATTTGCTATTTTCACAGTGATGAATACACCAAGCAGTTGAACCAACTAGTTTATTAGGTCTGTCTAAGAAGGCATTATACGAACAGCGCTTCCGCCATTGAGAAGATGCTGAACAGCCCTTCCACTTACATATCCACTTTCCTGGGTTTTGCACGGTGAACAGCAGCTCCTTAGGTTGAATGATGCATCCACTGAAAGTACCACAGACGCTCAGGCGTCATTAACCCATATCGAGTCACGGGGCCGAACTATATAATCTTTAACCAACACAACTCCCTACTCGCATCGCATGGTATCTCGCTAGCTGTCTGTGCAGCAACCCCGGACTGTACCTCCACCTCGGCTCCACCTTGTGCGGGGGTCTGGGTGGTTGGCGATTGGGGGGCTCCGAGACTATAGTCATACGCAAGTTGCTGATCGGAACGAGACACCAAAAGGGGCATGGACGGCGGCTTTGAGGCCGACACTAGGTTTCTGACATCACCTGATGCGTTACTAGCCTGTAGAGCTTCTGGTCAATCTGCTCGAGGTGTTGGTTGACATTACCCTTTGCGGGATTCATATGTCTACGTGGTATATTAGGGACTCAAATGAGGCATCCTCTTCTGGGGCTTTCCAATAAACAGGTTCAGTCTAGTCATCGAGAAAAGAAACTGTATGCTTTTCATGATTCAGTGCGTAACTGGTTAGCTTTAAATGTATATACATCGCCTTTTACCCTCTGTTGCAAGCTCATGTCTTAATCCCATCTTTCAGAAATGACCCCTAAGGTTCTGACCCTAAGAATTCACTGATCCTAGTTGAATGTGACCATTGGCTCTATCCCATGTTCCGGAAGCTGAACCAGCAAATGCTTGTGAGTAAACTGCGCTGAGAGTTTTGACTTCTGCTCTACGCATTGAATCAGAGAAGATCACAAAGAAATAAGAATATTTCCGTGGCCATGTGTACGTGGCTCTTGCCACACTGCATGACAGCGTTGGACCTCTAAGAATGGCAACCTCAACGAGAAAAAATCGACCCAACCGGGAGGCATTATGGCTGTTATATCTATTATTACATGCGTACTAATACCGAGAACGGTTTGTTTACTGGAGTCAGGGGTCGGGATACCAACGTGGCAACCGTTAATATGCCGTATATGTAGTCGAATGGGGCATCTGGAACTGAGTGTGTACTTCACGATGTTGATTTAGATGGTTGCCGGTGGGACTGTCACTAAACGCCTTACCTCTGCTGGGGAATATGTGGGCTCCTGTACAATATAGCCAATAGGTCTCAACTCCAATAAACATCTTTGCTGGTCAGTGGCCACTGAAGAGACACGCATGGGAGAATCTGACAGCGGGGTAACAATTCCTCTTGGCCAACTCTACCACCCTTCTCACCATCACCCACATTGCCAAGCGCCTGTGCCCAAATATGTCATATGGCGACATTACGTCGAGAGACACATGATGGCCCCAGTGACTCAGGCTCTTCGCGAATGGTACAACAGCTATACGGCCGCCGATGGGGATCTATTGTCTGAAGAAGACCCGCTCGTACAGGCTGTCAATTCCGACCCTCTTAACGAGGTCGAAATTGAGCAGCGAATATGCCAATATGCATCAGTTATGCAGGTGGCACACGGGTTTTGCGACACATGTCAGGATATGTTTGACAACTGGCCCTTACGAAGTTACTTACCATCAGACGTTGATTCATATCCCGATCGAGACCTTCCTTGGAGATATGCGCGTGCCAGGTCTTGTCATACCGTGGCAATTGAAGCTTCGGCTCGATGCGGATGCAAATTCTGCGCATTTTTACTGCAGCTGTTGAAAGACTACAATATACTCGGTATATTTCGCCGTATTGAGTTGCGGTTGGAGCAGCTAGGTGAACGAGCGGAAATCGCTTTATCAGTTGGGGCCGATTGGTTATCCAGTCAAGCGGTATGGCTAGATCTCCCTAACAAGCTGTCTACCCATTGCAACTCGGGCATGGGTTGTGCAAAGATCAATTGTGTACTTATTCAAGAGGAGGATTTCGCTTGTCGGGACCAAGACATCTTCGAAATGGCAAATACGTGGCTGCAGGCTTGTCTGGAGTCTCACGATTCCTGCAATCATTCCATGCAGAGCCACAAGCTCCCTACACGATTGGTACATGTTGCCAGCGAAACACCTCGAGTGGAGATCACGGCCGACTGGCAAGAGTTTGGGAGGCCACCGAGATACGCGACGTTGAGTTACTGTTGGGGAAGTCGCCCTTTCATAAAGCTGACAAAGCGCAACCTGTCAGACTTGGTCAGGGGAATACCCATGGATTCTATCCCGCCAACATTCGCAGACGCCATCAAGATTGCAAAGGCACTTGGAATTGCCTACATATGGATAGACTCCCTGTGCATTGTGCAAGACGATGATGACGACTGGAAGAAGGAATCAGATCTAATGCAAGCCGTCTACAGTGGCTCCTACGTCAACATAGCAGCTGCCTCTGCGACGGATGTGTATGGGGGCTGCTTCGACAAGACTCCATATTTCAACGACGGTGTGCAGGTGAAGATCACTGCGGAAGGCACCCAGGAGATAAAACAGTTCGGGCCTTACGAGCTTTACGACATGTCTATCCACAACTCATATCTAATGACCCGCGGCTGGGCAATCCAGGAAAAGCTGTTGGCACCTCGCACGATTCATTTCGGGAATCGAGGTATCTTTTGGGAGTGCAGGGAAAAGATCGTGTCCGAATGCCTTCCAAGAAGGATTTCGTTACCAATCGGCACATGTCTCGTATACGAAAAGGGATGGAAAGAAACAGCTTGGAAGGAAGTTGTAAGGGTTTATAGCGCCGCAAAGCTGACGTATCGACGGGACAAAATTCCCGCTTTGGCCGGAATCGCGCGAGCAATCGCTAACGCCACCGGAGACTAATATGTTGCTGGCCTCTGGAAGCGAAATATCGAGGAACAACTATGCTGGTACTCGGTTGGCAGCCGGAGGACCCAAAAGCGACCGTGCAGTCACTATCCAGACTGGGTCGCTCCAAGCTGGTCATGGACATCCATAGATGGGCCCGTCCACTATAACAATCTCCGCGGCCATTCCCGATATGCCCACGTATTCAAAACGGAGATGACTTTTTCGGGGGCTCAACCTTTTGGCCAACCTAGTCGCGGAGCCCTCTATCTGAAATGCTCTGTTATTGTACCCGGTCGACTGCGGATGATCGCAGCGCCGCGTTTCCTTGACGTAGCGCCACCTCATCACGATTCAGAGTTTACCGAAAGTGTAAGCATCGATTCCTTGGATGGTCGGATGCTGTTTCCAGTTAAGATAGACTGCATAGACGATTGCCAAGAATACGATGGCGAGACGGTCTACCTGGTACCACTCTCAGAGATGAAAGTTGTGCACGTCACAACTGACCAGGGAGAAGGGGGCTGGGAATATGACCAGTTGGGTATTGTGGTGAGGGAAACCCATAATGCCCCAGGGGAGTTCTATAGGGTCGGCCGCTTTCGCTTCTATGAGCACCACTATCGCTCTACCGCCTCCACGCGGAGGCAGGATCTGGGTTATAACACACAAGCTTTCCGGCAAATCCTGGATCAAATTCCAAACACAACGGCTGAAGCGGTTTGTTCCGAGATTGTGATTAACTCTGAATTCCCGGCGGAGAAATATGTAATTAGTCTTATTTAGATGAGCGTCTATTGTCATACTGCTTTTGAGTTAGTATTTGAGAGTATATCACACTGCGAGTCATGGCTTCTGCTAAGGTACGGAACCGGAGAAAACAAACACGAAACAAGAACTCCCTTAGGGATGCTTTACACGTCAATATCAATCCCAATAACGTCGCTATCGCCGATTACAACGCCACATCGGTGGACCACAACGCGAAACCACAACGCCGAACCACAGCGTCGTACCGGCTTGGTGATAATACGACACTATAGCTTGGCATTACAGCTCCCAACTGTAGCACGGCGTTATGACCAGCGACGATGGCGACGAGCACGTTTGCTAGCATCATTACTGCTGCTTCGTGAAATCAAGGCCGGTACGTCGACCACGCACCGAAGATGGATAGTCCATTATATGCCTGCCTTATAGCCATTGGTAGAGACAGTAGGTACAAGACACATCTTCTGGGAGTGTGGGGGAAGGTTTAGTTCCCGGACCCAGAAGGAGTGCCGTTTAGCTTGGTGGACCTCCGTGCCTCCGTAGCTTGAATACGAGGCTCACAGCTCATCATGGTTGTGTACCTGTTCCCACGTTAGTATCATGTTACGCCAGAGGAGGGGCGGGGGTTCCGATTAAGACTTACAGCTTCATTGTCATTGACGCCGGCCGTAACAGCAGGGCCTTGCCCGTCTATAGCCTGAATCATGTCTACGTCCTCCTGGCCCAGTCGGGCCCTGATAAGCTCGAGAGTAGCTACATCCTCCTCTTCAAATTTCTCGGCCTCAAACAAATGGCGATACATCTTGTTTGGACTGATATCCTCAAGCTTATAGGTTACTGTAAACAGTCGCATTCCAGAGACTTGGTCATCCGTTGAAACCTCCAGCAAATCATTGGGGATTACCTGGAAGGATATTTCGATTCGCGGCACGCCCCGGGGAGCCGCGCTGATCGGGACCTCGTATCCGCCAATATAGTCGTTGTCCCTGGCCATAAGTCGTTCTCCGGCGAAGATACTGATGCGGAGGGTAGATTGGTTATCGATAGCCGTGGTAAAAACCTGGGTTTTGCGAACAGGTATGATACTGTGGCGGGGGATCATCTGAACCATTATGTACCCCGTAGTTGCAATGCTCAGAGATTGAGAGACAACCTCGAACATCGGAGGACAATCGCTAGTTCCGCTTTCATGGGATAGTACACCAGCATGCTGAGCAGCACCTAGAACGATAGCCTCGTCGGGGCTAACACCCTCTAAAGCGTTTATACCATAGAATTCTTCGATAAGGCCTCGCATTTTGGTGATGTGGGAGGAACCCCCAGCCATAATGATGTCATTGATCATTCCTTTTTGAACTCTACCCTCGTTGAGCACTTGTTGAGAAGGCTTCAGAATCTCCCGAAAAAGTTCCATGTTCAGCTCTTCAAACTTGGCCTGAGTTAGCGTTTCTGAAAGATTCTTGCCGTTGAAAAAGTTATGTATCTCGACCTGGACCGACACAGAGTTGGATATCGTTTGCTTAGCCATCGCGACACGAGTCGACATATTAGGGTTGTATATCGCTCGCTTAGCCATTTCAACTGCGAGGCTAAGGCTTCCCATAGCTTTGGAGTCATGGGTGACATCAACGACGTTTTGCCTGTTGAAATTCTCGGCCAGGTGGCTGACAACGCGTCGGTCGAAGTCGTGACCACCATGGTAGGTGGTGGTATGGGCTAAAACTTCATAGATACCGTCGTCGAGCGAAATTAGAGTAGTATCGGTTGTACTAGCACCAATGTCATAGACCATAATGAAACGCTCCCCGTCAAGCTTGTCTAGCCCGTGTGCAATAGTAACAGCAGTTGGCTCGTTGATGGTTCGTAGGATAATAAGGCCGGCAATTGTACCCGCGTTTTTAACCGCCATCCTTTGGTTATCATTGAAGTAGGCAGGAACCGTGATAATGGCATAGGTGACTTTTGTGTCTAGGTATGACTCGGCGATTTCTTTCATGTTCCCTAGAATAACAGCAGAGACTTCTTCGGGGGTGACGCGCTTCACGTGGCCGGATGCTAGCTTGACCTCGAAGACTGGTTTGCCGTCCTTGTTAGCCACGTTGTAAGGAAAGCTATACAAAAAAGGCTGGACTTCGCTATCATTAAAGTATCGGCCTATGAAGCGTCTTTAAAAGCCGCGAGGCGTTAAGTCAGCTTTGTCTCTCAAATAGTGGCGTCCCGACACATTTTACAATCGGCGGATACTAACTTGGTGTCAAATATGGTATTGGCTGGGTTGGCAGCGGCGTAGACAGCGTCGACGATGAGAGGCCCGTCATCGGTATAGGCGACGTAACATGGGGTCATTGTGTTCCCATGAGCGTTAGCAAGAATCTTGACCGTTTTACCCTGCATAACACCGACCGAAGCGTGTGTACCGCCTAGGTTCTGTCGGGTCCCCATCATTAGCAGGTTAACGCCCCTAGGAAACGTAAGGGGAGACGGTGGGATTAGTCTTACGATACCAAGAACATGGCCATACTCCCCTAACTCCTCGGCCAAAACCTGAGGGAAGAAAAGAAGGCAGATCCCTGCGATCAGGACAGGGATGAGGTCCCGGAGCCTTGATGACCTCATTTGGAACATGGTGTCAAGCGTGGGCTGTTTCAGGGTTTAGGTTGTAGTAAAGGGTGTCAACATTGGAACCAACCGGGTGTTGATGTTCGAACATTTATATTTCGAATGAAGAGATGGATGCCTGTGTGGTGGGCCAAATCCTCCTTAGATATGACGATTATGGTGGCCTTTTACTAGTCGGGACGTAACGGGCCGTGATAGTTGCTAGATTGCCGAAAGGAACAGGTAGCCTCTTGGCAAGTGGACATGGTCCATAAGCATCTTTGAACGTAAGCGCTTACACAATTCACTTACATAACTAATTATGAAACCAGGCGATTTTGGAAGTATGAGAACTAGAAATAGGTTCTTGAATGAAAGTACTTGGGCAAAGTATTAACATGCAATGCCCCCACTGAAGTTTGTGCTAATCGTCCAAGAATTGCCCATTTGCAGTAATTAAGGCGCTCCAACTCTTGTGTCCTTCAGCCCAGAGATAACACTGGAGTCATCTATGTCAACAGGGCATTTCCAAGTCTCCCCGCCTTGGACCTCGGCCTGGACAACAATATCGAACAAGGAGTACGGAGACAACTCGCGAGTCGGTCACTTCCCCAACCAGACCTTGACCACAACGCCCGATTCGAAGAGCAGAGATCTGATCTGTAGGTTAGGAATAAGGCGAACATGCGCTTGTGGACCCTGAGATTCTCGTAGGGTTTCACGAGTGACGCCTCCATGTGTAACCCGGGCGGCAGCGTCGAAATAGTCACATTCTCCCTGATAATCTCACAGAATGATGAATCAAATAAAATCTTCATTCGAGACAATTCATTAGAAAAGCCAGCTAGACTAATCATATTCTTAAAAATTCGTATATTGCACCTATCCCGATTTGAAGGAACATTTAGCGGTGATCTAGGAATTAGGTACCCGAATTGAGTTAATAGAAAGGAAGTCGTGAGCAGAAGTACCAACGACATAGCGATGTGATCTAAATGTAACCAGGGAGCGGATGGCCTGGTAAATGAGTGACTCGACCAAGATAATCTCCAGCAGACCTCGTCATCCTGAACTACGCTTGACAGGCTCCTACTCGATCTTCTGGGCAATGAACTCTGCCGGCACGTCAGTGGCATTGGCGCCGCTTGCTGCGATTTTGATGCTAATGACAGGAAAGTGGTTAGTGAGACTTTCATTAAATAAGGGGTAAGTACTCAAGAAGAGCCATGGATAGCCCCTATCATAAGGGGGGGTTTTCGCTTACTACAGGACAACGTCAAATCGTTAGCATCAGGTCTTGGGAAGCTTCAATCGTCCCAGATTCCAAGAAAAACATACCATTTGAGCGCGAGCGGCCTCCTCCAGGCCTTCAAGGCTGTACATGCCCCCATCCACAAACTGCAAAGTGTTGGGTCTGGCGGAGCTGGTGCACGCCTCCTCGGCGGCACAGGTCTCGTCGGCGGCGGCGGCGCGCTTCTTGTTGGCGAAGGTGTAGCCCGCGCCGGAGAAGCGGCCGTTGCGGAGGCACATGTAGTCGACACCAGAGGCGCGCTGGGACTCCCTCAGGGTCTTGCAGCGGCCGCCCGACCAGCCGCGGCAGTTGATGTTCCAGTCTCTCGGGATGCCGAAGTAGGCGATGGCGCCGTGCTGGTCCACGTCGGAACCGCTGCAGCAGGTCTGGGGGTTGTAGCCCTTGCAGACGAGCGCGTTGCCGTTGCAGTTGTTTCCAAAGTAGAGGAAGATGTCGATGGCAGAGGCGGTGGTGGCGGCGAGGCCGGCGAGGAGGATCTGGGAAGCCAACATATTGAATTGGGCGGTAGTAGTTATTCGTGAGTTTGGAAAGTTCAGAGAACAGAGGTGATTAGAGATTCGGATGTATTGATGAGGAGAAGAATAATATGGGAGAGGGTGTAGAAGAGATGGCGAGTGGCCTTTTATAATCATCATGGCAGCTCTCTGGCATATATGACTCTGCGGCAAGCTTGCCTGAATATTTGCCGTTGGCCCCTGACCGAGTGCAGATAGATGCTCGCACAGCATTACCGATCACGGACTTCAGTCAAGCTGGTTTCTCTCGTGACTTGGATGGAGGAGTGGTTAGGCGCTGTTCGTCTAGTATCTGACAGGAGTTTACCAGGCTCGGCATATAGTCCAGCTGCTTAGACAAGTAGCAAGTACGGTGCGTGTAACTCCATGACATGTGGTCTTCTGATGATTTGGCAACGAATACTGATGCTACATCTTGGCTATTTCAGGTAGAATTCAACGGTCTGACTTTGAACATTCATCCCTTGGCCCAGCCAGACAGGATAAGGAAACATTGGTTTAAGTGGGCAGGCTGATTGTGCCGTGTCGGGATAACCACCTGTGTTATAACATTACAAATCCCTTTTTAACGTTTGTCATGGCCAATGAGTGGTCGGAGCCTCCATCTGCTATGCCATAGAATTTTATCGCTTGTGTATAATCGCTCTTGTTATAGCGTGAACATCGTGAATTCTTTTTCTCAGCGGGTGTCTACTTCGTTTGTTTCACTGGCTGGCCAAGGCGGGCCATAGTGAGACTTGACTTGTGCTTACGCCGAGTACGCGCTTTGCGTGTAAGGTGCCTTATGTGAGCGTATGCGCGGTGCGTTTAGTATATACAATCCGCGTGGTGTTGCGTTAACAAGATGACATGTAGTTGTTCAATTATTAATCAAAACACTGTATGGCTCGTCAAAAGCGGTTGCCGGGTTCTAGGCATAGCCTTCTGGGTCCCAACAAGAGCCACCTCCAAGTCTCAGTGCGCTCGCTACTCACGAGCGGCACAGTAACCACATCGAAAAACCCTGATGGCTTAGTGACGACCGAGCCGGATCAAAGTCAATCGTAGTGAGGCAAAAGATTGCGAAGCCCCGAGTCCCATCAGTTGAAATACCGGTGAATAAGTTTAGTATGTTTCTTGGACATGAGTCGCATCCGTATGCATTTAGTTGATGGTCATTCTCAGCCATAAAGGACATATTTCACTAGTTCCGGTATAGGGCCTGCTTCGTTGGTAACGCGATGATCTGCTGGTAGCATCGTTGATAGAGGCCGAGCTGGCGCAAAACCCGATAATGTCTCGTCTGCCTGGGCGATGACGGGACAATGCGGGTTTGGCGAAATGAAGCTCACGCACGGAAAGGATTGGATTTTCACGTTGGCTCCATTTATGGGCTTCGGCGCCAATGTAAGGTCAAGGGACGCTCACTTGAGCTTCGGAGGACTGCAGTGCTGGGTGGGCTTAAACACTGCCCAGCGGTTACGTCGCAGCACTCGAAGACACTAGATGGGAAAAGAGAAACATCAAGGGAGAGGATCTTCCAATTCAGTAGTCATGTCACTTGGCCATAATACTGTATGTGTTGCAGATGTTGCATCGCCATAGTCGGCGGCGATTTGGCTGTTGAGCCAAAACGGTGTCGCATGACAACGACTGCCCTTATGCGTGCTTGGGGAAGGAAAAGCAGGTGTAGTAGCCATTGTTCATTCGTCTACATCTACACGTTCTCCAACTCAAAAGCTTTTGGGGTATGTGGTAATTGCATCTACTGCTTTTGAAAGAAAGACGTTCTCTGTTTACGCACAACCAACTATTGCGACAGAGAATCCCCTTTTCCAATTGGGATTATGTAAGGGGCTGAGTTGAATTTGGAGGCAGGTTCATTTAGGGCCAAATTGGTGGTATGACTTTTATGTCGATCACTATTGGTCGCCCTAGGAGTTCGTCGGAGTTCGGACGGCTCCTAGAAAAGGCGGTTGTCGGAACCTGCCTTTTTCTAGGCAGGCAGGCAGGCAGGGCCATCAGCAATGCAATATTGACACATGCAGCGACATGAGCTTGAGCGCATTGAGATGACAGATGCCAGATGGCAGATGGTTTAGGCATTTGTCTTTCTCCGTTTCTCCATTTCCCCAGGTCCAGATCCAATGATTCGGTCGTATGTTCAGTGTTCTGAAGTTTGGTAGCGTGGGGAATGGGCATTGGGACGAACAGGTTAGGTTACATTGACATTCCATGGTTCATGGTCGCCAAATAGACGGGCGGACTCCGCCGGGCTTTCATTTCCCCCAAGCACACGCGCATTGGGGACCAAGTTTGCCAATCGCGTCAATTTCCATGCGCCGGCTGGCCAGCGAGAAAAACACGGGAAAGCCTCAATTGATTGCGACCGACGGGCTGTGTTTGATTTTTCTTCGTGGGGGCCAGTTCTTTACTGCGCCTAAGTCCGGCGGGAATTGGCTGACGGTCCAACTGTGCTGGTTCCTGCTGATCCGTCCCAGCCCTTTTTCCCCGCGGGAGTCGCCGCTAGAAACCCAAGCCGCTGGATTGCTACGTCGAAATCCGGTAAGGCTCATGGTCCAGTTTGGTCCAAATCAGACCACAGTGTCGTGAGCAGCCAGGAATCATCGGACCACTGCATCGCGAATCTTCTTCGAAGGAATCTGAGCTTATTCGGAAAGTCTTGGAGGCTTAGATTTAGAGTAATTATCGTAGAGTCATTCATGGCACATGTGAAGCCGTATATAATGTGGGAGACTCAGCCGGTTCGTTCCAAGATGTTTCACTGCAGTCTGCATCATTCCACCAAGAGCAATCACTTACACCGACATCTGCATATTCAATCCCACCCCACCTATACTACCACCACCACCACCACTATGGCCATCACCCACCCACAAGGCATGCGCCCGCAAATGCCAGCAGCCGCAAGAATGGCCACTACCAGCAACCCCATTTTAGCCACAAGGTAAGCTACCTGTCTCATCTTATCTTCTCCAATCCATCTTGGTGAAATGCAATAATAGTGTGCTAATATACATTTCTCCCCGCGCTTCAGGGTACTCCCCGTTCTGGCTATCGTCGGCGCCTCCTACGCCGTCGTCTCCTACGTCCGCAGCGAGCTGGGCCGCGAACAAAACACCTTTGACAAGATGTTCAACCAACAGAACACACCAGAAGTCATGGCCGCCCGCAAAAAGGCCCTTGACATTGAGGTCAACGGCGACCCCCGAAACAACCTTCTCAACATGCTAGGCTGGAGCAAGTAGAGGAAACGCCAGCAAAAGAAGAGGAGAAGAAAGACAACTTGGCTTTTAGGGGAAGATTGATTGATGAGCTTGGGAGTTGGTTACTATTTTTGCATCGGTTGGAGTTATTGGTCATCAACAAATATCCATCGGCCTTCTCACACAAAAGAGAAGCGCTCGAACCCCTTTTTATCGCTGCGAACATCAGTTGTCGCATGCGCTGTTCAGTAATTTCCTTAACTTCAATTATATACTAAAAGACAATATGTCTCATTTAACTCGTGGCCTTTCTTTCATCGTAATTATGAAAAGGAACGGAATCAAATAACTCAGTCCACATACGACTATGACATGTGAGGTCTTACACTGAATTGTAGGTGATTGTCAAACATAAGGGATGTAAGTGCCATAACAATGCCACGCTTGTAACGCAAATGCAAATGGCCACCCCCTGATATTATAATTGAGGCCTGTAGAGAACATTCGATCTAAGAGTTTATTCAAGCAGAATTTGCGTGCGGTCATCGGTTGTTCTTTATACAAAGACCAAGCTCATAGCGAGGTGGTGAGACTGCAAATCAACTTGTCGGCATTACTAGAATCCCAAGTTTCTACCACCACTTAAAGATCTCACAAACTTAAGTACTCTTGGAATGGAGTCAAGTTCGCATGTCGCAGCACTGCAGTAACCTACTGCCCGCAATACCTCTCACTCTATCAGGCTAGTTGCAACTGCTCTTGCATCAAACACATTGCTCAACACCAGCTGCATCATCATACAGCTCGTTCTCATCGTTCGTTCGTTTACTATTCCATTGGCTATAGCAGACCTGAGCTGACAACTAGGAGATTCGTTTGGTATGTACCATTTCGAGAGTCGCATCTCTCGATCTTCAACTTGAACTCACAATGTGTTTACCAGGTATCGAACTACTTCTAAATCCCCATTGCCATCATGACCCCCGAGCCCGAAGCAAGAGACATTTCAGAAACCCCTGCGGGGACGAAGCATGCCTTACTCTTGCAACTGAGTATCCAGGAGGTAGTCAATCGTCTCATAAGCGAATTAAACAAGGGGAATTTGAATGCAGCCTGCAAATTCATTACCGATGTTCTTTACGCCCGCGATTGGGAATATATTGCCGTCAGCAACAAGTTCTCAAAGTTGAAAATCCAACTGAAGGAGCTTCAGAAAACTCAAGATGACGCAAACGTGGATTCCGAAAGCCTGCGAAAGCACAACTCTATCCTCACCCACGCGCTGGGTGACATTGTCAAGCAGTACAACAAGCCGTATGACGTACACGATACACCGAACAAATGCAAGAATGTCATGCACCTTGATGCGGCCAAAGCAGGGGACGACAGTCATCACCCAAACGAGCATATCAACAAAGCCCAGGATTTGTGTATGTCCTTGGCCAAGGAGATCACAGCATTGGGAGACGCAACCAAGAATGCCGATCTGGCGGGATCAGGTTCCAACAACGCCGCAGTCGACGTTGGAAGAGCCAATACTTCTCCTGAACTGCCCAGCTACTTCTTGGACCGCGATATCGCACAGACGATTGTCGATTACTACGAGCAGCGAGTTGATCAGTCAGTCCAGGAGCTCTACGACCACCTCAAACACCCGAAGCAAGACCAAGGCCGGGATACGGTTTAGAATGCCATTCTCGTTCTAATTCGGACATTCATCGCTTTACACTCGCGTCTGTGGAGGCCAGTCTGACTTGTCAGGGGAGCTGGGCACTTGTGGCGTCTACTTCAACTGCATTCAACGACTTCGTACGACACGCACGGTACTATGGGATCTGAATGCTTGAGAAAACGAAACGAAGTCTATGGAATTTGGTCATCTTTCGATTCAAGACGTGTTATTAGAAGACCAGAAGGTGGCGAGCGAGCGCTCGCTCATTTGAAGCGTATGCACGTCAGGTAGGGTAATGATGTGAACAGAAATAGATAAGATAGATAAATGGATATTCTAGAATAAGCGAGCATTATGTGTTGATGTCCAATAAACGAATCCATGAAACTCGCCGAATGTTCCTTATGTTGCGGTGTAAACAATAGCCACTTAGCAACCAGGTTACCATAGCAGTAGTCTTAGGCCATCGGTACAAATCCTTAACAGCAAAATTAGGCTATAAAAGCAGTTCACTAATGCGAATACTTCCAGAGGATTCTTACCAACACTTTCGATCTATCGGTTTTCATGTCTCGCGCATCCTTGGCTCTGACTCAACGCCACATCAACAAACTCGAAAGACTTCCAGCAAGCAGGATATCCGCGGATAGACCCAGGCTTGAGGACCTGACGAGAATCGGATTTGTCAACGTATTGACTCATTTGCGCACTCCGGGCCTCATCAACATGCCGCCCAAGCACGAAGAAAACAACGCTCCTTCAGGCTCGGCACCTGAGAAACATACCAAACATAATTCCGAAAATGACGGTCAAACTCAGATCGTTGAACAGACCAAGAAGCTCGATATTGCAGTTGCTGAAGGCCACAAGAGTGATCAAGGACCGGAAAACGCGGTCACCAGAGTTAGGCGTCCATTGTTTGAAGCAATCCAGAATCACATTGCTTGGGTGAAAGAAATCAAGGAGAATCTAAAGAAAGAGAAACGCCGAACGCAAGACCTGAAAAGAACAGAACAGGTGTTAAATTTCGTACTGGAGAACAAAAAGTGGGAGCTGGAAGAAGCAAAGGAACAGATACAAGCGATTGACGCCAAAAACGGGCTCATGGTCGAAGAAGCCCTCCAGCTCGTAAAAGACCTATCCGACGACCTGAAAGAACACAGAGAAGCCACCAAGAACCTGCTCCTTGCTCAAATGGGTGTTGAGTCTTCTACAGGTGTAGCAGTGAATGCCGGATCTTCCGCAAATGTCCCTAGCTACGTCTTCGACCCGGAGGTCGCACAGAAAGTCGTTGACCACTTCGGAGAACGGATCGACAAGACAATTAAGGCTATCATGGAGAAGCTTACGTCGCAATAAGGGATAGCGAGCAATATGTCTTTGCATGGAAAACACAGGCTGAAGTCTGAGCCATGAATGTTGCAAGTCATTGATGGGTTGAGGATATGGTTAATTTCGGGAACACAGTGCTGTCTCAACCAACGTTTACGATATGAATCGACAAAGCCGATGCATGGTTTTCCTTATGGTCGGGCAAGATATTGATATGGGGTGGCCCTGTTAGCTGGTTGACAGAAGAGTAGACAAGCGAGCCACAATATATTAACTACCCGATATTTGCGATTGTATTAGTTCGTGCATGTCCCACGAATGAATGTTTCAACTTGACCGCGTTTCTTGCGTAGAACAAACCGGTCATCGGGGATGCCACGCATATTAAGGGTGAGCCGGGACCTATCAAGGGACCTGGCAAAGTTTGTGTGATGCAAGCAAGGAGGGTTGTTGATTCGACGTTAGCACCTCAGAACAGTAAGCAACGGATCATCAATCCTCCATGTCTCTCTAGACCAACTCTGTCATACCCCTCTCTCATCGTGCTTACCATTATTACCTCAGAACCTCCAAATACCAAATCTCTGATCTCGCAAGATCCCCAGGAAGAAGAGTTCAACATATCACTCAACCATGGATCCTATCATTGTGATTTGCTCAGGCGCGTGGCCACTGGAACTATTCTTCCAACCCCTTATCCAAGCCTTCAAAGCCATTGGCCACGATGCGATATGCAAGGTGCCTCAGAGCTATCCAGCTGCTGATCCCGACAACGCACCGGAGCAAAATTACGATAGTGTCTTTCTTCGCACTCACGTCTTGGACCTTCTCCTGGAAGAAGGAAAAGAGATTGTCGTATTTATGCACTCTTACGGTGGTGTGTACGGCCCCGAAGCTTTGAAGGGTACTAGCAAGAAGGAAAGAATCGCGAAAGGGTTGCCAGGTGGCGTTGTTGCGGTCATCTTCGCTGCCGCCTTCGTCGCCTTAGAGGGGGTTAGTGCCATTGACACCATGGGGCTCGATCCTGAGAATCTTCCAGACTACTTGGAACACGACGTGAGTAACAATCCGAAGCGAAACACGACCTATGAAGCTCACATAGCCCAAAGGAATCCGCGGACCTTGTGGGATTCAAAAAGGATGCTGCCAAAGCCATGCTGTTCCATGACCTTCCAGACGAGGAGGCCGACCGGTTAGCGGGTCTGCTGCCTAAGCAGCCGTTTTCCTGCTTTTCTACTCCAGTCCGATGGGATCCCTATCGCGATCCCGGCTTTGAAGGACTGCTAGGGTATATATATACAGAGGCAGACAGGATTTTGCCCCTGGATAGGCAGAAACAATACGTCGCGAGTGCGGGGATTAGACACACCTACATGATGAAGAACATGTCACATTCGCCGCATCATGAGCAGCCTAATCTGCTGGCCAAGGTCGTTGTAGATATGATCAACACAATCAATGAGCGGAAGTGAGGGTTCAAGTCAAATTACCGTATTCTCTCTCACATCATCCTTCCAAAGTCGAATAACTTCAACCGGCTTGATGGCTGTTAAGAGTTACCTGCAAATAAAGCTGACTCGGGAAAGTCTTGAACGCTGAGACGACACTTCGTCATGGGGATCGGTGGCCCCTAACATTTACGAGCTACCCCTATCCAAAAGTCAAATAGGGGGGCCCGTTTGAATTGCGCTAAGAACGCTCTGATGATTGACTCACACACTTCACACACAGCAATGGGCAACGACGTTGAGAATTGAAAGTCCCTGCAGCCTCAGGATACTTGCAGTGGCTTTCCATAATAGCGTGAGTATTGGCTACGTCATTAGCCTGATGGGACTGGACAAAATCGTTTGCAATTGAGTACAGCAACAAGCAACTTACACAAATAGAGACGTACCATGTGCCTGCCGCCATTAGGCACTAGACGTCTAACCAAGCAATGTTTTGATTACCATGCTCTCATTCCCTCACATCACCTGCTACACATGTCGCTTAACACAAACAAACTACCTGTATGTAGGTCTAAGTATCGAGTCTGAATCGCATCAATTCGTACTCATTTGCCGCACCTCTTCTATTTAAGTCGTTTCCACAAGGGGATACCAATCCCAAACTCTTGAAGTCAACAAGTCCAGCTTTAGACTGTTTCATTTCTTACTTCGTTCTTGCGAACACTGTGATAATTAAGATCGTCCATGTTGTAGGATGCGTCCACACTCCTCAATCTTGTCTGGCTCTCACTCCTTGGTAGACTATTCTCCCCGTCCCCCATCACATTGCCGAACGAAGCACGTGTGAGATTCTGGGTGGCGATCTTTGGCGGCGTGTCCGAGCCAGATCCCGACTTCGGCTCGGCCGCTTGCTGAGGGCGGCTGCGCCGGAGGGACCTCAGGGATAGGCCGGACCGCAACGATGATAGGAGTTGCCGCCCAAAACGCCATAGTATACCGTCCCGTCTCTTTCTATCCTCCGTGATGATGGGCTGCGTGACAAAGACGCCGCGGATGGTAATCACCGAGGTCATGATCAGCGCGATGCACGATTCGACAAGGGCCCAGTAGAATGACCACACCGGGGCCGCCGCCAAGGAGCCGGGCTTGGTGGTCACCACCGTGCCGATTAGCCTAACCAGGGTAACGACAATCATGGCAATAGAGAGACATAGCATGGCTGCTAGGGACAGCTTCCGAGCGAGAGGCATCTTGGCAAGGCCAAGAATGACGATTGGCAAACTGATAACTGGAGTAGAAGTCTCAGTCAGTATGAGGTACCTTTGGCAGTTTCATATGAAAGATATGGAGTTTTGACGCACTGAGGATATCCGTGATAATGTCGAGGCAAGATGCTAGTATGTTATTGATGAGACTCCTGGTATGCTGACCAGGATTCGTGGCACATTTGACTACACACGCAGTAATATATTAGCATTATCGTCTTGTCTCCTCACACCTACTCGTTAGACCTCAAGATAGAAACTCACCCGCATCTGCACCGAAGTACGGGCACACGATTATAGTGCATAGAACCGTGTATACCCAAGAAACAAACGTAATGCCTACTGTTGCCCAGTACAGTATGGTGATAGACCGCCTCATGCCCTTGGTCAAGGTGTAGAAGAAGTACTGGAACGCAAACTTGACCATGTACACCGACGTCCAGGTCAAGAAGTCGAAGGGGGTGGCCCACTTAGTGATGTCGAGAATTTCAGGGATCTCTTCGCGGAAAGGGATCACCAAGCTTTTGCTGATGGCCTCGGTAAGATAGAGTCTATCCAGCGTGTTCACCAACACGCCATAGGCTGCAGCCAGCGTGATTGCCGCGAAGACGACAAGCACATCGTCCCAATGAAATTCTCGCTTGTGAAAGATTCGGATGGCTAGCCGAGCTATAACGCATAGGATGGCAATCCCGAATAGAACGCCAGTGGATATCTATTAGTCATCAGCCCTGCCTAAGAGCAATCTGGACAGCAACACGAAGCAGTCTGGTCATACTTGGAAAGCGGTCTTGTCAATTTTACCAGCATGTGCAATGATTTCTGCTCTGCCGGGGACGAACCGTGCTGGAGGTAGGAACGGTAATATAGAGGTTGGGTCCATGTTGGTGCTTGTTAATGCTGTGTGTTATTAGGCAAGGGCAAGCGGGCAGAGATGCTTGGAGGTGAATGAGAAGAGCAGAAGGATCCCGCATTTCGTTGCCAAAACGACACAATCTTTCTTAAGTAAATCAAACTGCACCATCTCGAACATCGTCTCTGACCAGGCCGTCAGCGATTTACGCTACACACCACCATTCCTCGCCGTGGGGTCCTTACTTAGATAAGCTGACCGCAGCAATACCAAGGGACGACATGGCGGCACGAAAGGCGCACACGATACGCGATACGCGATGACGGGATAACGGGATAACAGGGCTAATTTAAGAACAGGGAGGGTCTTGGTGGTCTTGGTGGTCTCGGTGGTCTCGGTGCCCCTCACCAAGCCAACCCCACCCCTTTTTGGGCTTCTTGGACGCATCCAATTAATATATTAGCGACATTTTGGAGGCTGGGCTGTTGGTTGTTTGGTCATTTCAATTGATTGATTTCCACACTGCAAACTGCATCGTCCCACTCTCACCCTCTACCACACAACAACATTTGCACCGCCCCTTCAAGTACTGATGAATATCCTATCATGACCCATCCATTTCAGACCTTGACTCTTTAACTGCTAAACTGTTCCCAATCCTCATTGTTCCAAGTGACGTCATGGCTCAGTTCACTGTGTCGGTCGCGATCGCGGCGGCAACAGCTCTGATGACGGTGTTCATCGCCAAGTTCGTCGCCAACAAACAACATGTACGCAGGCTACAGGCCGCCAAGGTGGTAAGTGCACGCCTATCATCAAAGTCTCTAGCTGGTGACTTTATTTGAGCAAGCGAACTAATGAAACTCGGGGCCATCAAAGCCAATGCCGGCCTTCCACTCCGTCTTTGGCCACATGCTAGCCGTGAAGCAGGCAATGCAAGGACTGCCACAGGACGTCACCATGCACTCCATGGTGCAGAAGTTGGGCAAAAGCTTTCCCAGCGGCAACTTCTACCTGAACCTCTGGCCCTTCAGCAAGACTCTCCTGGTTATCGCGAACCCGGTTACCGCTGTGCAAGTGGAAGCTGCGTTCCTCGACAAGCCGGCCTTCATGTGCGAAACCATGGAGGTCATCAACGGCGGGCCCTCGCTCATGACGATGCACGGCGACACCTGGAGGAAGTGGCGCTCCCTTTTCAACCCGGGCTTCGCGCCAGCCTATATGACAGGGTTTGCCCCATCTATCGTGGATGAGGTTACAGTCCTGTGCAAGTTATTGGAGGAACATGTGGCGAAAGGCGAGATGTTCCAACTGGAGGAGTACACGTTGAAGCTTACATTCGACGTCATCAGTCGGATAACCTTGTCAGTACCACCACTCTCACCTGGTAAACTATTACACGGCAGTGCTGACTATATTTTCATTCTTTTCTCAATTCAGCGGTACGCGTCTGAATTATCAAACTCAAGGCAGTGTCTTGGCAGACGGTCTGCGACGGCTGGTCTACTGGACTCCTTATGGCACCACTTTCAACCCGTTCCGCCGCTATCTAAGCCCTCGTCCCTTAGTCCAATGGTATAACAGCTACTGCATCGATCGCTATCTTAGCGGGGAGGTCGACAAACGATTCGAGGAATTGGCTGAATCCCGCCGGAGTACAGGCGCAAAGTCGCAGTCGCGATCGATCATCTCACTGGTGATGGACCAGTATCTGGCAGAAACCGGCGAGACGGAACAACTTTCGAAAGCCACATTCAAGAAACTGGTTCTGCCACAATTACGCATGTTTCTCTATGCCGGTCACGACACTACCAGCAGTACCCTTTTGTACTGCTTCTATCTACTGTCTACGCATCCTGAAGCATTGGAGAAAGTCCGTGCTGAGCATGACGACGTGTTTGGTGAGGATACTTCCTACGAGCATCTGCAACAGGTCATCGCGGAGGACCCTGCCCTCCTGAACCGCATCCCCTATACGTTGGCAGTGATCAAAGAAGTACTCCGCGTGTTCCCCCCGGCGGGCAGTCTCCGCGCCGGTCGTCCGGGCCTCGTCCTGACCGACGACGAGGGGCGCCAGTACCCTACCGAGGACTGCCACCTGTGGACGCTGACGCTGGTGATGCACCACAGCGAGAAGGTTTTCGTGCGCGCCGAGGAGTTCCTTCCAGAACGCTGGCTCGTGGGACCCGATGACGCGCTGCACCCGGCCCATAAGGGGTCGTGGCGGCCCTTCGAGTACGGCCCGCGCGCATGCATCGGGCAGACGCTCGCGCAGCTCGAGCTCAAGGTGGCGCTGGTCATGACGGCGCGCCGATTCGACATCGCCCCGGCCTACGACGAGTGGGACGCGACGCACCCCCGCAAGCCGGGCAGCGTCACGTCGGTGGAAGGCAACAGGGTGTACCAGGCTGAGATGGGCGGGGGCGGAGCACACCCAGTCGATGGTTTTCCGGTGAGGGTGACGCTGAGACACAATGGGAAGTCCTAGTAAGGGCATAATCTAGATTGATCTGATCAACCAGGGGGCCGGGGGCCGGGGGCCGGGGGTTGGCTGTGCCGTATGCACCACTTGTGTCTCACTTTCACTCCCGATCATCATTGTTTTGTGTGGCAAAGTATCACGTCAGCCCGCCCCCAACACATACACATGCGTTTCCGGTGCTGTTTCCGAAGCTGATTATGTAACCTTTCCATTTAGGCAACATATATGAAGTCTAGATAACAGTAGACTTGATTGGCCCAGATAGAGTGATTGTTTTACCAGGTATAATGATTATTTCTATGGATATTACTTTGGTAGGTATGATGGTAATTCTAACCCATCCCCTACTTTCGCATCCTGGTATCTCATCGAGCCCCAACAATAACAGGAGCTAATCCAAATAACAATATCCTACACCAAGGCTTTGTATCTTTCATCTTCATGGCTGTAGCCTGTATGCATTACACACCACTAGATTCCTTAGCCGAGCTCTTGGTGGCGGCGCCGCCTTTCCTCTCCGCGGCGATGCGCTTGATGTTTAACCACTTCATTCCCGTGGATGCCGGGACAGCTATGCAAGCTCCCGCGAGGCCCAGGATGATGGTCCGCCGGACCGCCTCACCGTACGCCATGCGCAGGCTCTCGAGGAGCTGGGCGTTTCCACCAGCCACGGCGGTCAAACCTGTAGCTCCGGCCATGATCACCATGTCGGCGGATACGGCTCCGTTGGTGTAGTGAGGCACCGCCGTTTGGAGTCCACTGATGAGCAGGGTTTGGCCGATGGCCGTTCCAACCGCACTGTACTCTTGAGTTAGCTTAAGTGTTCGTGTGTCCAGATGCAAGTCATAGAATGTGCATACCCGGCAAGATGGAAAGCGAAAACTGCGATTGCTGGACCGAAATGTTAGTATTACGCGCAGGTAACAAGGATTATGTAGATGGAGATGACGAACCATTCCCGGTAGGGATGTCTTCAGGTCTATCAAAAAGCACAGGCTTGTCAGTAAATAGAATCCATATACCAAAGAGTGGGGGAGGTCCAAACATACTCGAGAACGGCTTGGAGAGACGTGTATGGAATCTGCGCCGCCATGCCCAGGCCGATACCAGTGATCACAAGATACGCAGCCCATTCCGCCGTGGGTGTGTGCAACCCGACCGTGGTGAGAAAGCCCGATCCGATGCAGCATATGACACCACCGGCGACGGAGTAGGGTACCTGAGATAAGGGGCAGTTCTTGTTAGTACTGTTCCCTGATATCGTGACTAGTACTTAAGGCCGACTTACATAATATCCCCACTGCGAAACCAATGCTCCAGTGATGACGATGGTGACAATTTGGGGACCGATGAGCGCAATAAATCGCACTCCGCTCTGCGTGGTGGACACTCCTTGTATCGACTGGAACAGAATCGGGAGGTAGTAACCGTACTTCAGAGCGAGATTAGCGAGGCACAATGGGGATGTCTTTCCCGGATCTCGAAGGAAATGCTCACCACTACCGATAGAATACCATAACCAACCAACGTGATCGAGCCCATGTAGATAGACCGGTTCTTAAGGACCCGCAGCGGAATTAGTGCGTGTTCGCCCTGTCGGACGAGCCAGAACATTAAGCCAATCATCAAGACTCCGAAAGCGACAAACAAGCCAATGATGCGACCGTCGGCCCAGCGGTATGCTTGGCCGCCCCACGTCAGCGCGAGCAGGAGAGAGGTGACCGCGCCCAGGAAGATGACGAGACCAATGAGGTCCATTTGCTTAATCTTGTCGCTGATGGGCAAGTCTCGGCTCGCTTGGTTCACAGGAGACCCAGAGACATCGACGAAGAAGTAGATGATCAGGAGGACGACGGCACCGGTAGGGACATTTCTGCGTAAAGGATCAGCCGATGATACTTGGCTTCTGCCGTCATACCGTTCGAGTTGAACGATTGGGTTACACAAGTTCGAGAGAAAAGGAACTTACATCCAAAAACACCATCCTATATAGCAAAGTTGAGGAGTTAGTTAAATACGGTTCAAGGTTTCCTAATCATAGGGGATAAGGGGTGGAGGAATCACTTACGCCAACCAATGTGCTCGGTAATAGCTCCGCCGATGACAGGGCCTGCACAGGTGCTGAAGCCCATGGAGCTGACGACGATGCCGATGTAGAGTGGCACCTTGTCGACCTCGACGACGAGCCCAATGATGGAGAGAGCACCCTGGAGTAGCCCAGAGGCCCCAAGCCCCAGTATCGCGCGGCCGGCGATCAAAGCGTTGGAGTTGGGCGCCGTAGCCGACACAATGGATCCCACTGTAGATTAAGCATGTGTCAGTATTACTCGGAGTTTCATTCTGTCTGGGCACTTTCGAAACTTACCTTCGAAGACAGATAGTGAAATCAAGTACACCACTTTGGGATTGAATAGCTTGTACAGGTTGCCGAAAAGAGGTTGGAACGCGGTCAAGGTCAACATATAGGCCGACCCGTACCAGGCCACGTCGGCCAGCGAGCGGAACTCAGTGGTGATAGGCGGGATCGCCACCCCGAGGATGTTGAGGTCGAGGCCGAACAGGAAGGTCCCGAGGCAGAGGCCGCCGATGATGGTAGACAGCAGCAAGGACGATGGCTTTGACGGTCCCGGCGAGGAAGACGAAGACGAAAGCGACTCCCGGCTTTCTACCGCGATGGCGGTTTCGTCTTTCCGCTGCTCCTCCTTTACATGATGGTCAGTGACTGCTGCTTCGGCCATTGTGTCTCTTGTTTGTATGGCAAAGATAGGGAACGGTCAGGAACAAGAGTGATGGTTCGATCAAGTTGCCGCCTATCAAGTCATGAAGAGGGGAAGGCCAGGTCGAATCCTTAGACTACTTAAGGCTCGGATGACTTTGTCCTAAACGAAAACCTCATTTCGCGCGCCGCTGCCACGTAAGGCTCCTGTTGGTTACTTGGATATGTAATATCTCCGAATCTGACTCCAGCTACAGACAAACGATGGTCTAGAGCTTCGCCCCCCATATCGGCACCTAGAAATGATACGATAAACACACCCCTCCCCTAGTTCTCCTTTTGACCCTGGCATATTAGCTTCTCTCTTCCGCATTAGTCTTGCCCCTTTCAGAGCCAATTGCGACAGTGACTAGTCGAGACAGACACTGCATCTCCTTAACTGTGGACTACACCTTGCATAGTGGGGAAACGTTAGTCGACATTTTCTATTTGTGGTGTTGATGTTGATATTGATGTTGTCTTGGCAGCCTATACCCTCTATGGCCGAAGCTTTCACCACCCGAAAATACTTGATCTGAATCTCTGCTTGACCCCGGTCACTATATCCACTCTTGAAGCACCCCATTTCCCCATCCAACCGGAAGATGCCTTCATTGGCTCCGCTGCGACGTTGGGTGTCGCACCGCTTGCCAATTACTAATAACTGCTTACCTTAGCGTCTCACGTAATCATCGAATCCGGCAATAGACCCGTGGCGTTTTCTGTAGCCCCCAAAGTTTAATAGGACTGTGCGGAGTAGTATAGCCCTATTGCCAGCGAAAGCCGGTGCTGAAATACCACCCAAGCCTTCCTGCTTGCCCGCCCCCCCCCCCCCCCCCCCCCCCCCCGCTGTGCTAAATCTCGGCATGCAGAAAGGTACCTTTCTACAGACTGAATTGGCTAGCCATGAATCAGTACCGGCGCTTACATAGGCATCCATGATGACTGATAACCCCGTGTGCTCAGGTACGACAAGGGGCCCGCAAACCCCTTTGGGGACCGATGCATCTTTTCGCGGTTTTCTACGGACCCGCCATGATGGTAATGGTAGATGACCAGAGATTGCCGCCTGCTCGAAAAAGGACTAGCGACAGAGCATTGGACGTCTTGCAACTTGAAAAGAATCGGATTAGAGGAGGCTATTTTTGGATAAGGTAACGTTAAGATGTCACTTTGCTATTTCCAAATTCGTCATTTTAGACTATTTCAGTCAATCTGAGCGATAGGGGATGTAAATAGAACACAGGAAGGAAAGGGTATAATGAATTTGCCCCTCACCTCGTACAGCAGCAGTAAGGCTGATACGCCGTTGTTGTTGTTTATATGCGAGCAAAGTACATACTCCTCCATTTATTCACAAGTCTATGACGTAGACGTACCATGATAGACAACTGGGGCACTGACGCTGTAATGTTTTACAGCCCTATGGTAGACCGTGTGGTTTCACAAAGGTTTGAAGTCGACATGAAAACTCGTGCTCCAATCCAGAAATATCAATGCCTGGACCTCTTCTTGTCAAACATATGGCGCCTCGGGGTTTGTAAAGACGCCAACACATGGATGCAGCTACTTGGGCATCACGCTTACTTGTGACTTCGTAGTTCTGTGAAACTCAATGTATTCTGCCTAAATGTACAAGCGCGCTGATATATGATGTAAAGATGCTACAATTTGCTAAAATGCCGTCGTTTACCGATAGTTAGAACCGCGTCCACTGTCCTTGCCCTCCAATTCGAACTGATTCATGGCCTGGTTCCTGTTTCCCGTCTCAGCATGGTGCGGCGACGTACTGTCGCGTGCATAATGGTGGGCGGGCACTGGTCGTGCCATCCCTATAGGCACCTCTGCTGTGTTATCATCTTTGCTCAAACCGATCCCCACGTTGTCTTTCCCATAGTGTTCCAACTCGGCGTAGCCATGCTCAGCGTCGACTTCGTAACGGTTGGCGTGGGCGGTCATCTTGTATTCTTCTTTGACATTGGGGTGGCTGTCGATCTCGGGTGTGCCGTTCTGGGACATCCTCGTGAAGTCGAGAAGCGTGGTGTCGCCTTCGGTAAACCGCTGTCGACGCCCGGAGCTTCGGATGCGCGACCGTAGACGGAGGAAGGTTGCGGAGGGGGTGAACTCGGGCTTCTTCTTGGTGGACGAGGTGAAGAGTTGGGGGAAGGCGGATCCGCAGCATACTAGAATAGCTGTGTTGCTTCTATTAGTCACGGCTCACATATCGCAGAGAAGGCGGCAAAGGGGGATGAATGGGTCGGAGGACACTTACCGACAGATGGTTCAACGGCACTCCAGAACCACAACCAAGAGACGTCGGGGTTACCATCAGGCCTCCTCTTCGAGTCCACCATGACTGCTCTGACAATAGCCACGACAATGGTTATAACGGTGAGAGAGAAAAGGCCGATGAGTGCGAGTTTCTTAGACGTCCTGATCCTAATGTTCCACACCAAAATGGCCGGCAGAAGCATAACTTGACGAAGAACAGGGAAAGTTAGCTACCAGAACGACTTGATTTGCGATGGGGATAAAAAAAGAACAAATCAGGGAGACTAACTGAGGAAATCAGTGAGCACATCAAGCGCTGCGTTGGCCTTCAGGGTGGTTCCCGTCCAGTTCAACTCATGTTCCGACTGGCACTCTACCGTAATTTGCTGCATGGTTCCAACGAGGCACTTGTAGTTGATGTTGCCGATGGAGGCCAAATAGGTCCCGACGGTGACGAAGAGCACCGCCCACCACACGTACATGAAGTGTTGGGTGTGGCGGCCGAGGCGCTGGAAGAAGATGAGGAACGACAGCTTGATGGAGAGCAGGATGGTGTAGAAGAACATCTCGACGACAAGCGACGTATTCAACCAGTTCCTCAGACTGGTCAGGTACTGGAGGGGATCCATGGGCGCCAACCCCGCCTGCACGTCGAAGATGTAGTACATGTCCGGGGCTGCCCATTGCCACAGCACGGCGATGGCCAGACTGAGGATCCAGGAGAACAGCACGATGCCGTCGTCCCAGAAGAGACGCTTCCCGCGAGCACGGGCGGCGAGACGACACGTTAGCGCAATGCCCGACAATGCGACGAGAATCCACAGGACGACATTAAAGACCGTGTGCGGGACTTCCAGCGCCGGCATGAGCATGGGCGCCGCGGCTGCGCTCATCTTGGGCGAAATTTGAGATTGTAATGAAAAATGATAATAGGGGAAAGACGGCAACCAGGCAAAACAGGGTACGGAATGAAGATGGACACGCGAGATAGCGAGCCAGCTGGTTAAAGGGCTGGATATACGCTACTTAATGCATCCATCCACTCGGAGGCGATGATGGGTCGGCGTCGTCAAAAGGGACACAACTGCATAGTTCCCCCCATGTGTGCATGGATGCACCTGCGGGGTGGGGTATCGCAACCATGTGTTGTGTTACTTCAGATATTATGTCAGATTTGCATACGACGCCAAGTTCGGTGCCCAGATGTATCGGATCCTAGTTCCCTAAAATCGCAGGAGTGGGTGCCTCGAACCTCGATGCGTAACTGGCCAGTCAAAGCAGTCTGTCAGCCCTGCCGTAGCCAGAATTCATATGCACTTCATGACTCGATAAGTGGGTATATAATCCTGGACGATTTCGGTGTTATAGTCTCTATCAGGCTTAGCTAATCCACCCCCATACAAATCAACTCAAAATATACTAGTACAACGGTATGATTTATCCCAATACACCCCTCTTCCCCACTAACAACGCTTCCTAATACGAAAACCAACATCGTTGGCGGGCGGTAGTGATCCAAATGGCGCGAACTTCATATCTGGTTTCACCCTGGCGATAGCCGCGGCATCCCCCGAAATTTCCATATCGAACTCGGACAGCAGCAGGGCAAATGTCACCAACATCTGCTGCTTGGCCAGGTGGCGCCCAGGACACATGTGGTCCCCGCCGCCAAAGGGCACCCACAAGCCCAGCAGACCGTCTGTGGTGAACCGAGACTTCTTCTCGCCACCCTGCGTGTCTATTTTGGGGTCTACTGAGGGGGACGCTGCCCCGGGACGCGTCCAGTCTGGACTAACCAAGAAGCGCTCTGCGTCGAACTCTTCAAGCGGTTTCCTTAGCGTCCTTCCCGCGCGTACCCATGCTTCTGTGTCCAGGGACATGGCTCGACTGTAAGTCATGATCAAGCTATCTTTCGGGAATGTGTACTTGTCGATCACCAAGTCATCGTACCCGGCGATGCGACTCACGGCCACGCCGACATATAGGCGCAACACCTCGGCGTGCATAGATTGCAGCAAGGGTTGAGATGTAAGCTTCTCCATGTCAAACATGGCCATGCCATCAACTGTATTGGTGACCCTGCACTCGGCGACCTCGCTCAGGAGTCGCGCCTTCAGGTCTGGATCCCGCAGCGCCTCGAAGAAAAACCAAAATACCGTGTTTTGGACATTTGCGGTCGCTCTATAGTAAGGTATTTGTTAGAATAATGATGACTAAGAAGGAAGTATTTCAGAAAGGGGGATTGCTTACGCCCAAATGAGGCCCACATCCTCGCAGGCTCGTGCCTCCGAGTCCATTGCCCCCGTCTTGCGTTCGTACTGTTGTCTGACACGCATGAGTTTCGAGCCCCAGATCGGGTCCCAATCGGGATCCTCTTCGGAGATGTTGTCGAAACCCACGTGCTGCTGGGCATAGTCGTGCCACGCCGCCACATTCTGTATAAGTCGCTGGCGTGCGCGGTGGGCGCGAAGAATCAGCCACTTGGGCCGCAGACGGAGGAACTCTGGCACGTGATGTGCGAAGATGAGAAGGTCGTCGATAAACCCAGGGTTCAGCTGCAATAGCTTTAGGCCGAACATGGCCTCGATCTCGGGGGCTAGCGTAGTCCGCTGCAGGAAACCGAAGAGATCTGGCACCGATTCCCAGCCGCCTTGCAGCTTGATGGACCCCATCTGGCGGCTAAGCATGGAGGAGTACCGTGTGCTAATCCCGTTTAGGTGGATGGACGAGAGAAACTTGTGCAAGTGGTGGGACACAAGAAAGGTGATGCGACGCTCTGCAGGCACATTGCTGTCTTTGCGGGGCTTCAGCCCGGCGCCGGAATTATCTGCAAGGTAGAGAGAGACGGTCTCGAGCGGAAGATTCACCAGGTTGCGTAGCGTGAAGGCAACCGTAGCCGTATTGGTCGTAAGTCTCGACTTCCGGAATAAGTCCTTGACATGCTCCGGGTTTGATAGCAAGAAGAAATTGAGCCAGCCTGCTTTGACCTGGAGTGGTTTCTTGGATCCGAATTGTTTGCTAAGTAAGTAACAACTAGTTAGTATCATGGGCGTCTCAATTTGTGCCATCAATATTGCAGTGCTTACCTTAGTTTGAATGCAAAGGCCGCAGGGTCCCAGAGTGCAAAGGCATGGTATAGCCCAGGAATCCAGTAAGGCACGACAGGCACTTCCTTGCCGTTTTCGCTAGATAGAGCTTTTCGAAACCTAATTGTGGAAGATATACGAGTAAAGACAACCAGTAACAGTAGGCCCAGAGCAGAAGAAATTGCCCATTGACTTGGAGATAGCTTTTGATAAGGGGTAGCAGAGTCCACGGCTGTTTGGTGGCTCTGATAAGGAAAGAACAAAGGGATACTGCTGTTGGCGAACGACATCGTGTACGCTGGATTGAACTGTTCAAAGTCCATGAATTGTTATTTGACTTAGATTGGATAGTATATGACGTGTCTCGGAAGTTTACGAGGAACCACCAAACCGACTTAAATACATATTATTCCATAGACATTCATTCAGAGCGACCTTGGGACTGCAAAATGGATCTAAAAATACTTCTTTCACAACGCATTATCCACTCTAGACCAGTTAAATCAACTTCACATGCCCTTCTAGCTCCATCATATTGTGCTAAAGGGATGGTCCGTCAACATGGGGCGACTATGGCACCGACAACAGGCTAACAAGCTGACAGCCTGCCTACTTACCTTGTACCGTGCCTAGATAACCAGCTCCGAAGTCTCATGCGTAAAGTCCTAGAATAGTGACAAGTGGGAATGACAGGTATTGGAATAAAGTTCAGCTTCGAATGCTGTGCTGCATCGCATGGGACTCAGCTGCTGTCGTTGCAACCCTATGGGGGTGGGACTATCAACTACCCCTGTTATGGTTATGTTACAACACACACCTGAGATAGTACCAATAACTGGATCCCACCTGCGGCACAGTAGTTCGGTGCTGGCTACTTATTGGGTGAATAAAGATGTTAGATCAACTTGGCACAACGAAGGAAGTCATTTTTTGAATTCATCCTTCCCACCTTCATCTCCGTTTCTAACTTGGTACTCGGCGCGCAAAGGATTTGCTGTATTGTCTGTCTCCTCCTGAACGCCCTCAAATCGCGTCGCAATGTCGTGGTTTACGCTGTTGATAGCGCCCATTTTGGCTTTGGCGATAGCGTCGGTGGCCAATTGGGCGTGGTCAATATGGAAGAACTACGTCGCCGCTCGCACCATTGGCATCCCAATTCGCATCATCCCCTTCAGCCCTTTCAATCCATTTTGGACCTTCGTCGATCGTCAGGTCGCGTCGCTGCTCCGCCATCTGCCCATTATTGGTCCCAACAACAACATCACCCGCTTCAACTGGCGGGGTTGGGACATGGAGGACAGGTGGCAGTGCCATCGTGAGATGGGCGATGCCTTTGTCCTGGTGACGCCCCAATACAACATGGTCCAGCTGAACAACCCCGAAGCCATTCACAGCGTCTTCAAGAGAGGCGCTGACTTCCCCCGTCCCGTTTGGGTCAATGATGTCCTCGGCGTCTTCGGCCCCAACATCTCCTGTGCCGAGGGCCAGTCGTGGAAGGCGCAGCGGAGAGTTGCCACCCGTTGCTTCAACGAGGCCAACAACGAGATTGTCTGGTCCGAAGCTCTCAACCTGTCCGGGGACATGCTCAAGTACTGGTCGTCCAAAAACTCGGGCGTCAAGACCGGCGCCGATGACATCAGAACCTTTGCGCTCAACGTGCTGGCCCGGGCTGGGTTTGGCAAATCATTCAAGTTCGTTGGTCACGATGAGGAAGGAGAGAAGGCAACTCATGAGATGGGGTCCATGAGCTACCGAGAATCCCTGGCGCTTATCCTGGAAAACTTGATTCTCATCTTGGCTCTTGGCCCCAAGACCCTGGCATTCCTTTCTCGGTTATGGCTACCTTCCAAGCTAAAGCTCGTGAACGAAGCCGTCGTCGCCTTCCAGTCGCACATGACCGCCATGTACGAGGAACAAAAGCATTCGTTCGCCTCCGGGGAGAAGAGTTCGGACAACAACCTCATGACTCTCCTGGTCCGCGCCTCGCAGGAAGCCGCCAGTGAGCAGGAGGCCGAGGGTCTCACAGAGAGCGAGATCTACGGCAACATGTTCACCTTCAACTTTGCCGGCCACGACACCACCGCCCACAGCTCCACCTTCTCGCTGTACTTCCTCGCCGCAAACCCCGACGTGCAAGAATGGATCGCCGAGGAGATCCAGCAGGTCCTCGCGGGCCGTCAGCCGCACGAGATTGACTACCGCGCCGACTTCCCGCGCTTCAAGCGGTGCTTGGCGGTGCTGTACGAGACGCTGCGGCTGTACACCATCGTCCCCGCCATCAAGTGGACCGGCGATCGACCCACAACGCTAGCCGTAGGCGACGAGACCATCAACCTGCCCCCCAAGACCATCATGCTTCCTAGCTATGCCTCCATGCACACGGATCCCAGGTACTGGGGGTCCGATTCGCTAGAGTGGCAACCATCGCGCTGGATCAAGCGACCTACCTCTGGTTCTGACTCGGACTCCGCCACCAGCGTTAACGCAAAGCTGGGGACGGAGGAGATCGACATAAAGCAGCGGGGTCTCTTCTTGGGGTGGTCCGAGGGCACGCGCGACTGCCCCGGCAAGAAGTTCTCCCAGGTCGAGTTCGTGGCGCTCATGGTGGGCCTGTTCCGGCAGCACAGGGTCGACCCGGTCGTCAACAAAGACGCGGGCGAGACGGTCGAGGCCGCGAGACAGCGGATCCGAGACCTCATTCGGGATGACACCGGCTGGGTTCTCCTGCTCCAGATGCTGCACCCAGAGCGTGCACCTCTGGCCTGGAGAAAGGTATAATTGTGGAACCTCCTCGTTGTGTATTCTAGTTACTGTCGTTGTTCATTTCTCTCCCCGTGTACTAAACCGGACACCAAACCCATGTAGATACATGTTGCTATGTACTCTCCTAGATTAGACTTACGATGTATATTATCTTACCTTCTGAATGCATGGAAAACGTATGATGCCAACGCAGTTCTCTTGATGCTCAAATGAGTATTAACTCCATCCCTAGCTTCATTCGGGTTTCACTCTGGAAGTGCCCTTTCACAAGGCATCATTACCCCTCCAGATGGTAGGCAGACATGGTAGGGGTGTGGAATGGAGAGAGATGGTGGAGTAGTGTTGGTCTGTGTTGTAGGATAGCCCTATCCCATTAACAGCCAGGGTAGGGGTTGTGATATGGAGACAGTAGAAATTTGCTGACCAGGGTACTTACACCTCTACATACCTGGACGAAATAGAGTTTCTGCGCCGCATGAAATCTCACCAAATCTCACCAAATCCCACCATCGGAACACACGATTGGTGCAAATGGTATTCCCATATCGCGTACCGGATACGCTGTGCCACCCCGACCCTATGCTGCTATAGTACATCCATCCGGAACTCGCTCAGGCCATACATGGTGTCAGGCAAGAAGGTATCGTTCGAGAGTTGGAATTTCTACAAATTGTTCATAGTACTCATGCAACGCTTGCATAACTACCCTTGGTCAGTGGTGTCTCTACCTAGAAGAGGGTATGGGGTATGCGCCTAGTCACCTTACAACATCGGTTGCCGCAAATAGATCATTAGTCCCGTAATGCCGATTGCCGCTGGCAAGAGAGACACCACGAGCGGGTTGCTCTTATTCGCCTAGATTGGAGATTCGGCGCCCTGGCATTCGGGGCTTGCTACCGAATGCGTGATGGTCGGTAGAGGCAAGCGGGCCCCGTTAACCATGTAACCTAGTGCCCCGACTCGAGTCCAGTGCGGGCGGACCGCACTTCGCACCTTCCCTGTAAAGTAAGGGGCTGCCTTGTTGTGTCTTACATCAGCAGGGCAGTGTAGGTAGTGGTAAGATTCAAGATTATACTACCGGGGGTAACAATGGTCGATCTTCAGGTGGATGGTCCCCCTTACCATTACAGATCCGGTCATCAGCCCAGCCTGGAGACTCATTCCACAGCCCGACTGCGATGCATTGGCTGCGAGATGAAAGTCACGTCATGAGCTAGCCAAGATTCCTGGCTATACGCTTGGCTACTTCATTAGTAGCCAATGTGGATTGACTCGGCATTCACTCTTAAAGGGTAAGCACTAGGCCTTAATTGCCGTCTTTCGCTCGCTATGTGGCACTCAGGCAACTCTTCCTTCCAGACTTACCGCTTTACCAGACATCGGCTTTGACGAAAAGTCCCCGACGATGTCTTCAGTCATAGCTCTAGCGGCTTTCGTGGCCGCGGCGATATACGCATTGCTTCACATCGTCTTGGATTTGACGCAAGATGCACGGGAGCCACCTGCTGTGGAGAGGTCGATACCCTTTATCAGCCCTATAGTTGGGATGTTCCGGCACAAAACACTTTACTACAACCAACTCAGGTTCGATGCCACCAATTACCGCTCGTTTCCTCACCTAAGAATCCCACGCTAACAGAAGTGGACAGAAATCAAGGAAACCGCCTACCGATCTATACCTTGCGTCTTCCCAGTGCGCGGGCATACATTGTCAATGCCACGGAACTGATCCCGGCACTAGACAGGCAATGGCGAGCCATCAGCTTCACTCCCATCATGGCCGGCGCTGGCCAAGCCGTTTTGGGCATGAGCCAGGCCGCCGCGGATCTCCTGCGCAAGGACATCTCCAGCGACCACAACGCCGTCGTCGGGTTGATACCGTTGGTGAAAAACGCCTTGGCTCCCGGACCTAAGCTGGACTCTATGACCCGAGAGGCGGCCGAGGTGATGAGCAAGGGGATGGACAAGCTGGAGCGGAGAGACGGGGCTCCAGCCACAATCCGACTCTTCGAGTGGACGTGGCACGAGATGCTCCTGAGTTCGACCGAGGCTGTCTACGGTCCGAAGAATCCGTACCGGGACCCTGCGGTCGAACACGCTTGGAGGTGAGTTCACTATTCGGACCAACATACGGACACATGTGACCCGCACATCAGCACTATCCCCCTCTTGAAACTCCTCCACGTCCCAATATTGGTATACGTTCTTACTGGCTGACACTCGGTTTTTACACAGAACATTCGAGCCGAAATATCTCACTCTGGCCCTGGCCCCCCTGAAGACCCTCACCGCCTCCAAGGTCCTCCAGGCCCGCGAGTTTCTCGTCTCGTCTTTCAAGGCCTACCTCGAGGGCGACGGACTAAAGACCGCGTCCGAGTGGATCCGGACCGCGCACGCGCACCACGTGTCGCACGGATTCGCCGCGGGCGATCTGGCGCGCTTCGAGGTCGGGCACACGCACGCCATCAGCAACACGACGGCCCCTGCCGCGTGGTGGCTGCTCTGGCAGATCTACTCGGACCCTACGGTGCTCCGCGAGGTGCGGGCCGAGCTGGAGGCGCTCGTCGTGGTGAACGAAGGAGAAGGGGAAGGCACATCTGCGGCGAAGACCCTGGATCTAGCGCTGATCACCAACTCCAAGACGCGCGCCCCCGTCCTCCACAGCGCCCTCAAGGAAACCCTCCGTCTCCGCACCATCGCCACAGGCGTGCGCTTCTGCCTAGAAGACCATCTGCTCCAGGGCCAGTACCTGCTGAAGAAGGGCTCCGTCGTCATCATGCCTCAGCCGCTGCACCATCGGTCTACCTCGTCTTGGGGCGACGACGCCGAGCAGTTCAACCACCGACGGTTCGTCACGACACCGCGTAGCAACGACATGACCGCAGGAGAAAAGGAGAAGGAGACCATGGACAAGGGCAACACGAAACCCGAAGCCAGCAACAAGAGATGGAGGAACGGGTACGACCCCGCGGCCTTCCGCGCCTTTGGCGGAGGCCATACGCTCTGTCCCGGGCGCCACCTCTCCAACTCGGAGATTTTGGTCTTCGCGGCCATGATGGTGCTGCGGTTCGATATGGCGCCGAAGCAGGGGGGTGGCAAGTGGGTGGAGCCGACGTGGAAGCAGACGCACATGGTCGCGTCACTGCAGATCCCGGACGAAGATCCGGAGATCGAGGTCAGGCCACGGGACGGCAAAGTAAGATGGTGCTTCGTCGGTCCTGGTCGG
Organism: Apiospora koreana; assembly: GCA_017163955.1. NCBI lineage: Eukaryota > Fungi > Ascomycota > Sordariomycetes > Amphisphaeriales > Apiosporaceae > Apiospora > Apiospora koreana. The sequence continues at coordinate 2,599,926 of JAFHKQ010000007.1, read as the reverse complement.
ACAGAGAAGGAAACCTAGGTGTGCAATGAACCAAAGGGCATCACACATTGAGGGTGAGCACACACATAAGCTGCACTCAGAGCGTCCCAGGGGGATGTTACCAGGTAGCAAAAAGGACGGGTAAGTTGGCGTATCTTCTCATCAAGTAGATTCGAGCTATGTACATTTAATACCACATTTACATCACTCAACAGGGGCATAAATTGGAAGCAATTGACTTGAACTGTACAAATGTAATAGTGACACCACCACCTCCAGTTACGTATAATAGCAGCTCCAAAGATGATTTGTTCAAGCCGATAGACTGGGTAGCTGTTTGAAGTAACACGTGAAGCTAATGCACAAAAGAATGAAGAGCCAATTGTCTAGGCTTTAGCTTTGACGGCAGTTTGCGGCACGAACAAGGCCCAGATGCCGTTGACATCGGCGACCTTGAGGCTCCACTCATTCTCTTCCTCTTCGAACTCGAACTCGCCGAGGCCCGTGATGACCCACTGGTTCGTCGCAACGTCGAGCTTGCCGGGGACTCCCTTGGACGGATCGATGAGAGCCTTGACGCCCTCGGTGAAGATGTAGTCGAGCTTGCTGGTGTCGCCCGCGGCGGGCGGCTTGGCCGTCATGACCGAGAAGGTCAGGGGGTCCACGTACATGTGGCCCGCGGGCGGCGCCACTGTCGCCATGATGGGCGCAACGACGACCTGGTTGGCGGAGGTGCCGTTGAGCTCGACCTCTAGAGCGCCAGCAGCCTGTATGCAATAGGCGGTTAGCAAATATGTGATAGACGGGATGTATGAGATGACATAAAGGGGAAATTCAGATTGTCGTGGGTTCACGTCTTTTATCAGCATAAAAAGGGGTGGATGATATTCCCACTAGTGCAATGTCACTGGTGTATGACGCATAACTAGCGATGTGCAAGACGGGGAACGGATTATGTAAAGAGAAGTAAACTTACATTCTTGGGGAAGTTGAGGTTAGTGAAAGCATTGGCGGCGACGAGGTTGACCGTGCCGAAGACGCCGGCGACCTCGACCTGGCCGGCCTTGTCGTCCTTCTCTTTCTCCTTCTCCTTTTCCTTGGTCTTCTCACCGCCAGCAGCGCCCCCCGCAGTGCCGTTCTTCGCGGGTGGGGGCGCAGCGCCATCGGGGATGACGACAGCCCATTCGCCGGCGAGGTCTTTGACGTTCTTGAAAGCCACCTCGTTCTCGTCGGCTTCGAACTCGAGCTCGCCGAGCTTTGCGTCGATGATGAAAGCGTTCGTGGCAGCATCCAGTTTGGCGACTTGCGACTTGGTGAGGTCTAGTCCTTTGAGACCGGCACCTGGGTTGAAGTGTTAGTGTCCAATATATTATGACGAGGAAGGGGGGGAGCGCGACTTACTGGCTGGGTCGAAGATATAGTCAATTCCGCCAAAGGTCAGCTTGTCTCCACCCTCAGCGAGGCTGACCTTGAAGGAGCTGGGTTCGAGGAGCTTGAAGCCCTTCGGGGGTGTACCGGGTGTCTTGTTCTCCGTCACGGTGAGGGTCCGGGCGGTGTCGGCCGAGAACTCGACCTCGAACTTGCCAACAGTCTGGGATTCTAGTTAGCCTATCTGATAGTGTGGGTATAAACCGTAGCCTTCGACAGTGAGCATTACGTACCGACTTGAAAGCAGTGTCTTGCTTCTTCTTGCCTCCGACTAGAGGTACAGGGGTTCCGAAAACGCCTTCGATTTCGATCTCGTCCTTTTTCTCCTCCTCTTCCTTCTTTGCCTCTTCCTTCTTTGCTTCTTCCTTCTTACCCTTGGCATCCTTGGATCGGATGCCAAAGGCACCTTGTGGAGCGCCGGTGGCGACGTTTCTGCGATTCAGTCCAAGGACAAAGTCGGAGTCTTGAAGGATTCCCCGTTTGGCAGCACCAATGGACTTGGCAGGGAAGGCGAGAACCGGCCCCAAGTGCAGGGCGGAGAGCGCCACGACTGAGAACTTCATCTTGATTTAGTTGGAACAGGAGTTGTTAATGATGATATGGTAAATAAAAGTTGTTTAATGAGAGACTTTGAAATAGAAGTGAAACGAATGCCACGATCAAGTGGGATTAGGTTTAGTTAAAACGAGAAACGGATCAACCGTAAGAAAGGAACAGGAAGCACAGTGTTCAAGGGCAATGCTGTGTCTTGGTGGTGCATCCTAAGCTTTCTTGGAAGTTGACGGGGGAAGCTGATCTTATACACGATGAGGGAGGGCGAAGGTTACCAAGCTTTGCAAACCCTCCTCTTAGATATGTCTTGGCTTCTTCCGTACCCTGTCACCACATGGAACGTTGACGAGGCCCAGAGAGATAGGCTTGCTACCCCAACTTAGCACGCTTTGGGTGAAGCTAGTATTGGCAAAGTTGCGGCTCAAACGCCAAGCGGCTCGCTCCGAGCTGACCACTCACTGGGGAAAATCGACGAAAAGCTTGATGCATACATACCAACCTGTCGAGCAGCAGGGATGAAGCTATGAAACTTACATCCTATATTTAGCAGTCCGTTTGTAAATCAAAACCATGTCACATTTGGACTACCATCAGATATTGGCAAGATTGGCCGAGGCACAAGTGGGATGGCACCCGCGTAAATGTGCCCACAGTGTGTCGACTATAGTGAGTGTGTCGAAACGGGGTTCAGTCAGTGGGTCGAACTTGGGAGAGTTCCGTTATTGGATCTGAAGGGCCACGATAGCTCGAGCGAGGAGCCGGGCAGTCCCTGGCGAGCAGCAGCAACTATCGTCGACCTATTCCGAGGAGGCAGCCAAGACTAGCTACTGGACTGGTGCACGTGCCGGAGTGGGCGGTCGGATCTTGCCGCGCGATGGACTCTGGTCATTGAAATCCATCTGCTACGATTCGGAACCTGCAACTGGTGCTTGTGCTCTCTGTTCTGTGATGTAACAGGCATTTGTCTCTGTCTTCCATATCAAAGAGAATATCGATTTAGAGCCTCTCCGCAAGACTTCAATGCCGAAAGACAGACTGGACTGGACGCGCAGTCTTCCACATCGGCTTCTGGTTGTGGAGGGTGAAAATTATTCCTGGGGCAATGCCAAGGTGTATCATGGGAATGTCAAAGAATGCAATGGGACGATGTCGTCCCATGTCGAAATATGGTTGAAAACATTTAGCGGGCGAATCAGACCTGGTCAGACCTGGTCTGGAAAAGCCGAAACAACCCAAGGCCTTGGTTTTCCTGACTCAATTGGGAGGAAGGGAGGGACAGAATTGAAAAGAGCAACAACACACGCGACCACTTGCCTGGTCCCCTTCGTCTGCTCTGCATCCAGGCAGGCCTGGCCCATGCCAAGCTGTTGATGAAACCGTGATAACGGCCACGCCTGGTTAGCGCCTCCACCATCGCCAAAAATTGCTTGTTTCGTGTAACAAGCATTACCGTTGCAAACTAAGAATAGAGTACATATGTACAATAAATAAAGCCCAAGATCGGTTATCAGATGGCAGCCAGCTCTGGGGAGATCGGCACTGGGGTAGCGTCTACATATGTACATACAGTATCATCCCTCATAACCGTGCGCCCCCAGAAGAATAGACGGACCATTGGGCTGGACCTGGACCTGAAAATCGGTACCACACTGAGGAAAACTGCACGTTTCAGCAACTCTCGAGTTATTTTGGGCATGCAAAATGGGGCCTACGCAAGATCTCCTGCTTCTGGGAGCCTCCGGGAGACTATCGAACCGCCCAAATGCATATTAATGATATGCATTTCCTGAGTCCTCGATAATATCGAACAGCTCGTCGAGGGTAGAACTGTCCTTCTTGGGCGGCAAGTCCTCCGTATCCTCGGCATCTTCATCCTTCCAATTATTGTCCCAAATACTGTCGAGCTCGTCGTTGTTGTCCTCGATCGTCTTGAACAGGGAGAGGTGCTCGTCGAACGCCTTGCGGGTGATTTCCGTGGCAATGGCTGCCACGTCGACAACCTCTCTGAGCTGCAGCTCGTTCATGATGGGGCGGCTGTTTACGTAGTTATGTACTACTCGCGTCAGGTGACTGTGATTCGGCTGCAGATAAGATAGCACTTACAAGACATCCCCAGTCTTGTCCCAGCAGACAAGTCGGATCGTCTCCTGATCCTCGCCTGATAGGAAGATCTAAGCAGACTTGTCTAGAATCCGCTGAATACTGGTCATGGCATTTCGGCGACGGCAGTGCAGCCGCTGCGAAACGAAGGCGGTACTCAGACCACGCTCGTCAGTTTGGTTGGCTGAGTTCTGGTTGGAAGACATTGCGCTGTCGATGTTTAGTATGAGATACACTATTTCAGGTTACACCTATGGGTCATGTGTGATGTGTGAAGTCGGTAAGAGAAGCTGGTGTGGATATGGTTTGTCTATGTGCCCGAAGAAACTCGTTGTCAGCAAGTTGGGAGAAGAAATTACGGGAGGGAAAATTGAAGTTCAAAGTGCTGAAAGTAGAGATCTCAATTCTCATTTACCTTGTTAAATATACACTAGGATACTTAATTGTCATCACGAATATTAAATCTAAGTACCTGTCACTTATGAACTTTGACTAATCCCGATGTTGCTTGACCATTGATTATGTAAATGATTTATGTCAAAGATACTAGAAATGGCCGTTGGCATACTTGTTATAGAAATTCTACCCTAGAGAATTATAGTTGTGGGTTGTCCTCTCACGGTTCTATCGCGAGACTAAGCCGACAAGTGCTCTGGATAAGTTAACACTCTGACCGTAATGCTTTCAGAATTCCCGCACTATAGACACTATTTGATTGCCTCGTGATGAGTGATTCTCATATTTGAACGTATAGTGACTGCATTAAGAGTTTCACTAGGTACTGTTTCATCGGAACGCTTTACGTGTAAATCACATGTGAGCATGGTGAAAGCGAGATTACCAAATGACTTGGGTTTTCATTGTTCGGCCCTACCTATTGGTGTTGCCAATAACTACTATTCCATTGGCAATGAGCAAACAGCTGATGTCTGTCTCGGCGATATGACCCCTAGTATCCCATTACTACCATTCGCAGAATGGCAACTGCTTACTCCTCAAAAATGTCAAAGAGCTCATCCAACACAGGCTCGCCTTTCTTATACGGCTTGGACTTCTCAGCAGCCGTGGGTTTCTTCTTATTCTTGAGGAGCTTATCCCAGTTGCTCTCAAGAATTGCGTAATTCTTCTCCTCGAACTCAAAGAGGGAGATATTTTCATCGAATACCTTCTTGGTGACATCCTTAGCCAAGGACTCGTAGTCTAACTTCTCGCGAGCCTCGAGTTCATCTACCAAGGGGCGTCTATCACGATAAAGCGGGTACACTCTGGTTAGAAATGCTTTGACAAACGACCACCAGACGTTTTGCATCGGAAGAGGGTATATACTTACAGGACGGTGTCCAGCTTTGCCCAGCAAGCGTCGGTGACCACCTTCTTGGGTGCATCTTCCAGAAGCGTCCAGGCAGACTTGTCAAGAATCGACTTGACCTCAACCATGGACTTCGTCTTTCGCCCATATAGACGCTGGGCGTGGAGACCCGGGCTCATCTTGCGGGTGTTGATGTTGCGAGGAGTCATCGTATCGTCTAATTATACAGGGTCAGCATCGGGGAAACACCAGTATATAGCAAGTGGTTGACATACCGGGCTGGTAACGTGAGCAAAGGGAAGATAGATATAAGGGTAGCCAGAGAGGTTGGATATTGATGTATGGAGTTCGGCGAACGGCGACTGTGGTGGGAGAAAGGAAAGCAGGTGAAGGTTGGAACCTAGAGGTGTTTATATAGATAAGTTGGGCCAGGGCAGCGTGGGTGAATACAGCACTTGCCAATGAACTTAAGAATGACAGATGTATGTAGGCACTACACTTGAATATAGGTTCGGCGATTGAATGTGGAATACACGTGGTGGTTGAATGTAGGCAACGTGGTTACGTGCAGACACGGAAATTAAATGCAGGCACGGTGATTATAGAAACACAATGGGACCAAATGTAGTCAATATGACCGAGAGTAGATATAGTCAATATATACATAAATGCTCACTGAAGATATGCGGCAACGACACTCAACGTGGGGGTTGGTGAGTATAACATAGTTACCAAAGATGGCATGGATATCTGCAAGCAATAAAGCATTCAGTACGGTCGTGTGACTGTTACTGTCGGCAGGTTTGTTTGAAAATATGTCTACATTTGGAATATAGTAACCATCGTGTCTTGTGCTCATGAGGTGAATGAACATTGATGAGCTTTGTCAGGGGTTGTCGTTATAACTGGATAGCTTTCGAAGCTCCCACCCTCATGGATATCGCACCTTTAAAATAAATAATGCTGGATTCTGTATGACTGTCCTAGTATTACGTCTATCAGAGTAGTTTGACAATCCTCAAACAGATTGCAGTGATGACGAATCTCCTTTTCTGGGAAACCCAGCTGTAAAGTCACACATGTCAAATGCACAAGTTGCTACTACATTCATGATGAGCAATCTCAGTGTCTAAGACATGCATATGCCCATCTGGAGATCGCTTTTGTCTTGCGGCCATATTCTTTGCTGAAGAAAACTGAATATTGATTGGCGATATGGAGCAAATAAAGATAAGAACAGCCCAGCACCCGAGAGGAGAGTGAGTTCAACGTTAACCGTATGTATGTTGCTATAAGAATGTTGGTGGAAACTATTCTCTTTTTGTGTGTTTTTCTGATGCAATACCTAGAGTAGAAATCAAGGCTTATAAAGTTGGTAGAAATAAGACCTAGCCTGAAGGCCGCGACTACTATCATTAGCTGGACCCCAGAGGTAAAACATTTCATCATCAGAGTTGTGATGTGTTGACCAAGTTGTGTATCATAAAAGCTGAAGTCTAGTTGTATTATGAGTGAAATTACAAGCGTATAATAATAGTATCATCCATGGAGAACCAGTATGCCAGTCTCTCATTGTCATAACCCATGTAGAACCAACTCCGAAAAGAATAACGCCCGTCCGTCATGTATCAACATGGCACATCATTGCTATGTGTTGTAGCAACATCCATCATCAAGGGGGTATCACATCGCTTTTCATCATCTTCTTGTCTAGCCAAGGAGGCCGCCAGGGACCTTGGGCAGGCTAGTAGGCAGGTAGCTGCCGTTGTCGTCCTTGCCCTGGCGCTCTGCACGGTTGGCTCCCTCCTTAGAGACGAGATCGCCAATGGGCTGGAGCAGGCCACCCTGGCCAACTTGGCCGGCGACGAGGTTGTTGACGCCGTCTTGCAAGTTATCGACTTGCTCGACACCGGTGACCTTGGTCTTGCCAAGCTGCTCTATTGTGCGGGGATGGAATATTAGCGACAATATCACTCTTGGGTGGCACAGTTACGATGGAAAATAGGGGGACAGGGTAAGGTATGAAGAGTAGGATATGGGAGCGTCGTACCTTTGGTGGCATAGCTGGCCTTGTTGTCCTTGGTGAACCACTTCAGGAAGTTGTCCTCGATCCAGGGCATCCACGACTCGTACTGCTCGTTGTACTTCTGCTTGGCCCACTCCATGTAGGTCTGCTTCTGCTCCTGCTCGGACATCTTGTCGAAGCCGGCCGGGGGCTGGAAGGTGTCGGAGCCCGAAGGCTTCTGCTGCTGTTCGGTGGAAGACATGTTGTGGTGGTGTTGTGTGGGAATGTCTGTGTGTTCAGGGGTCAGTCCATAGTTCTCCTGACAATGTGTAATAGATGGGTGTGGCTGAAGCGAAGACAGAAAGGGGCTATCTATCTGATCGCCGGGGGTGGAAAGGAACTTACAGTATTTGAGTGGGAGTTGCAAATTAAGACTGTGGTTTGATTTCGATATGATCAATAGTTGTAGTACTCAGTAAGAAGTTGAAGAAGTGAAATCTCAGAGGAATCGTTGGACGTCGAGTTTAGATTTGGTACTACATATAAGGTTGAATTTCGCTACCCTCAGAGTCCAGACCAAGAATTAGGTCACTCAGCCACTTGGGACCTTGGACGACCTCATAGCTCGTCCAATGTGTAATGCCCATTCCACAACCTGTTTTGCCCGCCCCGGTGCCATCATCTGGGCTGAAGAGTCATGCCTTGGATGAAGGTGGTGTGGGTGGTTTAGGTGTGTGGCTGGACTACGTCATCCCGCACTAGCCAACCCCGCGATCATTGGCTGAGGTCATTTGAAACACCCCCAAACAGGGCATCCCGGGCTTTCATCATGAGCCACACTCCTTGGGCACTTCGGTTAACCTCTGTTGACAGCTACAGTAGGAGTCGAGTACTTCACAGAGCCTGTTCCTAGTGAGCCTAGCTTCAGTCCATGTGGACTCGCGATGATCGACCGTTGGTTGCAACCCGCCAGCCCGGTGCGCAAGCGGCTTGCGAGCCGTTGGAACTTGGGCGACTTGGATCTGATATTTTGTTGGCGTGCATGGATTTCTTCTAGCCCAGACGCCGCGTGGCAGTATTTTATCTTGTGCGAATCCACGGATGACACATTCAAGGAAATATGCGATGGAATGCACAAGCACATGTCAGATCGCTGGTCGGGATGGTTAACGCACCAAAATGACGTATTGGCATGAGCTTCAATCTAGCCCACTGAAACAGCTCCCCACGTAGAAGCGACAGCCTGAAATGACGAAAATCGATATGTAAATTGTGAGATAATATGCATCATCGGGCAATGAGAAATCTGCCATGCTATGAACGAATCGACGCAAGAGATCCAACGAAGTAAATGCCCAACAAATGCCCTCAAAACAGAATGGTCCAATGCGGATTAATGAAGCAAAGAGATCTAGAGAAGACTGTAAGCGATGCCAGGTTCTATCTACTCTAGGTCCGAGATTCGATCGCAGATTTGATTGCTACGTCATTTGTCAGCGAATGGACACCGAGAAAGATCAGGCTGAGAGGAGGACTTACCGTCACAAGTGACTTTCGCATCCCCGAATAACATCTTAGTGCCGGGCATGTAGAACATGGGGTTAGGCACATCCGCTGCATCACATTTGTTAGCCGTCGATCAATCAACGGAGCGCATCGCATCGCGTCGCACCGCTCCTTTATCACACGTGACTTACCATAACCGCTAGACATGCCACGCTTCATGACAATAACCTGCTTCGACTTCCATGCATGCAGCACTGGCATCCCTGCAATCGGGCTACCAGGCTCCAACGCGATCGGGTTAACCGTGTCGTTGGCACCGATCACCAAGACAAGATCTGTCTCGCCAAAGTCATCGTTGATCTCATCCATCTCCAGCACAATGTCGTATGGCACACTCGCTTCAGCTAAGAGCACGTTGCACTGTCCGGGCATGCGGCCCGCGACAGGGTGAATGGCGAAGCGCACCTTGGCACCCTTGGCGCGCAGCGCGCTCGTAATCTCGCTGATCGCGTACTGCGCCTTGGCGACGGCCATACCATACCCAACGACAATGATGACGCTCTCCGCGTTGGTAAGCGCTTCGGCCGTTTCCTCGACGTTCGTCTGGGTCACGGTGCCCTCCATCTTGTATTCCGTGTTCGTCGGCGTCGATATGCCGCCAAACAGAACGTTGGTGAGCGATCTGTTCATGGCCACGCACATCACATAAGACAGGATGGATCCGGATACTCCGATCAGGGCGCCGACCGTGGTGAGTAAGGGGTTCTGCAACATGAAGCCTTCAGCGACCAGGGCGAAGCCGCTATACGCATTGAGTACCGTAATGACGACTGGCATGTCAGCGCCACCAATAGCCGACGTGGTCGTGAAACCCTTGGCAAAAGACAGGATCGTGTTTGCGCCCAATGCCATGGCAGCGATCATTGGCGATCCAGGTGCCAGTGCGACGAATGCGCCCATGGTTCCAATGTTGGTAGCCAGCATGCCAGAGTTGATATAGTGGCGCCCTGGTAGATGCAGAGGCCGACTGGAAAGCCTTCCAGCCAGCTTCATGAATGCGACAATGGAGCCAGTGAAGGTGATACCTCCAATGAGGACACCAAGATAGGCAGTGACGAGGTGCAAAGTTGTAGCGTGGGATATGTCGCCCATAACACTGCCGATACTGGTAAGCACGGCAGCAAGACCAACAACAGAGTGAAGAGCAGCGACAGTTTGCGGCAGATCTGTGGGCGTGATCCTCTTTCCAATGAGTAATCCGGCAATGCTTCCGATAGTAGCAAGTGCACCGAATTGCGTAAGGACCTCGGGCGAGAACCCGACAGCGAGAAGAGATGCTAGAACACCAGAGCCGACACCAAGAATCCCGAGAAGGTTGCCCATTCTCGCAGTCGCTTGAGTTGCCAAACCAGAGATCGAGCTAATGCAGAGAACAGAGCTGACGAGGTAGCCGGCCTGGACAAGCCCAGCAGCACCAGTAGAAGCGGCAGCCAAGAAGCCTCCGCCAAACAATACACCGGGGACAGCCCAAAGCCAGGGGTACTCGGGGGGGTCAGTCGGACCTAGGAGTTCATTAGCATGTTGAAGAAGATGAGGTATATGACAAACTTACGTTTGAACATGTCAAGCATGCGCTTGGTGATAACAAAGCCTCCCGAGATGTTCACAAAAGCCAGTAGGACAGAGGCGGAGCCCATGGCTTGTGGAATAGTCTCGGGAAGGAAGCCTCCACCCATAACGAAGAACCCACCAATACCGACCATGCCGGAAATCGCGTTAGTAACACTCATGAGAGGTGAGTGAAGAGCAGGTGCAACGCCCCACACGACACGGTATCCGATCAGCGAAGCCAGAGCAAACGTGAACGCATTGCCCATGAAAAGGGGGCTTGTCATCTTTCCCAAAGCAAGCGCAGTTCCCAAGCCAGCAGTCACGCCGGCAACTTCGCGCGATGCCTTCTGGAATGGAGTCACGGCCACGACCTCTTCGACCTTGGCCGCCGGCTTAGCTGCTGGGGCTGGCGGGGGAGCTGGCCGTGGTACGGGAGGCAGAATGTCGCCTTTGAGGGTGACAATGGAGCCACGGACTACCTCATCATTCAGGTCGACACCGAATGCCTTCTCCTGAGGGGCCATAGATAGCAAGAATTTGACGATGTTGTTGGAGTACAATGTAGAAGACTGGGTAGGCAGACGGGACGGCAGATCGGTGTATCCTATCATTGGTCAGCACTGTCAAGCGTCTTACTGCATACTTGCTGCATCTAAGGAACTTACCAATGATCTTTACATCTTTGTAAGTGACCACCTTCCCCGCTTCTGTCTTCTCGCAGTTGCCGCCCGCCTCAGCAGCCAAATCAACCACCACCGATCCGGGTTTCATAACTTCGACCATGGACTTAGTGATCAGCTTAGGGGCAGCTTTTCCGGGTATCAGAGCGGTAGTGATGATAATGTCCACATCGCGCGCCTGCTCTGTGAAGAGCTTCATTTCGGCTGCGATGAAGGCTGGGCTCATTTCCTTCGCGTAGCCTCCAGCGCCAGACCCGTCCTCTTCCATTTCTACCTCGATAAACTCGGCACCAAGCGATTGAACCTGCTCACGGGCTGCGCTTCGAGTATCGAACCCGCGCACAATGGCGCCCATTCTACGAGCAGTTGCAATAGCACTCAAGCCAGCCACGCCGGCACCAATTACCAAGACCTTGCAAGGGGGGATCTTCCCGGCGGCAGTGACTTGCCCAGTCAAGAAGCGCCCAAAGGTGTTGGAAGCTTCCAAAACCGCCTTGTACCCCGCAATGTTGGCCATTGAGCTTAGAGCATCGAAGACTTGAGCTCGCGAGATGCGCGGGATCATGTCCATGGCAAAGGCAGTGACCTTGCGGGCCGCGAGTCTCTCGACGAGGTCCTTGTTCTGAGCGGGTTGCAGCATTGAGATTATAGTCGCGCCCTCTTTCAGGCGGTCAATCTCAGCGATATTGGGCCCACGGACCTTCAGAACAATATCAGCAGCAGACCAGATGGCCCCGGGTTCGACCAGGGTAGCGCCCGCACTTTCATAGGCATTGTCTAGAAAGTCGGCTTGGGCGCCAGCGCCGCGCTCGACAAGCACCTTTCCGTAACCCTTCTTCTTCAAGAGGGTGACATTCTGGGGCGTGATGGCGACGCGACGCTCGTTCGTGAATGTCTCGCGCGGCACACCGACGGTCAAATCAGCAAACGGTGTGGTTTGTGGCTCGACGACGGTCGAATAAGCAGTGGTTTGGATGATGCGTGGTGCTACGACACGTGCGCCATCGCGTTTCTTCGACGGCAGCGCTGGTATCACAACTGGCTTCTTGACATGCGTGCTGCTCCATCGCTTCTGGCAAGAAAAGACGACAGCCGAAGACGAAGGCAGTTCTAAGGAGGGGAGATTGTCTTAGCTTTCGGGTGGCTCAAAAAGTATAGGGCTGATCGCATCGATTAAGGGGTATCAAAATGGTCTTCACGAACCTAACAGTCGCGATGTCGAAGAACTAAGGCGTTCCAGCGCCCGCAGGGAGGCATGGTTAGCGGCCCACGCTGGCCGGATCAGGCTCGGCGATATCATGGCGCCGATAGGTTCAGGGTGTCTGCCAAACACATGCGAGCAGAGCTACCATCCGTCATTCGGGAACCACAAGTGTCCCGCTAGCGACGAGGGAAAAGCACTGGTTCATGGGGTGAGAGTAAGGCAAGATTGAGGACACAAGAAGGAAACGAAAAGCAAATGGAAAAGCGAACCTGTCAAGAAACAGGCAGCATACGTGCTTTCCGGATGATGGGACGACAGGAACGAACAGACAGGCAAAACAGAAGCACACCCTGGTCGGGTTACTTGACATTTCCCCTCCTTTCCCCCTCGATTCAGAGCAACTGTGACAAGCAAACTGGCAAGTATCACGGCAAGCTAGAAGCTTGGGTGCTGGGATCCATGTCTTCTTCGCAGCCTAGAAGGGTAAAATACGCTCAGTGACCCAGCCAATGCACCACCCGCCCCGCAAGTTTGCCCAGTGCTCGATACGACCAGATGACAGCTTGGAATCTTGGGGGCTGTACAGACCTGACACAACACAGAGCTAAGGAGATCCATGATGCTATGCTGTTGGATCTAACGGATTGGAAGGATAAAAAAGAAGGGCCGTTTAGCCAAACCGAAAGCCCAATTCGTCCTGACGCGATCGAATTGGATCTCTTTGAAAGGGGGGATGGGGGATGGGGGATGGACAAGTACCACATACGGCGAGCCATGGTCCAATGACCCTTGGATGATGAAGGATGTGGTGGATGGTGTGGTGGTGTGCAATCTGCACTATTTTGTGGGGGTGGAGACACGTGAGGATGAGCTGCAGGTGGGCAGAATTGAGGGAACTGACGGTTCGATGCGGGGGAAGCTACGCCGCTGATGCCGCGGGCGCTAAATCGCTGCTGTAATTATTGGTTTCTCTCCACTGCGGCCGCTATGGCGTCTCCAAAAAATGTTCTGTTCACACCTGAGTTCTGTCAGTGCCAGCGTCAGTGTCATTTGAATGTTTTCAGTGTGTCAAAACGCCTGTCATTCTGATATAAACGCCCTCCGTGCACCAAAACATAGAACTTGGGATTTTAATATGTTCCACGTCTGGACTTACGTCGAGTTTGAAAGTTCGGACGGGGCGCATACCAAAACGAGGTGGTCTCAATCATGAGGTCGGAACTTCGTCGCGCAAACAGCAAACATCCAAATTGGAGTCCTCGTGCAACAGCACTATTTACACTCTCTGGCCAATTGTACATTCACACGTTACTAAACTAATTGATTATCAAGTATCGCAACCTTCAGCCTGGCCTTGCTGGTTTTATTACTATTGTTGCCATTCTTTGAGACCCTCTGCTAGCGAGCCTCCTTAGGTCGGGGCTTACCCAGCTCGGTAAAAAGGACCGGCCGGCTGGTAAGACAAAAAGGGGAATCCGGTTCGCGACGAGCTTGTTTCGCCAACTGTGGTCTCTACTACTTATATGCATCAACTAAAACTCTACAATCTATCTTTTAATATGAAGCCACTTCGGGAAAGCAGAGCCCTATGCCTGAGCCGGGGCCCCGTGGAGGCGCCTGAGTCTCGCGGAACAAGCAATATTTATAGCTCATGCTGGAGCCGTGTGGCCGGTACTGCGACGGGTCCCCGAAGGCAGCAGTTCCCGTCGTAGCCCACGGCTGCACCTATGTTTGCCGCAGCATCGCGACCTCAGCTCGAGGCAGTCTCCATGGCTGCACACGTGTCGGCCACAGTAGCGCGACGACTGACATTCCGCTACACGTGCGTGTGCTCGCGGCACCGGCAGCGGTGGTAGCCATGGAGCTTACGCTACTCGCCCACCGGGTTCTTCGGCCGATCGGCACCGCAGCCGTGCGCATCGTCCTTGATCGGCATGTGGCATCGTTGGCAGATGCAGTAGTAGCAGCAGTAGTAGTTGCCGGCGCATTCGAGCCTGCAGTTGGGATACGGGCAGTGCCAGAACACTCTGCCATCCGCTCAGACATGGATGTCACATGCTCGCTAGTGTCGATACAGCTCAGAAATTCTTAGACAAAATGGTGCTTTCTCAAGACATATTCGAATACTCCGTACCCGTAGACGACCAGTGTCTGTTGGCGCGGCACAAGGTTAATATAGTGCGTTCAAATAAAATCATATCCTCGTTGCTCGTCATTGCAAGGCTTTTTGACGTACTCGTCGCATGCGGAGATCAGAACAGTCATGGTGTCTTTTATATGTGTACCAATCGCCATGCTCTGTACATAAATGAGGGATTCACATGTTATATCTCCCGATTCCTAAAGAGTGTACGGTTTATTTGGCGTCACGGCATATGAAGACAGTTGGTATTGTGGGTTTCATTGTTATATTGCTGTAGAAATGGCGGTATGACCTCCGCCATAACTGCTTGAAGTGACGCTGCTAGTTTTCGTGAAGTTGTGGTGCTCCGAGACGCATTAGATCCATGCAGTCAGGGGCCATTTTCAGACCTCTGTGCTGCTCCTCCGCATGACATCCGGGGAAAGTGTCATGGTAAGGAGGATAGGATGACGGTGGTAATGATGTTTGGTGAGCACAAAACCGTTCCTCCGGCATATTATGATAAACTACCTAAGCTAATAAGTGTTTTCTCGTCCGCGGTGCGAATGAAGCGTGCGTATTCGCTGCTTAGAAACCCTGCTTCTTGACCTGGGCCTTGGCATCGGCAATGTTCTTGGCCGCGTTGGGGTCGTCGAAGCCGCAGCCGGTCTTGCCGTTCTGGAACTCGGCACCGATGCCGGAGCAGATGCCGGCGGCGTTGCCGGTGCTGGAAGTGGCGCCACCGGCGCAGCAGCCCTGCTGGCAGTCGGCGTCGGAGACGCAGCCACCAGTGGTGAATTGCTTGCCGTCTGTAGAAGAGGGGGGTCAAGGTCAGTGACGGATCCTCTAGCTGGTGGGGAAATATCCGGGGGGGCTACTTACTGCCGTTACCAACATCACGAGCGCCGGAAGCGTTGGGGGTGACAGCCATGACGGCGACCGCGACTAAAGGGGCTAGTTAGCAAGACGTACTAGGCAGAGAGAGCGATGCTGAAGCAGCCAGTAACTTACAGGTCATGATGGCGGCAATGCTGATCTTAACCATTTTGAATGAGTGTTTGGGATTGTTTAATAAAAACTGTCAAAGTTTGAAAGTGAAAGTAATCGACGCCGGGTCGTTGAAGTGAAAGTAGTTTGGATTGGTGATGGAAAGATGGAACTGGTTGAGGATGAGGAGAAGAAAGAAATCGTCTGAAGATTGGAAGATTCCCATCTTCTTATACCCGATCTCGTCGATTTGAAACCATCCCGCATTTCGTTCTCCTGTCTGTGTTGTTCATTGTTGTTCGGTTCCAGTGCGGCTGGTATGGCATGGCATGGCATGGCATGAACTGGCCAAGGGTCACCAAGGATGGGTGAGAACCCGACGAACCGCAATGATTTCCAGGAGGGAGGCCCCTTTTGGTGGGGTTGGTTTTACGTGAGTGGAGGCTAGGGAGGAGCCCTGGAAATAGGCTTAGATGGTTCTAACTTCTAAGGTTAAATCACTAAATTGTAAGGTTATTTTGCACGCACTTGCCCCGGCGGCTCTGCGGGCCATAGCGGGGGCTTTAGGGCCTTGGGAGACGCTAGGCCCCCTCCATCAGGACCTGCCCTCGTCTGAAGGCGTCGATGAAACGCCGCGTCTGACGAGAAAACCCAACAGCCAAACCGTCAATTGTCGCAGATCATACTTGGCCCTTTGTTTACATATGTGAGGTATCCATATGTGCCATCTGCCATCTGCCATCTGCCATCTGCCATCATGTCAGCCATCAGTATTGTGTCTCGTGGCTGGTCGTAGTCTACCAGCATGCGCCAGCTTCTCTTGGGAGGCCGAGGAAACCGCACACCGTTACGAGCTGCCACCAACGTGAAACTCGCTTATACTTGAATCTGCCTGCCTGTAGCGGCCCACGACACTAACGAACGGCAGAAACTGGCATACACCCGTTTAAACATAGGTCGGGGTGCATTGGCCTCGGCTGCCAAGAAACGGCTTTTGCCATGATCTCGTTGCAACCACGATGGATCTCGTTGCAACCACGATGGAACTCAAAAATGGGGAACAGGAGGATCTGATCAATCACAGCTGGCACAAATGACCGGCCTGAATGAAGCCTGGCGTCCTGATCTCCGTGGAAATGAGGAGGCAGGAGGCAAGGAGGATTTCTTTGCTGGGCCATCCGTCCAATGCGCCCATGGGCCGTCTGGGTCATCTCAGGAACGAATGATAACCCGCCGATCCGCATCAAATCGCCTCGATCGAGCAAAAGGATCGAGCATCCCACGAGTCCCTAAATGTTTCATGTGGCATCCCAGGCACTCATTGTGCGCCCACCACCTCGGGGAGATGCGCCGATAACGTGGTGTGCAGCCAACCGCCATCTGCTTTTGTTCGATACGGCTGAACGCGTCATACGCCGCTTGAGAGAACGGCCAGCTCTGCCACAATCTGCTACTGTAGTAGGTAGGTAGTAGGTCTCAACGAGCGAGTAGGCGACCTGGCAATGCAAGGTTCGCAGCACGACACGAGTGAAAAGTAGAGAATGAGAGACCACGCTGGTACTAGTGTATTCAACAAAATATATTGGTACAATAACTTCTAACTTCCAGTACAGATAACCATATGAAGCTCTTTCGATTTGTGATACTCTTCCGCGACTCTCTAGCATGTGCTCCAACCTCATCTACCACTTCACATATTTTTCTATTTCTTAGACTTCTTGTTCTTTTTCTTGGAGGGCTCACTGCTCTCACTTTCCTCCTCCTCCTCTTCTTCCGCTTGTACCTTTTTGTCATGGTCTTTGCACATCTGCAGGAGCTGTGGTCTTTTCAAGCCACTTACATCACCATAGCCCGCTCCCGCTAGCATGCTTGCTAGAGTGTCCTTTAGGTAATAACCATAGTCGCGTCCATCCTCCGGGGGATCGAAGTGCTCTTCATACCTCCGCTTCAGGGTATCTTCGCTGCCAGTCTTCATAAGACCTACACGCGCCACCAGGTCCTGGATTTGGGATTTTTTCATTTTCTTGCTAGCTGCCACGTCAGCTCTAGTAGCGTCGTTCACCTTTACATCGAACAACGGTCGCAATCTCTTCCTCTTGGGTTTAGGAGCCGTCTCGCCGGAGGTGCCAGTGTTAGGAGGGCCACCGCCGGAGGTACCAGCATTAGGAGGGCCACCACCGGAGGTGCCAGCATTAGGAGGGCCGCCACCCGAGGTGCCAGCGTTAGGAGGGCCACCACCCGAGGTGCCAGTATCGGGAGGGCCACTGCCGGAGGTGCCAGCATTAGGAGGGCCACCACCCGAGGTGCCAGCGTTAGGAGGGCCACCACCCGAGGTGCCAGTATCGGGAGGGCCACTGCCGGAGGTGCCAGCGTTAGGAGGGCCACCACCCGAGGTGCCAGCGTTAGGAGGGCCACCACCCGAGGTGTCAGTATCGGGAGGGCCACCGCCGGAGGTGCCATCGTCAGGGGGGCCCCCACCCCCACCACCACCACTACCAGGTAAAGGTGAGTCTTGCTTGTTTGGAGTTTGCAAAATCTTTTCCTTCTTAATTCCCCGTCGTGGATTGGTCAAACTGATCTTGACTTGGCGTTGGTCGGGATTTGTGAAAGACGTTCTTCGGAGGAAGCCAGGCTGCAATTCGAACTGCAGGTCGTTGTTGATTTCCACTTTTCCCTGGGGTTGGTATTCGCCATCCGTGTCCGCAGGCTCCTCGACAGGTTCATTAGCACCCTTCTTAGTACCCTTCTTAGCACCCTTCTTGCACGCCTCACGATCCGCCGCCTCGCACCTCGTGTTGCACCGCGTCAGGTCACCTTTCTGCGCGACGCGGTCTCGGACCCAGAACAGCATCACGGGCCGGAACTCGCCGTCGCGGAGGACGTCGGTGAAGGAGACGGTCTCGCTCGTCGCCGACTGGTAGTCGGTGCCGTGCAGCCGGGTCCAGACGTCCTCCTTGCGCCGCAGCTGGGCGTAGTAGTCCAGGGTGAACTGACTGCCGTCCCACCGTTGGGAGAGCACGGCTTGGAGCCGGTAGATCTTTTCCCCCTCGTCCTTGCCCGCTCTGTCCTCATGACCCTTCAGCCATGTGTTCCAATCCTGCTCCCTCGTGGTCCCAGCCAGCGTCACCGATGGCTTCTTATTCTCCGTCGTATCCCCCGTGTCTTCGTTATCGCCGACGGGTTCCGTGAGGGCGGAAAGATCCAAATACTCTGGGAACTGCAGCGATCCGATGGTGCTGGTGCCATCATTCCCCTCCGGTACCTTGTATTCGTGCTTCGTGATGAAAACCTCGGGGGGGTAGAGCAAACGGGAAAATTCGGGTGTATTCGTCGTGACGTCGCACTTATCGCATGGTCCATACCAGCTGAATTCGGTAATAATGTCTTCAATCTTTTGTCTTTTCGATTTCTCGATCTCGAGATCCCATGAGTAATTTTCATAGCTGAATACGTTGGCTTCTGGTGCCTGAGAGTAGCCACAATTGGGGCAGTCTTCCAGTGGTTGTCGGGCTATATGAACTATGTCCAAGATTCGGCCCCAGAGAAGATTCTCCTCGTACCTGGAATGCAGTCAGCCTATCATGCGTGTAAAGTTGTGTGTCATCTCTAAGGATTGTTATTACCGCAATTCCTCCAGACCCTGCTCTGAGATGTTGGCCTTGTCATTGTCAGGCAATGGCGCTGAAATAAGGCCAGCTATGTCCCGTCTTCTCGTTGGCCCTTCGACAGTTTTACCCGGGATTTCTTGGCCGTTGCTGTTGTCACCCGTGCTTTCTGTATCTATTAGTTGTTCGAGGAAAGCATCAGGGTTATTAATGTGGCTGCGCGATTCTTTTCCCGCGAAGAGGGCCTTTGATAATCTGCGCGCGACAAATCCTGCCTCGTCATACCAGAATTGATCATCCTCGGCTTTGGGTGGTGGTAAGTCCGCCCCTTTGATACCTCCGCTGTGCTCATCATACTGCGGGTTGTTGACCATTCCGTCCCAGAAAATATATATGAGATCGACTAGAGTTCTGCAGTCCTGACGTTCCGCGGATCCCAAAATGTAATGCCTCTGAGCAGTCCTCTCCACCAGGGTTAGAAATGGCGACAGGTTAAGCAGACATGCCACCAGTGATTCTTGGAAAGTATCTTCTGCTGGCTTGCCGTTTATAAGCTCGGGTTTGATGGGAAGGAGCTGCGTGTCGGCATTGGTCACTTCGTTGAAGTAAACCGTGGGGACTTTAAAATGTGCCAGTTCCCGATACCCAGCAACTTTATCAAGCACAATTCGCCTGGGGTCGTCATCCGCCAGTTCTGGGTCCATTCCATATTCGATGGGATTTCTGACCGTTACGATCTTCTTATGGCAAAGGAAATCCTCTGGCGGAGCCTCGTCGGGTGCATTGGCAGCCATTGTAACGTAGGGTGTTGATACGCAGATACGAAGTGGAGGGAGGGATTGCCCGATAAACCAAACCTCATGAAGGTGGCTAAGGGAAAGAGCATCACCAACTTCTAGTTCGTGGGCGCTTCAGATGTTCCATGCAAAGTAATAATACAGTCTTTGTCGGCCGAATCGCCGGATCCGGCTTTGAGAGTCTGGACATGCAAAGCCCCCAGGGGTGAGACAGCAGCCACAAAGGGGAAGACGACAAAGCTTTGTCTCACCCCGGCATGCCTAGGTTCGGATGCGGCGTCATTGCCAAATGAGATTACTAGACTTAGAGACTACTAATCCCAATTTCGGCGTGGCATATCCTCCAAGGAATGGCAAATCGCTGAAATGAACTCATATTTCTTGCAATAGAGAGTTGCGATATAGAAGATACTCCTTCGATGTCGACGCCCAATGCTTCGAATTCGAGTTAAATCAAGAGTACTGAACATGGGGTTCAAGTAAAGGTCTTCTTCGGTCGCCGTGATGTTGTTAGATATAATCATTGTGTTTCCGCAACAGCTTCGGTCACCGTAGACAGGGGGGATAATAGGCACCACGATATCCATGACTAAAGGAGATACCCTGGGAAATGAAGTTATCAAGACGCCGACGATCGGATAATTGATGTTCTAGCTAAGATCTGATTGATGAGCATTCTTCGTGATCGGGGAGCCCTTCGTGATCCAGCTGTCCCAGCGCGTGGCGGGTCGGATGGCGATCCGGCGTTAGTGGAATTAACCGGAGCCGAGAACGGCTATCGTTACCCGATTCAACTCCGGCTCGCCTGTTGGACTCGGGCTGCGATACCCGAGCCATAAGTTAAAAGCACCAACTTCCTGTGCCTATTGATGATTCGCCAATTCAACTTCAAGATCTTCTTTCTCTTACCTGTCTCTCATTCACCTGATTCTAAGACCCTTCCTCAATCAAACATATCTCTGTTCCACACACAATGGCTAGCCCAGCCTGCTGCCGCATCCCCCCGGTGTCCGCGGACTACACGCCCCAAGGGACTTGGGATACAGTAGCCGACTTCAAGACCTGTAAGCTCTCCTTAACTTGCACTACCCTACAAGCCATCCCTTTGCCCCCTCCATCTCTATTTTGCTATATTTAATAAAACAATTACTAACTCGTGGAACCAGACGTCGCCAAATCCCCCACCGCCGGGACCGCCGCCCCCAAGCGCGGCCTCATCTTCCTGTATGATGCCTTCGGCTTCGCGCCGCAGACACTGCAGGGCGCAGACCGTCTGGCGCAGCTCCTGGGCGACGATACTGTCGTGATCCTGCCGGACCTGCTCGAGGGCACGCACCCGGAGTTCAGCTGGCTCCCCGCCGACACGCCCGAGAAGCAGGCCCTGGTCAAGAGCTGGTTCGACAGCGTGGGCGACTACCACAAGTCGAAGCCCAAGCTGCTGCGCGTGCGCCAAGCCGCCGGCGAGCGCTTCGCGAGCGTCGAGAGCTGGGGCGTGTTCGGGCTCTGCTGGGGCGGAAAGCCTGCCGTCTTGGCCAGTGGGCTGGGCAATGAGGGTGAGGGAAGGCGGATCAATGTCAGCGGGACGGCACATCCTGGGTAAGTTTTCTTTCATTTAATCAACTAACTATCGTGGTATATTGAGTGCTAATACGTTATCTTCGTGATGGTAGTGCACTTGCTGCAGCCGATGCGGAAGCACTGACGATACCCCACATCGTCCTCGCGTCCAAGGATGAGCCAGCCGACGTCGTGTCGCAGTACAAGGAGATACTCGAAGGGGGCCAGAAGGGCAAGACGGGAGTCGTTGAGACTTATGCCACCATGAACCATGGTTGGATGGGTGTCCGGGCCAAGCTTGACGTGGAGGATGACAGGAAAGAATACGAAAGGGGTTACAAGCAGGTCGCGGATTTCTTCAACAAGCACCTGTAGCATCGCAATTACCTAAACCAGGCGGCTCTTGAGTAAAAGACTTATAGTACGTCTTGCGATAATGGTTTCATTCATCAATACAAAGAGTAGAGTCAACCTAAAAAATGTCCGTTCAAGTAACCCCAATTCAATGTCGGGCTCAAGTGGATCAACTAGGGGCGAGTTGGTGGATCAATTAGATGAGAGCTGGATAGTGACAGAATACATAAGCTGGCTATCTTCTATTTACGGTGCTGGTAGAAAAGCAATCACCGACCTGACCTCCATTTGCTCGCCTGGTTCCTAAAGATTGACCTCTTTCATTATGCTTGATCTGGAACCTCAAGCTTCCCAATCACACCCTCAAAAAGTTTAGGTAAGATCTCCGCGGCGTCAACCTCAAAGAAGAAGTCGTTGCTGGTGAGACCCTCCTTAGCTTTGGGGTCCGGGTTGATGACGGCAATCCGCGCACCCTTCTTTCGGGCTTTCTCGGTGTACCCTGCGGCAGGGTACACAGCTGCCGCAGTGCCGATGACTAGCATGACGTCGATCGGCTCCTTCTTCACCCAGGCGTTGACCTCGTCAAGCATGACGTCGTCCAGGGGCTCGTCGAACCAGACGACGCCGGGGCGCAGCAGCGAAGTCTTGCCCGAGCGCTTGCAGCT
This sequence comes from Apiospora koreana, assembly GCA_017163955.1. Classification (NCBI taxonomy): domain Eukaryota; kingdom Fungi; phylum Ascomycota; class Sordariomycetes; order Amphisphaeriales; family Apiosporaceae; genus Apiospora; species Apiospora koreana. Next base: position 2,577,465 of record JAFHKQ010000007.1, on the reverse strand, counting down.
GGGGCACAGGGGCAGGTCCTCGGTCTTGATCTTGGGCGTGGGCTTCTTGGGGTCCAGCAGCGGCAGGGTCTTATCCACGGCGTATTCCTCCGAGGCAGGCGCGAGGGCCGGGCACAGCGGGTCGCGCAGGTTGTTGGGCTCGATGTAGTTGCACTTCTCATCGAAGCACTTGACGTCAAACAGGTTGCCGTGGAGCATGCGAAGCATGTCGGGCGTGTGCCCTGCGCGTGGAGAGAGTCCTAGTGGTACGTTGTCAGCCTCACGACAGGAGCAAGAAAGGAGGGGTAAAAGGTTCAATACTGACCATCGACGTTCTGAGTGAGGCACATGAAATTCTTGTTCTTCTTGGCCAACTCGGCTAGAGCATAGTGACCAGCATTGGGCTTCGCCTTGAGAGCTAAATGGCGTCGCCACGAGTAGAACAGCCATACGAGGGCCGGGTCTTCCTCGAAGGCATCGGGCGTTGCCAAATCTGTAGGGTCGTGGTTGCGCCACAAGCCACCGGCTCCTCGAAAGGTTGGCAGTCCAGAGGCAGCAGACAAGCCGGCACCGCAGAGGGCCAGAACGCGGTCTGAGACTTTTAGCAGCTTCTGAAACTCAGCGATGTTGGTGCTGGCGGGGTTGCCCTTGCGGCCAGGCATCTTGTGAATGTCGGTGGAATGACTGGCCCACGTCACGCCGTCTGACTGCAATATTTGATGGAAGAAGACGTTCGATGTGCGGTATCAGTTCTTGAGCTCAGAGAGTACATTGATCAGGCAGGTTAATCTACGTAATACAATGAGTAAGTAAATGTCAATATTTATAGGCAGGTATAACCGGCGTAACTCCTTCGCCGGATCAAAGGCTTGAATGTTCATTCCCTTACATTGACTTTGAGGAGTCGTAGCTGTAGCCTGTAGCTTCCCGACCTATTACAAGCTCTCCCGCTAAGGCGCAGCGGTTGCCTGCTAACTTGCACACTGAAAGCGGGGCATGAACACCCATAAACACCAACATTCCAGTCCTCCAAGCCCCGAACAGCATCATTCTGCTGCCCGCACGTGGGACAATTCAATCAATCGCCCGCTGATCATGAGAAAATGAAGTTGCCTACTGCCTCTACTGAGCGGATTCGATGAGTTGCAAAGCATCCATGATTAATTGACTGTTCTGTAGAAAATGCCTGGAACAGTGGGACATGTAGTGAGTGATCTCCAAATACAACTCCACAATCTCCAACCCTGCGCAAAGTAGAGTACAGATTCGTACTAAATACATGTATTGATGTCGAAATCGGTCGTTCACGTTATCGAGGAAATAAACAAAGCGATTCAAGGAAATACCACAGCGATGTTACCTTCGCCCAACCCTGAGTGAAAGACCTCAGTACCCATAAAGGTTGATAACCGACCCGGCCCCGACGGTACGTTTGATTCGCACGTTTTCTCGCCTCAAAAGAACGCGCATCGCCCAACATAAAACCACGCCTGCAACACAATAGGCCGCCGACGCACCAAACCCAATCAAAAAGCGCGGCCCGTCCGAGCTGGGCCACAAGTACGGCCCATAGATATATCCCATGGTGACGCTGCCATTGAGCATCGCCAGTGCAACCTGTCGTTCGGGGCACATTAGTAAGAGGGTATTTTCTCTTTGTTGACCACACAGCTTGCATGCCGGGGGACTCGGGGGCTAGGGACCGACTTACCGCCTTCTTTTCTGGACTCTGTGAAAGTGTTGCTGCCATCCAGCTCACGATCAACGGCGTGATCATGTATCCGCCCGCTGGAAAGATGAAGCAGGCCACGTACCGACCGGTCGGGTTCATCGTGGCTGCGGCGGCCACGAATCCAGCCGTCTCGAGGGCTAGACCGCCAGTGAGGTGCCAGGTGCGCTCATGGAACCAGCCGGAACTCCACGCGACCGTTATGCTTGCCAGTGCTGCGCAGAGATAAGGGGGGCATGCGAGCAACAGCGCTTTTGTGTCGCCATAACCCAGATCCGAGATTATCCTAAGGAACAAATGTCAGAAACGAAGAGGTCGGCTTCTGGCTGGTATTGGGCGTCACTTACGTCGGGAGGAAGTAGACGAAGTTCAGAGGCAGATTGGTGACGTGCGCCATGAGGCAGAACAGCCACGTCCTCTTGTCCGATGCAGCCTGCCGGAACCCAGTCCACACCGAATCGGTGTCCTTGGCTTCGTCAAGCCGGTCCCTCCGTATTCGCTCAGCTGCTAACCGGCCCTCTCTTGCGTTGAGCCACCGTGTCGTTTCATGGGTGTTGGGTAATAGCCAGAAGGAACACGCTGCCATCAATGCAGATGCCGCGCCTTCGATGAAATACATCCTGCAGAACCGTCATTTATTAGCAGAATGGACCGTCCCGGAAACGGACGGGAAATGGATGGTTACCACCTCCAACCCTCGATGCCATGGATCCCGCCCAGATCATTGAAGATACGAACTGCTATCAGGTTGACAAGCCCTATTCCAGTCAGGGAAGCGCTGTACATGATGGCGAGGCGCGCCGCAAGCTCTGTTTTCGCCAGTCAGCCTCTGCTATCCCTCGCAGGCAGTCTCGTCCTCGAGCGTTTGACTCACCTTTCCTGGTATAAAACGTCGCGAGAAGGTAGCAGGCGCCTGGCCAGAACTGCATTGTCACTCAGCTTTGCTCTAAAGGCTCAATTGAAACAATGGGGTTATCTGACTGGCGCTTCAAAGAATCCCAGCAAGAACCGACAAGCGATGAGACCTCCGTATGAGCGTACGAGGCCAGTGGAAGCTAAACAGATCACGGTCAACATGAACCTCTCATAACCGCATCACGCGCAATGGCCAGGATCACATACCGGAGATTACAGACCAGACGAACATCACGACGGCAAGATACGCGCTGGGCCGGACGCGCGTGAGCAACATGTTACTTGGAACCTGCATCAGTATGTAGCCGACATTGAGTATGGAGACGGCCGTGTTGAAGTTCTCGCCCTGCATATCCAAGTCACGCTCGAGGTGATTGAGACGCGCCTGGGCTAGCGACCCACGATCGATATAATTGAGGAAGTACATGAGCCACAGTGTAGGCTGTGATGACGACTCAGTCAACTGGCAGAACTTGGGTATGAAGGGGTAATCACTCACCATGATCCACCTATCCAGTTTGCGCACGAGACGGATTTCTTCAGGATCCGTTTTGGCGAGCGCGCCGGCGTAGTCGCCTTTGGCAGTGGAGTCATTGGTATGGTACGTCGACACACTATGCCTCTCTCCCATCTCAACTGCAGACGCAGTCTCCAGGGAACTCTCGCGGGCAGTCATATTGCAGACCGACGGGGAAAAACAGATTAGCGGATGGAGGGCAGATGAATAGAGAGATACTACTTCGACATTCGAAACACCCCATCTCAGACACGAGCGAAGTCAAAATTTATATCGAGTGCTTGGATATCACCATGCCCTTGACTTATTATCCTGGATATTCTACATAGGTCGGATGAGCCGTGGCACGGCATGTGCATTCACATGCAGTACGATTGAGATCGTCATCTCATCGGAACACGCCCCGATCTGCTTTGCACAAGATCTCAATGTCACATCCGAATAATGCGACGACGCCCCCTTTAGAACAAATGAAAAAGCATGACGCTCCGAGGTCTTGAGGATCTACTTCTAATCACTGCTCGGATGGGAAGGTGAGATGCGAGAGCTGATTTTCATATCGGGTTGCAACATATGTGTACTTATGTATATGCTTGAGTCTGTTCTACCCAAGGTTCAAAACCAGACAAATCAACTCGCAGATTGCCATACACATCCGCACGACTCCAGTCCACACAAATATGCACCATCTGAGGTCTCAAGCGTCGGCTTTGATAAGATCAGCCGCCTGCAGTGTCGATTGGTTAGCACGGAAGTTGCCAGTGTTCCACCTGACGAGGTGGCGCTAGAGTTAACCCTCCCTCGCTGTATCTCTCGTGATACACGGACATGGAAGATAACGTCAACTCACCTTCTCCGCAATGGCATACACAGTCTGGCAAGTATTTGCCCCCGGCAGCGTGGGCATCACGCTGGCGTCGATCACGCGCAGACCCCGCACCCCGTACACCTTGAGCTGCTCGTCCACGACACCCCCCAGCTCGCGCGGCAGCATGGCCGCCGTGCCGCTGGGGTGGTACTCCGAGGGGCTCATGCTGCGGCGGATGTAGGCCGCGATGTCCTCGTCGCTGGTGACGTTGGACCCCGGCATCATCTCGTAGGGGTCGTAGTCCGCCAGGGACGTGTTGAAGTGGTACGCCCGCGTGAAGCGCACGAACTCGGTCAGGATCTCGAGGTCCAGCAGGTTGCTGAGCGCCCGGTAGTCCACGATGGGCTCGCTCGTGGTGGGCGCCGTCGTGTTCAGGCGCACGCTGCCTCGGCTCAGGGGGTGCAGGAGCACAGAGGTCCCGGCGGGCATGTTGGCGCCGGATAACGATAGGCTGTAGAAGGCGGTGTTGGGCGATCGTATGGATGTTGCCAGGGCGCTCATCTGGGCTTTGTAACCCTGGAGTCATTTTGTCAGTAGACTTGGATGGAAGGAAGGATGATCACGTCAAGGGGCTGCTTACCGCTATTACGGTGGGGTCGGTGTCGGGTGGCAAGTAGGCGGCATGGTCCTGGGCTTCGAGCTTCGATGCTATGGCCTCGTGTCGCACGGGAGAGATGACGGGCATGCCGAGCCATGCAGCTACGTTGCCTATGCCTATCGAATAGGGGCCTGCGGATGATTGGGGCTAAGACAACGACTATCTTGGTTGGGGAAAGCATCAAGATGCCATTTCAATCACCTACCTGTTCGGTTCTTATTCCACACCTCCTGGGCCCAGTTGCTAAAGTTGCGGTTCGTGATCAGGTCCATCGGGCTTGGGTGTATGGTGAAGTTCCGCACTGCATTTCCAGTGTCAGCCATCAACTACGAGGAAAAGGGGGCGAGCACACGTACGCATGATCGCCACACCAAGCATCGGATGGTCCTGGAAATTTTCCCCAACACCAGGCAGGTCGACGAGCGTCTCAATCCCAGCTGCTTCCAGGTGCTTCTCCGGTCCCACGCCGCTCAACTGCAGTAGTTGAGGCGTGTGCACCGCGCCCGCAGCAAGGATGACCTCCCTTTTGGCCTTGACGAAAGCCTGCTTGGTCGCGTTCTTGACGGGCATCTGGAAAATGACTCCGTTCGCAGTCAAATCCTCATCGATGCTTATCTTGGTGACTTTCGAGTTATAGATCAAATCATAGCTGGTTCGGTTAATGCCGTCATAGTGACCAGTCCGCGCGTACGACCGCTGCACCTTGTTCGGGTCCATGAACGTGGGGAACCAATACACTCCGGCGCGGCCCGCACCGCTGTCAAGAGGAAACTTGATGCCAGGGATTTCACGGAAGGCTTCGATTTGTGGAACGAGTCCGGGGTATTGGAACGACGGCCACCCCGCATGCACGCCCGACGTATCACCCCAGTATGATTTATCATAAGTGATATCAAAAGCATCCCTAACTTCGGGGCCAGGCTCCGTGAAGGTCAATGCCTTCTTGAAGTATGGCAGTAGGCCATCCCAGCCCCATGGCGAAGCGCGCCCGCTGCCGCCCCCGCGGAACAGCTGGCCCCAGCGGTCGTAGTCCTCGGACGTGCCGCGCACCGTCATCATGGCGTTGACGGCGGAGCTGCCGCCCACAGCTTTTCCGATCAGCACCGGGTACGACGCGTTGTGCAGCTCGGGCTGCGGGACCGACTGGATCCGGTAAAAGTAGGGCGAGCTGATGCCGCCGAAGCCGCCGCGGACTTCGGTCACGGCTTCGGAGTCGGCTAAGGCGCTGTTCAATATAGATTCACTCTCGCCTTACCTCACACCTTAGAAGGAGTATATACTCACGAAGTGGGCCGTTCTCGATCACCAAGACCGTCGCTATAAAGAAGTGTCAGCTAGTCCGCGTACGCTGTCTTGTCTGACCAGTACTGCAAGTCGTAGTGTGGTTACTTACCACTGCCGTCCTCTGACAATCGGTCTGCGACCGTTAAACCCGCAGTGCCGCCGCCTACAATTACATAGTCGTATGCATTATTCACGAGAAAAGGGTCGTTTATGTAGCGTGGGCGCAGTAGTCTGCCGTTGCGAGGTGGACGAGCAACAGCGTTTTCTGTCAAGCTCAGGGCAGCGAGTGCCAGAACGGCGATTTTCTTCGAATACCACATTTTGATGGAACGCGGCAGGTTGAATGGACCATGGAAACTTACATCTCATGCGGCGAGTCCGCGACAGTTATACTGCATCGCTGTATCCGTGGCTGCAACATACTCGTGCAGTGTCAAGAGCATCCGGTGCCGCCAATGGTTCGTACAACTCCTCACTTTCGATGGTATGGTACACGGGAATAAGCATTGGCATCTTCTCGGCGGCATGGCCAGGCCTGATACCTAATAGAGCAACAAGATCGTATCACTCAATGAGAGAGACAACCCGGGGCAATGTTTTGCGGCAGGCGAATCAACGAACAAACTGTTACGTTAATAAATCTATAAAAATGATCTCGTTCCTGCACGTTGCGTGCATATTTCCCCGGATTCCTGCTTAACCATAGTGCTTGGCAATCTCGCGGGCATATTACTGCTCACCGTCGCCTGAAGCCAATTGCTGTTTAACCGAGCAAGCTTCGGCATGCGTGTTCCGGCAGCTGAAACCACGATCTGAAAGGCTTCGGGGAATCGACTAGCCATCATACAATAATACGATCGAGTAGAATGTGTCATTATGTTCCATTAATGGCATCTACGCCCACGTTGCCGGTATGAATGGCAAAATCGCGCCAGCATCAACGTTGCATAATTTTATTCTCCGTCATCTGGCTGCTTTCCGAAAGAGATATATATGTCTCTAGATGATTGTGAACCCGTAAGGCATGGGCTCGGCGCCTTCCATCCAGTCCTTGCCTTCCATCAAGTTCGTGTGGTACGCGAGCTCCTGCTCGTAGTTAGTCCTTACTATACCGATGCGTTGGTATGTGGAGTAGCCCTGTCGCTCATACGCATAGGCCAGCACAAGAGCCACTTGTGGGAATATCATGAAGAGATAAAGCGCCAGCGGCCTATCAGTGGTTGCATCGTTGAAAGGAAAAGACTTCATACAATGATCCAGGAAGAAGGGTAGAACCAGTGACTGCTGCCAGGTCGACGCATGGATTCTCAATGTTGGCTTGTCCCCAGAGCCATCCAAGAAGGCCGACTGTAGCAAGCCCTTGACTTTCAGAGAGGCGGACGAGACTTCGCCGAACGGGTTCCTACCACATGTCTCGACGATGCAGGAGGTTACAAGAGGGACTTTCAACTCCTCCAGCTGCTTTCTCTTCCATGCATCCGCATGCTTTTGGCCATTACCTCTTCGTCGGTCACCAAGCCCGGCGCGGAACGCGCCTATGGATTGGTTCATGTCTTCCTCATCCCAGAACCTGACCTTGGTGTCCACAGATACCCACGACCAAGATGGGCCCTTGTACTTCGACGTCCGAGGACCAGGGAGTGTTTCGACCCTCCAGATCAGCTGACGGCGAAGCCATGGCTCCCATAGCCCTGCTTTATACCTCTGGTGTCCCAAGAACGCAGCCATCCTAGCTGCTACGCCAGAAAGTGCAGGGAGTCGGTCTGTGTCCCTGGTCAGGCGTAACGCCGAGTACTGTTCAACGATACGGATCCAATCCTCGCCGGCCTGTTTCATAACAGCGACCGACTTCTTGGGGAGCCTCTCGGATGCTCTACGTTGAACCGTGAGCCCAAACAGAACTGCATTCCATATTTCAGTACCTATGGCACTGGCTGAGGATTGGCTGCGTGGATCGCGACGATCCGGATCTGGATTCATGCTTCTTTCGGAATCGAGAGCAAAATTCCATTTGACGATTGGCAGCGATGGTATGCTTCCGCATTCGCAAACTGTCACCATCCGACATTCCCATACCAACTCTTCCCTACAGAAATGCAGAACCCGAGGAGAAAGCAAGCGTTCCTGAAACACCCAGCCCCTGGTCAGAAGTGGGTTGTCCCATTTCGACTTTTCAGACAACGGGGAGGTCCAATGAGAGAGGCGGCGGCGAACTCCTATATCAACGGTGTGTCCATTCTGATCTGTCCAGCACATCACAGGCTCTTCGGCCACCGCAAGCTCCCTAGGGAACAGACCGTCATTCCCGGACGCAGCCGCAGTAGCGGCTAGAGTGATGAAAGAGTTGTTGTATATGTCCGCCATCTTTGCCGATTCCAACTGCCAATCGCCAGGGTCATCCTGCAGAATGCAGAGAGAATCAATCCACAGATTTCGGATCTCAAGGCGCAAGCAATAGCTGATGGCCTGCTGGAACGTATGTGGTAGGTCCTCCCACGAGATGCCTGCTTTCCTATCTTCGAGGTTGGCAGTGGTCAGCGTGCAGCGTAACGCTTGACCCCAGCAATGGCTTAAGGCAGCATATTCACCGCTTTCAACTGGACTGTTCTCTACAACTTTGACCGAAATAGTTCCATCAGAGACGTCGAGAGAAAGTATGCGGCGAGGTAAAGGGGTTTTCGCTTGATCATAGCATTCGTGTTTGTCAAGGCAGGTTTGAAGTCTGGCCTTCACCCAATCCAAGCCTTTCTCAGACATTGGGTGGTTACTGATGGAGGATCTTGGCTTAATTGCCTTCCATGGTGGAGGCTGACCTTGGGCTATGGCTTTATAGAACGACTAAATTAGATGCTTTACGAGAAAGGCTCGTGGAATATTAGCGCCCCGGACTCACATTCTTCACGTTGGTTAGCCTGGTAGAACTCCAGTTCAACTCTGGGACGATCTTGTTTGAAGTGAATTTCCACGATCAGTGTATCATGGTCTCGAAACCCATAGCCGTATAACGATGAGGAATCTTCCAAGCACCAACTGTCATCTTCCATGAGTCGCAATCCTCTGAGTAGGATATCACAGGATGAACATTGGTTGATACCGGCTGACTGTATAAGCTCATATGGCTTGCATTCAAGGACGACTCGAGACGTCCTTCCGTTCCGTTGAAGGCCATGGCAAATCTCGCAGACTGTTGACATGGTGAGTAATCGACTAGGAGAAATAGTTCTGTATGAGAGTTGGTGAATTGTTTGTGAAACGGCATGAGAACTTGGTGTAGATGCCTGGGACGCATGTAAGCTTGGCAATTGATTGACTGGCAAGCAGGCACAGTTCGGGTACATATCCGCCTTCGTTCATTGGTGGCATTGGAAGCGACTACAACATCCGTAAAGAGTATCTCTAGTGGCTCAAAACCCGCATGTTCTGGCTTGACCTGCACGTCCTGAATAAGATGTGGCTGTAAGATTGTGGTGTGTATATACTGGCACTATCTATCTATACGCGAAAGAAGAATCAAAAAGTATGGAAGAGGGGATATCATGCCGTGGACTCATTACATGCGGCGTCCGCATTCTGTTCACTTCTGCACCGTTTTTTCAGACACCAATTTTCGAACGGACCGATGCTACAGAAAGTAGCAACATTTCATGTCAGGGATTGGACTTGGTGGACTACTGGGTCTTGCTCCGGAGACCAACCAATTCCAATGATAGTGAGGCTTAGAACGCGCCTTCACCGCCACCACCCACGATGCTAGCGGTCCAAAGTCCGACCAGTCCCCACCAACTGACCTTGTAGCCTCGCCAGAGCCCTTCCATGCCCTGACCCCTTTTGTACACCACCTCGGCAATCTTGGGCTGCTTGGCCTTCTTGCCCTTGACGGCCTTGGCGGGGGTGGCAGGGACGGCGTGGGTGCCCTCTTCGGTCGTGATGCTGTACATAGTACCCACAACTCCGTAGTACGGACCCGGCTCGACGATGGTGTCCATCTTGCCGGTCTCCTCTAGCGCACTGATGTGTGCCGGGTCCCTCAGCACGGCGGCCTGGCCTCTGCGAAGCACCGTCTCGAGCGGCAGCTTGACGAACAAGGACACGCACGAGGTGCAGAACTTGGCGACCGAGAAGGTGGTGGGCGAGAGCTGCTTGTCGATCAGGAACTGGGATCGGAGGACTAAAGGAGTTGATAGGGTGAGGATGGGGTGGATTAGGGAGTGGAGAATGGTAGGTGGGATGAGGGACGAGGGGCAGAGCCACGAGGGCAAGGCCCGCATCGTGGCGATCGTCCTTCGCGAGCCCTTGCCCGTGGGGGTGAGGATCAATCGTGTGCGCACGAGATCCAGTGGGGCCAAAATGAGGCCAGTGGCGACGGCTGCCGTGGCAGCAACGCATAGGGAAGCCCACGGATATGGGGAGGCGATGTCGACGAGGCGGTCCACGTCGTCCTTCACACCCAAGTCGGGCACGTTCAGCAGCGCACTCAGGAGACTGCGCGACCAGTTCTCCAGTAGGGACTGCAACACAGTATACAGGAAAGTGGCGTTAGAACCCTTCCACACACCCCAAGCGCTTTCCTTGGACCATAGCTGAGCTATCACATCAAAAATCGAATCTGGTCGTCGCAGATTAAGCTGGTGAGCCGGCGCTTCCGGCTTCTTCGCAAGTTGGGGAGACTCTACGGGCGAGGGTATGCTTTGCCTAGAGGACCGAGCTGAAGGGGTTGGCGTGTGGGCATAGGGCGCATTTGTTGTGAAATAGGAGTGTTCGTCGTCTGAATCCGACTCGGCGTACTGGAAGGTGGTTAGTAAAGGCCAGTAACAACAATGACATCTCCCAGTCATCGGAAGCTTGCAACATACCTCATCGTACGGTTCGAAAGCGGGCTTCAACGTCGGCTCTGCAATCCTTGCCCTCTGCTCCTCGACGACAACGGCCGCAGCCGTAGCTAGCCTTTCCACATCGTCTTGTAGGCGAACCTGAAGGACCGTCTTGGCCACCTCGAATGGCTGGGCCATCAGGACGCTCGTGTACTTCCATAACAGCTCGTCCACAAACTCCTTAACGCTTCGAATGGTCGAGGGTGAGGGGTCGTTCATGTAGTCCCTGTAGTCCAGGTCGGGAAAGATGTCGCGTGCCTTGGAGGCATACTGGCCATTTGCAGCTGGGGGAGCCGACGGTGCTGTCGCATTGTTGGCACGTGAAAAGGCATCCGACTGCTCGCCTATGGTGGGAGCCCTGTAGTAGGGCCGCAGGGGGTTGACGGAGTCTCGATTTGTGGAAGACATGATGTTGCCGAGGGGTCTATTCGGGGCCTATTCGCATTCTCTTCCGATCGGCGGTTGGGGGGGTGGGAGGAGAAGGGTGGCAGAGGGTGGATAAGATATTATACTTATCTATCTCAGGTCCTACAGCCAGAAGACGAGACACGGATGACTGGCGGGAGACCGGAGACTGAAGACTGGAGACTGGAGACTGGAGGAGAATAGCGGTAACTCCCTCTGGTAGCCTTTGGTTTGAAGTTTTCCTCTGATTGATTGGTCGCATCAATGGGGGTGGTGTTTGCATGACGAAAAATAGAGCAGCCCATTTCTAGCGTCCATGCGAATTAACCCCAACTCGCCGATTGTTGGAGCCTATTGTTTTCCAGGGAATTCAATTACATAAGGCACCTGTGAGAGGTCCCAAAGCTCAAAGCCAACTGGAGAGCTCCACTGCAAAACCACCCACCCACTGGTTGCACTGTATCTCCATTGCCCATAGCTCCCTGGGGTGTGAGGTGAGGTGAGGGGTTGATGCCTCTGGAACAACACCATCGACATTCATGTGCTTGAGACTGCTGTCTATTCTTTCACGCTGTTGTCCATCTGCTGGCATTTATACAATACTTGCACTAACCCTGCTTGTATCATAACCAAGACTGATCCAAACAAACAAGTCCCCATGCATTGATGAGCGGATATAGCGTCCAGCCGAGCTGCCGCGAATAGGACCTCACGCTGTGCAGAACAAAACCAACCTGCATCTCGGATGTCCACTGTCGGAGCTAAGCAGCCAAGCAGCGCACTAAACAAAACCGACCCCCCATGTCGTTCTGCCGCTCGCCTAGGTGGTGTTGGTGACGGACGGCAAAGCTAACCAAAAAGTTGTGATATTTTTTACAGATGGGCTTTGATTACGTCGCATACTGAACACTTGAACCACCAATAGACCCATTGCTCTGGACATGTGTGTTGGTTCAACTGTGGCCTTGACAGCGACCATCCTAAACGAACTCCCAACACCAGAATTCTAGTGATTTCGAGAGTGGAAGCCTTGCTTGTTGCTGCGGTACTTTAAGGGCGCCCCTCCGACTACTATTGACGCAGTAGTATAATCATCTACTTTACCTCCGAACCGAACCTCCGTTTTCCACTTTCCAGACCCTTCACCACAAAATGGCCGCAACTTCGCGCAGCTTTGCCCGGGCTCTCCGGTGCCTCAATGCCCCTTCAAAGTCGATAGCATCATGCGCACTGTCATCTCGTTCGCTTTCCAGCCCGCGGTCCCGGTTACCGAACCTCGCACAATCCCGCGCATTCAGTATAACGCCGCTCCGGCTCCACGGGCACATAACGCCTCCCAAGCCCGGTGAAGAGTACGCCGCTTCCGTCCCCTTTCGCCTCCTCCCCCTCCACCCCTCCACAACTTTACTCCCTATGGACTCTGGAACATATATCCCGAGAGGCAGATCCCACGTAACTAACCCAAAATCTGCGCAATAGACTCTACGTAACCTTCGTTGACAAGGAGGACCACGAGACCACCGTACTCGTGGCGGCGGGCGACAACCTGCTGGACGTGGCGCAGGCCAACGACCTGGAGATGGAGGGCGCGTGCGGCGGCTCCTGCGCCTGCAGCACCTGCCACGTCATCGTGACGGACGAGGCCATGTACGACCGCATGCCCGAGCCCGAGGACGACGAGAACGACATGCTCGACCTCGCCTTCGGCCTGACCGAGACCAGCCGCCTCGGCTGCCAGGTCGCCATGACCAAGGAGCTCGACGGCCTGCGCGTCAAGCTGCCCAGCATGACGCGGAACCTGCAGGCGAGCGACTTTGGAAGCAAATAGGTTAGCAGAAAGACAAAACAAAAGGGGACAGGGGAGGTCGAGTGATGCTGCAGAGTGCGCTTAAGTGACGAAGGGCGGCAGGCAGGTATCCCAGGCAGGCTACATCTGCGTTTGTATAGAGTACCCATGTTAGACGGTTTATCACGGCATGTGTAGCGAGGGGCAATATATGCCTGGAGTTGGACGGACGCGGACAGGGCGGATTCACTTGTCTTTCGATGTACATGTACCATCATGCAGAATGTGCGTTTTTATTACGACGCACTACATAGACCATCTCCACGAGATTATGAGAACTATAGTTCAAAGCATGGGCTTCAATTCGATGAAGGTAGTATCAATACTTGGGGAGCTCGATCTAGGTTGGTTTATGATTGAAATGGACTAGGTGTGTTATGCTGTCACGATTTGACTATGACTTCAGATGGTTCTGGTTGCAAGCAGGCAAATCATTAAGGGGGCGGTTGGGTGATTTCAAATATTGGACGAGAAAGCTGCTGGATGCAGCAAGACTGGCTCAACATACAGAGTCTGCCATTACATATAACTTTTCAGGGGTATCACCAGCCTCCATTATGCCTCTTCGATGCGACCCTTCTTCATGTCTCCACCTCCTCCGCTCGCAATGAGGTCCAGGAAGCCCTTCCGGCTCATGTCAATGACCTTGTCCTTGCGGGCGGCGACGCCGACGAAACCGTCCTTGCGGGCCTCGCGCTCGGCCTCGACACCTCGGACCTGGGCGGCGCGGACGGCGTTGAAGAGCTTGACGACACCGCGCTGGGCGACCTTGCGCAGCTGGCGCTCCTTCTCCATGACCTGCCCCGTGCTAGCCTCGAGCTCGCCCGTGGCCTCGTTGCGCGACGCCACCAGCACGTTGCGCACGCGGCCCTTCTCCAGCGCCGCCAGCTTCTGCACCCGCAGCTGCTTCTTGGCCTTGCCCTCGAGCACTGAGTCCGTGATGGCCTGCGCCGCCTTGTGCGCGTCCACGCTGCGCGACAGCACCGGATCCGCCCGCCTCGTTGTGGGCAGCTTGGTCGACAGGATCTTGCTCAGCGAGGTGGCGAAGGCGCCCGGGTCGTTACGTTTGGACTTGGGCTTCTTGCTGCCGGATAATGTGTCGTCGTCATCGTCATTGTCTTCGGCGTCCGAATCGTCTTCGAGGTCGATGTCAAACTCGTCGTTTTCCTCCAGCTCCTCGTCCTCGGAATCTGATTCCTCGGCGTCTTTGTTTTCGTCCTTGGCTTGTTTTGTCTTCTTGGCTTTGGGCTGTGCTGCCTTGGTCGGCGCCGCTTTCCGCTTGGTGAGCTTGTCGCGTGTGGATGTCTCGTCGTTGTCGCCCTCCGAGTCTGACTGGCCAGATTCCGAGTCGGCGCCCGAGCCGGCAGACGAAGCGCCGTCGTCTACCACGGCGTTGTCGAGGTCATCTTCCGAGTCCATGAGATCGACGGGCTTGAAGCCCTTGTTGGTTTCGGTGGGTTTCTCGTCATCTTCGTCGGAATCACTGTGGTAATGCTTTTGCTTCTTGTGTTTTCCTAAGGTCTTTTGGGCCTTCATGCGCCCTTTCAGGCTGTAGTCCTGATGACTCCTTTTCTTTGCGTTGGGGCCAGCCATTTTTGTTGTGGTGAGAAATATTGCCGTTGCAGGTTGAGGTTGACGGGCGTTGCACTCAATCACTCACTTACTTACTTCCCAAAGCGACTGGATGCAAATGCTTGCAGAAAAAAAGTTGGAAAGTTCAGTTAGCGATTAGCGAGGGGCGTTCTCTTATCGCATGCTCTGATTGGCTGCGCTGATTTCACCGCCTGCCGCCTACACCACTAACTAGTACATAAGTACCTACAAGAAGTACCCATGCGACTCTTTTGTTTTTAGCCCCGTGTCCGAGTGCCTTAAATAATCTGCGAACTAGGCTGCTGGGCTGCTGGGCTGCTGGGCTCAGTGCTGCTGGGCAACTAGGTTAACTGTAAAGCAAACTGAACTGTGGATTCCAATTGTCTCTCCAGGTGGATACGCCCTCATATCCATCGTCTTTAGATCCCGAGGTTCAAGCCGCTGGGCCGACTGGTGTGAATACACCCCGCCTCTCATTAACATGTCACATGTATTATTCTAAGAAACCTATCATGGTTGATTAGATTTGAACTTCCTATCGTTTTTGCGAGACTTCTAGGGCTTGATTGTTCTGTTCCCTTCTATACTGCTTCACGCCTAGTCAACACAGCGTTGCTTATCCTCGTGTCGTTCGAGAAATTTATTCAAGGGAGGTCGCTGTCCAAACATGCTGAGCAGCCATATACGCAAGCTACAAATCTGAGCCTCCTATTTAGACAATGGCTCGCCCCATGAGAATACCGCGAGCCCTCGCCTCGAAGGCTCTCGTGGCAGCTCCTGTCCATGCCTCCCGTCCCGCCTTGCTCTTGGCACCAATCTCATATCTCACTGTTCAGAAGCGTCACGCCAGCCAGCAAAA
The DNA here is from genome assembly GCA_017163955.1 of Apiospora koreana. Classification (NCBI taxonomy): domain Eukaryota; kingdom Fungi; phylum Ascomycota; class Sordariomycetes; order Amphisphaeriales; family Apiosporaceae; genus Apiospora; species Apiospora koreana. Next base: position 2,562,001 of record JAFHKQ010000007.1, on the reverse strand, counting down.
GCCTTTCTGGGCTAGCATGAAACCGTTGGCTTCAATCAAGGAGCCCAACCCAGCTAAAACAAAATCTGATGATGAACCAAAACCCCTCCCAAAGACGGCAAAGTGGGACATTACCAACACAACGGGCAACCTGTTGGAGGGCAACACTATCGACCTGACCAATCCCAAGCTCAACACCACCAGAGTCTTGGACCGTCATTGGTTGCGTGACGGGTGTCAGTGCAGTGCCTGTTGTGATCCTCACTCGGGTCAGAAAAACTTTGGCACTACCGATGTGCCCCAAGATCTGCCAATTTCAAGCTGTCGAAAGACCGAAAACGGGGCTCTTGAGATCGTATGGCATAACGACTTCCTGACCAGTGGCCGTGAATCTCATACCTCGACGTATCCAGCCGAGCAAGTTGAATCCTTCTTTACGACTTCTCATTTCACCAGAATTGACTACCCATCCAAGGTACTTTGGGACAAGGAGACAATCAACCAAAATTTGATGTTTGTCGAGTATGATGACTGGATGAAGAGCGACGAAGCTGTTGATGCTGGAGTGAGAATGCTTCATACCCATGGCATCCTCTTCATCCGGAACGCACCTCACTCTGAGGAATCTGTCATCTCCATGTCGGCTAGGATTGGCAACCTCAAAGAGACCTTGTACGGACGCACCTGGGACGTCCGCTCGAAGCCGGAAGCCGAGAATGTCGCCTACACTAGTTCCTTCCTTGGGTTGCACCAGGACATGTTGTATCTCAGAGACCCGCCTCGTCTTCAGCTATTGCACTGTCTCGAGAACTCATGCGAGGGCGGAGAATCGCTCTTCAGCGATGCCAGTCTCGCAGCTCACCTCATCCGGATAGGTTCTCCGGAGACCTCAGAGGTACTGAACAAGCAAATGGTGAAGTATCATTATAAGAAGCACGGTCACTATTATGAAAACAACCACCCCGTCATCAACTCGTACGACCACATCCGGTGGTCGCCCCCTTTCCAAGCACCTCTCGCCAATCTCATGTACAGTCCAGAAGGCAGCAACAACTACCGCAAATGGGTTTCAGCGGCCCGCAAGTTTCAAGAGTTAATGGAGAAAGAGGAGTTCCTTTTCGAGTACAAGATGAATCCGGGCGACTGCGTCATCTTCGACAACCTGCGAGTCGTTCACGGAAGACGTGCCTTCGATACAAGCGCCGGTAGTAGATGGCTCAAAGGCACCTACAATGCGCACGATGTCTTCTCGAGCAGATTAAAAATAGCTTGTGCGGACCCAGCCGTAGCGAAGTCATCGACGGCGCCCTCAATGCTCAATCAGGTAAAGGTGCTGAATAAGAAGCATCAAATCTGGGAGGAACTTGACCTGACGGGGGCGGAGGAAAACAGGTTTAGACGTATGAGGGTTGGGATGAAAAGTTGATCTCCCCCATTTCGATGTCGAGATCATTGGCAACTAGAAGCAACTATGGGATAAATAGCTCCCCTGGAATATGATATCAAACAACCTGATCCAATTCATGCCTTACGGCTTCATCCGTCACACTTGGAAAGAAACGTGCTACCCCAATCACTTCTCACATCATAACTGCTTTAGCCACATGGAACCTCTGAGCAATCACGACATAGCCCGCCGACAACAGACACCTGCGCAGCGACGTGGCATCGGCCTTCTTTGTCTCGTCATCCCCTCCTCCAAACCCGTCCTCGAGCGACTGGGCGATCGCGGGCCAGTGGAGAAACCCGACGGCGTCCACGTTTTCCTTCGTCAGTACGCGCCGCAACATCTGCTGCAGCGGCCCGTCCCGGGGCCACGTCACGGGCGCTGTGTAGGGGTGCTTGCGGCGGCGGTACAACTCGTCCGTGATGAAGGGGCGCGCGGCTTCGCGCAGGATCCATTTCTCCCAAAAATGGCTGAAGACACTAGTATTATTGTTATTGCGCCACCAGGCACTGCTGCCGCTCTGCAAACTACCACTGCCACCACCTCCGCTGGGATTCCCATTGCTGTCCTGTGACTGTGGGGGCTGGTAGCGCTCCTTGACGCTCGGTGGCATGCCGTTCACCAGCTCGACGAGGTGATGGTCTAGAAAAGGGGGGCGGCCCTCGATGCTGTGCGCCATCTCGCACCGGTCGCCCACAACAGTCAGGATCACGGCTGGTAGTTGTTTCTTGTTCCAGGCGTAGAGGGAGCTGTGCAGCGGGTGCCAGCGCTCGCGGATGTTGGTCCGGGCCGCAGCCGACCACGAGTCGGCCGTGGCGCGCAGACGTAGCCGCTCGTCGCATAAGGGGCGGAGGGAGGGGTGCAGCATCTCAGGGTCGGCCATGCCGAACGTTACGAGGTAGGGGACGAAGCGGTCTTGTGCTTGTTTCTTTTTGGCGCCATCAACATCATCCTGACCATCAAGTGTTTCGGGTCGCGTGTTGGTCGTCCCCAGGTTCTGATCTTTGTTGCGGCTGTGGTTGCGGGCCTGCTCGTGCAACGACACGCGCAGCTCAGGGGTTTGCTGCAGCGGATCCTGGGGCCGCGAGGGGTCGGCTTCGAGCAAGAAGTCTGAGAGGAACCAGTGGTAGCCGGCGAAGACCTCGTCGGCGCCCTCGCCACTGAGAATCACCTTGAAGCCGAGGTCCCGGGGCAGCTTGGACAGGGCCCACTTGCCGACCGTGTTCAGGTCGCAGGTCACTTGCTCGTTGTGCCAGACCGTGGCCTCGAAGTCGCGGGCGAAATCGGCCTCGGTCATGTCGATGGTGTGCATCTGGACGCCCAGGTAATCGGCCGTCCTTTGGGCAATCTCTGACTCATCGAACCCCGAGTCGGTTCCAAATTTGACACAGAAGCAGGCTATTCTGTCAGTGGGATTTTGGCTGCCCATGGACTCGCCTTGCTCCTCGACTAGGTGCTTGGTGATTCCTGCGACAGTTGAAGAGTCAAGCCCTCCAGACAGATATATCCCGACAGGGACATCAGCGTGCAGCCGTAGCCGAACAGCTTCTATAGTCTTTTCTCGTACTTGCTGTACCATCTCCTCCACGGAGCGCGTATCAACTTGCTTCTGTAATGCCATTTTCGTTAGTATGACCACCCATTTATCCCTCGGTTGCCGAAAGGTCAAAAGCCATGTTTACTCACTTTATCGGGGTATTCAAATTCCCAGTACTGCTCGTGCTTGATGCTGCCATCTGGAGATACAGTCATATAGTATCCAGGTTCGACCTACTCACATACACGCATTAACCTCTCCCTTTTCGCTCCTTCTTGTTATCGTCACTTACCCGCTTGACATTTTTAAACATAGTATTTGAGCACAGCGACCACGTATCCTGAGCAATGGCCTCAACTTCCCACTCGGGCTTCCAGCCGAGCGGAAGGAATGCCTTCACCTCGGCCGCGATCCACAGCTCCTTTTCCGAATGGCTGTTATCGTTACCGTCGCAGCCGTCATCAACGCAGTCACTGCCGCCACCCTCCGCCGCAATGGTCCAGAACAGGGGCTTGATGCCGAAGCGGTCCTTGGCGGCAACCACCTCGCCAGTGCGGTCGTCATACAGCACGAGCGAGAACTCGCCGCGCAGGTGGCGCAAGAACTCGGGCGCGCCGTGGCGCCGGTACAGGGCCACGGCGACCTCGGAGTCGCTGTGGCCCCGGAACTGGTAGCCGCAGTCGCGGATGCACTCGGCGCGCAGGCGCGCGTGGTCGTATATCTCTCCGTTGATGACGGCATGAACGTGGCCGCTGTCGTCGTGCAGGGGCTGAGTGCCGTCGGGGGTCAGGTCGTTGATGGAGAGGCGGCAGTGGGCGAGGCCTTTTCGTCCCCCGTGGTAGAGATACCGATTGAATCAGCCATGTCACTTCCACTCTCCGTTCGACTGAGGACTTGAACGAAACAAACAAGACGAGGTAGATCTTCATACCGACTTTGTTGGTTGGGTCGATCCAGACACCCTGTGCATCAGGCCCTCGATGGGCGATCTGCTCCAGGCTCGCATAGAGCCTCTTCTCGAGCTCGAGCTTGGCGACACTGCCGGTGTCGTCACTTTGCGCAACATTCACGGCGGCTGCATTGTTAGGCGGGGCCCGATTGAGCTTCACGACGACACTGATTCCACACATAGCGACCCGTACCGACCATGAACGATACTATAACGTGAGTGATACTTGAGGGCGTATCATCATTCCAGACCACTGGATTTTGTGTTTATATACATGATGTCGATTTAAAGCCTGTGTCTTGGCATCATCATGAGGCCAGGTTTCCGAACATACCGGCGTGCTCTTGTCATAAGTTGTTGAGTTTTATCGCACATCGGAGAGGATGGGGTTTCCAACGGCCTTCCAAGATGCCGGAATGTTCGGTGCTCGCCGTGGCCTATGGCATGCGTGCCCACGCCTTTCCATGGAAACTCTAAGCGGCTTCCAAGACGAGAGTTCAAGTCGTCAAGCTTAGTGCAGCGGCAGTTGTTTGGAAGAACATTCTCAATTGCCGGGGGTGAATCATTACTCTGGGATGAGCTCCCTTTAAGATGAGAGGACTAAAATAGCCATGCAGCTAGCGAGTCGGGTCGGCTCCACTGCAGTGCCTGGTTATTTCGTGTCGTCCTGGGGGTTGTCGCGAACTGATTCGACCCTCGCACCTCGGCTGTCGTCAACTGCAAGTTGTCCAAGACCAACAACAACCAAGACACCAAGCATGGCGTTCGCGTAGATCGAGACTTGGCTGATGATCTTGATCTGGGTTTCGCTGCTTGGTCTTCAATATCGTATTCTTTTTCATTTATTTCTTTTTCAGTGAAGCTATCAGCAAAGCATGTATAGATCTTCACTTTACGGAGTACTTGAAACCATTTGCTTGTCTACTTACATAGTTGCCAGCTTGCTCTTCGGCACTCGCGCAATTACGTTCAGGGTAGTTGAGAGCCCGCGGAGCCGAATCATCCAATTCGCTGACCGACGCGTACAAACACAACATTCCTCCTGAATTGGCACTCCACTGACCCAGGGCGGAATTTCTCAGGTTGTACTCCGTACCTAGCAGCTTCTGTGAAATCTCTTGACCGGGCGACTTGGCGGGTTGGCATCGAAAATCATGGTGAACAGACCTTCGCTTCGTCTGAAGTGGAGGAGAGAAGCTTAAGGCGTGCTGGATTTTTAGTGACAGCAAGAATGGCAGGCAACCCCATGGCAGTTGGCCCGTGTCTGTTTTTCCAGAAGCTCAGAACCCCGAAAGGATCAACCATCCATCATTCAAAGTCGGGACGAATTGCACCATCAGATCTACCACTACGCACTATTGAGGCAATTCCCGACCCCAGGGTCAACTGATAGCAAGCGGTAATATCATATGAGCGCTTACTGGGACGCTTGATGGATCATGGGTATGGTAGACCATACAGTGAGGCAGGCATCGCGATGCGTACAAGTACAATCTCGGACGGGGCGCATAATCCGTCCGTCCGAACCAGACCGACTGACTGATTGATTACCTGCTGTCGATCTCCAAACGAAGCGAAGCGAGACAGTTGCAGTCTATCCAGCACCAGCTGAGCCGCAAACCAAAAACTCACAACTGATGAGAATCTCCGTCGAACGTTAGTGGCCGAACAAGGCATCGAGCCATTGATTGGTCAACTCGAACGTCTTCAGGGGATCGACATGGGTTTTGCATGGATTTTCCTCGGTATGGAGTCGTTTCAGATCTTCAGCAGGGGATTTCCCACCGACGGCCCCGCAGCTGTCATTAATGTCAAACTTGGGACTTGCACTGACTTGGCCCCTTCACAACCCCTTTGCATGAAAGTTGTCGCCTTAGCGCTCTTGGCATCCTCCGATATGGGCAAAAACGAACAGGTCAGAAGAAGCCCAACATAGACAACGTCACTTTGCGCACATTGACCCAGCGGGAGAACAGGGACCTGGGTCTTGAGGACGGTTCGAGACAAGGAGAGAAGCCTCGAATTACCACCACGAACCCCTCCACACCAATGACTGGTCCTCGATGTCCTTTCTCAGGCCTGTCTCATTGGTGGGATTTATGAGGCTCTGTCGGCTCCAGCAAGCATTCCCAAGGGGATGGGCCCATCATGGTCCTTGGTCCCTGCTCATCGAACGACGACCGCAATATCGCTAGTCTCTAGGTTCTCTCGGGCGTCGGTTGAGTGGATCTCGGGACCATCACCCAAACAAGCAAGTTCCCTTTGTGACGAACCTGGTCAAGCTAGGCATCACCCAACGACATGGTAGTCGAGCCGGTAGTTATAATGGACGGCATCTTCCCTTCGTTTGATGATGTTTTTCTTTTCTCCCTCACTCACTTACAGCTTTTCTTGCTCTACTCTCTTTCACATCTCAATTCTCGGCCCTCAGGTTCAGTGGCTCTGTTCCGTTTCATTCTTTCGATCGAGCAAGTCTCCAAATCCTCTTTAAACTACCAACAACTTCTACCCAACCTTTTCCCAACTCTCCCAATCCACTTTTCAAAATGAAGGCTTCTACTATCGCTTACCTCTTGGCCCCCATCGGCGCCCTGGCCGCTCCCGTTGCGTGCCCCCAGGCTCCTGCCACCAACGCCGCTGGCAACTTCGGTGGCAACGGCGGCTTCGGCGCCAATGCTGGCGGCAACCCCTTCGGTGGCAACAACGGCGGTAACGCCGGTGGCAACGCGGGCGCCGCCGCTGGTGGTAACGCGGGTGGCAACGCGGGTGGCGCCGCTGGTGGCAATGCCAGTGGTGGCGCCGCCGCCGCCGCCGGCTCCCTCCAGGCCGCCATGAAGGCCAAGGGCAAGGTCTACTACGGAAACATCGCCGACCCCGGTACCCTGAGCAACGCCCAGAACACCAACATCCTCAAGGCCGACTTCGGTCAACTCACCGCCGAGAACTCGATGAAGTGGGATGCCATTGAGCCCACCCAGGGCAAGCTCAACACCGCGGGCGGCGACCAGCTCGTCAAGTTCGCCACCGACAACGGCATGAGCGTCCGCGGCCACACCCTCGTGTGGCACAGCCAGCTGCCCCAATACGTCAAGTCCATCACCGACAAGGCGACCCTGACCAAGGTCATCCAGGACCACGTCACCAGCGTCATGACGCACTACAAGGGCCAGGTCCGCGCCTGGGACGTCGTCAACGAGATGTTCAACGAGGACGGCAGCCTGCGCCAGTCCGTCTTCTCCCAGGTCCTGGGTGAGGACTTCGTCCGTATCGCCTTCGAGGCCGCTCGCAAGGCCGACCCCGCGGCTAAGTTGTACATCAACGACTTCAACCTCGACTCGGCCACCGCGCCCAAGGTCACCAACGGCATGGTCGCCCACGTCAAGAAGTGGCTCGCCGCCGGCATCCCCATCGACGGTATCGGTTCGCAGACTCACTTGAGCGGCGGCCAGGCCGGCAACATCGAGGGTGCCCTCAAGGCTCTTGCCTCGACCGGTGTCAAGGAGGTCGCCATCACCGAGCTCGACATCAAGAACGCCCCCGCCGCCGACTACGCCACCGTCACCAAGGCCTGCCTCAACGTCCAGCAGTGTGTCGGCATCACCGTCTGGGGTGTCTCCGACAAGGACTCGTGGCGCAAGGGCGAGAACCCCGTCCTCTTCGACCAGTCCTTCAAGCCCAAGGCCGCTTTCACCAGCGTCCAGCAGGCTCTTGCTTAAGCGACTGCTCTCAATGGATGATGGCGGTGGTGTTTTTGTACCAAAACAAAAAGTATTCTTGGGTTCCCATTGATTCTGGGAAAGGTTTTCTACGTGTGTATCATATTTTATTCAGTGTATATAAGAAGAGCCAGAAAGTGAGCCTGTCATGGCACAAATGCAAATATTGTTTCTGTCAACTATCTCGGGCATCATAATTGCCCTCTTGGTCTGCATATAAGTGACTGTAACTCCCAGTACCCAGTTGGCAGTATGCCTACTTCGGATATGTGCATTGGTCTTTGCGGAAGTATCCGTTTTCCTAACCACTTTCCATTCGGTATTTCGACTTCGTCTGCGAACTGAGGGGACCAAAACACTGGGCCTTCCTACCTAATGTCCTTTCTTCAAAACTTAAGCTTAACCGCCTGTCTTAAGGGGCCAGAGGGTGAAAATAGCCGCCGGGCTGGCTGGCTATATTGTGAGATGTTCGTTTTTCCTGTGCCATAGTGGAGCCCACCTCGGCCGCCATAATTAATAGGAGAGACGACATGCACACGGTCAAATCAAGCGTCACCTTTTTGGCTATGTGGATGTCAGTGTCAATCCTTACCCCGTGTTTGAACTTGTGAGTGTGGATACTGCACCAACTATCACATATCGGCACACATCGTACGGTATATCCCGATACGTGCAGCAGTGGCAGGCTATTCTGTGCCAGGCATTTATGGTACTTGCTGGCCAGGGGGTAAGCCTGGAACTATACCCAGGGCTGGTGGACCGATACACGTAACCCATGAAGTCTGTGCATGCAATTTCTGAAAGAATGGAAACATACTCTTAACTAACTGTTCCCAGCCGGGTATGGCTATAGCAGGCCGTTTGTTTGACCCCTTTCTCCTAGCACGATTGGTTAAACTAACTACCACAATTGACTTGGAGGGTCCCCTCATGATACTGAGATGGATGTGAGCAATCGTAAACGTGGCTGGGTAACTTTATTACCACATTACATCATAGCTATGGGCAACTTATTTGGGTAGTGACGCCTTTTGTCTGGCAGTAGTATCCTACGTTTCATAAATTCCATAGTGACAGCAGCCTATGTGCTTCAAAATTCATGACTCAGAGGGAAGTTTGTAATAGAAAGAAAAAAACATCATGGGAGGCAATGCCACAAGCAGAGAAAACGTGTGGGCAATAGTATGTTTGGCTTGTGAGATATGACTACCCCCCAAAAGCCAACGAATGGGCTCTGTTCAGTTGTTTGTTTCTATGCAAGGGATATTTAAGTATGGCCTCGTCGTTTTACTCTAAATCCAACTGATGTGAAACTAGTTGTGTTTTTCGAGGTTAGGTTATAGTGCTACTGTTGCTGTTTCTCTCTAGATAATGATACGAGTTATCTACTGCTCTTTCACCAGATGCTTACTATAGGTAAAAGATTCGTGTAAGTTAAGTGTGTAAGTAGGTAGAGTGCTGAAGTGAAAATGGGTTACATTCAATGTCCTATCAGATTTTTCATGATAGGTGATAGTCACTTCTCCCACCAGGCAACCTGGTGAATTTTGAACACCACGCTTTTTTACCAGCTTCCTCAGAAAATTCCACCTGATCAAAAGACATTCCTTCAACCAACCTCAGTTCGAGTTGCAATCAGTAAATTCCCACAAGACAAGATGGATAACAACAACGCCATCCCGTACCATTCGCAACGCGGCGGAAACATTGCGCAGGCTGTTGGAGGTCCGTCGTCCCGAGGACGTACGCTGGGTAAGTAACTTGACTGTGGCGTCAAATCATCATTCAAGATCAACGGCTTACCTTGTAGCAGCCCAGGACCTACAGAGCCTTCATCTCCGGCAGTCTCCCAGCCAGGAGGAGACACACCCGACACTCAGATCCTTGGTCCAGGACTCGGACCCCATTACCCCTGTCGAGGCCACGATTGACGGAGCTCGGCAATTCCATAGCAATATCCGCGGTCCCGGTGACTCTTCGGCCATTCTTCCTCCTGTCGCGCCCCGGCTGCGACTCCCAGCCTCCGAGACGCAGCTTGCTCACGCCCTGCAACGTGTTCCGGGTCATTACGGCGGAAACCTGCTGGCTGCCAATAATCTCTCTGCTCGTATTCCTGCCGAGCAGAACTGTGCTCTATTTGTGCGTAATCTGCCGCCTACCCTCACCTACGAGCAGTTTTTTGCCGCCCTCCGAGGCATCGGACGGATTGTCTCCGTATACATCAACCGACCGTTCGGCCAGCACCCCAACTGCGCCGCCAAGGTTGTTCTCTAGGACAGAACGACCGCGGTTCGCCCTAAGGAGAAAGTCGACAGAAACCAATTGGTCATCCACGGCTTCACGGCCAACGCGCTGTGGAACAGGATTCGAGTGGCCGCGCAGTCGGCGGATTCGAACACCAACGGTGGCGGATCCCGCGTTGTCCGGGTTACGGGTCGGCCTAGCATTGTGAACGACGAGTATCTGCTCTCGTACTTCGCCGCGCACTTCCATTTCGAGCTGGATGGAGCACCCAAGGTTATCCGCCGGGGTTACAAATCGGCCACGATCGAGTTTTCGTTCGCCGCGTTCATCAACCAGGCGGAGAATGCATACCGCCTGCTGACCGAGGACCGCGGCCGCGGCGGTGGACGGGGCCGTGGCCGTGGCCACCGCGGTCGTGGCGGGGAGATGTTTGACGGGAACGGTCGCGGCCTGTCGGTGACGTACGTTCGCGACCCTTGCGAGGGAGAGAGTGGTGCTGATTAGACTTGAAAAGGCAAGCTGTCGTGTACGCAGCGATAACTCTCTGGGGGAGTAGACAGGATCACTATATCTAGACTATAGACCGCATCTGCCGACCCTCCTTCATAGTGCGTCGTCCTAATAATACTCGGTTGTACCCACCGCGCTCCGTTCTTCCTATGTTCCTAGGATACGAGTCCTGCTCCTTGCCTATAAATATCGATAAACACACCCCAATGTTACTTTCTAGAGCTCTCTTCTTCCCCTTTTCAGGCACTTTCTGCTTCAATTGCTCAAATATCTGGTACGCACTAATCATTAACACGCTTTGGATGAAATTCCAAAGAGTTGGCCTTCGCGGCTTTCACACACGAACCAGGCAGAGAATGCCTTTTGCCTTCTCAACCAGGACCGGCGCGGGACGCGAATTTTCGGTCGTGGACGAGGACGAGGACGCGGTGGAAAGTTGATCGGCGGTGGCAATCGCGGCCTATCAATTACATACGTCCGCGACCCCTGCGAGGTAAATGAGTCGACTTGAGGAAACTGGGTTTCGGGTGTACAAGCAGCCATGAGAGAAGGACTGAACCGCAGACATTTTGGGGCTTATATGGAAACAACTAGTTATTCGACTACGAACTCCGTCTGCGAGTCCTTCGCATAGCTTATTGCCCTAATAATGCTGGCTTGCACTCGGCGTCTCGCTCTATTCTCTGTGGTGTTACTTACCCTCATTGCCTATGTGTGTTCATAGATCCATCACGATTCTGTTTTATAGGAGCTATCCTCAGGTTCGATTTGCCCTTCTTCAAGATTGGATAATATGGCATACTTGAAGAAAAAACGCATGGAGGCTTATATACCTATTAATTCTAAGCACACGGCGTTTGCCTCTCCTGGCCATCTTTCCATTTTATATCCTTAAAGCTTACCCTCGCTACAACTATGTGATATTCAGCGAACGAATTGTCACTTCGAAGCAACGGCTGGACGAGAAACGCGCATTGTCTGCTGCGCCACCAGCGATAGCTACGACACTGGTACTGAGCCCAACACGGGCCAGAACTCCCAACTTGCACAAAGCCTCTCGTCCCATATTCCTGCCGAAGGGAACTCCTCCCTATTCGTACGAGACCGGCCGCCTGGCCTACGAGCAGTTCTTCGCCGCACACCGAGGCGTCGGCCGCATTGTCTCGATATTCATCAACCGCCCGTTCGGCCGACACCCGAACTGTGCCGCCGAGGCGTCTGAATGAAAACCGAAGCATCAGGTTTGGAGACAACTGACTGCCGAAATAGCAATTTGGATTTACCAAACGATGAAAGCCATATTACTCACAGGCACTGGGCAGACTTGTTTATAAAGTTACCCCTGTGACAAGGTTCGAGCTTCCCCTTTGGTTTTCTACAACCAGCGTGTATCGGGATCACGGCATATGCAACTTAGCTACAACTCAGCTGAGCTGGGCCCCTTAACACATTACTTTCCATGTGACCAGAAACAGGCAGGCCCGTAACAGGTTGACTTCATCACAGTACTCACTCATACGGCAGCGCCGTTTACGAGAATCTAAGGAACTTAAAGAAACTTATGCTTAGCGACATATACCTAATCGACTTGCGCGACCTACCCCACTATGTCGGTGGCCTGGAGTGCTTAGAGATATATTAGAAGATTTACCCGGGTTGGGTGACAGCATGGATCTAGTTGCCATCGACGGCGCGGAAGATACTGCTGCCCAAGAACGAAATCGACAACATGAATGTTCTGGCAGAGGATGGAGCACCAAGTTCCAGCGCATATTGTGTTTTCTCAGTGCCCTGAAGATGCCCAAGTATTGTCCGATGCGGGTTTCGTCCGCACAGTTCGTCAATCCCATCCCGTTTAACACCCGGGAACAGGCTCCCCAAGTAGCCCGCGATCTAGCACTTCTGCGATTAATGCTGGGATCCAGGGACCTCGCCGAGCAATACTAGCTCCTAGCCGTCGCTGTATCGAAGCAGGGACTCGACAGTCTGATGCCCAGGTCGGTGCCCGTCGTGTAGGCGACGCCGCCCATGGACGGCAGGATCAACGAGCCTCAATATATTTTGGTAACAGGAAATAGAAGGCTTCAACAAAGAGTAGTGGGCGGCGCTAATGATGCTGTGCACTATCAGCCGGTATCAGCAGAAGCAATGTCAACCAGACTAGTTGGTACCCAGGACGAACGAATTTTAGAACAAACAGTTTACTATTTTTATGACTTTTGGTGATGAGATGCTATGCTATGATGAAGATGCCGCCGCACCGGCACTGCCCTCCGCCTTGACCTCCTCGGCCTCGGCGTCAGCCGCGTCCATGTCGACGTCCTTGACGGCGCCCTCGAGCCCGCCCTCCTTGGCGTTCTCCTCCTCGACGTTGCGGCTCTGGCTGAGGAAGTACTCGACGATGGCCATGTGGTTGTTGAAGGCGGCCATGTCCAGCGGGATCTGGTCCTTGTCGTTGGCCAGCGCCGGCGAGGCGCCGCGCGACAGCAGCAGCTTCACCGTGTCCAGGTGGTTGCCCAGGCACGCCCAGTGCAGCGCCGTGTTGCCGAACTTGTTGGCCACGTTGATGTAGCTTGTGGGCTGCGCCTGCTGTGCCTGCGCGGATTCCTGGGCAGGGGCAGTTGTGGGGGGTGCTGTGGGCAGATATGACAGAATGTGTGTTACGGTTTCTGTGATCCGTGTTAGTGCTCAAATTCGACAACAGGGGTCATTTCTGACTTCAGTGCGCTGTAGTGGAATTGATGCCCCTCATCGCATTGGAAAACCCAGTCCCGATCTTTCATATAGAGCTGGTAGACAGGCAATGCGATGAGAGCACCTTGCGATCCATCCAATTACACTCAGGAGAAGTGTGCACTTACTAGAATGCCCGTTAGCAGCCGCCATGTGCAGACATGTCGCACCGCTCTCATCCTTGGCGGCATCCAAGACGTCGGCGATGGTGACCTTCTCCCGTTCCGCCAGCTCCTTCAGCAAACCCGTCAGCTCGGCATCCTCGCCGGAACGTGCCAAATAGACCAGATCATCGATCTCGTCTGCCGTAAGTTTTGATGCCATGGTCGAAAATGTGCTTGTTGACCCCTCCAAGAATGTGGTGGCTCGTGCGAAAGAGGATGCACCACTTGCCGATTTTGGCAGGGTGAAAATTTTTGGGGGGGGGGGGGGGGTTTAGAAGATGCGGAGCGAAAGTTGTTTGCGCAACGACGTATCGTCTTTCCTCCGTATACTTTCAATAAAACGAGGCAAATACGACGAGACTGGTCCAATGTACAAGTCGAACTATTTCAGATTATCTTGAGATTCCATAAACAGAGCAGCGGGGATTGGGTTGAGCCAGTGGTGCACCCGACGAAGCAGCAGTAAGGTGGATATAATCACGTGACGCATTTGTAGTTTTAGGTCGCAATTGCCTGCAATTGATTCCAGCTACAGTGAGCGAAGCGCAACTTTTGTAAGGAGCCGCCCCCGAACTGGCTTCAGTCCAGCCCAATTGAATGGCTCCTGAACACAACAAGTGCGACAACGACGACTTGGAAATCACCTACTTAAGGACCACCAAGCAAAAATGTTTCGCGCTCCTTCCCATCAACTTCCCAAGCAAATTTTGGCCTCTTCTAAAACCAACCACTAATCCTGGCGAGGCGCTCATCAAGCCAGTAAGCCATGTTCTCGGCTTCATCGACTGCCTGGATCTCGAACTTCATGTTGAGCATCAGCATTAGTTGTAATTCCGATGCTTGCTCCATCTCATCTGCGTCCTGGCAATGTTGTTCTTCAAGCGTACTCAGGAGTCGGACTGCCTTTGCGCGGTCTCTACGGCTCATCGATAGCGTCTTCCACCCTGCCTCACCAAGCCTCGATGATCCTGACATGGACCGGGAAATGGTTCTGCTGGATGCATTATTGCCGTTTTGACTTAATGACGACGTAGATTGAGACTCTTGGCTCCCACTTGGCTCTGATGGGAGAGGTCGCATTTGTAGGTCGAGAAGGTCGCCGTGTTTCACACCAAGCCAAGTCAACCCGGGTACAGTGACGCTCTCTTCATGGCGCATGCCTAGACTGCCGTGCTTGTAGGTGCGCATGATAGAAACTCCGTCTGGGTCGAAGTCCATCAGGGCGTAGATGGGGATATGTGGCCAGCACGAGCTGATGCGATGGAGAAACTGCCGAGAAGCGAGATCAGGATACCCTTTTGCCTGGGCACCGATCAATCAGCCCTAAAACTAAACATGGCGTTCTTTTCCAAATTGCGCTCTTACAGTCATGAGGATTCCCGGCCCAGCAGCAGACTTCTCGTGGTATCGCAGATATACCAAACTGCGGAAAGTGGCCTGTGTTCACGTAAGGAACAAGGCATGGGAGTACTGCTTTAGGTATATACGTACTTCTTTTTCGATGAGAAGGATCCATCCAACAGAGCTCAAATCACAATTGACCACCATCTCGACCGGAGGAACCACGACAGCCTATGAGAGGTCAGTACGTATACAAGGCAATCCATCAGGCGTGCGGTCAACCGTACTTGGTCACCGTTCTCTGCAGTGAATGGTTGTCCGGCCACCAGACCTTTGGAGGCAGCAACCTGAGATTGATGTTAGCTCCTTTTTCCTTTTTGAGAAAGTTCCTAGACTCACAACATTCAGTTCATTCCGACCTACACCAAATGTGTAGGCGATGTCGTCAACTAACCGATCCACATAGCTCTGGCTGCCGAAGAGTTCGGGATTCTGGTAATAGATGCTTCTGTAGTACATTCTGTCAGGGTCTTTGAAGTCAAGAATATTCCTTTAGCGTTGATAATCACGAGACAGAAAGCCCAATAATACCGACCTTTTAGTGATGACAGTGCCTGAGACGAGGGCTTGGCGGCATAGAAAGAGAACTTGGAGACAGGCAGCTGGAAAGGAAGAGAAAAACGTAAGACATAATGCATATTCATATTGGCCAGAAGAATGCCAGCAAAACCCACTAAATTTCTTGATGCCAGCGGCGTTGGTCGACGGGAAAGAAACGACGAACTCGTTCCCCGAATATCGGCTTCGAAGAGGTATAGTCAGAGGACGATTCTCGCTCATGGCATCGACTACAGACTCTACAATGTCTTCGATTCTTTCGACGACGCTTCCGTGATCAACAACCCGGCGATTTGACGAATGATCCCTGTCGTCATGGGTTGCGTCGAAAAGTCCTTGACTATCTTCGGAAAACAGGGCCTGGGACGACGCGTGGCCATGATTTGATACAAGTTTCCCGAAGGAGTCGCTGGCGCTTGAAAGGCGAGGGTCCATCATCGTGCTGTATGTTGGCCAGATAATCATATATATCTGTTAAAGTTCCGTACATGTATGTTCGCGTTCCTGGGGGTTGTTATTCCACGATAAATTGGTGGAATTCGGGATGTAAGATAACTGCACTGTAAGATACTGTCGTTTTTGGGGCCATGGTCAAGTTGAGGTTTGCAGAATAAGGACTTGATTTGATGCAAGGCAAATACCATTGGGGGCAAGTGCGTTCTTGCGCGCCTTCCTTCGGGCTTGACATTGCACTTCTTGCCATTTTATCATCGAATTAGATCAAGATTGAGGCAGCAACTGAGGTTCAGCACAGTATATAACATAACTGATTGGACCGACCATGATTAAGATGCTGTCAACGTCGCCGTAATCCTCGGAACTGATGACTGCAGGAACCGTTGACAGGCTTGGTGGTTTGATTAATTGGCTATATCCCTGCTACTTCCATGACGATCTGGAGCTACCCGGCTTGGCAGGAACCCGCCAACCACTAACGCTTCTCCAAGCTCCAGCTATTCCAGCGCGGGACACGGGACACGGGACGTCAATCAATGCCGAACCGTACGACTAAGTCGGTGAAATTCAATTGAGGGACCCTGGGACTTCGACGTGGAACGATAGCCCTTTTCGCCCTTCCGCCCTTCCGCCCAATGCTTCTCAGCAGCCTTCACCCCCCTTCTGACACCAAGGTTCAGTCAACCGCATTTCCTAACTTCATTGGCAATTGAAGGCGTTGCAAGCGCGCCGCGAGAACACTAATTCGACATGGTCGTCACCCGATCCAATGGCGCGGCCAAAATAAAATCTGTCAACGCCACCGAAACCAACGGCCACCACGTCGAAAAACCCTCGAGGAAACGCAAAAGCGACGTTACTTTGACCAACGAGCCCTCTTCCAAGATTGCCAAACATCAAGAGCAAACCGACATTACGCGATGGCGCTGTTTGGATGAGAAAGGTCGCTTGACTTGGCGCTACCTGGAGGACGATGACGAGGCCGACGATTGGCCCCAGAGCTATGCCGACAAGTGGTATCTGAACCTTGACCTGGTGAGTACCCTTGGATACGTATTGCCCGTCCCAATGCCTCTTGACTGACGAATTACAAACTTAGGGATTGCCCGACCTTCCCGCGCCCGAGAAACCGATCGACACCTTCCGCAATGGCTTCACCTTCTTCGAGAAACTTCAACTACCGTCCGGCACCTGGGGCAGCGAATATGGTGGCCCCATGTTTCTACTGCCTGGTGTCGTTTTTGCCTGGTATGCTACCAAGACTCCAGTTCCCTGGTACAAGGCGACAGCGATCAAGAGCTACCTGAAAGCACGAGCACACCCCGAAGACGGCGGATGGGGACTGCATATCGAGGGCGAGAGTACCGTTTTCGGCACGGCTATGAACTACACAGTCTTGCGCCTGTTGGGGGTCGATGCTGATGAGCCCTTCATGGTCAAGGCACGGGGAACGTTACACAAGCTTGGCGGAGCTACACATGGTCCGCATTGGGCCAAGTTCTGGCTCAGTGTATTGGGTATTTCCAAATGGGAACTTGTCAATCCCATTCCACCAGAGATCTGGCTTCTGCCCGACTGGGTGCCAATCGCACCGTGGAGATGGTGGATTCACATTCGTCAGGTGTTTCTGTCGATGAGCTACATCTATTCAAAACGATGGGTTTGTGAAGAAACCGAGGTAATTCGCGAGCTGCGCAAGGAGCTGTTCGTCGAGCCGTGGGAGAGCATCAATTGGGTCGGCCACCGCAACAGTATTGCTCCTATTGACAATTATCATCCCAAGTCCTGGCTGCTCAACACAGCCAACTGGTTCTTGGTCAACATTTGGAACCCCTATTGTCGGACTAAGGGCATTGCGCAGACGGCCGAAGCTTGGGTTAGCAAATTGGTCGACATGGAGGACGCGAATACTGACTACGCGGACCTCGCGCCGGTCAACTGCGCCATGAACACTGTTCTTTGCTACATTCGCGACGGCCCGGGGGCATATTCGGTTCGGAGGCATATCGAACGTTTGGAAGATGCCTTGTGGGTTAAAGACGAAGGAATGATGTGTAACGGGACCAATGGTGTTCAGAGCTGGGATACGGCCTTCGCCATCCAAGCTGTGGTTGACGCAGACCTTGCAGAAGATCCACGCTGGAAGCCGATGCTGACGAAAGCACTCGAGTTCTTGGATGACCAGCAGATTCGCGAGAACGTGGTGGACCAAGACATCTGCCACCGTCAGCAACGGAAAGGAGCATGGGCCTTTAGCAACAAGTATCAAGGCTATGCTGTCAGTGATTGTATCTCCGAGGCGTTGAAAGCTGTTATTATGCTGCAGAAAACGCCTGGGTACCCTCAGCTTCTGGATGACCAGAGGATCTTCGACGCCGTCGACACCCTACTGACATACCAAAACCCTTCTGGCGGATGTTCTTCCTATGAGCGTACACGAGGTAGTGAGTACTTGGAAATGTTGAACGCTGCGGAGGTGTTTGGAAATATCATGGTGGAGTATGACTACGTTGAGTGTTCGACGGCTGTCATTACTGCACTGTCACTCTTCAACAAGTATTGGCCCGAGTATCGCACTGCCGACATCAAGAAGTTCAAGGACGGTGTGCTTAGCTTCGTCAAGCGGAAGCAAGGTTCTCACGGTGGATGGTATGGTAATTGGGGGATATGCTTCACCTACGCCACCATGTTTGCACTTGAAAGTCTGGAAAGCATCGGTGAGACGTATGCCACCAGTATTCATGCCAAGAAAGGATGCGAATTCCTGCTCACGAGGCAGAGGGAGGATGGAGGATGGTCGGAGAGCTACAAGGTAAGACGGCCTCGCACTACCTATCTCGTGACATTACGTTACTGACAGTCAATTTAGTCATGTGAACAAGGTGTCTATACCGAACACCATACGGGATCCCAGGTTGTAATGACTGCCTGGGCGGTCATCGGTTTGATCAAGGCTGACTACCCCGACATCGAACCGATCAAGAAGGGCATCAAACTCATCATGGACCGGCAATGCCCGAATGGAGAGTGGAAACAAGAGGCCATTGAAGGTGTCTTCAACAAGAGCTGCATGATCCTCTACCAAAACTACAAGTTTACCTTCCCCTTGAAGGCACTGGGCATGTTTGCAAAGAAATATCCTGATGAGAGACCATGATTGGAGCCGGATGATAATGCTGCTGAATGGATTAAGATACGACGAGAGTCTGTCAAAATACCATAGACAATGTAAGGGATGTGCCCTTCTTATAAATCTAGATATTTACTTAATTATTAATAGCTTGTCAACCTTGTTCATGATGGTCGGTATGTTGGTTGCGTTAGATGCCTGCAGGTAGTCTGTTCTCACTCATACTTCTCATTATGTTGCGTGCAAGACGGCATCATATAAGCTATGTGATTGGTGCATTCCTTATTTCCAATATCAACATATTATGCCACTCAAGCCAACCTTCTGAAATTCCGAAAGAATGTAGAGATTGAAGACGTGAGGGCATCTTGCAAGCAGCTCGAATAAGAAGGCGGTGACGCGTTTGGTGACCGCCTTCCCCATTCCGAAGCTACACTCCCACATTCCATCTAGAAGCGCCGGATCTATTCCATCAAGCTCCAGCCCACTTTCCACTTCCCACTTCCCACTGCCCCGCTCTGCTCTGCGCCTGCCTGAACTTGAACTGTATGTACAGTAGGTGCAAGAGACGAAGCACAACCCGGGTCTGAATACATGCCCGATTACAGAATCTTCTTTGTTTCCCTGTATCAAGGTCGTTGGTTTTTATCACATAATCGAATCAAACACTTCTGATCGTTTACCTCTACATCGTCGGATCCACCAATTCACAAACATCACACAACCCCGCCATCATGTCTAACAGGCTTGCCGATGACGGCATGAAGCTGGTCCAGGCCGGCAAGTATGTCGAGGGCATTGAGAAGATCACACAAGCACTTAAGGAGCGCCCCGCGCCTCTTTGGCTCCTCGAACGATCCAAGGCCTACCTGCGCACCAAAGAGTTCGAGCTCTCCCTCTACGATGCCGAGAAGGCTCTTTCGATCGCCTACAGCCGCGCCAACCGTCAGCTCATGACCGAAGCCCAGCTCCGACGCGCTATCACCCTCTACCGCATGGGCCGGTTCGCCGACGCCGACGTCTGTGCCACGTGGACCATGAACCTCGTCAATGGTCACCGCGCCAACGAGAACGATGGGCAGCAGGACAAGGTCGACGCCAACGGCGACTACATCGTTACGTCGAAGGAGGTCACAGAGGAGAACAAGGTGTCCAAGGAGGATAGACTTGCAACTGCTATGGGTGGTGATGGCGTCAACTCCAAAGACAAGAGCTTGAAGAACCAGGCCTACACTTGGCGAATCCAGGCTCTGAATGCCATGGAGAAAACAGAGGCTGGAGCCCCCGGCCGCAAGGTCGCTGTCGTCAAATACCCCACCCCGTCGGATTCGCCCCCTGCCAAATCTGACAAGAAGGCCCCCGAGGCCCCCAAGCAGACGGAAACACCTGCTGCTGCCAACCCCAGCACGGAGACTGCTCCCATCAAGCCGACTCCGGCCGCCGCCCCCGCAAAGCCAAAGCCGGCCACCATTGATCGCAAGCCGATTGCCACGAGCTCCACAACCGACAAGGCCTCATCTGGCCCTGCCTACCCCACCTCCTCCAAATCCGGCCCCAAGAACTGGGACCTGATTGGCGCCATGGCCGACGATGAGGAGGACGAGTCGAAGAACGACCCCAATGCCTTCTTCCAGAAGATCTACAACGGCGCCGACCCCGACAGCCAGCGCGCCATGATGAAGAGCTTCGTCGAGAGCAACGGCACGGCGCTCAGCACCAGCTGGGACGACGCCAAGGACAAGAACTACGAGACCCAGCCCCCGGACAGCATGGAGGCCAAGAAGTGGGAATAGGAGGATGACTTGGGAATGGAGATTGAGACATGAACATTGGAGTTTAAGATTAAGTTTTTGGAAGGAGGGGGGAAAAGTCGATTTTGCAATTCAAGTATGATACCAGTCCGTATGCCGAGGCCATTGGCTTCTTGCGAGAGACCATTGAACATCTGATTATCCCGTTGATTATCCGTATGTTGCATCTCTATGCGACATTGAGTGTGTCGTATCGTGCCTATTGCTGCTGTTACTCGTGATGTGGAATTGCAGCACAGACAGAGGTGTTGCAGTTCTCTAGTCTCATATGTGCTCCATTTTAAGAGGCCGTTCACCTACAAGGTATGTAAGGCCTCTATCTCCGAGTGGTTCTCCGTAATAACCTGGTTGTCTATTATTCCCCAGAGAACCACACCGCAACTTTATTTCAACTTAAGATCTTGAAACATTGGCATCGTATAGGAGTCGCCAAAATGAAGATATACGGGGGTATGATGATATCTTACGTGTAATTGCGGCTAGCACACATGACTGCGGGGGTCATTAGTGACTTAAAGTGGCCAAGCTATGGGCGCATCTCGAGAACCACTTGATGACCAGAGAGTGTTGCCAAGTCTGGGGGATGATGTCACTACGATATTACAGGTAAGTTGGTAAGCTGATTTCTTGCACAAAAGCTCCAATTGTTGTTGGTAGACTCTGGACCAGTAGCTTAACCCCAAGAGCTCCAGCTGCCAGCTGATCACATTGTCGAGGCAGACGAATTGGAGCAGCTCGAGTTGAGGCTTTCGTTCTTGGCAAGTTGGGAGATAAGCTGTTAATGTTTCGTAGCCATACAGATAAGGATGGAGTACGGCATGCGGCCGTGTCGATCCCGGTGCATGAGGATGTCTGTGTGCAAGTAACGATCAATGTGGATGTGCGTGGTGATCATCATTGATTATGGTACCATCTCAGTTTCTATGGTGGATTTGGTCCGGAGACCGGATTTCTGGTCGGATTTATCCTTCTTTCCCCAAGTCCACTCAGTTTCGGCATATAGGGGACGTAGTAATAGTGTCATTGAGCAGACCATAAGTCCGTGATATTGATGGATACTATCTTTGGGGATACAATGCAGGGGAGGGGGTTGGCTCTCAAGTCCTTGAGTCCACATCACTTTAGCATCGAGGGAGTCGTTGGGAGTCGATGAAAGTCGTGATTGTTAGAGTTGATACGTGATTTTCTTGATATTGTGCTCCTGGTGCCGTCGTTATGAGACAGATGAAGTAGCAAGGCCACATGCTCTACCCTGCCAGCGAAATCTAATTTATAGTGACTGATGCATCGGGAATGGGCACCATGGACATCGTGAACCTTCTCGTCTCCATTCCAGACTACGATAGCTTGGCTCGACTGGACACCTCGGTAGGAGAAGAGGTGCTAGGTTAAGGGCCCTTTTTCTATGTCCGACGACGTCCAGCGTGATCAAACTGACTGACGACACACAATCAGCCTCAGGTCAGCAATAAGCGTAACTTTCCCCAACATTTTAGTGGATGATAGTGGGTTTGTAGCGCTCGAGAAATCCCCCTAGCGCTGCGACTCTCCCCGCAATCTGGGTCGAGCTAGCGGTCGCCCAATTCCCTCAGGCCATGGGCTCCCCTTTTCTGTCCTTCGCTTGTCGGCAAGCGTCTCCGACGCCCGTCGAAACAAGGACGGCAGTTTCTTGATTGGCTGCGGCGGCCTTCGATACGGGTGAATAATAACTGAGTCAAGCAAGGGGGTGGTGATAAACGTACGCTGCAGAATGTATGTATGTATGTACTCCTGCTGCAAACATGGGTGGCCCGGGGCAAAAGATACGTTGCCAAGGGCTGCACGAGAGTGGGCTGGGAGGAAACTGGAACACACACAAGACCATTCAACATTCATTGCAGGGGACGTCATGCATAGACGAGGCGATAATAGACTTCCAGAAGACGGTCTATTGAACTCGTTTGCTTCTTCGAAGTCGTATCGGCGGCCCAGGTACTGTATGTAAGTTCACATCCATCGTGTGGCTTAATCCGAACGTTGTCCCGCCCATCCCGCTGCCGCTGGTTTTTTAGTTCCATTCATCGGAGAAAGGAACGCAACGACGCAAACGCAACACGGGTACGCCACGATACGGCTACTGGATACGGCAACCAAGTCAACCTAGACCGGGTCAGACTAGCCCCGGTGGTGGTGGGTATGGGTGGTAAGGTTGCTAATCAACGTGGTCCTCGTCCTCTTCCTCTACTGTGGGTTACCGATCCATCGCGTGGTATCTTATTTCCTCCAGCTAGCTAGCCAAGGGTCTGGCTTCCCACTGTTAGTCCCTGACTAAGGGGTTATCAACCTCTCTTGGCTTGGACCTGGTGGAGGGATTGATCTACTTGCTGGAGGGGAAGCGTGTAGCTGATATCGATCTGCAGCAGCCACGGTATGGAGGTGAGTATAGAAACGTTGTCAAATCCGTGCTAGTTTCCCACGATGATTTCCTTCTCTCCATGACTGTTCTGTAGCATATTGTAGCTACTCTTTTGACCTCCTTCTCTCTCCAAGAGCCGTATACCTTCCCTTCAACAGGGTTGCCTCTCGGTTCACTCTTTACTGTCTACGTGGTGTATCGATACCCGAGAAGAAGTGCTGTTCAACCACAAGGAAGTCTCTGTTCAGTATTATACCTGTATTTATCATTCTGTAACCCCCATCGAATCACGGGATAACCATCTCTATATCCCCTACATCCTCAAGATGGCTGAAGGCGAAACGGTCTCCCCGATCCGGGTCCTTGCCTCCTCCCTTACCCCCATCATCCGCGCCAACTGGCCGCTGCTGCTCGTCGGCTTCGTGCTAGTCCGCCTCTTCTGGGCGCGCTACGCCTCCCCGCTCCGCTCGTACCCGGGCCCGGTGCTGGCGTCGTGCACCCGTCTCTGGAAGCTATGGTCGACGGCCTCGTGCAACACCCAACATGACCACATCGCGCTGCACAAGAAGTACGGCCCCGTCGTGCGCATCGCGCCCAACGAGGTCTCCCTATCCAGTCCCCGCGCGGCCCGTGCCGTGCTGAGCGCGGGCAAGCGCTTCTACAAGACCGACTTCTACGCCGTCTTCCCGCCGCCCGAGAACCCGGACATCTTCACCGAGATCCGCGAGGACGTCCACGCCCAGAAGAAGAAGGTCGCCAACGTCCCCTACTCCATGGCCGCCATGCGCCAGCTCAGCCCCTTCATCGACGACACCATCGACCTACTCGTCTCCCGCCTCGGCGAGTTCTGCCCCGCCGCGTCGGGCGTCATGACGCCCGGCGGCGGCATTGGCGGCATGGCGCGCGGCAAGGTCGACCTGGGTGCCTGGCTGCACTACTTCGCCTTCGACGTGCTGGGCGAGGTAGCTTTCTCGCGCTCGTTCGGGTTCTTGGCCGCGGGGCGCGATGTCGAGGACGCTATTAAGACTATCGACGACTCGCAGCGGTATAATGGTATTGTCGGGCAGATCCCCGAGGTCGACTGCCTGCTCAGGCGCAACCCCCTGTGGAAGTGGATCCCCGCGCTTGACCCCAGCAACGCCCTCATCACCCGCATCGCCATGGAGGAGATGGCCAAGCGGAGGCCATTTGGAGGCGAGAAGGGACTTGAAGGTGGCGGCGCCGGGGGCGAGGGTCGACGTGACCTGTTGGCCAGTCTTATCAAGGGACACCTGAAGGAGGGCAGCAACTTTGGCGAGGGTGATGTGTTTGCCGTAGCTCACGGCGCCATGTACGTTTTACTCATCCCCTATGCCCGAACGTATTGATTCATTTTGGCGGATTATTTGACTAACACACGCATTTGAAACAGCTTCGCCGGCTCCGACTCGACCGCCTCGACCATGCAATCCTTCTTCCACCAAGTCCTCTCCACTCCCCGCGTGCACGCCGCCCTGGCCGCCGAGATCGAGGAGGCCGTGCGCACGGGCGCCATCACGGCCGAGGGCAACGTCGAGTGGACCGAGGCGCAGGCCCTCCCTTACTTCCAGGCGTGCCTCAAGGAGGCGATGCGCGTGCGGCCCGCCGTCGGCCTCAACATTACCCGGATGGTGCCCCCCGAGGGCGTCGAGATCGAGGGCCAGTTCTTCCGCGGCGGCACCCGCGTCGCCCTCAACGGCTGGGTCCTGCACCGCGACCGCGGCATCTTCGGGGAGGATGCCGACGTGTTTCGGCCGGAGCGCTGGCTCGAGGATGAGGAGGAGGCGAAGACGATGGAGCGCTACATGTTCCAGGTAAGCATCCTTGCCATCACTCTTAATCTACTTAGCTTTTCTGCGACAAGGATACTTACTCATACTTCTACTTGCAGTTTGGCGGCGGCGCTCATGTCTGCATCGGCCGCAACCTGGCGCTGTTGGAGATCAACAAGGTCATCCCGCGCTTGATGCGCGACTTCAAGTTCGAGCTGATGTACCCGAATCGCGAATTGAAGGCCAAGGCGACCTTCTTCGTGGTGCAGGAAGGGTTGGAGGTTTACGTTGAGAAGAAGAGCCCTGCGAAGGCGTTGTTGTAGCGATACCCACTAACGAACTGTGTCCGAGTCACTTCGGTTTTGAGTGACTTGGACTGACATTATGATACGTATAAAACGAATTGAATGAGAATATTTTAAATTTCAGTCCAGGCTCTTCTTCAACATTCTAGAATGCCCAATCACCCAACGTTTAGCTATCAGTCTGCGCTGCTTGCTCCCTTACTTCGCCTGCAGTCCAGCTCCAAATATTCACACCGCTGGATAGGCAGATGCGAAGCAGGCAATTCGGAGGCAGACAGGTGCGAGTTGTACGAAACATGATCAGAGCTGGGCTTGCATTAGGTTAGCGTATTGCCCACCTCCAGACGTTTTTCGACTTTGTCGTACTCCCTCGCACTCGCTGCGCTGGCTGTGTTTCCGCGTGTCCGGTACGATTGGCTGTTCTCGAATTAGGGTCCCTCGACGGGGCTAGTTCGTGCATGATAATGCATCATAGCCGTCGAATCAGGTTGCGATGCTGCCATTTCTTATGCTGCAGGGAGCACCAACTGCATGGACTTGTCCCACACAAACAATCAGGGCAGATGCGGGCCGATCAACGGTGATGGCGCCCGAGACTATCTTGTTACGATGCCCCCTTCTGCTATGTCCATCTCCCCTTCACTTTCCCAACTTCCGGTGCCTATCTTCCTTCAAGTGACAACAGAGACGAGCAACAGCAAAAGCTCGAATCTAATCCCCCCCTTTTCCACACGCCATGGAGAGCTTCAAGGGCATCTCACCTCATCGCCCCCTGGGTGAGGGTGCCACCGAGATCCGGATCGTCAACCTACTTCCAGGGGGATTCGGCGACCCGATCGAGTGTGTGCTGGAGCACATCGACATGGAAACTACCACGGACTACGAAGCACTCTCATACTGTTGGGGTGAACCTTCTATCACGAAACCCATTATCCTGGAGAGCAAACCCTATCCAGTGACGACGAACCTCTTCGACGGGCTTCAGCGACTAAGGAAGTCGGATGGCCCACGAAGGCTCTGGATTGATAGCCTGTGTATCAACCAGTCGGACGCGGCCGAACGCGGCCGGGAAATCCAGAAGATGTGGTCAATCTACAAAAACGCGGCACATGTCATCGTCTGGCTAGGCGAATGTCTTCCTTGGTCTGAAACCACTGTTCGGGCCATTTTTGACTACATCGCCAAAATTGGTCAGGCCTGGTATGAGTCGGATGAAGAGGAGGGCAACGGGACGATAGTGGAACAGCATGGCCATACTTGGCTTTGGCACCAACAGCTGAGATTGAATGAGTTCCTCAGGCAACGCCAATGGTTCGAGCGAACGTGGGTGATCCAGGAGATTGCCGTGAAGACACCATTTGTAAAGCCAGAAATGTGTCCCACGCTTTTGTGCGGTACCGTTCGCCTCTCACTCCATCACCTGCACTTCCTGAATTGCTTCTGGAGTGAATCGATAAAAGAATACCGATCTCTGCAGATCTTAAAAGTTTACAAGCCTTTGAAAACACAGCTCGATATATGCCAAACCTTCATAGCCATCCAGTGCAATCACCTTCCTCTTGGCCACCAACTGCCATGGTATCTCGCGGAAGGGGCAGCAGTTTTCCGAACGACCGATCCGAGAGATCAGATCTACGGACTACTGGGACTAGTTCAACATGGTCATTTACCTGCTCATCTGCTTCCAGACTATACGAAACCTCTTCACCAAGTACTGACCGAGTACGGGAAGTATTTTCTGGAAGAGAAAGTGTCTATTGATATTATTCAATACAATTCCGGGAAAACCCCTGATCTTCCATCCTGGGTACCAGACTGGAGACATATTCCTGCTCACACCAATATCGTGGTAAAGAGGAAGACGCCCCCGAGTTTCTGCCAAGTGGACGACCAGTGGTGTCTACAAGTTGATTTTGTGTATTTCGATATCATCAAGGATACCAAATTTGATGCAGATTTCGACATCAAGCTGGACGAACCTTTACAATCCGTCCAAGAATATCTAAAGTCGGGGTCCGACTGGCTGTTCACTAGGCAACCGGATGATGGCCATGTCTCTTTGCACGACGTCAATTTCTTGATGAAAAAGCTTGTCCTTGTGTACAATTTTGTCATGGACAAGACTTCAACTTCTTTTTGGCACCAATTGATTTTTGATGCTGGGTCGTTTGCTATTGTTGGAGAAGAGCATACGTTCCGGAGGAAGGACGGTTCGCTAGGATCTCCCCCAGATGGGACAGATCCCCTCAATGGTCCAAACTTGAAGGCAGGGGTCACCGAACTTTGGTGCTCTGTAGCAGAGACCGTTCGAAATCGAGCAATCTTCGTATGTGCGAGCGGATCAGTCGGTATCATCGAGCAGATGGATGTGAAGCCTCAACCTGGCGATGTTGCTGGGGGTATACGAGGGACAAACAGTGAGTTCGTCCTAAGGCCATGTTCACAAGGCGGCTATTATAGGGTCATTGGACAATGCCACAGATCGATCCGAGGAGGGTCCTTCAGTATTGTGGACCGATCATTCGACACATTGTGGAGTGGCTATGATTATTTGCAGTACGTTTTGGCAAAGAGCACACCTCAGAGAATTACATTACGATAGAATTGGCATAATTATTAAAATATGTATTTCTTATTCATAATCTGGTCTAACGCTTTCACGCTGACTCATTTTCATGCTTCGGCTTGCATTTTCCTTCCCCTCTGTTATGCTGGCCCCTACATTTGCTGCACATGGTTGACGACTTTGCCCAGGATGGTAAAGTTTTCCAGTTCTTATGTTCTATCTCGAACTGTATGTCATGCATACAGCTGCATCCACAACGGAGGGTATATGACTTATCCGTCGTATGTACAATACTCTGCTTGTTTGGAACGCTGGATCCTGTAGTATTCGGAGCGTGGATGGTCGGAGTATCAACCTGAGCGGGTGCTTCGGTACACATATCGTTTGCACTCTTCCACGGGGCAAGGGCTTGTGTAGGTGTTTTGGAATGCCTGTTGTAGGCTGTGTTCGCCGGTGTATCAGCTGTGATTCCTGGAGTTTGGGCTTGTATAGGTGTTCCGGAATATCTATTGCAGTCTGTGCTCCCTGGAGTACTGATATCTACGGATACGCCGGTATGCCTGTTGTATTCCGGACTCCGGGCTGGTTCAGCCTTGTACTTGTTGCTTGTGTGTTGCACTCTCGTAGGATAGCTGGCTAGAAGCTTGCTTGGATCCAAGTAAGTGTTCTTAAGACGTGATCGTCTACTTGTGCTTTCTTGTTAGAATACTGTTGGATTTACGGGAGAGTCGAGGCCGGGTTAGGCCAAACTACTACGGTTTAAATGCTTGTTCACTAGGAAGTGGTTGACAAAGACTGTTCAACAGTGAAAGAACGGACTTAGAGTCAAACCGAGCAATGGGAAAACAGGCTATAGCAAGGATGACTGTTTTCTTCGCGTTTGTAGTAAGGGATATGGCGGTGGACAGATGGACTAACCAGGGGTAGTTGTGCTATGGTGGTGTTTAGCACGTCCGATTGACTCTCTTCGAGCAACAGTATGCTGTGTGGTCTAGGGGGAATGGTGATGTGGGCTCAACCCCTAAGTATGTGGTTTGTGTGTGTGTGTGTGTCTGTAGGATGCGACTAGATGACAGGAGTCGCTGAGCTCGAGTAGGAGGAACGTTGGCTGTGTTCGACTCCTATAGCTGGTGTGTGTATCTTCTGCCTTTGGGCAGGAAAATGATGACTTGGCTCGACTACTTTGGTAGGAGCTTGTGTGAAAGGGGGTTATCGGCAACAAGAGTTGACAACTGGTGACGAGGAATGAGACACTCGTTCACAGTGTAGTGTGATGATGGTTGTGGTTTTTCTGGTTGTGTATGTATGTTTGTGTGTGTGTGTATGCGTGAGCCAGATAGCAACGAAGCATCTCTCCAGCCATGACTAGAAGCCATGGCGAGCGTTATAAAGCCCAACCTCGAAGCCATCTTGACGCCGACGCAAACAAAGAAGATGTTTGTATACGACTGCCGAGAAGTTGTTGGTTGTTCACTTTGCCACTGTGGCCATGGCAGAGGCATCACGAGGTTGTCGAGAACAAAGAGATATAGTTGTTTGCCCTCAACTGTGCCTGTAGAAGTGGATAGTCACCCCTGTACATGAGTGAAAGTTTGACAGAAAATGTAATAGGAAACAATAATGATCGGAAATGAGTGTATATGACTGAAGGAAGAAATATTCGAGGTGTGGTGACGGGACTCGACTGAAGGTGCAAACAACAGCGAGAACTGACCAGGTTCAGGGGTAATCTGAGAGCAGACAAATAGTAGCAGGCTCGCACTCGACGGCAGTTGACTCTCCATGAAGAGCAAACATTCATCGAGCGTACGCAACCACAACTCATATGCACTATCTGATGCGAGTTGTGGGCGTACTGCATGCTGGTGTGGACGTTGTTGTAGTTGACCCCTGAGCAATGGCATAGGGTCCGTGCGGGCCATCACCATTACCGCCCATGACTGAATTACAGTCAACATGACGGCCGAGTATTCAACTCGACTGAAGTTGAGTTGCTGCAGATTCTACTTCCAACAAATGGTAAACTGTCCTCAATTTATCCCTCTTCTATTCTAGTTCATACATTATCTGCAAACAAAGAGTACTTATGTTTTCACTACGACCAACACGATTGCGGTAAAAGTAGCACAGGAAAGACGACAGACCCATGACTTGTAGGCTGCCTGGTGTCTTGGGCAATGCATATCATCTACAGGGCCATCCCAGTCACTATGAAGAAAACGTGCATTGCAATTCTACGTATGGGCGCAAACATGTTGAAAGAAGCAGCGCTTATAGGATTATCTTACTGAAGTTTGCTAGTTCTGTAGGCTGAAAGACGGTAAATACATGTAAGTGGTGGGTGGGCTGATGGGCTTTGAGCACTGGGCAGGGGTTCGGTTCTCCACAGCCCGAATCTACAGCAAAGAGCGCTGAAGCCAGTGCAGGTCACAAGCAGGTTACAGACCATGCGGGGGGGTCTTCGGCTGTTGGAAGCGCCTCCCAACTGCTAAACTTTAGTGTGCATAGTGCATTGCATGGTGGGCTATACTTGGCAACTTGGCGAGCAAACATTCAGAAT
Organism: Apiospora koreana; assembly: GCA_017163955.1. NCBI lineage: Eukaryota > Fungi > Ascomycota > Sordariomycetes > Amphisphaeriales > Apiosporaceae > Apiospora > Apiospora koreana. The sequence goes on along the minus strand of JAFHKQ010000007.1, from coordinate 2,531,750 downwards.
AAAGGAAAACATTTCCTTCCACCACCAATCAACGAAAATCAGACAAAGAAAACATTTGGCGTATGACGAAGCAGCGTCACATCGACCCCATAGCCCTGTGCATGTCGATACCTAAACTCGCCATGACTTTACACTGGTCATCTGGACTCATGTAGACTCGACGACTTGACCGAAGTTTGTCTACCTACCCACCACCTATACTATTCTGCCCAACGTAGCAAACAAAGGAATGCGCTCTCTTGGAGGCAGCCCAGAGCGACAAATTCGACATCTCTCCAATCCCCCAGTACAGATGCTGGTTTATCGAACCAACCTTTCTCTTATTTTCCAATCTCCCCGCTTTGAATTGCATTTCCTACTTTGATTCTTCTCAACTTCAACATCGCCATCAGCGAAGCCACTTATGGTTGGTTGTGCCAGAAACGTCCACCCCCACTAAGAAAGTAGTGGACAATTTACAGCCGTCATAGCGAGCACCTTAGCACCTTGCGCACCTCATGTCTAAAGTTTGCGAAGACAACACCCAGACACTACTACACCTACTACGTACAGCACGACTTTCACACTGCGCGCGCATTTCGACACTACGTTCTACATGTTTACAGATCACGAACTACTTGGTTGTCACAATATTTGCACGACAGGCACTTCGCGCAGAGAAGAGACATCATTACCACAAAATAGTACCAGCCTGTTTGCATTGATCCCGTCCAGCTAAATGGACAACAGCTACGGTCTACCCAGTCTCGAGGCTACACCTCGATTAACTACGACGAGACTTACTTCTGTTCACTTACCTTTCCTTCCGATGATCCAGCGCGAGGACAGACTTACATGTGATATGTTCATTACCCATTAGACTGAGATCAGGTTCGTCTTGGATGGTCGGTAGTTGATCACGCGAGCAGGCGCATGGTTCTTGAAGCGGCGGACATCGACACAGACCGCATCTTCCACCACCGGCGTCGCGGGCTCCTGCTCGTTCTGCTGCTGCTGGCGTCGGAGCTGCTCGATCTGCGACCAGACCAGCTTGACAATGGCCCGCTTGGTCTTGTCCGAAACCTTGTCCTCGTCGATCTCGCCGCGCGCGTTGAAGAGCTCGATGCTATCGATGCGCAGCAGGCTCGCGGTGCGGTGGACGACGATCTCCTCGTCGGCGACGCCCATGTCGTCCAGCTGCGGCACGAGCCCGGCCAGGAACATCATCATCTCGTCGAACTCGCCCCCGTTCTCCCCGCGCTCCTCCTTCCGGACCTCCTCCTGGTTCGGCGCGACCGCCTCCCAGCACCAGCCGTCGAGCCCGCCCGCCTTCCGCTGCCGGCTGCCCAACGCCTCGCTCTTGTCGGCGCACTCCTGGCAGACCCGGTCGACGAGCCTCGCCTGGAAGGGCGCCGCCGGCACCCGGTTGAGGCGCTTGTAGTTGGTCCGTTCTGTCCATTGGCCCTCTCCACATCCACACGTATAAATAAGTTCGTAGACACGCTCCATGGCTGACGGCGGAGTTTTCTCCTTCTTTCTTTCTTTTCACGAAGTCGGATTGAATGAAGGGTGAGTGAAGGCCGAATGCTTCTTCTCACCGATATTACAATTGAAAAGAGAGAAATGTGAAGAAATGTGTCAAACTTACTCGGTACCTGAGCCCCTGGCTGGTGATGTGTGTGGTCTGTGGAGAATTGGATTGGGAATGCTGAAGAGTCGGGAGTATAGCATGGGGAGGCAGCTGTGGTGGATTATATAGGCCTAACTACCAGCAATACGATTGTTATCACGCGTTTGTCTGAGAACAAAGGCATCTTGTTCTTTCATTGGTGGTGCTTTATCGGTGGTTTTCAACAATAGTATTATAGTATTCTTAGGTTCTTTGTTTATCTATGAAAGACTGACTTAGGTCTGCCTTTGACAGCCAACCCTTGTAACATTACCCGCGCCCTGCTCAAGCTTATTCCCCTGTAATTAGTTGATTGCCAGGAATCACCAAACAACCGCCTAATATCATCAAGCCTATTGTATTAGCTGATGTTGAGTAACCCACTGTCCTTTATAGTCAGTTTGCTATACAGGACGTGATACATAGTCTAGGTCGAGATACAAGTGACATCAGATGCCTTGGAAAGCATACAAGGAAAGGAGTATGCCAGGACCAACAAGGTGCAAATTCTGACCCAGAGCCTGCGGTACCAGCGTATGGGACTTGGACGGGTTGCCATGTGTAAGAGCGAAGCCGCCGTGGGTAGCACCTCCGTGACGACGTCGTCATACCAATGAAGCGTGAGCAAGAAAGTTATGCCAGGATTGACCTGGGTATGTATGATATGGCTTGGATAGCAACCTAGAGTTGCTACTAGTTGTGAGGCCAAAGGTGTCAGATGTAACAAGTAAAGAGACGAGTGGACGGCTTACGTAACAATGAAAATCCCGTATAATGTGATGCTCTACCAGAGGCTGACCAACAGGCTACGCGTACTAAAGTTGGTTCATAATGTGCGCCTGGTCCCGAATATTTGGGCGGGTTTTTGGGGCGTCGAGGTCTGTCCTTCAAAGGCAAGAGTTGATGGGTAACGGTAGGTACTATGGTGGAGGACCGTTGAAGACTCAAAATAATGGACTAGAATTCAAAGACTTTGGGACACTAGGTGAAATTGTCTATCGTGGTGACCAATATTGCAGGCTTGGCGGATACACCATCAGGCAGTCCTATGCGACCAAAAAGAAAAAAAAGGAGTGCCCGCTGGGCGGATTGAATAAGTGACCACAGAGGGAGTCGAACACCTCTTGCCTCTCAATATAGGAATAAGACTACTACCGCTAGGCTATCCCGACCCGGTCAAGGGAGAAAGGTACTATTTGGATTTATATACCTGGACCATTATTCTGGTATGGGGTTTAGACACTGTTTTACCGATAAGGGGAGTATAAAGTTTGGCGTATCCATGGGTGTTGATATCAAGCCGGCAGGCAACAACTACAAATTTCTTCATGGCAATGGACAGTTAGTGCCCTCATACTCATACCACTCGACCTTGACACCCATATCCGCCAGATTCCTGACCTCGTCCGCGATCGAGTCCTTCGCCTTGACCCGCGCCGCGTTCCACCGCCACCGCACCGCCTGCGCCGCCAGCAGCGCCTCCGTCTCCATGTAGTCCCGCGCCGCCGTGGGCCCGATCAGCGGCATGAACTTGTGTAATCCTGATCCTACGAGCACGAGCAGCCGAAACACAAAACACTCCCGTAGAAAGCGGTGGCTGTTGGTGACGGCGTACTGGTTTACGATCTCGCGTCGCCGCCGCCGGCGCACATGGTCCGCGAAGTGTGCTAGAGCGTTGGTCAGCGCCGCGTACAGGAGGTGCGACTCGTCTTTGTAGGCGTGTATGGCGGCGTTGCCGTTGTAGCGGGAGCCGGAGCCGTAGTAGACGGAGAACTGACCGTTCCATCTTTCTTCGTCGTTATTATTCTCTTTATTGCTGGTAATAGGGTTGCTTTCTCCGTCAACAAAGACAGCGATGGTGCGCTGTTGTGGGTCGGCCTGGGAAAGGTGTGCTGGGTGGTTGGCGGCTTTGCCGAGGCCTTCGCTACCCACTAAATAGCTGAGCTGGCATTGAGGGCAGTAGACAAACCAGGATTTGTCCGGGCTTGAGTCTGTATCAATGCGCGATGGGTTTTCTTCTATCAGCTTTTGGGTCTCTGCTCGCCTTTGCCTGGTCATTCCCGCCAGAGTCAGACGGTGAGTAGCAGAGTTGAAGCGTGCTAGATCACCAAATAATGGCTGCGTGGCCCATCTCTCTGGTAAGTCTATTTTGGGATCTTGAAGGATTCTGCCATCTTCCCATACCCCCTTTTCCGGGTCAAGATAAAAGATACAAGATGGGCAATATCTCTGTTGGTGCTCTGTGCATATGTTTTGGTTGCCCCCCTTATTTGGACTCCAGCTGAGCCCAGTATTGGTTTTGGTATTTTCAAGTCGTATGGTGCATGGTGGATGCTTCTGGAAATATAGGTAACAGCCTGCTGGGAGTTTTGCAGGCTTCTGATGTGACCCTGGTGGTATAGCTTCTGTAATTTGTCGTCTTGATACAAGTAGAGGGGTCGTAGGTTTCTCGAAACACTCTATTCCAGAAATGATAGATGTATCACTTTGTATGATGCAGGCTAGCATGCATGTTAAGACTGTTGACTTGGGTTTAGTTTGATCGAGCGACGAATCCCACTCATTTCTTGATGGAAAAGGCAAGGGGCTTGGGTATCCAAATGTGCAACCAAGGTGCACTGGCCTTCGCATATTGGCTATGAAGTCGGTCTGTCAGATCGATAGTTCAGCTTTCACGTGTCTAACTGGGATGGCGAAACTAAAGGCAGAATATTAATTTGGAAGAATGGTTAACTTCAACATGACCATGACACAGGTCTTCTAGTATATTTATCCGAATACAATACTGGAGTGCAAACGGCAGCACTTCATATTGTTGCACCACGATCTGAGTCAACAAGCCTAGGATTCCCTAGAAAGTTCTAAATGATACCGCTTAGGAGTACCAAGTGCAGAATGTGTACTTGTTCGCACAAAGTCCATGTATCCTTTGTTATGGTGAGAGTGTCGATCACATCCAACAACCCCTGACTCAGATATGGGGCTTCTTTGTAGGGAGTGTGAGAGCGAGACATAATTGGTTGACTTCAGAAGCAGAACCAATTGGGCTCAACCTCCAGGAAACCTGTGGAAACTAGACTCTTTCTATCTTGAGGTGTTGCAAAGATAAATGTGTCAGGTCATAAAGGGGCAGATTCCCCTGAGGGTGTGGATGTTGATTGGTGCGGAGAGACCCTCTTCAAACCAATGACATGCTAACCCCACAGAATGTGCGACTTTGAACTCGGGCATTGGACCGCAGCTGTGAAACTGCCAATGGCCATCAATTCAATAAATATACCAGCCCGACCGGACACCTACAATGGAGTGGCATGACTATGTCAATTGCAAGAGGCTAGACCTCGTAGACTTTGGCAATGGCCGAAGCTGCCTGTCCTGTGGCTCCGTCGAGCCCCTCATTGTCAAGCCCGACTCCTCCATTCTGCCCCGGATCCACCCGCAATCGGAGATTCGCATCCTGCACCTGCAGCACGGCGCCTCCTTCGACGACCCCATCGTCTGCGAGGTCAGCGCCCAGGACCTGGGAGCTTCACAGCATTATTTGGACTACGAAGCCGTGTCCTACACCTGGGCGGACGAGTCGGGCGACGCCACCAGATGCCGGACCATCACCGTCGGCGGCCGACCCCTCGCCGTGACGGCCAACTGCGAGAACGCGCTGCGCCGCCTGCGCCGGCAATTCTCGAGCCGCCGTCTCTGGATCGACGCCGTCTGCATCGACCAGGAAAGCGTCGAGGAGCGGGGCTACCAAGTGCGGCTCATGCCGCGCATCTACTCAGGCGCCAAGGCCGTCCAGATTTACGTCGGGGAGCTCACGCCGCCGTCGCAGGCCTTTCTGCAAAGTCTCCTGGACAATGGCGACGAGAGCCATGAAAATGGTTCTCCTCATCTTAATCGAAGCGATTCTGGTCATAGCTACAAGGTCCACCCGGATTTGTCCGAGTTCGTTTCCAGACGATATTTCAGACGTGTCTGGATCCTTCAGGTTAGTGCGATTAGAGATGTTCTACGCCTCCCTTTTTCACCTTGTGTACCTTGTGGCAACACCTACCCTCCTGCGATGGTGTCAAAGTCCATACTGTTGCCGGCCGAGTGGCCGACGTCTTTACGAGGGCCCTATCTACTGGTAAATTGTTGAAGGCAGCGTTAATGCCGTTATTGGCATTGGTAAAGGTTGGTACACTTGCCTATGACACCAGAACCACTGGGCGCAAGGTCTTGGGTTTTACAGCTATTCAAAGGCCAAGGTACGTATTGTCACAAACAAGGTGGAAAAGGTAGGAATAGAATATATTTTGTATTGATTGGCACATGCACTGATTACTTGATGCGACGAACAGGAGGTTGCTCTTGCTCGAAAAGCTACTGTTGTCTGCGGCGACATATCCGTTCCTTGGTCAAGGGTTAGTTCGGGTGAGATATCGACGCTAGCCCAGGCCGAAAACGATGGGTTCTCGCCCAGTAACTTAATCATACCGCCCTGCTTCAGTTTCTCGCACTCCTTATACGCCGTACCCGGACAAGAACTGAAGCTCTTGGACTTTGCCCGCCATTGCGTGGCTACCGATCCGAGAGACAAGATCTTTTCGCTTCTCGGCCTGATACCCGGAGGGAGGCTGGGTCCCTTGGCGGCCAATTACAACCTATCGGTTTCCCAGGTCTACATCAGGACGGCCAACTATCTCGCCTCTCAGTATGGGTGGATGGCGGTCCTTTACAGGGCCGGCGTGGTCAATGCTTCCTTAGAGGGAATTCCCTCTTGGGTGCCCGACTGGACCTGTCGCTTGCGAGGATATCCGAGGTTCTTCATCAACGTGCCGCACCAGCCTTACGAGGACGGGACGTGGAACGAGGAAACCAACGCGCTCCGTTTAAGCTTCTTGCAGATGCCATATACAGAGATTGCATCATCCCACGCATCCAGGCTGATCGTGCGAGAGCCCGAACTGGTGGCCACAATGGGACGGCGGTTATTCCTGCGCCGCGACGAAGACGGGGAGACGTATGCGAAAGTCGTGGCGCTCGCGGCAGACTTCTACCAGCATCACTCCGCAACCGCCGGCTTGGACCTCTCGTCGATATCACCGGAAGTCGATCTGAACGGTATCAAGATACCGAAACTGCCCGTGGCCCCAATCCACTCCATCGCGCTGCGCTTCAAGGACGGCGGCGATGGAGGCAATGACAAGTTCGTCCTGGACAGTTGCGGCAGCTATAGCGGACCGACGTTCTGGCCGTATCTGCCCGCAGAGATCGCGGTGCAGATGTTTACCATGACGCTGGCCGAGATGCATGACCAGCAGGTGCTGGATCTGGTTGATCACGACAATGACCGAAAGATGGCAGAAGGTAATAACGCATTTGATACTACCGAGGTGGGTGCCCACGATACTACAGCATGTCTGGTGCACCGCATCGAGAGGCTTCAGGGGCTGAGTAAAGACACATCAACTTATCATGAGCTTGAAAACCTCTGGATGACGGAGTATCTGGCGGGAAACCTACTGAGGCTCAAGCCGAATCCCGGAGGTAGCGATCCAGAATCGGCGCATGACCCTGATTTGATCCGTGTCAACGACGGCATCTGGAGGTTGCTGGTCCGCCGTTTTGTCCTGCAGGAGACAACAATTACACTCGTATGAATGTGTCTATTCGTTAGGTACGGTTAATTCGAGTACTCAAGTTGTTATAATTGCTTTTACATCCACAGCCCGTAACGCCATGGAGCCACCAAAGGTCTACGGCGTAAGCATTACGACGTATGTAATATTCTATTTCGATCGCAATGGCACTGCCTCGCCCGCCAAGACCGATCAGCCGTATCGGGGGAGACCTACCCCCGCGCCATCTGACATGTTTAAAAGCAGAGACGTTGAAGACATTCTTGTGAGATCTCATGTCAAACTATGGTATGCTCATATCTATTAAGCAACGTTGACCAGAAGTGACACCACCGCATCCATTCCCCACATCTCGGGCCCGATTACCGCGAACCCCCGGAACGTCTATGTTTGGCACACCAGCGATATTGACACCGCCGGAGAAATTGCACATCGAATCTCCTCCAGCCCACTTGCCGTCGCATATATAGACGCGGCCAAGCCTCTCCCTGCGGCACCAACATCGTGAAACTTGCACACCTGGTCTTCCTACCAACGGCACCATGCAATTGAACGCCGCAACCCTCGCCGCGCTCCTGCTGCCGCTGGCCAGCCTGGCGACCGCGGAGTCATGCAACACCTGCTCGACCAAGCCGCCAGCCTTCATCCTGGCCGGTGACTCCACCACGGCGGTGCAGGCTACCGGTGGCGGCGGCTGGGGCAACGGCTTCCTCTCGTTCCTGGAGGCGCCGCCGGCGTGGGGCGTCAACAAGGGCCACAACGGGGCGACGACCGTCTCGTTCGTCAAGGGCGGCGACTGGGCCAACGTGACGAAGCTGATCGACGAGAAGCACGCGGCGGGGTACCAGGTGTGGGTGACGCTGCAGTTCGGGCACAACGACCAGAAGCCCGACAAGAACATCTCGCTGCCGCAGTACACCGCCAACCTCGTCCGCCTGGCGCGCGCCGTGCGCCAGCACCGGGGGCACCCGCTCCTCCTGACCCCACTGACCCGCCGCGGCTTCCCCAAGGGATCCCCGCACAACATGACCGACTCGCTGCGCCACGAGCGGCAGCGCACCATCGCGGCGGCCCGGACGTCGGGCACGCCCTACCTGGACCTGAACGCGGCGTCCATGGCGTACGTCAACCGCATCGGCAGCGACGCGGCGCACGCGTACGATCTCAAGAAGGGCGACAGCACGCACCTCAACGACTGGGGCAGCGTCGTGTTCGGGCGCTTGGTCGCGGACCTGCTGCTCGAGAACGGGGCCGTGGGCAAGTGCCTGAGCCCCTGGATCCGGCGCAACGAGACGCTGAGCCGGGCCATTCGGGAGGGGGTGCCAGCCTGAGTTTCGAAGGGAAGCGAGGAGGCGGGGACGCTTGTTCGAGAAGGATAATAAGTGGGTAGGGAACCGAAGTTAATGTTGGAATAGGAAGGTAGTTCAAGCTGATTGCAGTTCAAGGTTGGATGGATCATTTTTTCAGAGCTAGGGAATAATGCAAGCTCTATGTCTAACGCAGACCGCATGATGCGACGGCTGAGTGAGAAATTCGCCGTATGTCTTTCTTGCGCAGAACCCATTCGGCAATGGTTTCGCTCACGGCCACCCGTAATTCCCGACCTCCCTCGGTAATACTAATGGGCCATCTGATACTATGGGCGGGGAATGAGTAAAAGATGCAGTAGTGCGAACAGGGTTTGGCTCGTAGCTAAGTAGGCAGCTTGGTTCAACTATCAAGTTGGCAAGAGTTTAATAAACAATGATCCCATAGTGAATAAGCCCCCCCGCTGGATGCTAGCTATTGAGCCACGTAGCGGGAGTCAATCCTGATCACGATGGTATCAGGCCACAGAAGGTTGGGCCCGTGAACCCCGACTTATGTCAAAGATGATGCCGCAACTCAAAGATGTAGCTACTGACGCAGATTGAAGTATGAGCCATCGTCGGCGGCAAGCTGTTGTGTGTAGTGGGTTGTTTGAGGTTCGAGCCTGAATACAGGTGAGGGCCTACGAAAAGTTCACGATATATGTATGTTGGCCTCAATACGTCGGTACGTGTGATATGTAGTTCAATAAATATCAAAAGCCCAATTCCGAGCCACGCAAGATTGCTATGCGTAAAATGAGTACATACAACTCCTCCATCTCCATCCATGGTCGAGTACGTAAAAGACATGCTTAAATACAATGTCCAGCCACGTACAGCTAAATAAAATGTGCCGCATTTTCCATTTCTTTTTTCAATCCATCCCGGAAAGTGATGCCGTGCCCACATTGAAAACCAAAGAAGCCCTAATATAAATCTCTCTAAGTGTGAACAGAGAGAACAAATGAAGTTCGAGAAAAGGTAGGTGTGCAAGCGGAGATCAGCAAGCAGACGAAGAATCCAAGCTTGAGTAAATGTACAAGGCGTTGCTTAATCTGCCGAAAGGGTATATGCTGTGTCTCACGCAAGCCGTTCGTGAGAGTAAGAAAATCGTAGTTCATAGATGCGATGATGTGCATGTCAAGCGACATATGTAGTAGTAGTAGTGTGGAGAGGGGGTCCGTAAAGTGAATATCGGTATCGGTAGAAAGGAAATCGGTCAAGTAGTCAGTCGTACTAGTGATGTGGTGGACTGCCGATCTTGTTAATGTCGGCTCCATGAGATGCTTGGTGAACCCCACACCCTGGCTATCCCATCTTCCCTCGGCATCGCTCTTTTTTGTTTTCCCCGGAACACCAAACTTTTTTCTTGATAGGTATGCTTCCCCCACGTCGTTCATCTCGTCTTTTCTTCATCGTCATCTTCTAATGGTCCATCATCTTGACATCCATCTTGCCGTCGTCAATAGGGAAATGCGGCAACCGCGGGCCCTCGAGAAGCTCTTCGCGTTGTTGCCTCCTCTTTCGGCCTAGCCTCTCGCACCATTCTTCGGCACTGACAATAGTACCATCCAGGACACCAGAAACCTGGGCCATCATGTCCAGGCCCTCTTTGGCAAGGACGAGAACCTTCTGCACACCTTCACGCATCTCCTTCTCCTTGGCAATGCCAGCCTCCTCGGCCGACAGGTCGCCCTGCTGGCTTCTCTGGCCATCCTCGGCCATAGAGGCAATGCGGAAGCGCTGAGGCAGGCTCGTCAGGTGGCGTCGGACGAGAATGCGGGCATTTTCTGGCAAAGCACCGCCAGCGTATTTGCTAACTGTGCTAATGACATCTTGGAGAGTCTTCAGAACATCGGCTCTCAAGGCATTGATGCGTGCCGCAATTTGTTGCTGCTCGGCACTGGTTGCTGGCCTGCTGGACCCGTCCATGGTCTGATCACCGCTTGAACGATCCATGACCGATTTTAATGAATTGATGACGTTTCCAATGTGCACGTTGGCCCAGCGCAGCCAGCTAAGACAGTACTTCAGGCTCCTCAAACTCTCTTCGCTCATTGCGATGCTCAAGCCCGAAGTCGACATGATGAGCCGCGACTGCCATGCCGATGTGCTTGTCGGCCGCGGTTCATATTGCTCCGTGTAAGCCGGGGACCGGTATTCGTCGTAGGCGGGTAGGGTGTCGATGGTGCTTGCGACAGACAACCGACGATCGCGGGGGTCATTTGTCGCCCTTGGAGTTACTGCCCCGGACATTGGCTCGTCTTGATCCATATCTTCCGAGCCTGTGTCGACTCTCCGCCTCTTATTCGAAGTCCCATAATCGCCAGCTTCCAAATCCGAGCCGTGAGATTTATGCCTTCGACCCCCACCCAAGAACCAGCGCACGCTTCCTTCCACTCCGGTTTTCCGGCCGACGGTGCCGACGGTGTTCGCAATGGGTGTTACGTACCCCTCGACATATTCGGCGCCGGACTTGAAACGTGGAGAATAGTTCTTTCCCGCGACATAGGCCGATTGTGTGCCCTCGATTACATTTCCAAGGAGTGGATGGTTCGTCGTAAGTAGTTGTAGAAGAGGTTCTGGCGGTACGTTCGATTGTGATCTGGGTGTCGGTGGTAATGTTGTACTGTGATCTGGTGGTGAAGATACGAAGTCTGTGCATAACAGTAACGGGTTAGTATACCCAAGGCAAGATAGTATTGTTTGCTGCCAACCCGACTCCGATGATTTAACTGACCTGCTCTCAAATCGCCCAGAGCTTCGGCGGCAAGCCGCACGTCTGGGTCATCTAGACTGACGCTGCTTGCCCTTCCCGTTTCATATTGTTCCGGTGAAGCCGCGCTTGAGACGCTGCTGTTTGTTGAGTCCCCTTCCATCTGCATTGGCTCTGCACCTTGCACATGGCTCGGGGCGTAGTAGGCTGTTAGAGGGTTGAGGCTCGGCCAGTGAGTTTCTTGCGGTCGTTGAGGAACTGCGACCGAGATCGAGGATGAGGCCGAGGCTGTCGCTGCTAAAGGGGGAGCTGGAGGGTTGTATGTCGGCGCCGGCGGAATAGACGGGTTGGATTGAGCCAGCGACGAGTTGTATGCAGGCGACGACGAGGCGGTTAAGGATGACAAGGACGGTAGAGTGTGCTTCTTCGGATCGTCGTTGACGATGCCAGTGAAGGTGTGGATCGGGGCGAGTTCCGTCTTGGGAGCGTCGGGGAAGACAAGGGCTTTGTGGTCGTGATGGTGAGTTTGAGCATATGACGGTGGAGGGTACAGTGGAAGCTTAAAGGTACGATCGAATGTTTTGAAAACCGCAGGGTCACTTGAGGGAGTTTGTTGTCGATGGTCGTGGTGCAAAATGGCGGGCTTCTGATCCAGAGGGTGGTGAGTCGCAGCGGTAGTCGAGGTAAAATCAACAGTGTTTGCCGGCCGGGGCAACATGTGATTCTGCTCCATGGTGGGTTGTTTGGTATGCGCCGGTGCTTATTTGTTGTTGCATCAGCGCGTAGACAACCGAGTAAGAAACCGATCAATCAATCCAAGAGGCGCAGATGCCAGAGAGTAACAGCAGCGAACTCAACTCAAGCCTTTTTGAAGCGCCTTCCTTCTTTTGGGGTGGGAAGATGCCTCTAGCTTGCCAGTCTGTTCACTGAATACTAAATGAAATCATTTGGGGCCAGTCCGAGGAGAAAAGGCTCGAGCGACTAAAGTTGGCACCGTCCGAACAATCCAGGTATTCCCGAGGCGCTCTTCGCAAAACGTCCGCCGCTGTCGGTGCCGACCCGTGGAGATTGTTGGAATTTATAGGCCCTGACTCGTGCTTGTGTGGAAAGGGAATACAAGTTAATCGGCACGACAGTATGTATAGGTATTGGTATATAAGCGGAGAAATCTTGTGTGTGCTTTGCTGCTGCTTTCGCTTTTGCTTGGCTTAGTACACGTGCAATTGGAAAAAGAAAAGACCGAGCTTGCGCTCATGCAACGCTCAGAAAGACGGGAAGGTTCACCCAGTCTCAGAACTGGGGTGGGGATGGTAGTAATAGAGGTAGTAGTCGGTAGTAGAAATGGTGGTGGTAGTAGTAGTACACAGCAGAAGTAAAACGGAAAGGAAAGATGATGATGATGGTATGGCTATCATGAGACGATGATGCCAGTTCCAGAGCCAATCTATCTCTCGCTCTCTGTCTCTCAACGAAAAGGCGTGGGGGGTTAGTTTGCTTATGAAAATGGGCAGAACGGTAGCCCGGTAGCAGCAGCAGGTCCCGCTGAACAGATCAAATTGAGCAGGCCCAGCACGAAACGGGTTCAAAGTCGTGCAGTGGTTGATGATGAGATGGGATTAATTAGAACGGGAGAGAGAGGTGTGTGATTTGATTGATTGACCAGTTACCAGTCCAATAAGGGAAAATCTGGGGGCGGCAAACCACCGGCAGCAGGGCAGGTGAGACAGGGACATGGACGGCCTAAAAGACGGGGAGCACCATGTCCAGTCTTCTGTCCAGTCCACGGTCTGCTCCTCCCTCCAATCAACCACCGACATCCAGCATCATGTGGCAGTCGCATAGTCGCATAGTCCCATTACCGTACCAGACATTACGTTGGGTTATGTAACTAATTCCAGGTGGCCGCACCGTCCAGAAAGAAGAACCCCCCTCCCCCATCCAGCTCTTTCTCAAACTTGATCATATCCCCTGCTGAAAATCCCACCTTGTGGTGGTAAAATACCACTGACATGACTCGGTTTGGACCCCTTGTGTACCTTCTTCTCTGGGTAAAAAAAAATCAACAACGGCAACCCTTGGGTATCCCATATTGACGTAGACGGTGGGTTAAGCGATCTGCTTGTGAAGAAAGACCACACCACCCACCACCCTCCCTCTCTTACTGGTGCAGACGTAGCCGGTTGTCGTCGTGTTGCATGTAGGGTCCGAGGTTAGCAGGTCCCAGCTACAGGGGGGAAGTGCTCAGGTGCGCTGTTCCAGTGGAGTAAATCCTCTAGAAATAGCGTGCTGGTTGCCCTACCCTTTTTAGGGGCGCGCGCGCTCTGGCTTCCATGTGAAAGGACAGGCTTCTTCGCCTGCTTCTTCTGGCACCTGGGAGGCACCGAAGGCAGCAAGCAAGCAGCCAGAAGCAGGAGGATGGGGCAAAACCGTTCCAACTTCCAACTTCAACAGATTCGGGGGGAGTGATCGACCATCCGTTCCCACAGCGCCAGCCCAATTATTCCAGATTTCAGATTCCACGCACAGCTGAAGATGCATTACCGGAGTCTTAAATTGAACGTCAACATATTTCCGTTTTAGATGCGCAACCTGAAGTTAGGATTCTGCTAAAACTAACATTTACTTTCATCCTTCATTATGCATGCCGCAACATTAATTGAAAAAGGGGCAGTACAAGATGACCATTGCCTCATATGTACAGAAACGGTGCTGTCACAATTTGTGATTGCGCCCCTGATAGCCGGTCCTCGACACGCGCCTGGCGCCACGCTGACATTGAAAGTCGGCCATGACATGACGGGACGCTGGGACGGGTACTTACACAAGAAGGCAGGAGGCAGGGCAGCCAATGCACGTGTTTGGTGTGTTTAATCTGAGGGAGATGCAGCCAAGGCGTGGGCTTTTTCTGCGGAACCAGGCTGCCAGACCCGATCACATGCGACAGGCTAGTGGTGAAAAATACTCTAAAGATGTACAAATACATCGCATGTCTTTTCAGCAATCATGGAGATCAGTCTCCGCCAAAGGTTGCCAGTGCGGGCTTCTGATTCGTCCAGCTGCCGTAAGGATAGTCCACATGAAGCAATACAGTAGGGATGGATGATCACTTCAAGTGCAAAAAACCGTCTGCCTGCAGAGAAAGAAAAAAAAAGCATCTGATAGTCACCAGTACCGTTTTTACCGGTGGCTGTCGTTGGTTGCTACTCGCTGTCTGGTCACTGCTGTCTGCCCGTGTGCCGTCTGTTGGACTGTATTTTCATATGCGTACCATTGACAATCCCGACGCCGGATATTGGCCGGCTCTAAGCCATTTGCTATGGACTCGAATGGACTTGCCTAAGGCAGACTATATCTGATATTGGTATCAGACTATCGGTGCTAGGGGTTGCATGAAGTTTGCTTGTGAAAAGTTGTGTTTCGGGTTCGTTTTCGTTAACCACAAAAGGATGCCTATCGCTGCTTCGAACGTAGATTTAGAACATCATTCCGTCTGGCATGAGAGAGAGAACATAACCTGCTCTCAATTGTCTGTATCCTTCCTCAACACCGAGAATGTTGGGGAGAAAATGCTGAAAAGAGGATCAGGTCGAATAGAATCATCTGACAAAGCCCTGATGTTGCCCCGACATCACTGACGAATTTCTCTACCAAGAATCCAGATCTAGATCTGGGATACTCGGCGGTAAGACGTCGGCCGACAATCACGACATAACGGCTTCAAGCTATGGTAGCCGGCTCGGTGGTACGATGGGACATTTTCAGATGATCTGCGGTACCACATTCCGCATGATCGCTTGCTGGCATCCGAAGGCCCTTCGCATTGACATATCAGGTCAGGTGACAGGTCTGCGCACAATGCGATGCGATACAGCTAGAGATAATGCTGTTGCAATGGTACTGAAACACACAAAATCGCAACGGAAAAGCGAAGTGTCAACTCGTCACGACGAAGATCTGGACAAAGTTCTTGTCCAGGAACTCAGATCTACGTAGAAAAGAGAAAAAACTGTTACTCAGTTTGATCGTAATATTTGGTCCCTCTGACGCCGCCAAAAGCAAGAGAGAAAATGCTCGGGCAGCTCTTATGGTACCATATTCAATTGAATCCTTCTCCGCACCTCGAAATCGCAAACCACTTCCACGTCAATCGCAACAGTCCAGCAGAATGCCGGCGTTGCAAAGGTTAAGAAGTCGTGCACTGTCTAATGGATGCGTTGTTGTAAAGAAAGAAAGGAAACAGGAAAGGCTTTCGCGAAATTTGGGTGAAGATATCTGTTTTCGAAAGCTCCACTTTTGCTGCGATAGCTGATAGCTGATATGATAGCTGCAGCTTATCCGTTCCTCATCACGTGAGCTCGACTGCTAAGATGTGGTCTGTGCTGCCCCTTGAGCTCGTCAACGTCCACTCCTAATTACGTGGGGTCAATCTGGCCTGCTCAGGTGTTACTGAGGTTAGAAGGGTCCCGGCTTGTGTATTGACAGCTAATTGCGCCTGTTTCGACAAACAACTAATATCAGGCTGCAGCATTCGACCTCGACAAAAGCCTGATTCGAACATCGAGACGCATGAATTAGCGTTTCTGGCATCTATTCTCTGGCCAGAGTGCCAATTGGCGTCCTCTTATAGCAACATTAACACCCGCCCCTTACCGCCAAGCTTCCAAACATCATGGCTTCCGCGTTGTTCTTCCTCGACCTCAAGGGCAAGGTATGCGACAATGATTATCAGGCATTACCAAATACTGGGGACTAACAGATGATTTATTTAGACCCTTCTTGCCCGTAACTATCGTGGTGACATCCCCATGTCTGCGGTCGAGAAGTTCCCTGTTCTCCTTAGCGATGCCGAAGAGGAATCGTCTGCCGTACCGCCATGTTTCTCCCACGAGGGTGTTAACGTATGTTATCTACGAATCCTATCTACCAGACTTGCATCTCACGTTCGATAGTATCTCTACATCCGACACAACAACCTGTACCTCCTCGCCCTGACGAAGCGCAACACGAACGCCGCCGAGATACTCCTATTCCTACACAAGATAGTGGAAGTCTTCACAGAATACTTCAAGGCCCTGGAGGAGGAATCGATTCGCGACAACTTCGTCATCATCTACGAGTTGCTGGATGAGATGATGGACTTCGGCTACCCGCAGACGACCGAATCCAAGATCTTACAAGAGTACATCACACAAGAATCGCACAAGCTCGAGGTCCAAGCGCGCCCGCCCATTGCCGTCACTAATGCTGTGTCATGGCGTTCCGAGGGTATTCGGTATAGGAAGAATGAAGTATTCTTGGACGTTGTGGAGAGCCTCAACCTCCTGGTGTCGTCTAACGGCAACGTGCTGCGCTCCGAGATTCTAGGCGCCATCAAGATGAAGTGCTACCTCTCGGGTATGCCCGAGTTGCGACTGGGGTTGAACGACAAAGTCATGTTCGAGACGACCGGAAGGACGACGCGCGGCAAGGCTATCGAGATGGAGGATGTCAAGTTCCACCAGTGCGTGCGATTATCACGCTTCGAGAACGACCGTACCATCTCCTTCATTCCCCCGGACGGCGAGTTCGAGCTCATGAGCTACCGATTGAACACACAAGTGAAGCCCCTGATCTGGGTGGAGTGTGTGATAGAAAGCCACTCCGGCTCTCGGATAGAGTACATGCTTAAGGCGCGCGCACAGTTCAAGAGGAGGAGCACAGCCAACAACGTCGAGATCATCGTGCCGGTGCCCGACGACGCAGACTCGCCCCGCTTCCGCACCAACGTCGGAAGCGTCCACTACGCCCCGGAGCAGAGCGCCATCGTGTGGAAGATCAAGCAGTTTGGTGGCCAGAAGGAATTCTTAATGAGGGCTGAGCTGGGCTTGCCCAGTGTTCGCGGAGATGACGAGCACGGTGGTGGTATGACGGGTGGTTTCGGTGGCAGTATGGGCGGTGTGAGCGCTGGCAAGGGTGCCAAGCGACCAATTCAGGTCAAATTCGAGATCCCCTACTTTACGACGAGTGGTATCCAGGTCCGATACCTTAAGATTACTGAGCCCAAGGTAAGTCTCCACATATTGATCATATGTTGCTGCAACGGTACTGACAAATCACTAGTTACAATACCCGTCCCTGCCATGGGTACGGTACATTACACAGTCTGGAGATATCGCAGTGCGTTTGCCGGATGCTGTATGATGATGGACGAGATGACGTTTGGAGGGTGGCCTTTCCTATCTATACGACAAGCGCTAAACGAGGCAAGGCTAGAGAAAAGCGACAGGTATGGCGAAGGGCCCGAAATGCGAAGATTATGATGGAGAGCACAGAACACCTATTGAGGATCACAAATATCAATGACCACATCCTCGTCAATTCCCTCAACCTTGAATACGTGACGAATCAGCCTAGTATCGATCACCCCCTGCCGACATGGCCGCAAAAGTGTGAGGCGAGTCCCCGGCTTCTCAAGTGCTCAGTCGGTCCATGGGCAAAAGAGATCAATCAACTTTGGGGATTCTTCTCTGTGGGAACATTGCTCAGCTTGAAGCAAGACCAGAGCGTTTTTCTTTGTCCTCTCTCGCCCTGTGTCTCATTGCTTTGACCAATGGTTCATTTCTCCAGCATTGGGCGTGTAAATCGGGGCTTATCTATGCGACAGTAACATATAGCCAGGTAGGTCACCCGATGACTTATGCAGGACTCCTCAGATGCTCAGATATGACGAACAACCCCCTCGCCCGTGATAGGCTCTGATACGGCTGTCATTTCTGATACCTCGGCGCCAATATGGACCTGTCAAATCGCTGTCATCCGCGTTGTGATATTACAGGGGGTTGCCCAGTCCGTTTGCTGCCCTTTACGACTTGTGTGTTTCTGCCGATAGAAGTGTCTCGCCTCCCACCCCTACCTACCCTATTTATTACAGTTGCCCGACTTATACGGATTGTCGTCTGCACAGGGGTAATGCATTGCCCTTGTCGATCCGGCAGCCAGCAGAGCATTTGACATCCTGAGCTCCAAGGACGCGTATGCACTTGATGGCATTGGGGGTGGTTTTCTCAACTTTGGGAAGACTCAGGAGTTATTACTGTTTCCCCGATGCAGGAACCCAAAGAAGCAGCTCAGGAAAGTCGGTTCATTAATCATGAGCCGGTTGTTGGCATAAGGGTTTGGTTCAAGACCATATGCACTCCCTGAACTCCACCATATACATATATTTCAGCAACATTGGCCGGTCTAACGAGGCTGACGTTTTGATATGCAGCCAGCCGATTATCGCCAAACGGGCAATATATGATGGTCCGTCTTGCAGACCGAGAGGCGCCACCGAGAAAAATGATAGATAGAAAGCAGACAGGACACGTTGGAAAGCTCTCTGATGGTAACGACGTTTTGAAGTTCCCTTGTACCTCCTGGTCGGCCATTGGTCGGTACATTGATGGGACGCCAAAATCGCCCAATAGGTAAGCTCAACATGTTCTCGTATGTTATACCTCACATTCGCTTCTTATCTGTGTGTCTCAGGGGAGGGAGTGATATCTGCCTAGTGGCAAACGGTACTCTCAAGAAGGCTGGAGTTGAAAGGTTCAGTATGCCTACGAGACTCACTGATCACAAGAACCTGCGTTGCCTCGGTTTTGACATTCTTCAACTATCAGCATAGTCCCCTGTTTTATACTGTTCATCTTTGCAAAAGGTTTCGTCAAGAAACTTCTCTATCAGCCCGACAGCATCTCAGCACCCGTTTACCAGCCCCTATCAATCCAGTATTCTCTCTGCTTTTCGTATCTCCAACAAACCTTCACCATGCGTCTCATCAACACCAAGACCTACCTCCTGGAGTCCATCTACACTCGGGTCCCCTACGCGATCCTTTCGCATACATGGGGCCCCGAGGAGATCTCCTTCCAGGAGTGGGAGGTGGTTCACGACTCCGGCGCCATCCAGGGCCAGTGTCCCCACATGCAGAAGATGTCCCGACCCAACGTTACCCGGAAGAAGGGCTACGAGAAAGTCATCTGTGCGTGCCAGCAGGCCGCTCGAGACGGGATCCAGTACCTCTGGTGTGATACCAACTGCATTAACAAGACGAGTTCGGCCGAGCTGAGCGAGGCTATCAACTCGATGTTGTAAGTTCCACTGTTTCTGGTCGAGAGCCTATCTTCCTGGGGTCAAATTCCCAGTCCATTATGGACATGTACGCTGTACTACAATAGTGTATTTTGCTGACAAGGAATTATAGTACATGGTATCGAGACTCGAAAGTGTGCTACGTCATCTTGACCGACGTCCAAGTCCCCACTTCTACCTCACTCCGTGGTTACAAGAGCTACATCGAAGGGTGGTTCACTCGTCAACAGAAGAATAAGCGCCAAAATCTCGATGTCTGGGACAGCTTCCAGAAGAGCCGTTGGTGGACTCGTGGCTGGACCCTCCAGGAGCTATTGGCGCCCAAAGACCTAGTGTTTTTTTCTCGTGATTGGTCGCCCCTTGGAAACAAGTCCGGGCTATCAGAGTGGATTCTCAGTTTTACGACTATTCACCGCACAGCTTTACAAGATTCGTCATCCATACCGACGTTCTCCATCGCCCAGCGCATGTCTTGGGCTGCTGATCGTAGAACGACAGTGCCCGAAGATATGGCTTACTGCTTGCTGGGTATATTTGATATCAACATGCCAATGCTATATGGACAAGGCCACAAAGCTTTCTTAAAACTTCAAGAAGAGCTTATAAAAGTCTCGGACGACCAGAGTATATTGGCGTGGGATGCTGGGGTTTTATCTTCGACGAACATTGGTGCGCTTGCTCCATCACCAGCGGCTTTCTTACACAGCGGCGACATTGTGCGAAGGATGCATTCGCAACATTCCTCGTATTCAATCTTCAATGTTGGGATTTCTTTAGAGATCCCTCTCCTATACACTCACATGGATGGTTATGCACTCGGAAGTTTGAACTGTGCCAAGGAGTTATCGCAAGTTGAACCAGTAACAGCATCGGTTGCAACCCAACCCTTGCCAATACAAGTTCCAGTCTGGCTTCCTTTGATGCGCATCGGACCAGGAAGGTGGCAACGAATTGATGTCCCGACCTCTTGGGTTTACCTTGAGCCGGAATATGTCGTCGCACAACGTTCAGAGCTATCCAGTATCTTCCTATCCAGTGCGCCGCAAAGCAGTACCAGATATACTGACCTGAAACTACCCTGGACCAACTTCACAAACAAAGATTCTGGGTTAGTACTGCGGATAGGTGCTGGCGAAATGTCATCTATGCGGTTCTATTCTAAGCCCAAACCATTACCATTGTTTGCCCTGACTACTTTGGCAGTAAGGGGACCATCTACAATATCACATCAACTGGTTTCTGGTAGTGGAAGTACTACTATGATCTCACTTGCTTGGGGGCCGAACCATATGCTAAGATCGATCAAATGGACAACAATCACGATGAGTGGGACAGAATTACTTCCCATCATCAAGAAGCGGTACCCAGAGTTCACCGAAAACCATGCATTCCAACCTTCCGATGATGACAGCCACTATGCTTTGATTTTATCGAGGTTGCATCAAAGGCTTCGGAACGACCTTGGCAAAAGACATTCACAGGAGGCCTTATCACCTGGAATGTTTGTGTCTGAAAATTTCTTGACAGATACTCGTGGAAGACAACAGCTTCTCTTGGATTTCATTTTCAAATGAATCATTCTATCATATTGGGCTTCTCATAGTGACTTCTGAGGTTAATGCTATGAAGTGAGCTGTCAATCAATTCATGCAGATAGATGTAACATATTGTTTTGTGATGTTTTTTTTATATAAATTTTATGCAGCAAATCAACCATGAATCCAGTTAATATAGAAAATATGTAGCTTATTCTCCGCAATAACAGTGGAACTGTACTTAAAAGTAAAGGATGTGCCAGAGTATCTTGAATGATTCTACGTGGCTTGAATACAGTCAACGTAGATGGCCATCTTTCTTCTCCCCGAGATGCTCCAAAAGCCGCAATATGCAGTAGGCTCTGTTTCCCGCCATGTCCATATATCCATTGTAACCTCTTATGTTTTGCAGGCTAGGAATACTGTCGACGCACTCTTTGAGACTGATGCTACCAGGCTGGCCAAAACGATAATTCCAAAGGTCCTGTGTATGGAGGAGAATAATATTTGGCCCAAAGCTGATGTAGTTGTTGAGTAGCTGCCAAGTTCGTCTGCTGTGTACCACCAAACACACCCGTTGGTAGTTTATGGTTGATTGAGCGATGATTTGCTGAAACAACGTCCCAATATCGAATTCGGACACAACCTTAGTTTCCATGAATGCGAAATAGTCTGAGCCAACGGGCTTGTTGCAGGGCGTCAATTCGCCCTTTACTGCACTGACTTTCCAGTGGGTCGCTTGGATATTTCGTTGATCGAATGGCGACCATGTAGCAACGCCAATACTCCTGATTCTTTGGTTATTATTTCCCCATGCTTCCAAATCAACAGCAATGAAGATTGAATTTTGTCTCATTCCATCATGCAATAAGCGCTCAAGTCGGACATGATCGTCTTCGCTCTCGGCGCCCTCATGCAAGTAACCTCTCTCAACGACGGGTGATATGTTTCGGGGCGTGAATAAGGACATAAGCCATTTTGTGAAATGGACTATGCACAGGGGGAAAAATAATAGTATTCCAAACCAATGGATTTGTCGAGGCATCCTTTATATTTTTAATATTGTTGTCAGAAGCGCCCCAGTTGGCAGACAGAACTAGACTTGAATGCTGGAGCTGCATATAATTATCGTAGTCTCTTTTGATGCTTTTGATGGAATTTCGGGCATAGCTGATCCAGCCGCGAGCGACAAGCAATGCTGAAAGCACGCCGAGTTGCAGTCCTTGTCTCAGATCCCACCCAATTGCCTGCCTTCAATTAAGCCGGTTGGCTGTAGAATGCCATAAGCGCCGAGTGGCCTCGATCATGGGCCTGTGTAACCGTGTGGCGTGCTTTGTCTGGCATGTACGGTGCCGCGTCGAGGAATGCCCGGCGACCATGAAAGGGGGCAGTGACCCAGCTGAGCCGCGTATTGCCGCGCTCGGCTTTGTGCGGCTTTACCATTTCAATAAAGGAGAAGGCAGGCTCACGAGATAAAGAACACCACCGAGACGGGTCATGAGGGAAAGTCGACCGAAGTAGATACGAGATCGTGTGATTACAAACAAAGATCGATTGCAGAGATGTTGGTAATTGGAAAATCTGATATATCGAAACCCAATGCCTAGTGACGAGCATCGTATCTCGTGAGCCGCATGCTGCGGTAGCAAGTCCTACGCCCGAACTCCCGCTTTGCAGATGTATCCGTTTGCTCCAGCCACGCTAATACCAATCACCACCAGCCAGATATCCTGCATGTGATCCTCCCACCAGGACTCACGAGGCCAGCAGCCTTACCAACACTGCCTACCGTCACATGCCTGTAGCCTCGCCCCAGCACCTTCGTCATTGAGCCGCCCGCCCTGCTAGTATCTTTCTACACTGCTCCAGTCGACCATGCGCCTCCTGCAAGAGCTCCGAGTGCGACTCCGCCGCAAGGCTACCCACGGTATCCAGAAGATCAGGTAATCCCGCCCCTAAGTTAGCCGAGGTGGGATTATCCAGCGTTTGCAGGCCCGCGACATTGGTCAAGTACTCAGCCAAGCTCAGCCTCTGTGAAGACGTCGTATGATACGAGTGCTGCGGAGTATGTTGGTGATGATGATGCGAAGTGGCTCTTGCCGTAGTGGGTGACCGAATGTGTCCCACGGCCTGGACGAAGCACCATATGCTCAGCGTGGCGTAGTACAGGATCCATGGTCTGTGCGGATCCGGGTCATTGCGGCACGAGTACTGCGTGTTCTGAATCAGTCCGCCCGTACCGACGTGATACCTAGGCTGCGGGCGCTGAAAGGGGTCCACGAGCACGCGGTGGAGCAGCTTGAAAGCGTGGAGTACCGCATGGTGCGTGGATGGCTGGTTCGACCACGTCCTCATCCTGGCGACGACGTTGCCGTAATCCCGCATCGTGATCTTCCGCCCTAGCAACCGCTTAGCTCCGGCGTACACTTGGCAATCGACAATGTCGATGTACAGGCTGAACTGGGCGAGGTGATACAGAACGGCGGCGCTCTGGATCAGTCCATTGGCCCCCGCCTTTGCCTCGCCATTCGGGTTGGTGTCGTTCATGCCCATCGCCTTGTCGAAACTCGACTTCCATCCGTCGAATGCAGTCAGAAGCATCTTGGACCACTTCTCTCGCCGGTCTGAGGACACTCCCCCTCCCAGTTCGAGCCAG
Organism: Apiospora koreana; assembly: GCA_017163955.1. NCBI lineage: Eukaryota > Fungi > Ascomycota > Sordariomycetes > Amphisphaeriales > Apiosporaceae > Apiospora > Apiospora koreana. Next base: position 2,508,110 of record JAFHKQ010000007.1, on the reverse strand, counting down.
CTCAAGTGCGTTTCTCGGTGATTGAGATGCCACCCAACACTCAGCAACCCGCTCATGATGATCATGCGACCAAAGGAGTGAGTCTGCACTTCCTTGCCGTGAATGGCTCTTTTCAACCCATCCAGAAACGACACCTGTTTCACCCCGTACATACGAAAGCTCGCCTCTTGTTCGCGCACCTTCTCTGGTGTGGATGCCAACCATAACGTCTCGTCGCAGGGGAGTGGTAACCGTATCTCGTGTGGCGCCATGTCAGCAGTGTGACCGAACATAGCGGCGTGGATGATGTCCATCATGAACGCAGCATAGACGACCCGGTGCATCGCTTCGGTGTCGGCCCAGCGAGACCACCACGTCCTAGCGCCTGTCACAGCCGGGTTATCGGTGCTGACTTGGGCCTCTGGCGGTGACTCACTCCCTGCGCGTCCAATCAAGGGGCTGCCGCGTCGAAGAAGAGTCAAAGTCACGCTGTGGTAGATGTGTGCTCTTTCGTGCAGCTTCCGATTGGAAAGCATCTTCTCATAGAACTCGACGAGCAGCAAGGCCTGGGCGACCCAGAGCTCGGTAGGGGGCGCGGAATCATTATCCGTGACGATCTCCCATCGGGAATACGTGATGACAAGGTCCGCGAATGGCCCGTATTCCTTGTAAGCGTCCGTGGGGGCTTGACTGCTGAGCGAGGCAGCTCCTAGCCCAATCATCACCATCAATAGCAAGGTCGCGCATCGGTTGGACGAGAAGGTGGGCTGGTGCACGATCGGCATGCGCGGTGACACGGACTCCCAGTACTGTCGCACACACTCCCGCATCATCTCCAGGCTCAATCCAGGCAAGTCGCCGTTAGCCCCTTGCAAGACCAGACCCGGCATAAGCGCGTCGGATGATGGCTGCTTCTGCCGGAACACCTGTACCCACCTCAGGATCTCGCATCGGCGCATTTCAGACATGAGATCATCAGAGGGTCCTGTCGCGTGTGTTGGGGTCGAACCCAACTGCGACCGACTCGTCAAAGACTCATGGTCGTAGTGGATATTGTTGTTGAACGCCGACTCGAGTCCACCGTCGAAGAAGGGGACATTGACCATGCTAATCTCACCGTAGGTGCGCTGAGGGTCGAACAACCACATGGCGAAGTTGTCCCTTGTCAAGGGGCTGTCATATGGCGAGATTGGCATGGAGCTGTACGGGATGAATGCGGGATGTTGTTGCTCGGAAAGCATGGGCGGCAGTGCTTCACGGCTCATGAAGCCTGGTTTCGGGCGCATCATATTGACCGGGTCCATTGGCCCAGCAGGCCATGCGGTGCTGGGTAGAACCGGGGCTGACGGGACTGGCGGGAGCGGTTGGGATTTGGGCCTTGACACTTCGGAGTCAGGGCTCAACAGAACAGATGCATTAAGCGGTGCGCTCTGCAGAGGTGGTTGAGGGAGCTGCGGGGCAGGCTGATTCTGCCTATTGTCGGCCATGGCTGGCGACGGAGGTAACACTGGAGACGGCTCGAGGGGAGGAGACTCCGGAGGCATGGTGAAGCTGCTCGCGCGGTTCCGCGGTTGATAGTTTGCTGAGTGGCGTCTCTCATGTCTATCGAGTAGATCTTTGCGCACGAAGGCCTGGTAGCAGCCCGGATGCTGACACTTGTACACGACCTTGGGGTTATCTGCCTCGAGGTCTGTTGAGCAGATCGCAGGCAGATGCGCACGCGAGTTGGGAACTTACGGTTCAATTGATGGCGCTGGAGATGTTCCGCTCTCGAGTAGACCTTGGAGCAGTCGGTACATTGAAACTTCTTCTCAGCACCTTTGCGACTCGCGCGCTTGTAGGTGTAGCCTGGCGCACTTGGAGACTGTTGCGATCCCGCGGGTGACGCCATTACTGGGGATGGAACCATTCATTGCCGCTGTATTTCTAACCGATCTTGGCGAGTATTGGAATGGCAAATTGGAAAAAAGATATATACCTCCGCTGTAAAGCACGAAATAGTCGTAGCGCACCGTTCAAGGCAAGTTGAGATTGAGATAGAGTTCCAGTGAGATGAGATGAGATGTAAAAGCTGAGGTTCCAGAACAACAAAGTGGGGAGGGAGGCTGTTGGGCGGGCAGTTCGGGTGAGAAACCGTCAGAGTTACAGCGCGTGGGGGGTCGACGAACCTCTGGGGAATAGCGTGGGGTACCCCCTATTAGCATGGGGGCCTGGCACCTGGGGGCTGTGGTGGTGGTGGTGGTGGTGCTACAGTGCTGGGTGCCACTGATCACTGATGCGGCGTTAAATCCAAACTGCTGTTCGTGCACCATAGACGTCCACAATCTTACGTCCTTTGCCAAAGGCTTATCACGTCTCTCATTGATTGCATAATTAGTAAATGTACATGTCTATAATCTATTTATAACGCGTATTAAGCATCTGAGAAGAATAAGCATGAATCAATCAAGCCTCTTCGATTCCTTCCGACCCAACCGGAATGTTACCTACCGTGCGATCTTAGGCGCCAGCCTCCCTGCTCTGACCGACATCCCGGCCCCGAAAACACCTTACTAGGGGCAAGCCACCAACTCATCCAATGCCTCCTGAAACTCTTTCGCATCGCTGGGACAACACACCTTCTGGGAGAGAGCCTTGAAGTAGCGCCTCACCTCGTCGTGGCCCATGCCCTGGATCTCCTCCCGAACCTCCCGGAGGGCGCTTTCGGGCAAAGAGGTGATGGTGGGGTTGACGACAGAGAGCACCGCCCGAAGTATACACGCGCGACACCGGGTCGCGATGGGAATGAAATCCTTGATCACGTTCTCATCCTCCACTCTGCGGTAACGGACAATGTCCTGGGTGTGCCCGCAGGTGTATTTCCAAACAGTGAGGTAGGAAGACATGTTCGCGACGGAAATCGAAGCGTAGCGAATGTGAAGTATAGAAATAAAGAGATTGGGAATTTGAGACTAAATACTGATAGCGAACGAAAGTCTGATGCTGCTTGCAAAATATCCCTTCAGATGCCCGACCAGTGGCTAGGCTTTATACGTTCACTTCTGATTCCATTGAAGGTCTCGAACACAGATGGGGAAAAAGAACCATGTATACAATGTAAATTATAGAGAGATATTCTTTGTCCTATTCCCTTTGTCATTTAGAGTATCGACATTGCCTAAATACAACTGCTTGTTCCCGACAAAGGACCACCAGCCAAAGGAATGGGCATCGGCAAGGTCCCTCAGCCCTATTTGCTTGACATGGATTAGTTAACCCATATGGCTGGCGTAAGACAGAAACGGGATGCCTGCCACGAAAACTACCAAGCCATGAGAGGCACATATTTATCTTCATGGCAATAGCTACATGATGTTTCTCTGCATATGGCCCTAGGTTATTACATAACCCAGCCCGTAAATTGCAGCTCCTATATGCCTCCTATTTGAATTTTCACATCTGTCATTTGATTAAACTGTCAATCGATGTAATCAAAGAGCAATTCTGTGCTGTACGTGCTATCGGGGCGACAACAAGCCTTGTAGGGCAAGTCGCCGCGACCTGACGTAACTCCAAACCGACCATAATTGCTTTCATGTTAAGAAATCCATGGAATGACTAAGGTGAAGACATGATTATGCCAGCAGAATTCAGGCCTCACTGGCAATGTGATAAACGCTGGAGTCACCGTGTTTGGCGGAGTGATTAGAAGGAGAGTTACTCCAAGTCGGCCCCGCAAGGGAGTTGGAGCTGCCGGTCGCCATCGGGTAAGTGCCGGGGAGGTGCTACGCACCCCCGCTCCGCTATCGCTAGACCATAACCACCTTGGTGATAACACCATCTTGGCACAACCCACCGCCATACCTACATACTACCATCCCCACCCCGCTCGATCGCCACTACTGGCGGCGCATGCCCGTCTTGCCCGTGAGCAATATCAGCCAAGGCGGTAATACGCACCCTATCACGGAGCACCCCGAAAAAGGCAGGAGAGTCCCTATTGGGCAATTCGAGCAGTTCACCATCCGGCCAAAGTGACATCGGCTATTAACAAGTCCTATAACGTGGCTCTCAGAGGTCTGGAGTACCTTTGCGCGTATAAGTATGAAGGCCCCCGACTTCGTTTCCCAAGGACTTGGTTCCCAGACACCTCTATCTCTTGCTTCGCCCTACATCGACAACATGGCTTTCGAACCACCCTCCAGCGTCGTCGTAGTCGGCGGCGGCATCGTCGGCGCCTCCATCGCCTGGCACCTCGCCCACGAGACCAACGTGACGGTCGTCGCCGACAAGCTCGGCGGCGTCGCGACGCCCAACTCGTTCGCGTGGGTCAACGCGGCGTACGACAACCCCAAGTTCTACTACGACTTCCGCGTGCGCTCCATGAAGCGCTGGGCCGAGATCGCAGAAGAGGTCCCCGGCGGGCTCCCGTTGCATTGGGGCGGCTCCATCACGTGGAGCTTGCCGCCCGACGAGCTGGAGAAGTACGAGAAGAACCACCAGTCGTGGGGGTATGATATTGTCCGTGTCAACCGCACTGAGATAGGCGAGATCGAGCCTGGATTCAAGCAGGAGTACGTCCCGGAGTGGGGTCTCTTCGCTGGTGGCGAGGGAACTCTCGAGGCTAGTGTCGCCGCGCAGCAACTGCTTGACCACGCCGTCGAGTACATGGGCGCGAAGGTCATCGTGAACACGGTTGATGGCTTCGTCAAAAGCGACGACGATAGCACCAAAATCACCGGCGTCCTCACCAAAGACGGCAAGAAGATCTTAGGCGACCACGTCGTCCTCGCCGCCGGCTTGGGCAGCGTGCCGCTGCTGGCAACGGAGAACGTCAAATTACCGGTTAACGGCCGGCAAGGCATGCTTGTCAACTCGAAGCCCATGTCGGAAAAGCTACTCAACACCCTCATCAACTCGGATCAGCTGCACGTTCGCCAGACTATCGACGAAGGCCGCATCCGCGCCGGCGCTGACTACTCGGGAGGCGACCCCGGCGATAACCCGCAGGGGGATGCGGACAAGCTTTTTAAGAAAGTGAAAGACGCCCTGGTGGGCGGTGATGATCTCGAATACGACTACTACACGATTGGCATACGCCCGGATCCAGAGGACGGGATTCCCATTCTTGGCGCGACGGGTCTGGACGGGCTTACGGTGGCTGTTATGCACTCGGGGGTCACTAATGCTGCAATCGTGGGCGACCTCTTAACGAAGAAGATCATGACAGGTGTCAGTGATCCTGCCCTTGTTGACTTTCAGCTGGACCGATTCAGCAAGGTGGAAGAATGAAGCGATTAGCATCTAGGGAGAAAAGAGGGAATATGCCTATGTGCGTTAGTGGAGAGTCATGATCAAGAATATAATGTTATTTAATTCATATGCAACGGTTCTGGAGAAATATGAATGCTTCCAAGGAATTGATTCCATTACCAACTCGTGGATACCCATTAAAAGCTTGTCTTAACGAACTCGGAACGTCTTGACCTCGGGGGATCTAATAACGTCATGCAACCCCCTTTTAACGTGCTCTTGATCCACTTCTTCGTGGCCAGATTTAGCGACCACTACATCTCCCTTTCAACCTACAAGCCCCTGGCATCAAGTTCCGAAACACAGCCTTCGGGACATACCGCGAAGCCGTGTCCCGCGTGATCGCCATGTTCTCCTGTCCGTAGCTAGCGATGGGGTCTGGGCTGCGGGCTGTGTGGTTCAATTCCACCCACGGCCAATGCGCTCCCCGCGTCTTGATTGCGGCGATGGGGTTGGCCTGCAGCTGTTCGACCGAACGGCTGACATTGTCATTGTTGGTTCCGGGTGAAGCTTGAGGGGACAGTGTCACAGGAGTGTCCCAAAACGCACCCAAACTACCGTGGTTCAATGGGAAGCTCAGTACAAATGCAGCGAGGGATACCTTTAGCTTAGATACGTAAAATATGAGAATATATAGGGATATAAAATGGTATTGCGTCAATTAGGAGGACGTGACTCATTCTTTCCAAAATTTAAGGTAGGAGAAAAAAAAGAAAAATAATGTTCCCTCGATGGGGATTGAATATGTGACCGCAGAGGGAGTCGAACACCTCTTGCCTCTCAATATAGGAATAAGACTACTACCGCTAGGCTGTCCCGACCCGGTCAAGGGAATATTCTATCATTAGGTCTTATAAGGTCTAGTTGTAGAGGAAGGTGTTGTTCGTACTTGGTTCATACTTTCCAGAAGACGTGGTTGTGGGTGAACTTAGATATACCAAAGATAGCGCGCATATAATGGGCCGATACACTGGGATAAACACGGCCAATGTAATCAACACGATCCTATTTCTTAATTCCATTGGAAAATTCCAGTATGTTGTTCCTCCAACTTCAATACCTGACACCATCTCTTCAGACCATGCATGAGTCGTTTCCTAGCATCCGCGACTTCTGACGCCACATCCCCGATCTCCGAGCCGATAAGAAACTTGCCCAACAACCTGTCCCCAGCTTCGAGCGCGGCATCCAGCACGTCTTTTGTTGACTTGTGAATGTTCCGGATCTCCCCCGTTTGCGTAGAGCCACTTGAGCAAGGGGGCGATGAGAGTGACAATGATTGGACAGAAGAGCACGCTCATGAACCACCTGCCACGGCGCAGAAGACCCGTTGCCATGACGGCTGAATCAACTCCGGCAACAGACATCTGGTGCAAGAAATGGCTGGCGTCCAGGCGGTGTTGGAGCTTGGCGATCATCATGATAAGGCACGTCTTGGCCTGATTATTATCTTGCTATATAGTTATAGCACTGCTTTGTAATTATTGCTATGCAGGTATTTGTCTGATCTACCGATTTGGGGAGACTGACATGGGGAAAAAAAAAGGGGGGGGGGGGGGGGGGGGGGGGGGGGGGAGAGTCATGGGAGAGATTAGCTTTCAGATAATGCGACCGCCTAATACTTTCATACCAAACCAGCCTGAGAGATTACATAAGTCAATATGATAATATACTGATTATTGATTAACTCAGTCGAACGCAAATTTGCTCCATCCACGTATCTTCTTGCCATAGAAGTAAAACAAAATCGGGGCCGGAATAAAGGCTAGGCATAAAAAGCCCAGAATCGAGGTTGCCTAAGTGTGACATAAGTTAGTATTATGGATAGGTCGAAAATACCCAGTTTCGAGATGATGATGTGGAAGATGCTGTGAGAATAAGACATAATTACCCAAGACACCCCAAGATTGGCGAACATAGGGGTAGCGAAGAGGGGGAAGCCAGCCGCCACGATGCTACGGATGATGGTGTTGGCCGCCAAAGCGCTATTGGCGTTGGCGAGGTAACACTCGATCAGGTAGTTCAGGCAAGGAACGAACACCATGTTGATGCCGCAGCCGATGAATGGCCCGGCGATGACTTGCGGAACCCATGTGATATTCGGGGACGAGGTCCATGCAAACCAGAAGAGGCCTAGGGTGATACAGCGTGTTAGTAGGCAGTTCTAGAGAGAAAATATAGCCGTTGTACTTACCAATTGTTAGTAGGAAGCTTCCGATAATCATGACGGGGAGCTGGTCCTCAGGAGATGGGCGAATGCCTAGTGTGTATTTGTTAGTTACGGAATCTCATTCGGTATAGGCAATGACGCTATTCACCTTGCGCCAGCTTCTTGTCAATTGTTTGAAGGTGTATAATAGTCTGGATAACGGCCGCCCCGAGGTACCCTACCAGGAGGGATAGAAACGGTAGTGACGATACTCCGTCTTCCCATCCCCTTACAGTGCCGAATGAATAAGGAAATGCCTATAAATAATTAGTGCGTTGGTATATGTTTGTTCATAGGGTTTCTACTCTGGAATGACTTACCTCAAATGTTAAATAGATAACTCCGTAGATGAGGCTGTTATACAGGGTGATGGCGAGAAGGATTGGCTCGTGTATAAGCATCTGTGCTGGCTTCAGGCCATACTTTTGCAACAACGCTTTCGGATCGACCGGCGCTTCGTCTCGTTTGGAGTGCAGTGCCCAGTTCTGCGTTTCGAACCGCAGACGCCGGGCTTTCTTTTGGAGGATGATGGGCCCCCACGTTTCCTCAAAGATTATAAGTATGAGAACGAGGAAAAGGGCAGATATCATTGAAGTAAACCTTCAGAAAGCCGAACTCGGGTCAGTTATATGGCGGAACATAATAATCCACAGATGCGTGAAGTGGTGGAGGCTTACCACATGGTCCAGCGCCAGCCGAGACTCTCGTTTTTCACCGTGAAACTCCCGATAATGGGTCCCATCGTAGGGCCGATGACGATGGTCGCCGCCCAGGCTATTGTAGCGAGTGCGCGGGTGCGGATATCCCAAAGGTCTACAAAGACCCCAGGAGTAACCGTGATGGTGGCGACACCCCAAGCTCCCTGCATGAACCGGCAGATCATGACAGTGTAAATATTCTGCGCACAGGCAACGCCCACCGTGAAGCACAAGTAGCCGACGTATCCAATAACGAAGGGCCAGTAGCGCCCGATAAACCTGGTTTTAACTCAGGTCAGTCTCATGCATCCCAGACTTTACTTTGTTTGCCTAGTATCTGGTTCTTGTCAAGGTTGACTTACTCGGATATTGGCCCCCAAACCCAGGGACCAGCAGCAAACCCCAGCACGTAGAACGTAACATTCAGAGTGGCCACTGTGGGGCTAACATGGTACTCCTTTGAGAGCACGCCGATGGCGGAGGCCAAGATACTACTCCCAAAGGTCACAGAGAATGTGCAGAGGGCCAGTGATATCGTAGTCAACATCTTCCGCCTCGTACTCCAGTTCTGCGGGTTCGTTGGATCGTCCGGTCCGTCCCAGTCGACGAGAGTGGCGTCTTGCTCTGGGAGCTGCTCTCCCTGTGCCATGGATCCATCTTCATCTCCTGGTCCTAAGGATGGCGCTTTCGTTCGTTCTTCATCGGTCGGGGCTTTCGTGCTCATGGCCTTCGTACTAGGGGCCTTCGTGCTCGAGACGGACATCTCGTGGATGGACTGCATCTCCAAAGCTGGAGAGTCCTCTGCATGTTTTCCTCGATCCATATCAGTTGAGGCTTCTTAGCAATATTAACAGTGTGCCGGAAATGAGGGTCAGGAGAGTAATAGAAAACAAGGATTAAAGGTTCACATTGACGGCCGCTGCTCGGCAGCCCAGTTTAAGCAGATTCCCCTTTGACCCCATTGCTGACTTAAGCCTAAAGACCCGAGTGAGTGGTGATGAAGGACCGAAGTACCGGCTGGACAAACGGAAGGGATCGGAGTCCGCTGCTGGGGCCGAAAAAGCGAGCTTGTGTAACACCGCTTACATGGAGGGACAGGGGCCGGATGACGCAAGCAGGATAAGTCACAAGGCAAGAAGCGTGAAGACATTAGTGATTCTTACATACGATATTTGCATTATCTTATCTCGCGCATAGTGACCGCGTGGCCGGGACCAATCGTATCATGTTACCCCTATTTCTTCCATACAACACCAATTTTCGACGTTCAACTTGAATTTGATTATCAGAGATAACAATTCATCATTTTTTAAAGTAAATACACAACCTGATTTGTATTGAAGTAAGGTTTTGGTAGTCGTTGAACTTGGATGTCAAATTAGGGTATTGGGTGGTGATAATGCAGTAACCTCGCAACACTATAACTAGGCCGGCCGTGATGGTGTTCCCGGTAGGTGTTTTGAAGATTGGCGTGATCGATAAGTGCGGTTTGTGCCCAAAGCTTGCCGTATGGTTATGGGATATTGACATTTGAAGACTGAACATCAGAGTCAATTGGAAATCAAAAGAGAAGATAACATTCACGGCCTTGAAATACTTGATAAGGCGGCGGCGCACTCCTGATACGATCTGGACCCACAATGGGGGACTGTACGCGTGCCAGATAAACTATGACTTAAGTATATAATGCCTAATAACTGAAACGTATAGTATCTCTCGTCCCAGCAACCAAGCTCAGCTCCAGCGGCCAACTTGGTTAGAGTCCGCGTCGTATCCGATCCAGAGCAAAACCCTAAGGGTTTTCGTAGGCCTGTTCGAGCCCCCGTGTGAGCGGCTCCAGGCTGAGCTTTTTGCTTTTCTATTATTTTTTGTCCTTTTCTTTCCACCTTCCCCCTTGTAATATACGACATACTTCCAACTGTAACGCTAGTGGGCAAGGGGTGGCACCACCTTGAGGCACCATTCTCGAATGCGATTCCTACTCACCTACACACCTCACTGGCGATGAACACGTGGAACCACCCTGTTGCGCTGCATGACGCTGGAGCGTGGGTGTTCGCGTTGTACTTATTTTATAACACGACAAGTCTACCGGTGCACCAGCCGTCATGATAAAGCAACACCATAAAGTCTACCGAATAATTATCACACAATGAGCTCTGCTACGGAATTGATTCACGATGTCCTCATCATAGGTGGCGGGCCAGCAGGTCTCGCCGCCGCCTTGGCGTTGTGCCGCCAAAACCACAATTCTATCATCTTCGACTCGGGCATCTACCGGAACAGGTTCGCCAAAGAGATGCACATGGTCTCGACATGGGACCATCGGCCCCCCACCGATTTCCTGGCGGCCAGCCGAACCGAACTCACCCAGCGCTATCCTGATCAGTGCACATTTGTGGGCGGCGAGGTTGCCACAATCAAGCGCGTCTCGCCTCTGGGAGCGCCTAGCATATTCGAGGCGTCTGACGCGGCAGGCAGCAAATGGCGAGGCCGGAAAGTCATCTTGGCTACAGGTGTTCGCGACCTCCTGCCTTTCATCGATGGAATTGAGGACTGCTGGGGCCACGGTGTGGTGCACTGCCTCCTATGCCACGGACACGAGGAGCGCGGGGCCGAGTCTGTCGCCGTTCTTGCTTTGGACGGGTTCGCGGAGCCGTCGGGGATCTTGCGCGTGGTACGGTCATGCAAACAGTTCGCGAAACACGTCCGAATCTACACCAATGGCAACAAGCGCGTTGCGACACAGCTTCGACCGGTGGCTGCTAGCGTGGTTGGCTGTGACGTGGAGGCTGGCGATATCGAACGATTCGAGATGATACAGCACATTGACGTTCGGGGCGTCAAGCAAGAGCGGCTGCATATCGTGCTGGAGGAATCCGCCGGAGAAGGCGGTCCCGTGAAGGAACATACGCACAGATTCGCCATGTATCACGCGGGGACGGAGCAGGCCAGCTCTCTGGTGGAGGAATTGGGCGTTCAGCTCGATGATGCCGGCGACATCAAGCTCGGGGCGTTCGCGGAGACGTCGCAGCACGGTGTGTTCGCGGCAGGGGATTGTGCTTCTCGGCACAAGTTTGTGTCGATCGCTTCTGGCATGGGGTTTATGGCAGGGGACGGCGCGGCGCAGCAATTGCAAGCTGACGGTGCTGAGATAGGCGCAGCGTGAACTGCTGGAGTGCGATGACGACGCTCTGTTGAATGATCGACTTGATGAACGGAAATCGGGCTCCTTAGGCGTGAGCTCCGAGGCGCTAGCTACATAGGACGACTGAACCATCGCTCTTCCCATGGACGCAACAAACTTTACTTGATATCTGAAGTATCTACTGCATTCTGTGATCACTTTGAATTGAGGCCCCAGAGTTTAGAGCGTCTTAAGGCGTTGTTTAGTAGGGCATATGAACATCACTATTGATTTCAATCCTCTTTATCGTCCCTGGTTGCGCATATCGATCTTCAGAATTACCCGCCGTCGTGATAGTCGGAAGGAAGGCGGGGTTGTCCAGGCATGTCGGCACTGACTCGTGCGGTGGTGCCACTCTAGCCAAGACGTTCCGGATTGCAATGCAAACCCCTAACCTACAGACCTAGAACCAGCAAAAAGACCTGTGACTTGGGGCTCTTTTTGAACCAACATCAATAGAATTACACCCTCAGCTGTCCGGAACGAGCTCCCTCAGTGCCGCGCTAGCGCCCGTGACTGACCTGTTTCCTTGCATTCCTAGTCCCCCGACCCCTGGACCAAGTTCCAAGTGCATCAGCGCAAAAGACCAGTCAAGTCTGGTGGTACCACGAACTTGAGTCTAATGCCAGTGGCCCGTGTTAAGTAAGTAATGAGCACATCTACATGGAAATATCTGTCTGCAATTTGAATGTCTTCAAACCTTCGCCATACGAAATCATTTTACACATGTTTTTCGTGAATATTCCAGATTTTAGATGATCGCATAATCCCAGATCGACCACCGGCAATATATATCCATAGACGCATATTAAGACCGTACATATTTGCTCACTGCCACGAACTATGGCGACCGAAGACATGTCGTGTTCGATGACCCTGAAAGATGGGCGAACGCTCTGTTACAGTACCCATGGTGCGACTGGATCCACCGCTGCCGCCTCCGCCCAGCTCCCCACGGCCTTTCAGTTCCACGGCTTCCCCGGATCGCACTACGAGGGACATGCCGTCCACAAGGCCGCCCTAGCCCACGGCATCCAGATCATTTCGGTGAGCCGGCCAGGGTACGCCGGCTCCAGCCCCGAACCCAAGCGCACAATCAGTTCCTTCGCGCTGGACGTCGTCGAGCTGGCCGACCATCTCAAGATCCGCCGCTTCGGTGTCCTGGGCATCTCCGGCGGAGGGCCCTACGCCCTGGGCTGTCTGCTCAAGATCCCGGCCGACCGCCTCGCCGGCACCATGGTGGTGTCGGGCATGTACCCAACCAGCCTGGGCTTGAGCGAGATGATGCTCTCGAACCGCTTCATCTTCAACCTGGCGCCCTGGTCGCCCTGGCTCATCTCGTGCCTCTTCGACAGCAGCATCGGCGCCGCCGCGCGGGACACGGCGAACCCGGAGCGTCTGAAGGACACCCTGAAGCAGGGCTTCAAGAGCATGCCACCGGAGGACCTGCGCGTTGTCGAGGCCGATGGGGGCGAGCTCCTGGAGACGTTTACGACGAGCATGCGGGAGGCGTTCCGGGATGGGGCTTCGGGGGCTGCCTGCGAGGCGGCGCTGTTTGGGAACCCCTGGGACTTTGACCTTGACCAATTGCAGGCGAGGAAAGGGGAACTGGTGATCTACCACGGAGGCAAGGATGTCCATGTTCCGCTCCGAATGGCCAGAGAAGCCGTGGCCAAGATGACCGGAGCACAGCTCATCGTCGAGGAGAACGAAGGACATACACTTGGGTTCTGCAAAACAGACGAGATTATGGGGAAATTGAAGCAGATGCTAGTGAAGGAATAATAAATAAAAACAGCATGTCCTGCTATCTGTACTCGGCTTGAAGTCACAATACGATAACATGCAGTCTTGCCAAAATACGCAGGACTCGCATTCAACGTGTCGGACAAATGCACCCAAATGTTGGCTCAATACCACTAGGACATCAGCTCCTTGAATGAGTCGAAATGAAGTTGGAATGTGGGCATCGACGATTGAGGTGGGAGAGGGCATTTTACAAGAACCTCAGTACCTTGGAGCCCATAAACCTTCAATCAATACAATTATGAGTCGGTATCGGAAAAATCCTTTGGGAAATGGCTAAAATGCTATAAAAGTGTGCTTGGTACTCATTCTTTTTTCGAACATTTTTCTTCTCTGTCCAATTTTCTTCTTATTTTCATCCTAATATACCACTCTAGCTGCAATCTGTCAGTTATCCACAACAAAATGGCCGGATTCCAGGATCTTCCCAATGAACTTATTTTGGAGTTGCTCGGCCTGTGCCGACCGCGAGAGGTACTTGCCTTGATCACGGCGTCGTCAGTCGCTTTCCGAGTCTTTCAAAGGTACCAATCCGCCATCATCAAGGGCCTGTTTGCCAGTCTGTCTGCAGTTCCGCGCCCCCGGGGAGCACTTCCGGTTGCAGAATTGCGCCAGCTGGAGAAAGATTGCAAGTCCACCGTTGAGTACAAGCTCGAAGTACAAGATAAGTTCACAGACTTGTTCGGCAAACCCGTCGGTTCCATCAAGAGATGGCCTCCGAGACTCTCCCGGCTGATTGCTTTGGCCGACTTATTCGATGAGACGGACCTACTTGTCGAGGAGGTACGCCAAGAACACTGGGCTGCCATCGGGTACAAGACCGAGCCGGTACCGTCACAACTGGGACCCCTTTTCACCAAACCATCTCGCACCCAATTCTATATCTTACGAGCGGGTAGTCATTTAGCAAACTTCTTCCTCACTGCCATGCGGTCCCTTCTCCGGAACTATCAATAAAAGACATGCAGTTCGTACACAACATGCATCGGAACAACCTTCTGAAATTGTTAAGTATCGAGGAAAATCCAGGAGCCTACCTCAATGCATCATGCACGAACACTACACAGATGGCCAGCAATCATGAAATCATGCCGTTTCTCAGGTCAGCCTCAACGACCCGAAAACACAACTTCGTGCGCTATCTAACCTCCTTTGGCATTCGGGTTGTTACCAAGGTAAGCCAATGTTCGGATTTGACTTAAATGAATATGATTTTGTTCAAATATTTTCATTTCACAAGGCTCACGAAAACATTTCCCCGTCACCAGTTCCCCAATCCCGATCGTGGCGAGCTGCGAGCCGAGCTGCGAGCTGCGTTGGAGTTCGAAGGGACCGGCGAGGAGCTCGTCCCATATTGTCTCGCTTAAGATGATCCCATGAAAGAGTATAATGCCTACGAAACCAGGTATGACTGGCACATATGACCTTGGTTCCAGGACTGGGACAAACTGGTAAGTGGGGTCTTTTATCGAAATATTTACCCCCTTCTGCCGTCTGGGGTCAAAAGATCACCGTGGGAGGAGATACGCTGCTGGCATAGGAATCGATCCAAATACGCATTACGAGACGTGGGGAGGATCAATGTGAGGATTATCACAGTGAGTACTAGTATGCGTAAGGGTAGGTATTGAATTATATTCGATTTATGAACGAGTAGGTATCCCATTCAGAGGTGTCGCTATCACCCAGAGCGTGCCTAACAGGTGTGGGAAACCCGCTAAGTAGCAAAATGATCATGTGCATGCCTCGATCGTTTGACTAATGTTTTAATGCATACGCGATGCAGCATGGATTCCTAGTAACCGAATTGTGCCGTATTTGAAGTCTGGAATTATCGTGGAAGTAAGATGTATTGGATTCGCAAACTGTCGCGACTCGCGACGGCCAAACGTGGCATTGTTAACTTTACTTCTGTGTATCTGTTCAAGTTCAAGCTCAAGCCCCCTAAGTTCTAGCGCCTAGTTACCCCGCTACAGTGAGTAAGTACTTAGGCAAGTATGGGCTTTGGGCTACAGCACTTCCACCCTCTTCAATCATCAATCAATTTTATCACCTTCGATCTGCCAGTGAATAGTCATATCATTCTAGCCATTCGTTTTTGTTTAATTATCATGAAATTTGTGCTAGAATCTACCAAGTGAAACCATCTTCCAATATGCGCGGAGAATGCGCACTCGCGACGAATTGCAGCTGCCTCTACAAATCGCCTTCCCGTAGCAGGGTCATCCCCCCTTGCACCTTCTCCAAGTCCTCCTCCTTAATGTCCAGAAGTTCCGATATAATTATGTCATCCTTCGTCGTAGTAATGGCACGTACGACAGAGTCGAGAACCGCGACAAGTCTCCTCACATCCTTTTCCTCCACTACAGAGTCGGAGAAATACACTATGACGTCCATGCTCTCGAGCTCCTTGCCCCGCAGGATGGGGGTGATCACGACAATGAAGGGCATCCCGTTATCCCAGAAGACGGGCTGAGCTCGCCTCTCCAAACCGATCCCGCCCGCCGGCGGCTCGGCGTACGGGTCAATCGCCTGCACGATGACCAGCGGCGCGACGTCGCAAGCTGCCTTTGCTTCTGGGTGCAACTGTGCGATGTCTGCAAAGCTGGCTTGCTCCCATGGCGCAAGACTTTGGAGCTGTTCACGCACATGGGTAATGAAACCTGTCGACGTCGTCCCCTCCGAATGCTGCAGGCGCAACGGCACGTTGTTGACCGTGGGACCGAGCATGTCCTCGATGCCGGGGACCGAGGCGATGGCCCGACCAGTAGAGACCATGCGCAGGACGGTATCGGCGGTCTGCAGTTGCTCGTGGAACGCGAGTCCGAGGGCGGCGTATCCCAGCTCGGCTGGTGTCCTATAAGCACGTACCCCGGGCACGCTCTGGGGCAGCTTGATACTGTGTCGCAGGAACGTGTTGGACGATCGTACCTGTGCAGTCTCCTTGGAAAATGCACGTGTCGATACTCCGAGAAGCGCGTCATGCCAGAACGCCGAGGCTGCGGTCTGGTTCTCTTGATCCAGGATCACCTTCATGAAGTGCCGGAAGTCTACCCTCTGTTCCTGCTCGGCCACAACACCGTCTGTGTCATCGGACACGCTCGTATACTCTGTGTCGAGCAGCGCGAACAACTTGTTCAGGGACCAGGCGTCGTACAAGATATGATGCAGCGTTACGACCAGCCACTCCTTGTTCACCACTGTGATGTGGCTGAGTACTTGACCAGAGCCCAGTGTTCGTAGTTGTTCAGCTGCGAGGAAGGCCTCGAAGTCGGCGGTTTCACACTCGGTATTAGTAACCTCGCCAACGGACCGCAGAACAACTTGCAGAAGCTCGCCGTCATTGGAGACGACGCGGGTGCGCAGTATGTCGTTGTTCAAGGCAAGCTGACGCCAGGCTCGGCTGAGACGGTCCACGTCAACGTTATCGGGGATCTTGAACACGTTCTGCATCCACAAGGCGCCGGGCTGCTTGAGACCATAGCGGTACAAGTCATGTTGTGTCGGTGTCAGGGGATAAATGTCGACCACCTCTTCCACCTCTACCTCGCAAGCGCTGGCAACTCTTGCTCTCAGCGACTCCATGTCCGATTCGGCGTCCGACTGTGGCAGCAGGGAGAAGGCAGGGATCTCTTCTGGTGACTCGCCCTGGAGATTCGGAGTTCTGCCTTCGAGCAGGGCTGCCAAATCACTAAGCCGCGGCGCTTGATAGATGTCTTGCACCGCCAATGATACCTTGATGGTCCGGGCGAGGGAGGCGAGTTTGATGGCCATGATTGAGTCTCCACCACATTCGAAGAAGTCAGCCTCGACGCCAAAGTCTTCCAGTCCGAGGTTCATTACTGTCGACCAAAGATTGTGCAAACGCTTCTCCATCTGGGTCCGTGGTGCTTGTATTTCGCGCCGTGTCGCCAAGTTGAAGTGAGACAAGCCAGCGAAACCCAGACTAGAGACAAGGGCTTGGAGACGCTTCCTGTCCGTTTTTGCTGATGCGTTGAGCGGCATGCTTGTCAGCGCTACGAAGAAGCTGGGGATAGTGAACGCCGGTAGGACCGCAGAAAGTTTACTCCGTAGACCTTCGGTGCGCTCGGTGAAGTTTTGGAGGCCCTCCTCGTCCTCGACGACGGCCACAGCGGCTCGGTCTTGGGACTGGCCAAATGACTCCGTGCTCACAAATGCCACGAGGCGCGAGTCGGATCTGTCCGCGGGGTTTTCGATCATCTCGACGGCGACTTCTAGGCCGACTTGACCCAATCCTCCCAACGCTACTCGGATCTTGTCCTCCACGCCGCCGACGTCTACCTTGAGGCCGTGGAGCTTCACTTGCGTGTCTTTCCTACCGAGGAACTGCACGCGGCCACCGGGCATCCAGCGCGCCAGGTCACCCATGCGGTAGATCCGATTCTTTTCGTTGCCGAGGAACGCCAACATGTCTACAAACGCGTGTTTCGTCTTTTCGGGGTTGTTATAGTATCCTGCGGCCACATTGGGGCCCTCAACAACGAGCTCACCAATGGCGCCGATCGGCATCAATCGCTGGCAATCATCAGGATCGACAATCCAGGTCGCGCACCCCATAGACCAGCCAATGTCGTTGCCAACATCAGCTGTGGTAAAGTGCGGGTGGGCATGGCTCCAAATCGACGTCTCCGCCGGGCCAAAGGAGTTGATGAGATGCAGCCTCGGGGCCCATGTGTTGATGTTGGTGACGGTAGCTGTCTCGCCTCCGTATACCAAGGTACGAAGCGACGGTACCTTGTTCGGATCCAGAAGAGACGCCACGCTGGGAGTCAAAAAGGCCCAGTCGACGCTCATGCGCTCCATAGCTGCAGCAAGGTCGTTCATGTTCATTCGCTCTTCATCAGAGGGGATGCATACCTAGAAAAAAGTCAGTACCGCGTCTGGGACGATTTCTTCTGAGAGTGAGAATAGACTTACAGTTGCGCCGCGCGTCAGGGACGTGAAGATCTCTCCTATACTGACATCCGACGTATACGCTGTAAACTGCAGGTTTCTGCCTCCCTTGTTATAACACAGCGTCTCGCCGTGACCGCGCATGCTACTGCAGAATGCAGCGTGGTCGATCATGATGGCCTTCGGCTTGCCGGTGCTGCCGCTGGTGAAAAGCAAGAACGCCAAATGGTCCGGTGTCACACTGGCCTCATTGGTCCCCGTCAGGGTAACCTCGGCTTCCATAGACGGCCCGACGCACATATGCACAGGAAAGTGCTGTTGGACGAGGGAAAGGCTCCGCTCGCTGCATAGAACGAACTCGGCGTCCACGTCTGATACCAGCGACTGGAGCACCTCAGGCGAGTTCGCTGGGTTCAGGGCGACGTTAGCTGCACCAACCTTAAGTACAGCCATCATTGCGACAACGGCCCAAAGGCTCTTCTCAAATATGAGAGGTACGTGCATGCCCGGGCGTATGCCATACGACGTCCATAGGTAGCCAGCCAGGCGAGTCGACATGTCGTCGAGCTCCCGGTATGTCAACGACCCCTCGCGAGAAACTAGCGCCTCAGCGTCAGGCTGTTCCTGGGCCCGCTCGCGGAAGAGATCGTGGATCAACGCCTGCATCGGCTTGGCGACGACTCCGTTCCACTCCCGCATCTCGGCGACATCTTCGGGTGCAGCGAGGTCCAGGTCTGCAATGCGAAGTCCTTTGCAACCTCCATTGTCATATAATTGAGCTACGACGTGAGTCATCTGGCGGAGGAATCGCTGTACTTCATCGGCCTTTAGCACATTGTCATCGTGGGTAGCGACAAGGTGTAGATCCTGTCCCGACACAGTGGCCTCGAGGACCAAAGCGCAGTTGTGGTATCCGTTATCTAGGCCTGATGGGGGTTCGATCTTGAACTGGGATGCACCAGCCGCCTCGACGTCCACATTTTGCGGCGCGGAAGCGTGGGGCTCATCGACCTGGACGACGAGTAGACTCTGCGCATCCACGGTGGCCAGCGCCTCGGCGTTATACTGCTTGATGGTCTGCAGACCTTCCTGCTCATACGCCAGCATCTCGGCCGACTCGGCCTGGACCATCGCGAGGGCATCTTCGACTCTCGTCTTGCGCGCGATACGGACTCGAATGGGAATGGTGGCAAGTGTGGGACCAGCCACTGTATCGGCCGATGCCAGGAGATGGGATGCGCGTCCGTAGACGGTTGAGGCGAAGACAACGTCGTCGGTGCATGAGTATGCGCCGAGGAGGATCGCAAACGCAGTGCGAAGCCATGTGGTCGGCGTGAAGCTCTGCGAACCTCGAGCTTCGGGCAGGCGAGAGGTTCTTCTCTGCACGGCGTTGGATCTCGGGCGGAAATCCGGAGCTGGCAGCTCGGGCCACGACAGCCTGGGGAGACCGTCAACATAACGCTGCCAGAACTCGCGACTCTTCTCGCGACCTCTTCCTTCGAGGCACTGGATGAACACGTTGAATGGTGTTATCTCAGGCCTGGGCATACCGGCGTACGCGCGGCGGAAGGATGTGAGGAGCAGAGCCAGCATCCAGCCGTCGAACACGGCGTGGTGGATCGTCATGACGAAATGATCTTCGTTCGTCTTTCGATCCTTGAACAAGGCCATCCTGAGCATGTCGTCTCCGGTCTGCATCCTGTCTCTCGCGTCAAGCTTGAGATACTCCTCTAAGCTTCGTGCCTTCTTCCACCGGGGCTTCGTTCGCAGTACCGCTTGCATCAGGCGGATGGTACCGTCCTCCTTGGCCCACGGAAAGAATCGCGTTCGCAGAACCGGCCAATCGTCAAGCACGGTAGACCATGCTTCCTTGAACCGAGTTTGGTCAATATCGGGCGACAGTTTGTGTACCATCTGGGCGACGTAGGTGCCGCGGCCATCTTGCGACAGCGCCAACAGGCCCTCCTGGAGTGGTGTGCAGGGGTAGATATCCTCGACCTCTTCCGCCTCGACGCCGAAGTACTCCGCAGCGGAGCCAACGGCGCCAGCCCCGGTCGATTCGTCGCCACCCACCATGGCGAAGGGCACTACAGCCGCGGTCGTGGCGTCTTGGGCATCTCCTGAACCAGTCCCGTCACCCATGACGACCACCTGTGCCATTTCACCCAGCGTCGCGCTCTTGAAAATCTGCTCGACTGAGAGCTTGAGGTTATGGCTCCCAGCCATAGAAACGAGGCGCATCGCAGACAAGGAGTCACCGCCAACCTTGAAGAAGCTGTCTCCCACGTCGAGGTCGAGTTCACGGCCCAGGGTGGCCGCCCATAGGCGAGCGAGAAGTTTCTCCATGACCGTTCCGGGCGCATTCAGCTGCCTCGATGAAGATCGGGTACCTAGGCGTACGAGTTCCTCGGTCGGCACCATGGACGCGAGCATCTTCAGGACCTTCCGGTCCGTCTTGGCGGAGGCGGTCAGGGGCATCTCGCCTAGCGGAACAAACGCGGCCGGCACCATATGCCTTGGCAGGACGTTCTTGAGCGCGTTCTCGAGGCCATCAAGAGCGCTCTGCAGAGGCGCTGGGACTTCATGTTGAAGGAGCGAGAGCAAATTCTGAGTATCCGATCCTGCCTCTGGTTTCGCGGAAGCACTACTGGCAGCTGTAGAGATCGGTTTCTTGGGAGCAATGAAGGCCGCGAGAATTCGCGAGGAACCCACAGGGTGCGGGTTGACAACATCGACGGCCACCATCATCTCGTCCGGAACGAGTCGACGGATTTGGTGCTCAATCTCGCCCAGCTCGACGCGCAAGCCGTTGAGCTTTACTTGGTGATCTCGTCGCCCAAGGAATTGCACCATGCCATTGGGGAGGAACCGTGCGAGATCGCCGCTCCTGTACAACCTCATAGACTTGCGGTTAGCCGGCTTCCAGATAGGATCCGCCACGAAAGTCGCCTCGGACTTCTCAGGTGAGTTGAGATAGCCGGCGGCAACGTTAGGCCCATCGGTCAATAGCTCGCCGATGGCCCCAATGGGTAACAATCGGTTATAATCGTCGGGGTCGGTAATCCAAGTCGCGCAGCCAACACCCCAACCGATGTTGCTTCCGAAATCGCTCAACTCGACGGGGCGCGGGATGCAGTGCGTCCAGATGGAACACTCCGCCGGACCAAAGCTGTTGATCAGATACAGTGACGGGGCCCAAGTGGCGAAGTTCTCGGGCGAGGCCGTCTCACCACCAAACACCAGCGTCCTCAGGGACGGCACCTCAGATGGCCCGAGCAGGGTCGCAACGCTTGGTGTGAAGAAGGCCCAGTTGACGCTGAAGTCCCGCATCGAGCCGGCGATGTTGTTCTTGCGATCCCAATCGGATGGGACGCAGACGCAAGACCCGAGGGCAAGAGAAGTGAAGATCTCACCGATGCTGACATCAGAGGTGTAGGCCGTGTACTGGAAGTTGCGGGATCCCGGACCTGTCGAGAATCGGAGGACCTCACCGTGACCTCGGATGCTGCTGGCGAAGGACTTGTGGGGGATCAGGATTCCCTTGGGTGTGCCTGTGGATCCTGAAGTGAAAAGAACGAAAGCAGTGGTGTCAGGAGGAAGTGACAGTGGCTCGGTGCTGAGGCGTGGCTGCGGTGGCCTGGCGGACAGGGCCCGAATTGTGTTGGCATCCAGGACGACGTTCCGGCGACCGAACCCAGATGCCAGATCGCGGTTCTCAGCGCTACAGATCACGATGCATTCCCCCATTCCCGCTACTAGACTAGCTAGTCGCTGAGGTGGTTGTGCCGGGTCCAACGCCACACTGGCACCGCCTGCCTTCAGGACAGCCAGCATCGCCACGATGGCGAGACCACATTTCTCGAAGACTAACGGAACATAGGACCCCTGCTTGACGCCAAGAGAACGCAGAAGCTTGGCGAAGTGCTCGGCAACCCGGTCTAGCTCCGAGTACGTCCACTCGCCGTCGCGGGCGCAGATGGCTGGCTCATCGGGCTGCAAATCGGCCCGGTTCTCAAAGAGACTGTGTACCGTCCGCTCCAGAGGCTCCGGAACGTTTCCGTT
This sequence comes from Apiospora koreana, assembly GCA_017163955.1. NCBI lineage: Eukaryota > Fungi > Ascomycota > Sordariomycetes > Amphisphaeriales > Apiosporaceae > Apiospora > Apiospora koreana. The sequence goes on along the minus strand of JAFHKQ010000007.1, from coordinate 2,485,963 downwards.
CCATGTCTTGAGCTCATCCCAATGGGAGCTCGGAACGTGATCGATGTCCCTCAGGAATGTGTTGGGGTTTAGAGAGCTGGTCTGCTGTAAGACGTGCTCGAAGTGGGCGAGGAGGCGCTCCACCTGGATGAGTTCGAGGACGACGGGGTCGAACCCTACATCGACTGCAATAGAGCCGTCCTCGCCTTGGGATGTGACGTCAATCACGAGAGCGCAATCACGTACGCCACTGCTGGGCCTCTGTACGCTTTGGGGATGCACGATGAGCAGGCTCTGGAAGGCGCACGCCGCGTCGCAATGCTCGTCGATGGCCTTGATGTTCTCCATGTCGCAGCGGCTGTGGGATGCCATGGCTTCCATCTGGGCTTGCACTCCTTGGTAGAAATTTGAGATGCTGGCGTCGAGGCTCTCTATGGTGACGCGTTGCGGAACAATGGCCAAGTTTTGGTCGTGGGAAGGCAGGCCAGCGCCGAAGACCACGTCGGACCCCTGATACTGAGCGAGAGTAAGAGCCCATGCGCCATGTACCCACGCCGTACGTGATTGGAGCGCATCTTGGGCGGGATAGCGAGATCGTAAGCCCTTTCGGACGCGACGAGTCGCTTGGGCATGGTGCCCGGCCGGCACCTCGGGGAAGCTGGGGATCGAGCAGCCCTGTAGGGTGTGAGCCCAGAAGCTCCGCGAAGCCTCGGTATCGTCTGCAAGTCGCTTCTCGGTGGACTCTCTGGGTTGTGATAGATGTCCGTCTCGGGCAGCGGCGGCCTCGATGATGGTGACGGTGTGAGACATGGGCATGTCGTGAGGTTGAGATCGAACTGGCCCGTCAGTTAAGGCGCCCATTTTGAAATATGTTTACAAAGATGATAGTTGAATGAGAGGATGAATATGGTAATGTTGGTTTGGGCGAGAACTAGCACGTCTCGACAGCTTGTTAGTGAATGAAGGGCGGTTGATCGGTTTCCTGAATAATGGATCTGGAGTTGGAACCTGTATGATATGTATTACCCGACAGCAATATAAACACGCGAAGTAAGTATACTTGTTTCTCTTTTACCAGTGCAACCATCTTTCTCGTGGCCTCATTCCTATGTCGCAGAGATGATATGCCTACAGGGTGTCATTGCCTGAACTCTGTATCCTGGGGTAAAGTGGCCGAAACCAGCATCGCTGGTGGCTTTCTGTAACATGAAACAGGCCATACCGCGTCTATCGAAACTCTAAGACGTCTGTCGCGCGTCCAGCTCGTCGGGTCGCGAGTGGTAACACCATATCCAAGAATCAAAAACTCGTACCCGGGAAGACATTGATGGCGCATCCTATACTGAAAGTGGTGGGTAGGGTGGCCCAATGGCGTGGGCTGGGCCGTGGGGCCATTGGTGGCACCACCCCCTAGTGGAGTATGAACTTCGGGCATCAGGGGCATCCCACGTGGCCCACGTGGCGCCCACGCAGTATAGCATGCATGGGCCCTACATTACCTCATCATCTTCTTCTATTAGCAGCTCGAAAAGCCAAGCTCATAGTCGTATTACGCTAATTCAGTTGGTGTCCCCTTTCTCCCTTGACCTGATGCATGATAGGGATAAATCGGGTCGTTCTCCTCTCCCGCTTCCGCACGTAGTGCAACACCCCCGGACTCCACTATCTCTCTCGAGTAGCTCTCGTAAGGAAGGGGTCTACTGTCAGCCTCGCCAACTTGACCGTTCTCTAGCTGGGCCTCTGTCGGGGCTTTTTTCGCGTTGTCCGTGCCGCCGCCCCTATTACCCTCTTCCGCAAGAGCCTGTACCTTGCGGCGGTAGAATATGATGAGCCAAACAAGAACAGCTATGATTCCGAGTACTGTGATGCCCACACCAACGCCGATGCCTGTAAATGCCGCGGTAGATAGGCTGTTCCGAAATGGCGGCGATGAGCTGTTTGCATCGGTTTTGGTATCGTTCAAGACGCCGGCATTGGTCCCCTTAGTACCATTGCACGATAGTGAGTTGATTATCCCACGGTCACGCATGCGGACCAAGTCGGAACAATCAAATTCAGGGTTCCAAGCCTCGATCGTCACCTCGGACGCTCGAGCAAGGCGTGGGAAGGGGAAAGTGGTGGTACTGTACTTCAGGTTAGTCAATTTGACTCTAGGGAGTGCGACGCGGATTTTTGACATGCGTGTTCATGATTCCGTTGATATAGATGGAATCGGCATATGCCAAGCGCGAAAAATCGCCAGGTACCGTGGAATTCGGGTTGTCCATAATATGAAGCCGTTTCACATCCGTCAATCCACTGAACGAAAACTCCTCGACGCCAAAGTTTCTGCTGATATTGAGATCCGCGCCGACTCGAGTAATATCAGGCAACAATATCCTTCTGCCACGAACTGTATTCATCGGTAGTTGATTGCCTGTGGCATCCCAGGATCCTACGAGGGCTGAACCCCGGACCGCAAGCGGAGGTTTGCTTCTCCCCTCAATATCGACTCCCAGCTGGTTGTGGGAGAAAGAGGCGTTGCCGATGATGAGATCTGTCACGTTTTCGAGGGCCCAGAAATAACTCTCAGCCTCTAGCAGGGTTTCGGTGTTGAGATTGTGAGAGATAGTTCGAAGCTGAGGAAATCCGAGTACCGTGTTCCTTCTCACAGTTACGCTTTGGGCGCTCGTGAGATTCGGAAACTCGATCATGCCCGCATTGAATAAGTGAATACGCATTACTTCAGTGAAATAGAAGGAGGCGGGACCCAGTATAGGACTTGGAACTTGAGTCTTGCGGAGTTTAGGGGTTTCTTCAAGGATGAATGAGGTTGCCGACCCGCTCCAAAGCCTCATGTCGATCTCATTCAAAGCTGGCGCCTGGGCGACATGAAGTGAGTAACATGTGGTAAGCACCGGGAAGATGAGCTTTTCGAGCTCTTTACTACAAAAAACGTCCATGTGCATGAAATATGTAAGGTTCGTAAAAGAAAGAGTCCCCTTCGCCGCTTGGACGAGTATAGTATACTCTGGTGGTGTTGCTTCTTGTTTCTCATAAAGTGGAAATATGGCATTGTCAATATCATCCTGGGCCAATATAAGATGAGTGAAAAGTATAAACCGGATACAGGAAGCTGACCTGAGAAGTTATGGTGATGTTATACCTCTTGGGATCAGATGAGCATGAAGTTGCTGCTTCGGTCAGTTCAAAAGGCCAGGTCTCCACAAACGAGGAATTCGCGACATACCCATTGTGTAGCACGCTTGAGCGATCTGTGTCTTTGTTCTTGGTCTTGATACCCAGCGGTGGCTAGAAGATGGGGATTGGGCGCGTTATGCGTTTATTAGCCTAGAGTTAAGGGCCTATGAAGGATAAAAGTGAGGGATGTTGAGGAGGCAAGGAGAGCACTCAGGTAGACCATAAGAATACGCCGTATCCTGCAGCAAAGCGTTTGGGGAGATTCTCGCCCCCAAGGTGTATTGCCTCCTCTAAGCGCTATCATTGCCAGAAGATGGTGGGATGGCTATATACTGCAGCCTGCGGATTGCCAACCGTACCAATCATGTACCACCGTCGTTACGGGCTTGACCTCGGTTCTCATGAGTCTGTACATTTTGAAGATTGCAACCTTCTGTGTGAGGAATAGGATTCGAGTGTGTCAGCCTGCCGCACACGAGATGCTGTGTAACTCGATTAATTTCCTCGCGTCACTTGGCGCATGGGGTCTGCCTGGCCACCAATTTTAAGCTGCCGTCCCATGTGCTGAATCGTTTTGACGATGTTCCTTGTCTCTATATCTGATCGTGCCGGGCCAGGTCACCACTCTTATATGGAATTGTGTTACTGGTTAATAAATTACTTTTAATACTATAGCTACTAGTATTAATTAAGCGTAAATAAATTTTGATAAAAGTAAGAAATTAAAGAATAACTAGTATCTAGATTAATGTAGGGTAACCCTATTTTTTAGCTACCGTCATGAAACCCTCACGTATGCCTTCCAACCTGCGAGTCTGTATTCCACCCACGAAATTGCTCGAATCCAACCACGCCTCCAGGGCCCTCTTCCGCACCTCCCACTCTTCGCCGTCAATGATAGAGAACAGATCCGTGTCCCGGTTCCCGCCTCGGTGGATCCGGTGCTGCCGCAGCGTGCCCTCGTAGGTGAACCCCAGCCGCTCGGCGGCCCGCCGGCTCTTGGCGTTGCGCGCGTCGGACGTCCACTCCAGCCGGCGGTTGCCCAGCGTGTCCAGGCTGTAGCGCATTGCCAGGAACATGGCCTCGGTCGCCACCGTCGTGCGCTGCAGCGCCGGCGCAAAGTTGACGGGCCCGATCTCGATGGTGCGGTGCGCCAGGTTCATGTCCGTCAGCGCGAGGTAGCCCACCGCGGAGCCGGGCGCCGCGACGACGACAGTCGCACCATCCCTTTCGCCTATTATGGCTTGGTGAGTGATGACGGCGAAGAAGACGGCGTCTCCTTCCCGCGGTGGTGTCTTTGCGGCAATGCGCTGCGCAATGAAGGCCTCGAATTCGTCTTCAGTCTCGAATGGTCCGTGGCCCAGATATGCAAACGTTGAGGCTTGATGCTCGTTGCAAAGATGCGAGTAGAGTTCATGTGTGTGCGATGCGCTGAGCGGTACTAGCTTGGCCTGGCTGCCATCGAGGACCTCCCGCTGGGGTGGCTTCGCTGCGTGAGTATCAACAACGGCTCTAACAGCAGCATCTTCCGACATTGTAACTTGAATATTCAAATGATCTGATCCATCAAAACCAAAACGCTGTGGTGCCTAAAAACTGTAACAATCGAAATTGACACATGGGCATACGAAAACGGGACATGTCATGGAGTGCACTGCAAGGGACATGGTAACACGATGCCCAATCGGGAAGGTGTTGATTTTCCATGTCCATATTGTCATCATCATCTCTCGCGTTGCTGTTACGTCATCGTGTCACGTCATGCACTTAGCTGTATCATATGTCAATAAGAACTAGAATAAGAAGCCACAACTCCAATACATCTGCCCATGGGGGCTCAGTCTAGTCGCGAAACCAAACCGTCAAGGAATAACCAAAAGCTCATCACGCAACCTTCACCGCTGAGCCGCCAATAGGAGGGGGCATGGGTAACCGCATCTTGCGCGTTTCACGCACCAACCGGCCCTCCTCGCGGGTGAAATACCTTCCAGTCCAGAAGCTTTGTTTGAGGTTAGTAATCGTTCAAATGGGACGGGTGGATAGTCGTATTGCAGGGGTAAACTCACCTCCACATAAGACAGCCCAATGAAATGTTCCTGATGCCATCCAGATATGTGTACACCTTGCGATCAGTCGTCGAGCCCCAACTCGGCATGTTCAACAGAGCCCCGTACCACCGTTGGTAACACTCGTCAAGCATACGGCCGGTCCCGTCAATGGCCTCCTGGAGCGTTTGGCCTTGACCACGCATGACGTTGATTAGGGACAGATCCTCTCCGGACAACTACCGAGAATGGTCAGTCAAGTAAGTACAGGAATGGGGGTAAATATTGGTAAACATACCACGTCCTTCTTGTACGACAAAATGTCATTGTGGCTGCAATGCGTTAGTCGGCGTTCTCATTCCCATGATATAGAATCCAAACTCACATCGCAATAAGATCCACAGAAACCACCTGGCAGGCCTGTAGAGATGGATGGTCGATAACTTCCTGGGGAACCTCAATTCCGTATGCGTACCTATAAGAATTCGAGTCAGTTCAGCTTTTACCCCTGAACGCCTATCATTGGTGGGTACTGGATTGGGGATTAGGGGGCACTTACTCCAGAAGAGCCATGCATGGCATCGCTGCAACGGTTGCGCGTCGGAACGCCATGAACTCGTCCACCGTTATCGTCTCAACTTCCATCTTGCGTGAGTTGACCTGAGCCAAGACGCCCAGCATGTACTGTTCGACGTCTGTCGGGCAATGTCAGCAACTGAAGCCTGGACGCAAACGTGGGCTTGGCTTACATTTCTTATATCGGTATTGAATCACCGGAGATGCCCGCTGCAGTTTTGAGTCAGCCAGATCCCTTTAGTTTCCAGTTTGAGGTACTCACCTTCTGGATTTTCCGGTACACATGCTGGAAGATGTAGCCGAGCGGATCCTCCTCCTTCGATATACCGGGGTGACTATCGTCGAGCAACGACATCATGTGAATTATGTTGCGCGCCGCTCCATAGAGATCGTTCTTCAGATGACCCTCATCGAACTCTGCCAATGGGTGATTAGTAAAGAAGCGTGCGAAACGGGAGGAAACGGCACAAACTCACGGTCATCCCAGTAGAAGGCCTAAGCGCACGATTAGCCAAATTTCCAATTAGATTACGACAAAGTGATGCTTACCCAGTGATTCCAGTCGATCATTGTCCTTAGAGCCTCGGCATCACAGTGCGGACCGACCCACCATGAGACCATATAGGCGAAGTCTGCACGGCTATTCCTGGCAGCCTGTTTCTCGTTATAACCTAGAACTCTTTGGTGGTGAAAAGTCAGAAAATGGGATCTAGGTCATTTGCAGAAGACGGGGCCACACGCACTCGGCAACCCATGCATCGGCCTCCTTCTTGACTTGATCATAATGCGGGTTCTGGACGATCTCGACTGACATGATGGAGGTGAACATGTCTGGCACGTTCAACTCCACCTCGCCCATGGGGCTTTTGTCTTCTGTGGTGTGGCTCATCGGGGAACAGCTCGGTGAGACCGGGTCGACGAGAGAAGGAGCCATGTTGTTGACTGACAGCGCTCAGAGCCTGTGTGTGAAACTTATTGGTAGGATTGGTATGACTATGCACCAAAGACAATTGAGTATATTGGAGTATTGTAAATTCGCCTGAATATAGTGCGACAAGAGAATTTAGATGGAGTCTCAGTCTGTCTTTGCATTAAATTGTCCATTCGTAGATCACAGGTTCCTAAGACTGGTTATGTAAAGTAGACATGGTATACTAGTCATCAACCAGGTTGGCAGGACTTACGGGGCGGTTATGGGGAGGGTGGCACCACTGGCACGACTCAGGAGCGCGCCGACCCATCGGACCGGCCACTGCAGGTGCAGGTGGTCCGAGAATAACACCTTGTGTAACCTGGTATCCGTGTTACTAATTTGCTGAAACTATCTGGTTCTCTGTTTCAGAATTAGGTCACTTTTTTTGGGCGATGTTTTCTTCAGGGTAGAAAGGAACGTGGTGCCACTAGCGGCTACGGCGAAGATCTGCATCCCGACGGAGTATTTCGCCGTCCATGAGCTTCCCGACTTGTGGTCAATCAGCATTTTATTGGTTGGTATAGGTGCAAGCAATTCCTCTTGGACTTCGGTTTTCCTTTCAGCATCTGACGTTGTAGTATATGGGAAGTTACTTGAGTCTAACTTAAGAAACCCGTGCCAGAGCAACTCTAACACCATGGAGGCCATGAAAGCTCTGCTCGAGCGGAAAGAGCTTGCACTCTCTCTCCCTCGATTCGGTCTCGTTGTCGCCTTAGTAAGTGTTTGTCCTAAGGTTATCCACATCTTTCACTAATATGTCCTTAATAGTTCGTCATCTACAGGGTCGTCACAGCCATTTACCGGCTCTACATCCACCCCTTGTCCAAAGTACCTGGCCCCAAGCTTTACGGCTTCTCGAGCCTCCCTTTCGACATAAAATACAGAATCAGGGGACAATTTGTTCGGAGCACAACGGCACTGCACAAGAAATATGGCCCTGTGGTCCGCATCTCGCCGGATCGCGTCGCCGTCGATGGCTCGCTTGCTTGGCCGCTCTTCATGCGGCGGTATCCCGAGGAGTTTGGCAAGATCTGGGAGTTCTACGGGTTAGGCCCTCTGGCCATTTTGGGATCCGCCCCTGACGACCATAAGCGGCAGCGCCGCATCATGGCCCACGGGACCACTCCGGCTGCCGTGGCGGACCAGGAAATCTATCTGCAAAAACAAGTCAACAAGTTTGTGGATATCCTGGGTGAGCACGCAGATCAGGTTAAACCTATCGACATCATGCTCTGGTTCAACTACCTGACGTTCGACATCGTCGGCGAACTGACTCTTGGCACATCACTTGGATGCATGGACTCCAGAGACTCAGTCCACCCCTTGGTCGGTGTCGTGACAGCCACTACCCGTGACAACGCCCGGAGGATGTTCATGACTGATCTCCCTCTGATCGGCTCCTTTATCCCCATGTTGACGTACATCCTACGGAAGAAGGAGATCGACCAGATGCTCGCCATGCAGCGCATCATGGACGAGCAGTCCGAGGCGCGCATCGCGCTGGGCACCGACACCCGCAGCGACCTGATCACCTACATGCTGCGCGCCAACGCCGAGAACAAGGAGGGCAAGGGCATGAGCCACGCCGAGATGTTGGTCAACAGTCGGGTACTGCTTCTCGCCGGCGGCGAGACCACCGCCACCACGCTGTCCGGCTTCGCCTTCCACATCACCGAGAACCCCGACGCGTACAAGTTGCTGGCCGACGAGGTTCGCAACGCTTTTACTTCGGCTGACGACATCACCATCCGCAACACGAGCCAGCTGCCGTACCTGTGCGCGTGCATCGAGGAGAGCCTGCGCATCTACCCGCCTGCAGCAGATACTCCTCCTCGTGTATCGCCCGGCGCTGATGTTGGTGGATACTACATCCCCAAAGGTGTAAGTACTTGTTCTTTCCGACTGACGGCCCCCAAATAGCCACGCAAAACTAACCAAACATGTTTTTAGACACTTGTATCGGTCTATCAATGGGGCACACACCATTCCGAGGAGAACTTCGCCGACCCGGAGAGCTTTGCGCCTCAGCGCTGGCTACCCGAGACGCATGACCTTTACGAGTCAAGGTTCGCATCCGACAACAAGGCGGCGTGTAGGCCCTTCTCCGCGGGGCCGCGGGACTGTACAGGCAAGATCCTGGCGTACGCGGAAATGCGCCTGGCGATCGCGCGGCTCTTCTGGCACTTTGACTTTGACCGGGAAGCTGGACAGGATGATTGGGTTTCCAGCCAGAGTGTATTCACCTTGGCGGAAAAGGGGCCGTTCATGATTAATCTCCGGCGTAGACCCGGGGCCTAGAGTCGCGATGCGGGGCAAACAGCAACATGGGTTTCAATGCTCTGATACATTGGACCAGGAGGAATCATGCGGGAAAAATGATCATTAATATGCTAGTCAGTCCTCAAACAAATTAGAATTTCATATTCACATTGAAAATATAAACAGGTTGGTGCGATGTTGGAAGGGCAGTCCTTGTTAGCGACCATATTGAATTCTGCCATCCGAACAAAACCTCGGAGCAGCTCCGAGCAACTAGCACACAAGGAAGTCGCATAGTGAGAGAACGCAAGTTATTAGATAAACTTTATTTAGAGTTCTATACTACGTCATGTTGAGTATACTAGGGTAGACCTTGACCACTATTACGTACTACGGACAAGTAACGTACTACTACATGTCAACTATCTGCAACGTCGGTGGTCAACCCCCTGGCAGATTATATTGACCCTCTGCCGGCGGTAAACGGCGGTAGCTGCAACGCCCGTTGCGTCGCCTGCATCCGCTGGACCAGCTCCTCGATCTGCTCCAACATGACACCGTTCTCCTCTTCGAGCTGTTGCACGTAATCCACGGCCTCGGCTAAAACCTCGGCCTTGCTCATCCTCGCCGAGGGACCACCAGTAGTAGTGGTGGACGCAGCAGGGGTGGGATCACCACCACCACCGTCGTCCGGAGTCGGGCACTGCAGGGGTTGTTGTTGCTGGTTGTTGCGTTTCGGCCGCTTCCGCGACTCAAGACACACGCGCAGGGCTTCGATCTTGTCGTTGAGACTGACCCGGTACCGCTTCTCGACGGCGGCGTGGGGACGTTCCTTCCTCGGGCCCTCTGCTGGAGGAGATCCCGATTGGGAAACGGCTGTTGATGTTGATGCTGAGGTCGATGAGAGTGAAGTTAATGGGGAGACAGCGGCATCATCATCATCGGGAGTGCTGCTAGGGCTAGGCCTCTTTCTGCTCGTGCTGGAGGTGGCGGTGGTAGTAGTGGGGATCTCCGGCCGGGGTGGTGATGGTGGTGACTCTGGTGGTGATAGTTGAGTTGATAATGATGCCGGTGGGGGTGGCGGCGGTACTGTGGTTGGTGTGGCACCATCTGGTAGTAAACATGATGTTGGTGACGGCTCTCTTGGCGTGTTTATCGTGTAAAACTCATCCATGGTGATATCCCGGGCGCAATTAGGCTCATAGTCTAGAAACGGGAAGGGGTTGGTGAAGTCATAATCTTCCAGCACGCCGTTGTTGTCGTAGGAGTCACCGGCTGTGGCGCTGGCCCCCGGGTCAAAGTCGAGATGATGTTGTAGTGGAAACGGCGGACAGTCGTAGCAGGTACTGCCGCCGTGCATCGACTGGGCGCCGAGTAGCAGCAGGGCTTCTTTGATGGCCTGGGCATAGCGAACCTGTCCGTTGCCCGAGACATGTCGGCAGCGGCTGTTTGGAGCAGTCCGGTCGTGCTGAGAGGCTGTGTCTACCCATGGCTGTAGTGATGGTGGTGTCTGTGGCGTGGCGTTGTAGTGGTGGTGTGCATCGCTGTGATGACGAATCTGGGGTATGAAATGGCGTCTTGCTTGGGAAGAGCCAATGGGCCCGCCTTGGAACATGTCAAGGTCCATAGCATCGTGGTCTATAAGAGCCTGCAGTGACGCCTCCAGCAGTTCCCTCTCGCTGGGTCCTGTTCCACAGGCAGACATGGCAGTTCGGCTCTCGCTGGGTAATAACTCACACTCGACCAAGTGATCGGGTCGATTCAACTTGGACAAGATGAGTGTCGCTGACAGACTAGAAGAACTTGGGACGAAGTCTTCAGCTGAATCAGTATTGAAAATGGTTTCCTATTGTTTGCCTCTGGGCTACTGCACCGTGGTTACGCTCCCGTCGTCTTTATACCATCGCCTCAAACCTTTTCGTCCTGATCTGCCTTTCGATTCACTCGTGCTAAATGCACTATATCTGTGGAGACTGGTATAAGAGCTGTTGTAATCTTTGACTATTTCCATTGGCCGCAAAGTCTCAGCACTGGCCGCGCCAGAGTACGTGCTGGCCTCCCCATGGAGTATACGAGGCTCGTGATTGGACAGAAGAGACACTCTCCACTAGTATTCCTGTTTTCGCCGTCTGCGTAGGGACGGGGGGACGAAGTCCCTTAACCGCTGTTTTCCCAAAGCCTCGAACGATGGCGGCCCGTGTCAACTCTCGTGTGAAGTTACGCCGTCTCATCTGTCGCGGCAGCCCCGGACATACTATAATAAACTTTGGACTGATACTTGGCAAGAGCAGGGAGCCCCGATCGGGCGGGCGTAATGCCTTAGTCGGTAGCAGGGCAGACGTAGCTTGGCATTCCCCCGTTGTCCCTAGCCTGTAAAACGAGGCCATCGCCAATCTGGAGAGGGTGAATCATGAGGTTCCGAAGGCAGGACGAAAGGCGCTAGAAGCGGAACTTGCCTAGAGGGTCCCGCATCCTTTCCTTGGCCGAACAACCATGATGCTTGGCGCGCCCAAAGGAACCCTTGCCCCTGACTGTCCTCTTGTTCGCTACCTACAGGCCGGTAAAGCATAAACGGTCGGTTGGATTGATCAGACACCCGGATGGGGAGAGAGTTTATGCCGCGTGAAACATGTGAGTATCTTACCCAAGTGAGAATACAATTCAAAATATCCTGTTGTCCCCATATGGTCAATGTAATCGATAATAATCAAAGAAATACGACGAATGGTTCTTGGCGGTGGCACCACCAGATATACCACACAGCAACGCGTCTGGCCCCCGCAAAGGATACAGTCGAACACCGATGCAGAGAGCCGGAAACAGAGACCCAACGCCGTCGTCAAAACTGATGACTGATGCGCTGGGACAGTGGCCAAGATATGTATAAGACCCCGCTGCTGCAGATTGAACAAGGGAGTATTCCTAAAACAAACATCTCCTACCTTCCACTTACCACAACATACGAATATCATCATCATGAAGGCAACCCCCGTAGAAGAGCCACGGGAGGAGCTACAGCTCCAGTCGGTCGATGGCGCCCCGAGAGCATCTGCCGCCTCCGATCGGAAGCCCCACGACCTGGCATCTGATCGTGTCAAGCAGCACGACGACAATGATTCAGACGACTTTGAGGACAAGTTGGAATACCCTTCGATGTGGAAGGCCATGTTGATTGTGTCGGGGCTCTTCATGGGCGTCTTCCTCGTGGCCCTTGATCAAACCATCATCGGCACCGCAATCCCCAAGATTACTGACGAGTTCAAAACGATCCAGGTTCGTGGATGTGCAAGGATCTACCCGCACTGACTAGCGTTGCCCATCGTCTGTTTCTTTTTCTCCCATGTCTCGGATAAATGGGCTGATATTAGGTTCCCGTCATCTAGGATGTAGGCTGGTACGGAAGCGCTTATTTCTTGACGAGCACAGGTAATGTTTCCCATCCCCCACCGGCCATTCATTGTAGAGAAAGAAACTCGAGCTGACTTTGCACTTCCATCACAAAAGCCCTGCAACCATCGTATGGACGCATTTACGTGAGCTTCGATGTAAGTTGACAGAGAGAGATTGACCTCCACATGGGTGAACAGGGATATGGCAGAGGGGTCGATCCACATGGCTGACTCGAGTTTCTGCAACGTTGACAGTCCAAATGGGCGTTTCTGCTGGCCATTTTCCTATTCGAGGTTGGCTCCTTGATCTGTGCCGTGGCTCCGACAAGCGCTGTTCTGATCGCCGGCCGGTAAGCTAACTCTTTTTTTTTTCCTTTTTTTTAAACGGCGATCTACCTTTATAATGGTTCCCGCTCTTTCCCCCTGGAAGAACAGGGTTAACCTTGCTCATGCAGTGCCATTGCTGGTCTCGGGGTGGCAGGCATCTTCTCCGGTTGCACCGTTATAACTTCCTTTGTCGGTAAGTGACATCCCCCCTTCCCCAAAATGTTTCGTTTCCCAACGCGTTGCATGTTACGTCGGGTCTAATGCCGACCGACCCCTTGGGTCGAGGACTCACAGTACCCCTCGAGAAACGCCCGCTCGCCTTCAGTCTTTTCGGCGCCGTCTGGGGTGCCGCCTTCGTGGCCGGGCCCCTGCTTGGCGGCGCCTTCACGGACCACGTTAGTTGGAGATGGTGCTTCTATATTAAGTACGTTTTGCTCTCTCTCCCTGTTTGCATCGTGTCCACTGTATTGACTTTCTGCCAAGTCTCCCCATCGGTGCCGTTTCCGCCGCCGTCGTGTTGCTGGTGCTCAACCCCCCGCCGCCACCGAGGAGCGAGAGCGAAAAGTCCATCCTGGTGCGCGTGCGTGAGTTCGACCTCCTCGGCGCCGTCCTCATGCTCGCCGCCATGACCTGCCTGCTCTTGGCACTGCAGTGGGGCGGGAAGCAGTACACGTGGAGCGACGGACGAATCGTCGGCCTGCTCGTCGGCTGCGGTGTCCTCCTCGTCGTCTTCGTGGTCTGGCAGTTCCGGCTGGGTGAGAAGGCGACGCTGCCCCCACGCATCATGCGCCAGAGAACCGTCGCAGCGGCATCGGTCTTTGTCATCATGTTTGGTGGCTCTGCCGTACTGTTCATGTTCTACCTGCCCATCTTCTTCCAGAGCATCCGCGGCTCGTCGGCCATCATGTCGGGCATCCAGATGCTGCCCATGCTCCTGGGCCTGGTGGTGGCCTCGGGCATCGTCGGCGCATTGGTCTCGTATTTTGGCTTCTACACGCCGTTCCTGATCGGCAGCACTGCCATCTTTGCGGTGGGCGCCGGTCTGATCACCACGTATAACGCCGAGATGGCGGACGCCACCTGGATCGGATTCCAGATCCTGGCTGGTGCTGGGCTTGGCGCCGGTTTCCAGATACCTCAAGCTGCTGTCCAGACCGTTCTCGACCAAAAGGACATCCCTGTCGGGTCGTCTGCACTGATCTTTTTCCAGAATCTGGGGGGCTCCATCTTCGTTTCGGTAGGCCAGTCTGTCTTCCAGAACGGCCTGTCTAAAGCACTGAAGGAGCTGGCACCCACGGTGGACCCTGCTCTTGTCTTTTCCACGGGCGCGACAGGGTTGAAACAGGCTCTGGAGAAGGTCGGCCAGTCGGGCGAGTGGCCTTCGGTCCTTCTCGCGTACACGCGGGGTCTTCAGGATGCGTTTAAGGTTGGCATGGGTCTCGGGTTAGGGGGGCTGCTGGCCACGTTTTTCTTTGAGTGGAAGAGCGTCAAGGGCAAGAAGAATGATGCCGAGCCCATGATTATGGGGTAGGAATAGTACCCACTTCTCTTCTTGCGTGTAAGATAAGATAATATCACCGTGCGTGCCCCTTGCTTAGATTCACTTCCTTAAAGCAGTAATAATGAACATTGTCACGGTGGAGCTATTCTGTCAACGTCCAGGAAACGCATGAAGGATCCATTCATGACACTTGCTCATCATGGGACGGTGCTCCAGGTCTTGGTGACAGACGTGTCAAATGCTGTCTGGAGTTGTAAGGGACTGACTCGTTGTCAATTCAAAGTTCCTCGTGTATGCTGCATTATCGATAGAAGGATTACGTCTACCCCAGGTCAGGTCTAAGAATGGCGGAGAAATACGTCCCAGCCGTGCGAGCCCCGTGCTCAAGTACCAGCCCGGCCATCTCCCCGGTTGAGCGTGAACCCAGGTCGACCTCTAGTACTACTAGTAAGCAAATAAAGCCTAGTCCACGGCACGACCCGCGCGCGGGTCACGGTCACTATCCCGAGGCCAAGATAGCAACAGCCTTTATTGTCCGGCCTTGGCAGCCGGACTCCTCGGCGGCCGCTCTTCTCCACGGTCGACGTTGAAGCTAGCAACGGAGCTCGATGGCGGCAATTGAGGTTTCGATGCTCGTGGGAATCGCGACGCGCCAAGTCTTAAATCGGTTGACAGTCCTGGGGTGCAGAGTCATTGTCCGGCAGTCTGAGCTCCACGGCAGGGATTGCTTAGTGAGTGGCACCAGGGGGGAGACCCTGCAGGTGGTGGCACCACCCACGCTCACTTGCCACTATGGATAGTAGGAGTATGTGCAGCACACCTGGAGAAGAACCACTTGCCATTCTGCTGGGACGGGTATCGCAAGTTCTATTCCAAGACAAAGACGTATGTTGAATTCTGCTTTCTCGGAGTACTGCCAATCTGATGCGACAGCACACACATGTAATGATGAACATCGTCAAACCTGTATCCCAGCGAAAGAAACATTCACATGTTTCAGCTCATTCCCGTAGACTAGAAACGTTGATAGTGGCAGATCGATTCACCGTATTGTTGTGCTATTTTCGTATCCGACATAACTGACTGAATAATTGGATCGTTGGCCATCCTGTGCTGTCCGTAATAGACATGTCCTCGGGTCGTCAACTCGAGCCCCGAGTCGGACCTGTAACCATTTCTGGACTGTAGCACCACATAAGACAACTATCTCCTCGCAGGCGTTGTTTTGAAAGCCCAATGTCAACGTTGTACGAGCACCTCGGCCTTCTACCTGTGATACAAGACCTTCCAATCGGGTCGCCGTGGCGTTGCACGGCGCTGCGTGGTTTTCAATGTGAATATCCCCATCCTCGGAAGCCCATCGCGAAACTAGCTCGCTGTCCCATAGCCCCAGTGCCTCTTCGAGAATGTGCAGCAAGTCGTGATGCAGGTTGGCGCAGTCTCGGGAGAATGGCTGCATCGTCATCTGAAAGATGTCTCCTCGCACTCCCATCGGCCAGGGCGTGGGTGCTTGCCGGTCGGACTCAGGTCCTACCACGAAAGACTCCTGTAGATC
The DNA here is from genome assembly GCA_017163955.1 of Apiospora koreana. Taxonomy (NCBI): domain Eukaryota; kingdom Fungi; phylum Ascomycota; class Sordariomycetes; order Amphisphaeriales; family Apiosporaceae; genus Apiospora; species Apiospora koreana. The sequence goes on along the minus strand of JAFHKQ010000007.1, from coordinate 2,470,179 downwards.
CGTACAGTCAGTGATATATCCAAAACGAGTTGCCACGATCGTGTTCATTCCTGCTTACCGAAGAATCTGACTCGACCACTCCTCGTCCCCAGTATCCACGGAGACGACCATTCTTGTGTTGTGAGCCTGCTGCCGACTTTTTGATATGTTTGTGTTGACTGAAGAAGTCTGCACCCTGTTCTGCGGGTCAGAATACTGGGAAAGTCTGGGGAAGAGCGCTGACATGTTGCTTACCGACTCGAACACGCGCTGAATCATGCTTCCCGAGATGCCGTGGCCGGTAATCTTGAATGCGCCATATGTGGAGAGTGACGCCAAAAGGGTGTTGACAGCTTTGGCGCGCTCCACTGAGGGGTCATCGTATAAGCCGCCCTTTGAGGGGTTATCGTACTCGTAGAAAAGTGAGATGTCGATGGTAGGGATACCCATTTTGAGCGGACTCATCCGTTAAGGCTGATTACTAATACTTGGTTTCTTTTAATATCAGAATGAGAAAGTTTGTGAAGAGCGACGGGCGCCAACGACCAGTTGGTATAAAACAGCATCTGATGAGGTGAAGGGTGTGTCGTGTACGTGTGGTGTAGTATTGCAATTATAGGGTGGCACCACCGGGGCTCCAGACGGCACAGTCTTGGTGGTGGTTGCTAAGCTGCTTACTTAAGCAGCAAGCGTTGGTCAAAAAGGAGGAAAGGGAAGTGGAGCTCTATAGATTCAGCTGACAAAAAACTACAACTCGTCCTTTTTACTATTCTGGCTTAGTAGAGGGATGCTTAAAGGAGAAAAGAAGGAATTTTACGCTTTTGAACAAGTCTAGATGGCTGGCATGCAAAACGACAACGAAGAGGGTGGCGCATTTCACCCGGGACACGCTGACCACATCGACTGGATCACCGGCGCCACTCCTCTAGAAGCACTTGTGCGCGGGTCGGGTGACGCCGAGCTGTTCCTGGCCTCCAGCGGTTCCCCGAGGATCCCAGGACAACCCGTCGTTATCTTTGAGGCGGGAGTCGGCGCATGCAGCTCCAACTGGGGCCCCGTCCGTCGCTTGTTAGACCCGCGCATCCGGAGTTATTGCTACGACCGCGCCGGGTACGGCCGCAGCCCCCCTTCCTCCTCCTCCTCATCGCCTCGCACTGCTGGTGTCCTGGCTGCCGAGCTTCTGGACATTCTGGCGTCGGCGGGCGTGAAGCCCCCTTACGTTCTGGTGGCTCACTCATTCGGCGGCATGATAGCCCGTGAAGCGGTGGCCCTTCTGGGCCCGGATGATGTCGCCGGCTTGGTCCTGGTAGATGCGAACCAAGAGAAGACACACAAGGACCTGCGGGAGCCCCTGGAGCCGCTGGCCTCGGTGGCGGGGCCCAAGATGGTGGCGCTACTCGACGAGTCGGGCCTATTGGCCGGCGGGGAACACTACACAGCCAACGAACTGCACCGGCTGGCGTTGGACGCGGAGAGAGAGGCCAAAACGAAGGCGTCGGTGGCAGAGGCGGCTCAGTTGGAGGCTAGTTCTGAATCACTCGCTCGCAAAAGCCAGTTTGAGACGATGGCCCTTTTAATGCAGCCTGTGACTGTCATCCGTGGGGGTACGAAACGGGATTATCAACGCGTTATTTCGGCCATCCAGCGTTCCGAACTAGATCTCGAGTCCAGGCAGGTCCTCAAGAAACTGCAGCATTTTGTCGAAAAGGAACTCGAGCGGGTGGACGACAATTTACAGCGAGAACAGATGCGATTATCGGCCAACAGTCGCTTCGTGCGGGCCTCTCAAAGTGGTCATGCCGTTATTGCAACTGAGCCGCAGCTCGTTGCAGATGAAGTGTCGAGTGTTTGGGACAGTTGTCTGATAGGCAGGTTTTGAGGAGAGCAGGGTCACTCAGCTACCCCATCATAATCAAATATTTGCAGATGTAATATTATTTGTGTTTTTCGGTCTGCGTAGTAATCCATTATGCCAATATTCCTAATTCCAACAAGTAGCATTACTACTGAACAGCTTAAGCACACTCTGGTGGCCAATGATGTTTTACTCCCCTATAAGTCCCGCGCCACGCAATAAATGAATAATCGATGCGACAACAGAAGTTATTACGCACCCGAATCGACGCGCTCGCTCATAAGCCCAAAGTCAACCCAATTCGAGCCACTCCTCCAACGACAGCCACCATCAAGGCACGCCGAGCAGCTGCTTCATCTTTTTGACCCGATTGGCGCTGGCAGGATCCCGAAGCTCGACAGCATAGTGGCGGATGAAGTGCTCACGCTGGGGAAAATTCAATTGGGTACGGAAACCGGCGACCTGCTGGAAGTACACATTGCACATGAAAACCAGATCGAGGTAGTCTGGCGTCGAGTTGCGAGCGAAGAAGGCGCCCAGCTTGCTCTGAAAGTGGTGGAGGATGTCGATTACTATGTACCTCTTCAGGCCAGCTGCGGTGGATATGTTGATGAATTCGGTCGTTCCTGTTAGGTCTTCAGGGGCTCCGAGCGAACCTATTTTTTGGTCAGAGATATACTTGAAGTTGGTGATACATATGAAGACGCAGGAATCAAATTAATACCTCTCAAGATGAGATCCACTTGAACCCATTGGTGGGTAGCATTCTCACCATAAGCCGGACCGACCTCCACGAACACTCTCATTACCCCTGAGCCAGGCCCTATGGGAACCTTGATACTGGAACAGGATGAGTAAATACATACGTCCATGAACAGATCATGTATACGCACCGTCTTTCATTAATGCAGGCTTGCCGCAACGTGAGCATATTGCAGGCAGCGGCAATGTCCACATCGTGCGTGTCTCTTCGCGAGCCTCTCAGGATGAGGGCTAGTCCTCCCATCACGGCATAGCTCAAGCCTTTGTCTCGGAGAAATCGTGCCATGAAATCCAGAGCGCAGTACAAGTGCTCAATGGATGAGAGCCGCGCAGACTGGGTCAAGAACCGCCCCTCTTCATTAGTGTATCCGTTGGTGATCGTGCCTAAGCCGGCAATGGGCGGAGCACGCTGAGGTGCCGCCATTCAGGTAGGGTCCAAGAGATTCCAGTCAGTCCAGATAGTAATAAGTGTCGAATGCATACATGAACCATCTCAGGAAGGATAATATTGTGTCTCCTTGCTTCAAGTGTGCCATAAACTATGGTGAATCAGGTGGCTTTTATTCCACCACGATATAGTGTTGGGCCTCAGCCCATGTAGTCATTATCGCTGAAAGGATGCCATTCAAACAAGTTTCAAAACGGTGTTGGCCTATTCGCGAACCAGAGTCCCAAGCGTCAAGCGCCATGTTGGTTCCAGGTTGGCGAGCGTCATTCCAGCATAGCCGATTCTTCAATGGCGGTAGGATTAGTGATTTGCCAGAATGTGGTTTTCCAAAGGCAGACGTCGCTTGCACGTGTGCGTCCTTATTTTGAGTGGCCAATGGGGACCGGACTACAGCCGAGGCGCAGCGTGTGTTGGTGATTTACAAGCAAACATAGATGGTATATGTCAGGATTGTATGGTACGGCGTGACGCTTGTGCAGACCCGAGAGACTGGTCGAACATAGTCGAGTCGCTTACGCCATGCCATGCCGGCCCGAGGGGTGCAAGCAAACAATGGGTCGCGTGTCTCGCTGACCAATAGCCTGCACTTCCAGACAGGCAACAGGCACTATTCTTTGCCCGTATCAGCTCACTGCCATTGACGCTTCGCACCACCAACACCCTGTATGATCATTTAGGTACTCAGTTTAAGCAGGATCCCAACGAGTTTCATCATATTGTGACGAAAACTTGATTCGTCACCAATTATGCACTCCTCCGAAAGCATTGTGGACGAACCCCCGCAATCAGAACTTCAGGATGCAGAAACGAACTCACCTGCTCGTTCTATCAACGTCGATCAACAGATAGGTCCCCAAATGCACAATGTTGGGGCCGAAGGCGATGCATTGGCAAGCCATAGCGGGGCCGGGACAGTGGAGATGCTTGAGGTTGTCCGCCTGCTGAAAGATGCCGCCATACCATCCTGCGTTGTCGGCACGCATCCTCTCGGGTACTATGGCGCCGGGCGAGTGCCGATCGTACGTTTTATCTATCACCCACGTCGAGCCTATCAGATTGGTTGACTTACGATTGCTTGCAGGTTTGGGAACTCTGTGTGCCACAAGACAAGCTTGACCAGGCTGCAGAACTGTTCAAGTCCGAGCCTCTATCCAGTTCATACGAGCCGTGGCCTGTGAACTCCCCCATTCCTATGGACCTATTACATATCTTCCCAAGGTTCCATCTCAAGGGTGTCCATTTCCTCTTCTTTCTCGTGCCCACCAACGACTGGCTTCTGGACTGCGACGAGTCAAAATGCGAGACGAGCTTCATGGGTCTTCCATACCCAAAACTTGAATACTTAGCACAGTCGCTGCTTGATACTCAGCGCCTAGGAGACCTGGAGGACCTTGTCGACGGAATGAATCTGAGCGAAGATTGGGGAGAAGAACATCTGGATTTGGACCGAACCTGTGATGTCGCGTATGCGCGATGGAAGAATGAGCAGATTCGGGCCTCCATTCCAGAGACACCTTTCTCCGAGCTGATGGAGATAGACCAATATCCGAAGCCACTTCGGCCAATATGGCAGACAGTTGTGCGTAACAAGGAGAGTCGCATTGGCTTAGAATTGCCAAAAGGTCACTATCACACAAGGTTCTACCCGATCGGCCAGGGAGATCCGAGGCTGCAAGAACGAACAATGTTTTAGCTACTCGAGTTAAAAGGGGGTTTCGAGTGGACGGTTACCAGCTCTCTACTTGGGTGTGAATGGTTGCGATCGCATGTTCTTGGTATTTCTTTGACCAATGATGATTGCAAATCGTGGTTTCACCTAAACATCAAACGAAGGATTCGGCTTCTTGAGCTTGTGTATGTTACAGATTTCCAAGTCGGTTTCGTCTACTTGTTCATCAATAGGCTATATAGCGTTGCTACTGGCGGAACAAGAAATGGACTTCCAGCATGATGGTGAGGGGCGATTGGAGATGCCATGGATAATATACAGAGACCAGACCGAAGCTTTGGCGATGGCCCTCGCCGTTATACACCATGAAACCATCTTGTCGCCCCTAACAACGAGGAGCCCTTTCTGGCCAACCAGTATAGCAACTCAAGTTACGGGATGTGTGGATCATAACCTACGGAATCGACATAATGGGAAACTCGTTTTTCGGCCTGGGGCTATGTCTGTTTCCTATCACGGTTAAGTTAAAGGGGGGGAAGGAAAACTAGTTACATCTGCTCATCTTCAAGCATTTGAATAACAGCTCAGCAAAGCTAGGAAAATGACACGTCTGCGCGGACCACATGATTGTTCAGTTGAAACGACGTTCCTAACCGCCGGGGCTCCGGCTTTGAACCCGAGAGCCAATCTCGAGCGTGTACTACAAATACATTACAGGCCAGCCGCACAGCCGGCGGTCGCGCCAGTGTCGTGGACGACGGCGCCCCCTACCACAGTCAGGACTGAGCTCAGCTTCTTGAGGTCCTCGTCCGGCACACCAAAATAGTCGTTGTTCAGCACAACGACATCGCCCAGTCGACCCACCTCCAACGCGCCCAGAAGGGGCTCGTCCGGACCGCCCAGGAACCACTGGTTGGACCGCGTGTACATGCGCAGGAACTCCTGCCGGGTGATCTGCTGGCCCTCGTTGATCTGGTCGCCAAGGGCGTTCTTGCCGGTGACGGCGTAGTACGCCTGCACCCACGGGTTCATCGGCGCGATCTGCATGCCGTCGCCCCCGATGCCGGCCGGGATGCCGCTGTCGACGATGGTCCGGTAGGGCGGGCCCGCGCTCGGGCCAGCCCCCGACAGGTACTGCCAGCTGGATAGGTTGACGCCGCCGCCGATCTTCTTCAGGCGGGCGAGGTACTCAGCCGTGATAAGGGGCACGTGGGCGACGACCCAGCGGAGGTCCCGGATGCCGACCTCGGCGTCGACCTTCTCGAAGGCCTCGATCTGCGTCTTGAAGTCGGTCGCCGTCAGCGAGTGCACCTCGACGCGCCACCTCGCCCGGGCCGTCGCCAGGGCCGCGGCCTCGAACACGGGGCCCCCGCTGTATTCGTCGAGATCCGCAATGAACTCGCCAATACCCCCTGTGCGCACCATGTCGTTGCCGAAGAAGGGGAAGGCGTTGCGCAGCCGCTGCGTTAGCGCGGGGACCCCCGTGCTGTTGTCCATGTGCAGGTAGTTGATGCGCAGGCGCACAGTGCCCTGGCGCGCCCCGTACACGGCCAGCCACGGATCGTGCATGGCGTAGTTGTCCTCGGCCGCCGCGCCGTCCGCAGGCGTGCCCGTGGCCTCGAACGCCCCCTGGTCCAGGTGCGTGGTGATGCCCATGGTCGCGGCGTAGGCCATGGCATCCCGAACGCCACGCGTGCGGTTGCCGAAGGTGAGCTGCTGGCGCAGCGCGAGCAGGGCCTTGCCGTTCTCGACGCCCGCCGCGATGGACCCGTTGGCGCTGATGGCGACGGGCCCCGTTGCCAGGGCGGACTCGAAGTGCGCCTTGCCTAGGCTGTTGGTCACGCTCGGCCCGTTGAAGCCGATCGAGATGAAGGCCGGGTGCTGCGGCAGCGCGGCGTCGAGCTCCTCGAGCGTCGGCAGCCGGCGCTCGCTGAACTGGTTCGGGTGGAAGCCGCCGATGGTGGTGACGAAGCTGCCCGGGGGCACGGCGTCGCGGCTGGCGCGCGCGGCAAAAGTCTGCTGCACGTCGGCGACCGAATACGCGTTCTCGAGCGGCGTGTGATACCCCGGCCGGTTTCCCATCAGGACAATGTGGTTGTGGCTCTCGAGGAGGCCCGGGATGGCCATGCGCCCGCCCAGGTCGATGGTCGGCGGGCTGCCGAGGAAGATCTTGCGCGCATCAGCCACGCTGTCGCCCACGTAAACGACGCTACCCTCCTTGATGCCGACGACCGTGGCCATGGTTTCGGCCGCGTCCATGGTGTGGATGGTGCCGTTGAAGAGCAGCAGATCACCGCGAAGCGCGCCGCTCTTGTACGATTGGGCCACATCCGCCAGCTTGCCACAGACGGCTGCATCGTTTTGGGCCGTGACGTCTGCCGCCGTGGCGACCCATGATCGGGCAATAAGCGATAGAAACAGTGGCGCGCTCTGGAAATGCATCTTGACCTGGTGTTTTCTTAACTAGCCAGAGAAGAGGGTGAGAGAAACTGCCACAACAACTTGCCAGGGGCCCATAATGCATTGAGCGTGATTAAATCTTCAGCCATCGTAAACGCACACACTTGCGACTCGCAGGAACGGGCATAATATAAATTCCCGTAGCGTCGTAGCGAAGAACGGGGATGGTGGTAGAGTTACGGCAACGGCGATTCTTTTGTCGGGGTAATGTCGCACCCCAGCGGATCCTCCCCTTAAGCTTAAGCTTAAGCTTGGGGCTTCCGGGCCATTCCAATCAACATTGAACCCAGGCCTCATTAATAAATGGGGCCATATATTCCTCGGCTGTTATGCCATTGCGAAAATGGGATGCTTCAGAGTAGCTTTCTCTTTTGATCCTGTAATACCCAGGGTCATCAAGTTCCGGAACGGCCCTCCAGACTCGGCACTTGAGCGCGTCTTCAGTGACCTCTTCTCTTCCAGCATGCCATTCATTCCCTTTTCCGACTCAGAGGACAAGGGAGGAAACGGTAGCCTGCGTTCATTTGCTTGTGTCTGCTATACGTAAAGTCGTAATCGTGTGCGCTATGAGTCTTGTCTTCTGCTCTAGGCATTGAATCCACATAAAGCATGAACAAGTCTTTCAGTTCAACTCCATCACCTCGATTGACTCTACTAGTCCAGCTTTAGAGAGCGACGAGAGCGACGAGGCCGACAATGTCGGCGATCTGTCAATTAGCACCGGACCCTATACGCCTCCCTTCAATAGACGAGATGAGGTTGATATAGACTCTATACGCTAGGAGTCTACTCAAACTATTTGGAGAGTAAGGGCTTCGTGAGCTATTGATTTTCCTCCAAGTGGATAATTGACAATGGGTCTATCAAATATAGTGGGTAATAAAGAGCGAACTTTCAATCAATACGGCCTGATGGTCTAGTGGTATGATTGCTGCTTCGGGTTATTCACCCTTCTCCTTAAATGAGGAACTGTAGCAGGTCTCGGGTTCGAATCCCGATTAGGCCCATCAACTTTTTGGCATTTCGCTAGTAATGCCCGCCTCGAGAAGTTTCCTTAGCGTCAATTTCGCGTGCTTTCTCGTGGCAGGAAACAGAATCGACGGGGTCCCGCAAAACGTTGCGAACGCGATCCTTTAATTAAGGAAATTTGAAGCGCGTGCGTCTTTCGACGCTATGACTGTGAGATGGGTGTCCGTCTAGGAAGCTAATAACTTACGTTTATTTGGAATAACAAACCAAGATGTGTCTTTTGACACTAAGCTTACGAGATGGGTATCTGTCAGCTACCATATCGATTTGTCGTAGACCCGTTCAGGAGTTGGAACTCGGGGAGCGGGCTAGATTATCGCGTTTATAAAATCTAAACCCACGAAAGCGACTGCTGCCATTCCAATACCCCCAGCACTAAGCCAACCAACGACACTACATTATATAAGATATCGCAGCCATAACCTACTCGAGAAGGGAAGCGCGAGACGAAGACCAACCACCAATAAACGCCGCGGGATGGAATAAACCCCATCCCGTCGGCCCGCTGGAATTCTCGCTCCATAACGACCCGACCGCTCGCGCCACGACATTCGAACTCCAGGCCGAGGACAAGATCGACGATGTCCTCCGCGAGAAGGCTGATAACCTGCAAGATCAGGCGGACACCGCCACCGCAGCACTAGCTTTACATGTTCAAACCAGAGGACGGTCAACCAACGATACCTCCAGTTTAGGGAGATGTTGCCGACCGAAGTCCTACTGATCCCCCGAGCAACTATCCAATATGACTTCTCCGAGAAGTCCAAGGTATTTGACCAGATTGGTGAAGTTACGTTTGTGGGATTCTCGGCCAAACAGGGAGACGTCCTCTACGTTTGACACGGCTTTTCTCCGATTCAGTGCTTAGAGTTTGATACATAGAGTGGTAAATTGCACTTCTCGCTTCTTGTTCCTGTTGGGTTGGTCTGGTATCGGTCGAACTGGAGGAATGATATAGAAGTGTTGATTGTAGTACCTCCGATAGATAAACTGCTTAACAGCAACATGGTTGCCTTTACAAGCGTGCACGATGGTAAAGTGGGAGACTATGTACAGCGACGACACCATCAAATGTGCTCCAACAATAAAATTGATTAATGCCGAGGACTCAAGCTTATGGCCAATAGCAGTTGGCAGTTAGCAGTTGGCGCAAGTGGGTGTGGGTCTGTCGTAGATATGTAACAAGAGTCAAGTAATGCCGAAAATCCGCAGAGATATGACGAGCAAGTATCCATCCTGGCGATTACAACACTTGGTCAGCCTCTCTTACCCGAGGAACTGCTGCAAATACCTTGGATAGCGAAGTTTCCCTGGGTGTTGAAACACAGCACAGTAACGTTGAAGTAAGTTGCCTCGGGTTGAGAATCGGATAGCCACTATGAAAGTCTCGTGACAGTCGAGGGGGGTTAATTATACTCTGCTTATCATATTAATATATCCTAATCCTTTCTAATATAGAACCGACAGATCTTGTCTTACTAGTGTATAGTGTACCTATCTAACAACACCAAAATCATCGCCCCTTCTAGTGGCAGAAGCCGCTTCTGCATAGCGACGATTGTGCACTCTCCTATTTGTGGCAAGCTGCAAAACTTTGGGTAGACATGAATAATGTCTACCAAAAGCCACCAACGTGTCGCGCCGCCCATCTGCGGCTCGACCTCCATAGCCCGGTGCACATACTAGACCAAGACGTTGTAGAGCTCGTTGCACGCATCGGGGGCCTCCTCATAGCTCGCCACCGACGCGGGGCATCTGGGTGCTCCCCTTCGGTACGTTTTTCTAGCAAGAAGACTTCTCGACTCGCTTATTGGAGGTTCACGGCGGCTTTCAGAACCTGCTCTACTTTCTCATGCCGCGGCTTCATGCGAATCCGGAAGGGAACGGGCGACCGGCCCGACAGGCCATCATACTCCTTCAGGTCGGTTGGCACGCCTGGCGTCTCCGTCTCCATATCGAACGCCCAGAGGATGCGGGAGACGGCGAGCCAGGTCTCGCGCTCAGCGACGCTGATGGCCGGGCAGATGCGCCGCCCCGCCCCGAATATCCAGTGGTCACGCTGGCTAGCGTCGGACAGGTTGGCACTCTGTGCTGACGTCAGGGTGTCATGCAGGTAGCGATCGGGCTATCATTTATTTTGTAAGTGAACCGAACAGTACATACTTGGCGTGTAATTATAGCAACGTGCAGACTTACATTGAACGTTTCCGGGTCCGGGTAACGCTTTTCATCGTGGTGGATCATCCAGGTGTTCAGGATCACCATTGTGTTCTTTGGGATACGCTGCCCCTTGTAGACGAAGTCTTCGGTGGAAAAGTGTGGCGTGCTCAACCAGAAAGGGTTATAGCACCGCTCGACTTCCTTGATGAGAGCACGGCAGTACGGGAGGTGCTTCTCATCCTCGATGTCAGGCAGACGGTCTCTACCAACGACAGTGTCCAGCTCGTCCTGCGCGCGGCGCTGTATTTCCGGGTGCGACGGTATCAGCGCTTGGAACCATTGAATTATGGATGCCGCCTGCAGATTACATGTTAGTTTGCACAACCCAAAGTGATAGAAGATTGAAAGAGTATCCAGCATCAATCTTACCGTCTCAACGCCCCCAATCATAAAGCCCGATGCCATCATGGACAGGTCTAGATCATCCAGCTGCTCCGCCTCTTTCATCAGAAGTAGTGTCTTTGCTAGGCAGTCTGGGACATTGTCTCCCCGCTTCATACGCTCATGTATGTCTTGGATCATACCTCCGTATACTTCGACCAGGTCGCGGTGCAACTTCATACCACGAGAGCGCATCTCAGAGGGGAAAATTCTTAGTATGGGTAGGAAGTCGATAATGTTCGATAGAGGGCCTGTGCAGTTCCTGTATAACGCGTGAGATCCCAGATTATTAACTCAACGGAGTCTTTGACTTACATGAACTCTCGACTCAGTCGTAATGCCGTCGATACGAGCGGATCTTCCGTTGATGTTGTCCTTATGCCAAACACGATCGTCAACATGTTGTTAAGAGAGCAGCGTCCAGCAAAGGGCTGAGGATTGACCAGTGCGACACCACCTTGGCTTGCCTCCAGGAGGCAGTTCACCATGTCGGTAGCCTCTCTGTCAAAGACTGCAGTGAACTTGCTAACGGCCTTTTGCTGCAGCCAAGCATTTGCGATGCGGCGATGCTTCCGCCTGTGTTCCTTCTGTCAGCTCTTCCACATATCCTGCTTTCCATGTTGGAAAAGGGGGTGCCTACCAGGTATCATTGTATGGCGTCGCAGTAATTCCCCGGCCGGCTAAAATGTACCGGCTCTTGATATACATGTCTTTGCGGGACGAAAATATGGATCCATTTGTTACCAGTAGATCTTTAGCAACATCCGGGCTGGAGATGACGACAACATGTTGATTGCCCAGCCAGATAGAGTAGAGGAAACCAAACTTCTGAGCCCATCGACTCAGGGTGAGCTCAGGATAATGCGTTAGAAATGGGAACGATCCTGCGCATAATGGGTTAATTTCATCGAGTATTTATTTGATGTCAAAGGAACAGATTCTGTGATATAGGTGGGCCTCACCAATTATCGGGAGTCCCCTTGGCCCTCTTGGGAGCGGATAAACGGACTTGTTGTTAACTGAGTGGCTCAGCAACAGGAGATAGATAGACAGGAATAGAATGCAGGATAATACAGAGCCCGTCAACAGGGTCGTCGCAGACCAAGATCTGGCATCATGATATCTCTGTGTTATGTTGAGTGTGGAGACAACGAAGATGCTTTCGAACTTCTCCATTGGGTGTTATATAGATAATGATGGTCGCTTGTAGCAGTGTGATATCTCGCCAACGGATTAGAATAGAAGGATGTGATGTATAATAATACTTATAGTCGACATATGCAGCCAGGAAAGCAGGCCAGCCGTCAATGTTCGCTCATCCCGTTCACGCATCCACCACCCGCACTTTTTTCGAACTCACCTCAACTCATGGAGTCAGCTCTGGGCCAATACGGCTGCCCAGATAAACATGTGTTCGATTTGTCAGTGTCCTTCAAGTACGAAGAGATTTAAGACTCCCCACTTAGACTATCTCGAAAGAAAACGTCAACAGGTGGGCACGAGCACGAGCGTACATAGGAGGCTCGTGGGCTGTTCATCTAGTAAACCGGGCCAAATGGACTGCCACCGACTCGCGTTCTTCCACCATGGGCTTCATCAACTACCAGTATCAGAGATCCCCCTCCCCCTCAACACTGGGGAAAGGGCCGGCTGGGGCTCAAACCCAAAATCTCTTGATTTACCCACTATACGTAACTGATCGTATTTAGAGTCCGGTCTGACGATTTACTATTACTTACTTAGAAGGCATATGTTCTGAGTGACGTATTCGAGGCTAACAGGGCTAATAGCCACAGGGCGACAGGTCTTTGGCAGTGCTATTGAGGTAGGGTATTGTGCTTGATTATGCGAGTTATGCAAGGAGTTGATGTATCTGGCCTTGAAAGGAACCTAAACAAAGGCATAACATTTGCCGAAGACTATATTAAGGCATGGGAAAGTTCCGGACTCCCCGATTGCTTGGCTCAGCATCACTGCCGAGTCATGCAAGAATCCACCGTGGCAAATTGATCACTCCGAGGACCGCAACGGGATCGGTTCTGGTCCTTGTACTGAACCCTGCCGGTGGATGCTAAGGTTTACAGGGGTTTTACATATCCGTACATACTACTACTTGAACATCCAGCCGGACTTGACCTGGGCAGCCCGTCGCAAAAAGCCCCGACGGTCAATCGCAAATCTAGTTTCAGGCACCACATCGCGCGACGCTGGTTTTGTTACCTAGCGATCAACAACATCAGGCTATGATATAGGCCACCATATCAATGTGAGCTCAGGTAACCCTCGAAAATCACTGCTCCCCCTCTCCCCTCTGAAACTACTTTACCCTTGGTTGTGGATCAATGTCCTGCAGGAGCGTTTGCTGCATGTGTCAGGAAAAAGGAACGCCATCTGCCACCCCTCAGCCTCATTCTCTAAAGTATTTCAACAATGGAGCGTGTCTTCAATCCCTTCCCACCGGCATTCCCTGTTCTTCGCTGGAATCAGTCCTGCCCACAATTCCACCAGGACAACCAGGACAACCAAGACATCATCCACCATGGACATGGAGGCGGCAGCACAAGCTGCAGCGGCCATGCAGGCGGCCATGATGGCTGCTGTACACGCCGCCATCACCGAGATCTGGACCCTTTACGCCCTAGGTAGCTGCCTTATAGTCTGCCGCTTATTCGTCCGCATCAAGATGGTGGGATTCCGAGGTCTCCAGCCAGATGACTATATCGTGGTCTGGGTCTTTGTGAGTAAACATCGAAAAACATGCATTCATACCCCGTTTCGTAACATGGGAGACTTACACAGATTACTTCTTACTAGATCGTCTACACGTCCGTTACAGTCGTCGGGCATGTCTTGATCCTCGACGCCGGAGGCCGTCATACGTCCCAACTCAGTCCGCAGGATCGCATTAACCTGCCCAAGTCCGATTACGCATTGTACGAATATGGCACTAAACTATTCCTGGTGGGCGAGACGTTGTATATGGGCGTAGTCTGGTCGCTTAAGCTATGCATGGCCTTCTTCTACCGCCGTCTCGTACGTGGCCTATGGTCGGAGAAGTTGATCCTACCACTCATGATTGGTATCGGAGCTACAGGCACAGCCGGGATCCTCACCATCTATACCACTTGTGTGCCTGTCACCAAGATTTGGCAGATCCTGCCAGATCCAGGACGTTCGTATTAATCCTTCAGTGTCGTTTGTCCTCCAGCTGACAGCATTATCTAGCCCTCTGTGTACCACAGAACCCTGAGGTCATGATCACCATCCTGTGTCTCAACCTGGTGACGGATTTGTGTATCTTGAGCTTGCCTATACCGGTGCGCATTATCTCTTCCGCCCCCCTCCGGCTTTAGGGCTCTCTTTAACCATACAGCGCTGACGTGTAAATTAGGTTCTGGCAAAGATGCAAACAAACATGGTCCGCAAGACCGGCCTGGTTTTCCTCTTTGGTCTTGGTGCATTTACCATGGTTGCCGCCATTCTTCGCATTGTCTCCATCTTCGTTGTAAGTTCTCCACGCCACCACGACCGACCCAGAACCCCACGTCGTCAAGTTTGCTAATCAAAACGGTATAGCTCAAACAAGAAAGCGCTGGTGCGCTGTGGTCCATCCGCGAGGACTTTATTGCGGTTGTCGTGACCCAGGCGCCGATGGTGTACCCCCTGTTTGGGCGCAGGTTCTGGGCGTCGGCATACGGCAGCGGCAGTGCCAGCAAGGGGGAGTCATACTACAAGCATAAGAGTGGCCTGGGCGAGAACCACGAGCTCAGATCTGGCACACAGTCGAAAAGGTCCAAGGACCCCTACAGCCTGACGCAGTTGGGCATCACCCAAGTCGGCGGATCGGAGAGCCAAGAGGAGATGATCGAGCCTCCGAATCAGGCTGATGCCGCAGCTGTCGTCGCTCCTGCCGCCGACAATGGTAACAACCGGAAACCAAATTTCCCCCGAACTCTTTCCACTTCCAAAAATGGGACATCTCCGGAAAGGCGCCACGACAACAAGGTGGTAGTGGTGCAGCAAACGGTCACGACGTCGGTCTCGGCCCGACAACAGCACCTTGATGCCCAAGACCGGCGCAAGATGCAGCAGCCTTGGGAAGTCTGAAAGGGGATGTAGGATATTTCTGCCTGCAGTGTTTCCTTTTGGGTACGGGAGTGGCTATGATTGTATCGATATGTATGTACTGAATTACAAATTAATTGGCGCGCAGATAATTTATTAGTTACGCTTAATCACCCATTCAAGTTTTATGTTTGCGCGTCTGTTCTCATGGGCCTTTATCCTCTCTTTTCCATTTGATAAGATCTTTGTCTCGATTGTAGCACACCCGTTGGCAGCCGGAACGAGATTCCCTGTCGCTGCTTTAGCGGGTCGTTGAGCGGTGAAGGAGCGACCCTTGTAACAGGCAAATCACGCGAGCCGATCCGCGCCCTAATGATTGCCAACGCCAACGGCCAACCTGATGAGGCGTCGATCGCTGAGTCCAGCCCGGAACCTGGCGGTCCATTTTGCTTGAAGCGCTCCAACAAGCGTCCAGATCATGCTTAATATGGTTCACGAGTAACCAGTTCGGGACGACACCTTGAATGAAGATCTTCAATTTTTAATAGGTACTTTTAATTCATCCCCGTGAGACGGAATGACAAACTTGCATCCGAACTGGGCTATTGAGTTGATAATCAATTTTAACTCGAATTCGGTGTAGCTACAGTAACCCCAGCCCATCCCATCCAGAGGGAGACATCAAGTTCAATTCCCCTTCACATGTGTCTTCATCTCCTTATCAACGCCCAGCCACAGCAAATCGGGTCTGCTGTAATGCCCGCAAAGGTCGAGGAACGACTTGGACGCAATGATCTGGTCGAGGTCCAAATCCGCATATATAATGCCCTCTTCTGTCGCAGGAATATCCTCCGTAAGCTTACGGCCATCGGGCCCAAAGACGGCTGAGCAGCCGCCCCCAGGCGTCGCCATAAGCAAACCGGTCGACGTCTTCATTCTCTCGATACCCTTGTTGCTCAGCACGGTCGAGGTATGCAATACAAACGTCTGGGACTCGATAGCATATGTTCTCGACAGGTTTTCAATACCTAGAGAAGGATTAGAGTTCATGATTCTAGATATCTGGCAGATAGGGAAAGAAAATCCATACCCTCTCGCGACATGGAGTAGAGTTCCGGACCCTGGTGCGGGTAGACCGGTGGCCACGCCGACACATGAATCTGCTCCCGCTGCGAGCACGTGTAGTACTTGAGCAGCGGCTGGCAGTGCTCCCAGCACGACAGCGCGCCGACGCGGCCGACGGAGGTATCGGCCACGCTGTCGAGGCACTCGGCCGAGGCGTCACCAAAGATGCTGCGTTCTGCGTGAGTGGCCTTGATCTTGGACCGGGCCGCTAAGATCTCGCCGTCCTCGGCGCCGATGATGGCCTGCGAGATATAGAGGGAGTTGTTCCGGTTCTCGCTGAAGCCCAAGACCACGACGATCTGGTGCTGGGCAGCACAGGCACGGATTCGGTCCATCTGGGCCGAGGAGATGACGAGCGAGTTCTGGGTGTAGGGCACGATCATCGTCGGGTCCACTGGCCGATCCCTAGAACCCCCTGTGTTAGCAAATGGCTAGTTCGTAAAGACGTGCTCCGGGAATTAAGAATAAATTACCAAATCCAAGCCGGGTAGCCAGGGATCCAGCATTCAGGAAACGAGACTAGGCGGGCGCCGTTCGAAGCAGCTTCGGCAATGAGTTTGCATGTCTTCTCTACGCCAGCCTCCAGGTCGAGCCATTCAGGCTCAGCCTGTGTGACGGCAACGCGCAGCGGTGTCTTGGCCATATTGATGTTCAGGTAGGGTGATATGGCAGTGCCGTGTAGTTGAGCAGTATGGTAATGAACTCAACGCTTCAAACCGTTTCAGTTGAGCTACTACATTAACGGCTAAGCTTCGTGTTATATACACATTTGAGAGGTTGCGTGTTCGGCTTTCCTCTCGGCCTTTGATGCATATCGTATCCATACCCAATGTACAGCAATGCAAATCTAGTTCGGATTGGGAATTTTCCCCAGGGGGTTGTTCAGGAAGTTGCTCCAGCCTGTTATTGGTGGGTAAGGCGGGTACTTTCACTTGTATACCCACTATGTCATGACTCGAGTAAACACCTGATTATTTGTCAACGTGTGACATTAAAGCTTAGTCGGAGGACCGGGAACTTTATGGCTTTAAAATTGAAGAAGTAGCTAGCTGGCTTAAAGATACCGTGCCAAGTTTTTTCGGGATTAAAGGTCACAGATATGGAACGGGAAGATTGTCTTAGTATATTATACAATGTGCACAACAGCGGCGGCGCCGAGGAGTGTTGCAATCTTTGGCTGAAAGTGCATACATTGCTATGCACTATTGCTGTTCTCGATGCTACAATGCCATGTCCTTCCGGGTCTTGGGCCGAGGGATTAGAATATCCGAAATCGTCGGATCTCAGGCTTGCTCTGTAATTGTTGTCTCCGGTATTAAGATTGGCCTAGATTTAAATTGTGCTGGACTATTGACATCGCCTCTAGCAAAGCGCTCTAAATACTTCACACATCTCCTTGTCGAAGGCCGTGTGGCCAGTTTGATTGCAATAGGTGCATTTTGCAGGCATATGTGCGTAAGGGACCTTGCTGTCGCAGTCCTAGCAGCCGTGCTCCTTAGTCAGATGTTTCCCAGCACAGTAGCCGCATATGGATCGTCTCCTACAGAGCACAGGGTTGTGGCTCAGCTTCAGGCGTCTGGAGCACTGTGTACTTAGCGTGTATAGCTTGAAGCGGACGACCTGGAGGTGCTAGCCTTAGATCCACATTTCTTTCTTTAAATAGTTAGTTCTATCTCTCTCCTTGATGGCGAATGCTATGGGTGAGTGAGCCTTGCCTTCCGGGTTGTACAGCCACCAGATAGTTCCCTGGATTTCGGTGTCGTTCCCCCACTCATTTTATACATAGTAAAGTTTCTTGGAGCTGATGCCCGGACCCATGCCTTATTTATAAAGAATCAAGATACCCACGATCTCAGCCGCCGTCATTGGTGCATCTTGAGTGATGAAGTATGCGGCACCCGAAGCGACAAAACATGTGTACACATAATATGGCACATGCTTTGGAATATCTTACAACAGAGAGCATTCTAAACAATGATGTCAAGCCGTTAAATATTATGGACGATCAAAGATATGCTTAACCCACATACTGCAACTAATGGAAAGATTGCAAGAGCCTAGATGCATAGTTGGTCAAAGAAAGTTGATGCAATTGTGGAGGAAGTTGGCCAGAATTATGATGTATTAACTGTTATTGCGGTTCATATGCTGCAAGGGAATGATAAAGATCGGATTGGTGCAGTTCTGCTTCTTGAAGAGTTGTCTGCATTAATGAAGTTAAAGTGTAAGAGGTTGGCAAGTCCTTTTGATTGTTTGTCAACGCATTCTGGCTTCAGAGAATAAAAGCCTCTTTTCTCCCTGGACAGCTGTGTTATCAACTTGTTCAGCATTTCTGCCATGTAGTGCAAATAGTATCTAAGTTTTAGGAGTTGTCAGTATCTACAGTATTAATACTATTAATTAAAAATATAATATAACTATTAAAGACTTATGTATTCTAAGCTAATAATATTAATATTTAAAGGATATAATTACATGTGGCGACCCTTCTAAGTTTTATTCGACGACCAACACTCCCGGGGAGCTAACTGGATACCAGCTCACACACAATCCAATATAAAGCTAAACCTCAAGCTACCCGTCTACCAGGAGACAGCTTTCGATTCCCACGGCAAGGTCGGATTGGTAAGCAAAGGTCCCGGGCTCCTTGACCGATACCGAACCAACAATAACACAACTTGGGTACAGGAACCCGGAGTGCCGACAAGCTACGTAAGTAATCCTCTCTCCAGCAATCCCCTCCCTCCTAGATTTTTAATCTCAAACTTCTCCTTCCCCAAACGGTAACGTACGGGGACCGTCTTTGGCCGTAACATAGATGCCCACCGAGAGGTTGGGTAAGCATGTCGGTAGGGCTGCTCTCGAGCCCGCCGATTTTGTTCGGTAGCTGCGTTCTCTACGAGGGTCACCAAAGACGTCAGGTCTTCCCGAGGAGGAAGTAAGCAGGACAGAGGTAGGCGAGATCACACCAGTTCAAGTCAGGTATTGTCTATTTGTAGGCAAAAGCGTCGCAATACCAACTTGCTTATGACGGCCTGTGGATAATAAATGCGTAATACGTAATGCTCACACCCAGCTGTTGAAACCGCCCCTTTTGAGAGATATCAAAACTTTTATTAATCCTTTTAAGTAAGTAGTATATGGCATGCCAAAAATAGAAGGAAACGCTGCATTTAATTTATACAAGAGCTCAGACAGAGCTTCGTTACATACCACACAGCTTTCATGTGTGATATGCCACCACCGATCCGTTCCCACGACTTGGACTGGGCTCAAAATGCTTTGGGGCTGCCACGTCGGGCGACCGCGACTTGTTGGAACCGGCTGTCAGGGTAATCGATCTGGTTGTGGTCGCCGCTATCGGTATTCTCGAGGGTGTCGGGGCCGCCCTTGATGCTGCTCTGCTCGACCTCACGGGTGACGTGGATCATGCGGCGCGTCGACTCCTGGTCCTCGCTATCCGCCAAGACATCGTCGTCATGGTTGCCGTTGGCGCTGCTGCTGCCATTGCTGTTAGATGTTTTGTGGTCGTGAAAGCGGCGGTCGGTCACGCTCGCGTTGGTGGTCCCGTTCGTGGAATTTTCCAGCTTGTAGCCCTTCTTCCGGCGGCCGCCGCCGATGGTGACGAGGGTGACGTCGCCCGAGCGCCCCGGGATGTCCGTGTTGACGTTGTTGGAGGACTTGTCCTGGGACGGGTTGAGGCTGGGGAAGAGGCGGCGCAGCATGGGCAGGGAGCCGGCGATGAGGCCCAGGTCGCACTCGAACACCGTCAGCAGCACGATCTTGCTGATGTTGTACATCTGCTCCTTGGGCTCGGTGTAGGCCCACGTGTAGGTGATGCGGATGGTGGTGGCGACCGAGGCGAGCACGCCCAGCGACAGGATGAACATGGTCAGGTACTTGACCTTGGCGTCCATCTGCAGGTGGCGCAGCAGCAGGATCGGGGTCAGGGCGGTCGCGAGGTCGGTGAAGATGTTGACGGCGGACACGAAGTACGAGACCTGCAGGATCACCTTTTGGCCCGTCTTGCAGTCGCCCACACCCGTCCACGCAGCCGACACGGGCTTGCACTGGAAGATGGCGACGGGCCATGAGATTTGCCAGGTGGCCCAGGTCAACCCGAATAGCGTCCAGAGGAGGATCTTGTAGGCCCGTCGGTTCGCGAGCCGCAGCATGGTCACGACGATACTCGACTTGATCAGGGCCCCATCCAGCACGTAAATGAACTGCCAAATGACGGTCCAGAGCGCGATCTTGAGCTTCATACCGATTGTGAGTTCCTCATCGTGCGCTCCCATGCCGTAGAGTGTGAGCACAATGACCGGGGCGTTGTGACCGAGGTTGACGATCTGATGCGGTGGAGAAACGAATCAAGTCAGTCTCGACTTGAAATCTGGACGGGACAAAAGAGGGTAGGGGTTTTCACTTACCCAGCCAGCAAGCATCATCCAGTCGTCGATGGCAAATGCATTGTACATATGGCGCACGTATAGCCGCAGCGCGACGGCGATGGTGGCCAGTATGGTCATCACGATAGTCATCAACATCAGCGTCTGTCCCAGCCCCTCAGGGGTTATGGTGTCAGCCACCATACTGGTGGGATCTCTGACGGTCATGGCTGTGAATTAGAAAATTTAAAGGCAGAAATAAATGACAAGAGTAGTTTGAAGAAAGCCCGCAGGGCCTATCAGCGGCTACCACCTCGGCAGGCAATACAGAGTGACAGTTGCATGTGCGACAGGGTAGCGCGAGTTGAATGTGGAAACAAGTAGATAACTAGTGTGAGCATCAACAAGACTTCTTAACTGTTCTCATCGTAAGTAATCGACCGATCGATCTCAGGTGATGGGGCGAGTGAATCAAGTGCTATAGGAGAAGGCCCAGGCATTTTTACTCGGATCGTTGTTGTGGAAAACTTAGAGTTTTTCCAAGAGACGGGAAGCCTTATGGAAGTAGTCATAAGAACCAGACCCAGCAATAGTCGCATGCCGTCCCAAGCGATCTTGCTGTGGTCGAGTGTCCTCCTCCCGGCATGGGGATCCCCAATCCCAGGGCAGGGAAGCGATGAGGTTCATGGTCTGGCCCTATCATGTGGCGTCCCGGGAGACCAAGCCGGGTTCCCGTTGCGAAAATGCAACCATCGTAGTTCAGGAGCACCCGGGGCGTTGGGTGAGCTTAGATCATACCACGACCAACTGCGCATCAAGTGAGATGACAGGAGACACCACCCTTGTTTCCTGCATTTGCCCTGATGGCTTCCCAGTGGTGGGCCGTCGGTCAATATAGACGATCTTCTCCGCATTCAGGAACATACATCAAAGGGAATCATAGAGAAAGGCCAGTTGCGTTGCGCGCGCATGGGACGGCAACCCCATCTTGACGCGTGCCATATAGCTGGTTTGGTCCCCAACTATGAACTTTTCCAGATGCAATGATATGTAGGACTTTTTTCTCTCACCCATATCATGATAGAATCGGCCGAGCAAAACATCTGGGCTTTTCAGACGGGAGATGAGCGGGAGAGGGGGGGATGGGGGGGGGGAGAAATGCTTGTCACATTTGGTGACGCCACGTCGTATTGAAACTGCTGTGCCGTAAAGCAACCGGCCCACGAAACAAGTTGCAGCTGAAAGTCGCATCTCTTGGCAGGGGGAAAAAGCTTTCGCTTATATCTGCCAAACTGTCCGCATTTGATTACCGACCATGCACTTTCATATGTGGTCACCTCCCTTCCCCTGGATCAAGACGTTCTCTTCGGGCGTCGGGGTCCTCGGCTATCGCTGTTAATACCCATGTCACCGCAAAGCCCGGGCCGAAAAGGGACGGGGTCACCAGCTCCCAGACTTACAGCATAGTTGGTTAATAATATCAAACTGGTAGCAAAGATTACTCGATATATTGGAGTGGTATATTCCGTAGTATATATGTTGACTAGACGTAGGAATATACTCACAGTCGCCGAGTCATAATCATAATTGAAATCTGAAATCTGAAATCTGAAAGCTGGTGGCTGGTGGGGGGAGGGGGCGTGCAACCCGCTGCATCTCACTTGCCCGGCATTGTCCATGTTATATTGCGAGGCAGCCACTTCCGTGTCTATGTGCCGCCTCAAGGATATCTATTTGGGTTCAGTCATCACGCGGGTAGCCAGCGTGACTGGCTGTCTACTCCAATTTGAAACCCCTACACTGACTTGGCACTGTGACTATCGACCGAGTTGGGTGTCCATTAATCAACAGTACCGCCCCTCCGGTGCCATTCGAATACAGCGTCCGGAGGAACATCCCTGCATTCTCTTCAGCCGGAGGAACCTCATTCTTGCTGTCAAGTAGCATCGTATGAGAGCAATGTTTTCTCATAAGTATTATGAGCCGCTCATGGTAACATGCACCGAGGCAAGCTTTTTGTTTCGAGTACATATTGTTGTCGAGATTCTTTGACAAAACAACGATATGTAAGTAAGCACTAAATTTCATTTTATCCAATGATGATCCCCGAGATGCCACCTGACACAGCCGATACTAACCAATATCAGCCGGTGCGGGGATTATATATAACACCCTTGAGATCTGCTGCCAAGGCCATGGTTCAGGACCCAATCCTTTTGCAACTTTGACTTACCACGCACAACATCTCACCGATAGGCAAAGGAGGACCGGAACGCCAACAGCATCACCATAATTACCATGGCTGGAACAGACTCTAAACAGACCGGAGAGGTGCTGCCCACCCTCCCCGAGCACATCACTCCCGAGTGGCTCGGCGCCAAACTCAAGCAAAAGGTCAAGTCCATCGAGAACACCCGCAACATATGGGGCACGGCCAGCAAGCTGTTCTACCGGATCACCTACGATGACGAGGGGGACGGAAGTGAACGGCCGACGGAGGTTTGCATCAAGGGCGTGTTCGACCCCAAGATGATCGCGGCACAGCCGTGGACCGTCAGCCTGGCCCAGCGCGAGGCCGAGTTCTTCTCCCAGATCGCGCCGCACGTCGACAACATGATCTTCCCGAAGGGATGGTGGTCGGGCGTGGGCGAGACGCAGGGCGTCGCCATAATGAACGACCTTACCACGGAGGGCTGCTCATTCGCGGCCGAGGTGGCCTCGTACCCGGTCGCGAAGGTCATGAACGGCGTCGAGCAGCTGGCCGGTCTGCATGCAAAGTACTGGGGTCAGAGCCAGGAAGATCATCCATGTAGGCAACCATTCCTTTGTTCACTTTGCTTCGTTTTTCAATTACCCTTCTCCTGGCTCTTTTTAACGGTCGCGGTGAGGGGTCTTGCGATTTTGGGTCTTCGCTTTCTTCCTCACCAACCCCAGTTTGGACTAACGCAATTGCATTTCGTCAGGGATCTGGAATAATTACGACCCGGCTATGACTTTCATGGTCCGGTCATGGGACGAGGTGGTGCGACTACCTGGCCGCCCCAAGCTGCCAGAGTATCTGATGGATGGGAAGCGCTGCAACGAGGCGGTAGACCGCTACTACGCCGAGCGCAACCCGCGCTTCCGGACGCTGCTGCACGGCGACACGCACATCGGCAACATCTACTTCACGGCCAAGGGCGAGATCGGCTTCTTGGACTGGTCGGCGTTCCACTTCGGCTCATGCTTCCACGACATTGTGTATCACATGACGGCCATGCTGAGCATCGAGGACCGACGCGCGCACGAGATGGAGATTCTCGACCACTACCTCGAGACCCTGCACAAGCTGGGCGGGCCCAAGTTCGACCGCCACAACGACCCGGAGGTCATGATCGAGTATCGACGCTCCTTCATGACCAACGTCATTTGGCTGATCTGCCCCGAGGGCCTGCAGTCCAAGGAGCGCATCGATTCATTGTGCGAGCGCACCGTGGCGACTTACGACGACCACAAGGTGATCGACGTGATTCTCAACCAGCCGAAGCCAGTTACCAAGTCATGAGAGTGTGTGCAAGGGACGGTTCGATGCGATTAGGGTGCAATGCAAGCGGTGGATAGGCAGAATTGCCAGGGAGGAATCAGGAGCCAGAAGGAGCAAGAATATACGACGATCCCTCCCCGATCCATGCTGGTATGCATGCCAAACCTGCGGCGTCTGGCAGGAGGGATGTGTGACAACTTGGCACAATGGCTTTTTGCGGAATCTCCCCGACGAGTACCCTTGTCTTGGGATTTGCCAAGTGTCGACTAGCTAGGGGTACCCCAGCAACTAACCAGCATCGAAGACCATCACTATCAAGCCGTGCCACTCACGCCCACTCACGCACGTTCTTTACAAATGCTGATGGCTCCCTTTCTCCGGCTCTCGCTTTATTCCCCCGCCCCAGTTGGTTGACTCAAAGCGAACCGAAAGCCTCTTTCCAAATCTGTCGCACTGCAATCGCAAATTGGCGGTGGCATACCTCGGGACGGGCCGGCTACCTATATGGGCTGGGTGGATGTGAATGAAACCGTTACGCTTGTCAAATAGACAGGTAGGGTCGAGAATTTTATGCGATTCCATTGTGTCTAATAGGTAGTACCTCGCCTCCTACAAGTACTCTCCCCCCACATTGTCTCTTCCCTCCCGAGTCGGCCAAAATGCAGGCAAGAGTCAGCAACGTGGTAAGACGACGTACATACCCTGCCGCAAGTATCGGTCAAGACCCGCTGTTCCATGAGACATGCTCCGAACGCATTCCCTACCACCTACCCATCGGTTCACTCGTATTTGTCGCCGCATGTAGCGCGTAGTGCATAGGCTAATGTGCGTATTCTGCATCTGTCATCCGATGGATCAGCCTTCCCGTCACCGCCAATGATGGCCTACTGTACATACTACTAGAAGCGAAGCAAACAGCCACTGGCCTGATGGTGATTGCGTCTCGATTGGGCGCGGCTCGCTGCTCAGTAATACGATAAGGACATGGCACGACTCGATGATCTACGACTGGACAGGCAATGAAATCCGGACCGTGCGTTACCGTTACCGGGAAAGCCTGGAAGTCTGAGACTAGTCCCCAAACTGGAGCAATGCCATGCACGATGCTTGTTCCTGGGAGCTGGGCTGCTGGGGCTCAGGAACAGAGATTGCGCGAGTCATAATTACATCGTACATAAAGAAAAGCCCCTTTTTGTTCCGCCAGTTTATCAGAGGAATACTATGTATGTACAACGATACACTACTTCCATCGGACGCAACCAACCCCATCCACTCGTTAGCTTCGTCCCAAAGGTCTTTGCGAGTCCATGCAGAGTAGCATCGCAGCCGGAGACAAAATCGGCGCTGCAGTTCGTTGTGAGTTGCAATCCAATACATGTTGGTCCCTTACGTCTACCCCCTGCAACGAAAAACATGGGGATGAACGAGCCATTCTTGTGTGTAATTCTCAACCAATCTCCCCCCGTGTAGCTCACATCCAACATATGTGTCCTACCTAATCTGCAATGTAAAGGAAGAACTATGGAAAAGAGACGCTGACGTAGTATTAACGTAGATCCCGCACGCTGCGTATCGTGCAATACCACCAGCGTGACCTCCCTCCCCAAGTTACAACTCACCAAACATACACGCACTCTCTGGACCAGTTCTAGCCTGTGTCGTCAAGTTCGAGATGCGGTGACAGAGGTGAGGAATACACGACGCTTGACGGCTACATCCTTCGCTCTCCATATTGTTGTGGTACCTGTCGGGTCGGTAAATGCCATCATGGCCCTTGCTTGGTCCTGTCCTTTCTTGCGCGTGTTTGTCGTTTACTCTCCATTGGTTCCTTTCCACTGGGTCCCTCACTTTCTGTGCCCCTCTAGAGCTGTTGATCCCTTGGCGTCGGCCCCTTGCTTACTTTTCCTTATCGACACAGGAGCTATTAAACCTCGCTCGTCCGTCCGCGAAAGGTCTTTGCTTTGAACTTAATAACCTATTCTCTAGTACGAAACCTTATACATCACAGTCATCATGGCACCCATACTGACCGAGGTAATATCTCCGGTATACCCCTGCGTACTTACTCCTAGCTGACATGAGAGTTACATAGGCCCAAAATGCCAAAATCCGTGACACTCTGTCCTACTTCGTGGACGGTGTGACCGGCGGCCAGAGCATCGACGAGGATGCGCTCACAGTGGTCAAATTCGACAAGCTGCAGGCCGAGGTGACGTCCCGGCTGGCGTCAAGCAGCCTGCGCGACCACATGGACGCCCTCACGGTCAAGAACCAGCTCTACAACGCGTGTCACGTGGCGGCCGACTTTGCCCACGCGCAGGTGTTCGAGTACCAGGTCATGTACGCCCTGCTGAGCATCATGTTTTTCCACTCGGACGACATCCTCGAGGAGAAGCCCGACGTCGTCCGGGACCTGCAGCGCAACCTGGCGTCGGGCAAGCCCCTCGGCGAGCCCGTGCTCGAGTGGTTCGCGCACGAGCTGGCGCCCGAGCTCTTCGAATGGTACAGCCCCCTCGCCGCCAACATGATGATCGTCGCCTACTACGACTTCGCCAGCGGCATGTGCATCGAGAACGACATGCGCGACACGGCCATCCACCCTCAGGCCCGCGGCTTCCCCGACTGGCTGCGCTTCAAGACGGGGCTGTCGCCCATGTACACGCACATGTCCATGGCGCGGCCCGACGACCGGACCCGCACGTTCGCCGACGGGCTCGGCGGCTACGTCCAGGCCGTGCCCGACATCATCATCTTCACCAACGCCGCCAACGACGTCATCTCCTTCTACAAGGAGATGCTGTCCGGCGAGAAGGGCAACTACATCGACATGCTCGCCGACAAGGAGGGCGTCGAAGTCATCGAGGCGCAGCGCCTCTTCGCCGAGGAAGGCGTGGCCGCCTACGAGCGCGTCCGGGCCACGCTCGCCGGCGCGCCCGAGTACCTCGCCAACTTCGAGGCTTACGCCCGCGGCATCACTCACTTCCACACGTCGTCGCCGCGCTACCGGCTGCGACAGCTGTTTGGAAACCCTTCACAAAACGGGACAAATGGCAAAGCCAACGGGACCAACGGACATAGCTGAAGATAGTCTCCCAGATGGGATGTGGGTTTTGGAAGCGTAATTAAATGTATATAAATTCTTTCCATCCTTCAACTTGTCCGATTTTGGAACATTTTGCCAATACTTTGACAGTAGATGTTTCGACCGTTGCCAATGATGAATGGATCACCTGCTTCTTCTTTCTAGAGTTTGGAGATGTCCAAATGGGGGTTTCATGATACCCTTCACTGACAATATACTCGTCATTTGGCGTTGCGGTGGGTGAATGTGGCAGCTGTTAGGTGGTGTGTAGCGTGTAGTATGCGTTGGTAGAAGGGTTGAAAGACAGAATAAAGGGGGCGAGGCTAGCCTTTATATGCAAGTCTCTGAGTCACAAGGTGAGAGAGAGGTGAAACGGACAATCAAGGTATCTTACTTGGCGTTCCTCTGATTGGTCAAGATACCGCATATACGTATCCCCGCTCGGTCGCATCTTACGGTGTGGCGGATAATGTCGTGATGGAGAAGAAGCACGCCATTGCGAGGCGAGTCGAAAGCCACGTTTGTGCCACAGTGATCGAGTTCTTAGGGACCCGAATGGATATGGGAACCCCGAGTGCGATCGGACTTAGGATACCAAGATAGGGAATACCATCAACGGTCTTTCGACGGTGTCGTTACCAATTACGAGATATTGAGAAGTGTTGACTCTGGCTTTCGGTTCATTTAGCGGGAGTACAAACTGAGAAACTCGCATTGCAACATCAAAAGTGGTTGGCCAAGGGATGGCAGAAAGAACGGCACTAATCTGAAGAGACACTTTAGGGAATTAGCCAAAATATCTCACAATTTCTATCCGCACCAATGGTTGGTTCGATAATAAGTAGTAGAGTAGGATGCCATTTACTGAATGCAACCATGGATAGACAGTTTCCACAGAGCACGTTCAACAACTTGATTGATATCTTTCTTCGGATCTCTTCCTTATATTAGCCAAGACACAGCCAAATATCACTCATGGCAGCTGCAATGTCCCTATAAAAGCTAAAAGGGGGGAATGATATTTTGTCTTCCTCAAATCCACCCAGCCGATTTACAATCCTCCATCAAGATGCAATTGACCACCATCTTCGCAGCTCTCGTAGCCGCTGGTGCCAGCGCCTCTCCTATCACAGCCCGCCAGTTGGGTATCCCGATTCGCGGGTCAGTCAACCTGTACTCCGGGACTGGATGTAACGCTGCCACTTTGATACAAGCCAATGTCAACATCACCGAAGGTTGCACAGTCATAGATGAAACCGTGGGCTCGGTCAGATACAATGGTCTTACTCAACCTGCTATACCTCCATCCGACGGCTATCTGTGGCCTCGTAAGTTTCCACTTTATCCCTCCTCCCCTTCGGCATTTCTGAGTGCAGCCTGGGCTGATCTACATACACAGTCTACGGCCTCGTTGGTGACCGTTGTGACGTCTTCGGCAGAGTCGTGGCAAGCATGCTTCCCCACGATTGCTCATCCACAACGGTGGGAAGGTACAAGATGGGGTCCATCAGAGTGGTTCTGAATATGCCGCTTTGAGATGCTCCTGGCGGAAGGAAGGGGTGCAGAAAATTCTGTTAGGCTAGATGGGTTGTGATCTGTTATTTCAATGGCTTGTATGTAGCAACACCGACATCAAGTGTGTTCAGTTAGACACGCTCTGCATCAAGTAACACTACCTCGATATTGTACGGACTATTTGGCCAAATCCGTGGCCCTGACAGCACCTTCTTCTTTGAGTCAGTATACAAGTGTCTAGAGTGACTTGTGGATACAAATATCCCGGAATATTGTGCGAATAGTTTGGCGACAGTGCCAAAAATAAAAAATACACTCTGTTAGTTATCCAGGTGACTCAAATTTCTTCCTCTGGGTGTTCGGCGGTAGTTCGCAGGGTGTTGATCCAAGTGGCCACAAGCTATGGGCCCCTATTGGCATTCAGTCTTGCGGCCAACATCCTCACATTCGTCGAATTTAGCTGCAAACTGGCCGCGGATTCGCGAGCTATCTACAAATCCGCAGAAGGTACCAGTGCCAACAGCCTTGCTTTGGAATGCATTGCAAAGCAAATAAAACAGCGCTGTAGCGGGATTCCTTCCACACGTCCAGAGGAAGCGGAACTCAAAGGCCTTTGTGACCGTTGTAACGAAATCAGAGTTGCGCTTCTCGATGCCATCAAGGAACTAGAGGTCAAGGGCAAGAAGAATAGAATATGGGAAAGCTTCAAGGTGGCACTGGCAGAAACATGGAATGAGAGCGATATGGACAGTCTGTAAAGAAATTTGCAGATTCTGCAATAAGAACTGGTGGTCCAGATGCAGATCCTTATGCTATAAGCCAGCCGATAATATGCGATAGGATGCCTGCATTGCTACTTACAGCACCCAAATGTACAGGGGCAAACAATCTTCTGTGAAACGAGAGATTGACAGGATGAGTCAAGTCAATGAGACGCTTGATATGGAAACAGACCGTCGCCTTGAAGGCTTGGAGGCGAATGTACTGCGAGTCCTCAGCGCTCTCAAGTCGCACACGAGAGACCTCTGGCAACCAGCGTTAGTGATTGTCGCAAGGAGGCAAGACTCGCAATTTGGAACTAGAGTTCATAGAAAGCCTATACTATCCGCGATTCCAGACACGGCATGACGCCATATCGACAGCGCACGCCAGCACTTATGAATGGATCCTGAGAGACACGCATGTCGAGATAGAACCAAGGAACTATGTCGGATGGTTTCGTACAAGAAAGGCCTTATGCGAGCGCTGCTTTTTGACATACTCAGGGCCCGCCCCCAACTCATCAATGGGCCCGATACCAAGATGTGTGTCGAGTCGACTTTGGGCGGAATTCAGGCCTGTCAGCCTCCATGTAAGACGGGTCAGCCTACATAAGCCCATATCCTTGAATACCCTCCCTGGTAAAAGCCGCCTGCCGACCCCCTTTGACTGGGCCTGGTTGTATATTTCAGCCAATCGCGATACGGAATGGGGCTCTTGTCAATTGCAGCAGCATCCTTCCCGACTGGCTGCCACTGGAGCTGAAATGCATTAGGTACCAAAGTACTCATATGTAGCGTTAAGCTCCCTCCACGACCGGGACATGACCAGGACCCTGTATTGTTTTATAAAAGAGTCGCCACGCCACTTACACCACTTCACAAACACACCTGACATAGAGAGTAACGATTACCCCCAGTCGCTTACTTTGGATCATTCGGCCTCAAAATTATTAGAAACCCATATGCTAACATATATTGAACCTCTGGAATTATCTTCTATCCATCCTCTCACTACCAAGCTTACCCACGGTCACATACAATCTTTGTTCACTTTGATTTTGGAACGATCTACACAGCGCTGCCTGCCACGCAACTGGCAAGGTCTGTCTATTTCCCCCACCAAACCTTTGTAAGTTACTATGTCAAGGTTTCCTTGTCATTTCTTTGTTCAACGGTGCCGTACACATTTCCCAACCCCTACCAACGCCAGCGCATGCTTGTCAACGTCGGCGTTGGGAGGTTTACATCGGTATTGGCAGGTACGCAATATCAGTGCAAGTGGATGATTGCGTTGGTCTACTAGCCTTTTTGGCCCGGAAGATATATCCGTTCCTTGCAGCTGGTTGGCAGTCTAGCTTCGGGTTAGAGGCAGCGTGGAGAGTTCTGGGTTTCGATGCAGAACTTCTCCTGGTTTCCTCACGTACTGAATTTCTCAACTTCTTTGCAGATACCAACCACCACAGTCAAGTTTACTGTTCTACCACTGCTGCAACAAGCATATCTAAACACGACTGCATACGTGCGAGCCAACAATACGATGGAAGCCAAGAGCACCGTTGGCTGTTTTTTATCAACTACATCTAGAATCGTTCATGATGTGCTACTGGTTTTATACGTCTCGGCACCTTCTATCTACTCTGTTGTGTCTGATATTACCACTTCATGGGCACCCCTTGTGGCATGGATAACTGTGACGGTCTGGGCAGTGACCGGTATCATACTTGCTTTCATTCACCATTCGGAGCTTCAAAGGTTTGTCACACCGATCCTTTCTACGAGTTTACCCTTTGGCAACCTGATTCCATCACTACAGGTCTGACCATATGATAGTCGAATGGAGGCAATGGCGAAAGCCTTTGTTCCTCTTTTACTTCTTTTCTGTGCAGCCGCCAACCCTATTATGAATGTTATAGCCATTCTCATGTGGGCAATCATGCTGGCCACAACCTGCTCGACTCAGTTGGGACCAGTCCTACCACAGTGGTTACATCAAAACATGTAAAGTTTGAGCCAGCGTGTTCAATATACAATCATGGTGTATATTACAATTAGGCACCTACACACTTTTCACCCACTCCAGTC
Organism: Apiospora koreana; assembly: GCA_017163955.1. NCBI lineage: Eukaryota > Fungi > Ascomycota > Sordariomycetes > Amphisphaeriales > Apiosporaceae > Apiospora > Apiospora koreana. The sequence goes on along the minus strand of JAFHKQ010000007.1, from coordinate 2,438,835 downwards.
ACTATATTCCCAGCTGGGAACACTCAACCCAGTTGATAAGGGGGAAGGAAACCTTTACACGTGTATTCAGATGGACATTTTAATGGGTGAAAAAGAACATACATTTAGTTTAAGCTAGGTTATTTAGGATATATTATTATGTATTATCTTAAACTGTCTTCGTTTCCCTAAGTATAATTGCTTACCTTTAGCTTTACAACATCCATTAAGCAACACTAATATTGCAAGGCTCCCCGTTATGTAGAGTGCTCATATTCATCAGTTTGGTCAAACATATCATATATGGTTATACTGTCTAAACGGTGTCAGAGTTTAACAGCAGCTGCTTGAATGCTTGGGCACTATTGGCCCCCAGCTGATAAAATTCATGGATGTTCTATTGTTTGTGTTATCCGAATGCCTGGAAGTTACAATGTTGTACCCAAAAGCCTCAGGTCGCCTTAGGGTTTGGAGTCGTGATTAGCATCATCATATGCTTGCAGTCACATACTTGGTAATTAAGTAATGCTGTGCCTTAGTCTCGTATCTAAGGATATCACCACAAAACATATACTCTTGCAACATGTTTCTCAGTTGAAAAGAATGTTTTAGCAAGCAATTAACCACCAAAGGCCACAAGGAACGATCCTCTGTGGTGATACCGAGTCTATCAGAAGGCGCAATGAGCACCCAAAAATGAGTATTGTGGTAGCTACAATGCTTTGTTTACAGATCACTGCTGAGTCAGGTTTTCTATGTCCGTGTCTTAATTATCTCGTCCCTGTAAAGAAAGGGTCTCTTTGTCATATATGTCATTCGTCTTCAAATGCGGTGGCATAGCTTTCCGTAGCTTAATAAAGACAAGTGAGCATGTCATGCTCTTTGTTTATTGAAAACCAAAATGATTGTTTGATGGTTGATAACGAAGGCTCTGTGTCCTTTACTGTTCTGTCTTCATGTGCCGGTACATAAATCCTATGAATTCAGCGATGATTACAGGTCGCCAAATCCCACCATCCCAACTTGCGCTGGGATTCGCATCGCATTCTCTAGACCTTACTTGGTAACGTTACATCGGATACCTGCAATTATGGTTGTCTCTCACTTAGTCTCGGCCTATTTCAGGGCGACCAATGGAGAAATGATTCCCATTGGAGACTCAACCCCTCCAGAAATAGCATCCGATCTTTGTTTGGAAATGCCGGGGCCTGCTCCGAAGTATCACATCCCCGAGTTAGACCAAGAGGAACTTGAGGAGTTCGAGCGCTACGAACCGGGCGGCTTTCACCCCATTAATGTCAACGATCACATTGGCGATGGCAGGTTCCGGGTCGCCCACAAACTAGGACAAGGTGGCTTTGCCATAGTTTGGTTATGTCGCGATGAGCAAAAAGACCGGTGGTGTGCCTTGAAGGTTTATTCAGCAGACGAATCATCGGAGGAAGGAGGCGATCTCAAAGTTATGAAGCTATTCCATGAAAAGGGCATCGACAGACAGGAGGCTTCCGCTCATCATGTTGTTCTCCCGGAAGACCATTTCTGGATTGACGGTCCGAACGGTCGCCATCTCGCTCTGATAACACCTCTTCTGGGACCATCTCTCTCCTACTGGTTGAAGGAGGGGAGAAAGTCATTTGGTACCATGACTGACTTCTGCCGTCAAATGGCCGAAGGCTTGCAGTTCCTCCATGATAATGGCGTATGCCATGGGGACTTCCGACCTGGAAACATCTTGTTGAAAATCAAGAATATCGACAATATGTCGGAAGAAGAGATCTGTGATCTTCTGGATGGTCCACATGATGTATTCGTCAACCATTACTATGAGGAGTCCTTGCCGTATGCACCAAAGTACCTCGTGAAGCCTGCTTGGTGGGGGGCAGCGATGGAAAAAGGCATTGTCCTGGATGACATTGCTATTGTCGATTTTGGTGAGGCTTTCTTAGAAGGTCATCCACCGAAAATTTCGGGAATTCCGAGAGTTTATGCCCCGCCTGAGGTTGTTTTCCATCAATCTCATAGCGCTGCAAGCGATGTCTGGGCCTTGGGAGCATCCATTATGGAAGTATACGGTAGCGACATGTTTGCGGACCCTGTACTCCTGGCAACAAAGCTTCTCGAAGACTATTTAGGACCTTTGCCGGTGGAGTACCGTGAAGATTTCGAGAAACAGCATCGGGCTTATCTGACGGACTGCCGCGAGAAAGAAGACATGGAAAACAGAAATATGGTTAAGCAAGGATACGATTACCTTGTCGATGCGGATGAGGATAGGACCCAGCCCTCGCAATGGGTGTTGACCGAAGCACAACGTACGGATTCGGCTCACCCTGTTTCGTACGAGTCCATGTCGCAGCTCGAGGATAGCACCAAAGAAGATCTCCTCAAGGAAGGATACTCCCATCCGTTTTCACTGTCGCTCGCTTCCCCAAATTTTGGTTCCTTGAAAGCGCCAAACCCACGGCGTAATGAGGACGGTCATTGGTATCTGACCCGCGATGAGGTTCTGGCCTTGACGGATCTAGCGCTCAGGGTGTTTCGCTATGACGCCCAGGAACGACCAAAGCCTTCACAAATTCTTGAGCACTCATGGTTTAAGGGTGAAGCCAAGGAGGAGGGTGAAGCCATGGAGATGGAAGGTGAATCTAATGAGACCCAATCCGAAGGTAACGAATCGAGTGATGAAGGCATTGAGACCGAGGACGAAGACTTCATGAGCTTGGGATTCCTGCAGCGTGCAATGGCTGTGCTTTGGCCACCATCCTGGCGGTATGTTCGCTACTATATGACATAGTGCTGCTGTTTAATGTTGTTTTATATTGCAGGTTCTATTTATAATAATATTAATTAGATTCTAAACTTAATAAATATTTAATATATATTAAGACTAGTTATACACTTTAGGCCTTTACACATTCACCTATTCTAGGAACCTCTATCTAGAAATTCCACTTACTCAGATCCTCATACTCTTTCCTATTTCTAACACTACACTCTTTAGTAAATAGTCAAAATATACCTGTCTTTTTGAATCAATACAACACCCTTTGTTTAAACAGAAGAAGAAGAATAAAGGAGACAAGGTCGAGTTCAAGTCTCGAAAACTAGCCTTTACACCAACATCTCATGAAGACAAAGCATATAACAACATGGCTATCGCCTGCTCTACTTTATTGTTACTCAATACAAAGAGTGTTTAGACCTTGATGCAGCAGAATCATATAATAAATGATGGATATCTTCCAGGGAATGGGTAGCCCCTCTAGAACACCATACTGGATGTACCCAAACGACTATATACACAACATATATACAAAAATACTACTGTCTTTCACTTAGAAAGGATGGCATTCAGAAGTGCAACGGGGGTACTTGTACGAGGGCCTGTGATAGATATAAGACGCGAGCCACCTCGATGTCCATACTCGGACAGTCCAGAATGGAACTGTGGCGATCCGCTGCCTCCTGGGAAGGAAATTACCCCGGGCATCAGGTTGAGACTTAATAATGAAGACTATAGTTATTTCAATACTGGCTCGGGAACGAAAACAGATCCAATGGTAAGTCAATCTTTTATACTACACTCGAGAACAAGCCATCCTCTTTCTAACTATCACCTTTCTCTTAGGTCATGTGGGCTTGTCCTTTCGGAAGGGTACCAGGCAATAACCCGACAATCCCGCACCCGGAGACTAGGGAAGCAGTACCATTGAACAAAAACATGAGTGTTGTAGAAGCCCGAGGCAAGGCAATTGCTAAGATGGCCTACGACATAGCCAAGGACGGGGGTCTTGAGTATGCTTTTATCTTGTAAGTTGCCTTTTATCCCCTTCCCACCAACAATGTTGTAGAACATACACTAATTTCACAACGTCGCGGCAGAGGTAATACACATGAGTGGCAGTCTGAGTACAGTCTTGAGTTACACCGGCCCACGGGCCTATTGGTGGAAGACCTGAACCACTTCACTCTTGCGCTCACCGACGACCTTAACAGGATGCGAATCGCTGGTCATATCTACGTCGAGGCCGACTTGATGTGGGTTCCGACAGGCCTCATGAGAAACCGGGTAGTGAATAATCACGTAAAACGCAGCATTGAACTGTTCTGGGCGGAAACTCAAAGGCAAAAGCTAGACAGAGAGAGGGCAGCAAAGGTGGCGAGGAGGACCAAGCGAAGCACAAGGGCTCGCTAAGGATCCCAGAACCACGCAGGATGTGTGTTTCCAAGCGACTTCTGCGCTTGGTCTTTTGCGTAGGATTGTTCTGACAGGAAGCCAACACTTTATATGTCTCTTTTCACAGGCTCCGTTTTGTAACCTGGCCTATATCGTGCGTGAGGGCCCCAAATCCATCATATTGGAGACCAGGCTTGTTGAGACCAAATAGCATGAGTGATTATTTTTTTGAATGAAACATTGTAGACTGTGAGTCGGGTTACTCAAATAGAAGCGAATAATATTAGTTGGGATAACATATCTCTGGATTTTCGTAAGGATGTGCATCTGTTGGACACGCAGATCCTATAGTTTTGTCAACAGAAGACAGGACGTGCCACACAAGCCTCCAGGGTCAATCTAGAGCATGAATGAGATTATTGGAAAATGGCCTGCTTAGATAAAGGACATATCCTTCTCAGCGAGAACTACTAATATTGATGATAGATGATCGGTCACTATTACTTGAAGCAACCACTACAGCAGCTACTACAGCATCATGTTTCGGCTTAAGAAAATGCCAAAGCAATCGTCGGGGGCGTGCTAAGATGAGGATTGTTCCCTTTCTGGATGGTTCCTCTGATGCTCACCCCATTTCTGCAATACTCTTCAAATAACATACAAAATTCAAAAAGACGTTCTCGAACATTTAATCCCACAAGCCCTGTTACGTTGCAACGCTGAAAGGCCGCAGATCACGATGGCACTGAATTTGGGAGAACATTCGTCAGTTGGGGCGTTCTGACTAATAACGCCACTCCAGTTTATGATCATCTTGGGCACGAAGTGGTAACAAATCACAGCGATTTGAGCGACTAGCGGAATAGATGGCTCACAATTTGGGAGTCTTCATTGTTCTTCAATACGGCAGCTGAGGGAATGACCAAGGATCATGCCACTCAGCAGGTTTGGTGCCAGCTAGGGTCTCTGTCTGATCATATGATCAATGAAACCGACGCCGCGTAAGAGGTGGTATTCACAGATTGGTTACTTGAGACTATGAGAGTAGCCATAGTATAGCGATGATGGCTATAATATGAGAAGTGTTCCCAGGATGTCTTGCAATCTATGTTTCCCTCCCTTACCTCTTCATTCCCTTCGGCTACAAACTGCTTCACGCCACTCAGGTACTCTACATGGATCGTTCGAGTGCTATATCCCCCTTCTTAGACGATATATACATATTGGAGCCGTACCGGTATCAAATACAGGTAAGAGTGTCCCTGCGCACTTGAGCAATACAGTTCTCCGCAATACCAGCAAAATGTAATAACAAGAGACAAGACACAGCAGACCCTATCATCTTTACATTCTATCGAGTCTCCAGGATCTATATCACCATGCCGTCTTGTCCCAAATGCCAAAGGAACAACCTGTTCTTCAAAACCTCGAAGACACCCGAAAATTTCGGCAGGATCTTCGCGCGCTGCGAGACGTCGGGGTGCGATACCTTCTTCTGGGTGAAGGGACTCATGGAGGAAGATACGGAGCGATGGGGGGCCTGCCCAGAATGTGATGATGGTCAGCGCGAACGGCATGCACGGTTGGGTGGTGCAGGGGGGTATTTCTTCCTTTGCAGCAAATGGGGATCGGGATGCGAATACTACGAGTCTCATGAGGCCAGTCAGGGCAAATAGTCTGCAAATATCGCTGGTTTGAGGCAATGAGAGCCATAAACAGAATCTGGACGCAGTGAATAACATGATATTAGGAGCCTTGACTGAGATTCAATCCCGATAAGTGAAACTGTCGATTGACCAACTTAGCGTTTCCGTTCCATTCTCTTTTTCTTCTGATATATGCTTTACTCCACTAGACTATCGCTCAGCCAGCCATGCTCCATTAGTTGTATTGAAAACAATGCACCCTGAGCCCCTTTTTACTCATCCACCACTTCTGGCTCTCATAGCTTAGCATCCCCCTTGATCACATCCCTCAGCAGCTTCAACCCCTCCACCGCGAACCGCACCATGTTTGCCTCCCGGTCCCCGCCCAGCCCTGTCTCGACCTCGCGCGTGAAGCAGCCCTTGTCGCAGTCGACGGCCAGCGCCACGTACCCGGGCGTCCGGTTGCGGGAGTCGCCGCCCGTGGGGCCCGCGGTCCCGCTCTCGGCGATGACGTAGGTGATGTCGGTGCCCGCCTGGATCTGCTCGCCGTCCGCGCCCTCGCCCAGGTCGGTGCGCACGTGGCGTGCCAGCCGCGCCACGATGTCCGGCGTGGGCCCCGCGTACGACTTGACGCTCTCCCGCGTCCAGCCCGCGTACCGCAGCCGCGACACCAGCGTGTACAGCGTCAGGCCACCACGGTAGTAGTTCGACGCCCCGGGAGTCGAGATCAGCGAGGCGGAGATGAGGCCTCCCGCGGCGGTCTCGGCGACGGCAACGGATTCGCCGCGTGACTGGAGCAGGTCGGTGACTTCGGCGAGGATGGCCCGGATCTCCTCGGGTGGGAAGCCGGAAGGTGCGGACGTTGAAGAAGCCATCTGGAATATGTGTGATATGGTGTCGTGTGATAGGCCGGGATGATCAGGAATCGTTGTAAGTGGGGTCGGGTCAAATACAAGTCAGACCTCGAATGTAATGCCGGTACTTTGACTCAAAGGCGGCGGGTAAGATTTCGAGAATCGCGGTTAAAAGAAACAATTGGTGGATGTGGGAGTTTGCAGAGTGCACATCCATGTTGAAATCCTTGGTTGGGACTAAGTGACGTGAACTATGCCCGTAGTGGGGAATGCGGCGATTTGTAATGTCACAAGGTCTTCTTGTCCTCCACCATGTCCGGGGCCCCTGATGGCAAAGTACGTATGTACAAGGCTCTCAAGTTGTACACCTTAGGAGCTCCAAGTATTGCTTAGCATGTCAGCGGGGTCGGTCAGGGGTTTCTCCAACTCCTTGGTTACTTCCACTGAAGCCGAATCCCTTGCGCAGAGAAGCATTGGATGACAAAATATGCACCATCATAAAACAACCCAATCTGACAAGAATTTTGATCATGATTCTGATACACAGGGAAACGTCTCTTATTGACATCTCCGTATATACATGTATTGTACAGTGCGCCCAGGTCATAAAGCCTATAGCTTCTCCCAGAGCTTCGTGTCTTCCTTCTTCGTCGCTGCCTTCTTGACCTTCTTCTTGAGCTTGCTCGGCGGTACCCTGAAGAACAAACTGGGCGACTCGCCGGGTTGCAGCTTGTGGCTCAGGTAACCTCGATGCGCGGGGTCACGGTAGTACTCGACGTCCCATCGGCTCGTCGGGTCGGGCAGTCGGTAGAAGAATCCGGCCTTGCGCACCTGCTCCAGCACGGGCTGCACGTGCTCGGGGCCGTATGGCAGCGGCGTGTCCGTGTTCATACTCTTGCCTTGTATGAGGCGCTTGATGGACTGCTTGGTGTAGTACCTCGTGATGATCTTGCCGCCAGCTTTCTCGATAGCTTCGATAGCCGAGGCCGAGGCTCGCGAAACGATAATGTCGATGGGCTGCTTCAGCACCTCGGCACCGCGACCGAGAACCTTGATGCCGTCCTTGATCGAGCCGATCAAGTTCGATTGGATGAGCTCTTTCGGGGTGATTTGTTGAGTGGGGTCGATGCGGCCAGCGTCTATCCATTCTTGCAGCTTGTCGAGGTTGACCTCGGACATGATAGGTGCCCGACTACAGATTAATCAGTACACGTATTCCCATACCATGCGGCACAATGCGTCGAGAGAGAGAGAGAGAAAGGCGTAACCTACAGATTCTCAAAGCCCAGTTGTCCCTTCTGGCGGATCAGAGGGGTCTGACCACCCTGGAACCACGGGTTGACCTTTCCATGCTGCTTCTGACCCTTGTGACCGCGACCAGACGTCTTGCCCTTTCCGGCAGAGGGACCGCGACCGACACGAATGCGCTTGTTGTAGGCGTCTCGGTTGTCTCGCAGATCGGCCAGAATGGAGGCGCTACGGGTCTGGATGGCCAAGCCATTGAAGAGGCTGCTCAAAGAGTTGACATTGTTGGAGTCGAGGGGGCTCCGGCAGCATTGCGCAGCCAAGCGCGCCGGTATCCGAGGAGGCATCGTACGTCGTCGTCGTCCTTGGGTGAGGAGGTTGATGATCGTCCTCGTTGCAGCTCTTCTAATCCCGAAGATTGTTCCAATAATTTTAGAGGGCCCGAGCTTCAAGAAGGCCAGCCCGAAGCCCGCAATACAGTAACTACTTAACTAACTACTTAGCCTAAGCCACAATTGGTGGGGGGGCTATCAGCCACACATTTTACTTCCTTAGATCAATTGCTTGCATCTTGCTCTGGCTGAACATTACTGTCACTACTTCATTTTCATTTGTAGGTTCATCAGATGCATTGTCAACTAGGAATGCCCACGATGCGTGCGGTGTACCCCGCCAAGCAAAACTTCCATTAGCGTACGTTCAATCGTCTAACTGCAGACTGCCGGGCGCCCTCCAAACTCGACGCGATTTCACTCTAAGATTTTATTATTGATCGAGCACCTTCAAACAGTAGATCAATATCAGACTTTCTCGTCGTCATCAGACCCTAGCTCATGGCAATGGCTACTCCCACTTATATGCTTCATAGAACGCTTTGTAACTCCATGTTCTTAACGGTGTTCTTATGCTGTTTTATGTCATTCATAAGTACGGGCATTCGTATGTTAGTTTCACTCACTCCTTCGCCAGCATGTTCTTTTTCGACATCAAGGAGGGATACAAAAACAATAATACCAGGCTGGGGTGAGATGTTTCTCATCGCTTCCTGGGAGCGCGCTGGAGTCTGACCAGTTCAGGTTCCTCCAAAGTGGCAGGTTCGCCGACGCCCAGATTGAATGTGGTGGAAGGACTTGGGCAGTTCACCGAGTGGTAATGTGCTCTCGGTCGAAGTGGTTTAGCAGGGCTTTCGGTGGTGACTTCAAGCTACCGTATCAATCGACAACTACGCGATATATCCAAGCATCTAACCTTCAAATCAAAGGAAGCTTCTGACATGAAGGTAACACTTCATGAGATGTCATCAGCCCATGTTGATTGGCTTTTGCGACACATCTATGGTGGAGGTGCGCTTATTTTCGGGTTGGAACATAGGTGCTCTGCCAGGACTTGCTGACAACATTTAGATGCCTTGTTGGATAAGACTGTCGATCTGAACGCCAATATCTTCATTGCCCTCTGTAAATCTCACCGTCTTGGTGACTATTTCGATCTACTTTTCCTCAGGCACGCCGCTATAGAGATGATGTATTGAGAATGTTCAACGGTTCTCCATGCCTATCAAACAATTCCGAGCCATCATCTCACTTTCGAAGCAATCACCAAGATGAAGGAGGCCGATTTCTACTCTCAGCTCTGTGGTTGGGTGGCAAAGGCTTATGAGTTCGAATATCCTACAAGCAATGGTCTTCAACAGACCTTCGCTGGAATCGTTAAGAGATCGGGCTACTTCATGCTCACTCTTCCCGACTTTCATGCACAAATGTCTCATCATCCCGAGTTCGCACAGCGTATACTGCAGCTTCTCTCTTCTGACTTCGCGAGCTCTACTTTATTATTACCCCAACGGTTTCCTCAAGAATGCCAACGCTGTTATACTGTTCCTGAGCTTCCTACTCATTTTGCCTCTGTGGAAGGGGCAAATGGCAACTGCTGGACCGAAGGCACATGCACCAACTGTTGGGATCTTGAGGAATTGGAAGAGGACTGTGACTTGATGCAGTACAAGTAGTTTGACGAGGATATAGGTTAGGCACAAGAGTTGTGTCAGGGGCCACCAGTAGGGGGGTTGAAGCGGTGGGGATCCATTGTTATCGAAGTTGCGTCCCAAGACAACACGCTACTCCTTTCAATTCCAATAACTATCACTTACAACCACTCACTCAAAATCGAAAAGAAACTATTTTGTATCTGGGATCATGTCTTTGATATTTTGCCGTTTTCTAATAATATTTTCAGAGACCACTGCGTTCAAGTGGAGTGTAATCTTTTTATTTCATTCACTGATTTCCCCTTTTGGTACCGTTATTCATCCTGACACAGTGATGATATCTGGTATCATGCTCGGCATAACAGACTATTATGTGAACCCATATTCATCACCATCGACCCTTGATCTTATCAGTCATACTGAATACTATCTCCAATTACGAAAACGCTGTCACCCGTATTCGTTCCGGTCTAAATCGCAACTGACTCTTTTTTGTGTGTTTTTCTCCGGTTCATTGCCTTAGCAGAAACCAAGACTTACAGCGTGACTTGCCATGGACCGGAGAATGGCTGAAAGGTGTTGCGTATTCTCCGGATGTTGAAGGCTGCCATCAAAGGTTCTTATTCATAGGAGTCATATTTAATATGTTGTTTTTCGGAACTTGGTCCCAATAACCTCTTTTTGAGTTAGTATTTGAGAGTATATCACTCTGCAAGTCTTGGTTTCTGCTAAGGTATTGAACCGGAGAAAAAGATTAAAAAAAAACATTCTTTCCCCCATCACAATATTATTGTTCCAGAGTACCAATATGGCCAGAAAACAACGAAAGTCTGATTTCGGCATGCTCGAGAGCGGCAAGTCTGCAGAGGCCAAGGTTAAATGCGAGGGGGGGGCTTGGGCAGTGCACAAGGTAATTGTGTGCGGTCGATCCCAGTGGTTCAACAAGGCTCTTGGTGGTGGATTCAGAGAGACAACCGAATCCAAGATTACAATTCACAACACAAGTTCAGCTCATATCGATTGGCTCTTGAGATATATTTACGACGGTGGTAAGTCTCCCTGAACTTGAAGACGCTTCACGTTCACCTACGATGTCTCTTTGCCTACGATGCCTCCTGCCAAGCTACTACCAAAACAGAAACATCACGACACGCCTGTCAACGCATATCGAGATTAGGCGTTACTGAAACGTACCAACAACGCTGCAACGCCTAAAAGGCTGACATATGGTATCACCAGGGCAAGAATATCGTGTAACAGCGTATATTTCAGCGTCAGACAGGTTTCAGGGAAGCATTGGTTGTTGGTGACCGGCCAAAAAACAATGCGGCGTGATGTTCACTTTGGCAGCTGTGGATATGGCGCCCTAGGGTGCATATGATCTTGTTGAAAACCTTTGACAGCCCTACTAACGATGAATAGAAACTATGTTGGAATATACTGACAGCCTCGATGGGAACAAGTTTGTTGCGCTATGTCTAGCCCATCGTTTGGGCGACTAATTTGATGTCATGGGAATGCCGGCCGCGGCGATATCATCCATCTACAGACTTCGCAACCCGGCTTCAACGACCTCACTCAGACAAGCAGCCTTTTCAGACGATCGTCGGAATGCCCGAAGACATATTTTACTCGAATTTCTTCGCTGGCATTAGCGCAGCCTACGAAATGGCATACCCAGCAGCCATCGCATCTCTGCGTAAAGTCTTTGTCGATTTTGTCAGGAGAACACGCTACCTCGTCCTCAAGAGCGAAGTGTTCTCTATTGGCATCCAGGATAACCCCGAGTTTGCGCTTCGTGTAATGCAACTTCTTTGTGGTGACTTCAGAGATGGGACTGTGCCCCTGTTGGATGAGTTTGTTACGGGGTGTTCAATATGCAAACAAAAGCCAGTCAGCAATGGTGGCCATTTTGCATATACTGGCAAGTTACATCATCATTATTATGAATATCCGGAAGCGATATGATCTGGTTTCTTCCAGCCTGAGGACGATACGACGCTAGGGACCTAGTAGCAGGGGATTAGCATCGATCGCCATAGAGCTTGCGAGGATCCTTGACGAAAAGGAACACTTATTATTAGCATAATCAACTTAGGCTTGCATTATGTATCTAACCCAATCACACCTTACAATCAAAGGAACTGCGACTCCGGCCTAGCATAATGTAGGAGGGGGGTAATACTACATCTATAGGGTTGGCGAGGGCCTGCTTACAGATGGCAGGCGAGGCGGCGGACTGACTGACGTCAGGATACCAAGTGACTTGTTTTACTAATCATATTTTGAATTTCCTACACATGTAGTAACCTAGGCCCTTGAGACCTTCGTTCGGGAGAAGGAACCCCCGACTCTGCATGAGACTAGTAGTCCCTCTACCCACCCACCCCCCACATTCGGCAAAAGGGCTCACTTCCCCATGGTTCTTCCGAGTCCACCGGCTTCCCCTCCGGGTCCTCGCCCGGAGAGTGTTCCTCAGCCATGGGAACTATATAAGGCATAGTGAGGGGTCTAAGGAAATAGTCAGTAAGCCAACGTTCAGATTCACCCTGCCAGGTTGAAGTACCGCCCTCAAATCAAACGTACACTACCATCTACCCCTCACCAGCCCCTTGAGAATAGCGATAGGAGTAAAAAAAGACACGGAGAACGAAATAAGAACAGATCACGATGTTTTACGAACCAGGCAAGACCCCGCACAACCTGCCCCATGACCCCTTCAAGGCGTGCGTGGTGCCGCGTCCGATCGGTTGGATCTCGACGGTGAGCCCGGACGGCAAGTCGCACAACCTGGCGCCGTACTCGCAGTTCAACAACCTGACGTTCGACCCGCCCTACGTCATGTTCAGCGCGAATCAGGTCTCGCCGACGGAGCGCAAGGACACGGTCCGCAACGCCGAGGCCACGGGCAAGTTCTGCTGGAGCCTGGCGACGTGGGACCTGCGCGACAAGGTCTCCGCGACGGCCGAGCAGGTCGCGTACGGCGTCGACGAGTTCGAGCGCGCGGGGCTCGAGAAGGTCTTTTCGACTTCATTACCAGGCGACAAGGATGAGGATGATGAAAGTGGAAACCCCGTGCCAATGGTCGCCGCCTCACCCGTCCGCTTCGAGTGCGTCTACCACACCACCCTACGCCTGCCTGGCAACCCGCCCGTGGGCACCGTCGACATCGTCATCGGCCGCGTCATCGGCGTCCACATCGCCAACGAGGTCCTGACCGACGGCAAGCTCGACGTCCGCAAGACGCAGCCCATCGCCCGCTGCGGCTACTACGAGTACGCCGTCGTGCGCGAGACGTTCGAGATGACCGTCCCCGGACTGAGCGAGGAGCTGCACGCCGGGCTAGAGGGGAGCACGCAGCGGTTCAAGGCGCTGGATAAGAAGAAGCAGAAGCCTGGCGCGTTAGACGAGACTGTAAGTAGCACGTCATAGGATATACGAGCTAAAGGGTGTCTGTATGTGTACATATTATTTCCTGGTGCAGGATAGATCGCGTTCAATACTATCCTATGACCGCGATTCCTTCTCAGCATATTATCTCACTGAACCACTTCGGTAGCTTTGACTCGAGGTAATCTACCAACCCCCATGACGAAGGCTCATTCCTTCTCCTCTTTCCCGAATCCTTATGCTTGGGCTGTATATGTATCTTCGCATGATTTACGGTATTGAAGCAATTATTTCAGAGGTGTGATTGGAGCGGGCACTGAACCCCTTTTAAGCAACACCGTTGCGACTTGTGTATCAGTGCTGCAAGCTGTTTTCCATTCGCTTGCGTCAAGACTGTTTGCTGTTTCATTTACTGTCTTGTGATACGCAAATCGATGGTTGACATTCTTCCCTTGTTTGTCGCGCAGCTAAAACCTAGAGTTGACCGATCGCAGGCTTCTGTAACCGGCAGGTCTCGCGTAACTGAACAAATGCACTCAGTACTTCAGTATTCCAGCATATCAAGCATTGAAAACGCAACATGACCAACCAGGCTATGCGCAAACAGACTACGATCCTTACCTGCATGAAAGAAGACTGCATTGATGACATGGTTCCCTCTGTCCCGCGCAGCATACGCCACAGCGGCGCACGACCAAGCAACTCGAGCCTGGTGTGTCACGTTCGGTGAGGTTATACTGGCGAATCATACTCCCTCTTAACTCAAATCTCCTGCTGGCTGCGGTTCTAGTCTGTACTGGTATTCGTTCGTAATCATGCAACAAGGGAGTCATGTCCATGTGAACCCCTGCAGCATGTCGTTGAACCAATAGGTAAGAGTGTTTCATTCTCAAAAGACCTTGTTTTGTATGCATACATTACGATCAGGCAGCTCTTTGAGTGATTGATCGGCAAGAACCCTGTTCGTGCAGCATGATTGGTCGGCATGTGCAGTCAGATCCTGATTAAAGGGGGTGCCCGTGGGGCTTACCGAGGGCTTTGACCCGGGAGGGTGTTCAAGGCTGCGGGCATATGTAGCCTAGCTGGCCAGTCTTACATTCTGGTTATCAGCATGCAGGTTTATGCCATTAAGCCTCAGTACATTACGCAACGTCTTGGGTTGCTGATACACAATGGGCAACTCGAGAGGGTGTATGGACAAATCTGACATAATCAACGAATGTATGAGGCAAAGACATGTTTTGCTTGCACAGCCGTAAGCTACGTGTTGTGTCTTGCCTATAAATGCAGCCGCGCGGTTTGGAGGCATCTGAACAAAGAAAGCTCCTCCCTATAAAATCATCCCTTTTTCTAATACAACTCATCTCTTCTTTTACATCATACCACAACGGCAACCATGACTGCCACTTCAACTGAGAATACTATCAACGGCGATGCCAAAGCCCAGGAGGCCCTAGGCCAGAGATGCGAATTCAAGGCCTATCGAGAGGTCCTCCAGGCTGATGGTCAGCCTTCGGTCAAGGCCGTCGAGGATCCTTTTGAGGATCACACCGGCCGCGACCAGGACAGCCCGTACGCCATGGTGGTCCGTAAGATCATCGACCCCAAGAAGCCCGAGAAGACAAAGCTGTTGATCAACTCGCCGCACATTCTTCAGGCATTCCGCGACGTCATCGAGTCCTACAGCATGGTGCCCTCAGACTTCAAGTCACCCGTGGAGCTCGAGTCCCCGTTCAAGATGCTCGCCCATCATTGGACCGGCCTGGACAAATACCGCCGCTCTGTCCAGGACACCCCGGCCGGCCCGCACATGGATCTCCTGTTCGAATTCATGGGGCACGAGGTGGCCCCTATTCGTGAGAAGGCTGCCCACATGGTCGAGAACAACCAGATCGCCTTCGAGAACGCCTGGGTCCCCTTCCAGCCGGGCGATCTCCTCTACTCCGAGGTGGGCGGCCACCCCTGGCTCCTGGTTTGCGAGAAGACGGCCTACGAAGAGGACAAAAAGACAGGATGGTACTTTGAGGTCCAGTGCACCTACTGCGACCACAACGGCACCTTCGCCGGCGAGTCCTCCCGGACGTTCCAGATTTTCCAGAAGGAGTACTTCCCCGCCGACAACCCGGCCGTCATCACGGACCTCCCCATCTACCCCTTAGCCTTCGTCAAGTGCGAGTCCGAAGAGGGCCTCCGGGGCCGCCTAAAAGAACGCGGGGAGAGGTTTCTGTCCCTGGTCGACCGCTCCACCATGACGTACACGGGCGCGGCCGAGTTCCTGCAGGACCCCCCCTACGGCTGGTACGACCCGTCGTCGTGCAAGTGGGGTGGGGTCTGGCTCCCCTACACGGAGGCGGGCCGCATCGTGCTCGACCGCAAGACGTTCCGCGAAGAGCACGCCAAGGCGAAGGAGCCGGTGCGGGCGGGGAACGTAGACCCGATGCTGTGCCCGCCGCAGACTCAGGGCTACTCCCTCTCCAAGAAGTGCTGGTGCCAGTTTTACGTTGACACCGTCGGCGAGGTGGCGTGGCAGGCCGACGCCTGGGACAGCCTCATCCTTGGGGAGCAGGAAAAGCTCGTGCTCCGCAGTCTGGTGACGTCGCACCAGTACTCGAACCGGGCTCGGGATCAGATGCTGCAAAAGGGCAAAGGCCTGGTCATGCTGCTCCATGGGGCGCCTGGTTCAGGTACTCGGTCCCCTGTGCATTATCATGTGCACCAAGCATCCTTACTTCCTAGGAGGAACGCTAACATTGAACAAAACAGGCAAAACACTGACGGCCGAGATTGCGGCGGAAGGGACCAAGAAGGCACTTATCATGACCTCTGTCGGCGAGCTCAACAAGAACAACTAGTTCGTACCCTGCATTTCTCTACAAGCCACTCAAGCAAAACTCCATTGGCTGATATTCTTGCAGCACCGTGTTATTCGAAAGAGAGCTGAAGAAGGTATTGCAATACGCCACAACCTGGAAAGCCATCGTGCTCCTGGACGAAGCCGACGTGTTCCTCGAAGCAAGGGAGGATAGCAAGAACCCCGACAGAAACTCTCTCGTAGCCAGTAAGGTTACCTACCCTCTCCAAATGACAGACATCCTTGAGTGTCCTCATAACTACTAAATGATGTGTGTCTAACCGCTAACGATTCCTAGTCTTCCTCAAGGAGCTCGAGTACTTCAGCGGCATCGTGTTCCTGACGACGAACCGAGTCGAGTCCTTCGACAAGGCCATGAAGTCGCGCATCCACCTGTCGCTCGGCTACCATCCGCCCGAGCGGGAGGTGCGGCGCCGCCTCTGGACCCTATGTCTGCAGGGGGTCCCCGCCGAGGAGAGCGATATCCACATCCGAAAGAACGACCTCGACGGCCACGGCATTAATGACGATGATGCGGCAGCGCTCGAACACCTGGTGGCCTCGGCGCTCAACGGGCGCGAGATCTCCAACGCCGTCAACACGGCCCGCACCATCGCGCGGTTCGAGGAGAAGCGGCTGCAATGGGCGCACATCAGGACTGTCCTCGATGTTCGTAGCGCGTTCGATGTCAAGGTTCAAGGCGAGATGGCACAGTAGGTGCATGATACCAGTGGAATTCAGATCTCTTTCATTAGACGGGAGTTTATCATCAATGCTTGATACAATATCTCGAGGCTCCAATTAGAATTCACGACAAGCAATTCAACAGTTATTCTTTGCCGTATATAGTCTTTGATGTCTCGGTATGTCAAGTAAACGTGTGGTGTACAGAGATTCGTCGACGTGTTCGTAGCATAGGAGTGAGGGGGGTAGTGCGAGTCAGGAGACGTACCTATTGTAGATCCTTCTCCTCTTTGGCGCAGCATCTCTCCGGATTGGGACTCCCGATGCATTCAAATGGGGAGATCAGCCTAACAACTCACTCATTGGCTCTTCTTGAATCATTTAGCGTGTAATCGAAGACTGAGCGACGTCCTACGACTCCCTCCATGGATTGGTGGGATGAGTAACCCCAGACTTTGCTGTCGGTGGGTGGTGCTGTGTCCACCCCCAGGGACCGTCCATGATAACGCCGAAAGGAGTTCTGTATGATACTATCGCATCGCATCGCTTTGCTGGACTGTGTGATAGCAACGGGAAACGGCGGCGCTGTCTATTAAACTTTGAGGAACCAAGGCGATAACGCCGACAAGTGGCACATTTCTCCGCACCAATGTCACCTTGGCTGCGTACAACGTACGGAGGTGTTGGAGTGTTGGAGACTCCCGCTGGCGTACGGGAGGGGGGGAAGCGGTAAGGATCGCGGGAGCTTAAATCCTCCCCCGCCTCACTCTCACACATGGGGAACTAGGGAACTCATCACCCCCCATCCCCCGTTAAGCCGACGAAGACCATGGTCATGTTCATGCTTGCTCGGCGCCCGTAGTTGAGTGCTATAAATGGACATCGAATCGAGCTGATCAAGGATCATTGACAAGGTTCTATTCACTTCTGGCATATACTGCCACGGTCCCTTACTCGCTCTAAGACATGCTTCGTCGTCCATTGAATACATCGCGATATACCGTCTTCCAGTACACGATTCAATGCAAGCAGCCCTTATTTCAAGCCTGCTTGACCTCTAGGTTTCTTCGTAGCAGTCTAACACCAAGGACACCAAGGAACAATTATTCGACCCGGCCAACATCACTTCCCAACCACATTCCCCCAATCTTAAGGAACCTCAAACCACTTGACTTTGCCAACATGCCGCATGCAGAAAACCCAACACCTGCTACCACGGAGTTCACTCCGTCGGACTACCCGCCCTTCCCCTCGGGCTTACCCACGATACAACTCGAGACCATCTCCCTCTCCAAGCTGCTAGCCCGAGACGCCGCGGAGCAAACCCGCGTCTTCGACATCTGTAAAGGCCGCGGCTTCTTCTACCTGGACCTAGAAGATGGCAGGCCCGCCGCAGGCGAGACCCTAATCCGGGGCGCCGACGCCATCGCGCGCGCGGGCGAGCGCACCTTCGCCCTGCCGCTCGACGAGAAGCTGAGCTACCTGATGGGCGCCGCCGCCACCGGTGCCGCGGCTGCCAACGGGCCCCGCCAGCTTTTCGGCTATAAACAGGTCGGCGCGACGCTCGCCGACAAGGCCACGGGCGTCCGCGACACGGCCGAGTTCTTCAACGTGGCCAAGGACGACATGGTGGCCCCCTGCGCGGACCCGGCCGACATGCCGCGGCGGGGCGCCAGCTGGCCGGCCGGCATCCTCGAGCAGCGGGAGCTGTTCGCGGGCTACATGCGCGCGGCCCACGGTGTGGGCATGTTGATCTTGGGGCTGCTGGTTGACAAACTTGGGGTCAAGCCGGAGGAGATCTGGAATCGACATCGCATCGAGGAATTGGCGGGCGATCATGTCCGCATCACCCGGGGCCCGCCACGGGATAACGAGGAGATGCCCGAGATCCAGACGCCTAGTCATACCGATTTTGGAACGTGAGCCACACTTCCCCTTTTTTTTCAACTACCCAACAGGGGGGCTACTACATGACTACTGGCGACGCTAATCCGATTGATAATAGTATCACCCTTCTCATGAACTGGCTCGGCGGCCTGCAGGTCTGGTCCGAATCTTCGCGCTCCGCCATCCTCACCGACGGCCAACCCGACGTACCCGGCGAGTGGCTCTGGGTCGTCCCCAAGCCCGGCTGCGCCATCATCAACCTAGGCGACGCGGCCGTCAAGTTCACCAACGGCGTCTTCTGTTCCGGCCGCCACCGCGTCATCCCTTCCCCGGGGCCGCAGGGCAAGTTCCCGCGCTACAGCGTCGTGTACTTCGTCAGGCCCGAGGACAAGGTCATCATGGAGGCGCTCGAGGGGGAAGGGATCCCGAAGACGGCGCCGGACTTCAGTGGCGAAGAGGAAGAGCCGAAGTTGACGGCGACCGAGTGGATCTATCGGCAGGCGTTGAATCTGGGTACGGTATTCCCCGGTGCGAAATAACTCGAGGGATGATCTTTTATTAA
The DNA here is from genome assembly GCA_017163955.1 of Apiospora koreana. Classification (NCBI taxonomy): domain Eukaryota; kingdom Fungi; phylum Ascomycota; class Sordariomycetes; order Amphisphaeriales; family Apiosporaceae; genus Apiospora; species Apiospora koreana. The sequence continues at coordinate 2,419,573 of JAFHKQ010000007.1, read as the reverse complement.
CCTGGCCCTGGAATGGGCACTGATTTCAGGTTTGAGTCCAGCAACCCCGACGCAGAAGACGTCATGAATTTACCGGCAATAGAGCGAGCCTTGCTATTTAAGACTTCATTTCTTTGGTATCCAGAACAACATATGGATGGAAAGTAGTTGGAGAAGAAATCACGACATAACCAATACAGGCAAAATCCAGGAACCGAGGAAGCCCAAAGTCATGATGAAATATCCAATTATTTGCTCTACTTGGATGTCTGTCCATATCTTCCTTCCTATATTGCATACCAATACATATTCATCGGAGCGTCTTAAACAGTTTACCCCTATTCACATTCTACTTTATTGGATTATGTGGAATCAAAATACATTTTCTCTACTCACTCTCACTCTCGCTCATTCCCCATCAGTGTCAGTGTCATTATCTAGCGGTTCCAACAGACAAACAGGCAGTTTCCAGGCTCGGTGACAAGGGCTATTTCTTGACTTCTTCAATTGCGAAACTACTAAGTCACGATTTCCGCGCCACATCATCACACGGATGGATGACCTTTACCTGGAGTATATACCCAGCCTAGGGACATAGGCAATGACTCAGCGTTCGTAGTTTCTGCTAACGAAACACTACTTGCCCATTCTAGCAGCAAACATGGTCAAGGTCGTGCACATCACGAGTAGTATTCGGAAATTTGATTGGAGAGAGCTGCGTGACAGCAGCCAGATTGTGGGTATTTGACCATCTACCAGCTACCAAAACGCCAACCTTGAATTTTTCTTTTTCCTCAAGGCACATATCATATGAGCGCTCTAGATTCTATACATTAAGCTTTTTTACCTAATCCTCATCCCAGTTGGGGTTGGGACCCGGGGGCTTGGGACCACCGGCCTGTCGTGCCACGATGATCTGGTCCACCGACAACACTGTGCGGGCGGCCTCGGTGGCGAGCTTGATGGCCATGGCCTTGGTAATCATGAGATCCAGGATGCCTTCCTTTTGAGCATCTAGTGTGCCAGTGCTATCGTTGTTCTAAAATTTCAGTTAGCATGAGCCCATAAAACATGCAGTTTTCGAATAGAAAAAATATAGGGGCTGATTTACCTCGATATCAACACCGGTCGTCCAGTCGTCCTTCTTGTGGTGGGCTGTGTACAGTCGGCTGAGGACTTCGGTAGCATCAAGACCGGCACTCTCGGCTATCGTTCGTGGCACAACCTCGAAGGCCTCGCCGAATTTGCGGATAGAGTACTGCGGGAGACCTGACGTCTTGTCTCCGAAAGCTTGTATGCGCTCAACGAGCTGGGTCTCGGCGGCACCAGCACCCGGCACTAACCTAGGATCTCTGGTGATAGCCTTAACCACGTTGACACCGTCATCGACGGCGCGCTCCACGTCTTCGAGGTGGTTCTGTGTAGCACCACGCAAGACAATGGTGGCTGTCCGGGTCACGTCGTTCTCTTGGCGGAACACCGTAACTCTGTCACCACCAATCTCCAGGGTCTCAACAACATCGACTGAGCCCATCTCATCGGGCATGGGAGCGCCCAGTCTTGCGAGCGGGGTGGCACCAACAACTCGGCATATTCTGCGAAGCTCGAATTTGCTGAGAATCTTGATGAACAAGATACCGTATCGGTTAAGGTAGTGCATGGCCAGCTCGCCGACGGTAGAGCCAGCAATGACGACACGCAGACCGGCGTCATACAGTTCCTTGATGGCGGTATCGATCTGCTCCTCCTCGCCCGTGGTGAAGTCCATCATCTCCTTGGCGTTGTGCAGCAGCACGGTGCCCTTGGTTTCGGTCTGGCTCATGTCGAGAGGGCACGAGTAAACACCGACCTTGGCCTTGACGGCCTTCTTGACCGAACCATCGGGCTCCTTGGGGAAGACCATACCCTTGACAACCTTGCTCTGCTCCAAGCTTCCGCCCATGATCTTGACGACTCGGATGTTGTCGACGTTGAAACCGGTGGGGTTCTTGGGCAGGACGGCGAGGATGGCCTCGGCGATCAGGTCGGCCAAGAAGTCCTCGTGGCCGTTCTGCTTGCTGGCGACGACGGTGCGGATGGCCTTGCTAAGTTCTTCCTGGTTTCGGATATCTTCGACCTTGTCCACGACCAGCTCCTCCAAAACCTCGAGGGCGAAGTTCTGTGCACGCTCGTAACCGGTGACGATATCGGACGTCTTGAGACCCATGCGCAGAAGGTCCTCAGCCTTCTTCAACAGCTCGCCGGCCAGAACAATAACCAGGTTGGTGGCATCTCCCATCTCGGCCTCCTGCTGCTGACTGGCCATGACCAGGAGTTTTGCGGCGGGGTGGACGACATCGAGCTCCTTCAGGATGGTGGCGGCGTCCGAGGTCAGGATCATCTTCTGGAGATGGTTGATGACGATCTTGTTGCGGCCATAGGGACCCAGGGAAGTCTGAACTGTCGAGGCAATGGCGCGGCAGGCGTCGATGTTACGCAGGACGGCGCCATCTTCAGAGTCGTAGCTACATTAGGAGGAGGGCGGTTAGACATGATGATAAGGATGGGTAGGTCAGGGTGTCGAAGGTGGGGGTGTATATTGGGAACTTACTTGTTGTAACCTCCCTTGAACAGGCCCGCATTGGGGGCGTTCGGGATGTTGAGAGACATGATGGATAGAAAGATGCTGTAAAGGCACTTTAACTATCTTCTGCTGGTGGGATAGGAGAGACAGTTCACCTTGAGCCAGATTATCTTGCGAGTCTGTTCTGGTTAAGGGCCTAGGATAATGGGGGGCAGCCTGAACGGAGCTCTCTGACTTTCCACAGCAAATGGAAAAAAGTTCTGTCGGGCTGCGGAACGTACCTACAAATTTGGGGACTTGACGCTAAAAAAGCTGTGTGGGGGGGGGGGGGGGACCAGTGGTAACTCAGGTGGCTGCTGTAGGACAGCAGAGGGACAGGCCAAGAACATCCGCCAACCGCCAAACCGCAGCCTTGAGGGACCCATGCTCTTCAGTGGATCGGAGCTTGTCAGGGTAGCCAATGCCAGAGCCTGTACTTGTACTGTATGCAGCTGCTGCTTGCCAGCTCCCCAACTCCCCCAGTGATGATTGATGATTCCAGTTGCCAGTTATCAGCCTTGTCTGCACCCAATTCACCCAATTCACCTCAATTCCGCGTACTGGTACTGCAGCTAAGCAGCGTTCAGAGCAACTTCCAAATCGTCGCTTGTTAGCATGCAACGCCCAAACATCATCTCATAAATCATTTGCTCTTTCTGTTCTCATTTATTCGTTCCATTCCAGCCTCCTGCTGCCACCCCCCAAATCTACCACACTTAAACTCGCACCTCCGATAATATCGACCGCCTTGCTTCAATTGCGATCCATTGTTACCTTCAGATCCATCATATCTCATTGCGCTGACCCCAGCCATCTTGTCGCGATGGCGCCCTCGAGTGGTAAGTTGTCGCATTCCCGCCAAACGAGTCACCATTGGCACCTACCCTCCTCTGTCTGCACTTTTATCGCCACGCGTTTTGTTTTACTCTAGATGACGCCCAATCAAAGCTACTTACAGTTGTCAGCTTCGATTTCCCATCATGGCCAAGCCATCGCAATCGCGCTTGATCGCTTCAACACATTCCATGCGTGCTAACATTCCCACCTGTTGTAGCCAACCCGCCGTCTCTCCCACCCACCGTGGAGGAAGCTTATCGCCGCAAATGTATCCAACTACGAGCGCGAACCAACGAGATCGAGGAGGAGAACGATGCATACAGACTACGCGCCATCCGAATGAGACGTCAGATCCAGAAGTTGCGTCTGGAGCGCGCCATCCTTCTTGAGCAGATCCAGAAACGTACTAGTACCAACGTCGAGGACTCAGAAGGAAGCCCCAGTCCACCTCCCACTGTATGTCAACCATCCAGCGACCCCTATACCTAATCCCTGTTTGGATTGCGACTAATATTTTGTCCCCGTGTAGCCTGAGGACAAGCCGCTCCGTGTCAAACGTGGTCATAGGAAGAACTCGCTGGTTCCTGGCGGTGACCGCGAGACCGGTTCTGCAGGCCCATCCTTCGTCAGCCAGAACCTGCGAGGTTTGTCGCCCGGCTCCGAGTTCTCCCACGGCGACTCGTTCAGCGGTCGCCCTACCAACGGCCATCATCACCATGCCGTACCTAAGCCCCCCAAGCGCCCTAGCAACGCGTTCGAGATATACTGCAACGACATGCGCCCCGTCCTCCAAGCGAAGCACAAGGACGAGATCGCCGCCGGCGAGTTCCGCCTCGAGGAGGAGCTGGCGCGAGGCTGGAAGGACCTGCCCTCGGAGGAGCGGGACGAGTTTCAGAAACGTTATCAGCAGGAGTTGGAGAAGTGGCGAGAGATCCGCGACACCTTCCGCCGCGCTAAGAAGGGTGGCGGCCGGGCACGCGCCAGCGACTTCGACCTAGGACGCTCCACCAGCATCAAAATCTCACGGAGTGCACCTCCCGCGGACGACGACGAGCAAGACCAGGACCAGGATGTGGAGATGGGTGACGCCGAAGCTGCTGAGGCCGATGAGGCCGAAGAGGCCGAGCAGGAGGAGCAGAACGATACGGATCCCGAGACCGAGGTCGAGGATAACGATGGTCAGGGCGACGACTAGGCGCTCATGGACCAACTTGGGGCGTTAGCCATGATATTTCATTAATTCTGGTACGTTGCACGGTTTATAGCGACGTTTCTTGCTAAAGGCTCCCGATACCCTTGTAATAAAGAAGAGGTTCATGGATGAGGCCCAAAAAAGGAGTGGATGTCATAGCATGATATGAGCGTTGTATGAATAGGGACATAATTAGCGGTTATTTGAGGGGTTTGCAATTGACGATGATCTACGCTACCCGGGCAATACTTGATTATTCGCTGAAATATCATATGGTTGGTTGTTATGTGACGCCACTGGTAGAAAAAGAATATTCTCTCGCCAGACCATCATGCACGAGGCAGACCCGCATGTGTCCGTGTCGAGTTCGGAGAAATAATGGAAAGAGTATACACTCTAACCCATCCAGAGCCAACATCTCGCTCCTGTCGAACGAGGCGCCGTGGCTTGTAGTGAGTCGCCTGATGAATGTCAGTTCACCGGATATAAATGGTAAGCAACAAGCTAATCAAGTACTCAATTTGGCTATAAATATTGCTAGGACAGTTGTATCCAGTCGGTAGCTAGTGGTTGCCCCTAGGATCGAGAGATTTCTCGTAAAGGGTGTCAAGCTGGTTGGTCCAGCGTGGCCGAAGACGCACCAGCGATCTTCAAATTGCTGTTTGCCCTGAGCCCGGGTCGATATTTACGCTTCAAATATTACGGTATCGATTGTTGAAACGACTCCTTAAGTAAATACTAATAATGCCGGACGATGTTTGCCCTGGAATGTGCGTGTTCGTGGAAGGGCCCCTAACCACAACGGTGATATGAGGACCGGGGTTGGTTGGCCACGAGCAACAATATCAATCTTGCTGGCAGCATTCTCAGCTTCTACCAATGTGAGCGACCTGTTATAGTAGGTTGGGATCAGTATGTTTCGGTATTCCACCATCCTAGACGATGTCCCTCTCACGACTGATCGCCATCATCTTGCCGCCGCTACTCTGGAGGTAAGTAATAGCAACCGCTTGTGTTTCCTCCCTTTCGATCCCGCTTGAGAATGTGCGGGGAAATATCGTGCTTTCTGCGCCTGGGTCGTTGCGAGTCTTACACGATGAGTTGCTTTGTATCAAGCTGAGCTACGCAAGACGCGAGTATCTTGGGTCTGGGCGCGGGGGGTCTTTCGTTATCGCGGTATTGGAAGCCTGACTGTGCAACGGACAGCGAACATCGTATCATGGTTATACTCGAAGAGAGATTCAGTTGCGATGCGTTTTATCCTATGGCGTGTTGATCTGAATTATGCTTGGGTTGATACATACTTGCTATATAGTATTGCTTCTCCCGACCTCTTGAACCTCTTGTACCACCTTCCAAAAGGCACACGAGCTCGAAGTCATACTCCCTACGACGGGAGCGCTGTACAATGCAGGCAATTAGAATGATGTCGATTTTGACCGGGTTCTCGCAATAGGGGCACCGAGATCCTCTTACCTAGCTCGATACATCTCACATATCATTACATAGACTCACGGAAATTTCCGAGTGTTTGTCAACAGCTCATCAACCGAGTTCCTAGATACTTTGAGGTAGTGATACAAATCGTGAATTCAGCTATATCTTACGCAGTGGAGAACATATGCCACTGAATTATCACGAGAATCGTGGCCACACACGGAGTGGCCTTCAATGGGATAAACACTGCTCTTATATCTACATACGGCTGGCTGGCTGGCTCTCTTGATCCTCCTGGACTGTTTAATAACATTAAAAAGCCGACTCACTGCCACCAAAGATGCAAGTGTGTTACGCATGTTTTGTTTTGAATTTCAGAGACCCAAACGCCAAATAACGAACGAAAAAGATGAGGTAATAACACACGATATTCCACTAGCGCCATGCTGTTCTGTGCACATGCTGGTTTCCTTCTTCGCCAGTAATAGGATTCACCATCGATGCGAGAGTATAAGAACCCGATGATGATGATAATATTATATGGGGGGGTGAGTGATGGGCTAAGAGGATCTGAGAAAATATTTCAAATCCGCAAAGACTCCTAGGGGGTCGAATGGGGGTTGAAGCAACCTCATTGGGCTAGTCCACACCAGCATATAAATCGACCACAATGTTGACCGCCGCCACTAAAATCTCGGCAGCGATGAGGATGATAACTGCAGGACTTGTCAGTAACTTGATACAGGAAGCTTGGATGAGGCAATGCAATAGGGGCGTGACTTACCGATCCACTCAAGCATCTCTCCGTGTCCGTGGCTAAGTTCTCCCTTCAGAACCGCCAATAGATCCGCAATGACATCCAACCGCTCCGTCAGAAGGCCAACTCTCTGATCCATCTCGAGGTAGCTACGCACGGCCTGGTACACAGGCTCGAGGTGGGGTTCCACCCAGAACAGCTCTGGCGTGTCGAGAACCGAACCGTTGAGATGGATGTTGATACGAAGGATAAACAGCTCGCCGATCTGCATGTTGATCTGGCTGCGAGACAGTGCGATTTTACCCGTCAGCGCAATCTGGGTCGGGATATCTTTGCAAGTCTCGATAGTGGAAGCAAGTAGCTCTTCAAAAAGCGAGGTCTATAAAAAAGACAGTAGGTTAGCTCTAATCCAGTGCAAGAATACCGACAAGCGCAGGAAGATCACATACCTTGACACTTTGCGCAAGTGCATGGGAAATGGCAAGCTTTGTCATGTAGTTGCCCTTGTCTCTCAGGGTGATGAAATCGTTGTATATCCGCGCCTGGTACTCCCGTGTGTAGTAGAAGTTGAAGCACTCGGTCTCCACGTCGTCCAGGTCCAGCTTCTCCATCTCGAACTTGGCGATGTCCTTGAGGAAGCGCTGCTCATGCGCCGGCGACATGCCCCAGATCACCACGACACCGTACTCGAACAGAAACACCTCGGGCGTGTGCACCTCGGTGTCGAAATCGAGGTCCTTCGTCTGGGAGGGGGGGCTCTCTTGTATCGCGCTCTCGTTGTCTTCCATCGAGGGGTACGAGAGGTTGTGCTGCGCGTCCCGGCCGTTTCCATAGCCCTCTGTCATGGCTCCTGAATCTCCCGTGCTATCGGCGACATCTGTGAGCTGACCTGTCGAGTGCCTGCGCTCGTAGTCCATCATGGACGGTCTCGTAGGCGTACTCGGCGCCTCGTGTCGATCCCGGCGATCCTGACGGTCGTGGCTTTCCTGGCTTTCCTGGCTCTCCCTCCGCGTCCTGGTCTCGGCCGCCTCGGCCCGCTCTGCACCTTTGCCCGTAGCATAGTTGTAGGGCGAGTAAATGCATTCGTCGATCAACTTGGGGTTGGAGGCCCGGCTCCGGGCGCGACCCTTCAAGAAGCGCATCAGGCCCTCCATCTGATATTTGTTCGCCGTGCAGTAAGCCGTGACTCGCGGCAACCTCTCGCGATCCGCCTTGCCTAGTCGTGCGGCATCCCTCCGAGCATTCGGGTCCTTGATGCGCGTATATTGGCTGTAGACGTCACGGCCGCTCTCCTCGAAATCCTCCACGCCGCCATCGTCGCCCAGGTCCGGGTTCGGGAGGAGCTTGAGCTTCTCGGCGTTCTTAGTTGATCGTTGCGGTCCGCGTTTCGTCGAGGGGCCCATCGGGGCCGGGAGGCCGACGAAGGGTGTGCTGCCATGGGAGTTGCGGCGGCGCAGACGGCTGTTGATGGCGGAAAAGGGCGTGTTGTTGGGTAAGGAACCGGAAGTTGATCCGTGAACGTTTCCATGTTGTTGATGGAAGGGGTTGGACGTCGGCACCGCGGCAGCAGCGGCTAATGTGCTGCCGGCAGGCGAAGAGCTGAGCGACGAGGGCTCGGGGAAGATAGTCTTGGTGACTGGGTTGGGGTTGAAGGTGACATTTCGAGGCGCGCGCGGGCGTTCGGTGTCTTGACGCAAAAGAGGTGTCCGTTCAGCATGCGAGCGGTTGCTGGAAGACGCCATTGTGGAAAGAGAGATGAAGGAAATGGCCCTGCTCAGCGTGGCCTAATGATAGGAGGGCTTCTTCTAACCATCAATCAACATCAACAGACAGGCAAGATGTTTAGCGCGGGTGCTACTAGTCCTCCTGGTTGGGTTGTCGGTAGCTTCAATCGGTATGGGTTGTTTGATGTTATCGAATTGCCATGTGAGAGACAGACCCGAACAAAAAAAAAAAGTCGAAATGATGGAATGACACTACTACGACGATCGGCAGCTCCTGTTGCAACCGATTTTGACGCAACGCAGCAAACAAGGTGAAGATGAAATGCGACGTTGGTTTGCGCTCTCGAAGTAGTCAATCAATGGCACCGAATTGAATTGGACTCTCCCTCTTTTTTTCACCCGATTGCACTGTAGTCGTATGTAAGGTTAGGCTATGCCAAATGTCGATCTGAGCTCAAGTTTGGCTTTCTGTTTTGTTTTCTGAATGACGTCTAAGCTCAGCGCAACATCCTCGACCACTTCCGGCATGATAATTGCGGGGAACGTCATGCTATGTCAATATGTCAACTTTCATCCTCCTCCCTTTCTAGTATCTACAAAAACAACCAACCCCTGATGCGGGCTTACAACGGTAGACTGTGCATCATTCAATGTGATACCTGTGGTCAACAGAACTGGCATCGCGAACAACAATTGAATACTGACTTATAAATACGCTGGCTTCTGAACGTTGGTTATGACTCGTCCATGCACGTCACTAATTCAAGTCCCTTTTGACTTGAGATGGATATGCTTGTTCGTGTACAGGCACCATGTAATGTGGCGCATCTTCCATTATTAGGCTAATTTCTAGCCATTGGAATTGGCCTGTCTTCGTGATTTAACGAGGGAAAAGTTCATGTGTTGAGCTTTGAAATAATATTCGCGTAGCTATCTCTGGTAATGGCGCTCGAACACTTGGTCAAGGAGCCAATCAGCAAAAGAAAAGAAAGAGGTGAGAATAAAACTCACCCCTCACTATAATCAGGAACATCACTGAGACGAATCTTGACTTTGACGTACACTCAGATAGTTCGAATAAAGACAGAACCAAGAAAGAGCGCTGATAATGTTGTGCTTCATGAAAATCCGTTGCAGTTTAGTCCAGAGGCTTCGTATTGGCCGTCATAACTACACGTTTCATCTGTCTTTGAGCTTCACTACTGACATATGAACACAAAAGAAGCTGGATATAGAGTCAGTGCTTCATAGCAAGAATTACCAAACCACAAATTACGCATCAATCAGCTTCGACTCGACCTTGAATCCCTCACCATCCAGGCGATCGATGTATTTCTGGCCCAAGCACGCCGGCGTGTAAATGCCTCCCTCAAGGTTTTGATCGTCCTTCAGGATGGAGTAGGCCGCCTGTGCGAGGCACGTTGCGGTCACTAGTAAAAGGCACCAGGATTAGTACACATCTGGCACACATTTCTGGATGTTTCTACCATTTGCCTTCCCTCTGAAATCAAGGGGGCGAAAAAGCCGTAAGGAGGTCGTAGATTGGGGGTCAGATAGATGGTTCACTTACGGATATAGGGGCTGGACGGGTATTTCGCCTCGATGAAGGCCACCTTGTCGCTCTTGGGCTGCACATCTGGCACGGCGGTGCCGCGCATCACAATGTACTCCTTCAAGGCGTCCTCCTTGCTGACGCCCTCGCCGGGCTGGAAAATGTAGCGGCGCATGAGGTTCCGCACGGGGGCGAAGAGGACCAGCATGGTCATGCCGATGACGAGGCCGTAGTGGGTCACGATGCCCGACAGGGTGCCACGGGCGCGGGCGTACTCGCGGTAGCTGAAGCGAGGACCGTAGGCCTCTTGCTTGCGCGAGGACTCCTGTTGAAGCATTCCCCACGTGCGCTGCACGATAGGCTCGTCCGTCGCCGCCGTCACCGACGTGCACAACAGACCTAGGCCGTGCACGGAGCGGAGGCCGGTCAGCTTCGAGTATAGCGACGGCGCGGGGCCGTGGTATGAGTTCGGCACCGGCGACAAGGCGAAGGGAACCTTTGACGCACCAATCTCCTTGAGGTTGTACTTCTCTATCAGGCCGAGGATGGTTGCCAGAGTTCCGCCAGACGGCTTTGTCCTGTCGTTCTTGTTAGCTCAAATTAAGGAGAGAAATTTCAGCACTCCTCCTTCCCTCTCATTGCGATTACTTACTTCAAGTCGTGAATGCTGACCGTGACGTCGCTGACAGGGGCTGACAACTTGGATCGGACAAGCTGGGCCATGGACCAGGCAAGGAGATCCGACGGGGCAGAATCGAAGCCGCACTGGGGGATCATGATGATGCCGGCGTTCTTGGCAGCGGCTTCGTACTTCTTAATCATAGACAAGGTCCAGACCACCTCACCGGTGCAATCGATGTAGTGCGTGCCGGCTTCGACGCAGGCCTTGAACGCGTGCTCACCGAACTGCGCAAAAGGGCCAACAGTGCAAATCATGGTAGTTGTCTTCTTGGCCAGGGCCAGAAGGTCTTGATCACTCAGATTGCAGAGTTCGATCTCTGTGGGTATCACGTTAGTTCCAGCAATGAGACCAGAAGAGGCTATAGCAGACTTTCCTCACCTGGCTGGATGCGGTTCGGGTTCAACTTTTGACATTCCGAAACTACACGCTTGAGCTTCTCTTCTGAACGACCGGCTACGGCCCACCTCAGATCCGTGGGTAGCCTCTCAGCGATGTGCTCAGCCGTCATGAAGCCAGTGTAGCCTATAGCGCCGGGTTAGAAGACTCTGTAGGATAGGATGCTCAGGGTGTGTGGTACTTGCCTGTGGCACCAAAGACCACGATGTCATATTGACGGTTGTGTTGCGGCGCCATGATTGCCTACTTTCAGCGGTCTTGATACTCTGTGTATATGAAGGGGGATGGATATGGAGGTACGCAGCAATGTACTTTTTAGAGGATGCTGGCAAAAAATATGAATTCAAAGTCAATTCAAAGAGACGTAGTGTGACAGCTACGTTTAAGACACACCCTCATACGGGAGTAGCGGATGCTGCAAATTATATACTTTTATTGAATCTTCATGCTACTTGGTACTTGTCTATATCAATTCTATTGCAACTTTTGCAAGGGATTCGATACCATCCATGTCCATGGCGACCCTAGAGTGCTTTAAGTTAAGGAGGTTCAGCAATGACAAACCAGTCACAGTCGAGAATGTGCCCATTTCGGATGGTTTTAGTCGAGGACGATTGGCTGTGTGCGGAAGGCATCGCCGAAGTGACTTGGGGATAAATGGATCAGTGCCTCGGCCGGTCAAATCCAGAAGTTTCGTCAGTCTCGCGTTTCAAGGGCAGCGAGAGTCATGCAACCGCGCGGAGCGGCAAAGACCCCTCATAGGGCCTAGCTGGCATGTGCTGCGGATCATGGCCCATATGTGGGAGAGGGAGGAGGGGAGAATTCCTCGTAGAGGGTAGAGGTGCAGAGGGCCGGAAGCTAGTGGATATGTTGCAGAGGGACATTTTCTAGTCGGTGGTGATGTAAGCAGAAGAAACACGAGGCGCCAATCGAATGCTACGTCCGTAGCTCCGTCAGCAGCTCCGTCAGAATCCAAAAACGACATCATCTAATCGCATTGTGGCTGGTGCCGGCTGGAGCAGATTTCGGGAAGCTATCCGTGGCTGATGTGGCTCCAACTCCCCAAATTCTAGCACCATCCAATCCCAGCTCGACAGGTGGGTCGCCCACAAACGAACACACACTTGGACAATTTCGAGCCCTTTGGCCAAAAAACCCGAGCTCTGTCAAAAACTCACCTGACTTTTCTTGAGAAATAACCAGCGATCAACTTCACCACATCAACCCCTCCCGAAGTCGACCACATACACATCAATCAAGATGACGAAGCGCACCAAGAAGGTCGGAGTGACCGGCAAGTACGGTACCAGGTAAGTTATCGCAAAAAAAAGAACACGATGCCTCCTGATCGAAAGCGACGCCCGAAAACCCCAAGAGTTCAACATGGCAATCACGACCTACTACCACTACACCCTATTCCTACTCGAACCCGGAGCCGAAGACATCATGACGAACGAGAGCCGATGCGGTTGGGCAGCTGCACTTTCTATTCCACTCAATCTCTATTGAATGGTCAAGATACGAATTTTCAAAACTGCTCATCGACCTTCCCTGGTGGAGGTCTTGGATCACACCAAAGAAATTAGTAGCAGCTGCTCATGCTCGTACGGACTCTCGCCTAAGCGTGTCTTCAGCTTTGTGGGACGATGACGGTCGAATTGCTTGCTTGATATCTCTGGGGTCAAGGGCGCACGCGAGCGACATTTTTCTCTGGTTGCTCAACAGCATACTAATCCGAAATCCCGCCTCATAGATACGGTGCTTCCCTCCGTAAGCAGGTCAAGAAGATGGAAATCACTCAGCACGCCAAGTACACCTGCACCTTCTGCGGAAAGGTCAACGTCAAGCGCACTGCCGTTGGCATCTGGAACTGCAGAGCCTGCCACAAGGTCGTCGCCGGTGGAGGTAAGCACTACCCCCCAAGGACTGGCTGGGCGGTTTGACATCGTGCATGCGCTATGTCTAACTACCTGGCCACCTTCTCCGCAAGTCTCGTACAATGACTAACGTAGCACAGCTTACACCGTCGCCACCCCTGCCGCCGCTGCCATGCGATCGACTCTGCGCCGTCTGAGGGAGATTGCTGAGGTTTAAGGTGGATGCATGGTCACGATTTCTGCATTTCGCTTGGGGTCAATGGGAGTAACGGTTTTCATGAGTTCAATACCAAAACAGGGTTGAAAGATGGTACAGCTTTGGTCCTCGGCCCTGATCCACGGGGAGAGCAAGGCCCGATGGAGTCTCACCAATGACAAGAATATGAAGAACACATCAATATCCCAATCCGTGAGCATGTGAGATGTGTACTTCGTCGATATAGGGCGACGTGACGATGCACCGCGCGCCCATATCCGCATAACCAAAACGACGGCCCTCGATACTTCGGCACTAGATGGCACGATCTTGAGGTTCAACAGCAGTCACCCTTGGCTGAGTTGTTGCTCATGCTGGCTTCTTGGGTCTGTGCATTTTGCTGCTTTGCATCGTCGTCAATGGCTTCAACCCCGCGTTGACTTCATATTGAGTAGCTATTATGATGTTAGTTAAGAGGTATGTTTGCGTGACCAACCTCCGGCTCCTGAGGCATCTACATGTTTGACGTGCATATCTGAGTCACAGTAGTCGCCTATGCTCCATGATCGATTGCTGCTCGATGAGGGAGAAAAGGGGATGTTCCGCTCTCTGCTATCAATATCGGTTTTACGGAGCATGGGACGGGGCTTTCGACAATCACGGCAAGTACCTGTTGTCGCGACAAGAAAACCAGGAGTTCCCGAGCAAACAAGGATTTAAGCTTCGAATCAGAAATTCGCAACATCAATCTTTCACGTGGTTGCGGGCTTTGTCCTTCTGCTGGTTACGGAACTCAAGCAAGCATTGTGGTGGCACTGACGTTCCAAAGGTCCTTCCAGTCCCTCCTTTGCCAAATCGGGCGTCTAATACTCCGATGGAAACCTTGGCCCCTGATTTTCATTCCCTTTCTTGACCCCAAAGAAGCCTGCGGCTCCTTTTTACGAGGAATTACTTCTGATCGTCATTGTCCCATTATAAGGACCAGTCAAGCCAAGCAAAAGAATGTAAGCTGGGCCAAGTGGCCTTGACTCCTTGGTTTGATTACTGTGGTCAAGCAGTAACCTACTGCTGAGCTGAACACACCTCCTCAATAACTCCACCAACCGCTGTCTACCTACCTAGCGGAGAACAGAAGAAGCCTCCCTGACTAGAATCTTATTTTAGTCCTTCTATCAAGTCAAATTGTCTTTTCTATCCCAGACTCCACGACTCATAACCTGCTTTAATACGGTACCTATAAATAATACGTTGTGGATCACAAAATCGACAGTGCCTCAGTTTTACTTATGCTTTCTTTCGAGGGTACGGTAGTAGGAACGTAAGTCTTTCGGGGTTCTGGACTCTTGGATAGTTCGCCGGGAGGATCGCGAAAAAGGGTAGCATAGGATGTAGCAGTCACCACACCCGCATTTGGTGGTCATTACGCAGTGGTGGTGTGGTTCCTTAGCATTTGCCCGCCATAGGCAAGTGATTCTGTGTCAGCCACGAGCTAGACGGTCCGTGGTTGGCCAGGATGCAATATGTGCGACTACCACCCAAGCATGCGCGGGATGTCATGTACGCACCCCTACCTAGCTCAACCCATCTGCCTGCTTGTAGTAGTAGACATCGCCCGTTCGTGTCACGGATGATTGATCCTACAAGCAGACACATATGCATGAGGTCCGAAGAATTCAAGGCTGTTTAGCAATCACCAACCATAAGATGATACAGATCTAGTGTTCTTTTCAGCACACAAACAATTACGCGCACATATCTGACGTGAATGCGAATGCCCACTTCTTACAAGCCGTAACCCCTGCTGCCCTGGTCTTACACTCAGCTCCAGCCCTGTACGTGCGGCGGAGCACACATACCTTGATAAGAAGGTACCTGTACCCCGTACCGATCCGGCCATCACTGAACTTCCAGTAGATGGACCAGGCGCCAGGCGCCCTCGAAGCCAACATTCAGTCAGTCAAGCCAAAGAGAAGACCAAAAAAGAAGTAGAGGTAATGACTCTTCGACTTTCGAGTCACTCCTCTATATTGTCATATATCTCTCACTTCAAAGTTGTCGGCCGTCCGGCTCTCCGCTGCTTTGGCTTGGACTTTGGTCTCAAAGGCCGCCGTACATAGTGGCTACTTCATATCGTCACCGGTGGCATCAGCTGATTGGGTGTGGCATCTTTTTGGGGGAAGGGTACTTGGTAGACGAGCGCTAAACTCGTCAGGAGTGCACCTGGGCAGGCAACGACGAAGCAGTGTGAGCAACACGATGGAGTCTTGCTTGCCTCGTGCCGCCTAAGAGGAAAAAAAGTACCGGCCTGACCTGAACAGACCAGACCAGACCAGAGCACATATCCTGCTCGGTGGTTGCGAAGATTGGGATTGGGGATTTGATCGAAATCAAAATCAAAATCACCTTCATGTTCCATGTCGGTAAGCGGTAGGTTAGTCAAGCTATCGCTATTAGGCTCCGCCCCTCTTTCTCCAATTGTCCTGTCTTTCATTGATTGCTTGTTCCCGTGCCTCGAAGCGACCAGCCTGCCAGCCCAGCAACCCAGCCAGTTAGTTCCCAGCTCTCGGTTTGGAATTATTCAATACATCGATTGCCTTCAATTCTTTTTAACCTTAGGTACAACCAAAGACTAACTCCAGTACGGTACCAGGTGCTAACTGCCTTGGACTTGGTCAGACATCCCATCAACCATTTGCCATCCATCCATCCAGCCAGCCTGGGATGTGGCACGACGACGCCCACCCTCTGTCTGCCTTCTCTCTCACTCTCAATCTTGACCTGCAACCTGCTGCCGCCTGGCCTAAGAGTCTTGCCTTTTTAACAACCACCCCCCCAAAAAACAACAGAGGCATTTTGGCCTTTGCCATTCAATCATATACGGGGAAGCACTCAAAGTGGGTTTTGGTTCTAAACGGTCCAAAACACCCACTTCCGAGAGCGAGGCTTCCTTCCTATTATCGTCGCCCCCAACCCTCTCTTTCGTCTTTCTCCATTCACCCACCTACCTACCTTAACCTACTTCTACCATATTCAATCTCACCTACCTTAAAACTTTGGGAAGAAGAAGACTCACCATTGAATTGTCTGTCCCTTTTTCACAAAAGTAAACAGTCACTCAATCATCACCATCGACAATATCCCTTCTCTTTCTCAGCAATCTACATCCATACATTGGAACTGCTGCACACTCAACTTCCCATCCATCCCACACTTCCTGGTGCTTTGGTCTTAGATGCTTTTGGCCTTACCCTTACTCCGGTATCAAAAAAGGGCCATTGATTGACCCATTCCACCTGTCGTACTCCGTACTCCCAGACAGGCTCTTTTCCCCCTACCGTGGTGCCAAGAAACGTTGTCCCCTCTGTCCGCCCTGTGGCTCTCTTACACGTTCTTGCCTACAACTTACTTTTTTATTTTTCACCTTTCTCCGTCACCAACCCAACCCACATCGCCCTTTGCCAAAGCATACCACATATATTTTGCCAAAGCTGCATCATCCATTATCGCCATTTGGGATTCTCATTCTGTTCCACCAAACAACCCAACCCCTAAGAACCCACTTTCGATCAATAGGCTTTTAGCGTGTCGACCATCCGCCATCTCCCCCCCCCCTCCCATTCGCCACAGCAACTCATCTCAAATCACAAACCGACGCAATTGCACCAGAGTGGCTGCATCGAATTATTAGTTCGACGCAGTCATTTCTCTTCAGACCAAAAACTACTCCATTTATATGTCTGAGTATTGTCATCGGGATTTTATGAAATATTGCCCCCATGGCTGATCAGTGCATCGTTTGTCTAGAAAGCCTAGGAGTGCACCCACTGGATGTCCCACCTTTGCAGGAGAGTGACCCGGATGTCGATGTGCCACATGACACTGCCGGCGCACCTGCACCTGCAGATGCAAGTACCAGTGCCAGTGACAGCACTCTGCCTGTTAGTGTAGCACCAGCGCCAACCACACCAACAAAAACAACCCATGCTGAGTATGATGGCGTAATTTCAACATCTACCCCCGACGGCTTTGTCGTCAACGAGGACAGCAGAATTGCTGAAATCGAAGTATGCGGTCATGTACTTCACGATGTCTGCCTGCGACAATGGACCGGAAAGGCCAATAGTTGTCCCATCTGTCGCCAGACATTTAATTCCGTCGTTGTGTATGATAGAGTTGGAGGTCAGTCTATACCCGCGCTTATCAACCCCCAGTCAATGTGGAACCCCATAGCTAACCAACTTCGCGGCAGGCAACAAACTCGACTCGTACGCCGTCGCAGACAAGAAGCAAATTGCCGAATTCGACGCGCCAGCATGGATGGCAGAGAACCCCGAACCAGAGGAGCCTGCCCAGCCATGCCCCATATGCAATCGAAGCGATCAAGAAGAGATATTGTTGCTTTGCGATAGCTGCGATGCACCCTACCATACTCATTGTATCGGGCTGGACCATGTTCCTCGCGGTCACTGGTTTTGCATGGAGTGCGCCGATGAGGGCGCAGCGCTTGCCGCAGCCGAGCTGGTGGACCCAGCGAGTGGCGTTTCTAGACTGGCCGGCTCCTCCGACCATCAGTCCGATTTAATGCCACGTACCCAAGCTACACTGCGCCGCGAGCGCCAGCGAGCTCGCTCGGCCGAATGGCAGGGCGCTTGGGGCGAAATTGCAGGACGTGTCTGGGATGTCCTGGATATTGACCTAAATAATCCCGAGGAGGACGAGGCACTATTGAACTTCCGCCGAGTAGAGCGCCGGCGAGGAGGGACACGACTAGGCAACGGGAGTTACCATCGAAGCGAGTTCGAGAGATGGCAGCAGCGCCTCCATATTGCGGATCGCCTGGGGTCTCTCGATGTATTCACGAACGGTATTGCTCAGAGCCGTAGTCTGGCCCAATCGATGCGACAAACCCCACCACCACCACCGCCTCCACAAGAAACTCCGGAAGAAAAAGAGGCCTGGGGCGCTCTGGAGATGGCGAAGAAGGCTCTGGGTACGGAACGACCTGCGGAAGCTACTACACCCAACCCCAGGAAGCGTCGCAAGTCGCGCTCGACCACAGCATCGCCTCGAGAGCCGGCTCCAGAACCAGAGCGCAAATTAAAGCGGCCACGAACAAGACGAGTCCACCACGAAAACGCCGAAGCTTCATCTTCCAGACAGCCGCAGGCTAGGCCATCCTCGTCATCTGCTGCTGCAACCATACCAACACAGCCTCCTCCTGCACAGGCGTCTCCTCCTCAGGTGGCTACAGCAGTCCCGTCGTTCTTGTCGACGCTTCTGAAAGAAGTAGAACTGAGCACGCCCTCCGACGATGAGAATGTACGGACAGTGCTCGGCGTTCCTAAGGCCAACGGCGAGCACTCGTCACCTGCGTCCTCTCCTTCGCCCTCAGCATACAGTAGTCCCCGTGCGCTCTCAGCTACACCACCGCCGCGAGGACTCAGCGAGCGATCTGCCTCGCCCCTCACCCTTACCTCTCGCATTGAGCCCATTTACCCGCCGGCCAATTTCTCGCCGAACCGCAACGGATCACCAAGCCGACACTGTGGGAGTGATAGCAGCGATTCAGAATCCAAGCCTATTCGCCAACAACACAGTCCCAAAAGAAATGGAAATACGTCTTTAGAGATCCGTCATCCTCGGCCTCGCCGCCAACACACGACTCCTATCAACACTCGCGTGGCGGCGCGGTCGCCCGAATCTTCCCCCACTCGCGGCTCACCCACCCGCATTGCGCTTCCTCTAGAGACCAAGGAAAATATTTCAGCCATCACCAAGGCGGCTCTGAAACCACATTTCCGAGCTGGTAGTATCAATGCCGATCAGTATACAGCCATCAACCGCGATCTATCACGCAAGCTCTACATGCAAGTTCCGGACGAGGGACTGGATCATGACACCAGAATCAAGTGCGAGACTCTGGCCTCCAAGGAAGTTGCCAAAGCGGTCGCAGATTTGAAGACTGGAGTGTAATGTGGGCACTAATTTTCACGATTAATGAGGGCATGCTCTTTCACGATATCCGGCGTTTTTATCTGGGGTCTCTGGCTTGCTTTTACATGGACAAACTTATCCGGCAGTATCGCCGGCGAGTTTTGGTCTCGCGGAGTGATGATCTGGTGCCATTTATACGGTGCTTAAGGTCGCGCGAGCCAAGAAGGCAGTTGTGCTTGAGTTCTAGGCTGTTTTGTACACCCTGAAGGCTCACAATTAGAGCACTATAGACTTCTTGATCACGGATGGAGTTTGGCCAGCATATGTGCATATCGGCGGCGTTCACGGGCATCCTCATACTTGTCAGCAAGGCGTGGCTTTTGTCTTTTTTCTCGAGACCGACCTGTACTATTACTAGTCATTTGATGTTATTGGAAGTTCAGCATGTCAGACTTGGGGGCGGACAACGCTCTAGCCCTCGCTCTACTACTAGGACAAATAGCCGGGGGTCAACCACGGGTGGGCTCCTGAGGCTGGATATTTTCATGGAAAGATCGGTCCAAGGGTTCTGGGCCGTACTAAATGGACGAACATGCCGCCCGGCCATGTGTCCGTTCAGGGCCTTGGATGTAGGATTTTTGTAGATAGCTAGAGAGATATGGTGCAACGAACACACTTGTTTCTCAACATGGATTAGGGCTTATCATGCTTCGCTGTGACCTGGAGAGGCTGATGGGACCATGCCAAATATCCATATCTGCCCAATCCCATTCCCATGTCTCGACCCCCCGCATCATGGAAGATTTCATCTTCGTTTCCCATCTGATGACGAATACGAGGATGGCTAACTTGAGATGGACCCGGAAGAATTCCCTCTCTCATGCTCACCTCAACTCATCTCGCATCTCGCCTCACACGATGCGATGCGATAGTGGTTAGAGGCGGTCAGGCCCAGGTGGGGGTTGGCTAAAAAGAAAGGATCACCTGCTTCCTTTCCCTTGTGGGCCTACTGCAATCTATTTTCACGTTCGCGTCTGTATGTACTACTAGTAGTGGTAGTAAACATGAACACGACGATAACACGCCAAGAGGTTAGGTAGTATTAGTCGGGTACCGCGCGTACCTGGCATGCATACAAATCATGCTGGCTGAACGACCTTTCATGTGGAAAGAGGTGACAGAGGTGAACGAGAAGACCAGTATGTAGGACGGACAGCAGTGTACTGCATGCAGGCCATATGGGAAAACTCGAACGCTTCGTCATATTTCTCGTTTACATAGACAAGCACAGATGAATGTGCATGCACACACATATATATAGGTATATATGCGTTCGCAGAATTACTAATACAATATCACATTTCAACAAGAGGCATCAGAAAATGTAAGCAGTAACTATCTAACAGCCAACCCGTAAGTTTTTCGCAGGAGCCGCTAGCGAAAAAAGACTGCGATAAGTCAATCTGGGCACGCATAAATGATCATGACTCCGTGAGTAAGACATCTGATAAGAACAACCAGATGTCTTTTTCGTATGTCCTGAAGATAAGGATTTGTGCCCGTGAAGAAGGAAAGAAGAAGAAGAGGGAAGAGAAACGGCTCCGACCGATGGTTTTGTCTAGTTTGCTGGCAGAGCGGGTGGTGGGGTCCGGCAGTATGAGTTGCCTGTGCCTGTGGCTGGCTGTGTGTGGCTGTTGTGGCTTCCCGGTGGCTGTATGTAGTCGGTGCTATTGGTTATTGACTACCGTGTCGTCGTCCCTCAACCGGCCACGACTTGCACACCTGATAGGCATACAAGGCTATCAGATATCCTGAAATCTACTGGAGTGTGAAAAGACTGTCACACACCGCATTTGTACAGGGTTTTCAATTTTTCTATTCTTTGCGTGGCGAGTGAGCTCAGCGCTGTCTGGAGGTCACCACCAACCTTGAAGTTCAACCCGTTGGCCCCACCAGCCACCAACCAACCAATATGGCTGAACCGATGACCACAAAGGAGGCAATGTTCACAAGCTTCACGAAACTCCCCAAGGAGCTACAGAACGCCATCTGGAAGTTTGCCCTACCAGACGAAGATGTGCCGGAGCTTCTCTTCTACGGCGGACCTCAAGACCAAGAGGGGCCGGTCATGGTCAACACGGGGTACCCGGCCCTGATGCACGCGTGCGCCGCGTCCCGCGCCGTGGCCCAGCGCGAGACGTGCCTGCAGTACTCACGCAACGCCGACATGAAGATCCCGATGCGCAAGTTCCGCCCGGACATCGATGTGCAGTACACGACCGTCTTCGACGACGGGCAGATCGCCCCGGCGCCCGGCTGCAAGCACGTGGCGGGGCTGGGCGTCATGCAGATGCGCTACGCGTGGCTGTGCTCGTTCGAGACGTACACGTTCCTCGTGCCGCCCGAGGCCGTGGCGGGCGGGACGAAAGAGACGGGCGTCGACAAGCACACGGCCTCCATCACGCCCTACTCGCTGCCGCCCCCGGCGCGGGAGCGGGAGCCGGCGCCGGGACGGCCGCTTCCGCGCTTCGCGAGCTTCCAGGCCAGCACGATCGTCGGGCCCCGGTATCGCGCCCGCGTCCGCCTTGTCGGCCCGGACCAGCCGCTCGTGGACGAGAAGGAGACGGAGCGCCGGGACAAGATGGAGGAGTACATGCACAACGTCTACAAGGCGCGCTGCGAGATCGACCCCGCGCTGGACCCGGAGAACCCGCGGCCTCGGTACCGGACGGGTGTGTTTGAGATGTGGATGCAGGATAAAGAGGGTGTGTACGGCTGGCATGCTGCCGAGTATTGATGATCACAACACTTGACATATCATATAGAGAGTGGCAATCAAGAAAACTACCATGTACCTACACTGGAGCAATCGTTCTTCGGTTGGCGTCTGATGTGCCTGGTGTCGTCGCATATGTGATATTAATTGCGGTCACAAGGGGGTCAACGCTGGCAATTGACTCAATTACACAGCCATTTGGAAATCTCATCCCGCCCACCATCTTGACTTCATACACGAGTGAAAGTTTCGAATATATGGATGCTTTGAAATTATTATTTGTTTATTTACTTATTTTGTTGGTATTGGACTCAGCCTTTTCGACTGTCAGCTTAGAAGGAGACAACAATCTTCTTGGCAGAGACGCCAGCCTTCTGCTTATCGAAGGCCGCCTGCATGGCGTCGACGCCGCGGCCGACAACCTCGGGCGCGGGCGAGGGCCTCAGCTGACCTGACTTGAGGGCGCCGGGGACAAAGTCCTGCCAGACGGCCTTGCCGACTTCGGGGTGTTGGGTGAAGATGGTGATGGCGAAAACACCGGCAGACTTGACGTTCTCAGGCAGACCCTCGGGAGGGGGCAGGACGGTGGTCATCTTGCCTCCACCGAGCTCTGACACAACCTGGGCGGCTTGCTTCTCGCAGTCGGCCAGACCGATAGCTGTGACACGTGACGTATATTAGTTGCTGAAATCCCAGGTTACGTGTGCCATCATGCATGAACACACACGCGCGCGATGTTTGGGGAAGGGAACTTACCGTCATAGACACCAGAGAGCTCGCCCTTCTTGAGCTCAGCCACCAGGTTCTGCACCAACTCCTTGTCGCCGTAGTCGAAGACGGCGCGGGCACCGAGGCTCTTGACCAGGTCGAAGTTGCGGGGCGACGCGGTCGAGACGACCTCGTAGCCGGCGGCGACGGCCAGCTGGATGGCGGCGGTGCCAACGCTGGAGCTGCCGCCCCAGACCAGGACGGTCTTGCCGTTCTTGGTGGGGGTGCCGAGCTGGGGCTTGTCGAGACCGAGGTGGTCCGACTGGAAGAGGCCGGCGGCGGCCGTGGACAGGGCCAGGGGCAGGACAACACCCTCTTCGAACGAGATGTTCTCGGGCAGCTTGGCGACGCTGCAGAGGGGCGCCGTCACGATCTCCTGGAAGCCGGCCTGGTCGAGCTTCTTGTTGCCGAGGGCCAGCGAGTGCACGATGACGCGGTCGCCCGTCTTGTAGGTGGACTCGGCCTCGCCGCGGCCGACCTCGATGACCTCGCCGGCGATGTCCTCGCCCAGGACCGTGGGCCACTCGGAGATGAAGGCACCGTAGTCCTGGATCTTCCAGTCGACCGGGTTGACGGCGACGGCCTTGACCTTGATCAGCAGCTCGCCGGCGGCCGGGGAGGCCGAGTCGCGCGAGGCGATCCGGAGCTTCTGGTCCTTGCCATCAAGGAAGGCGGCTTTGTGCTGGTTCACCATCTTGTCGTCGGGGAATGCGTATGTGTATATGTGTGGGTGGGTGTATATATGGTGAGATGAAGAGGTAGTGTACGTCCCCCGAAGAAGGGGTTCACGGCAGGGTATTTATTTGACATCATCGATAGTACAAAACACGGCCTCCCCCCTCCCCCCCTCCCCTCCTCCACCCTTTCTCTATTCTTGTAGGTTCGGGGATGTTCCGCAGTCGGGTATGCAATGTACATGTAGCGATGCACTTAAATCCGCATCCTGGAGGCGGGTGCTACGGAGGCCAAAAAAGGAGCGGGGCTTAGAACTTTGCGGCGCGCGTCCTGCATCTGTCATTGCTACTTCATATGGACCACCATGCCATGATTCGTTTGCCATTCCTCCGAGAGGGGGCCAAGTAGCAGGCCAGGGGACGATCTGCCTTTGCGCTACCATCCATGTAATAAAGTGTCATACCTATATACTGTATTAATCAGCTTGCTCTATCCACGTACTGTAAGATGTACAGTATACCCAAGTACTGTGGCTAGCAGTTGCCACGTTGAAGGGATCCGCCGCCATTCTCGGGCTACGAAGCTTGATCTAGAATGCACCCCCGATTGACCGCTCCTGGTCCTTAGATCGCATTAGGTTAATGAGAACACCGGGCCTCTAGGTAGACTCGGGAAAAAATCACATCTAGTGGTACTATACTATCGACGTTAGAACGTTGGACGTTGAACATTAATGCAAGCAATCAGGCCGAGGCTGGTCCGTCGTAATCCCTGCTTAGTCCTGCTGAAGAAATAAGTACCGCGCAAATGCCGAGGCACACCCTCCCTACATGACAGGCAAATCGTTCAGATTTATAAGCCGTATGAATGAGAAAACGTCAATCCGTCTGTCTGTGCGAGCAGCCAGCCTGATTGTCAAGCCCCTGAAAGATTACAGCCCGGAGGTAAGCATCATGTCATTCTCGCCAAGCATTTGCACTGTCTTATCCTCGCTATTGCCCGGCGTTTACGGACCTACGACCAGTACTATGTACGGCATGCTCACGTTAGCATTGGCGGGATTTAGATGCGATCTGCTCCGTAATCGCCGGGAGGAAGTTCGAATCGTGTTTACTGTGCCGATGGGAATTCCGAGTGATCATTCTACACAGGAAGGGGGGAGGTTCAAAAAGGAGATGGTAAAAACAAAAACATACAACACCGAGGATTCCCAGGTCGTCACCGACCCTAGTACTAATTCGGCTCTCTGCTGCTTATATATGGGAGAGCGGACGGGATCCCTAGTATTCAGCAGGATGTGGTCGTATGTGAAATAGATTGGCTCTGAGAAAGATTATATTGCTAAATGCTTTGTGTGTTATGGGTATTCAGGCGATGGCTGACTATGTACGTATCAAGGCTTGGTTGGACCTGACTTCATGGAACCCGATATTTCCTATGCGTGGAAGCATGGACTTTCCCCTCTCTGTTATATGCTCTAGATGGCGTTCCTGTTGGAATACATAAGCCATCACTGCTCTGCGTAGTGAGCGTGCCTTAAGTACATCGCAAAGATGCACTGGACCAGTCACATATCTGAATCAGGAACTCGCTCGTTCTCAGGGGATGCTCGACCGGACACCGGGCAGGCTATGACGATAGTTGGGGGGCCTGATCTGGCGGGGGTTTGGGTGCCGTATGCGAGGTATGAAAGCAAGGCATCCTCGGTCTTGGCCTTCAATGCTGAGTCGAACAATCCGACTGGATTATGTGAAGTATCTCCTAGTCCATTGAGACACGGCGAGGTCATCGGCAGCAACCTTTCCCACCCGCACTCTTCTGCAGCATCGCCACCTATTACGTACGGTTAGGAGGTGACTCTTCTGAATTTAAGATCTCGCTACTGACACACAAAGCGATACACCCCTTTCAATAACAGCAGTTGTAGCCACAGCAGTGATCTAGCATCTAGCGGGGCATAGTAGAACTTGTCCTCTGACTCCATCTTGAATCGTGTGTGTAAAATACGGCATTGCTGATGGATGATCTTGAGCCAAGAGTCCCGGATGTAGTCGGCAGGAAGGGATTCCTTGAGCTCGTCAATAGCAGCGAGAAAGTTGAACTTCAGCACAGTAACAGCAGATGTACCCAGAGGCAAGTTACCCGCATCGAAGGGTGCTCCGTTCATGATGGTATGCAACTTGTCGAATCAAGTACTGGGCAGCGTCAATAGCGAAAATAATATCGGGGATCAGAGCCTCTTGTCCTGGTTCCGGGGAGTCTCGTGGGTACAGAAGTGAGATGGTCAAGGAAAATGAGGGGAGTTTGACCAAGCTAAATGCATTATATGCCTCTATCTATGCACATGTCTTGAAAGTTCCAGGCTGGGGTTCTCATCATCGACGGCGTGGAATACGTATCTTAGACATGGACCTGAGGCAATGACTGTTTAGAAGAAAATGGAAGGGTATGTACATTGAGACACTCAGTACCTAGGTAGACACTTGAGCGCATAGATACTATCAAGTTAGTATAAGGTGGTATGCATTTGTTTCGATTGCTTAAGGCAGCTTGAACAAGCAAACGAACCTGTGCAAACACGCCCAGATGGTACACATTTTACCTACCGCTGAACTCCTCGAGCAACTTCTCTTTCCCTTCTAAATCTTTCTCGCCCGCCTTCCGTGGAATATCTGGAGAAACTTCTCCTTTTTTCAATCAACAGACCAAACATACACTTGGCTTCCTTGTCGCTCCTTGCTCACACCCTTCAAGTGCCTAGCTGAGCGCCTTCGCAACCAACAACATGCGGTCCAAACAGGGCCAATCAATTGATTCCATCACCGCAGAGCACTTTGAGCCACTCGTGCGATACCACGAGGAGCGTAAGATCATACCTGGTGACCCCGAGGGTTGGAAGCTGCCGGGATGTGGAAACATCAGCCACTGGGAAGAGGAGCGCCGCCTTCACGTAGGTAGCCATGACTACCACTTTGAGATTAAAGGGGTATCCTTCTTATCTAACACCACTTCTCTAGGAGTATCCCAGGTTCGCAGACAGAAACTTTCGACTCCGTGATACGGAAAAAGCCGAAAACGTCAAGCAGTACTTGGCTAAGATCCACGATCGCGGCATCGACGCCGTGATGGGAATCGGGGAGATCGTGCGCAACACCGAAGAAGAGATGGTTGTCGATCATCATGTCCAAGGCTTCAACGTCAGAGTCATGCAGATGTGCGATGTATCTGTTCTTGACCAAGAAGTCATACCGCAACGCAGCAAGGTCGCGTCGACTAGAGAGTCTGTCTGATCAATTCGTGACCGAGGCCCCTATGGGCCGAGACGTCGAAAACATGCTCATGGCAAAGAGAATGGACAGAGTTGAGACTCCCAAGATGCATATGCATGGGAACGGGACCGAGAACAGGAAGGTGCGATATAAGGCCATGAGAGCTGAAAGCCAGAAGGCCTTTTGGGTTGGGACCTCGCGCAAGGAGCGCGACGCTCTTCGGGATGAAGCACAAAAAGATAATATCCGACATGACCCAGCCCTAGCGCCGCTGATTGCTCAGATTGAGAAGGAAGATAAAAGAAGTCGACCCGGAGACTACTTCCACCAATACATGCGCGACCGAGCTGCAGCAGCAGACGGTAACATCTACGAAAAGCCAAACCACGACATTGTCATCGTGTTGGACAAGGACTCCAGGGTGGTTCTCACCAAGTTCAGCAAGCTGCTCTATTTTCTCTTCCACGGGAAGAGTATGGACAAGGTGGAAGATGCCATACGGAAATGGGCTGCCCTTCCGCCTCTACCTCTTCCCGAGTCGAGCCGACACATGGTCGACGAGATGATCCGGCTCGAGAAACCCCACTTGGATCTGGAGAAAGCCACCACGCTGAAAGAGGTTGAGGAGCGAGTCCAGTGTGTACTACGCTACGGTACCTGGGCGAGTAAGTCAAAAGATCATTCGATATCGCTACATGTTATCTTGTACGAGCTCAGAACACCATCCAGATACTAACTACATACCACCTCGCAGTGAAAGGCCATACCAACCCAGACCGTGTTTTTCAGACAATCGATAGTAGGCTCGCTAGGAGTCTGCCTCGGCGGATACTGTATGATATCCCTTCTCAAGTATTCCCTACCTTTAGAAGGGAGGCTGTGGGCCTAGCCTCGGAAGCTGTTCGTTTCTTGTTCAGCACCATGGCGCCAGACGAATACACCAAGTACCTAGATGTCTACAAAGCACTACAAGAGCATAATCGGGTTCCCTTGTCGGAACCGACCTTCTCAACACTTTTTGCCCTAGGAATCAATTCCCACACGCAGCGACATTCAGACAAGACCGATGTCAAGTTCGGCTTTGCCAGCTTGGTGGGACTTGGCTCCTACGCAGGTAAGGTGACCAAGAGAAGAAGAGGCAGCCATCACTCAACCACTTATTCGGTCAGACATCCAATAGAATATGAATCAGCTAACGATATTCCGTATTGTTTTTAGGCGGAGACTTGTGTTTCCCTCAGCTCGCCTTGAAGCTCGTGTATCAGCCGGGCGACTGCGTTATCTTCCACGGAAGGGAGCTGGAGCACTTTGTCCACGACTGGGACGGGTACCGCATCTTCTTGCTACTCACCAACCATCAGCCTGTGCGCAACTACGCCTACAGGAAGCTCGGGTTGTTGCCGTCGAACCCCAATGACCCGTGGAACGTGGGCGGACATCAGCACTCAGAGGGGAAAGAGACGTCCGAGGCCGACAAAGAAGATGGGGAGGACGACTTGGACCCGACCGACGAAGGGTACTATAGTCCTTGCTGGAAGGAGCCCGTCTCCCCGGAGCCTGAATATGTCACGGAGAGGGAGTGGCAAGGCCCTGCTTTGCTCCCCAGCACCCCTTCGTCGTCGAGTGAGTCCTAGTTCATGCACATAACTCATATCACTTGAGCAACCCCCTTCTTATGGGCGCGTGGGTTGGAAACAAGCCAAGAGATATAATGGATGTCCCCATCTGTAAGCAATGAGTACCAGTTCGCTGGAGCCCCTGCATGTAGAGAAGGATGCACCGCGGCGCAATTGAGTGAGTGGCCGTGTTGGGGCAGTGTTCTATCGCGCCACAAGTAGTGCGCTTCGAGAGGGAACGCATGTAGTAAGCAGATATTGAATAAATACTATAAGAGATGCCAATCTCGAATGAACGCCAAGCAAAACTCTCAGTCCTTCAAATGTTCTGTATTCTCACGGTCAAAGGATATGGAGGAATGAGAAAAGGAAAGGGTCCTCTGATAATTACAGCACCTGCCCAAAGAAATATGGGCGGCACCGGATATAGCGCCGCGGCCAAAACCGCCGACGGCGTGTCCGACTTCAACACACTGTCGTTCGAGGTCCGCATTGGCATCATCGGGGGCATCGTGGTCTTTATTCTCCTGGTCGCGCTGGCCGTCTGGTACCTGGAGCGAAAGCACGCGACGTACGACCACGACCACGATGGCGGCGTCACGGACGCGGGCGGCTTGCACCCGGAGGTGGTGCTGCGCGGGAACCGCAAGGTGACGGGACGCGACGGCGGTGCGGTGAGTGGGCGCAGCGCGCGCGACCTTGAGGCACAGTTTGTCAATGATGTGGTCTTAGGGGCAACGAAACAGCAGCTCCCGCCGAAGAGACCGAGGCCGACGGCCGCGGTAAGGGGTAACCGGCCTCGTCCCTGGCGGCAGGAGTCGTGGGGTGGCTCAACGGTGGTGGCAGCAGGAGGAGACCGAAACAGTCATGTTGGGCGCATTAGTTGAGTTCCCAAAAATGGTTCGGAAATCATCATTTTGTTAGGGGTATGTCAATAAAGACACGCCATGGTGTAATGAGTTGAAGAACCCCATGACCTACGAACATGGAACTTCAGAAGAGCGCCGCACCACCTCGCCCGACCTTGACCAGCCTAAAAGGAGCATCAGAAGCTGATTTCGATCGGCACGAATATTGAAAAGGGGCTAAAAAGGGGGAAAGCCAACGCATAATGTTGAAGATGGAACTGCGGCTCAACCAGAGACTCCGAAGATTCATTGTGCCGTCATAAAGACGAATGACAGGCACGTACTGGCGCGAACTGCAGGTCTGAGCCATTATGAAACGCCACATTTGACACCAACTGACATGTACAAGCCCAATGTAAAAGGGCTCGTATTAGCGCGAGTGTCGGATGGACACGGAAGGATCAAGCGTCAAATCGAACATGAAGCTCTCGGGTGTCAGTGCCAGTTATGGTTCTGGGTGACAAGATAAGACAAGACAAGACAAGACAAGACAAGACAAGACAGGGGCGTCGATCCAGCGAGACGAAAGGTCGGGGCTTACTCACCTAGCCGCCTCCAGGAATTGAGTTTGGCGCGATGAGGTCGGGAACTTGGGACAAGACAGCGCGCGAATCTAAATCTAAGCGCGGCTGCTCTTGTCTCATGACATTTGATAGGCAGGAACGGAACAAGAAAAGTTGATTAAGGTTATATCTAAGCACCTAAATTCGAAAATGGTGTCAAATACTTGTACTTGCTTGGGGTAGTGTATCATTAGTAAGAACCTTGAATGTGGGATTTGATGTCAGATGCCTCAAGTCGTTTGCCATGCTCATTCACACTTATGTCATCATCTTACCCGCATAACTTACAGGGTAGATAACATGCATGTGAATGGGAAGAGTGAAGGAGGAAGGAACCCCTTTCGCCCGTCCCCCTCCTCGGAGTTGCTCGAATTGACGGGTCCACAATTCCCGTAGATGACGGCGCAGCTTTGCCTAGGGACCGAGGGTAACCGATGACAGAACCGACGGTGGCCCCGGGACACCTCTTTGGATATATCCATCTCTCCGCACTCCGCAACATCGGCAACTCTGTTTCTGAACATGGCTCTCCGATTCGGTCGACTTGTTACCGAGAGCCCATCGCGAGTCATTGCGCATCTCTCAGCCCCGAGGTATTTACGCACCAACACGTCGCCAGCTTCTTCCATCTCGGCCGTCCGCCGCCATCTAGCAACAATGGCGTCGTCGTCGTCAGCCCGTTCCCGCATGCAGCGCTGGTTTCCAACCACCTCATCGCCGCTCATCGTTAGCGCACCAATGGACTTTGTCACGAACGCGACCTTAGCGTCCGAAGTGAGCAAAGCCGGCGGTCTAGGTTAGTCGCCCCCACCTCCGTCCCTTTCCCTCCGTGTTCTGTGCTCTCGTCCTCTGGCCCCGGGGCTTTGAGTGAGGTTGTATAAAATGACTGACCCGTTTTATGACGACAGGCTTC
This sequence comes from Apiospora koreana, assembly GCA_017163955.1. NCBI lineage: Eukaryota > Fungi > Ascomycota > Sordariomycetes > Amphisphaeriales > Apiosporaceae > Apiospora > Apiospora koreana. The sequence continues at coordinate 2,388,920 of JAFHKQ010000007.1, read as the reverse complement.
ATCCAAGGCGGCCGTGACTTCACCCCCGGCTGTGCCGCCCTCAAGAAGCTTGACCAGCAACTCGGCCTGGCCCGCCGTCTGCTCTCGGATTTGAAGAGTAGCAGTGAGGACCAAAGTAAGGACATCCTGCCCCTCGGCGTCGGCTTCGTCGCCTTCGCCGCGTCTGTTTCTCACTTCGCCGAGACCACGGTCCCCATCCTGGCGTCGTACCGGCCCGCCGCCGTCTGGCTCTTTGCGCCGCGGCCCGACCAGCCCGGGACCATCGGTGACATGATCCGGGCCCTGAGAGAGTCCTCTTCCGAGAAAGACTGGAATGCCCAGGTCAAGGTCGTGGTTCAAGTCGGCTCTGTCGCCGCGGCACGTGAAGCTATCGTCGGTGGCGCTGATATCATTGTGGCGCAGGGTGTCGATGCTGGGGGACACCAATGGGCCCGCGGCGCCAGCGTCATTAGTCTCGTGCCGGAGATCGCGGATATGGTAGAGCAGACGGCATCAGGTCGCGAGGTGGCGGTCTGGGCGGCGGGCGGGCTGGCTGAGGGTCGTGGCGTGGCGGCGTCGTTAGTCTTAGGGGCTGAAGGGGCAGTGTTGGGGACCAAGGTATGTTTCCATTCCCACTCTATGGTTGGCGGTATCAAGAGCCATCGAGAGGTAACTCCGGCATCTAATTTCATATTCACAGTTCATGGTTGCTGCCGAGTCGGACGCCCAGGATTTCAAGAAACAGACCATCCTGTCTACTTCAGACGGCGGCAAGAACACAGTCAAGTGAGTTTGCTTTACATTATTGACCTTTCTAATTCACCATCACTATCACACCCCTCTATGAGACGCACCAACTATATGGATGCTGTCTAAACCAGTCTATTACTCTAACAGCTGACGACAACAGATCGTATCTACATGATCACGTCCAGGGCAACATGTCCTGGCCCGATCTGTACGACGGCCGTGCCGTAATTCACCCTTCCTATCAGGAGCACGAAGCCGGCGTGCCCCTGGAAGAGAACGCGGCCAAGTTCCAGTCGGCCAAGGACGCCGGCGATGACTCGAAGATGGTCACGTGGTCGTAAGTTGTTTCTAATTCGCCCATGTCTGTCTACATGCCTGCACTATATCTAACAGTAGTCTGTGGGGGTAGTGGCACCGGTGTCGGGCTAATCAAGGAGAGCCTGCCGGCGGCCGAGATGGTGAGGCAGCTGCGGGATAGCGCAACCAAAACCTTGCAAAGGATATCCTCCAGGGTTAAGCTATAGTGTCTAGCGGTCTGAGCGCCCGTTGTCGAGAGGAAACAACCACTGAGGGGAAGGCGACGTATGCATACTCCGTAGAGCAAGTTTCCAAAGGCGACTGAAAACTCGACTGTAGCAGTCTTCGCTTAGGATTCAGTGTTAGCCGAAGCAACACCACGAGTCATACTCAGCCTGTTTGTGGAGTGTTTTGCTGTTTCCTCCATATGGAGTACATATATGCCCTTTCTCTGGTTCAATTAATTTGGCAACGGATGCCGATCTGACCACGACGTAACGGCGGCGGCAAGTATAATGTTATACATGCTCCATGCTGCTATATATTCCGGCCAACGGCTTTTGGGTTCAGCACGCCTTGGTTTATACTAGCAATGCTACCTTATAGCGCCAGCAGTGTTTCAATAATCATTTTAAGGGGACCACACACACATTCGTTCGCCCACTCTCTTTGTGTTCAAGTGCGCGCGACGGCCGTTACGCGGGCTCACCATCTTTCATCCTAGGTATGTGTTGTTGTTACTAGATAACGAGGCGGGCGAATGGAGAAGGCTACGTGCGTGACGACGGGTTGTACTAGCTACACCTCTAGTATTGCACCCGTAACCATTGCGCGAGGCGGACACCAAACTGCCGGGTCGCAACCCTTTCTCGCAAGCATCTACAAATCGGGGCATTGATCTCAAGTTGAGCGAGGCGGCGCAGCAGCACGGAGAAAAAGATAGAAAAGTACTGTACCCTCCTTTTTTTCCTAATTCGTCTGTCTTCTCGGTGAACCGAAATAGAAAGAGAGCCTCATCACGCCACCTGAACGTTAGTCAGTCACATGCCATGCACATCACCACCATCTTTCCATGGTCGTCTATCTCCGTTGGCCCGTGTGTCCGCCTGCGTGTGGCTCACCTATGAAAATGCGTACCATGGTCGGGGGCTGAGAAAGCCCGGACGTCAAGGTGTCAATTGGAATGGAAATGAGGGGACGCCGGACCCTCTCATCTCCGGACACACGTTTTTCGGTTGCACACCTACATCGTGACATTCATCATCAATAGCGAAACTACTCGGGACGATGAGACATGCGGGCGGCTGGCTGTGCAAAACACAGAACGAACGACCTGCCTTCTCCATTACCTCACAGCAACCACAACGGCCATTGATCCCTCTTTTACAGTAAACGGCTTTTCTTGAACCCCCCACCCGAGACGAGACATGCTTGACGACTTATTACAGTTATAGTGGGCGGCAGTGCTGGGGGGCCATTGTGCGCATACCCGTATCGTGCGACATTGTACAGCAGAAACCGCAAATTGTCTGTCATTATATCTGCTGGCTGTTGCACAATAGAGTCCTTTTTCATATGCCACACATCCGCATCCACACCCAAAACACACACAAGATAGACAGAGGAATCGGAGGTGGTGGTCGCTGAATCTTCTCTTCACCGCTGCCTAGTATTCGCACCAGTAGCACGTAGTATATCTGTCGAATTATTGATCTAGGTTGCATATAACAATAATTGCTTATAGCCCTTGGTATCTACTATCCATTCTCTCCAAGATGCCCGATTGAGAAGGTGGTGGCGGGATAGGGCCGCTGCAAGTGGCTGGAGAAGGAACACATTTGGATAATAAGAACCAAGTTTCCAAAGCCAAGATAGATCGCAATCCGCCGGTAACAGAGATAGTACCTAGTAGATGCATGCAGGTGGGCAGGGATTCCCAATTCCTATATCAAGCGCTTTCCCATTTTGACTGCAACTCTGCACGAAGAGCAAATCGCCAGAGAAAACGGCTAAGAAGATAGAAACCCAGGCAGCCAGGCTTGGATGGTATGTATCTGTTCGTCCATGTATCGGAGCAAGACCTCATCCATCGCGGCGCGCACCTTTCTCGTGGGCGAGGAGTGAGGAGGTCACGAAAGGATTCGGCCCACTGTGGCCGGACATTTACTTCGTGGTGGAACTGGAACAATGCCACCTCGCTCAAGGAACGCGATTGCCCAGTCGGCGAGTCGGGCGAGCCTTTATGAAGAAATCTCGACCCAGCAAGCAGATGCATTGCAGATATCAGAAAGTATGCAATGTGCACCTTACCTTTTCCCCGGTCTCCCTTATCCCCGTCTTGTCCATCTGGGCTGGGAGTTACGAGGGCAGATGCGGGACACACCTTGCAACGTGCATTGCTGCACCTTGCTGTTTCTTCACACATACTCCGTAGATATAATAGAAATTCTAGATTTTATATTACTCAAGAGCCCCGTAATGCCAGTTGACACCTTCCTATCCCTTCTTAATCGATATTGCAGCCACATGCCCTGGTCCAATGAGAGGGTCCAGCTTTAATTTTAGGGTGCGCGCTGTTCCTGGGTTGGACCCAAACCAGCGGCAAGCCATCTGCCCTTTTGTGGCGCGGGACATCGTGTGGTTGAACCGGCCTCTTGGCATCCCTTTATGACTATGTAAGGTAGCCTGGCAGGCGATGTCACGCTGTCGAACCACCATTGCTTGTCCATAGTACATAGTAAGACGACGACGACGATCCCAGGGCAGAAGGGGAGGACCCGCCAGGGACTAGCGATAGGTGCTTTTATTTTGGCTTGGCAAGTACTGCTTAATTGCTTGCTTTGCCCAGCCCAACCGAAGAAGAAGGAAAAGGAAAAGAAAGAAGACTCGAAACATGCAGCGTGATCAGACGAACAAATTTGCCCAACGAAAAGAAAGCAACGACGAAAACCCTTTTTCTCATTACCCTCGGTAGTATTATGGATGTTGAGGTGTCCAATGCCGTACAGAAACGTGGTCGTCGCCGGCCATGCGTGTGAAAGCTGAAAAGTATTAGTGGTACTTGAAGTACTTACCGAGCAAGCGAGCGAACCAGCGGACGACCGCGTCTGGGTTCCGGGGGAGAGAGAGGGGAGTCCCGCAGAAGTACAGCCATGTACACAAAGTAAAACGGTAAAATACTGACGGCATGTTGCAGTCGCAAGACATTGAATGCGACGTCGTTCGTTTGTTCATCTCAAATCATCAGCCCAAGCCGATGATGATGTGCAGTGCAATAGTAATCGCCGTACCTGCTTCTTCTTCTCCCTAGTTGACTCAGATGCTTTTTTTCTTTCTCTTTCTCTCTCCCTGACATGCTGGTCGAAAAGGGGGGTTTGTCTTTCTCGGAACATTTGCAGATCGACAGCAGCGGGCACGACTAATGACAGATTACTGGCAGTTGGTAAATGTGCATGTAAGCAAGCCTGCCGGTCAAGATATCTCCGATGGGATGCCAGACGTCCCACACCTTGAGGCAGCGAGTCTGTGCGGCGGAGTCGCGAACAGACAGCCTAATCTCGCCGGGGGGGGGGACGATCCTCACCTCCGGTCGGAAAGAGAGGGGTCACACTTATTTGTCTCTCTTTCAGCATTGATGGGTCTTTTTTTTGACGAAACCGACGATAATTGTTCAGCTCGTAGCCCCTCAGCTCTCCTTTGTACGTCATCCGACCACAGAAAGATTCTCGATGGCTGCTGGTACTTTTTTCTGGCGTCTGGTCAGGTCCAGGGGCAGGATCGGCTGGGGCCGTTTGAAAACATACAGACCGAGATGAAACGAGGGCTGTGGAATAAACCCATCCATGTGATTGTAACCTCTTGCAAGTTCCCGTCCCACGTGCGGCGCATGCGTTGGAGCACGACTACCGCTTGATTCGATGTGCTTGGTGCTTGGTGCTTGGTTTCTGCTTGGTTAGCCGGATGAGGGCTCTTTGGCACATACCGGAGTCGTAATATATTAGTGGATATCTTAGCACTGCATCCTCGCCATTAACACAACCCAAGTCTTCACCCTTCGTACTCCTTTCTTTTTCGATTGGCCGTCCGACAAGCCAGCCAAGGGCCCGGGTGATGCCAGAATAGGCGCTGTGTCATCGTCATTTTCCACTTACGCCAGAACGCGGTGCACGTCGATCAGAATCCACGATGAATATTCAAAATCCACGCTGCTCTCGGTAACCAGTAACAAGTACGTTACACGGTTTCACAACTGGTAATCTCCTTGACTGGTATCTTTATCTTGACGCTGTCGTCTCTGACCGCCTTAACCCAACGTCGCACTTCAGGGTCGCCTGCAACTATGTACTGTATGTACTGCAGCAATCAGCAGCCCTGTAGTTGTAGTACATGGGGTCGGCCATTTGGGTCGCCTAACCCCGCCAACCGATGTCTTTTCGCTCATGATACTCTTCTTGTGTTCCAAATCCCCGCGCATGGCACGTTATGCCCCTCCTTCCCGCTTGCTGATGTGTACGGCATGTCCGATTATGCATCATGCCCTTTTGTTTCATCGTTTATCCTAGAGCTATCCTAAGAGCGACATCCGCCGGCTGCCAACAGGACGGGCGAGCAGACAAGCCCCGTCGTGAAGAGCAGGCTGATCGGAAGGTTTCGCAATCTCTCGTCTGGGCCATCCTCCAATGCGGCTCATCTCGTCAAGCGTGACCCAACGGAGCCTCATTTGGAATTCGGCTGCAGTACCCAAGCCTAGGTTAGGCCATTTGCTAGTGAGTAGTCGCGAGCAGCCCCGCCAAATACAGTTCATCCGATCGACGGCTCCCCTGCACCTGACGAGCAGTCGTGCTGAAGCCTGAGAGGGATCAATTTGCTGTTACGGCAAACGCCTGATCGACCTTGGCTGTCGGTGACTCCCATATGTTGCGCAAAACGAACCTTGACCGGTACCCAATGACATCTTGTGCTTATCTGATCCTGCTGAGAGATGCAGCTTGATTGACTCGAGCGACGGTTCGCATGACCTGAATCTTGACTTGATTTTAGAGAGCGATGCAGGGCTAGACGACGCCAAGCCGGAACTACCATGATAGCTTGGGCCTTAACAATGCTTCGCGCTGACAGCTATTGAATATAGCGGGTATCACAGCTTCTGGAAAGAAGTTCGCAGTAGGCGGTATCACATAGGTTGGATACCTTTGTCGTGGAATTAGCGCCTCTCGCAATAACACTAGCGTGCGTATAGTACGCACGATACAGGAACACTAGTAGCGCCGTCTTTTCTATGTTGAGATAGCGGGAGAATTCCGATAACTTGTACGATATCAACGCAAGTAGGGGACGATCTGAGGTCAGTTAAATTCTCATCAATGGAAAAGTATCAGCATCCACCTCCGACGTTGCAGATGTTGTTGAAGCTGAAGGTAACGGGATACTGCGCTTCGAATTGACGGTATCTCTATCGGACGATTTGTAGCACACGGTAGTATAGCAAGCCGTTGCTGGTGAGACAAACGTGATCAGACGAAACCTGTAAATAGCTGTAATACCCAATACTGCACTATGTTAGGGCGCCGTGGGCGCCGTTTCCACGATAGGAAGCGGCCACGGTAGTACCTCTAAGGTCTGGTCTCCGGACGGCATTGCCGTCTTGCCGAAGAGTACAAGCTAGGAAGGAATAGGAGAAGACTGTTTGTCTGCACGCCAAGGTATGCCGGAGCCAACAGATCTCCATCCAGCATACATGTCATACCATGACAGATAAGATCTTCGGAGTCAGACTTGAAACGCGGGTTGGGGAATTTTTGGCGGCAGATCTGAGATAAAGCAAGATCCAGTTGCCCACCATGTTTCGGGTCACAGAACGTAGAAGCCATGAAGGAAGCCCCGAGGAGAAATGCCCTCGAGATGTCTCTCTCTCTCTCTCTCCATTGTCGGACGTTCCGACTCGGAACCAGCTTCTTGCTTCGCGGCTTCCGTGGGCCTGGATCAACAAAGGTTGTGAAAGTGATCTGTTTTTCTATCCAACGAAAGACTCTTGGACGCCCCGCATCATTCAGAATTGGAGAGAGACGCCACGGAGAGAGGGGCAGAGCTGCAAAAATTTAGTCATGTTTCTGTACGAGACACCCATATGACCGGTCAAGTGGTATTGATCGCATTTCTCCTGTGTTGTAGGTAGCGTTAGGCAACTTGTCAGATTTCGACAATCTTCCCGAACCCCCCCACTATTCAGTGGTTCTCTCACAGGGCACAGGGGTCTATACAGACTTGGATGCACGCCCTTAATCACTGCCTAACTCGGTGGTGCATGGTATGCAGTACAACATCAGTTACACTGGAAAAGTATTGTGTATCGCTGTGAGGAATCTAGGGCATTGAAGGTAGTGATTCTGCGGGGTTGCTGGAAGGGTTTTGGCGACTGACAACTCACAAAAGGCACGGGCTCTAGCCTGCTAGCGTCTTCAACACCCCAAGGCATCTCAAGGCCTTACTTGGCACGCGGTAGCATAAGAGGCATTTTAGAGCTGAAGAGATCGGCAGCTCGACGTTCTCCGGACTCCGAATTCGAGCTTGGGATGTGAGCTTGGGACTGCTGTGCTTTAGCTGACAGACAACTGTTCAGGCGGGGGTTACCAGGTCGGAGCGGACAATGCATTTTGTCGTTGCAGATGCATATCAAGGACACCTGCCAGCTGCAGGCCAGATGCTTGCTTGTCATAGCCACAACGCAGCAGACTTGTTTGAAGCTTGCTGTTTCTTTGACTGGTCCCTGATTGCTGGACCAGCTTCCGATTTGCTGAGCGCGGAGGACAGAAGCACCCACAGACACTGTTGGAGCTAATGTCGACGTCTTTCAAGGGGACTTGACATGCAACCCTTGTTGAACACTGAGCTCGATGTTGTTTGGGTGGGGGATATATGTATGAGTATAACTGAGAGGCGCACACACCTTGACACCTGGATGATGTGATGGCGTTGCATACGAAATACATACAGGTCGAGTCGGTTCTGGCAAGGTTAGGAGGTACACACATTGCTTTTTGACTTGCAGCGCGACTTGTAAGTCTCGTCCCGCTCCGCAAAGGTGGGGTGGACTTTGCTCCGCAATAGCGTGGTATGTAGGTTATAGAATGGAAGGAATTCGGAAGGCTGACCGCACTGCCACAGGCTGACAGGCTGACAGGCTGACAGTGACGTTCCAAGTGATGACTCGTAATGCATTCCTACATCTTACAGGATTTATGACGACAGGCACTGTAAATAGACAGCTGCAGCTGGCGTCGACAAATAGCATAGGTATACGAACAGCACTCTGATCTGACCATGATGGTGTGAGTGGTGGACAGACCCTCCACTACGAACAGCCACAAACAGCCATCATGCGGGGGCCGATGCGGCCCGTACCCTATGGATGGAGCTGGTTTGCGCTCTGTCCTCGGCATCGTATGTATGTATGGGTAGGTGATGAGGAAGTCTCTGGCTTGTTTCTTGAGTTAGGTTAATAAGTACTCGAATGCCTTCTACCAATAAGAATGAATATCTGGTGCATTTGATTAACACGATCAAATGCACGACTCGAACACCAAATCAAGCCATCGTATTCCAAGATATCTGCAATCCACCTTGGACAGAGTTCATGTCGTCTGAAGCATCCACTGCATAAGACTCTGTAGCATAACACGCATATAGCCATAGCCATATACAGGATGAAATTACAGCTGAGGTGCCCATCAGGGAAACCCTAGGATGAGTTGCTTTTGACCAACTCTGATTTATTATTAGTGAATCCAACTCAACTGAATTCAACTAGTTTAAGAACAAGCAACGCCTGAAGATTTTTGCTTCAGGGGTTACCAACTTCCAACCCCATCTGATTGCCAGAAACGGCAACAACTTCGTCTCTAGAGCCCGGTCGCGCGACCTGTTATTCAGGACAATTCTTTTCCATCTGCGTCTACACGCATCGGTCCAGATGCATGAATTGCGCCGAATATACACGTGGTGAAAAGTATGCCTATGGACCTAGGCAAACCTCACTTGAATCGTACTACAGGTATGGTGGCGATAATATAGCTCCGCTGGTCCCGGCTGCCACGTGCGAACTGTCAGTCTATAAGCCCGTGCTAATAATAAATCACACAGCCATCGGCGTCGAATGACCGTGTCTATCGTCGACCTTGATTTTATACAGAGGGTGATTGCTACCACCTTACCTTACCTCACTGCTGCCGGAATAGAATCAATGAGGGCAGAGGGTGCTTCTTTCCCCCAAATCTCAGTGGCGCCAGGCCAGGTCTGCGCTCGGAGCCCTTGCGCTAGGGTCTCTTCCTCTCGACCTTGGGCGTGTTAGTCCTCAGCCGATCCCTTAGATGAAAGTCCGTGGCCTTTCACGAATCATGTAGCTGCATCCCATCCCATCCCCTTTCTTTTCTTAGATGCCTTCCTTGCCGGAAGATGCGTGAAGATGAACTCAATCGCACAAACTTCCGTTGTAGCGCAGATGTCAAAATTGCCTTACGACGTCGATGCATTCATTGCCTACTTACCTTACGACTGACGTGGTTGACCCGAGCACATGCCAGCTCCCACTTCGGCCGTCACGAAAGCCGGGGCAGATGACTCCATGCCGCTTGCAAAGTCCGAAAGACGTGAAAGGGGCTTTCTGCCGATATGGGACGTTTCCAGATTGGGGGTTGAGATTGTGCTTGAGTTTGTATAGCCTTCTTTTTGGGCCAGCATTTCACGATACCATGGTCCACCCACCTGGACAGCGACTCCCAAAGGAGTCAGGACTGATCGCCCGGCTCTCTCTGACTAGACTACCGCTTGTTGTCTGTCGCCCACTTGCTCGCCCGGCTTACAGTGCACTGGTGACTGGACATCATCTTGGATTGACGCAATGCGTATAATTAGTTGCACACGCCGCATCACGAGATCTTCCTGTTTGCTGACCTAATGTTTGCTTTTGTTCCACCTGGGATCCGGCGAGCCCTATCAACTGCTTCTACGTGCGCTTCCTATAGTGAATACCCTCCCTTATCTGCGCCGCCGAGCCTTACAGTCTTCGTTGGAGAAGAAAACCCCCCTCCCAACGAAAAGAAGGAAACCCATAATTTCATGGCCGGGGATTAGAGAACATCGAGACCCCGGCTTCTGCTAATCAAGTCGTGGAGGGGGTACATGCGAGTGAAGGAGTATCTCCAAGTACAGGTCGAAGGTACATCCTTGGAGTCTTGGAGTGTCATGAACAGGGGCCCCTGGCAAGCGCATAGAGACCATCTCTTTTCTCTTCTGCACGTACCCCACCTTCTCACAGTAGCCTGCCTCCACCCTCGCAAGCCTGGCTGCTGGCTGCTGGTCACTTCTTTTTTTTGCTGGCCGTTGCAGGCGGTGCCCTCCCAACTAGGTTCTTCATTACTGAGCTGGGCATACTGGTCGTGGGCTAGACACGGGGGGGATTGGATGCTTGGATGCTTGGCCCACGGCAGGGCCTGAGAGCCATGCGTGCAGCGAGGGTCGAGATGCACGATTCTATGCGGTAGTGTCGTAGTGTCGTAGTCTGGGGGGAGAAGAGGAACGGCCTCGAAATGAAATAATATCCCATTGGAGTCCCCAAAATTTCCCTTTTCCACCAGATCGCCTGGAATGATTCCTTATACTGACTGCCGCCTGCCGCCTGCCGCCTCTCTCTCCCTTTCCCTCCCACTCCATTCCCCTGGTTGCTTTCCAGTCCGCCGCCCAGTTAATAAAGTCTTTATCCTCTGCGACGTTGACTTTTATGCGCTCACCAGCCCGAACTTAGTCGCAAATTTACTTTGACGTCTCTTTGTTTTTCTCTCACGACTCGAACGACGTTATTTTTTCCCTCTTCCACCCGCTAGGAAGTGGCGCAGTAGCCCGAAGATTACGAAAGGAAGCACCGGATTCGCAGGTCATTTTGTAACCTATCAACTTGTAACGGGCTTCGACGCAACTAGGCGCACACTCACACGACCAACCGGTTCCCTGAAGAAGAAGGCGAGCACCGAGTTTAGTAATACCCACGACGTCGAAGGAAGAGGACGTCTTGTGTGTACGGAGTAATCTGATTGGCCTCGCTCCTCACCTGCATCCAACAGCCAGCATCATCGCACATCGCATCGCAGCGCATCCCTACTTTTTAACCACTCCAACCTTGGGACGCCTATTTTTCTCGAACCGACCCAAAACTGGGACTGGCACCGGACCTGCGCTAGATCCTGCTTTTCACCAATTCCAGGAGACCCTTTTTTTAATTTGTACTATCCATCAATTGGACAAGAAAAAAAGAACCTTGGAAGGAAAGGGACAATTAGCCAGGCACAAGCACTCACTCACTGCACGTACTGCACTTGCATCTCCAAAAAGTACCTGGGTTGCCAACACACTATACACACACACACCACTACAGGAGGTGTCAGAACAGCGTCGGGCCATTTTCCCTCTGGACGGAATTGACGAATAAGCTCAAGCTTCTCTCCGACGACAAGCCACAACGACAAGGCGACAAGCTTCAATCATCCCGTCAGACTGTCTCACTCACTCGGGTTCCTTAGCAGCAAAAAAGAACAAAAGCAAACCGTTCGGCGAAACGAAGCTTATAAACGCGATGCGCCACCTTTTCGAGACTTTGGACTACCAGCATTAAGGATACCACCTTTTGAAACAGACCCCGGGGTACGCAAACCACCTGCGACATAACTTTCCCAAGAAACCACCGCCCCCAACCCTGCAACACCCAAGTTCCTCGACGGGTCTGGATTACCCAACCGGATACCATTTACTACATTAACATTACTGTCACTGTACCTGCTGTACCGTCGCGTACCAGCATACAAGGCAGCTTCTTTTTCTTTTAAACTCAACCCTTGCGCCATCCACCTAATTCTTTAGGTACCTGGCCACATGTTTAGTCGATCGTCGAAAACACACGGTCTTGCAAAGGAGCAGAGGGCCCGGGACGCACAGGTCTCCAACCTGCTTGAGCTCGGTTTATCCAACAACAAGTCGTCTGACTCCCGTTCCTTCCGCTCGCTGAGTTCTTTCAAGAAGAGACAACCGAAACAACCACAACATCCAGTCCCTCCAAGGGACGATTGGGATACTTATTCAACTACTTCCTTTCCCGAAAAGAGTGAGTCACTTCCGGCGCACCCTGGGTTTTATGCCACCGGGCCACTGAAAGAGCTGGCGCAAAGCACGAAATCGCTAGGCTGAGCCACCACGCCAGCGCGTGGACACTAGAAGTCTGGTAGAAAGCGCCCCGGCCTCTGCCCAACGCTCCGTCGTCAGTGCGACCAGACACCAATGACTAACTTGGTGACTTGTGCTAGACCATTCTATTGCCGCCGGCAACATCCACGGCTCCCCGCGCCGAACGCCGTCACTTCGATCTAACGCAGCAGCCTCCGTGTCCTCGCGGGACACGGTTCGTGCGGGCAGCAATATGTCGGGTATGATGAGTGCGGACCGGAGTCGCAATCGCAGGGAGCGGACCTTCGTAGGGAGCGAGTGTTCAGTCTGTGAGGAGCCTTTAGAACACACCCTCCGGGGCGAGCGAATCCTGCAGTTCCAATGCTCGCACGTCTCCCATGAGGCCTGCTTCTATGAGTTCATTCGCGAGTTCGAGTCACAGTATTGCCCCTCGTGCAATGCGCCGCTGCACCTTGACACGAGTCGTGGGGGCAATGTGTTGGATATCGGTAAGGCCAAATCCGCTGCTTACAATGCGAGCCAAGTTTCTGATGGGCCTGTCCACTCTGTAGAGAAAATCACCAACATGGTACGATCCGCCTCTACCAGCGACTCCCGATCGCAACACACACCTACACCAACAGGTGGGGCCTGGGATGACCCCCCAGTGCCGTCTAGTCGAGGCCCGCAGTCGAGCGGAGGCCAGAGTGTAACCAGGGGCAGCCACCGAGACCCCCGAGACCCCCGAGACAACCGGGACAACCGGGACAATCGAGACAGCCGAGACAGAGATAGCCGTGAGGCGCCGCCCTCAGAACGATATACAACAGGCTCGCGCCATGCCCGTAGCGACAGTGAAGCTACTGGTGCCGCTTCCTCTACCGGATATGCCGAGACCGCCCAGAGCGGCCCCTCGCGCCGCCATGACTATGATTTGCAGGCAATGGAAACCACACCAGGAAGCCCGCGCACAATGACGCGAAACCCTATCCCTCCGCCTACCGTCACAGTACGATCCGAGTTCCCTACCATCAACAAGTCCCGGCAACAACAAACCCTCACCTGCTTGGTGACGGTTGAAGTTCCGGACAACAAATGGAGGCCCGATCCGGAAGACCTTGGCTCTGTAGTCCCGATGCCTCCACCGCGGATCGAAGACGCTTTCCCGCAGAGGCCGCCTTCCCCCGCAAGGAGTAACAAACCCCGATTCTATCCTTACGAGCCCCCGGAAGTGCTCGAGGAGATGACGGAGAACCTACGAAATCGTGTTGATAACTGGCATGGCTTGGACTTCAACAGGTAAGGATATGACGGTTCATGGAGTATATGCTCATTCTTGCTAATCAACTCATAGGTTTGGCAAACTCCGACTTTATGGCACATTACGAGTCGGCAAGGACAAGGTCTCGTGGCAGGAACTTGAGTGTTTCTTGTTTGCTGAGATGCTTATCTGTGTGAAAGAGAAGAAGATCCCGTCAGCAGCGCACCAATGGGATGAGAACGGCAATCCTAAGAAAGCGACTCGATGCACTCTGAAAGGCTCTATCCTGATCAAGAAGCATCTCAACGAGGTCACTGAGACTGGAAATGGTAGGTTTGGTCAGCCGGACAGTTCAGAGCGACGCACAAAGCTGACACAGCCCCCAGTAGATGAGAACGTCCTCACACTGAGTCTTTCTGTGTCCGAGCTGCCCTCGTTCCATCTTAGGTTCGAGAACAGGAACCAGCTCAAGCTTTGGCAGCAGGCACTGCTTGACCTGAACGCCACAGAAGTATCACCAGTCAGGAGTCCCGATTTCGACCGAGCCGAAACATCCGAGACGGATGAAGACGACTGGGGTCGTTCCCAACGCCCGCAACGCGTCTCATCCCAGGCATCGTCATGGGGCGGTCCCAAGTCAAGCACCACGGCTCCCACCGAATACACAAACTTTGTGAAGAGCCCGTTGTTCTCCACTGTACACGTACCTATCGACGTGGTGGTGGTGGTGCCGATCTCGTCATCGATGCAAGGAGTCAAGATCAACCTGGTTCGAGATGCGCTCAAGTTTATGGTGGGCAACCTTGGCGAGCGTGATCGCATGGGTCTGGTGACCTTCGGCTCGGGAGGTGGTGGTGTGCCAATTGTTGGTATGACCACCAAAGCATGGCATGGGTGGAACAACGTGCTAGCATCCATCAGACCCGTTGGGCAGAAGAGCCACCGTGCAGATGTGGTTGAGGGTGCCAACGTTGCCATGGATTTGTTGATGCAGCGCAAGTACAACAACCCTATCGCATCCATTATGCTTATCAGTGATGCATCGACATCCGACGCCGACAGCGTCGACTTTGTGGTATCTCGGGCTGAAGCCGCTAAGATCAGCATTCACTCGTTTGGCCTCGGCATGACGCACAAGCCCGATACCATGATTGAGTTGTCTACAAGGACAAAGGCGTCGTACACGTACGTCAAGGACTGGATGATGCTTCGCGAATGCTTGGCTGGCTGCTTGGGTTCCATGCAGACTTTGTCGCATCAGAATGTAAAGCTCAGGCTCAAGCTTCCCGAAGGCTCGCCCGCCAAATTCCACAAGATCAGCGGTGCTCTTCAAATCACCAAGAGGGCCACTGGGCGTGATGCGGAAGCGTCGCTTGGTGATCTCCGATTCGGTGACAAGAGGGACATTCTTGTGCAGCTGGTTATCCTTCCCGACACCGCCTCGCAGGACCAACTCCCGCAGGACCCGTGGGAGACAATTGTATCTGGCTTGGAAGCCCTGGGCGGGCCAATGGACCAAGAAGACCAACGTACTCTTTCGGTTGAAGAGCTGCCTCTGCTGCAAGCAGACCTGGTGTGGGGTGATATCCTGCGAGAAGGCAGCATAATACATCTGCCACGACCCTCGCTTCTGGCCATCACGATGCTTCCTCCCACGGCCGACCAGAAGAAGTCGTCATGGCAGAACGCCCCTCCGATTCCTCCTCATCCGAACATTGTCCAACGTCGTATGGAACTCCTCACCTCGGACATGCTCACGAGAGCATTGACGCTGGTGTCCCGAGGGCAGCACGATCGCGCCCATACCCTTCTGAACGAGACCAGGACCATCCTTCGAGGTCTCGGCAAGGGTGGATTGCCACCGGTCCCCCCGCCACCTCTACCTGGACAAAAATCAAACCCGTCCACTCCGCACGGAGGCCCGGACGGCTCTCCCACCTCTGCGACGCCCGACCGAAAGCACAGCCCCTCGCCAACGGCTTCTGCGACGTCTTCGGCAGCCAACGGTTACCCGCCACCGCTCTCTCGATCTCGGTCCAATGACGCCCTGACGCTCCGCAACACGGTGGGTATCGATTCCCACACGGTGTCTGCGCTCGACGCCGAGCTCGAAGCCAGCCTGGAGTGGATCAACCACCCTGCCGTCTTTAGCCGCGACAGCCGCAAAGCAGTGCTCCAAGCCATTGGCGTCATCAGCAGCCAACGGGCCTACACGTTCCGCACGCCCATTGAAAGCCTGTGGGCCGCTCGGATCGGCGGAGTCAAGAAGCTGACGGACAAGAGCCGCGAGTGGCGTGATGATGCCGGCGGAGAGGGCATCGTCGAAGAGCCTTGATCCAGTTTCACCACTTCTTTCTTTTCGAACTATATTTTTATCGTTTCAAGGGTTTATGCACGACATGATCATAGACCTACCTATACGACCTTTACGGGAACACGTTATTACCCCTATATCCTTTTATACCTCGTTTCGAGCATGCTGTTGATCGGCACCTTTTTTGGTTCGCCCTTTTTCTCGCATTTTATTCGTTTCTCCTACCTGGTTTTATGTTCTGGTTGCCTCTGCCAGCCGTCTGTATCTGGGGGCTTCGTTGCTATTTCTGGTCAGAATCATATGATACCACTTCACGACTTTTTCATACTGCTTGGGTTTTTCTCAATCTTGTTGGCTTGGCTACAGCATAGCGCAGCACGTCTGCTTCCTGACACGGGGAACATTTACAGTTTTCACTTTGATTTGACGGGGAGAGTTAGGGGGATATCTTGAGAAGGTGTTGGGTTTTGGGGGAAGAGGGATTGAGGAAAGGTCAGCCGGCCGGTCGACCATATGGGGCAGGAGGGAGAGGGAAACAAATTGGGGTGTTTGTGGATGAGGTTGGTTGGTTAGGTGTTCCTGTCGAGGGGAGGGCCAGCAAAAACAGCTTTGGCCACGCGCGTCTGGGAGTTGGTTGCATCGAGGGAGAGATGAGCGGGTTTGCCTGTCATTTGCCGGATGTGTACCTGATGTGCAGGTTTTTACGACGTTACATGCCCTGACCACACACACATTTTTCTCCGTATATAGAGAGCTGAAAGATATCTCGATTATATCCCTCCATCATTGCTTGATTTCAGAACGTCTTGCTTGCCTGTGACTGAGTTGTGTCGTGTCTTGTTCGAGTAACATTGATGAAGTGAGCAAGTCGGTGGGGTGATTTGTCGGCACTGGGTACCACCACATCACATGAAATCGGGGCTCACTAGTTGTGGTTATGCAAATGGATATCCATCATCTTCGTATCCCTAGACTCATTTCCCAAGTCACAAAGAGCTGCAGTAGTCTCCAAGCTATGGCGTCAAACATATCCCATCGCCGGCTTTACTTGGCATAGATATTACCTGTCAAGTGGTCGTAGCCATCTGTTTCACGCAGTTAGACCCAATCATGCAATTCAAACGCGCGAGGACTCACCGTAGGAAGCTAAAACCATGAAGGCGCCGCTGCCCTTTGGACGAGGACCTTCGGTAAGGCACCAGATAAGATCCGATGCGGTGGTCTTTTCCGAGGCATTAGTAAACAGCTTATGCGTGTTTACGATGACATCGTCGATGCAGTTCAGCTCATCATATGACATACGCCGCCAAACATCGTACCAGGGATTGTCGCTGCATTCGCAGTCGCCGACTTCCAGAATAACACCAAACTCGTCAGCTTTTCTCACCAAGTTGCATTGTGAAGATACTGGCAAAGACTTACCCGCTTTACTGTAGACCTCGTAAACGAAGTCGAGCTGAGAGTACAACAACGACCCATGGTTCGTTGATGCAGATCCATTGGGCGTCTGTCTCTCGCAAACATGCTTCAGGATGTCTTCAAGCCAGTATTTATCATCGAATTCCCCCTTCTTCTTGATGTCTTCCAAAGCAACAGCCAAGTCGAAGGTTGAGACATATGCCGGGTTGAGACCCGGGTGCCATGTATCGGGATTGTCGATATCCATCGGGCTGTCCTGCGGCTCGGCCAGACTTGCCAGTGTCACCGGAGTCATGATGGTAAACGTGTCGAGTGAAAGGCGGCCACCTTTTGCGATGTAACTAATCAGGTCATCGTCGGTAGATTTTAATTTGGCTTGCTCGAACAAGTCCTGGCCATTTACAAGGTAATCAGCAGAGCCATTCTTACTGGTCAACAACAGCCCAGCCTTCATCTTCTCCCAGCTTGACTGGACCGCGAGGCCGCCATCTATTCCTTGGTTAGAATGGACTTGAATTCGTAATGGGCAAGTCTATGTCGGGTGCTGCCACTTACGGACTCCACGGTACACGCAGGTCAAGAAGTCTACCTGCAGGTAAAGCAGCGATAAGACCGTGTCTTGGTGTCGCTCGATGAGAATGACGCATTGCTTCTTGAGCTCGTCCAACCAGGAGTCGTGGATATAGTATACGGGTAAAGAGTTCCCAAAGTCCTGGATGGCTTTGAAGAAGTTGAATTCCAAAACTGGCACGTTAACGGCCTTGGTGCCAAGAGGCAGGTTTGGTGCCCCAGGCTGTGTACAAGCCATGGTGGTGATGAGTGGGTTGTTCTTTACACACCAAAGAATCTGATGGGTAAGATGAGAAAATACGAATCTCACCAGATTGGTGACGCCGGGTTGATTGGTTTGTACCTGTAGGGTGAGTGAGATATTCGGGTAGGGAAGAGGAAAATGTGAACAACCACTGGAGTCTACCACTGAATTACATGATAGTGTGGAATAATAATAACTGGCAACTCCCACTGAATAAACGGTATATGCCACCACCAGCAATTCGATTTTAGATTGTTGTCTATTCCATTTTTCCCTCCCCCAACCAACAGCCATCCAACCTCAACCCAAACCACGCCAATCATCTACACAATCGACCACACGATGGGCAGCAAGGGACCAAGCGCTCCCATGCCAGGCGTGAAGACGGCAAACACATTATTTTTTAGTCTGGGGCCCGCACTGGAATCAATCAAGGGCGATCTAGATGGCCACGACTGGCACAGTTTGTTGGAGCGCCAGTGCATTCTCAACCTTCATTACGAATACCGTACACCTGCCAACAATGCTGGCACTCAACTGTCGTTGCTGTTCATCCAGCTGCATTTCTTTAACGACATGTACTATCTGATAAGTGTGTTCTTCCCAAATTATTCCGTATTTTGCTTCGAGTGGTACTGACTACATACTTACACTCATCTGAACATTGAACTTAGATGGTCTGGCTGCCCCTGACCCTTCTGTTTGGGAGGCCATTTTCGACTCACTGAGACCTGATGAGCTAAACTCCGTAGATGATGCCTTAGTAGACTGGGAGGCCCTGTTTATTGGCTCAAATCTGCACCAAGACCAAGTTACGGACCAAAACGAAGAAGTTAAGGGAGAGGGCATAGATAATGAGACGCGCCATATCTGTGGTGGAGGGTTTGAACTCGAGTGGAATTGCAGCACAATGACGGTCCATCAGGAGAGGAGAATGACACCGAAGTAGTACAAACTAAAACCCTTCATGTTGGATGATATGCTTGTTAGCCGTGAGAGTGACGCGAAGGAGGAAGGTGCGGACCTGTGCCCTGTGCCCTGTCCTGGTATTTTCCGCCTAAAATTTGAGCAACCAAATTGGAAAGAGCATCTAACTGACTGACCGGAAGGCAAAGCAAGTCGATGGTTGCTCTTGCCAATATTTGATGCCAACTTAGGTACTTCCTTCACCTCCACCTCCACCTCCACCTCCACCCGACCTTCCTCCCAACCAGAACAAAACAACCTTCCTCGTCTCATCCCACATCCCACATCCCACATCCCACCCTGCGTGATGGATTCAGCCGACCCCGACACTTGGCTTCCGGGCGTGGAACCGGCCAATGTCTTCACCTTCAATCTGGCAGCTGCGTTGGAGAGCACTAGACCAGACAATATCCGCGACGAGGAATGGTTCGCCCTGCTGAAGCACCAATGCAAAACCGACCTTCACTTTGGCTACGACAAATTCCCCCAAACCGTGTCGCTGCTGAAGTTCCAGTTGACCTTCGTCGCCGACGTTCATGATCTGATGTGTACGTTCCCACGTATTTGGCACTTAGGTGTATGCTGGACTGATGGATCTGGTTTCTTCCCAGATGGCTGGGCCAACCCTGGCCCCAACCCTTGGACTGAACTACTCGACAAGTTCTTCATCGGCAAACCGAACTCATCGGGCGACCGCTTGATAGACCATAAATTGGCCTTCTCTTGCGCGTTGAGGGGAAAAGACGCAGATGGCCTTGTCACATGTCTCGCTGCAGGCACCAAACCCATCAAGTTCACGTTGAAGGGTAAGCCCAGCTCGATAAAGAAGAATCGCGTGATTAGCCATAGTCACAGAAACTAACCGAACGAGCAGAGGATAGAAATGACTTGACAGCTAAAGGTATGCCTACGGAGGAACCCCACGTGAAGGAAGAGCCATCATCGCAGCGCTCCCTTGAGCCTGGCGGCGAGGTAAGAAAACCCTCCCCCGCCACCGGAAATCAACCACCAGCTAATACCGCCAGCTATTAGTTACGTTATCTAGTGATGAAGAGACTGATTCGCGAAGCGAACTGAGCTTGTTTGAGCTTTGAGAGTCGGCAACCATCGTAGCTACATTGATTTGGGGGCTTCATGGAATCTGAGCCAACGTTCGAGACCGTACAAACGTGAAACAAACAAAGTCTGGAACCATGAAACTTGTGAATGATCAGTGTGACGTCCGTTATCGCCATCTATACAGCTAACTTATGTTATCCCGTCGCCACCCCCGATATTCCATGATTATTGAGGTATCCCTTGGCCACCTAGTTATCCCCCGGCCATATCCTATCGCCAGGTATCCCCGGAATTATCAACAAACTTATCAAGAATTACATCACACCAAAATCACGAGGAAGGAAACATGGGGCTTACGCTTCGACGGTAGATAAATGTCAATGAATGTCAACAATATACGAGCGCACATGGATACCCAAAGTGAAGTGACTACATCTTATTACTATGAAAGTGCAAATCTAAAATAAACATAACTAGCATCCCTACTCCTATTCCTAACTCCAAACAGCCTTCTTTCTTTCTTTCCCCTTCAGAAGAAGTGCTTATGCATTGACCTCAGCAAACCAACTCCTCAACAGCCCAGCCAGCGCCGCAGGCAAGTCCTGCAAATCGTGCACGATGAGGTAGTACTGGAACGGGAACGTATCCAGGAAGGCCTCGGTCTTGACGACCGTCTCGCCGACCTCATTCTTGACAAACTTGACGGACCGCAAGTTGAGGACGCTGTTGTTGGACTCCTTGTTCTGCACCGCCGCCCCGGGCTGTTGCGGGGGCTGGCTCTTGGATCTCACGTCGTCCATGATGATGAACACGATCATGATGCGCTCCTCCATGGCCTCGCGGAGCAGCCGGCGGATCTCGTCGTGCTCATGCGACGGTGTCAGGCCGTCCGAGAGGATGAGGGCGAGCTGCCAGAGGTCTTCGCCGCCGCGGCCTGGGTTCTGGAGGCGCGCGGCGCGGAAGCGGGCGATGGTGTCGCGGACGAGTCCCACGATGTCCGTGTGGTCCTGTTGGAAGCGGAACTGCTGCATCACCTTGGCGCCGGCGTCGTGTGACGCGAACGGCTCCGTGAAGTCGTGCGCCATGAACGTGTGCCCGCCGAAGCCCAGCACGCCGACCTGGCCCACCTCGAGCAACGTCAGAGCGCGTGACACCATGACGAACGACTCGAGTGCCAGCTGGCCCGACGCCGACTCACCCATCGACTTGGAGTCGTCGACGCAGAGGAGGATCTGGTACGAGCGCTTGGTCGGAATGGCCCGGCGCATCCAGATCTTGTCTCGCTTGTACGAAGACGCGATGTAGGGGATGATGCGCTTGATGTTGAGCCGCTTACCGGTGCGGTAGGAACCTGATAGCTTGGTCGATTGGGATGGCGTGAGAATCAGACGCAGCTGCGATGTAAGAGCCAAGGACAGCGGGTTAGTCTTGGCTTGGAAGTCGGTCCATTGTTTCATGGCCTCGTCAAAGTCGCGGAGGTCGGAGACTGGCTCTGTGATGTGGGTTGACGATAATTGCACGGAGGTCTCGTCGACGGATTCTTCGTCTTGGTTCTCGCGGTCGGCTCCATCCATAGGCGGTGTAACTTCGCGGTCGTAATCTCCCTTGCGGGTGGACACACCGGTCCGACCTTCCTCGCGAGTTTCTGCTTTGTCTTGTGCCTCAAGTGGTTCCGTGACATCCATCTTGTCGGCATCGTTAGCGTCATCAGCGGTCTGCTCCTCATCCTCTGGCATGACCCGGCTTTCAGGATCCTCGTTCTCGTCGTCAATTGCCATGGTATCGTCGAAGGGACGTGATTCCTCCTCGGTCGTAGTTCCGATGGCTTGAGTATCAGCTGCCATCTCATCATTTTGCAGATGCTGGAACTCCTTCGGGGCCATCTCGTCGTTATCCTTCTCGGCAATGTCCTTGAACTCTTCGGCTTGCGCTTGCTTGATCTCGCGTTGTTGTCGGTGCCATTTCTCAAGAGCGTCGCCCAGTGCCTTGAAGGGCTGATCGACGGCGGAATCCTGGAGATCGTCTCCCTCGGATTGAGCAGGCTGCTCTTGCGATCTGGCAATATTGCCCTTGTCGCCTGTTGACGTATCCTGATCGGCTGCACTCTCACCCGTCTCCCCACTCTCGCGTTGGGCGGTGTTGTCCTGGGCTGTGTCCTGGTCCTCGGTCTGGTTGGCATCCTGGTCTTGGCCACCATTGATGAGATCGCTGGGCGCGACGTTGTCGTTGTTGGGATTTCCCTTGTCGTATGAGGGGTTCTCCTTGTCTTCGGGCTCTTCGGGCTGTTCTTCTGGGTTGTCACCCATCTCCTCATCAGCCTCACCTTCGGCGTTGTCATCCTCTGATTTCTCGGCCGCATCTTCATCCTCCTTTTGCTCATCTGCAGGCGCAGTGGCATCTGCAGCATCGCCATCCTCACTTCCCATATCACTATCATCTGCCTTGTCTTCGGCCTTCTCATCTGTGTCTTTCTCTTCAACATCGGAGAGCTCGTCAAGATTATCGTCACCGATGGAGGACATGTCGTCGTCGTCGTCCTTGCCATCGAGGTCCATATCGTCGGGCAGCGCGAGGGCATCTTGCTCCTCGACGTTCTGGTCTTGTCGGTTTGGCTCCTCGAATTGAACATCCTCCTCTTGTTCGGCACCAAGCTCCTCCTCTTCCTCGGCATCTTGTTCGCCATCATCACCTTCCTCTTCGGCCTTGCTCTTGTCCTTCTCAGCTTTGTCATCGGCAGCTGTTTGTTCGTCCTTCTTCTGCTTTCCATTAGTGTTTTCGCCCTCCTGCTCCTTCTCGGCGTCATCCTCCTTTTCACCATCCCACATCTTTTCGTCAACAGTGTTCGGATCCAGATCGTCGACGTCGCCAGTTTCCTCATCCATCTCATCGTTTTCGTCTTCATCTCCGGATTTAGATTCCTTGTCGTCGTCGTCTTCACCGGCAACACTGCCCATCTCGCCCTCGAGCTCTCCGTCGGCCATATCAACAGCGTCTTTCTCGTCCTCGATCTCTTCTTGCTTGGGTTCGTGCTTCTCCTGTGCCAATTCAGACAGGTCTTCGTCGGGCTGGATATCCTTGCTAATATCCTCGGCACCCTCTCCTTCTCCAAGACCGGTGCCACTCTCCATCTTACCAGCACCTTCGGATTTCTCGTCTGACTGCTCCTGCGGCGTGCAGAAACCTTGTCCTGCTAACTGCACGAAATTCTTGCTCAGACTGTATGCAATGTGAGAAGTGCTGTGGTTAAGTTTGCCGTAAGTCGTGACAGCGTGCTGGCATATGGTGTTGTACTGCTTGACAATAGGGTAAGAGGCAGCCAGTAACGATCTGGCCAGCTGGTTCACGTGGCCATCTTCGAGATTGAGTTGAAGCAATATGGAAAGAACGCGATCCAGAGTCGTCTGGATCTTCTCCAGGTGGAGGGACTTCAAAGAGGCAACCATCGCCTCATCGGACAGTGTCAGCCAGGCCGATTCTTCGGTTGATGTGGGAATCTTGGTCATCGCTTTGTTGAACTGCTCGACAGCAACTAGCATACTGTCGGTCAGGTTCTTGACAGCAGGCAGCAGAGACTTCTCGAGCGACTGGCTCTTGTTATGGATCTGAAGTGGCTGCGCATCGACGTCTGTCCACAACTGGATCTGCTCAAAGATGAAAGCAAGGTCAGGGCGCGCCTTTCCTAACTCTGTCATGCTCTGTTTGATCTCCGCCAAGCAGCTTGCAATTGCACGCTCAGTCTTGAGATCAGTATCGGATAGAAGATATCGAGGGAGAGAATCCTCAGGCTTATCCGCGATTACGGTTGCGAGTGCTCCACGACAAGACTTCAGCTTATTCATAACTTGGCTGTTGTCGATACTACCAAACTTAGCATGGATTTGGACAAGCTGTGTAGCGACATCGAGAATCTGGATAGCCCATGTGGCTGCAGCGGAGACGTTGGTAATTTCGGATTGCTTCTGCAGATGATCGTCGTGTAAGGCCACAATGCTCTCGACTTGCTGAACAGTAGAAGTGAGTCTGTCCAGTCGCTGGTAGGTTGTTGCGAGCATCGTACGCTGCGCCAAGACAACGTGCAGCATCCCCTCGACGAACCCAGTGCTTCTACTGATCTCGGCACCTGTCAAATCCTCCGAGTGAGTCTGGGAAGCACTTCTGACCTGTGGCATCAAATCCAGGAGTTTGTGGAAATAGTACTCAGCGCTGACGCTACCCTCACCCGCGTATGGCTCTAGTCTCGCCAGGATCATTGCCATGGAGTCTTGCTTGGCGAGCGCATCTGTGCCGAGGTTGTAATGGAAGCCCATCTCTCGGAGGTCGCTCAGGACGCCTGCAAAGAGCTTGCGCTTCCGAGTCTTAAGATGCTTGACCATACTAGTGTTCTCTTCGGTCAAGAATGGCGGTGTCTCCTTGCGAAGTTCAGCGGCCGAAGATTCGAGCTCCGAAAGGAAAGAGTTCAGTTCACCGGCAACATCGACACTGGTAGAGGGAGGGCTTCCCATCCTGGTCATTATCTCAACAGTGCGACCAGCGTTGGCAACGCGCTTGAGGTCGATGGTCCACGACGGAATGCTTTGCTGACAGAAGTCAAGCGCCTTGTTGTCCACCTCAGCAGTCTGCATGACAGTATGCCCATTTTGGAGGTTCTGCAGGGTCTCATCCGGAAGACCCCTATCGATGATTGCCTTCATTGGCTGCCCAAGCACGTCTCTGAACTTCCTGACCACTCTGAACAGCTTGTGGTGCGACTTGCGTGCACTTTCCCGCAGGGCTGTGATGTTGGTGTCCTTCCAGCTAGCCAGGAGCAGAACATCCCTCATTTGCTTTTCGATAGGTGTCTTGCCTGATTTGATAGTCTCTTGTACAGGCTGCTCAAATCGAGAGAAGTACGTGATGAAGTTCTGCACTGCGCGGTTGACTGCAGACATAGCCGGCCAGTCCTCAACCAACAGGGTAACCTGTTTCTGTAACTGTTTGAGCAGATTCAAGCGGCTTGCAAACTGGCCGAGCTGAGCCGTTGAGAAGTAGCTCTCCAGTGTTTTGAGCAGGCTGGCAGCATGCTGTTCCAGGTCGCTTCCTGCCTCGGCCATCTCTAATGGCCCAGCAATAACAGCCTGATAGGCGACAAACCACCAGGAGTTGGCGTCATCCTCAAATTTGGCGAGTTCCATATCGAACAGCTTGCCCCAAGTAGAAAGCTCTAGGCGACGCCAGCTGATGAGTAGCTCGGTAAGTCTGTCATATTGGAGTGGTACTCCGTATATCTTGCTTGCCCAGCCTCCATTCTGCCACTCGTAGACAAAGCCATGGAGGCGCTCGACAGGGGTGATCAGCTGAGCCAAGGGCATCGAGTGGACTTGCTCTAGGACATCGTCGCATGCCACAACAACGTCTGCTAATGGCTGCAAGTGGCCGATTTCATCTATGTTCTGCAATTGACGGAAACGAGCCCGAGTATCATTGACCAAACTTACAAGTCTGCGGGCTTCAGGCAGGTTCTCGTTATTGTAAAAGTTGTAGTTTGCGGGGGTCTCGTTGGCGTTGTAATCAGACAGCTTGTCGTGCAGGTTTTGCATGGCAGGAGAGAGTAGAGTGCGGTCAGACCATTCTGACTTCTTATCTCTGGAAGCCTCACGAAGAGCAGAGCTCCAAAGGTTCTTGATGCTCTCAACTGGGGCGAGAGGAGTAAGGAATATGTGGCGATGGAGCCTAGCTAGCTCAATGGCTAGAGCTCGCGCATCACGAACTGGTGCTGGCTTGGCGTTGCCAGTCGATTCAGTGTCGTCATCGAAGGCTGGGAACAACTCATCGAACGCGGCTTGTTCCGCATCTTCTTCATCCTCAAAGCTTCCCTTAAATCGGTACAAGCTCCTCTTCTCCTCTTCAGCTTTGCGGTCGGCCTCGAGCTTGAGACTCCATTGGCCGTAGCAGTAATGGACTGCCTCGAAGACTGCATCACGTAATGAAGGACCGAGAGAGCCAGGACCATCTATAGCAGTGCAAGTGGCAGCATATCTCAGGAGGTCCATTCCTTGCGGCTTCGCCTCCCCCTTGAAAAAGCCCCCTAGGGTACCGTTCATGAATGGTACACATTGAGATAGGGATTTCGAAGCCGACTTGATGTTGTCACCCATGAAGGGTGCCCCTTCACCTAAGGAAAGTCCGATATCCAGGCAGTGAAGTATGTTAATGGCAGGTACACCTAAATCTTCATAGTGGTTAGATTTGGGCAAGGTGAGTCGGGCCACGATCTGCGCGACGTTCTGGCGGATAACCTGCAATTGCTGGGTTGCGACTTCAGATCCAAAGCAGTGTTGGGAAAGCGCGGACAGAATATCAGCACCAAGAACGGCCTTGAGCACGCCATTGAACTCGCCCTGGATAGCACGATGTTCCGACAGTTGGTCTTCACTCGAGGTTGATCGGTAAATAGTCTCGGAGAGAACAGGCTTGTCTCCGAGGACGCGTATCTCCTCTTCGATGAGGCTCCCGCGGAGGTTGTTGGACTGTCCAGTGAAGAAAGCTCCGAATCGCTTTACAGAGGACAACTGTGTGTCAAGGCTGCCCATATGTTCCTCGTAACTCTCCAAGTCAACAAGCGGCCGTAATTGGGGATCATACATCTTGTCAGGGATGTAGAGCTTTACCAACGCCAATGAATATTGTAACCAAGCGTTAGATAGGAGAGCCCGCTCGGTTCGCTTATCTTTCTTGGCAGCAAATAACGAAACCAGAGAAGGAACAAAATGATTTGTGACCATTACTGGAAGGTGACCATTGTCGCCGTATATCTGCATCGATCGCAGCGACTCATAATGTAGCCCCTTCTCGTCGAAACCGACTTGGGCTTCTTGAAGATCCTCCGTCAGCTCCTGTTGCAACGCTTCGAATGCTGCTGCAAAATCGGGACCCAACGTAGTAACTGTACTTCTCATGAGCATAAGTAGCACGTCACCTAGCTTCTCCAAGGAGTCACTCGTTACAGATTCAGAGTTCTTGGAGATCTGACGGGCCAGAACAGGGAGTTCCGACTCCAGCATGGATAACGACTGGAGTGTCGCGGAATCAATCTTGGCGATCTTTGAGGCAACATTGGCTGACAGGCTTTCGGTCCATGGGTGTGCCAGCTCGAACTGCTTCTCATCGGCGATTGGGCGAGACGATTTTGTACCCATGAGATACCCGATTAGTTGCAAGGGTTTGGACGTTGGGGTGGCACTTTGCAGGCGCATTTGCGCAAGTATGGGTAGATCCGAAAGAACGACCATTTCGTCCACAGCTGGCAAGGCCTTTTGCGCGACAAGAGACTCGAGTACAACGAGCTGACGGAGGTATTCAAACTCTTTAGTGAGATTAGGCGGAATGTACTCCTTCTCGTCAACATTAGTGGCGAGCCTTTCAATCTCCGTGTCAAGGCTTTGGATGAGGTCGTCGCAGTTCGGCTCATCATTGCGCACAATGCCATAGACCTGGACCAGGGATGTCATGATTTGAGATAGGTTCTTGGCAGACACCCGAGTGTTCCATTTGACCTTGTCAAACTTGGGTGCCAGTAGCTCGATGCGCTGGATCATCTCACTGGTGGTGGCGTTGGTGATGGGGAGAGGTCTGTAGGCCTTCCACAATGACTCCATACTCAGGCCAGTGCTCAGCTTGAAGCCTGTAATAAAGCTCTCGTTCAAGCCTCTGAGCAAGTATGTAAGAAGTTCGTGCATAACACTGTCTTGCGTTTGATTGATGTAATTTGCCAACGTGTCTGCACCTTGGCCGAGATGGGCCTGGAAACGGGCTTCATCGAACTTCTCAAATGCCTGGGATGACAGGAGGTGGAAAGTTCGCCACCAGTACAGCATCATGCCGCCGAGAACATGGGCTCGCTGCTCCCATGGGCCAGGGTTGTTGATTTGTCCACATAAGAAAGCTTCAAAGGCTTTCAAAGAACCGTCCAAGAACTTGTATGCGCCAACAGTGGAGTCTTTCGACACAGCCGCAATACTTCCCGACAGAGAGGACCTCTGCAGACGATTGAGTAGTGACGGCTGTCGGCCTTGTGCTTCAAGCTCCTGCTCGCGCAATTGCCTCTGGGCTCTGACCAGGTTCAACGATACTTCGTAGCATATACCCAACCACATTGGTAACCCCATATCAGATCCTTGGAGCAACGGTACGATGGTAGAGTTCTGCAAGGGGTGCAAAGGCTGAACAGAACCAAATCCCATTGCGATAGAACCATCCAGAGAACCATGCAGCTTCTGAATAGCGGCATCGATCTCAGTCGTCGCCAGCGAATCTGATGCCAAGAATTGCTCAAGAGGCTCAAGACGGCGATCATAAGTGGTATGAACGCTGTTGGAGTAACTTGAAACTGCGGCGGAATCTCTGTGGAGCATCTTGGTATTGGTAAAGTCGCGATACTGCTCATAGATAGCCATATCGGCCTTGGAAAGACTGTCAGCGGCAATCTGACCAAATGGCAGCTTGTCTTCGCTCGCGTCCAGCAAAAGCGTAGAGTCCAGAGTCTCAAAGCGCCGCAGATTGGACTCGACTTGAGCCATTCGGTGGACATGAGGCGGTGTAGTAACATCGACATGATCAAGGTAAATCTCGATGGCTCGGTTTCGCATGGCTCTTGAGAGCTCGCCGTATCGTGGATCCATGGTCAAGAAAACCCTGAAGTCCGGATGCGGTTCGATGACTCTGGGCTCTCCGTTAGGACCACAGTGCTCATTAATGATCAGGAAACCACCGGGCTCAAGCAGCGAGTTCAATCTGTCTAGCACGGAAGCACTGCAAAGGTTCGCGTTGTCCAACACCAGCCATTCTCCCTTCTGCAGAGCTTTGACGATGATACCATCAAGCCACTCAAACGTAGGGTCGCGGATGCCATTCTCTGCGCACAGAAGCGAGTGCGCCTTATTTACAAGATCGGCGAGCTCTGTGCCAGATTGAATCTGGCTGCGAAGGGACTGGAGCTTCGACGTCAAGTATTGAGAAACATCGGCTCGTTCGTCTCGACTTTCGAGGGCATTGAGTAGGTCGACCGCAGCTTGAGGGGAAGCCTGAGGAACAGTCTTGAGAACGGACTTCCGGACGACCTCTTCGAGTTCCTTCAGGGTTTGGTTGACTTCGCGGAGAGGATCATGTTGTTCAAAGCCGCCAACAAGGTCCATGGCATCGACATCGGCATTCATAGGAAAAACCACAAGCGGCTTGCCGACGAGAGATGCAACATGCTGTAGAAGTGTAGACTTGCCACTTCCGGATGGACCAGCCAGGATGCATGGCAAGTTCTGCTTAATGCATATGAAGAGTGACTCGATCTCATGGAGCCTAACTACTTCATCAATGCACGGAGATGCTGAAAGCTGTACGAGGGGATCACGCTGGAGAAGCGCAAGGCCGGTCTGCAGGACGGTGGAGCTCCTGTTGTGGTACAGCTGGTGATCTTTCGGGGCGGAATCGAATGCATTGGCGAAGAGTTTGTTCACAAATTGTCTGTCATGTACACCACGGAAACGTTGACGGATGACAATATCCAGGAAATCATCGACCTTGGCCGTGGCGAGTAAGGGGTCTTGGGATGTGAGCAGTTGAAGCCAGCGCAGGGTATCTCGTAGATTGAATTCCCAAGGAGCTCCGGAGGCACCGAATGATCTCCGTACAACAACCTCCTCGTCAAGGCTTGAGATGAAGGAGATCAGTTTCTGGACAGTTTCGGTGGGGACATCAGGGTAATTGTGTTGTGCGATCATAAGCAAATCGGTCTCGGTGAAGACATCGGCATAGACGACAATGAAGCGGTTCACGAAGGAGCTTGGTAAGCCCTTTCGACCGCCTCCTTGGTGATGGGGGTTCTGTGCAGCGAAGAGGCGGAAGTTGGGGTGACGCTTGAAAGTCTGGTCAAGCTCTGAGATGTAAACCTCTCCACGATGATCAAGACAAGCGTTCAGACCCTCCAAGACGGATTGCGACGCAAGATTCATCTCGTCTAGAAGGACCCATTCACCACTCTGCATTGCACGCAAGAAGGGAGCGTCCCTCCATGCGAAATGACCAGCTTCAGCACCTTCAATAGGAACATCAGTACCAAACAGGTCCATCAAATCAGTTTGATCTGACAAGTTGATGCGTGTCAGGGGTTGTCCGCAAGCGCGAGCCAAAGCGCTGACTAGAGTTGTCTTGCCCACTCCCGGGCTTCCTTCGAGAAGGATAGGCTTTTGCACCTGGAGTGCTCGGATGACCCTCATAGCGTTCAGCTTCGTAGTTGGTGCATGAAGAGCGAATCCCGTCTCAAAGCCACCATCGTTGGCAGCCCGGGCTATACTGAAATCTCCAATGGTGAGCTTTTCAGCTTCCACTGAGAGCTCCAAGGGTGCTCTGTAAAGTGCGGTAGCATCACGGCCTAGGAGCTCAGTAAGCTTGTCCAAACACTGTTGGCGCTGGCCATCCATGCTTTTAGGGTCCATTGCAATCAGCGCCGAGGGGTTGGCACCCAGTGTATCGATGAAAACGGTAGCAGCTCCGTGGATGACGGCAGAGACGGGACTAATATGGGTGGACTCGTTGATGAACCTTGCCCATACCAAGATGTCTCTGATGGAGAAAGCGGCCGTGGACGTTGAACGGAACTGCTGACCAAACCAATAAGAGAACTTGACAATGCTCTTGGCGAACCCTTGGAATTTTGGCTCGAGTTTGGAGGAGACGATTTGCAGAACATCCTCGTTGGCGGAAAGACCTGGTACCCAGATCTCCGTGAAACGGTTCCTCAACGCCGGGGAAAGCTCTTTCTTGCCAAAGTCACCGCCCGGGTTCATGGTGGCAAAGAACTGGAAACCCTCGGTAGACTCAACAAACGAGTTGTCGATGCCCTTCTCGGCCAAAAGTAAGGTCCGCGAAGGCTCCAGGACGGAGTTGAGTCTTTCCAAGACGGAGTCATCGGCAAGCGAAATCTCATCCAGCAAGAAGTACTGGCCACTTCGCATAGCTTGAACCAGGCTGCCATCTGCCCACTCGAATAGTGCCTTGCTCTTGATCTCGGCAGCTTCAATCTTCTGGCGCATTTCTCCAGGTATCATTTCCAGTTGACTCTTCTCGAGCGCATGGTAACGTTGCATAAGCTCGTCAAGATCGTCCCTCACCTCAAGTTCAAGCGTATGGAAAACTTGAACGAGGTCTTGTCTCAAAGTATCCGCGATAGCACCTCGGTTTCTCACAGGCCGTTGAGATCCAATCAAATCACCTGTTTCTGTGTTTTGATGGGCATTGACGATGTGCAGTTCCTTTCCAAGTGCTTCTGCTAGCAGTTGACAAACTGTCGTTTTACCGCAGCCTGTTTCACCGACGAGGAGCACAGGCTCGTTGTTGGAAAGGGCCTGCGCCACCAAAACATAGAGTCGGCGCATTGCCTGTGTCCAGACGACACCCTGGGTATTCTCGACCGATTGGAGCTGGGTAAGGTACGGAGATCTCCTTGCGCTGTACAGTAGTTGAGGCTCGATTGAGGGCTTGTCTTTCTTCATTGTGCCATCACTGTTCTTGTTGTTGTGGAAGACAGCCTCAATCACATCCTTCACAGCTATACGCTCTTCTTCGTTTCGTACACGTTCAGCGAGAAGCATGAAACCTTGGTTTGCCATCTCCTCTCTGGGCGTAGCGCCGGGGAGCGTTGGAACGCGAGTGTTTGCCCCGCGAAGCGCCCATCGGAACAGATCTCTCAGAGTTGCAAAACTATCCTTGTTCTCGAACAAGCGGTTAGTCTGTCGAAGTCTTGACAGCTCTTTGTAAACCTGGACAATTCTCTTGCAGTCTGATGGCGCCGTGTGCACGCTGCGCTTCTGCAGGATAGTCTCTAGCTCGTCCTCGGGGATATCGTCGTAATGAAGTTCCAGGAAACGATTGCGGAAAGCGCGAGATAAGACCTTACGTCCACCGTAGAGTCCTGGGGGGTTCTGAGTAGCGAAGAGCATGAAGTTCTCATGGGGGCGCACGATCTCCTGAGTTTCAGGGATGAGAAGTTCTCGGTTGTCGTCAAGTAAGCGGTTCAGGGCCTCGAGCACGTCGGTTGGCGCAAGGTTAAGCTCGTCCAGGACGATCCAGTGGCCTTGACGGAGAGCCTGCACTAACAAACCCTCCTGGAAGTGCAGCTTCCCATCGGCGCCGGAGACATATGTACCAAGATACTCCTGAAGATCGGTATGTTCGTGGTTGTTTATACGGACGAACTTGTTGCCACTGTAATTGGCCAGAAACTCAATCATACTGGTTTTTCCTGCTGACGTCGGACCTTGGATGAGGACCGGGAATCGCCGGGTAGATGTCGCGCGAACCAAGTTCAGAAGATTTCTCTCAACCGACGGGGTGATAATATAGTCTTCCCTTTCTCGCGGCGTCTCTTCACCCTGGAGCAGCCAATAGTGTCGATCCTTGTTCTTGTTCTGAAACCGCACGTATTGCTTGCCGTCGCCGGGGTGCTTCGGTTGCTGAGACAGCAATGATTTCGGGTTGCCACGATTCTCAAGCAAATGACGTCGGATCTCAGGCACCAGAATGTCCTCCGACTGCTTGCTCAGCAAAGTGAGAAAGCCCATTGAGAAACCCTCATAGAGAGCACGTCGCAGTCCGTACATAGGAGCAATATCGTTGACATACGTAAGGACTCGGGTCAATGTTCTCAGACTGAAATGGGGAACCTCGTTGGCGCCATCGACGAGGCGCTTCTCCTCTGCGAGGGTTTTGGTCTTTAGATACAAATTCGCAATGTCATCAGCAGCTTGGTCGTCTTTCGAGCTATTGCTTTTCAAGTATGCCTTGATGATAGTGAGCAGATCCTTCTTGTCTTTGTCAGGACTGCTGACGTAGAGCTCTGTGAATCGAGACCTAAGACCGAGTGGTAAATCTCGCTTGCCGATATCTGTGGCGGGATTCATCGCACCGAATATGCGAAACTCAGGGTGGGCAACAACTCGTTCAATCTCACCCGTCTCGGAGAGGAGTAGCGACGGTTCATCGTTCGGGCCAGAGGCGAAAAGATCCGCGATACTCTCTAGGGTATCTGGTGATGCAAGGTTGATCTCATCGAGGAGAACCCAGTCGCCATTTCTCGCCGCCTTGACAATGTTACCTTCCACAAAGGCAAAAGCGAAAGTCCCAGATCCGGCGGAAATCTGTATACCAAACTGATCCAAAGCGCGCGAAAACGCATCCCAACGTGGCTGCAGATTGAGTAGGGACTGCAATTTCGACTCCGTTTTGCGTCTCTTGGCCACAGGCCCATCCTCAGCAGGTGGGTTATCGTTTGCCTGAGCTGACCTGCTCTGTAACTCGGCCAATATCTTGCTGAACATCTTCGGCGCTTCCCGCCAGAGTTTCAGCACTTTCGGCCATTGTCCCTTGGCGATGAATTTGCCGATTTGCTCGATGTACTTCTGGTTCTTGGTAGCAGATATTCCCGTGGTGGCGAACAAATCCTCAAACTCTTCCTTCAGCGGTATCGCCAAAGTCCGAACATTGACTGGTTTGAAGCCTCCCAGCAGATCTCCTACCTCACTCTGCTGGGACAAATTGACAGCCACCAGCTTGTGGCCGAGCAGGTCTGCAAGCTGCTGCACCACGGTCGTCTTTCCGATACCAGTCTCTCCAACAAGAAGGGTTGGTTCCCGGAGCTTGACAGCTACCGCGATCTGTTCGAGCACCCGCTTCGCGTGATTCGTGTTCGCAAAGGTCTTCTTGGTCTTGACGATCCTATTCGCTCGCGGCCTCTTGCTTAACGATACTCGGCCGACTTGAATATCGCGCGGGGTTTCTTCAAATCGCGGGATATGTGCCTGCACGTAATGTTCCCTCATCTGCGGTGCGACATGCATCTCTTCGGCAATGCTGCCTACGATCACTGCCTTTGCCTCCTGACTGGGGATAGAGCCACAGAAGCAGTCGGCGGCTTCCATGAACATGGAATATTTCGTCTCGTCGCCAATTGCTTCTTTGCCAGTCTTGACGCCGGAAGCAATCAGCAGCTGGCTCAAACGCCTGCACCACTTTAGCAAATCTCGGGGAGTAATTGGACGGTCGGCAACAGTTCTGCCACCACCGGAAGCTCTAGTGGGCAGGGTGCAGAGGCGATTGTAGACAGAGATAATCATGGGGGCGTATAATCGTAACAGTGGATAGGTGCCGAGTACCATCTCCTGCAGCTCCGAAGGCTGCGGCATCCTAATAGGTACAGAATGCCAGAATCGCTGGCCAAGCAGGGTTGGAAGGCTTTCATGGCCATACATCCCTTTCGTAGTTCGGACGGTCGCAAAGAGGCGGAAACCACTGGGCGCACGAATTGTCTCCCCACGACTGGGGATAATGAGTTCGCCTCGTTCTACAAGTGGTAGTAAAGTACTCATCACCTCGTTAGGTGCGCGATCTAAGTCTTCGATCAGTACCCAGCGTCCTTCACGGACCGCCGTTGTAAGAACACCAGGTCGCCAGGAGAAAGAGCCAGGTTTGGAGTCGGTCGAGTAGAGACCAATAAGCATCTTCGCATCCGTTTGCTCGTTGAGATGTAAGGTAACCATACTAGACTCCATTCCGAGCTCACGCGCCAACTCGTGCACAGCGGACGTCTTTCCAGATCCCGCCAAACCATGGAGCATCACAGGGCCGAATTCCTGCAGGCTCTGCGTCAAGCATTCCAAGTTGTTCAAGGTGGTTTCTGTGAGAACGAGTGAGGAAGAAGTTTGCGGCGGGCCTTGAGCCCGAGGAAGCAATGTTGCGCCATAACGAACGACAAGCGGTGTCAAGTTTAGGGGTGGGAAGCGGTCGGTCTGGTTATCAGGAATGTCTTTCAATTCCTGTCGAAGATTTTCTATTTCTCTTGCTCTTTGCTTCTCACATAAAGACAAGAAAGTCAAGTCCAACTTCTGGCCGTCAAAATCGGCAACGAGAGGCACCTGCTTCTCAGGGGTATTGGTGCTGTCGCTTCCTCCTTCCACCCGGGGAATATGCTCTTGGATGAGCGCCTCCAGTCGAGAGTCGGAAGCAGACATCAAAATGCAGAATATCCTTATCGCCAGGTATCTCACTGGCGGCTCAGGGTGGTTGAAGAGCGATTGCATCCATGAAGGCTCTACTATTTGCCGATAAGCCTTCTTGTCGAAATTTAGGAGGCGCCATACTGCAACGAGTGCGGGCGTAAGAATAGATGCGGGCGACTTTTCCGTAGAAGGCAGGTTCAGGGAGTTGACCCTGAAGGGCCGCGATCCAGGCTCGGTCGGCGCCGCCGAGGTCTCACTCAGATACTGTTCGAGGAAAACAGATAAGTAAGGAGCGAATGGGAGGATTCTCGCAAACGCATTGATAATTTGGTCCTCTTGGCCCTCTGTCCGAGGTTTGAGGACCCAACGAGCACAGATGTCGGCGAAAACTGTTTCGAAATAGACAAAAACTTGGCTCGTGAATTGGGGTATCAGCGCCGTAGCAGCGACGGCTTCAAGGAAATTCGTGGGGTCGTGACTGCGGATGACTTGCAGTATTTCGGGCGGTAGATGCGTCATGAGCTGCTCATCGGACAGCAGGTATGCCCGGTTAGAGCTGACGTCTATTGTCGCCATGATTGCTGCTTGTATTTTGAAAATAATGTCGATTTGACAACGATATCTTCACTTAATACAGAGCGAGTCTCACTTAGCGGGACGCAGCAGTTCGCGACGGCTCTCGAAAAAAGTTTATCGATAAGTACTTTTTTCTGCCACTTGGTTTTTGGCTCAATGGCAGTTGATGGGTCCCGCTTTGGAACCTTGGTCACTCCAGGTCGGCATGGGAAATCTAGGCGGTGAGACTCAATTGAAGGTACCTGAGAGAAGGTACCCCCAGCCAGCCAGCTTCGCCGAAAGGTGACCCAGCCCGGAGAGCGGGAATTCTGGGCTGCCGGTGGTCGCGACTGCGGTCCAATAGGCCTACTTTGCACAGGGCGAGGTCCCACCCAGCAAGCGGTTGCAGGGAGCTTTGGGACTGGCACGCCAAAAATCTTCGAGTGCGTGCATCACGAAGCTTCGACACCACCTCGACGACGACAACCCACCCGATCTGCTTCGTGCATCACCCCTCTCCTACGAGCCAACCAGCCCACACATCACCGCCCACAATGTCAGTTCCTTGCCGATTCGCAGCCCGAAGCTGCGCCCGTTCGCTCCGAACCCGGGCAGTCATGCGCCCGTCGGTTGCGTTCGCACAGAGGAGGCACGAGTCGACAGAGGCCGCTACCACCACGAGCCCCAAGATCACCACGATTGTCGACCAAATCAGCCAATTGACTCTCCTTGAGACCGCCGACCTTGTCGCTTCTTTGAAGGTAGGCCTTTTCAACCTTTCTGCCCGCCGAATCCGCCACGTACATGTTTAGAAAAACCACAGCAGCTTGCTATGAGCGCATGACACTGCCAAACATCTGCTAGGTCGTTCAATGGCAGTCAAAAATGCCATTTCGGCGAAAGCAATAGCATATGTGCAATTTCCATGTCTCGAAGCTATATTTCGAGGCCGAATAGTCCACAATTCATGATGCTAACTCGCAACTCCTCACAGTCCCGCCTCAACATCCCGGACCTGCCCGTGGGTGGCTTCGCCGCCGCGCCAGCCGCCGCACCCGCCGCCGCCGAGGAGGCCGACGAGCCAGCGCCGGCCGCGCAGGAGAAGACGCTGTTTAGCATCAAGCTGACGGCGTTCGAAGCGGGCTCCAAGCCCAAGGTGATCAAGGAGGTCAAGAACCTGCTCGGCCTGTCCCTCGTCGACTCCAAGAAGTTCGTCGAGTCGGTGCCCAAGATGATGAAGGATAGCGTCCCCAAGGACGAGGCCGAGAAGATCATGGCCACCATGAAGGAGCTGGGCGCCACCGTCGTCATGGAGTAAAGAAGAAGGAAAGGGAAATATAAAATGACAACGACGAACGACTTTACTTCGGATCTTCTTCTATACTTCTCCGGAGTTATGTGATGCGGGAAATATCAGTGCCGTTAAAGGCCGGAATTTACTGGTCGGAGGGACATGACATAGCGGGAGGATGGGTAGTGGACATCGAAAGGTATTATGGATATAGATTCCAGCTTTACCAGTGTCTTATAACGAGAGCGGGGAAGAGAACATGGTACGATAGAAGAAGAAGGGAAGTGTATACATGTAACCTACCTTGTAACAATACACACAAAGATCACCTATATCGCCCCCTATCAAAATCTAGCAGTTGCCATATGCTCAACTTCGTAGCAACTATCAACGAACATCCGTAAGTCAACTGTCTAGAAACAATTATTCATTGTCACAGTGAAACACAAAAATAGTGCCATTTGCCATGGGATCACCAAGAACTCATCGAGTGTGCAGCAACATCCAAAGCAGAGCAAAATGGACCAAGGTTGTTCAATAACATGTTGCCCAGAGGACAATGTCGAATACCTGAATAAGGCTCAAGCTACTATTAAGCTGTTTAAACTAAGTCGTTCAAACTTGCAGGTTTGACAGAAGTGTTCCGATCCAATACCGAGTATCCAGGCGGATATAACCGTTTCTGTAAAGGGGTATCATGGCAACAGCTGCCTCGAATGCTGCAGCGTAGAACTTTGCCAGAAAATGATAGTGTCTCCTGTGGCCTCAATGGTTTGAAACCTCCTCAACTGAACAGCCTTGAAAAGGCCGTCCCCTTCCAAACCAAGCAGTCACTATGCCCTCTCCACAAGCGTATTTCCTCCTTCACCATGTACCTATTCCAGATCAAGGATTTATGCCCCTTCAAATCCCTTCTAAAGTTATGATATGGAAAGACATTCTTGAGAAAGTAGTATCTTCGATGTCTCATACCATGAATGTAAGCAGAATCCACTGTAGTGCTCGCCGATTCCTATCGACGAATCCTATTAACGAATCTTATCGCCGATTCCTGAATTTGTCAAAAACCAAAGTTTTGAAATCTTTGATCAAGCAATCTGGGCTGGACCAAGTTACTGGGGCACCGGAATGGCGACTGATTGCGAGCTCTTGGAAAAGAGCATTCTCTAAACCAGTATCAAATCATGTTGATACAATGGACAGATCAGCCTTCGTCCATTCTGTCTTGATCACGGTCTTCACTCCGTGCAAAGTCATCACGACGATCCTCGTGACCGCGGCTGTGGCCACGCCCATTAGGCCGCAACTCCTCAGGGTTTCTGGGCCGTAAGTGCACGCATTTCACGTTTTCCACCTCTTCCATATAAGCTGCCCTCTCCTCGCGCTCTAATCTGTAGTCATCCTCGTCAATTTCGCTCGCTTCGTCCATGGCCTTGTTACGTTCCTCGGCCCGGGAGCGCGGTACTACCCAAATGTTCTCGCGGCGACGCTTATGTCTTTCACGGTCCTCTTCAATGCGTTGCTCGATCTGGCGCTTATCCAGGCGAGTCGTATGACCGGTACCATTCGTCGTGCGAGCATCGCCACTAGAGGTATGGCCAATAGCCGTGGCGGCAGTTGTGGCGTTTGCGACGGCGTTTCCGTTGGCGGGTAATGCGGTGGACATGACGTTTTCACCGTTCACGGGAGAGGAGAGACCGGCTTCGGCTTGCGAAGCATCGCGATCCTTGAGACATTCTTCGAGTTCGGTAAGGGTCTGATCTAGGAGGAAGCCCTTGTTGTTAAGACCTTTTAGCACAGTCTTGACAACCTTCACATTGGCCGCGCCAGATCCGTCTTCTGGGCAAACAGCATCGACGACTCTAATAATGTCTCTTTGCATCATGCGGACGTAGGACTCGGCGTGGCGCTCTTTGGATGCAATCTCGAGGAAATGCTCGATGAAGTACATGATGTTGGCTCTGGTGTTCATGTTTGTCTGCAAAGCGTCACGTTCCAGGTTAGCTCGTTTTGTTGCCTGCAACACATAATGCAGCTTGCATCATTGGTGGTCATGTAAAGAGATCAAATGATAGGCATATGGCAAACGTACCTTTTCCAGTTGCTCGAGGATGCAGCTATGCAAGTCCTCACTGAGTTCCCTGTATTTGACAGCATACTGAGCGGCCTTCTGCGCGCTGACGACGGTGGCATTGAGATGCTGCAGCTGGCTGCTGAAGCGCATGCGCACCTCGAATGGGTCAGCCATCCTGGGCGCGTTGGCCGCGGCAGGGTTGGTGTTGGGACCAAGAACCAGACGCTGCGCAGCCTCGTTGCCTACGTGCCAAAAGGCCTGCTCGTCGGGATGGAGATAGCAGAAGCCTAGTTCCTTGCTGCCGTAAAAGTCTGGCCCATAGGCTTCTTCGACTGAGAAGACCCGTGTTGTACCTTGCGGTAGTTGAAGTCCCACTTGCTGTTGTTGGTCGGTTGGTTGTTGATGTTGCTGCTGGACAGAATAATTATCTGCCGATTTGTCGATATGATGGTGATAATTATTGGAGCTGGTGACGGAAGTGGGATTACGGGGATGATTATTGATCTGAGCCTGGAGCGCCTCGGAGGAGCTAAAGCTTCGAGAGCTTAAGCTTGGGCTTTGGCTTTGGCTTTGGCTTTGCCCTTCAACATGGTCGGCGGAATCTTGAGTCTTGTTCCGGCTTTTCCACTTGGCGGCTCTGTCTCTGGCACGGCGGCTAGGGCGGCGGTTGTTGCGCTTACCAAAAGGCCGAGGCGAAGAAGGCGGAGGCGGCGGAGGCGCGGGGGGTGGCATTGAGCCCGCCATTTGGATTTGTGGCTTGGGATGTGAATGTGCTGGCCTGCGGGAACGCTAAGCAATATCGGGACTAATAGGCTTGGTCGGATTATTTGTCCAGCAAATTCGTAACGTTGTGTGGGAATCGAATCCAGGGATGTACAACTTTGCTGGATGTTGATAAATTGCGATGGTTATGCGCCAGTAACGAGATGACGGCGGGAAAGTGTTCAAATAAGCTGCCAAAAGCTTGTAGCAGAAGTTCGATATAATGAGTAGCTACGCAGCTTGACTTCAGGGCGTTCCCGCTTTCCCAGCACAAGGCGTACAGTACCTTAGGCATCGTGATCTAAGTCGGCGAAGGCCCCCCGGAGTAGTTCGGCAACTGCTCCGCTCTCCCTCCTCCACCGCTAAACAGTCTGTCCAACTCATAAAGAAAGAGGAGGGGATCTTTCCTATGTCTCCTTCACCATTACATAGTCAAACATATACACTATTCCTAGATTTCAAAGATGCCTTCCAACATGCTGGCGCTTCCATCCCATGCCAATGAGGGCAGTGAGTTCACTATGGCCGTCCTTGGCTGCGGTACGTGCAGATCTCTAATACCTAACTACAATACAGGCACTTCTTGTGGTGCCCTTTCCTTTCGTTACAACGACTTGGCTTGCTTCTCTTTTCATTGAAGCAAATGGGGAAATGGGAAAAATAAGCAGGCTACTTGAATTGGTAGCCATTGGCCAAACACCACTATACAACAGT
Organism: Apiospora koreana; assembly: GCA_017163955.1. Lineage (NCBI taxonomy): Eukaryota > Fungi > Ascomycota > Sordariomycetes > Amphisphaeriales > Apiosporaceae > Apiospora > Apiospora koreana. The sequence continues at coordinate 2,348,434 of JAFHKQ010000007.1, read as the reverse complement.
GCTCCAGCGTCCCCATACCGCCATGCTCATGAATACGCCACCAAAGGCGTCTCCAGGAAACAGAAAGCTAACAATAGCCTCGCACAGGTACCATGGGCATTGCCATCCTCTCAGGCATCCTGAGCTCTCTCTCCGATCTCGATGCCCCGAAGCCGCTCCAGTCGCCCATGCAGAACGGCACGGCCGACCCGCTCGACGACCCGCTGCCCACACGGCTGCCGAGCCGCTTCATCGCGTGCGTGCGGCGGACCGAGTCGGCCAAGCGCGTCAAGAAGGCGCTGTGGGCGCACAGCTCCGTGGTGAAGGTGGTCCAGCGCGAGAACGTGGCGGCCGTGTCGCAGGCCGAGGTGATCCTGCTGGCCTGCAAGCCGTCCATGGTCGCCGAGCTGCTGGGCGAGCCGGGCCTGAGCAAGGCCCTGCACGGCAAGCTGCTCATCACCATCTGCGTCGGCGTCACCACCGAGCACATCGAGACAGTCCTGCACGGCGCCGTCCCCCAGCACGACCCCGAGGTCGACGGCCGCTGCCGCGTCGTGCGCGCCATCCCCAACACGGCCGCCCAGATCCGCGAGAGCATGACCGTCGTCGCCCTACCCGACCCGCCGCTGCCCACCAGCGTCGCCAGCCTCGTGACCTGGATCTTCCGCCGCATCGGCGATGTCGTCTACTTGCCGCCCAACACCATGGACGCGAGCACCGCGCTCTGCGGCGCGGGCCCTGCCTTCTTTTCGCTGATGATGGAGGCCGCCATCGATGGCGCCGTGGCCATGGGTGTGCCGCGCCCTGAGGCCACGCGCATGGCCGCCCAGGCGATGCGGGGTACCGCTTCGTTGGTGCAGGCCGGGGAGCACCCGGCTATCCTGCGCGACAAGATCTCCACACCGGGCGGATGCACTATTGGCGGACTTCTGGTGCTTGAGGAAGGCCGTGTGCGGGGCACCATCTCGCGAGCAGTCCGGGAGGCGACTGTTGTTGCATCACAGATTGGTAAGGGCAGGGAGAATGTCAATGGAACCCGATTCCCTCAGACCGATAACGGTGGCTTTTAGCGCACGTATCATACACCTGGCCTAAAGAGACTGAATGAAGCGTAAGCATAGAATGGTAGCACGAAGATAGACACCACCCCTATGATATGGCGCATAAAAAAGAAATAAGACGTAAGCAAATGCCAAAACAATGTCTCTGAAGAAGTTGCTTAAACCAATAGAGCTAATATCAGTCTTATAAGACCGCATGCAACAACTTATGTCGCATTATACCTTCCATCTATATGGAAGAACATTCTGTTGTTCATAAAGTTACAAAGAAGCCTGAAACCATGTGCAATCAAAGGAGGTATCATGAGAGCCAAACCGGCCGAAAACTCCTCTCCAAATAAACCACCCTCCGAAACTTGAAAATGAAGCCCCGAAGATCAAGTCCTTGCGATCCCAGAAACCATGGCCGATGGTCGCACCAAGCCAATCTACTCATCGTCGACTCTTGCCTTCTTGCTGGAAGGGCCCTCCTCTTCGCCATCTGACTTGCGCTTTCCATGAGAGCTGCCGGCGCCATTGGCCTCGGATTCAGCTTCAGGTCTAGGTGACTCCAGTCTTTCTAATATCCGTGCATACTCCCACTCCACGTTCTCGAGTGTGTCGTTGAGCTTGATGATTCTCTCGGTGATCTCAAACTCGCCCAGGATTGATGCGTTACGGCGATACAAGCGCTGCTTGAGCAGAATGCGCCAAAGCATATAGGCAAGCTTGTCAGCCTTTGACGCAGCTGGTCTCTCTACCTCTTCATCATCGGGTAGAGGTTGAACAGAAAGTGGAAGTTTTGACATGAGATGCATCTCTACCAATCGCCAAAATTGGCGAGGGGCGATTTTAACCTTCAGACGCAACTCTTCCAGCGCATCAACATCCACAATTCCCTTGGCCGAGGTGCTGGTGCCGTTGTCATTGGAAATTCGCGTGCTGTGATGTAGAATGGCTCCTTTGCCGGCGACAGCGATGGCCGTGTTTACGGCCAAATTTGCAAATTCCGGGAAGTTCTTGCGGAGATACTTCATGTCGCAAAGATCGCGAAGTAGATCAAAGGCCTCATTGGGGTCCTCCACGGTGATCTCTTTTGTTGACTCGTCTTTCGACTGGAGATCGAAAATAGTGTTGTATAGCATAGCGCCCACACCTTTGCCTTGGAAAGGGGGCAGTATGAGGAATTGAGAGATTCGGGCGCGGTGAGGCATCTCTGTGAACGGGAAATCGCTGGAGGGAAGCTCCCAACTCTCGTTCTTCTTGGGCTCAAGTAGAGCCGGGGCTTTGCCCGGGCTGGCGGGGGGCGTAAGGGTTTGGAAGTGCCAGAAGTGGTAGACTGTCGCGTAGCCCTGGAAGACGTATTGCTGATTCGTCGCTGACGGCTTCTTGTAGAGGAAGAAGACAGACCATCGGGCCAGGGAATAATCAGGCTCGTCTTTGCCATCTGCGTCTTCGCCGATATATGATCCACCTTCGATGTAGAACAGCACAAGAAGCTGAAGACGCTTCACCAGCTGCTTCACGGCCGGATCAGCCAGACTTCCCTTCCAGACCTCATAGGTTTCCCCATCTCGCTCTATGGTATTAACAACCTCGCCAGGCGGTGTCCAATCGTTGGGCGTTTGCTTCACAGCCAGCTCGAAGTCGGTTTTCTTCTGGAAGGCCACTACATGATGTTAGTCAAAACCAAACGCGGCTGGCCAGCAATGACACACACCTCCAGGAAGAAACTCCTTCATTAACTCTACGACGTCGACAGCCTCGGCGTCTTCCACGGTCTTGAACTTCTTGATGGATGACACGGAAAGGTTCGGTCGCATATCGGTTGCATTGTATGTGAGGTTGATCTTGAGGCCCTTGTATCCGAAGATCTGCTCATTGTCGAAGACGGCGTAAGTGTGCCTGGGATTGAACGAGTCGAGTTTCTTCAGGCCAGAATCGGTGGGGGTTACCAATGAGATGGTGAAGGCCTCATTGGCGTCGGAAGTCCCTGCGACAAGATGTTAGCAATCTGCAAATGCGCCGCCCTGGATGGGATGGATAAATCGCATACACTCCTCTTCCATGTTGGATGGCTTGCGATCCTCTGATTCCGTCAATCTGGATTCTATGCGCTTAGGCGATGGGTGGTTGCTTTTCGGCACTGCAGGCGATTCGGATCTGCAGATTGATTTGCGTTTGGCGTGATGTGTGCAAAAGTGATGATGGGATGCGACGCCTTGTAGGCTGACAATGAATCAATTAAACTAAAAGCTGCCTTGCGTCGCGAAGTTGGACGTGGGACGCGATTGAGGCGCGTAAAACGACCCGCGCCAGATCCGATTTGGTTACCTATTAGTTGAGTTTAGGCGGGATTAATAAGGACTTGGTCGAACTTTGGCGACTCAATTGCAGCACGGTTCAGGTACTTACGCTAGAATCTGAAACCCCTGCCTGCCTGCCTGACTCTTCAACAAGGGAGTTTCGGTACCTGAACCAAAAGTGTCCAGACGCTGCAAGCCAGACGGCAAAATCGGAAGACGTGACGTACTCATCTGCAAGGAATCGAGAGGGTAGTGTAGTGTAGCGTTACTTACAGGGGTCCCTGCCGCTTTCTTGCTTTCTTGAAGTAACGGTCTCAAACAAGAAAGAGGAGGCTGAATTTCAAGCTGTCAAAACCTTGAAGGTTGGTGGTTTTATTTGTTTGGTGCTGCCCGTCGTCGTTATCGTCGTCGCACGTATACACGAGCAGAGAACGCAGCAAAAGCAGCAACGCAAGTTACAGCTAGCTGTCTAGTTCCTTTCCTTTTTCTTATTCTGCCGTCCTCGACCGGGTTTTCTTTCAGTCACAGTTCCAATGCATCGGTAGCAATCTACACAGATTGTCAAGAAAACCAACCCGTCCGCTATTCTGTTCTGTTTGAGTCTCGAACCTTACAATGGCAGGCGTGTTTGTTCTCCTCGCCCAAACGGTAAGCAATTGGATATGGCACCCGTAATCTGTTCGTCGCAATGCTAACGATCCATGCCATAGGTTGTGATGGCTTTGGCGTATGTACACCCTAACCGACCGACAGACACGTAGCGAGACATGACATACTGACTCGAACCTACCAGCTCCTTCCTGGCCGGCGCCCTTCCTCTCTCCATGACGCTATCGCAAGCGCAACTACGATTAATATCGAGCATCGGTGTCGGGCTACTGGTGGGAACGTCGCTTATAGTCATTATTCCAGAGGGAGTCGAGGCGATATCAGATGCTTCACTGGCTGGGCATAACCGTCTAAAGGCCCGAGTCGATGACCCGCCGACGTCAGTACCCAGCAACCACTCACCAGAGCCAGTCCCGACCTTCTATGTCGGCCTTTCTCTCATCATGGGCTTTGTGCTCATGTTCTTGATCGACCGGCTACCACGACATGCCTCCGAGAACTTCCAACAACCCCCCGCGCCGAGACACATCAGCCTCAGTAATTTGGCAGGCACAACGCGAGCCGTAGACGAGGAAGAAACCGAAGGCTTCTTGGGCTCCCTTGCACCTTCACCGAAACAATCGAGGAGCCTTGCGACCACCATTGGGCTTGTCATTCACGCCGCGGCCGACGGAATTGCCATGGGCGCCTCGGCCACGGCGCCGGATATGCAACTGGGATTCATTATATTCATCGCCATCATGGTGCACAAGGCCCCTGCCGCTTTCGGGTTGACTTCGGTTCTCCTGAAGCAAGGGTTGTCGAAGCGGGCGGCTAGAGGCCATCTGATCGTGTTCAGCTTGGCATCCCCTTTCGGCGCATGGGCAACCTACATCCTCGTAAAGCTGATCGGGGGTGGCAGTATAGGTGCGGATGGCGAAAATCACGTCAGCCAATGGTGGACTGGGATGTTGCTACTATTTTCAGGCGGCACTTTTCTGTGAGTAAAGTCCTGCCTTAATGCCTCTAACAACTGATACTAATTCGATATAGCTACGTGGCCATGCATGCGATGCAAGAAGGCGATGGTGCGGGCCATGAGCCCAGCTCTGGGCCCAATGGTTACGCGGATAGTCATACGACTCAGCGGAAGACAAGCAAGCCTCAGATGCGAGACACGCTCGCTACTGTTGTTGGCATGTTGATCCCCATGTTGACGCAATTTGGCCATCACCACTAAGTTGGTGATTTGATATGACGTGACATGATCACGGCACAGTTTATAGATATACCGTTCCTTTCCACTGATGTACGGCCGGCACCGATTTGAGGACGAGACGGAAGCGACGCTACCAGTATGGAAAGGCACTCAATACTCCAGCTTAAAATGCTGGATCTAGGGGGACAGGGTGTACAATTCGAATCAGCGAATCGAGGCGATAGCGACGGGATGTAGAGTTGATTATACCCCCAATGAAATTACTGATTGCGATGCAGCCTTGTCTTTTTTGATACAGCTACCCATTCTTTGATAGGCCGAAGCTGGCTACAGGCTACAGGGCTAGCCAGGGGCTCCGTCTATGGCTTTGCTCGCTATCCACACAGATGGAATATATACATCTCAATACCCATTCAAGGGCGGCCATGCTGCACCGGTTTTCCCTTGAACATATGACGACTTGATTTAACCGGCGGGGGTTGGCAATGTGTGAATGCAACCAATCATATTCAGCTTCAGCCGCAAAGGTTGAGGCGTGCTTGGTCAACTGAGCATTTACGTCGCTTACGCCGCGATGCTACCCTGGTTTGCTGACCGAGAAACATGCTATTGGATGGACCTAACTTTCAGCTGTATCGAGAGTCCAAAAATGTATATCGGCTTCGTTCATTTCTGTGAGGGGTCTCTCATTCTCCTTCTCTATTTTACATTCAACCATGTGAAAAAGAGAGAAGAGGGACTATTCGGCTTACATCGTTTGGAAACGGACTGAAGGAATAATGCTGCTCCCCGTACTGATCTGGGCCGCCTCGTTACTCGACTTGAATAACCACGGTGTGCAAGCTCGACCGGCTACTGCAAATACTGCGGCGAGAAGAGATGATACCAATATCGACTGGGGCTCTATCCGGTGCCCGGCAGGGAAATCGCTAGAGACGCTGCCGACGCCCACATACCCAACCGAAAAGGGCATGTTCCTCGTGTGCACGGAGCTGGTCATCAACGCGACACCCCAGGACGTCTACCACGCCCTGTTCGACTTCCGGGCGTACCCGACGTGGAGCAGCTTCGTGCGCGACATCGCGCTGCCGCCGGAGATCGTCAAGACGCCCGACGACGTCCACGTCGGGCTGGTGACGCGGTTCACGACGACGGGGATCGTGCCGCTGCTCAACACGACGAGCGTCGAGATCGTCACCGTCATGAAGGGCACCTTCGATGTCGACGACGGCAACGGTAGTAAGAGCCCGCCGTACCTGATGGCGACGTGGCGCTACGACGACGAGCTCCACGGCACGGCATCGCGCTCGGAACACCCGAGTATCCTCGTGGATCGGGGCGACGGCACGACGCTGTACACCTCGTACGAGACGTACTTCGCGGGGCCCGGCACGGTGCTCTTGCTCCCGTTCAAGCAGACGCTGCAGAAGCAGTACACGCAGCAGGGGCTTGATCTGAAGGCGTATGTCGAGAAGGCGAAATAGGAGTCAGGCTGTTCCTGGGGGTTTCCATGCCAACAGCGGTCATGCTGACAGCGAACCTGACCTTTCGTACTGTGATGTACACTCATCGCGGTTAGCCTGCACGTCGTCTTCCACGATATCCATTCTGGCAGTGCAGCGTCCACTTGATAGATGTTTGGCTTGGCGGTGGCACTTCTTATACATCAGCTAAATCTGGCTTGGGGAGCAATTCAGGGGAACTTGATTTGTCGTGCAACGCATATTGTTTGTTATTATGCCAACCCTTAGGTAGAATCCATCAATATAGAGTGCATCTTCTCTATCCACTAACTCCATTGACGTTTCTTAAGTGTATAATCTAGTCTACTTCTATACTTCAGTTATCAGTCACAGTTCCAAGGAATGGGTCCCTTTGACCATGAGATATAATGACAAGGAACTTTTGGAACTTGAAGTAGATCATCAGCACATATTGTTCCATTTACCAAAGTCATAAATAATTTTGGTTCTCTATTGAGTTGCAACCTACGACAAACCCCTCGAGCATCCCGTTATCGCCACAGGAAGAATATGGATCCAATCTTCAGACACCCCGGTTATTTCATGGAAGATCAGATGAATGTATGGGAACCGCCACCACCATCTACGCCTCTTCATCTTCATCCCCCACGACCTAGACGGTCATGGGTGCAACTCGCGCTCGACGTATTCTATTGCCTGGTCGTCCTTGTCATCACCATCAGCTCGGCGCGTTCGGTGCTCTCACGCCCAGCCCTCACTTCGATCCCCTTTCCACCGCCGTTCGCCACCGGCGAAATATGGCAGCTTTTCCTCGCCCCCCTGGTCGTTACCGGCGTGGTCCACACCTTGTGCACGTTTATCGTCGTCTGGCTCATATTCGTGATAACTAATTTTCTCAACCGACTCCTCATTCGCAGCGTCCTGGCCGCCTTCGTGGCGTGCCTGCTCTGCATAGATAAGTTCTCCCCCCTGTGGGGGCGAGGCAACGCGCCCTTTGGCCCTTGGTACCGAATGCTGCTAGAGGTTTATGTGGTCATCTTGGCTATAGTGTCTCTCATCGTTCTAGTCTACTACATGGGAGACACAGAGCAGGTCGATCTCCTTGCCAGAGTTTATGCAACAGAAATTGAGATGGACGTTAATGCGATGAGAGACTTGTGGGACGCACGCCCGAGGGACTTGAACCCAATAAAAGCCTGGTTGGATGCAAGCAAAGACTGGCTGCGCAAACCAAAGGCCTGTTTTATTGCGTGGAGTCGATTGGCATACCACTTTGTCTGGTGGGTAGACTTCGCCACTGTCATTCCAGTGCCCAGGATACAGATGGGGAGAGGAGTACCCAGGATACCACGGAGAGAAGAGGAAATACTTAGGGAAGAGGAAGTACCCAGAAGACCCAGGAGGATGGCACGGGTTTTGAGAATAGTAAACACATAAAGGCTTGAAGTAAGTGCCATCTGGGAGTGCTGGAGGTGTCTGGTGTATGGAAGCGCGCTGGAAGCCATAGACGCTGTTAGCGAGAAGAATAAAGCGTATAATACGCCTAACAGATTGACTCCCACTGCAACGTAAAATGACTATCCCGTACACAATGTCACATCGTCATATCAGCACATGCACGTTTATACCAGTCAAGAAAGCCAGTTGACGTCTGGCTACATCTTGGATTAGCCGGGTACGGCAATCTGATTGGGTAGCTTCTTAAGGCCCAATCACTCTTTTGTAGCCGAAGATAAGCTAAAGAAGCTGACTGCCACTCCAAACCGCATCGCTGAAGTTTGTATACAAGGTGTGCTTTTAAGCTGAAAGTGTCGGGTGGCTGATCAAAAGCGAACACGTCCTCAGCATCCAGCCGAGCTGAGCCCAAAGCTTTATACATAGTCACTCATCATCCACTTTCCACTTCATGATCGTCGTTTTCTAACTAATTCTTAAGCAACCAAGATAAGTTTAGCTCTACGACTCGCAGAAGGTTCACCAGCACAATGAGATGTATCAATACAGAAACCAAACAGCTCGTGCAGAAGACGGCATGCGCCGACTTTGAGCCCTACGCCATTCTATCGCACACGTGGGATGATGCAGAGATCACATTTCAAGACTTTCAGAAGGCGGGACTCAGCGGGTGCCGCGACAAGCCCGGGTACGCCAAGCTGAAGGGCGCCATCGACCTGGCGCGCGACAAGTTCCGCTACCTGTGGGTGGACACGTGCTGCATCGACAAGACGTCGAGCTCCGAGCTGTCCGAGGCCATCAACTCCATGTTCGAATGGTACCGGCGGGCCAAGGTCTGCTACGTCTACGTCAGCGACTACTCGCTATCCGACGTCTACAACAAGAAGGGGGGGTTCGTCTTCGGCCAGAGCCGCTGGTTCCGTCGGAGCTGGACGCTGCAAGAGCTCATTGCCCCGGACCACGTCATCTTCTACTCGCGCGAGTGGAAGCGTATCGGCACCAAGACGGACATGTGCCAGACGATCGCCGACATTACTGGGATATCGCCCGGGGTTCTCTTGGAGCCCGACGGGTACAAGGCCGCCAGCACCGCGCAGAGGATGTCTTGGGCTGCGAGCAGGGATGCCACCCGGGGCGAAGACCATGCTTATTCTCTTTTTGGAATATTTGAGATCAACATGGCGCCACTGTACGGAGAAGGCACTAAGCGCGCCTTCCGGCGGCTGCAGGAGGAGATCATTCGCACCAGTACGGACGACTCCATTCTGGCCTGGCTACCACCCGAAGAGGTTTATGGGCAGTGCTTGCCGAGCGCACTAGCCCCATCGCCTAAATGCTTCTTGCGAACCGGTGCGGTCGTCCACTTCGTGTCGCAATGGGCCTTGGAGATCGAGCACTTCTCCATGACGCCGCGTGGTCTGCAGATCGAAGCCCCCGTCATCAAAGAGGACGGGGGCACCATGATCATCGTGCTGTCCAGCCGCTATGTCGGCGACTTCCGGGGGCCCCTGGGGATCCGGGTCGAGCCCCTGTACCCAGGGCAGGGAGGACGGCTGGAGCTCTGCCAACGCAAAACCAGGGCACCCCATCTCGTGACGCTGAACTCCTCGGCTGAACTGGCGAGGCTGGAGCGACGTAAGATGTGCATTCTCGAAAGCTCTGCCATCCTCGAAGGCCGAGGACGCGGCTTGAAAACCAAGTCGGGTCTGCCGCGCATGTGGATACGAACTGTGACCGAACCACTAGAGATTGTCGAAGTAGGGCCCCGCGAAGTGTACAATTGGGACCAGAGCGTCTTCGAGGCCTCGGCCCGACCATCGACACAGATGCGGTACCGAGTTTTGGTATTAGACGACAAGCATCACCCAAGCGTGCGGCATGTTGTTGTCGCCTTCTTTCAGGTTGTCGGCGCAGGTGTCCAAGCGAACGTCATCACGTACCCGACCGCGGCAACCCGGCCGGTAACTGTGGTGGTTGAGAGAGCAATGGGGGCCAAATGCACCGAGCTCCGGAATGCTGACATATCCAGGGTGGTTCGCACGGCTCAAGGGGAATCTCTGATCAAAGTCAAGATGCAGCATGAAATGATGTTGGGTGAGGAGATATTCATCATCGATATCGAACGGTGGGGGCGTTGAGGATAAAGAATGATTGATTTCCTGCCTCGATTTAGCGTACTACTATTGTACCATTCCCGTTCCCACTCAAGTCGGTCCCGCGGACAATTGACAACATTCAATCGGGAACATCGAAATTGGAGATACATAGTCGAAGTATGCATTCCGACGAAATCCCTTTTGTGATTGCAAGGCATCAAGTTCTGATTTCTGATCAAGGTACCACTTATAACGTGCCGGTCACTAATAGGAGACAAGCCTTGGCCTAGACCGTCCCCGTTATATTCGGCCCGGCTCAGACTAATCAAGGCCTGAGCAGGGATGGTAAGCTGAGCACACTAGAACAAACCCACACCCACAGGACGCACGACAGATCTCCCGCACCCGTCTGCCCGTTTTCCGAGAGGCCCAGGGGGGGCAGTAGGGGGGGGGGGGCATCGTAATCCCGACTAGATGGGCCGACCATGGAGCCACCAAGCCACCTGGTCTCGCTCTCTCTACCTCGGCTTTTCCATCGCTCGCCTCAATCCAAGGCCATGAGGCTCTGCGCGCCTCTAAATCCGTCTCCTGCCGGTGGGCGAGGTGGAGCCCGTGTGGACGTGTGGACACCTGGCGCCCCGGTGAGGACCCAAGTGAAAGTGGTTGTCGGCAGAGGCCACGGAAGCCAAGGGGGAACTTTTAGGTGGGCGTGTACTGGGCGTGTCGTCGTCAGCCGTATATATTGGGCGCGGCCGTTGTTTCTACGGGCGCGACGCCTCACCTTTCCTCTTTCGGTACAGGACTTTTTGCCATCCCATCGCAGGAACCAGGAGGAAACTCACGAAAGACGGAATAGATCTCTCTCATCTCATTAGACCATCTGGATAGAGGTTCGGAATTCGCATCGACCAAGCCTTTTCTTTAGGCTTTGGATATACTCACTCGATAAACCTCAGGCTCGGTCAGGTCTTTTCTCATTGGCGCTTCAGGGGGTCAGGTCTCAAAACTACCGCATACCAACGGTATAGCACAGCAACTCATCGAATTCCCTGCTCCGGACACGCATGTGTCTCTTTTGGCTGTGTGTGTGATATAGTTATCGTGGTCTTTCTTTGCTGTAGGATTTCTTTTCTATATCCGCTGTGGGAAGTTCCCGGCGAAGAATATCCGCCAGGGGAGCCAAGTGAACTCTATCGATCGACTAGCTCTTCTGACAAGTCGGCTCGGTCCGTCCCATGCGACGATGAGCAAACTCACACCAACCCTGTCCCGGGTTCTCAAGCCCTACCACACTCATGAACTGCACTATGAGGAGTCCCTACCCACCCTCGACGATCAGGGCTACCTCGCCTTCGCCCCGGGCGACGTCGAGAGCCCGAGGAACTGGTCCAATGCTAGGCGCTGGTGGATCAGCTTCGCCAGCGTCTTCGCCGTCATCAACGCGACGTTCGCGTCGTCGGCCCCCTCCGGTATTCTCAAGGGTATATCCGACGAGTTCGGCGTGACAAAGCAAATCGCCGGACTGACTATCACGGTCTTTCTCTTGGGGTATTGTGCAGGTCCCATGATCTTCGGACCTCTCAGTGAAGTAAGTACATCAATCAATCTGGGGGAGGATTGGGAAGAAACCTACAGCTAACACACGTATTCTCAGTTCTACGGTCGCCGCTGGATGCTGTACTCCTGTATGGTCCTCTACGTCATCTTCAACTTTCTGTGCGCCTTCACACAGACCTTCGCCGGCCTGCTCGTGGGCCGATTCCTGACGGGCACCTTTGCCAGCTCGACCCTGTCCAACGCGCCGGCCATGATGGCCGACATCTGGGACAACAAGGACCGCGGCAAGGCCATGGCCTTCTTCACCATCATGCTGCAGATCGGCCCGGCCCTCGCGCCCATCGTCTCGGGCTTCCTGCAGCTGACCATCGGCTGGCGCTGGTGCTTCCACGTGCTCACCATGCTCGGCGCCTTCTCGCTGCTCTTCGTCTTCACCGTCCCCGAGACCTACGAGCCCGTGCTGCTGCGGCACAAGGCCGCCCGCGTCCGCGCCGCCAAGATCCCCGGCTTCGAGCACGTCCTGGCCCCCGCCGAAGCCGAAGGCGGGGCATCTTCGCTCATGTCCATCCTCGGCACGGCGCTGCTGCGCCCCTGGCGCATCCTGTTCGACCCTATTTCATTTTGTGTCGCCGTCTACATCACCTTCCTCTACACCCTTATGTACATGCTTTTCAGCATCTATCCTATTATCTACCAGCAGCATCGCCACTGGAACGTTGGTATTGGCCAGCTGCCCGTCTTGGCCACAGGCATCGGCGGCATGATCGGCGGCGTTATCATCTTCTACTACGAGAAGACTACAGCAGGCAGTGACTTGGGCCGACCGAGAAGGCCTGAGGATCGGTTACCGATCGCCATGATCCCGGCCGTGTTGTTTCCCGGCTTTCTGTTGTGGTTTGCCTGGTCCGGTAATTTCGAGTAAGTATTATATCCGCCCTTGTTTATACCCCCCCTTTTGTTTTTAAGATTTTCTGCGTCCTTACAATTAATTGGGGCCTTACACACTCTATCCCATACACGATCAAAACCGTATCTTTCGATTAACCCATATCGAAACAGCTATGTCCACTGGATCGTGCCTCCCATCGCCGGCACCTGCGTCTCCCTCGTCATCGTCATCATCTTCAACTCCTTCACCAACTACCTGGTCGACACGTACAAGTGGTACGCGGCGAGCGCCATCGCCATCAACACGGTGTGCCGCTCGGCCGGCGCGGCGTCGGCGCCCCTCTGGACGGGCTACATGTTCGACGCCCTGGGCGTGGGCGTGGGCGGATCCGTCCTGGGCGCCGTCGCCGCGGCGCTCGCCATCATGCCCTTCGTCTTCTACAAGTACGGCGAGCGCATCCGCGCGCGGTCCAAGTTCGCCCCGACCGTCGTGTCCAAGCCCCAGGACGAGGAGTCCAAGGTCGGGGGCCAGGAGGAGAGCAGAGATCCCACTGGCCGCGTGGTGGGAGGGTCGAGCTCCGAGGGCGAGGATACGTTAGTGAATGTGCCGCCAAGCACACCACCGAATGAGCGAGAGAAGTGATGCGAGAAAGAGAATTTTATATAGTTCTTATCTTTAGATTGATACCCAAATAATATTAAACGTTAATAAATATAATATCTTCATCCAAGGTTGAGTTTCAAATCAATCGGCTCAAATAAAAGTATGGAAAAATCTGTACTCTATACTACAGGCACATGATCTCTTTCGAAATATAAATCAAAGATTGATTCGAGAAATTCCGATACTAGGGCACATCCTCTCTACAGAATCAACGATGATCTGGTCTATTCTCTCTCTATTCGGCATACGGACACCCCAACCACCGATAAAGGGGTGGTACCAGCTACCAGCCGAGTTACGAGCGCAGGTGTTGAGCAGCTTGATCGAGCAGTCTGCTGCTTCAGGCGATCGTATCGGACCCTTCGCCAGCGTTAACAAAGAATGGCAGGCCGCTATAGAATGTTCGACTTTTCAACACTTGAAAGTCGAATGTTCCGAGCTTGCCGCTTTTGAAGAGGTCATGAGCAACCATCCGGTTCGACGACGAGCTAGCCTCCGACATCTGTGGCTGCACGTTACGTGTCCTACGGTTTGGCAATGTCCGCTGCATAGGATCAAATCAAGAATCCTCGCGATGGGCGCAGCGTATCCCTCACATGTGGACAAACTCGGTGGGCCTGGCAACAGTACCAACGAACTGTTCGTCAGTACTTATTTCCTGGAGATAGCCCGCGAACTGTTCATGATACTCAGTGCCTGGCCCACCCCCTCTGTCCTTCCTGGAGGCAGCGCCGGCGGACTCGAACTCGAAATCAGCTTCGATGCTACACACGACTTCCGGCCCGACCTAGGTATCGAAGATGAGAACCTTGATAATTTTTGTCCTTTGTTCCGGTTCTACCCAATGCGACTGCATCCAAATCAATCACATCTTTATGAAGATCCATCCATCTTCGAGCCCTTCGTTTTTAATCCTGTTCCGGTCGTCACCTCTTTCCGGGTCGGCCAGCGACCTTCCAACACTTTCCCCCCATGGGCCCTCGCCGTGATCTTGCGCCACTTTCCAAGACTGAAGCATCTCCGCTTGGACTCAGTGAGCTGGCGGAGGGGTTACACAAAGACAGGAGTGGTTAATACCATGGGGGTTTGGCCTGCATCACTGGACCACATCATTGTGCACCAGCACGAAATCAGCGGTAGCCATCTATTCTACCCCCAAGGTACACAGGTGGACTCGCTGTTGGCTCGGCAATTTGTTAGCAAGATTGCGAGTTTGAAGGAGCTCAACGCTGTGGGCGTCTTCGAAGCTCTTGTCTTCCTCCGGCATTGCTGCCGGGGCCCAGCGGATGCGCCTGTCATCTGGGACAAGCTGCAGTCATTGGTCCTTTCTTCGTGTTACATCTACCCGGGCAGCAACAATATCCCCCGGCTTGAAACCATCTTGAAAGTTGCAGCCAAGGCAGCTTCACGAATGCCCAGCCTTAGGCGTATGCAACTGGTCAATGTGGACGTTTATACCGGGGCAGTGTTTCGATATGAGCAAGCAAGGGATAGTACGGCAACTATTACCTGGGTGGCATCTTGGAAGTACAATCTGGGTGAGAGCGTGAAGAAGGCGTGGGAGGAGCTTGCCGAACACAGAAGAGTAACGCTTACCTTCGCACCCGAGGTCCGTTTGAAATTTCCTGACCGCAGCACTTTCACCCGGGAGCATTTGTTCCTCCCTGGAATGACAGGGTGAAGCTTGCACGATGATACTGGATAACGGTAACGACAAGTGAACACACGCTCCGAGATGGTGGGTGATGATGAAGATATCATTATGTATAGGAGTGAGTAAGGGAAAGAGAAAAATAGCAAGTAGAGAAAACGTTCGTTGAATAAAATGTCTTATGTAATAATGATAAACCCGTTCACGCGACGGGCTGCTCATGCCATACACCTCCCTTCCCCTTATACACTGAAACATACGACGTTAGGGGGTTCGATTAAACTAAACACTGTCGATGTAGGAGGAATTGACCGGTCGACTGTGCCACTTCGATGGATCAATCGACTACTATCAAGGGACAGGATGGCAATAGCCGCTTACTATATCCCTGTCCCTGCGAGTTCCCCCAATGAGATAGAGAGCCGCTAGCCCCGCGACGAAGTGGATTCGCAGTATGCTTTGGAAGGAGTGCCGGATCGACGCCGTAGTGGGGAGATCTACAGTGTAGAAGACAGGCCGGCCAAGGGTAGGGCCCGGATCTGCCCGGGTTTCATACTGCTTGGGTTACCGGCGACTCGATGCTCACCCAATACTCAATGCTCAAAACTGCGAATAAGACGGCAACAACAGCCCAAAGAATAACTCAGGTCAATTCAACGCATTGGAGTGTATACAATAATGTCACCTGCTCACTCACACCTTTCGGACCTCGATTATGTGTCTCATGCCCCCCTGGATATCAATATTGATGAGTCCCTCCTCATCTCGGCGCACCACACCACTACCACCACCACTGGTCAGGGCCTTACCGCTTTCACCGTCGATGATCACTTGCCCATCCAGCAGAACCTCCGTATGCCGCCCTCCAGTCGAATTATTGCTGCTCTCACCCGGCACGCTGACCGTCCCTGTGGTGCCCGCAGGCGCATTTACGTCGACATGAACGCGGTCCTCCTCGATATTGAACGACCAGCTGACGTTCATCGCGCCCTTCGCCGTTGGGACTTGCCCCTTGGCCCATGTCAGGCCACCCACGACCGGCTTCACGAGCCAGGTAATGAAGCCGGGAGACTCCGGCGTGACGCCCAGCACGTAGTTTATGCACAAGGGAACGATACCCGTGCTCCACCCATGCGCCATACTCGTGAACGCGTCTTCATAGGGTTTCCCGCCCGAGCCAATTCCCTCCCAGAACGTAATGCCCGGGTCTTGCGACGCCATCCAGCCGTACATGCGCTGCATCTGGTTCATTGCAGAGTCGGTCTTACCAACATGGAACCGCGCCGCTATCTCGAGGTATGATATGAAGGGGTAGACGCGCTCCGAAAATCCGGGACTAATGCCGTCACCACCCGCATCGTAGAACGAATTTCCGTAGCGCTGATGGAGTGCCTTGTCGAGGTAGTCCAGGATATCGCTGGCGCGAGACGACGTGTTAGATGCAAATGGCGTGATACCTGCCAGAATGGCAAGGCTGTTTCCATCCTGGGCATGGGCTGCACAGCCACTGCCGCTGCAATTCCGATCAAAGAAAGCGTTGACAGCGGGATCCCAGAGTACATCGACGAAAGACTTCGAGACTGTAGCGGCACGATCACGCCATCGAGACGCATCGTTGGGTTTGTTCAGGTTGATTGCCAGTTCAGCAGCCCGGTTTAAAGCTAGCACATACAACGCGCTGTAATATGCTGCAGAGCCCGGTCGGGGGATAAAAGCATAGTCGCCGTACCCGTCGGGTCGAAGAAGTAGCGAGGTAGACTTGTCGCTGTTTGCCGGATAGTACTTATCTAATACACTAAGTAACGTTGGGTAATAGGATTGAATATACGAGATATTCCCAGTGTAGAAGACGTAGTCCCAGCTGCATGAAACCCACCACAATGGATAGTCGAACAGCGGCAGAGTGTAGTTATTTCTGTTCACATCAGAAGACAAGTCTGGAGGATATGGAAAGAGAAGGACACTCACATGCTGGCAGGTGGAATCCAGCCATCGTCCCGCTGGTGCTGAGCCAAGTCCTCCAGGACGTTTCTAGCAGCCTCTTGGATGTCATGTGTTAAGTAGCTGGTTAGCGCTGATACGGCCAGGTCGCCCATGTATGGATCACGGTCTCGTTTGGGGCCATCATGGATGACCATCTTTCCTAGAAGAGAGTCGCTCGTGGCGTCACGAGGCTCTGTGTCGTTGGCGCGGAAGACATCGGTGCACATCTCATTCGTGTACGCTGCGTTGTACCACCACTGTGTCAGGTTCGCATCGGAGCACTCGAACCAGCCGGTGAACGTGTCCGGCGTTCCCAGATATCCGGACCACACCAGGCTGACAGACGAGATTGCGACATGGCCAAATGAGGTGGTATGAGGCGCATCCATCGGCAGCGCATCCAACAGGATCTTCACGTATCGGAAAGCATGGAGACCATCAGAACACACCATCCCGTCGTGCTCGCAGCCCCATTGATCGAGCCAGTCGTATGGCTTGGGCCTTACCGCAATCTAGAGAGTCAATACTAGTGATCCATCGGATGTAGCAAGGAGTTCGGTGACCCTTACTTGATCTGACCCACTAGGTACAATCTTAAGCGGCTGGTATAGAGAATGTTAATCACAGGTTCGGAAAACCATAAGATTGTGTGAGGGACATACACCCTGCGCATTGTCCGATCTCGTGAAGTCACTCTTGTCCGTGAGGAACTCCATCGTCTCCGAAAAGATAAGTCTGATTCCCGGGTAGCCCTTGGCGTAACCCTCGGAGCCGGCGAAGCTGACATTCAGCAAGCCTACCACGTTCTGGCCAAAGTCGAGAACGATAGTGGGAACGTCGGCACTGGACGAGTTGCGCGTCAAATGCGCGACGCTCTTGCCGCCAATCAGACCCCCGGCGCCCGTGACATTGCCGACAGTGTAGTTAGTCAGGACCGCCTGGGGGACGACCAGACGGCTCGGCGGCGCACGCACGTACTTGTGCCAGCTTGGCTCATCATTGCCGGCGGCGCCGGCGGCGGCAGATGCAGGGTGGCACGAGATCCAGGCATTGAGCAAGGTCCATGCCACTAGGAAGTGCAACTGGATTAGCATGTTGGAAAAGAATAATGGGACCGAAAAAGTTTTCGGGCTCACCGACCGAAGCAAACGAGGGCAACTACTAAGAAGAGTGGCCGCTTCGTTCTAAATAGCCAGACAGTGGATGTGATGAGCCAGGGATATTGTGCGGCGGCGGCGCGAAGTGCATGTACCTCCCTCGGCTGCAGTGCAACCTTCTTTCCTCCCGAACCTTTATTTGGTATGATGCTAGGGGTGTCATGATATACAAACCCATGACCATATTTATATACGCCTTCCCTATACAAAAGAGGAAGGAGGGATGTGCTGGAGCTAGAACTGCATGCCCTACTGCGGGGTGCGGGTGCGGGTGGTGACGGCGGGGCATGTCTTCTGCTATCCATCTTGCATGCTCGCTTCGTATTGTCATTGCCTGTTATCCCGTATTGGCTTGAGTTGAGGGAGTTGAGGCAGTTAAGGCAGTTAAGGGAGTTGAGGGAGTCGACATGCCTCGTCGGAAAGAAACGGTGCAGAAAGATCAGATCTGTCTCGGGAGATTTATATTGCACGAGGATCAATAAACGAGCCGCCGTTCGGAAAGGTAGCGGATGTCACGTGGATGAGTTACACAATTATTTCCTCCGGTAGAACCTCATGTCTCATGTCACCAGGCGAGCTGATCGGGTTAGGTGCATATACGAGAACCTGATAGGCCAACTAATCCTCCAATCACCTTATAGGGCTGGATCACTGTACTGTGCAAGTAAAGTGAATAAGAATGAATCGACTTGCTGCATTAGCAATGCATAATATCAACATGGCATTCAAAGCAACACGGTACATGTCATCATGACTAGTTGACACCAAAGGAGCCCCAGCACAGTAAACAGAAAGCCCAGCGTAGTATTATGAACCTAGTCCTTCCCTCTCTACCACCTCTCTATATATATGTATGTTCCAAGTAGATCCTAGTCCGATTCCCTTGTGTTACTGAACAACATTGAGAATGACTTCCTCTATAAATTTGTATTCGATAGCGAAACAATGAACTCAACAAGCAAGTCAACATAATTTTAAACACCGTTTCGCCTGCAAATGCTATATAAACACGAGTTTAAGGAGTTGTACATCAGTAGAGGCAGCACGTGCCGCCAATTGCAACATGCTGCCCAACTGAAAGAATTCAGAATGATGTTGTTAAATTGAGTGGTTGGCCATTAGTTCAACTTGGCCATTCTCTTCGCCATACTGTGCAGCTGTTAGTATATATTCATGGACGACAACATCTGAATTTGGATCGAGTGGAAACTTACAAGTCATAGAAGGCGAACTGAGATGGGCTGCTACCAAACTCGTAGACGAAACGGGATGCAAGGTAGCTTCCGAAGATGGCCCGCAGGTAAGCATTGGGCACACGCTCAATGATCAGGTCCAATCCGATTTGATCAAGGAGGAGCTTGGGGAGGGCATCTGCCAAAACTGAGCGTCTGATCTTCTCATTCTCCCACAAGTCTGATTTCTGAAGCTCTTCGTCGAGCTTAGTAATGGCTTCCGAGAGCGTGTCCGAAAGGATGGAACGAGCAATGCCCGTCTGCTCATGTTCCCGCCAGATCGCCTCGAACTCGAGGTGTGCGTTGTTGCAAATGGTCTGCTGGACCGACTTGACATACGCCTGGTAGAACTCGGGAGCTTGGCCTCTGGCATCGTGGCACATGTGAGTGACAAAGCCTTGGTCGTCGAAGCTCAAGGAAGCCAGGACCTCCAATGAGGATGACGTGACACCACCCTTGTTCGCCGATGCATCCTTGAATAAGACGCAGCCAGCTTCCTCCAAGTGCAACTTGGCGTCTTGGGTAATGAACAGGTTGGCGCCTTCCACGATGTATGGAATAGTCGACTTGCCGTCCTTGATGAGCTTGCCGACGGAGACGAGATCGATAGACTCAGGTCGACCACCGCAGGGGACGAAGCAGTCGGTGAGTCCACTATCACGGAGGTGGTAGGTGTTTCGGAATGCGGTTCCGTTGCTGATAACCTCACCAGTAGGTAGCGTCAGGTTACTATCCTCGCAGAGGACACGGTAACCGTCCTTGGAGAGCTTCGAGACATCGAATTCTCCAATCATGGCGCGCTTCTTGGCCAGGCGGATGAGCTCCTCTTTGTCGATACCGTTGGGGTCCACAAGAACACCCGAGCCATCAACAATGGACGTGTACTTCTCGTTGCTGAGAAGGATCTCGTTGCTTCCCAAATCACCATCTGGGCCACCTGTCTGCATCTTGCTGACCGTCGCAGGGTCGAGGTTCTTCTTGCGGTAGATACCCTTGACATACTCACGGACAGAGAGCGTAGTCATGCCATAGTGATCATGAGGAATGCCACCAAGCTTGGGCGACTTGCCAGTGAAGAAAGACTTCCACCAAGGAGCACCGCGGGCGCGAGCATGCTCTGTTGCCCAGTTGACGAGGTCGGCTGTGTTCTCATCCGGACCCATGAAGATGATCTCTTCCTTCCGGTACAGGTCGACGATAGGGTTCTTGATACCGGGGGTTTGGGCGGGTAGGAGCAGATCGAGGATGGAGTCGATGTACTTCTCGAACGCCTCCTGCGCCTTATCCTGCTGCTTGGGGTCCAATAGGATTACACCCTTGGACCCACCTTCGGGAATATCCTTGTTCTTGCGCTGCTGCGTGCTCGCCAGGCCGTAGTTCTCATCGAAAAGGTTTCTCGCGTTGATGGCATAGGCTTCCTTGGAACGCGACTTGACAATTCGAATGCCGCCGCGAGCGACATCTCTGAACCGCAAGTGGAAGCCACGAGACTCTCCAGAGATAACGAGGAACATGCCGTACAGGCGCTTGGGGTACTCGATCTCGGGAAGGAATGCGGGGTCAAGACGGAAACTGAGGGCCACCTTGGTAGGGGTATAGTAGTTGGTCTTCAAGATGGCGTTATTGAAGATCCTGAACGCGGTCATCACCATCTCGTCGTGCTCATTCGCAACCTCGCGGCTGATCTTCTCCTTCATCCTAGCATCGGAGAGGACCTCAACGGCAGGGGTGGGCGCAACAAAGTGCTTCTCAAATCCGGCACCAGCACTCAAGTGGACGCTTGCGAATTGCGCATAGAGGGTGCGAACAAGGGCCGGGTACGCAGTGATAATCTCTAGGATGTAGTCCGGAGTGAAAGTCTCGCTGCGCAGCCTCCGCTTCAACTTGGAGAGAATGCCGGCGTGGACATTGTTCGTGGGGTCCAGTGCTTGTGTGAGCGAGACGTACTCGGTACCTAGTCGGTTGAGGAAGTGCTGGACGAAAACCCAGACGCAGTGTCCGTAGATGGCTTCTTGGAGGCTCAGCTCTCCGTGGGCGAAAAGTTCGTGCAGCTTGTTCTGGGGAATGCAGTACAGCAGAGAAATCTCCTTGGTGATCTGATGGATGGACTGCTCAAGCGGTGGTGCTACTGACTCGGCGGTCGTAGTAGTCGCAGGCTTCAAGTAGATACTCATGACAGTGATACCGTTGGAGAATTGCTCCACGTACTTCCTGGTGCTCGTAACACCATAGTAGTGGTACAAATCACTGAGCGCACTGAACATGCCCCTCGCGGTGCGGGAGCGGAACGCCACGACAAGACGCTTCTCCGGGGAATCTTCGATGTCGAATACCTCGATGACCGGGCCAGTCCTGTTGACCGCCAGGGTGATGATGTCTTGGTAGATGATCTTCGTGTTCTTGGTTGCCTTTGTCATGAACATGCGGTCTGAAATGACCTCGAGTCTGGTCTCATCCGGAGGGGGGTTCGAGTCCACAAATTGACATTGGTAGACGAAGTAGCATCGCAGAGATGCCTTGGAGTCGGGAGAGTCAGACAAAGTTCCAGGAGATCGGAAAGTCTCAACTCGGAAACGCTTGGTGCCGACATGGTCCAGGTATTTGGCCTCCAGTCTCTGCTCGTAACGAGGACCAGAAGTCGCCGTCTTACCCGGCTCGCTTGTGTCGATGTAGATGGCATGGTCTGACGCCTCCATGTCGAGACGGATCTCTTCTTGCTTATTGGGGTGGTTGTGCGCGGCAACCTTGGCGGCATACAGCGATGTGATGTGAGTCGCGATGACTTCGGGGCTTTCCAGCTGGAAGTAGACATCGTCGATACCGAGAGAGCTGTAGAACCACTCGATTTGGGTGTCTACGAGGCGCTCGGGGATCCATGCCTCCTTGAAGAGAATCTCCTTGACTTGTATGGGTTAGCAGGGACCTGGGAATGTAAGGACAGCATCGACTTACCCTGGTTCTTTTGCTCTGCCTTTCCCTTGAATTCCGGCGCAATGTAACCGACGGTGGCCGATCGCAGGACGCGGTGGCCGTTTCCGTTGGTCTGGGGAACCGAGAAATGTGTGGGCTGAGGGGAGGGAGTTCGGCTGGGCTCCGCCCCCTGGAGCTGCTGTACCAGCTTGTTGATAGGACTGTTGACCGACATGTTGGGCGATTTGGCGGCTTCAGGTGATTCGGCGTACTCTGGAAACCTGTCTAATGGCAGGTCAGCTGTCTGGAGGCTCAACATCCTGGAGAGGGGTGCGGCAGAGGCAAAGAGAGGGATGCAAGTATCAGACTGCAGGGAAGCATGATCTCCAAGAAGACGACAGCCCCAAAGACTTTATACCCCGGAGGATAAGAGAATTTGGCCAGTGCCGTCGCTATGGACTAGACTGCAGCCATGGCAGACGACTGCAGATCGTGCCATTGCGGCAGATGGTGCTGTTCATACTTCAGGGGCTTCCGGTGCATCTTTGGCTGCGACCAAAATTGGGCAAGGGAGATCGCGAATGCCTGCGATACCCGAGTCGCCAAAGGTACACAAACAATTGCAGGCACTAGCGGGCATTGCAGAAGCAGGGGCTGGGCAGGGCCAGACTGGGCTGACGGGGCAAGCAAAAGCACTGGCACCAGATAAGCCGCTCGGGTGGCACCCTGAATGTTATCTCGGCGACCCGTTCATCTGGGAGTAGCGCCGCGCCTTCACCGCTCGACTCGTGTGATCGTGGCTGGGTGACGGGTACGAGAGATAAGGCAAGACAGGAACTCGAATCAAAGAACAACTTACCTAGCTGGCTGCTGTGACCCCGGACTAGCGGTCACTGAAATCCGCTGGAATGTTTGCGGATTGAGAAAGAACAAAGTATAGGTGGCAACCGAGCAATCGCGCAAGAGCGTCGGCGGTTTTGTGGAGGAGAGTTGCGTTGGTCGCAAGAGGGGTGGTTTTTGGGGTTGGTTATGACGATGTTGCTTTTGGAGGGGCAGGCGATGTACCCGGGTTGGTTTTACTTGGAAGGTTTGGAGGGTGAGATCGAAAGTTCGATAACAAGAGCAATATCCACCGGGAAAAGGGAGGAGGAGGAGAGGACACGAGTAAGCTGGAAGAACTAAATCTGCAGCGGGTGTCTGCTACAATGGAGAGGGCGGATGCGGATAAGGGGTGGAAAGGGAGGTGGTAGTTGTTGCCGCAATGATGCTATCAGCTCTAAGAGAGACGGATGGAGGGTCTGCACAGCCAAGACCGGAAGCTTGGGCTGATGACGGGCTTGGAGAGTAAGGCGGTTCCGATGAGATAAGGAAGCCTTCCCAGCTGAAAAAAGATAGAATAAAAGAAACAACTAAAAGATAACAGGAAACTTTCGCCCCTGACTAGGTGATTGGTGCTTTGGAGGAGGGAGGTTAGGTCGTGTCGTGTCGTGATACCAACCAGACGGGCAATGGGAACAGATTGGTCGGGCATTGGGAGCCTCTTATATACTGGACGCTGTTCTGAAAGCAGCGTCCAGCGTCCAGGGCATGGCGTGCGTGCGATTTCTTCTCGCGACTTCATCCAGGGAGAGCACAGTAAGGAGAGTGAGGTATTCGACAAGGTCCATGACTCTAGTGATCATGAGCTTTGCTGCCATTACCAAATAAAAATACAAGGCAGTTCTGGGGCTGGTCGAGCATGGCGGGCACGTCTGCCATTGGCCTGGAGGCGCGGTACCTGATCGTCGTACATGGAGGGCGATCCATTAAGATGCCTTTAGCGTGTTAGCGCCGCTGCCAGTCATCCAGAGCACTAACTCGTAAGGGGCATGTGCATCCTGGCAGGGCCGCCGCACGATTTAACGAGCTCGACGAGTAGGTACATGGCCGCACCCACAGCTTGCCACAGACTCACAGCTTGTACCGGTTATTCGAGGCCCATCTCATCGTTCATCCTAACCTTGAGCGACACAAGACACACGTCTCCACTTGCTGATTGCGACGCTCTCCCAAACTCGCAGCATCGTGAGGTTTTTGTTGTTTCTGATGCGCCTCAACCAAGGCATTCCCTTACGGTCCTTCAGCGGATGTTTTAGTGACGCCGGTGGTGTCAACACCAGCGGGGTTTGGGTGGAATCGGCCCAACTAGATACATACCTACATCCACGTACAACATAACATATATGTCTCGTATGCATGGTAGAGGCTCTGATAAATTACCTCCCAGCGGCTTGCGAAACCGGCTTTCGAAGATGCCCCCTTATTCATGACTTGGTCCAGTTGGAGCCGGTCGTCCCAAACCGAAAAGATGGTTTTTTTTTCCGCCTTCTCCCCCCTTCCTAATTTAATCAGGGGTCTATTGATGTCCGGGACTCGGTAGGCAACAATAACGGCTTTTCCCTCCCGCAACCCAAGGAGTGTCTTCTGTAACCAGCGATTTTCTGGGGTGCGCTGGCGCTGGCGGGCGATCGAGAGCAGCCTATGGATAAAGTTCTTTTACCGCCTCCTGCTTGAGCTTGCTCATGCCCCCAGGTCACGAACATTGAACCCGCAAACTTTGCTGTCCCCTTTTCCCCCCGGCTGGGACCATGGAAGCCCGCTGATCTACACAAATGGGGGCCGGATCGATAGATGATCAATCAATTCAATCAAGCGAGACTGCCCAGCGCACCTAGACCAATACCTGAGGCAATTGGGCTTCATCCCGTGATAACATCATTGATGGAGAAACCAACCATGCCAAAAAGGGTTTCCCCAAGCCGTAGGTAATCCGGGGAAGCATGGGTTTCGGCATGACGCTTCTAGCTGTTCTGGGCCTTTCTCCATGTCTCTCCATGCGTTCATTAGGGGATGGCTAAGGGCGAAGAGATTTTTTTTTTCATCCCCGAGTATTGGCATGGCCCCGGCCCTCCCCCAGCGTCCCCAGCATCCCCAGCATCCACCTTCCCCACGATTAAAGATTGATCCATGGAATTTCAGCTTGTATTAGCAAATTGCAACCCATCGTGGAGTGGCCAGCGCATTGTATTTGCTAAGATTTGGTAATAGTGTACACCGCGGTTGCAACCGCGAGACTTCTCAGCGGTCAGAGGCCGGGCTGGGACTGCCATGTACAGCGAATTGGGTCTGTTGGCGTCGAATCGAGTGGCCTCGTGGTCGCTAAGCGTCTATTTTCACCCTTGCCATCAAGTAAAATGGGGGTAATAGTTACCCCATAAGAACCACGGGCTACACGTCACGAGCATTGCAAAATATTACCCCGAAATTGCGTAAAAGCACAGAAACCAGAGTAAATGTTGGGACTCGGGACTGGATCTCCTACTGTGTGCAGCGGCAAGAAAAGAAAAGAAAAGTAAAACGGGTCCGGGGTAATTGAAAATTTCGACACGGTTCTGAGGAGTTGGAGAGTTGAGGCTTGAAGCTCCGAAGCACGCCTTTTTCTCCTGCCGTGTCGTTGTAATCCCAGCAGCAGCATCGATTTTTGGGGTTCGGCAGGTTCCCAGGTTGCAATGGTTGTAATGGTTAGCGTCGCAGCGGCTCTGGCTCAGGCCTGGTTGGGGACGGGGAAGGGAGAGCGTAAGGCGGGCGGTTGGGCGGGCGTCTGGAAGTATTCTGTAGGGTACATTACGGCACTAGTAGTAGGGCCTGCAGCCTCCAAGACGTCCGGCAAGGTTCTCCTCGTGCAACCACTATTCAGGGGAGGGGGGATAAAAGATCAATTGAAAATAATGTGTGCTATTTTAAACTTGGGTTTCATGTACCTCGTGTATCTCGTGTATCTCGATCGGGTCTGAGTACGAGGAATCAGAGCACAGAAGCACAGAAGCACAGAAGCACTGCCCCGACCATCATCACCCTACAAGTTTTGAGTCTTTTGACATTGACAGTCTTGCTTCTGTCTTGGGTTACGTGTGCGACGGACAGCGACGGACAGCTCGCCAAGCCAATTTCCGTAACCCGAACTCCCGAGCGGACGCGTTGAAACTCGCTGCCGCAGGGCAATGGTCCTAGTAAAACCAACATCCGGATGGATTTTAGGTAAAGGTTGGACAATCAGATGATTGAATACATACTTGAGAGGAATATCAGACACAATGCCGAAAATGGCATAACAGTAACAGGCGAGTGAACAATTCGGACGGTGCTTATTTGTCAATCGCCCTCGTCTTATGGTTCAAGAAGGATAGGTCGATGATGCAATCTATCGAGGCACATCAACCTAGAAGTGATACAGGACTAGAACAGATGCTCTGGCACGATACTCTCGTCTTCATCATCTGCACTACACCCTTCCACTGTATTAACTTCCTCGTCGGCAAGGACGGCATCAATGGCTCAATCATTGCGCATGCCCCTTCCACGGGGCTCTTCTCAAGAAGCGGGCAACGCAGGCAACGCTCTAGGGACTGATGCTCGGCCTCAAAAAGTACGCATTGCCTACCCTCCAGTCTTAAGAGCCCATCTGAGTTTTGAGGCCGCGAGCATGTCGAAGGCGTGACAAGTTGGGGCTTGACATATCTGCCACTCAATGGTCCCCGCTGTGTCTGCGGCGCTGATGATATCGAACGCATCCACCAGCGAGAGTCTCGATGCCACAGCTTAAAGGTTTGTGAAAAAGGCGGTCGCCAGCTACATTCTCGTCCTCGCTCATTCCGGGTTATCTTCATCGATATCGTGGCATGCGACTGTTTGGAACTCAAGATATGTGTGCACTAGGCATCTATTGGACTACGGGACCTCCCTTCCTCCGTCCAGCCTTCTTTGGGTTCATTTGCCGCCCAGGTTATTGACATAACCATCGTTCTGGTACTCATCGAGAAAAAGAGCGCCTGGACGCTTTTCGCTTCCTTCTTGGCATATATCTAGACTTGAAACTGGTTGTCCACGCAGTTGTCCAAACCTGGATTGACGACCAAGACGAATGGCTCCAAACCTGGGTAGACGACAAAAGGGCGAAGAGTGTGCAGACACCCTGCTTCGACGGATACCAGGATGACGCCTGGGCGATCGATAGAAGGCATGCATTGAGCTGCGTTTCTACGCGCGTACGATCCGTCCGAGGGGCTTGCGGTCTCTTCATGTACCCATCAAGCACCCCGATTAAGCAAAGCGGCAGCCGCCGCGGCGCTTCTCCGTTTCCCCGGAGCTCGCTGAGCGCGCAACCGTTCCATGTCGGCGACTGACTCGTGAATGGCTCGGCCCTGTTTCCAGGAACCCAGCCGCGCGTTACTGCATACATTTAAGTATGGTCACAACGACCCCAACCTCGATTGTTCTCAAGCATTAGAGAGTGGTTAAAAAGGCATTGATCTTTCACTGCGATATGAATTCAAGTATTAAGCTCTCTGCATAGCAGGTGAAGCCGAACCCCCCTTACGAGTTGTTATAGCCTCGCTAGATAATGAACAGTATGCGCCATGCCGCGCCCTATTATCCGATGCGATATATTGTTCCCCTCGGCAACCGCTGGCTTTGGGAGAGAAGGTCGTAGCTGATGGGAGTGCTAAGAGGCGGGATTCTAGTTTTACATTTTCTTGGCGTACCATGTTTTAGTATTGCTGATAAAGCCGGTGATTCTTTGGTACACGCGTGTTAGACTATATAGGTCCTAATAATTCAAATATATAATAGTAAAATCATTTGGGTTTTCGTAGGCCTGTTCGAGCCCCAGCCAGTTCCGGCCTGGCCAGGGAGCTCACGGGCTGAGGTTTTTGCTCTCTTTTCACGGTCTTTCATTACAGTCAAAAGGAACCCGTCTTAGGCCAAGGTGTTGTTCCGAGGGTGAGGAATTGCCAATATGGAAGCGGAAAGGATCAAAGGGAGGTTCTTCCTGGAGTTCGAACCCGAGGAGACACCGACTTTACCTCTCGGTAGTGAATATGCAGATACAGACTGATCACACACACGCCAAGTCTCTCAAATGGATGCAATTTATACCTTCTTGCCCAGGGCCCAGGAAGGACACTGTGACGTGTGCTGCTCGAACAGGTGGATACCGCGTGGTGTGAATTACTGATAGAGCTGCTAGAAAAGGAGCGGGTGCTGCCTTTTATATGATGGTTTCTCATGCACCATGAGGTGGGAGGGTTTTCGCTTCTTCGCAGGTGCCACCAAGCATTTATCGACCTATCTATAAGAGTCATATTCAGTAGTATACTTTCAGGGCTTCGAATTTCTTAGGTTAAGTAACCTTTTTAGGCTTATATACTAAGGGTCCCTTGATCGTTCTGATTTAATGCTACTCGCTATCTTACAAGGGAAACGGCGGTTTAAAAATGGGATGCGCGTAAGAGAGAAGGTAACAACAGACGTAGAGCTCGTGAGCAGTTTCGAGCAAACCCGATCACGACACAGGTGGCATACATGGTTTAGGCAAAAACAAACCCCTTTGTTGTAAACCGTCTACGAGCCAGAATCCGAATAAACCGTGGATAACACTCATATAACGCTTGTACGATCACTGTGTGTTTACACTTTCGGCCTGAATATCACCCCGTGATATAGGAAGGAGACGTAGAACGTCTAGATTACCATGTTGTTCTTCATCGAAGTGCATCTTGCGTCTGTGAAGCAATGCGGGCGGATCCGGTGTAATGTAAATAAGCGAAGAAGCGGGAAACGTGACGATCGGATCAAACCGGCCTCCCTAAATGGATAAACTGATTTCAGTGGTTGATTCTTTTCACACAAATTGGACCCTGATTGGCTGCCGGATTCTGCAGTACGCCGTACGAGGCTATGAGGGGGAAGCCTAACGCTTCTCCAATACTGCTGCGCCCCAAGATCGGAAGCAGGAGTAGCCTTGTATCATGAACACGACCAGCACAACTTCTTAAACCTCTATCACATTCTTCAGATCAACGGCCTAGGGCAATCTAGATTCTCCATATCCCCAGTGAACC
This sequence comes from Apiospora koreana, assembly GCA_017163955.1. Classification (NCBI taxonomy): domain Eukaryota; kingdom Fungi; phylum Ascomycota; class Sordariomycetes; order Amphisphaeriales; family Apiosporaceae; genus Apiospora; species Apiospora koreana. The sequence goes on along the minus strand of JAFHKQ010000007.1, from coordinate 2,319,284 downwards.
CATAACGAGCATGCCAGTTGATTGCTGTTCGAGCAATTCGGACATTACGATTCTGCAATGGCCGCAACAGCACCCAGGGTTGGAGACAGCCGATTGCATCCAACCGCCCTCAACCCGCCAGGTAGAATCCCAAGAGTTACATGAAGATGTCCCTCGCGACTCTGGCTGGTTTTGCCAGGGCTCTGCGGTGTGTGTCATGTCAGTCAATAATCCATGCCTGCATTTCCCCTAGCTGACACAGGCTAGACTTGCGAGCGCCAGCAGGATACGCGGCTGTGGGCGCTGTCGCCGTACGTTCCAGCAGGCTTTCGGTATGCCTGAATTATGGTGGGCAGACCATTACAAGAACTCTAACGGCTATTTCGGTTGCGACACAAAACGAGAAACCAATGGCCAGTTGAGTATTGGTAAGCCAAGTATTGTGATCAGCCGCGCGCAGTTTCTGACGATAGCTCAGATACATGGGCGTACTTCGAGACGAAGATGGTTAGCGGTGGTGCCCAGTACGAATGGATAAAAGTGAATATCTTCACCCACTGGATGGCATCGTCGAACCAACTATTAGTACTTATGTTTGATACCCCTCAATCTGTGTTCCAGAGCACCGCTGCTTCCTTTTCCGATCTGGGCATGAAGCACAGGGGGGATCCCTTCTGGCCATACACCAAGTTAATGGACGAAGTTGCCCGCCTTGAGGACGCAGCAGTCATGGCAATTCGCAATCACGTCAGGGCGGTAGAGAAGGAAGATGTGCCTCAGGAGAAGCCAGAGCCGGCATACCGATGGCTGCACGACATTTCGCGCCACGCTGTTCACGTGACGGAATCGCTCGACGTGTCCATCGAGACCATGGATGGTATGCTATTGCAGCATGAGACGGTCAAGGACCAGGTGGGGGGCGATGATAGCTGGCAGACGGTGCACCGCCACCTCTTATTCTCTCAGCAGCTGCTCAAAAGCCTGCGCTGTCGATCGATGGCAAATGAGAAAAGGCTGCAGAATGAGATTCAGCTTGCATTCCACATGGTGACTCAGTACGACTCGGGGGTCTCGGTGGCGATTGGCAAGGCAGCGAAAGAGGATAGTGCGGCGATGAAGACGATTGCGACGCTCACTTTAATCTTCCTCCCGCCGACTTTCATTTCCAGCGTCTTCAGCATGTCATTCTTCAAGTTTGACACGGACACGGGCTGGACCATGTCCAAGAATTTCTGGATGTACTGGGTCTGGGCTATACCGATGACTATGATCACATCTGCACTGTGGTATTACTGGCAGAAGCAGATGGGACCTGGGAGAAACCAAGCCGCAGACGACAGAACACGGAAACGACGAGGCTTGAGCTTGAATGTATAATTAACATTGAAGGACGTTCTGCGATGATGGGAGTTCTACACCTGATGCATGTATACATATATAACTCAGGTATAGAAGGTTACGGAATATACCTAAGTAAACCCAAAGTAGAGCCCTACGCCCCGCCCCACCTGCTTCATTAGGCCTAAAGTTAGATGGCGGGGTCTCAACTTGACCTTGTCCTCTTCAAACCCGATCCGCAACTAGCCGATGTCAGCATCTCAGATCAGATCCCAACATACGTACAATTGCTTATCTAGACGACATACATACTCCCTATTTTTTCAGTGTATTTTCTTCTTCAGTCTATATACAGATTGTATTGTAGCCTCACAGGTCTCCTAGTCGCACGTTGTCTTCTGTGTAGCCTCACCTTTACCCGGCCAGCGTCACTCTCCATGTCTCAGCCCCTCGATCTCTCGGCTCAAGCCGAGGTGCTAGACAAGGACGACAAACTACATTCTTTGAGGAATGAGTTCGTTATACCCACCAAGGCTGATATCAAACGGCAGACGCTAGTCTCACAAGGTCGGTTACTGCTTTTACTAAGTCCATGAACTAAACCTCACACAACTAACCGCTATCTCCAGACTCGCAAACAAAGGCCCAGCAAGAAGACCTAGTGCCATGCACCTACCTTTGCGGCAACTCGCTTGGACTTCAGCCCAAGAGAACCTCCACGCGCATCAAGCAGTACCTAGACACATGGGGGACACAGGGCGTCCAGGGCCATTTCAAGCCCCTTGACGATTCGCCATTGCCTACCTGGCTACATGTGGATACGAAAGCTGCCCAGATGATAGCTCCGATTGTTGGCGCAGATGAGTCGGAAGTCGCCGTCATGCAGACGCTGACGGCCAACCTCCATCTCCTGATGACGGCCTTCTATAATCCGAATCCCAATGGCAAGCACAAGATCATCCTTGAGCGCAAGGCCTTTCCGAGCGACCATGTACGTGGTTCAATGACAACCTTGCCCCCTATCCAAGACTGACATCACCGTTTCCAGTTTGCCGTTCTTAGTCAGATCCAACACCATGGCCTGTCGCCAGAAACGTCCATGATTACTGTTCAGTCTCCGTCTTCTGAGGATAATGTCTTGACAACTGAGGATATCACGTCGTTGATAGCAGAGCATGCTTCAGACGCAGCTTTGATACTCCTACCCAGTGTTCAGTACTATACTGGCCAGCTCCTCGACATCCCAACCATCACCGCCTTCGCTCGCGAGCGTGGTATCTTCATTATCTGGGATCTTGCCCATGCAGTTGGCAACGTGCCTTTGTCGCTTCACGATTGGGACGTGGACGCAGCAGCTTGGTGCACCTACAAATACCTCAACGGTGGGCCTGGGTGTATAGGGGGGATGTTCATCAACTCCCGGAACAGTCTCGTGAGCACAACGATCACGGATGACACGCCGGAGCGTGGTTACGGGAAGCGACTATCCGGCTGGTGGGGCAACGATAAGGGCACACGGTTCGCCATGGAGACCAAATTCCACCCGGTGAAGGGAGCCGCCGGCTTCCAGCTTAGCAATCCCAGCGTTCTCGACATCACCAGCTTGACTGCTTCTCTGGAGGTTTTCGAGCTCGCAGGAGGTGTGCCTGCCCTGCGGGAAAAGTCCATGAAGCTTACGGCTTTCCTGCAGCATTGCCTCGAATCCATGTCACAGGACGCCAGAAAGCTGTTCCGCATCATCACACCCCCGGAGCCGGAGCGACGAGGCGCTCAGCTGAGCCTTTTGCTTGCAGATGGCTTGTTATCGGTCACCATGAAAGAGCTAGAGCGAGAGGGAGTCATCGTGGACGAGCGAAAGCCGGACGTCATTCGTGTTGCCCCTGCTCCTCTGTACAACACATTCGGCGACTGCGTGACCTTTGTGCGAGCTTTTGAATCAGCACTGTTACTGGCCGAAGGGAACAAGCACGCCCAGAACTGATAGATAGAGAACATCTCCCGCTGGAACTTGACTTATTTACCGAGTCTGTCTGCTTGGACAGGTGAACCGTCAATACGCAGGAAGCTCAAGTATAATATAGCTAGCACCGTGGTTTTGCCAAACCTTGTATCGCAACCTTCAGCTATCTCTATTTACCTCTCCTATCATAAATAGTCGCATGGCTAAGTGAGAAAACCCAGCTCATCATGCTCGCCATCACGTACATAAGCATCTCTCGTTTTCTCAACCCTATCTCCGGCAAATCGGCTTCTAAAGTCACTGACGCGGAACTACCGGACTTTATACAATATTTCCTAAGCATGGCGTCGAACCCGTGCGGACCTCGAGCTCAGCGGCAGCTTCTTTCCAACGATATCCTTTGGCACGTTGGAAAACATCACCTGGAGTCTCCCAAGGATGTGTTGCATTTGGCTGCCGCTTCAAAAACATTGTATAAAACTTTAGAGCCGGAAATATACAACGCTGATGTTCTTTTGGCGGAAGCATCCTCAACAAGACTTGACTTATTGTGTTGCCATTGCTCCGAATGGCACGCGATTTGTATATACGATGAAGGTGGTGGGATCATCCGCGCCATTCGAAAGAATCAAGGTCAAGCCCTAGGCAAATTCGTCTCGGCCTCTCGCCGAATCTGGCCGGAATATCTCAGCACCGCCTATTCTATTCGTGGCCTTTATCGGAAGACGTGTCACATGACACCCTTGTGGATGGCCATAAAGGCTGATGCATTCGACATTGCCGAGATGCTTGAACGCGCCGGGAGCGATCCCGATCAGATGCCCACCTTTGTCCCGATTCTTGCTTTGAAAGCCTTCGTGTGTGGCCATGCCGATCTCGCAGTGAGGTTGGCGAAGCGAAGCCAGTGCATCCAGACCGAGGGGCGGACTATTTCGTACTATCGAGATCTTTGGAGACGCCGCGCTTACTTGAAGGGTATGCTCGATATCTTCGACGCAGCTTATCCTTCGTTCCCACCGACGCCCCGCACCACGAGTACTTTTGGTGCCGCGCCTGATGATGCTGCGATAGCTCAAATGATGGATCGAAAACTCGGGGACGGAATATGGCTTTTTAACCGAGGAGAGGCATATTGGTTTGGCCATTGAGAGCTTGGAAGGCATTGGGTACGATGGCGACTGGGTCAGACTTCCACTGGAACGAAGGCGGCACAGCAAACGATGGCAGGGCAACGTTTACAGCATTCGTGACAAAATTAATAACAATGTTAGCAACATTATCTACTTTATTAAACTTATTAGTATACATGGCGTCGTTAACTATATCTTGGGCCCACATCTAAGCTGCTATGAATAATAAGAGATACAATCCGAATCCGATTGAATAATCTTATGACTCTACAGCCAGAAAGCGGACCTCAACGAAATCTTATAAAAAGGTGTATCCCCTTGTTCTCGTGCGACGATAATATTATCGTGACCTATCGCGCCGATCCCCCGGTGCCGAAACCATCCTTGGAAAGAGGTCTGTTGTTTTCTCCCAGCAAGGCGTCCAGGATGTCTCGTCAACCCTCCAAAATGAACCCGGGCAGCACGTTGCTGTGGTTCCTGGCAGCCATCGTCATGCTGGTGGACACCGCGTGGGCGGACTGCACCGTGTGGATCCGGCGGAACAAAATGATCGAAACCTCTTCCACCATTGACTGGCACGGCCGCAAGATGTTCCCCGTCACGTCGCTGTCGTGTCCCCGAGGAGGCGGCGACTGCCGCTTCGACCGCCGCCGGGACTACACCCTCACCCTGCAGCCTTACCTGGGCATCATGGGCCACTCCAACGTGAAGCTCGAGCTCCCCGCCGACGACGGGACGGCCGCCGCCATGCTTTTCGAGCTGGCCCAGGTCGCCTTCGATGACCCGACGCCGTACGGCCAGCCCGGCGAGCTCGAGGCGCTCGGCCGGGACCGCGGCAAGCTGCTGCGGTCCCCCACGAAATTTGCCACCCAGACGGGACCGTCACCACGGCGTCGCTGGACGAAGGCGACGCCAGGTTGGTCGTGAAGCCGGGGTTCCGCGGCCAGCTGTCCTGGTACCCGTACTATGTCTTTTGTGCCGGCTTGATCTACGACTGCCACAACTCTAGCCTTCAGGGGTTGCTCATCGAGGCCTACACGGCCTACCTCACCCGAGATTCCAAGACGGGCCAGGAGGTCCTGGCCGGCCACTGGGTACTTAATACGACAGAGGCAGCGACGGAGAAGAGTGGAACTTCGGCGCTCAGGGGGGAACACTTGCGCGTCTTTGTATCTGTATGGGGTGTATTGGCTGTGTCGTGTATATTGTCTGGTTTCCTCTTGTTCGTCTGACTGGGATTGCTCGTAAACGCTCTGATGGCTTGAATACACATTCCACTTGTGAAACCAGCCATGAACCCCAAAGCCAGCAAGTAACCCTTCCATAAGCAAATGGCCAAGAAAAAGTAGATAGGCAGGCAAAACAAAAATTCAAAAACATACAACACCGAGGATTCCCAGGTCGTCACCGACCCTAGTACTAATTCGGCTCTCTGCTGCTTATATATGGGAGAGCGGACGGGATCCCTAGTATTCAGCAGGATGTGGTCGTATGTGAAAGAAAGAAGCTGTAAGTAGGATTATAATCAAAGCCAGGTCCCTCCGAAAGCAGGTGGTTGAGCATTGGATTAACTAGTCACAAAGGAGAAGCCCCTAGCCTGACCTAACCATCAAAAAGACTCGGCAAGTTCAGTCCTCTTTTCCATCACATCGTTACTCTTGTTTGGCTACCTAGGCTATGGACTTAGTGAATTCACCAGGACTCAAGTCAATATGATCACTCCATGCGAAGCATAAGTGTATCCAAGTTTGTTCAAAGTCGTAATGATTATTCTATTAGTCATTAAATATTCGTGATTATGTGGCTATTCCACTCTTATGTGTTTCTCATGTATATGCCTACAGGGGCTTGCAAGCAACACCAGCAAGGTTGCTCGAGTACAGCTGCCTGACCCTCTTGGCGTTCTCACCCTCACCCAACACCACCTCGAACGTGGTGCTCCAGCTAGCGCTGGGGAGCGGCATCTGCAGCTCGTACAGCACGTACTCGTCGCTGGGCGTCTTCTTGTCCGACTTTGCGAGCGGAAACGTCTTCTTCTCCAACTTGCTGATGAGGATGCCCTGACGCGGGGTGCGGAGGGCGAGCTCCATGGCGGCAGCGACGCCGGCCGCGGCCTGATCCTTGCGCACGGCCGCCGTGACGGTGAAGGTGAAGGGGTCGCTGGCCGTGGCGGTGTTGGTGTCCATGCACGACTGTGCCGACTGGTAGAGGATGGCATCCTGCACGGGGTACAGGCCGGTGCCCTCGTTGTCGAAGACGATGGCGGGGGCGCCCGTCGAGGGCACGCTGAGCTCGATGGTGAAGCCGCGGATACCGGTGCTGGCGTCGAGCTTGGTCGCGAAGTTGAACCACTTGAACCTCTCGCCGAAGAGGCCTGTGGACTGGCCGCCCTTGAGGTGCTCGGGCGTCGTTTCGATGGTGCCGTTGTTGGCGCCGTCACGATCCGTGTACGCGAGGCGCATGGCGAGGTCGTCGCCGTCCCGGTTCGTGCCTTCGGTCACGCGGACGCGGACGCGGCCTTCAAAGTCGATGGTGCCGTTGCTGTTAAGCGCGAACGTGGTGATGTACGGCTTCATGTCGAAGGACTCGAGGGGCTCCGTCAGCTCGACCCCAGCGGGGACGCTGTCAATCATTCTCGCGAAGATGTCGGCGCACTTGGCCTGGAACTGGGCGGGGTCCTTCATGGCGTTCATGGTCTTGTTGCCGTCGGCGCCGAAGATTCGCTTGTCCGAATTGGTCGTGTCGTTGTGACCGGCGACGAGCGGGTTCTGGCTCGAACCATCCAGGTACTGCGTCGCGATGGCGTTGTCGAAGATGTAAGGGTGCTCGTTGTCGTTGCCCTCGAAGCGGGAGGTCTCCCCCTTGTTCGCGTTCTCGTTCATGTCGGGGAAGTCCTCGTGGTGAACACCGCCAAGAGTGTGGCCGCACGCCACCATGGCGATCATGTCCTCGGTGTTGAAGCCGGCCTTGGCAAAGATGGCCTTGTGCTTGTCGAGGTCCTGTTGAGGCTCCGGCACGCCCAGGACGCCGGCCTCGGTGGCGTCAATGCGCCCTACGCGAAAGGGCACCTTGGGACCTCCGCAACTGGCCGTTGCAGTTACGAGGCCCAAGGCGACGATGTCGGCAAACGACACGCCGCCGTTGTAGTGCGACGAGTAGAAGCCAAAGGTGTCGTTGAACGCCGAACCCGGATTTTCAGGCCGATCAGTCTCGAACAGAATGGAGGCGTCGAGACCGCCGGTTCCTGCTGCTGCGTCGTGCGTCGCAGAATCGTGGTAAGCTGTGCGTACCCACGCAGCAGCATCCTGTCGGCCCTTGATGTTCTCGTTGAAAGAGCAGGGAGTCACGTCTGAGTATCGAGTGTTAGCCAATGTGACTCGGGGTTGTATTGGGATCAAGGTATTGATTGCTACTCACTGTCTCTGAAACCGTGTCTGATGACACCGGCTTGCAGACTGTACAGATCTTCCACATAGTCATACTTTGATGGCCATACGAAGCCGGCACTGACGAGCTGAGACCCAGCAATGGCGTAAGATGTTATCGTAGTCGACCTCATGTTGTTGTAGCTTCTCTGATTCAACTTCCAATAAAACGAGTGATAGATTGCGATCTTGAATGCGCAAGTGTTTTGGTATAATGAAGAACTGATAACTGCAACATCTTCATGGCGGCCCTTTTGCTCTTATATTGACATGGCAGCCGAGAATCCATCTCAAGGATGATTGGAACGAAGCAATGCTTGTCGTGTGGGTCGTGATTTCTCGTATCGATGCGACCGGGCTACTGGGGGCCCTTGGCGTTACAACTTGAAGCGGGTGGATTTCTCCTTGTAGAAGCTCGTGAAGGCCGAAGAGGGGTCCAGTAAAAAGAGTTAAGGAGCGAAGATCCCGGCCCTAGGATGGGGCTGTCTAATGAATCTGATCTATCTAGCCTAGATCCTTAGAACACGAGCCAATATAACCCCTTCAATTACAAAGGCCGTCAAGGATGAAAAATGACAACCCGGCAAATGAAAGCCGGTCCATCGGCTCTAGCCGTGCCGGATGCTATTATTAGCCCCCCAAGCGGGGACCGAGGTGGACTTTGGTGGACGTGCTCATGATGGGAACACGAGAACTGCGGCAGAGCCACCACATTCAAGGCTCAATCAACATCGCCAGCCACGAGCACCTCCGTATGGCGGTCAAGGGGGCAAGAGGAGTATACCCCTTGAGAAATGCAGACATCCGGGCGTAAACCACAACCAAGTGAAATTCGGTTCGGGAATATGATGTCGTCCGCCTTTTTATAATTCCAACAGCTTTGGGGTTTGAAGAGCTCCTGCTCCTGCTCCTAGTCGTCGTCGTCGTCGTCGTCGTCAACCGCCATCGGCACGATAGTACTCAGGGGCCAGCAGATCATCCTCGACGACCCCGAGCTCATCAGCGTCGAAATCCAAATCGAAGGCCCAACGAGCATCCAGCTCTTTGGCGACTTTACACATATCTTCCAATGTTTCTGCGCGCGATCCGTCTTCGAGGAAGACACTGCAGTCCACCTTTACCCTTTTGCCCTCGAGCCAACTTGGCTCGTAAAGCGGCCCATCCCACGGCCGCGTCCAGTCGCCAACCCAGAAGGTGACGCGCTCTAACTCGACTTGGTCTACTTTCTCCTCTCTCATCAAGCTGAAGATGATCGATGCAGACGTGAGGTTGAACAACGGTAGACGGTATTCCTCTCCGGCCTTACACCTCGGCGTAGATGGCATTCCGTACTCATTCGCAAAGACACCAAGCATACAGTCAGCCGCGAGGTCAAGCCAGACATCGGCCGACACCAGCCGCGGCATCGCCGCGACCGCCTCAAAGACCTCCAGTGGCCACACATCGTCCTTGCCACTTCGGTGTACTTTCAACGCCAGGTGCTCCAAATTCGGCGCACCTGCAGCAATGCGCTGGATCTGAGATACATTGAGCGCCGCTGCGGCCCGGTCGCAGCCCGTGGGGTACTCTGGCTCGTAGGACCATAACTCCAGGTGACGCAGCGACGGACCGTGGCGGTCCAGGATGGGGTCCAAAACTGCGTGGTCCCAACAATGATCAATCCATGCCAGCCTCTCGAGTCGAACTTCCGGCGGCAGCGCAGTGGTAAATAGTCTAGCCGCCGCGTCGCCGCGGCCATCACGCCCGGCACCGATGGCGAGGTCCTTGAGGCGACTCGTCATATGTGAGGCACCAACATCGACAAAATACGACGAGACCCCTGCGACGAACTCGAGGCGCTCTAGTGCACCCCAGTCCATGGCTTCGAGCCACAGCTCTAAGTTTCTCAACCTCAATCTCTCCGGGGGCGTCGAACGCCATAGCGCCCACCATTCGCGGGATCTGCTGCCCCGAAGCCACCTGAAGTAGTCACCATTCGTGGGCTGGAGGTCAGCCCAATCGCTTTGGTTGAACTCGTAGCCCTCAAGTTTTAGGGACTTCAGAGTGGGGTAGTAGTATGAAGAGGAGGAGTCTCCTTGATGTTGCTCAATGATGCTGTCGTTGCCGCCTGTGAGAGGAAAGGGGAGGTTCCAGCGGTCGGGCCACTCACTGCACCCTGCCAAGTAGATGCGAAGGTCCAGGTGTTCGAAGGTGCCGCGACACTCAAGAATATGAGCATTCAGGTCGGCCATGGTATGTATAGTGCCGTAGCCTGGGATGCTGGCCTTAAGGATTCCATTGGTCGGGCATTTGGGATTGCTGGACACGCCTGCAACTATCTGAAGCGTCGTGACGAGGATAAAGAATGCTAATAGTGCCATATCGAAGCCATTCGCCGTGTTCGCGTCTTTCTATGATTTGATGATTATGTGTGTACCAAGTCAGTGGTCGTCAACCGCCTTCAAGATAACAACGCCAGCAGGCAGCGGCTAGTTATCACATCAAACGACGACAGGGGATGAATCAGTTCAAAAGCGAAGATGTTGTTGCAAGAGTAAATAAACACTTTTGGGGTTTCTGAAAGTCGTTGCCTGGAAGGTAAGGTGTGGCGTAGCACAGAATCCTGCCAGCGACACAGTAAGCAATAATATATTGTGGGTGGGTCGGCCGAGCTTGTGGCTGCGTCGCAAAGTGACCAACATTCTCGTCAAGTGCAAGCAGTCTATGATGGTCAAATTGGATCTTAGTATCGTAGATAATTGCTTGATGCGGACTATCCGCTCAGATGGCTGTGGCCAATACATGGAGTTGAGCACTTCTTTGATCCTAGTTCACGGCTAGGGATAGGTGGGCTGCTTTTGTTCACTTGTCGCCCAGTTGATTCGAGTATGAAGTGTCAACCACTTTGGCGGGTGGCTCAAAAGGAATAGAAGAGGTATAACAAGTCGGTCATGGTGATCTTGTAGAGGAAGAGGACCAGTGGTTCGTGGATGTCCTCTGGAAGAATTGGGAATCGTCTGGCCGCCGAGGGCTGCGCCAGACTCGACGTTGGATAGATTATAAATGATATGGACCCGAGATGCCATGGTAGAGAAGGACGAAGTGTTGCGAGATTAAATTTTGTGGTATGAAGGCCAATGACGGCCCTATGGAATGATGTGCTAATGATATCTTGCTATTCGGGGCCTGGCGTTACAGGGATTTCGTTAAGTGCAAGATTGCGATGAGGTGCCACTTGCCTCTACGGATTATATACTGTAGATGGCTAGTTGATGCTGTTTTGGCACTTTAATGGTGGCAGGATCGGTGTATTGATGGATGCGCTGACGTGCCTCGGGCGACGCTGTAAATAGGGGTAATTAGGTGGAAACTGGCCAAAAGATCGAAATATGCCACGACGGAGGATCAAACACACATCTAATTGATAAAAGACCGATGTTAGAGTAGAGCCATACATAAGTCGTTTTATGTAGATATCTATTGGGAAGAGAAGATGTTCTACCACCCAGTAAGTACCCATCCGTCACTCACTTGTAGCTCACGAGATTATGACAACAACAAATGCACAACCGAGCCACAGCCCGTAAAACATCACCACAACAGAAATAACCACGAAACTGGGAGGTTTAAAATAATTAAAATAATACAAAATACCGGCCAATAAAAGAAAAGTGCAAAATAGGAACGCCTCTGGAGAATCGTGTCGAATGGGAGAGCTGGAAGCACCTTCTCCTGCCATCTCTGAGCATCGAACCTGTTACCTCAAGTCCTCTCCAGGAGACCAAGAGACCATTTTACCAACTGCACCACAGAGACCACTTCCAGGTGGCATGAAGTGAGGGGGCTATCCGGCCGGAAATTCCTTGAGATTGCTGTCTTCTATCAGGCTATTTATTGTTGCCTACTTCTTACCTACCTGTAGCCAAGTACTCGGCTTAGGTAGGACTTGCTTGTAGCTGCCCTATTGTTATGAAATCCACGGGCACAGCTTTCAATAGATCAAGGAGAGGCCATCTCCAACCTCACCGTCACCTACCCTCTCATGCCTCACCGTTACCCATCCTTTTGCAGCACATCATCACACATTGTGTGCTTGTGTTGCTTGTTGCCGTGCGAAACCTCATATCAAACTACTTCCTGCTTATTGCCTGCACCCGGACACAAATAATAATATTACTGATACACACTTACGGTATCTTTCATTAATACCATCGCCTTCCCCTAGCCTCTCTTTCTTTAGCTGTCCACTGCCACCTTTCCTATTCAACTCATCAGGGATACCCATAACCACAACTGTGAGCCAGCTTCGAATGCTCCATTAGTTCCTCAAATTGTTTTTAATATCCATTGCTGTCCACTTGCCCAAGTTGTACATCAGAATATTTGGGATGAGAATGGTGTTGTTTTGATGATGGCGTTGCTCTCAGCCCCTATGATGCATGTCCCCAGGAATGTCATTTGAATTATGGCGGACAGCTAGTCAATATAGATCCAAAAGACACAGATTAGCTGGATCTCATGTAAAAATATCGCACCATAACTGTACACCAATATTATACCAAAATAGCCGAGTTGATAGGCTGAATGGTGACTATGCCAATTCTTTTCTCCTTTTCTCATGTAAGCCACCTGGGCTCGGGGGAGTACTCAGCCCCATGTGAGGAAGGATTTTACTTAGAATAATGACCGGAAGAGTCATCTGCAGCGTAAAATAATAGGCCATGGCCGCTGTCGTGGTATGGGCACGACCAGCCAAAACATGTCACTTGACAGACATTAGTGGAACACCGAACAGGTTTTATCACCATACTGCCCGGGATACTGATACAGATTCTAGCCTAGCGGAAAACAGAAGACAATTTCAGTCTAACTAACCGTTTGGTTCTATGGGATAGCTGTATTACATTGAACTCGACCACAGTGGGCTGCGGCATTCTAGGATTCACGATGTGGCGAGGAGGGGGAAAGTGCAAATCAATTGATCATGTTCAGATGTGTAATGTGACAGAGTTCAGATATTGAGATTCATCATCCCGTACACGAAGAACTACCATAGCAAATGCGATGAATCGAAGCATGCTATGACGTGAGGAGCTGTAGATCTGAGTAACAACTCATCAATAGTTCTTTTCTGGTAACAAGTCAAATAAGCCATTGAGCCCAACTATGGCCTTTTGAACATTCTTTGGTATATATCTACATGGTGGTCTTGCAAAACTCTAATCCTCCACGCCGCCCTTAATTATAGTCGCCTTCTCCGAGGTATCGATCAGGTGTGTCGGCGTCCCACAATGGCCGCTCCACGAGCGCCACTTCTAACGTTTTCCTCGCCTGGCCGTTGGTCTCAGTTTCCTCCTCGTCATCCGGACCAGTGATGGGGACGATACCCATGATGGGACGGTACTTCAGAGTATGCCAGAACCCTATGCCCTTTCCACTCTGCTGCGCCTTCTGTAGTTGGCGCTCCGCCCTTCGCTTCAGGGCCAATTCGCCGCGAGGCTCGGAATCAGAATCGTCTTCATCGCTGTCGTCACCAGGTCCGCTCTGCTCATCCGTATCCATGGGATCGGCCACTCTCCGCTCAAGGCTGAGTGCCTCGCTCTTGCCATTCGTGAAGTGTTCCACCTTGGTTGGACCGGCAGCTCCCCTCTTCATCTTGTTACCGGCACCCGTGTCTGGCCCGCGCTTCCTCTTCTTGGATTGATCCAGTTGGTTGTCTTGCAAGATAAGAGCCGACGATTCTTCAGGGGTGTCTTCAGCAACGTCTTGGGAGAGGTCCAGCATAGCAACAAATGTATTTCCGTACATCCATATGCGATCGCCTGACCAAATAGCACCCTTGACTAGATCGCGAATATTGCGGAACTCGACAGGCAATCGGTTAGTTGGATTGCGTCGTGACCAAGGTGTGATACCTCCAATTGTCGGATGCAAGAAGAGGATCTGAGGTTTAGCTGTAGCAGCAAACAAAACATAATCATCCTGTTCATCAGCGGTCGCCGGTTTTCCGGTTGGGATGTGGTCCGAGAATGATAACAGAGTGGGAGCATTACGAAGCTTGGGAAGTAACGCGGCGTTGGGATTCCTTGCCCAGGCCATAGGAGCAGGATCGGCACCAGCAGTTTCGTCTTCGCTGTCATCCGAATCGCTTTCGCTTGATGAGCCGTCCTCTTCTGCGTCGCCGTTGACCCCATTCAGCAGTGCGGTTGCAGGGTCGCGAACAACCCAGGTATCAACGAAGCCGGCCACATCAGCCACAGCCAACATCTTGGTGTCAGGCGAGAAGGCGATTTGTGTCACGCTTCTCTCGTACTCTCCCAGCCCACCAAAAGCGACGTGCTTGGGTATGTCTCGTTTCAATCGGTATAGCTTGACTGCTTTGTGCGCGATAATGGGCATGTCATCAGATTCGGCCCCCTTGGTAACGCGCAGTAGGGATACCCTGTTGCACTCTTGCACAACACATATCCACTGGCTATCTGGAGAGACCTTGACGCGTGCTGCGCCAAGCGCTGCCACATTAAGAGGCACGTCGATCTTAGCAATTTTGAGCTCATCCGTCGTATCGTCGGCTATGGCAGTAAGTTGGAACGCTTTAATGTCTGAGGTGGTCGAGACCACAAGCAGCGAGCCATCATTGCTGATGGAGGCAGAAGTTATGTTAGCTTCCCCCTTGATGAGGATACGAGCTAGTAGCTTGCGGTTCTTCGTGACGTCAGCATCGACTCCGGTCTCATTGACGATGTCCTTGAGCGGTTTCTGTAGGCGCCATATGTGTATTTCGCGATCCCACCAACTGGCCATCAGTCGGGCTCGGGGAGCACTGATGATAGGTGGTGCCTGAGGGAGATGCGAAAGCGCTCGGTGGTTTTCCATTCCAGCTTCGCGTAGGGGAATAACGACTGGGTTCGCGTCGGGGCCTGTTATATCATTAGTTGCGAGTCCGAGGGCTGTATAGAATGTTGTTCACAAACCTCCTGAGACAATAACGCTAACGCCGTCCTGTTCGCTTTCAAACGAAGTCATGGTCTTCACGTCATGGCCATGGTACCTCCTGTGCCAAATCGTCGCCCATCTTGTGCTAGTACCCGAAGTTTTTCGGTGCAGGGCTGTTCTCCTATCCATGCCACCACTCAACACGGTCGAACCGTCTGCGCTGACAGCCAACGACAACACGTCTTGCTTATGACTTTGTAATCTTTGGGCTTGACTGTAGGTCTTGCCATCCCAGATGCAAACTTGGCCTGTTGAATCACCTGAGACGATGTCTTCGTTCGGTAGACACTTGACACACCAGACAATGATTTCCTTCGCGCCTCCAGTGAGGTCCGAGCCTAAGGTCATACGACGCAGGAGGTGTCCGGAACGGATGTCGTAGATGCGGATCGAGCTATCGGAGCAGCCGACGACGACAATGTTGCGCTTCTGGAAGCAGATGCTGACGAATCGAGTCTTCTTCGAAGTCGAGTGGACCAGGACGCGGTCGAATCGCAAATCGCCATCTTCGATCGAGTAGAGGACGAGGCTGCCATCGATGGTGCCGGCAATGAGCTTCTGGGTCTTGGGCGCGCTGCTGCCGCCCTTGGCGACCTTGGTGGGTTTCGCGGGGTCTTCCAGCGGCTGAACACCAAGACACCATATGTCTCCATGCGTACCAGTCGCTTGTTTCTTTGGCCTCCTCTTCTCTAGATCCCACTCGGTGACGGTACTTGTGTAGCCGATGCTGAACAGCCTGAGTTTTCCTTGAATGCGTCGTCCATCGGAGAGTGAGCGATCGGGTTCCGTCACCCAGACCAAGCCGTCGATGCTACGATCTTTGCCGCCGTGAAGAATGCTTTCCTGGTGCCATTGTCCGCCTAGAGGGTTCTTTTCTCGCTGTCAGTTCACTGCAAAAGCTACGCGACTCGGGAAATAACTTACCCATATCTCAATGTCGCCGTTGGCGCGTCCAATAGCGAGGCGAACCAGATTGGCATTTCTCCTACCGGTCAATTGGGAACAAGAGAAAGCGACGGCGTTGATGGCGCTCGTTGGGTACGGCACAAAGCGGCAACGGTGAATATCCATTGTGAGGTTGCTGCTTCGATCAGGAACCCAGGACGGGCTTTGTAAAGAAGTGAGTGAAATTGTTGTCTCCTGATTCGAGGAGCATGCAAAACCTCCAGGCGAGTTTCTCGTCTCGAACTTTTTCCCTAGCGGCTTCTACCTGCAGCCAGCGCTGCCGCCAAAAATTTCAGAAATCTTTAAGCTATGGCCCGTGCTTATCTTATCGCTTTCATCGATAATGCTCAATGACCCACTCAGACACTCTCAGAATGACCCCTGACAAGCACCAACCCCACTCTCTCTTATAAGCTAAGTATGAGTAAAGTACCTATAATTACTATAACCGCACCTCGGTCAATATAAACTCAGTGTCCAAGAAAGCCGGTATTCGATTTATCAGCTTGTATAAAGCGGATGGTTTCATGGGCAGAGATGATTGTATTATATAGAAGTGTTGGGTTAATGATTGCTAGGGGAACGACAGCATGGATCAAAACACACCAGCATACTTTAAAGACTACAAGTTGTCCAGCCAATGCACATACACAGGTAACACGACTTGAAGAGCGTAGTGAGCTGAGAGACTCGAAATGAGCAATCCAAAATATATACAGCCGAACCTATGCTTCCTAACCTACAAGTTGCAGACGTGACTTCATATTATCTCAACGCTGGCATACCCAATAGAAAAGCAAGGCTTGCTGTGAGGGTGGTGGTTCGTCTGTTGCGTTGTTCCATCCCGGCGTTACCATACAATTTCGACCCCCGAAAAGGCCATGTATGCTCAGTCCAACATAGATGGGTGGGGGGAAATAACCGACGCCAATAGGGACGCAAGGGCAAACACCATATAGCGTAGTACCTAGCCCAGCCGTGATCGGAGTAATAGTAACGCAAGCTTTACTCTCCCTGGAGGACCGTTTTGTTTCCTGCGTTCCACATTGGCACCGCTAACACATACGCGGACCAACCAAACCAAAACAACTCTGGACGCCATCCATCTAATTTATAAACAAGGAGAAGAATGCCCTAATCTAGCTCGAACCGCAAGACTTGAGTTACCCGCACCCTATCCGGGACAGCTGGGAAAGGCTGCCCCTGTTGGTGGTGATAACACACTGTCAACCGTAGGCGGGTGAAGCTCGATATCGAGGAGGGTCGCATTAATAGTAACGTCGTTGAAGTTGTTGTGAGCATGCTGTATAGGGTTTATTTGGCCACAACAACACGGCAAACGCAAGCGTTTCAGATGGAAAGGGGTATCAAGAACTCGGCAAGAACAAGTGCAATCGAGGTCGAGAAATCAGAAGGCCGTATACGTCGTCAAATTATGTAACATCAATAGTAATAAAGACGTGAGAAGGAATGTTCCCTTTACGAGAAATCATTCCCCGAAGGCGGCATGACTAAGCGGTTGACACTCTGCGACAACTCTTTCATCTCACGAGCAATCTCGAAGGCAATCGGGGGCAGGGTCTGAGTCCACATGCGCCATTGGTTGTCCTCAGGGCCGAGGCCTCGCGAAGCCATGTCTTGTCCATGGTCTCCAGCTTCGAGAAGGCGTTGCCGGCAAGACGCAAGGCGGTCAAGCATATCATTGCCAACTCCACTAGCCTGTGTCTCCGCCATGACTCTCCCAACCACATCCGCGATAGCGTCGATTTGATCGTTGATTTGTGCAATAGATGCGTCGCTGCGGACGGAGCCGACCAAACTTTGTATGGTTTGGACAAGTACTGCCGTCTGGTCCTCGACATAAAATCTCAAATCATCCGCTCGGTTGTCCTGCTGCGGAGCACCATAACCGCCGGGACCACCTCTGTTGGCATTCGCGTTGGCTCCGTTGGAGCCACCATTGCGCGAAGATTGGTTGTATGGATCGACCGACTCGCGAGGAGAACTGACTGGGCTATACGCAGAGGACTGCATACTATCACGGGGCCCCAGGCCGTTGAACCGTGGGGGCGGGACAAGTGGTGACTGGGTAGGTTGCGGCTCCGGCTCCTTAGCATACCCATCCTGCTGAGTTGACCGGTTCGAGAAGAAGCCCGTCGAATCAACAGGGGTGACAGTGCCGTCATCATCGTCTTCCAGCTCACCAGCAGGCGTAGCTCGTATCTTGACAGTGCGCAGCAGTTCGACAATAGCAGCCACCAGATGCGACGCAGCCGCATCAAGCAGCGAGACGGGCGAGATACCTGCCGCGGCAGCAAAGTTCTTGGAAGCCGTGATCAAGTTGTTTGCTGTAGCTGAAACTCGGCTCTTCAACCTTTGCTGTTGTTGATGTACATCCTCATCGTTGGGCGCCGACTCATCAATATCCTTAGTAATCCGTCGAACGCTGACAACGACCGCTTTCATAGAGTCGATCACCTTGTCTGGAACCTCGGTTCGCGCCTTTTTTAGCAGTTCATCAATAGCAATCTGGAACTTGGTGACGTGAACGTCCTTGACGAGGCCGTTTTCTTGAGTGAATCCCTTTTCGCGGATATATTTTCCGGCATCCTGGTCGATTGTAAGGCCGAGGGAGGAGGCTCGCATGTTGCGCAACTGGGTCTTCGTGCGAGCATAACGATTGCGCCAGTCGCTGACTTCGATCTCGAGGGATTCCACCACCTTCTCCAGCTCTGTTTGCCGCTCCCAGGCAGGGCCATGTTGTTGGGAGAGCATCTTCATCTCTCGGAGGAACTGTTGTGCCTCCCGTCGGACTTCCTCCGTCACTTGTTGCTGTTCTTCCAATGCCATTCGAAGGTCCTCATTCTCCCTTCGCAATTCCGGATCGGCAGCGCCGCTCGGAACAGCCATATTCCGGCTGCTTTGGTTTGCTTCTTCCAGATCTTGCTGCAGCCTCCGCATCTCCGAACTGTGCTGGTCCTCCATCCGTGTGAGATCCTCCTGGAGGCTTGCGCTGAAGTCTTTGGCCTCGGCGAGCTGGTTCTCCAGGTCGGCTCGCATGTCAGTCCATTGCTTCTTCTCCATGTTGTCGGATGAGGCTCGGGATCGCTCATCGTCTAGGACACGCGCCAGCTCGTCATCTTTCTTCTTGAGCGCGTCCTCCAGACCGTCAAGTCTCGACTGCAGATCCCGTGCCTGGGCCTGGGAATCCTCCAACATCCTCTTATCAAGCTTGAAACTAAAGTTAGTATAATAATCCCTCTGTTAATATGAGTCTCGGGGGACATACCTCAGACATGCCTCCAACCATGCTGGGACCCTCACTTCTCTTGCTCTCGCGACCATTACTAGCAGCTTCCAAACCAAATGCCTCGTTATCTTCGACATCGTCAGGACCGTCGTCATCTTCTTCCACCATAGTACTCTTATTGGGCACGATAGTATTGCTCTGGAATTGCTTCTGCTGCGGCCTGTCGAAGTTGTTAGGAGGGATCCCGGGAGAAGGCGGAACGCCATAATCATTGATGCGAGGGGCTCCTGAGCGGATGGAACTAGCATCCGAGGGCCGTCGCATGCCCCGAGGTAGCCCGTTCATGCTGCTAACAGGAGTGCCTGATCGGCTCGAAGGTCCTCGAGAAGAAGACCTGGGGCTTCCCATGTTACCATCGGGGCCAGAGAAATGCGGGAAACGCCGCTCGAGCTCGCAGAAAACATCCGTGGCCAAGTCGCGAAACCTCGGGGGTCCCAGTGTCGATAACTTTTGGCGTGCTTGATTGCGCTTGGGATGGAAAGTATCTTCAGGTTGTAGGAAGGGTGGTATTTGTGGCCCGGGGGCTCTTCGACTTAAGGCCTGCCGTCTGAGCAGTTCGTCGTAGACATCGGTGGATAGCTCGAGAAACTGCACTGCTGAAAGGCGCAGCAGCTTGTCACGAGCTCGGTTGGGTGGTGGGTTTGCGCGGCCGTCTTTCGAGGTTTGTTGAAGGAATTTCTTTAAGGCGACATAATGCCCACTGAGAACAGGTTCGTTGTTTTCGTCCCGCATGCTGCGGCCGCTCTCACTCCGCGCATACATGCCGGTGCTGGACCGAGCGATAGAGGGTGGCGGAGAAGGCCCGCCGACGCTCCTAGGGCCACCAGGCCCTGGGCCGGGGAAGCCATTCATACTTCCGTTTCGTCCGCCGGAGTCGGGTGGTGATATTAGTCCGCGGTTGTTTGGGTCGTAGTTATCGGGGTTATTGTACTTGGTGATGCCGGACCATTCGCTGCCGCCTACTGAGACAGGTGACAGCGGCGCATTTCGGGTATTCATGGTAGAAATACTTGGCCACTAATTCTTGCGCCAGGTTGCAAGAACAAAGAGCATTCGAAAAACCCCAGCAAGCAGGTAGGTGTGTGCGCCACTCGAATGTATCGCAGTTTCCCAATCTTAGAACACAAGTGAGGTCAGAAATCAAGCGTCGTTTATGCACCGTTGATGCTTATTTGCAATATCCCTGAATGGTCGGGTCGATATTTGATGTGCCGATGTTCCTTGGGTGGCTATTAGGTGGTAGATGGTGCCGGTTCTCGCGCTGACCGTTGCTCGGGTGGCTGATGCTAAAATGCACACTCAAGGTTGGTGTACTTGGCACGGGCAGGTGTTGCCTTCCAATTTCCTCCAAGATAGTCGGGCTCCTTCAAGATACATATGTATATCAACGAACTGGACCACAGTCGATTCAGTCAGCTGTCAAGATGTCGCACAGGAGCACGGTCTTGAGTTCAGTTTGCGGGGGACAGGGCCGGTCCGAGTCAATTGAGTTTATGCCGTGTCAGATGCTGTATCAAGAAGAACGCAAAGTGCCTCCCTTCGAGGAAAACACTGGCAGCGGCGACGGCGATGGGACGAAATAGCGGCGCAAAGATCAATGAATTAACTGTCGATGGGGGGTTCCGTTTGCCGAGGTCGCTTTATCTGGCTTGGATCACGGTTCGTTTATCGTTGGTGTTTGTTTCTTGGGCTCTCCTTCTCGGGACAACGAATAACAGGCGAAGTAGCGACGGGACTGAAGGAGCGGTAGAGTGAGGAACGCGAAGTTGACAGTGGGCTTTCTCGATTCGCGAGGCGACGATTAAAAAGAGAGAAGGAGTGGCAGCAGTAAATGCGATACAAGCTGTGCACAACAACTCTTTGCCTTTCCTCGATGGGTGAGTTGATGGCCAACAGTAAGGTAGCTGGGGAAACTGTGGAACAATCAATAAGGTTCCTGAATAGAAGAAGGCGAGCCTGGAGCATAAGACAGGAACACGAAAGGGAGCCACAAGCACAAACACCCCCCGAAAAGACCGAGCGGCTGCAGGGTGCTGGAGTTCCCAAGTCTCAGAATGTGCCGGGTCCAAGATGAGAGAGCCTGAGCCTGTGTGAGAGAGAGAGAGCTTGTGTGTGTGTGTGTGTGTGGATGTGGATGTGGGTGGGTTCCTGGTTCAATTGGTGGTCTGGTCGGTCAAAGTGCGCGCTGCGTTGTACATTGTCCCCGAGAATCCGTCCTTCTGATACTTGCGTAACCAAGGCAGTGAGGGCAGGGCCTTTTAGGGCGATGAAACCAACCACTACCAGACGACTTACAAGGAGAGGAGACTCAGAGAGAGGGGACGGAAGGACTAGGGGGGTCGGTGGTGGTGCTACCTCGCTACTAGGCCACTAACGATTTGGGATAAGGGGAGTTCTGGGAGCTCTGGGAACTGCTAGGAACTGCTAGGTAGGGACCTGAGGACCGCATGCACACCCGATTCGATCAAAGTCAACCTAATCGCTAAGCCTTTCCTTAATTCCAATCTGGTCCCTATCAAATTGCTAAATTCAATGGTAGTATTCCTACCCCCGTCTCTATCAGACACTATTTGCATAGTCTAGACTCAAGGGATCGACGTGGAGGGTTTTTAAAGTTAACCCTTTTTATCTCTTGTCTCTCGCTCTCTCTGCTTACTTCGATCTCACTCTCTCCCCCGGAGCCGATAGACAACTCGGTTGAAACATAAGGGATTGATTCTACGGATACTGCACACCTCAAAGGTTATAATCCGTATATGACGTCTGGTTCATTCATAGCAAAGCGAAAGTTCACACCTACAGAAGCAGCATGACATCTTTCATTGAAACCAGAAACCGCCCTCTCAGACCGTCCTCAGTCCTGCTGTCAAGTTGCCTGGTGGGGTGGGAGCAATTAAGATTATCTATCGCCAGCCGCTCTGTTTGGCTTGTCATGCAATTGCGCTGCTGTCATTGAATCCAATGCAGGTACATGGCCCGCCCCCTACCCTTGGTTTATCTTGGTCTGTAAGTGGCCTTGGAGGCCCCGAAGGATGTAAGTACCCAGCCTGCCAGCCCCTTCGGCTTCGATCTTTTCTTCAACAGAGCAGTGATCGCTCGAGGGATCGACATGTTGCTTTCCCTTTGCTACCGTAGTGCACAGCTGACGTCCTGCTAGAGTGCGCGCACTTATTACAATGCGATATTTGCTGTCCCATTCCCATCAACCCGTCACCTCTAACCTTAGCACTTAGTTCAAGTCACCGAAGAGACACCACGAGACATATCCGTACCTGGGATTAATAATTGCACAGCCTTGATGACACTTATGATCTAACCCATTCCAACATGAAGCAATTTCGAAATTTCGAAATTTCCCTGTCCCACCTGTCTGCGAGTGAAGCACCCCTGTCCGCCGATGGGCTTGGGATGGGATGGGACTTCCCCTGAGGCGCAGGCATTTCTGGAGGTAGGAGGGAGGTTAGATTCGATTGGTTATGCGCTACCTTTGCCTAGCGTGCCGCCACGCTTTTACTGGCTTGCGGCGGACTCTCTCTCTCTCTGGACGGACGGGCCTGCGGGCGGGTCTCCTTGATTCCATGCTTTCTGGCGCGCGCCAACGGCATTTTGGCAAGCAAACTGACAATTGGTTTGAACAAGATAGAATACGATATTCATCAGCATGTCCTTCCAAGCGGAGCAGTTTCGAAATGACGTGACGCGTATCGAATCCACAGTACAATCCTATCGTCCTTCTGTCCACGCATGGGATTTCGCTGGGTTGGTGAAAACAAAGACATTCAGGAGCTATCCGAGTAGAAACATTATCATTAGCCAAAGTGCTGCATGTTCCGAGTTTCCTTCTGCCACATCTCTGGGTGAGTTAAATCCGAGAGCATGAATGTGTCAAGTTGTAGCCTGTCCAGAGCAAGAATATCCTTATTATTGATTGGCTTCTGATGTCTGTCATGTAAAGAAATGTCTTAGGCTTTGAGATTGCCACCTGAAATTACACAGACATGATCAATGCGGTTGCGATAGCATCATCGTCCAAGACGTCACTAGAAGGGTGTATGCCTGAAGTTTGAGCTTCTTTCGATGTTCTTATTCCGTGTCTCGGGGGATCCGAAGCATTGACCGCGGTGCGTTTCGTGCCTAGTCTGGCAGGGGGTGGGATGCATCTGTTGTGTTTGAGCCTCATGTTTCCGGACACCCGCATGGCGAGGCATAGAACTTCGGGATGTGGTTTGATGAAGGCTAAATTACTTCTATGTAATCGATAGAACCCATCTGCCCACCGTACCGCCGTCTGCCCAAAGGAAGTCTGGACTTATGTTGGGGTTGATGCAACTTGACTGTACCACGATACTACATGGCTGTGTATCACGATATGCTGGCTTTCAAGTTTGTATATGGGTGTTGGGGCATCATCTGGCGAGCTCAACGCTCAATACGCTTCGTGGGTACTCAGACAGCAGTAGAGCCCTGTATGTAGGCTGTTCGCATGATCAAAACCAGGCTAATGTCCATGTTGCCGGCAGGTTGGGCCATCTCTCCTGCCACTCACCGAGTATGTCGGGTACTCTTTCGTCGAAAGAAGCCCGGGCCGCCGCGCTTCCAGTGTCAAAAGACATGGCGCCGACGGCTTCGCGTTCTTCTTGGGCAGCTTTGTTTAAAGAGTTCGCAAGGTCAAGGATGCCCTGTCCTCCAATCGAGGCTTCTTCATGATTATCCTTGATGTCAACATTGATGACATGAACGGGTTTGTTCAGCGGAGTGCCACGATTATGCAAGTCGTCAATCACAGCATCCCAGCAGCGCTCCTCGCATGTGAAAACAACATCAGCTACGCCTCCCTCGATGCCTTCACTGCCGCGGTCTGTGGCATGCTCAAGACGGGGGATGCCGACCTGCCAATCTTGCCAGCGTTCAGGGCCCCATTTGACGCCTCTGTTTCTATCAATCATTTTGAGGAGGCCATTGCGGGTGTAGAGGTCTTCGTCCTTCTCCTTCAGCTCCTTCCACATGCTATCGTACGAAGTCTTATTGAACTGGTAGACATTGGGCTGGGTGATGCTTGGGCCGGGCAATCTAACCAGAGAGCCGGTCCCGAAAGAAATGACGGGATAATCGGCTTTAGAGAGCTGCAGATGGGCCTCCATGGATCTTTACGTAGGGGCGTATCGTAAGTATATGTCGTGACAGACAGACAGACGACGCCAATGCCTTCGACTTACCGATTCTGATTACTGGCACACACAGTGCAAAACTTCAGCTTGTAGCCAGATGAGCCAACCTCCTCGCCGTTTTGGCCGGTTAGATGCGATGCTGACACTGAGGCATCAGTGGGTGCACCGTTGAGGGCATCCATCTCGTCAGGTTTTCTAGATGTCGAGAGAGCCTCGAGCGGTCGTGACAGGTAGTGCAACGTATTCTAAAGGACGATGTTGGCGATCGTGGGGAGCTGTCAAGATTAAATAGCCTGTGTTCTTGACGTACGGTCAGTAATCGGGCACTCTCGGGGTATGAGGGAGTGTGATGAATGGGGTGATGCTCGATAGATCAGAAAAGTTGCGTAATTAAATTAAAGTATCAACATGAGTAGTCAGACAGCTCCAATAAAGTATTCATCATTCAGAGAGAGAAAAAAGTGCAATGCTCCAGCGCATATGTGAACGTGGTTCGATAAACATACCTTGGTTGGTTATGATGCAAGAACGGAAAGTTGTTTTCGATCAGAAATTGCAATGACGCAGACTTGCTCAACCTGGTACGGAAGAGATGAAGATTGTAGCTGCAAAGTGGACTGCTACAAACAACATTACGCTGGGATGAGGCAAAGACGGCCCGTGACGGGATGCTGGCCTCAGCTTACGGTCTGAAACATACGAAAGCAGGTATGTGCTGATTTGGACAGCACTTGTGTTGACCTGCGATCGCGTCGGGGAAAAGTGGTTGTTGACAAGAAGAAATAAATCGTCCAAACAATTTCTGATCTGCTGAAAGAAATAGCCAAGCTGATAGCTGATTGTGCCCAGGTGGGGCAGTTTTGGATAGCGATAAGTTCTGACCTGTAACTACATCTGGTTGCCCAACCCGTGCGTGACCTTTCCAGTGGTGCTTCTATAAGCCCTCATATTTTTATATATGGACAACATGCCGAGTGGGCATTTCCTATATTCGTCTTGGATTGGCTTTCCAATTGAAGGGGACCGACATATGTAATTCACGTGGAGCAAGGGTCGTAGAGCCATTATCCTCGCGCGTCTCATTGAACAAATAGGTGCCGTCAATGGATGTGTTATGGTATATGAAGGACTATGTAGAATCATTACCTCATCTACCTCATCTACCTCAAGGTACACACTAGCTAGCATTTGTCTAGCCTCCCATACGACCAATTCCCCACGAGGACAACATGCTGCGTATTAGATGTTCCATCTATGTGCAATATCCTCCGTGTCTGCCAAGCGTATCGGTGATCTATAACGGGATGGCAAAGTGGTATACTCCGTAACGATATCTGATATCTCACCAGATGCACACAAATCTCAATAAAATAACCACATACGGAACGTACGAATACATTAGATGCATAAAGCAGGAAATTGTATAGAGGCATGCATATCCTAATTTGTCCCGGCAATAGTTGTTCCTATTTCCTCTACAGACTGATATAACCTTATTGTTGCAAGGACAAGGGCCGTCGGTTACCTCGTGGTTGAGAGATTCACAAAGTGACAGATATTGAATGCTGTTTCTCGTATTTACTTTATGTATTGACGGATAGGTCTTCCTACATGTGGCCGCAACTCCGATGCTAGAACGCGAGAACGAACCATTGAAGTGGGCGTGCCCCGACCAACAATATCGTGTCTGGCAACGTCCAAATCATGAGACATATCTACTGCACCGCATCAACTTCGCATCGTAATACAAGACGATGCTCAATGCAATATTGTCAACGGCCTACTCCGTTACTACGTCGGTAGCAATTAGGTAGGGCGTAGGCATAGGATGCTAATTTGATATCCATCCGCTGGCCTTGGCAATGCCGGGGTTTTAGAATCTAGAGCCAGTTGGAAACAAGAAAAGAAAGAAGCTTGGCATTCTCGGATCCTCGACAGTGACTTGGAAACAAAGAACAAATTTCGGGGACTCTTCCCATTATGTCGGGCTATTCGAATGGGTGACCCGGGTATCCCAGCCTTTCATCTCATAACCACTCAAATATAATGTACCAATAAAAAAAAACTGCTTCACGATCTGATGGGGTTCTTTCGCGAAAACCGGCAAAAACGTAGAGAGACTTTGGCCAATAGAGAATATTTATTCAACACCTAATCGATCAATCATCAGTCGAATTAGAACGTATTATCGTCGACAAAGGTCATAAGTGCTCTTCCTCCCCCCCCCCCCTGACGGTTCCTCCAGACCCCTCTTGTCTCCCCCAAGAGCCCCAGCCAGTAGGATCAAGCCTCACGCGCTTAGTAGCACCAACTAGAACTGCGCGGACGCAACAACTAGCCATTCACAACGATTCCCAGGAAAACCTAACCCGACCTGCTCTCGGCCCAGGCCTTAGGTTGTGGTTAGGTCTTTTGGGAGGTGGTTTTGTCTGAGCCGACCTAAGATAGGCTGAGAGCGAGACAGACACACACACACAATACACTACCGGGTGGTAGGTAAAGATAGGATAGAGCGCACAGCACAGCAAGCAGGCAGGTAAGTGGAAAGAGAGGCAAAGACAGGAAGAAGCCAGCCCAGCCCAGCCCAGCCCCAGCCCACCAACACACAGATGCATAGAGACAGGAGCCAGACAGACAGACAGACACCTTCAACCCGACTGGACCTCGATCGTCAAGGTTAGACGCCCAATCCCATTGTCTCGTCGAAATCCTCCCCCTCGCTGCTCGCTGGCCCGTCGCTTATTGTTTTCTCGGTAGCAGGCCACCACTTTCTTGCATGCACCTTACCTTTACAGCTGCTTGCTACCTACCTTACCCATTTCCCACACACACTTCGATTCTATATCCTTCACGTACTACTACTACATTCCCTCGCCTCCAAATACGGGTCCTTTCGTGGCTGCGTGGAAGCTTTGCTATCCATACCTACTGTACCTCACTTTCAGAATACCTAACTCGCCGTGGTGGAGTAGATACGTAAAGTAGGCAAATCCGCCGACTGGAGTGTGAACGAACGAGCTTTAACCTACCTGCGAACCCTCCCTCAACCCACTTTGCGAGCGAACCCTCGTCGGCCGGCCATTGCTGTCGCCAAACACCGGCGGCGCTATTTCTGGAAACACTGCTGCGGGCCGACAACAATCCCACCCCTCTATCTTCTCGAGCCCGGCCAGGCGCATCTCACCTCTGCGAAGTCGTCTGCTTTACCTTTCTCCCCCCTCAAGCGTCCCGTCATCTCTAGATCCAGCTCGCTCGCTCTGGGCACAGGATCCTCGACAGAGCCACCAAGCACCAAACCCCCCGTCGCACCCGTTTACGTTATACGCCGTCATTTTCGCCATATCAAAAACGCCATCTTCTCTAATTTATCCGGCGCTTCACTTCGATTTCCCTTCGACCGCTGCTCTGTGATCGCATGCATTGCGCCCAACAGCTTGCTGGACAAGTCTGTTCAAGGCGGTAACAGTGCGCCCCGTCTTGTGCCACCCCAGACAGCTGCTGCAACTGAGCATCTGCTGCCAGTTTAAACCGATTTTCTTCGTATACGTTTCTTAGGGTACGCTGGAGCTAGGACTCCTTCCTCTGACCATGACCGCAATCATGTCCCCCAGCTCATCACCGGCTCCTTCGCCTCCTGCAGTGTCTTCGCCTTCGGCCAACTCGAACCACCCACCGCTCCCTCCTCTGATTACCTCCCCGACAAGTAGCCGCGCCAGCGCAATACCGCCCCCAATGTCGCACGCATCCAAGAACCGGCTCTCGCAGTATTCGGTCGGCTCGGTCCCATCGCGTTCGCGACCGCCTTCCTACCTGTTCCCGATCTTCCACTCCAGCCTTACATATACCATTGTTCGAGACTTCGCATATCCTCCCATACATCCTATGCACTATGGACCTCCGCCAGAAGGGTCGAGACCTGCATCTGGTATGACTACGCCAGCAAGTGAAACACGCCGTCTGTCAGATCCCCCAACAAGCTGGGAGTGGTCTACGGATGGCGGGCTGGGAAAGGGTGAAAGATTGGCACCAATTCACTTTGGTGACGGCCCTCCGTGGAGCGAGGACGAAGACCTTCAGAGTCCCGTTGTCAGTTCGCGCCATAAGAAGCACAAGTCGTCATCGGCAACTTTGGGGCATCAAAAGTCTCGCTCGGCGCAAGAACACGGAACTCTTGGGTCGTCATCGATGATAACCGCGGACAATTATGAACGCCAAAGGGGTTATTTCACGGGGGGTTCAGGCGAGGGGAGCGACCGCTACTATGTTAACCAGGGAGGAGAGGCCAACGGGCCTGGTGGGGAGTATGTTACGTATCCCTCGGAACAGCTGCGACAATCGATGCAGGCTCTGTACCAAGCGCAGGAGCAGAAGCCGCGGCACTATACGGAGCATGAAGCTGGGTATAAGTCCGAGTCCGACGTTTCTAGCACCGCCTCTTCTCCTGGCTTCCGTCCCTACGATGAGTCGCGCTACTCACGGGATTACCAATTCACCATTACCTCGCCAGATGAGGAGATGCATGGAAAGGCAGTGGCTCTATTTGATTTTGAGCGGGAGAACGAAAACGAACTGCCCCTAGTTGAGGGCCAAATTATATGGGTTTCGTACAGGCATGGCCAAGGCTGGTTGGTTGCCGAAGATCCCAAGACACAAGAGAGCGGGCTTGTCCCTGAAGAATACGTGCGCCTGTTACGAGATATTGAAGGCGGCATGAACAGCCTGACTGGGGACCTGGGAGTTGGAGTAGGCACCCCCAATGATACAGGAACCCCAACGCAAACTGAGCATGTTGTCCCATCCGCCTCCGCCGCCGCCGCTGCCGCCGCTGCTGCCACTACCACCACCACCACCCCCGCCAGCGGCGGCAGTACCAGTAGCGGTCATGCACCGTCACAGAGCACGTCGAGCACCAATGGATACCATCAACCTGTTGTTTCGACCTTTTCTACATCAAGCAAGGATTTAGATCCATATCCTCAACATCTGTTGGGCTCTCAAGCTGGGCAGCCGCCTCCTCAAGTTGTGCATTACCATGGCCAGCGCGGTGGCAGCCAGGCGAATACACCGACTGCTCAGTCTTCCTTCGACTCAGGCATGGGCAGACGGGGTAGCCAGGATACCATTGGGCGCAGTGATTCGTCGTCCAGGAAGTCACAACCACTGGAAACTTTGCCAGACAAGAAGCTTACATCGCCTGTTGAGGAGACGAGCTCGGAACTGGATCAAGAACAAGACAACGAGGCAACAGAGCGATGACCCTGGAGAACTCGACAGTAAATCTTGCTATGGGAGAAAACCATGGCGATACCTTACTTCGGAGCCGCTACTATGTATGCACTCAATACTTCCATCGCAGCGCAGCATTATACGCATCCTGTTAAGCCTATCCACTGGGTCGAAGGTTACCCAATCTTGCCACTCTGGTACTAATGAGTTGGTCATGCCGGGGTGCCTGCGAGGTTGTTGTAGACTAAGGTCTGCATATCCTCCTTTAAGCGAGCCGGTACATACGAGCCCACTCGACACGATGCTCGTCTCTTCAAAGTAAGGGGTTCTGTGAAGAGCGGTGACACCCCGCCAAGGATGGGATAGCCAAACAGTGTTGGTTTAAGCACATGTTGTGTTCTGTAGGGAGATGCGGTAGAATGAAGCGGCATGTCAACAGAGTTCGGCGGCGGAATTTGAAGAAGACAGGGGCCAAGAACTCTGCCGAGAGAATCTACATGGATATGGAAGAAAGAGAAGTTCGCAAATACAAACTTAATCCCAGTGTCTGGAAGCCCGTCTAATCATTCATAACGTCGTGTGAGAGCCTGCCTGTTATGACAGGGCATCTGATGATATCAACATTTGGGTAGCACGTGCTAGATGCATGACATTCGGCATCGGAGGCGGAAGCGGAGGGAGAGGGAGAGGCGAAAGCGAACACGATACCACCCATCTGGGTACGGACTACCTACCAGGGGTGGTTTTTATTTTCTCGTGCCCCCTCATTCTTTCCGCCACGATGTTGCGCGACGCCCTCGCAAATCACAGCGCAAAGAATTTACAAGCGTCCCCCACTCTACGGAGACAGAAGCGTGCCGAATGCGGGAAGTAACCCCTAGCTTCCGCTTACTCTATCTTCGCCTTTCTACCAATAGCGAGGAGCAATCGGGGCAGTTCAGATTACAACACCATTACCCATCCCCGATCCTGGGTCCTCCCGTGTGTTTGTCAGCGGGCTCTAACTTGAGTCGGTCTGTACAGTTGTACAGCCAGTGTGCAGTATATACAATTTTCGCGACGTAGATACATACATAGCAAAACTTAGTTGACTCGAACCATTCATGGCAATTGTACCCCTAAACAGGCAAAGAAAGAGTTTCCCGTGTATGCAGCATCATCAACAGCGCTGTTTTGTTTTTTTGAGAGCTACAGGGGTGGTTTCTCAGGGTCTATGAGGTTCACATAGCCTATCTCCATCCACATTGATCTGCACTTGCAAGTCCGATAGGCGATTGGTCGTAGCTGCCGCAAGACCGCCGAGAGCGCTGTTCATTCATTGCTGCTTCCTCGGCTTATCATATTTGAAGTTTTGTTGTCAGCTTTGCTGCTGGCCATCTCGAATGGTTATGGCTGCTCCATACCATGACGCTGATACCGAGGCGCCTACGACAACCAATGGTGCGAGTCCCGCCCAGAGCACACGTTCACTCAAAAAGTCACAGCCAAGGCCCGTCGCCCAGCAGTCCGAGATAGACGAAAACAATGACAGCGTAGCGTCGACGATGGCCACGACGACCAAAACGGAGGCGACGCGGGAGCGCCGCCTCCGGCTTAAGATCGACCTGCGTCTCTGCAGCATCGCCGGCATCTTGTGTTCGCTGAACCTGCTGGACTCAGGCGTCATCTCGTCGGCGTCGGTGACGTCGATGCTGGAGGATCTGGACCTGACGGGGAATCGCTACAGCGTGTCCATTTTCATCTTCACCATCGCGTCCATCGCGTTCCAGCTGCCGTCCACCATCGCCGTGCGCACCGTCGGCCCGCGCCGCTGGTTCGCCCTCATCACCTTCGCCTTCGGCCTAGTGACGCTATGCACCGCCTTCGTGCAGACCTGGCGCCAGATGATCGCCCTGCGCGTCCTGCTGGGCATGGCCATGAGCGGCGTCTACCCGGGCCTCACCTACCTCATCTCCACCTGGTACCGCCGCGACGAGCAGCAGACGCGCTACGCCTTCCTGCAGTCGGGCGAGGTCATCGTGCTGGCGACGGGCGGCATCGTCAACTACGCTGTCAACAAGAACCTGGGTGGGCGCGCGGGCCTCGCGGGCTGGCGCTGGATGTTCCTGGTGCAGGGCCTCATCTCGTGCGTCCTGGGCGTCGCGACGTACTTCTGGATGGTCGATTTCCCCGAGAACGCACACCGGTCCCTCTGGTTCCTCACTAAGGACGAGCAGGAGCTCGCCGTCAGCCGCATCCAGGACGACCGTCGCGACGTCGAGGCCGACCCCTTTTCCTGGCGGAAAGTCCTACGCCACGCTGCCGACCCCAAGGTCTACGGCTTTGCCGCCCTCTTCTTCTTACTCAACCTGGTTTCGACCTCGTTGTCCTACTTCCTGCCCATCATCCTGCGCAACGGCATGGGATTCTCCGAGGATGCGTCCATTTTGCTCAGTGCCCCTCCCTACTACTACAGCGTAATCCCCGTGCTTCTTTCGTCGATTGTTGCCGACCGGCTGCGGCTGCGTGGGCCCGTCATCATATTCAACTGTTTGTGCCTAATCGCCGGGTTTGGCATGCTGGGCTTCGCCGAGCAGGTGACGGTCCGGTACGTGGGCACGTACCTGGCCACGGGCGCCTACATTTCCAACTGGGCGGCGCTTTCGTCGTACCAGGCCAACAACATCGCGGGCCAGTGGAAGCGCGTCTTTACCGCGGCCGCCGTCACGGCCTGCAACGGCGCCGGCGGCATCGCTGGCAGCTTTATCGTTCGCCAGCCCGAGGCCCCCCGCTACCTGACGGCCGTCTGGGTCTCCATCGGCTCGCACGTCGCTATCATCGCCGTTGTGGGAGTCTTCTCGCTCTACTTCTACCAGGCCAATTTGCGGCAGAGGAGGGGCAGGGTCCTGTTGGAGGGGACTGAAGGGTTCCGATATACCTATTGATGAGATGGATTCTTATTTGAATCTTTCAAGTTCTTCCTGTTTAGTTGAATGTTGAGTTGAATCTGAAATTTGATGTACAGATTCTGCTATTTCAGTTTTCTTGTTTACCCGCAAGCGTATTTGGGCATAGACAGGCAGCAGGCACAAAGCGAACGGAGTGATCGCGGTGCCAATCTAAAAGCGATGGCATTTTTTTCAAGATACGCGGTCGCTAATTGGCAACTCAAATACTAGCAATTTTACATTGTCTTCTTTTGGTGTATTTCTTGAGACTGATATGTGTTGTGGTTGTCGTGGGGACTGTGTCCAATGACGCTCTTCGACCCCTTTATCGATGATCTGCACGAGAAGACCCAAACCAAGCCCACATACAGCAGCGCCATGCTACATTTATCAATGGCACCTACCTTGCCAGCTTGCTACAGATATGTATCGTCTTTTAAATGTATATGTATACATGAATATATGGGTCGAGAGTACCGCATGATTTGTTTACCATTTTATCCCTGCATGCCGAGTTCTCGCCACAAGCAGGCAACAGCAACGAACAGTCACCCTGACTCACATGTCCTACGCTTTTCGCCACTTTTTCCATATATAAAAGTCGCGTTCTCTTCCTCCATCTAGAGCTGTCTTCTTTCCCTCCTCAGCTTTCTTTTGCCTCTCTGGCTAAGATCAAGTGTAGTATCTGTTCTTGCTCAGTTAATCGCTGGGTAGCGCTTCCTTACGGGAGCGTTTTATTATATCAACCGATATCCTATTTTTAGAAAACCAACAGTGGTGACAGAAGCCCATCATGCTTGCCATGGTGGCTGCCTATGTCTCCCTCGTGTCCCTGATATTACACTGCTTTCAGGTTGATGCGTAACATCTTACTTATATGTTGTCTCCCCCTTTTCGTTTTCATTGCAACGTCAGGTTCGGCCTGGATTGTGAAGAAGATGAAGGACAGGACAACTCCAATTCAACAAAATAGATGGATAGCTAACTAATACATATGGAATTGACTCGGGGAACATATTACATAGATACAGGTAGAGATAGTGCTTTGGAAGAGCAACCATAACCTTTTGACGATGACCCTGACCGACAAACTCGTTTAAACCACCACATCCTCTGTCGAGAGCCATGGTCGCCGTTGGAGCCCGTTCCACAGAGCACCAATGTATTCACGGGGAACAAAGCCAGCGGGGAGGGCGGCACCGAGCCAAGCGAACGCCGCCGGGCCATATTCCACGCCCAGCGCGAGCCCCTCGACGACGACGACGGTGCCCACGACGTAGCGCACGACGGTGCCCGGCAGCCGGCGCAGGGGGTACCATTGGCGGGGAAAGAGGATCCCACCGACGACGAAGACGGCGAGCGTGCACGCGAGGACCGCGGCGACGGCGATCCAGAACTGCTGGCAGACCCACTCCCACAGCGCCCACCGCGCCGCGCTCGTCGCGGGCACGTACGCCAGCGCCGCCGCGTAGATGAGCCCGCGATACGCCACGAGCACGGTGCTAGCCGCCAGCGCGGCTGCGAACTGGGCACCCTGGGTGTTCCGGTTGTGGCCCACGTCCTGGGCCGCCTTCTTGGCCGCGGCGCGGTAATCGAAGAGGGACTCGCCGTCGCGCTCGTCGCCGTGGACCATGGCGCCGTACGAGTCGCGCAGCAGCGGCACCTGGTGGGCTGGGCGCGGGTACATGAGGCCCTGCGAGTAAATTACGACGCACTTGCCGATGTCGAGGATGCGCTGGCCCTCGGCTTGCTCGACGTCCTCGTCCGTCACGCCTGGGCCATACTGGCGGCTCACGAGGTCGCCGTCGTCGCCGGGCAGGGTCCACCCCTCGTTCTCGGGCCGGTACCGCGTCACCATGGGCCAGACGGCGTACTTGACGCGGGCGCCCCGCAGGCGGTGGTGGCGGTTGATGCGGAACTCCTTCTCGAGCTCGGCGACACGCTTCTCGGCCTCGGCCTCGGGTTCGGCGCCGGCGGCCTTGGCGTGGGCTTTGGCGTTCTCGATGATGTCCTTCTGCCCCTCGGCCCAGACCTTTTCGCGCTTCTCGGCCTCCTCTTTGCACTCGCGGTACAGATCGTAGCTGGCCTGGGCCTCCATGCCCCAGTCCATGCGGGCCCCGGGCGTCGCCGACAGCACGTGGAAGATGCTCGGGTCTCGCTGCATGCAGATGGCGAAGTAGCCCACCTGCGCGATCAGCGAGTGCAGCTGCGAGTACATCTCGAACGTATCAGTCCAGCGCTCCGCCGGGCGGAAATAGCACAACAGGTTGGTCAGGGGCAGCAGGATCGCCATGGTACTGTTGGCCAGGTGGTCAACCTTGGGCCAGAACTCCGTAGACACCGTATTTCTGCCCAGGAACATGTTGATCATCTGACTGCGGAGCTTGGTTCGGGGGTGGCCTGTAGTGCGCAAAAAGAAGTCAGTCACCTGCCAACTAACAAATGGAAAGGGGCGAAACCCAAATTGGTTTCATGCACGTACCGTCCGCAGCAAGGAACATGGCATCCTGCTTCTCGAGCTCACTGTTCTCGGCCTCGGACGCGCCAAAGAGCAGCTCGCTGTGGATCTTCTTCTCCATGATCTGGGACAGGACACCCAAGACGAGCCAGCGGCGGTGGCGAGCGGACTTCATCATGACGTCCCAGGGGGCCTTGAGCCCATCCTCGGCGGCGGCGAGGTTCGTATACTGGAGGAACTGCTCGCCGTAGTCCTCGAGCCAGGCGGCGCCCTGGTAGTCAACGGGGAAGTCGACGTCGCCGAACCAGCGCCCGCAGAAGCGCACCGCCTCCTCGTACAGCTCCCGGTTGCGCAGCGAGAACCAGCGGTCCGTCGGGTTGCTGTCGTGCGTCGGCGAAAAGTCGATGCGCGCGACCTGCCGGCCATGGGGCTCCGCCGGGTCGACGTTGCCAACGCTGCGGGCCGCGCGCATCTCGAACAGCTGCTTTAGGTCGCTCTTCTTCTGAGTTGCTTCGCTGGTTGCTTCTTTGGTGTCCTTGTCGGAGCGGAGCCCCTTGGTCTTCTTGGGATTGGAGATCTGGTCAATAGGGACACCCGCCTCCGCCTGCTCTTCGGGCGTCCTCGGGCCATCTCCTTCGAAGTAAGAGTCGTCTATGGTGAGCGGGGCATAGACGTCCGCCAGGCTTCGCTCCTTGAAGCCCTTTTGGTGTGCTGCCTTGCGGAAGGGCTTGGAGCCAGGAGAGGCAGTGCTGTCTAGCGCGGTGGTGACCTGCCTCCAGTATTTCTGCACCGTGGTTGGCCTGATGGCGCCGCAGTCGGCGCAGATATCCGACCGGCACTTGTCGCATTGCAAGAAGTTCTCTTCGTCGTTATTGATGGTCATGAAGCTCTCGCGCACATACTCGTTCCAGGCCGTTGTGCATCCGGGCTTGGGGCAGGTGAAGTACTTCTCGGTCACCTTTTTCCCGTTCCAGGTGAAGCTGATGGGACGACCCCAAGCGGGTCTGGTGCCGTCCTCTTCACACGCAGTGCATGTCGTCGTGGCCGACCGGAAAGGGGGCTTGTCCACATTGTCGTCTTCTTCGGTTTTTTCGGGGGCGCCATGCGAGACCACACTCCATGGGTACACGGTATCCTTGATGGCCACCCCATCCATGATGGACTCGTAGAAAGAACCCTCATACTCCCCAAAGTAGCGCCCCCTCATCTTCATGAGCTCGTTCGCATTCCGGAAGAACCTCCCCCTCGACCAATTCTTGATCACCGAAAGCCTCTTGAGATCGTAAAATAGCTCGTTGGAAATGGTACGATTCCTCAAGATCCAAGCTTCGAAATTGAGAGGGGGGCCATTCGTCTTGGCCACATCTTGATACCATTGCTCATATTCAGCAGACAGCTTGTCCCAGCACGGAAACTTGGAAGCCATCCTGTTTTTGATTTCTTATCTGACGATTTGGCCGACTTGTAGGAAGCTGACTCTCAAAGTCCGAAGTCCGTAAAGAGCCAAAGCTAAAGCGAGGTGTAACTGTCGTATGGGTAATTGGTGAAGTACGACAAGGGCAACGGAGAGGATAAAGAAGACGGCAAGGCAAATACAACAGCCATGATATATGAACTACACAAAGGATACAAGGCCAAGGCCGGCGAGCTCGAGAAGGTCAAAGGGACCTGTTGGACGTTTTCGCCATGATGCTAACGGTTTCAGCAGACATGTGGTATCGCTCTGCGACAGCACATTCCAGGGGTGAATGCGGAGCATGGGTGACAAGCTAGCCCAGCGACTAGATACTCCCGTGCTTTCACTTATACTACATGCATGTAGGGATGAACTGAAACGGTATGGACATCATAAAACTTGAAGCGAGGTTCTGTTCTAGTACTTTTGCTTCTTCCTTAGGGTAGGCAATAAAGTGGTAGTCAAGCCAGGTGTGCAATGTATCACAGCAACCGACCGATACAATTAACGAGAACGAGCTATGGGAAAGCTAGTACATTCCATTAGAGCTATGACTTATCGAAACCAGCAAGAACCTTAGAATAGGTGTCTCCAGAGTCGCGACTCATCCCTTGCGTACAAGTGATCCGCCAAGCTTGAACCTGGCATCGTCATGTTCAGCCCTGTGTAAACTCCTCCACGGCCGATAGCTC
The DNA here is from genome assembly GCA_017163955.1 of Apiospora koreana. Taxonomy (NCBI): domain Eukaryota; kingdom Fungi; phylum Ascomycota; class Sordariomycetes; order Amphisphaeriales; family Apiosporaceae; genus Apiospora; species Apiospora koreana. Next base: position 2,282,295 of record JAFHKQ010000007.1, on the reverse strand, counting down.
AAAGGACATCAGCAATGGCCTGGATTGACCTGTTATAACCGTGTCTCAAGTTAGCTGTAGACGTTGGCGTAATGAGGGGAGTGGGATGCCTGATATGGGATATGGCTTGTGTGCGAAGAAGCGAAGAAATGAAGTATTTTGGCTGAAGACAGGCAATGTCAGAAGATGTTGCCAACGGGATGGGATGTCTTCGGCATTGGTCTACCCAACTCAACAGAATCTAGCATTTCGCGAGCCCCATGCGAATCGCTCTTGCTGATATTGTGGTTGGTGGTGCAAATACTGGCCCCCGGTCTCCCCTGAAAGCTGAAAGCGCCTGAGTCCTTGAAAACGAGATCAGGTCCATGCTACATACCTAGTTCCTTTCCACTTCCCAAATATGATATCAGTGCATTCTGTGCATTGCAGTTTGCTTACATAAAATGGAAAGCCGATCAGAGTCTACTATTGAAGCGACGACCTTGATACGGGTACTTGATGCTTGAATGTGGTTTATATTGTACACTGCTTGCGGCGCTAGACGCGAGACGTTAGGGAGTTGAAGGAGCTGGAACCCCTGTAAATATGTACTTACTTGGTGAATAAGTTGGTAGGCCGCTTTCGTCGAGGCAACGCATTCCAGCCAAAACGTATCGAGAACGGATATAGTCCACGTTTGCACAATTGCTTTGATAGTTGTATAAGGTTCAAATAGTACTCAACAACAACTTACCCATAATTGTTCACGAGCGATGACACGCATGCGCACAAGTGACAGTGACAGTGACAGTGACTTAATGATGATGTTGATGTTTTGTACAAGCTATACACTATACGCCATACCACTAGAGGGGTGGGGGGCTTAAGAGGGGGCTTAAGAGACAGCTCCTCTGGTTCATCAAGCAATTGATTGGCCCACACATAAGTGCTTACATGAAATGGATCCCAACGCACCTGTAAACTCCAACTTCTATAAATTCGTCTCAAGCATCGTGAGCCCGTTATATGTGTGCCATGACCGATCCCAAAGGGCACCCAACATGTCGTGCTCATCATCCAATGCCATATATCAATCGCTAGACTCTTCCAAGGACGAGATCCGGTTGTTGCGTATCCTGCCCTGTGCCTCCCCCACAGAGCCTCTAGAGTTGCAGCTTGACGTGTTCTCTCTGCAGACCGATGAAACCAACTTCCAGGCGCTTTCGTACACATGGACATCACCGTCCGAAACGGGCCTCAGGGACGTCACGCTTTGTGGGAGGCCGCACTCCGTGACCGCCAATCTACATGGCGCCCTCTGTCGCCTGCGCCAGAAATCGTCTAGCCGTATCATGTGGATCGATGCACTCTGTATCAACCAAGATGATTTGGTGGAGCGAGCATCTCAAGTCGCCTTGATGAAGCAGGTCTACTCGAAGGCCCGCGAGGTATTAATATGGCTTGGTGACTCCATCTCACCGGCGCCTCGGTCGGCAGATGATGCGTCCCAGGAGTCCATCAGCGTGGGGCATGGGCATGGACATGGCTTCTCGGTAGAAGATGCGAAGCCCTTCTCCTGGCTCACTGAGAGAGCAGATGCATTAGCTAAATCCACTTCGTTGGAAGACGAAGCTCTATCTGCGTTTGCAATGTTATATCTGCTCTCCATCAACGAGCACTGGTGCCACAAGTCGATATTCCATGTTGCGGCAGATTTGCGGTATAGGCTTGTGCCAGGATACGAGACATCCTGGAGGTCTCTCGTGAAACTCTTCAAGATGCCATGGTGGACCCGTATCTGGGTGCAGCAGGAGTTCGCACTGGCTCGCGCTTCCCAGCTGTTGGTTGGCAACGTTGTGGTACCGGCGACCCTTGTCAATGACTTCTACAGGAGCTATGCGAATCATCTGCCGCCCGGCTCTTGTTGTCATGAGAGGGTCACCTGGCGGATGACATCAGAACTGTGGGATGATATCGCGCAGAAGCGTCTGGCGCTCTGTGGTTCCAGCGTCGTACGTATGATGCACCTGTCGAGGGCCCATAACAATACAAACAAGAACCCGGGCACCGTGCTGAGGGAACTGCTATGGCTGCTGCGTACCAAAGAGTCCACCGATCCAAGAGACAAGGTGTATGGCGTTCTAGGGCTACTGCCCGATGTTGCATTGAACCAGGGATCTCTGTTGAGGCCTGACTACTCGCTCACCACCTCACAGACGTTCGCACGCTGCACGCAGTACTTGATTGAATCAGAAAATGATCTCACGGCGCTCGTGGGCCCCAGAGCACGCTGTTTGGATTTGCCAAGTTGGGTCCCCGACTTCGTACCTCAAGACCGAAGAGGTACTCTGATGTTCTTTCAAAATACTTCGAAGAGAATCGCGTGTACCGGGCTGTTCAATGCAGCCGGGGGCAAAGGTCTCGACTGTTCATTCAGCGGCACCGAGCTGCGAACCAGCGGCAAGCGGTTGAATAAAGTCATGGCGGCCCTGCCGCCGTTCCAGGACAACTTCGATTACGACTCGATAAAGCAGTGTCGCGAGCTGGTCAGAACGGTGGCAGCAAACACAGCAGCGGCATACCGGTCGCCGGAACAGCTCAACGGGGTCTTCTGGCGCCTCGCGCTCCGCGACACCGTCGTCGGCGAGCCCAGCCGGCGGGCCAGCGCCCGCGACTGGATCTGCTGGAACATCCTCAGCGTGTGGATAGGCGAGAAAGACCCCTCCAAGCGGTCGGTGCTGGCAGCCTCGCACCCGGATTTCGCGAGCCTCCGGAAGTCCTTCATCGTAGCGATGCAGTTCCAGAGTTTCTTCGTCACCGAGGACGTGCATATAGGCCTTGGCTACGAGCCCCAACTTGGCGACGAAGTATGGATCTTGGCCGGCGGCAAGGTCCCGTTTATTCTGCGGCCAGTGACCGACAAGCAGAGTCAAGAGTCGCGCTATACACTAGTGGGCGACTGCTATGTGGAAGGCATCATGGACGGCGAGCTGGCTGACCTGGCGAGTTGGGATACTAGCGCTCAGCAAATCGTGATATGTTAGGTTTCAGTAAGTAGTCTTGGGCCTGTTACCCATGTGTACTCGCTTGAATTATTGAGCAAAGATTGATCCTATGGGGCATATTGGTTCTATTAGCCGCTGAATGGCACGCGCATCAACCCTGAGACGAGTCGTTGTAAAGTTATTTATGTCTATTACATACATACTAGCCACCTTTCGGGCTGGGGTAAAGAGAGGTGAAGTTCCGTTCCCATCCGCCAGCACCCCCCAACTGCGGTTACGCGACTACTTACCCCTTACTCGTGGTTCCATTATCTCTGATTTTCCACTAGAGAGTTTCCATTGGGGACAACCCTTACAGATGGTTAGCAAATCCCCAAACTAAATTTGCATGCGATGGGTCGGATCGTGTGCCCCCCCCCCCCCCCCCCAAGATCATTAGGACTGAGGTGTAGCCTGCCTCGAGGGATAATGTTGTATCTGGAGAGTAATGCGGAACCGTTCGATTTATTAATTTTTCGTTAAGAGCCCGCCAAGATACAGCGGGCTGTCTAAGTATGCAGCAGCTTGTTGTACGACACCTCCGGTGAGATTCTCGTTGAGCAGGATGGCGTCCCACTAGACAAATTACGAAGAGAAAGACTATGGAATTGGTACAGAACATGCTTCCAGGATACTTACAATTATTTCGCGAAGTACTCGAGGTAACTTTGGAAACTGGTATCGATATATCTATTTGACGCTTGGCTAAGTCATTGGCTTTGATCTTGGTCAAGACGTCGTTTGTTGTAAGCGACTTCTCGGGATAGCCTGTCCCCGGCTGGTTTGCTATACCGGAAAGACACTGGTATCTTGTTATGATTGGTGATGTAGTTGGAATGGGATGGATTGTAGGCTCGTCAGATTGAACTGGTCTTTTGCTCTTGGTCGTTCATGGTAGGTGAAGGAAGAGAGACCACAATGGCTCTCGTATCGCTTCATACTACTTACTTAAATTTTGATATATCAAGCCACCAAGATGGCACATGACTTCGCTGGACTGAAAACCATGCAACATGTTTCTCAAGCTCATCTAATCGAAGGAATATAAAAAGGTGCAACGGGAGTTAAGCAACCAGAGGCGGACCTACTAACTCGTGAAACTAGTTGTTAGAGGGTCTTGATAGTCCAGCATGCGGGAATAGTTATGGGCTGTAGACGCCTGCAAGAGCAGCAATAAGACACATATGTGCCTGCCTTACATCCCAGATCTAATGAAATAGTCCAGGGAATAACAGCACACGGGAAGCATACGCAGCCGAGGCTTCTTCACGCAACGCCCTTGCTACCATCCACCTCTTTGTTGCGTCCCGCATGCATGTCCAAAGCAAAACGCTCTCAAGTCCACCCTAACGGGCTCCTTGATCAATCCACGTATCCAAACCTTTCAGTCCCCTCCAGGATATTCAAAGAGGACTGAGGCATATTTTGCCTCAAGACATGGCCACCAACTTCAACCAAATCTCGACACGTATCACGAGGTGCAAAAGGATTTTAATACTGAATGTTCTAGAAGTAAGCGAACAAGAATTTAATTCAAACCTGGGTATCCCGTTTTTTTTTCAACCACCGAAATCAGAACGCTGCGAACCCGTCTCTAATCGATTAGTAATGTTGTTAGGGTCCAGCCGAACTCCATGTTTTGTCCAAGTGTCAATCATCAACACCATGGCGCCCTTTTCGACTCTTTATTTACCCCATCTTGCCGTCTCATCGCCCTCCTCCCACTCTTTTTCTTGATATTCTAGCTGTTTCTTGACCTCGTCCACCTTGGCCTGATCGCCTGTGTTCTTGCCAGCGTTGTCGCTGATCTTGATGGCAGGGTTTCCATCGGCAGAGCTCAACTTGATCACAATGTTCATAGGGGACGACTTCTTGCCTGTCTTAAGATTGACAAAGTCGTTGGTCAGGAATGTGCCGACGCCAAAAGTTGGTTGGAACCCTGCTTCTTCCGAAACCTTCTTGTACTCTATGCACTTCTCGATGTTCAACGAGTCGGAAAAGACGATGGTCTTGGACTTGATGCCCTGTGAGTCGTAGAACTTGCGCATTACCTTGACAAACTCAGCTGGGTCGCCCGAGTCTTGACGAACGCCTGCGAAGACCTCGGCGTACGTCCGAGGCGATACTGCGCCCTCTCCAGGTGCTGGGGCATTGGGAGTACCCGGAAGAGGTTTGATGGGATTGCTGAAAGCCCTGAGGAAAGCGGGTGTACCGAAGGTGTCCGTCAATGCGATTCCGAGCACACCTTCGCCAAAGCAACCTATCCAGCGTTGCAACGCCTTCTCCGTGGCTTCCTGGTAGTTGTTCTCGATGGCTGCCGTGCCCATGAACCACTCGTGGGCGACAGTTCCAATAGGGGGGATGTTGAAGCGCATAGCCAGGTGCACATTGCTGGTGCCGGAGATCTTGCCGGAAAATCCTTTTTTCTCGCCCTCCTGGTTGGCCTTTACCAAACCACGGAAGACAAGAGCCTGGGTGTGGTAGTCCCTGCGTCTGCGAGTGCCAAACTCGGAGGTGATGCAGCCAGCCTCGAGCAGCTCCATTCCCTTGTTGTATGCCTGCTCCTCTTGGCCTTCGTAGCTCCATTCCGTGTCCATGAAGCGAAAGTAGGCTTCTGAGGTAAGAGCGAGGAGGGGGATTTCGTAGAGGATGGTGTCGACCCACTTGCCACGAACGTGGATCTGGAAGTCGCCGATATCGTCGGGGCTTCCGGTGTCGTCGCCTATGGGTTGGAAGGTGGTGACGATCTGTTCGCGGGGGGAGAGGCGGAACTCGTTGAGGAAGTCGAGGTACTGGGCACTCAGGTAGTTGCAGTGGGTTTGCAAGTAGCGCAGCTCATCGTCGGAGAGGGAGATGTTGCCGAGCTTGCTGATCTGGGTGGTGAGCCAGTCGTAGGCTTTGCGCGACAGCTTCTTCTCGGGGGTGCGGTTGGTGAAGGCGTAGGTTACGGGAACATCGGGATGGTACTTGAGGACGGCGCATTGCATCGTCAGTTTGTAGAGATCGGTGTCGAGGAAGGATATGACACCCTCGGGAAAGGGCGTCGACGAATTGAAGTCCAACATGGCGTGTGTAGCTAATGATGTAGACAACAGGGTTTAGATGGTTCAGTTTAGCTATCTGCGATAGACCGTTAGAGAGGATTTTACGGTATATGGAGCAAGGACGGAAGCAATTTGGAGAAAGAAGATAGGTAGAATAAACGTTAGGCTCTCGTATTCGAGAATAACATCCATTGATGGATATAACGAACCTATCGATGTGGTGCTTTACTCTAGAAAGCGCGAGTAGCAGGGGTTGCGTCAATATTTGGTATGCGTCAGGTCAGGTATGCGGTAATTGTCTTTCAATGCTGAGTCGCTCGGAGTCGATGGGACCTCATTGACTTTATGTACACTTACTTAAGTAGCAAGCAGACCAATTGATCACTCAACGAATGTACCTCCTCCGCGCCTTACAGGCATGTAGCTACAAGTTTCATCATTTCCATTGATACCAGGGCAAACAAAGCACCAAGCACCAGACACCAGACTGGCAAACCACAATTACCCCTCCAAGCCCTTCCAAACCAAAGAACAGACCCTGTCCCCCACCTTCCTCAAACAGTAGTCTGCGATCGGTGGGAAGTAGTGGGTGCCTCAGTGCTATATACGCACCACGCCTACCAATTATGCTGCCACGCCCAGTTGCCAGACGCTTAGGTTAGTGCCTAGGTTAGTGCCTAGCAAGCGAGCAACGCCTGACGCCTGCAAACGACAGGGCGGAACAAGCTTCAAAGCTCGAGCCACAGGCGGCTGAAAAGAAATGGGGCCCTTTAAACCCAGCGACATCTTACCCTGGCTGGCTGGCACTGGCCCAGGACATTCACTAATTCCCCTTTCTTGATCAGCATCTCCAGATCTCCTACTATCTCACCCATGCTGATTGAGCACACCAGAGACTGGCCCTCTCTTTCCACGCATTGATGTCTCAAGATGGTTCTCTCCCAACCTTCGACTATGCAACCATCTGTAGCACATCACCGGCCGCCGATTCCGTGCATCACTTGCCACGGCATCGGTATCGCCTTTGGCAGCCAACATGATAGGCTGTCCATTGGGTTCTGATCATAAAGGTATGCAAGGTTTCCTCGGCCCCTGGTAACAGCTAATCTAATACTGTAGATAAACCGGACATAGCTAACGAAACCCTTATCAGAAAATGTGCTCATCACTTAAATTGGTCTCGACCTACATGTAGTTACTCATCTTGGCTATATTCATCATCGTTCATCTAGCTTGCTGTTTCTCGAACGCTACATAGGTATATTGCCTGTCGTACGAAGTATTGCTATATTGGAGATACCTGTCGCACCAAGACCTCCAAGGCCCTATTAACCATGTCCCTGCTCACGACGAAGCTCCCGATAGATCTCCTGTACCAGGTCTTGTCTATCCTCGTCGCTCCAGCTCTACTGGCACACTTAGACGAGGACCGCAAGAACATGAGAGCTCTGAAGAGCTTATCCCAAACCTGCAGAGACCTTCGCGAATTTTGCTTGCCGTTGTGGTATAAACACTCGAATGATAGGGCCAGGTGGGACCCCGAGGTCCCCTTCTACAAACTCCTCATAAATGCCGCGTCTCATGGCCATGTTGAAGTCCTGCAAAAAGCCGTCAATGCCGGCTTTGTGCCAGGACCTACCCATAGCGGCTTATTCAAATTCTGGTTAGATCCTACAGGAACGCTCAGAACATGGTGCCCAGAGGCCATCTTATCGAACATTAATTACGGCAACCTTGCACATATTTCAATTCTGGGTGTGGCGGCACCCCATCAAAAGCTATCGGTCCTTAAATGGCTGTTCAATCTCGAATGGCCACTTGGAAGTTGGACTGCCGGACCAACATATACCGCAACTCTCCTCGAGAGTGCGGCCAAGGCAGGGGAGCTTGACGTAATTCAATACCTCGTGGATATCCTCCCACCCCGGAGCCCCTTTGTTGACACCCCCGAAACACTTTTCGATATCGCCCTCGACAACAACGCTCCGTCTGAGACCTTGGAGTTTCTTATGGGGCGCCTCGCGTCACCGGGGTATGGTACTCCCCAGAAATGGTTTCGAGGAGTCATAGAGAAGAAAGACATGCAGGGGTTAAATTTTCTGCTGGCTCACGATGAGGCTCTCGAGGCGTGTGAAACGTGCGTAATGAGGGACATTATAGCAACGGCCTTGGATGCCGCCTTGTTGCCTGGGCGTCGAAAGGATATTTGCGGCCGCAGTGTGGAGATCATCGGCATACTACTTCGGTGGAGCGCAGGAAGGTGGCCAAGTGGAAGTGAACGTCACATCCACTACAAAATAACATACTTCACGGAAGCTCTGCGGTGTGCTTCTTCCAGAAAGCAGAGGGTTCTGCTTCATATAGCAAATATGCTGACTCAGGACTATCGAGTCACATGGACTGAGGCCACGGAGGTCGGGGACGAGCCCTGGAGCTTCGCATTCCTGGAAAATTGCGCCTGTAACCCGAAACGCCTGCGAGACAGCGCCGGGCCCGAGACATGGAACCTCTCATCCCTGGAGAATCATGCCCGTAGACGGAGAGGCCTGGAAGACAGCTGGGTGAAGCTTTTCAAGCTACTTTGCCGCCGCGCCCCGCAAAATATGTGTCACGCGCCCGAAAGTCGGTACGGAGCCGATGACCGGGCGGGGCCACTACGACTCGTGGCTGACCGCGCGTTCTCCGAATCTTACATGCAAACAGCGTTGTGCGGATGCCGCGGCCGGATTCTGGAGTTTCTTCTCGACCGAGGCGAGCTTGACATCAACGATGGCCGCGACACGGCGCTCGGGACGGCGCTGCACACGTTCTGCGAGAACGTCTTCAGGCTCCAGCCCCGCGGCTACTTCGAATTCAGGCCGCTGCCCTGGGCGGGTAGCGGCCCGGAGATGCTAACCCTCCTGGCCTTCCTCGCCGATAAGGGATGCGATGTGGAGGCCAAGGATAGCGACGGGCGCACCGCACTCGACTGGTTGCTTGAGGGAGAGCGAAAGATGCGTGAGCTAGGCTTGGAAGCGTGGGCGACGATACTCGTTTACGGCCGCATGAATCTCTATGAATTCATGAAAAGGACAATCTCTCTTTGGCCTACCGATGATGCGGGTAGAGCAAATTGGAACTTTTTGGTTCGTTTGGTTGGCCATAGTCCAAAAGAGGTTGCCGGCTCGGTCTGAATACCGCAAGTCTTCTTGGACCTTATCTGTTTCGGGACCTGATACAAGCTACGTTGGCATATCCGCAATGATATATAATTGTATTCTTGAACTGTGCAACTCGCTTTTTCGCTGGGGAAAGCTCATACCGTGATTTTGATCGAAGAGGAAGAATTCGTTTTTTCCGACTAGTGATGGCATTCGTTATTGACCTAGGAACACTATCGTTTCCCCTCACAAGCTGCAGGGGCGGGGTGGTGGGAATATTTTTCGGGTTTCGGGGTAAACTGGAAATTCGGCGTATTCGTTCGCGAGGACAGCTCCGGTTCCCGTAATATTCTTCGGGCCCTCAGTCACAGCTCACGCATACATCTCGTAGGTAATCAGTTTCGACCTCGGAGTAAAAGCTGAGATTGGGTTTTATCAAATTGGCAGCAATCATCATGTCGATATTGCAACCAGCTGCTGACAAGAAGAAAAGGTATGCCATCGTGGGCACCGGGGGCCGTGCCATATTCTATTACACCGCAATCGCCCAAGACTTTTCGGCAACGTCCGTCATCGTGGCGCTATGCGATACCAACCAAACCCGCATGGCCTATGCGAACTCCAAGCTGGAATCCCTGGACCATGTCTCCGTTCCCATCTATCCTGCTGCGCAGTTTGACCAGATGATCCGGGACACCAGGCCTGACGAGGTCATCGTGACCACCATTGACCGCACGCACAACCTCTACATCGTCCGCGCCCTGGAGCTGGGCTGCAACGTCATAACAGAAAAGCCCATGACCATCGACGCGCCGCGCTGCCGGGAGATCCTCGATGCCGTGGAGCGGACGCCCGACGGTCAAGGCCGGGTTCGCGTGACTTTCAACTATCGGTATGCGCCGCACAACACCAAGGTGTTCGAGCTGCTGCGATCAGGGACCATCGGAACCGTCACCTCGGTCCACTTTGAGTGGATGCTCAACACGTCGCACGGCGCCGACTATTTCCGACGGTGGCACCGAGACCGCCGCAACAGCGGTGGGCTGCTGGTGCACAAGAGCACGCACCACTTCGATCTCGTCAACTTCTGGCTTCAGACTCGGCCCGCCACCGTATACGCGCAGGGCGACTTGAAGTTCTACGGTCGCGAGAACGCGGAGAAGCGCGGCGTCACGGAGTTCTACACCCGGGCGAAGGGACACGAGGCGGCTAAGGATGACCCCTTCGCCCTGCACATGGAGGACCACGAGCAGCTCAAGGCGCTCTACCTCGACGCTGAGCACGAGGATGCGTATTACCGAGACCAGAGCGTGTTTTCGGATGGCATCAGCATCGAAGACACCATGAACCTCCTGGTTCGGTACCGGAACGGGGCGGTCATGACTTATTCGCTGACGGCCTACGCCCCCTGGGAAGGGTTCCGGGTCAGCTTCAACGGCACCGGCGGACGGCTGGAGCTGGAGGTCGTGGAGAATAGTTATGTCAACAGCGGCGGGGATCAGGCGGCTGAGGGGAGCATCGAGAAAACGACGTTGCTGCTGCGGCCACTGTTTGAGAAGCCGCGGGAGATCGAGATACCTGCTGGTGTTGGAGCCCACGGAGGTGGTGATACCGTGCTGCTCAATGACCTATTCGGCGTTCCGACGACGGATGAGTACATGCGGGCAGCAAGTCATATCGATGGTGCCTTGTCTATCTTAACTGGCATTGCGGCGAATAAGTCAATCGCTACAGGGCAGGTGGTCAATGTGGACGATGTGCTTGAGATCCCCTGAGATTAGAGCTCCAAAATCGCCATTTTGAACCACAATGACTTGAGTTGCAACGTTTCAGACATGGTCAATATCTCAAGCGTCGTAAAACACCATATCATGTGCAATGTTTGATTAGTGTAGCTCTTGTGTGTGGCCCGTCATACAACAGCCTGTAACACGGATTGCGATGGTGAGAACAGCACATCGAAACCGCCATTAGCTACCTCTTCCCTAAGAATCAAATTTCTCAGCATTGCTTCAGCAGAACTGCTTCCAGGATCAGATTGATTTCGATGCTCGGCATCGTTTACTTTCTCGCGGCCTTGTGCTGGGCTGTCTCTGGTATCCCTGTGGGTGAGAGCGACGTCAGCGAGTACAATGTAAACACCCTCCTAAGCAAACTCCCTCACGGTGGCTACATCATTAGTTTCGACGAGAACCACAGACCCTTTGTGTATGCCAACCTCACCGACGGCTCATCCAACAACACCACACATATCGTCGTGGACCCGTCGACATCCGCCACGCCTAGCAACGCTCAACTCGCGCAGAAACATCCTCGCACTTCCGATCAATGGGGCTGCATTGTCGGCGAGACGGTAGACGAGACCTGCTACGGTTTGTCAGCGGATAAACTGGGTCAATGGTGCGATGCCGGCCACAACGTAGGTAGAGTCATCTTGCTTGGCCCCTTTCCCCCTCCACGTATGAATCAAGTCAAGCAGACAGCCGGAGGGCGCACTGACACCAAAGTGTTCATTCAGGTCCCTAAACACAGCATGCTCACCTGGTCGGTCTGTCAGGACGTGCAGGTTTATATCTGCAATTATAGATATGGCCAGAGTTGTGATGGCTCCGAACTGAAAGACTACATGAGCAGCACAATCGATAGTCAATGCACATCAAACGGTGTGTTTCCCAGCGGATGGTATCTACAGGGCAGCGGCGACAAAACCTATGGACGCGGGATAGTCGACGGGAAAGGGGGCGCTGCGCAAGTGTGCGGCGATTGGTGAGATAGCGGTTAGTCTCTTTGATACCTGACCGAATGAGCAAGATCCTGCCTCTTGCACACTTGTACATCACAAATAGCTAGTAGCAAGAAGCATTTGTATTATCGCTTTGGCCTTTAATTTGTGATGGGTGTTATTGACATTGTAGCTTAAGCATGTGAAGTTTGTGGCTGACAGCTACCCCTGTCCAACATTCCATGTTTTTTAGTGAGGTCATCTGTGGCTGGTGCATTTAGCCGTAGGTACCTAGGTATGTAAAGATTCAATGCACTGAACGGACTGCACTGCGTACGTTGCGTCGCTACCCGAACATTTCAAAAGCAACATTGCTTTGGAGCAGCCCATACAACATCGCAAAAGCTGTAACGTTACTGATTTAATCTCAATTTGTAACATGAGGCTCTCTCTGTAACCATTGTTACTATACAAATTGCCCAGCTCCCTCCAACATCCCTAACCGTTCTCTTGAGACCTCGGTCGCTCCGCCATGTCTGTGTCTGGGAGACGAGGCCCGTCGATGCTGGTAAGAGCGGCCAATATTTCCTACCTTGTCTCGACACAAGTGCAATTTTCATGATGGATGGGTCTAATAATCAATTGCTCAATAGGTCACCGACTCGCGCCAGCGACCTGCGCCTCGCAGCGTACAGCCATTGCCCGTCACGGCATCCGGCGCACCCCCACGCATGTCATCGATGCGCTTCATCTCCGTCGACAATGTCTTACAATATGCTTCAGAGATCCCTTCCGGCCAACCTCGACTTCCCCCTGGAGTCTCCCCCCGTGCGGCCGGCGGCGCCCGGCGGATTAGCGGCGGCGGTCTACCCAATCTTGCCTCCCGGACAGGCCAACACAACATGCCGTCGCGAACCTCGAGGATAAGCGAAAAGCTTGTTTTGCTGCCGGTAGCAGATGAGGACGACGAACTCTTGGATGACGAGGCGGACGACAACTTGATTGAGGAAGAGGACAGGCCTCTGAAGGACGATGAGCGTGAGATGCTCAGGAAACGAGGCGCATTGCGAGGAAAGAGCTATGCCGAGCGCCTACCAAAGGTACAGAGAGCCGAAAAGCTCTCCAGATTGACGGCCTACTGCACGGCCCAGTCGTACAAGACCAAGGAAACCTCGGAGTTTCTGCGAAAGAAGCACGATGCGAAAACAAAACTCTACGACGACTGCCTGTACACCGTATACCACATCCCACTACTACCTGGTATGGATGGATACCGAATTCGGAGTCGGCCAATCCTCAAGTCACCGGGTACAGGGAAGACAGTGGTCGATCTCGAGATCGAAAGGAACGAGCAGAGAGACGAGCACATGGGGTACTACGATGAGTATAGCTATGGCGACAGTCTCAGCCCGACCCGCGAGAACGGCAATCATCACTCTTCGCCCGACAATATGGATCATCATGATGGCCAGCAGGCATCTGATAACCCCACCAATCATCTCGCGCCCGACGCTAAACAATTTGCCGAGATGTTTGTCTTTTCCTATGGTGTGGTGGTGTTCTGGAATTTTACCGAGCAGCAGGAGAAGAACATTTTGGCTGATCTCGCATTTGCCGAGAACGAGTCAGGGGTGTCGCTCGTCACACGCCCCCTCGAGCAGAACGACTTCGAGACGGAGGAATTTCATTTTGAGTACAACGCTAAGATTAAGCGACCCCGGATTTTCAACGACATGATCACGCTATTGCCTCGATCCGACCATATGGTCAAGCTGACCATCAGCCATGCCATCGCACAAAGTACCAAGCTATGCTTCTTCGAGGAGCGCATGTCGGAGACCATGCTCAACGCCCAACATGTGCCGAAGCGGTTGGCTTTAACCGGAGATTTGAGTATGACGAGAACCGAGATTCTCAAGATTTTAGGACGCTTGTTCAAGAGCCGCGTTGACATCAATCTATGTAAGTGCAACAGTCAAGCATTCCAATCAAGCCTTCGCCGAGACTGCCTAGAAGGGGTAACTAATTCGTGATGCAACAGCCTCGAATATTCTCGATGTTCCCAACTTCTTCTGGGATTCCGAGCCGATGTTACATCCTCTTTATGTCGCCATTCGGGAGTACTTGGAAATTGACCCTCGCATCAAAGTACTCAACGAGCGCTGTCGCGTTTTCCTGGACCTGGCAGAAATCCTATCAGATTCTGTTGCCGACGCCAAGATGAGCGCAATCACATGGATCGTCATTGTCTTAATTGTCATTAGTATCCTGGTCACGGTAACAGAGGTTATGCTGCGCTTCACGATCCTGAGCAAGGAGAAAGCAAATAACAGCGGATCGAACGGGAACGCTGCCGAGCTCCTCAGGGCCAAGTTGCATGGGGCCATCGGAAATGCAACTCTGGCAGAGTTGAAGCTGTGGAGCGCTGGCTTGAGTGAGCAGCAGCTCGGTGCTGTCTGTGGTTCCGACTACGTCGGCACCACCTTTGCGGGTATTTGAGATTTTTTTGGCCATTCCGTCATTCTCTGCGGTCTTTACTTGCATCAGGGGAACAAGAATTTAGCGTGGATGGCGTTTCGTTTTACCATGTTATCAGAAAGCAATTGCGATACCCTTCCGAAAAAAGAGAGAAAGAAACACACACCACCATAGGGAGGGTTCGTCCATCTCAGTGGGCATCAGGGCGGCGTTTACGGGGCTTTCTGATTTTCATGTGAGAGTACCAACCAAGCAGTGGCCTTGCTTGTGCTTTGGAGTTTGACTTGATGGGCAGGGAGGTCCTTATTATTTAATATGCAAATGCCCAAATTTTACACATCGTCAGCTTGCTGCCTTTGCCAGTAAACGCTTACTCCCTCGTGACTACAGGTGCGTCCTTCATCGACTCCATAACGCGGTCGTTACCGTCGCTCCAGGTCAAGATGCACTTGTGCTGACGAACGCGCCAAGGATTCTTCCCAGCTTCTTCGAGCTCTTTGATGCGCACTAACTCGAATTCGTACCGGCCCTGACGTGCAATAGTACTTAGAAAACAGTGTCCCCTGATTCGATGACAAACAAGAATGAGCTGTAACAGATTTTGGACTTACTCCGTTATGCGCCATACTCCCTGTGCCCCCTGCGATAGATTCGGCTATGGCGGCGGATTTGCGCATGATGTGACCGTTCACGTTGGCGACAACCGCGCAGCGATCCGGTATGTCAGCAGCAGCCGTCGGTTGGGGTAGCTGCTCGATGACGAGCCCCGTCATGACGTGCTGCTTGGCGTCGAAGACGCGCATCATGTCGATGGCGTCGGCGGCCCATTTCCGGTTCGACACGACCAGGGGCTTTCCCTCGAACATGGACGTGTAGTCGACGGTGACATTGCCCGGGGCGTAACATTCGTCGGCCAGGGCGTCGGCGTTGTCGGTGTCGTAGTAGAGAGTCTGGCGGGGATGTGAGTAAGAAGGGTGGACGGTCAACGGGTATGGTAATATGGGGGAAGGGGCGGCGTACGATTTTGTTCACGGTGTCTTGGATGTTGGCTCGGTCAAGCAGGTACTGCTGAACGGTGTATTCGGTGCTCATTTTGAATGGTAGTCAAGGGTGTATGACCAACTGTCAAGATTTCCGGTATCCCCGAGGTGCATAATATAGTCTATGCGGCTTTGAGCTGTAGTAAACGTGATGCCATGATAAACGATGCCAAAGGCATTTTATACCTGCGGAGTGTATCGAGGGTCCGGGCATTAGAATACTTGAAGCCGGACGATGCTCCGTCTAATTATGCGCACCAATTCTATCAACCCAGGCTTTCCATTCGATATATCCTTTTCGTGCCAGACTTTACAGAGTAGGCGGCTCGGACAAGGGGGTTAAGGAAATTTATAATGCTATAGCCCCGGCGTTAGAGCAGTAAGCCCCGTGCGACCCTCCGTTTCCCCCTGATAAATCCGTGTCATCGAGCGGATGATACCCGCATACAAGCAACGCTCTAAGAAGTAATGCAAAATGGTCATTATGGTCAAAATGATTTGTGAAGCCAAATACATTATATTTATTTCTTAGATTCTGGCCAGAATCATTCGATAAGGACTGGTATAGGGGGTGTGAGCAACCATGGCCTGTTGCTCCAGTAATTGGTCCTCCTCTTTGTCATCACGACTTCGAAGTATTCATCAATAAGCATTATTTCATAAACCGCATCAAAACCAGCATGATCCTACTGCTGACTGTTCTCGAGTCAGTAGTGGTTGGATCCTTCCGCCTAGATCAGCTCCAGCGCCAAGTTGACCGCGCGACAGGTAGGGTTGGACGGCGGCAGCGAGTAGACCCAGGAGACGGTCTCGTACCAGTAGCCGCCGCCGACGTACTGCCAGCACAGGTTCCAGTTGGTGAGGTTGAGGAAGTCGGGCCCCTGCTCGGGCCGCGTGGCCGTGTTCTTGGAGTCGTCGCGGCCGGTGAGGTAGACGGTGTGGTTGGCGTCCTTGCCCTCGTCGTAGAAGCTCACGTAGGTGCCCGAGCCGCTGCTCGGGTAGAACATGGCCGGCTGCACGTTGCTGGCGTAGTTGACCCCCGAGTCGAGCGTTAGCGCCTCGGGCACGTACGTCGTCCCGTTCTCCCCCACCAGCGGCAGCTGCCAGATGAGGCTGCCCGGCTGGAACACCGCGCCCGTCTCCGGGTTGTACCCCGAGTAGTCGTAGTAGTACTCCTGCGACGTGCCGTTGGCGGCGCCCGCCAGGTAGACTAGCGCCTCGATGGCGGCGCCGGCGTGGTACGATGCGCCGTAGCCTAGGGGGTACTTGTTAGTTTACGGATCTTGTGCATGTAATGGGAAACGTCGGAAGGGAGCGAAAGGGGGAGAATTGGTCAGCTCTTACCATCGATTGACTTGTCCGTCTTGCCAGTGATGTGGATGTGATAAGGTCCGGTACGGTTGAGAGCCAGGGCACCAGTGACCAACGCGGCCAGAGCGGAAAGGTTGCTGAAGAACATGGTGAATGCTTTTTTGTCAATGAGTAAGTAAGTATCACTCAAGAGCTTTGATGTTGATGGTGGTAATGGTTGGTAGATGCTTAAAGAACACAGCAGTATTGCTGCCTTATATATCCTTTGTTCGGGCCAGAGGCGCGTATTAAGCGATCTGCTTATACGGCATTATAGTGTCGATCGCTATCGTACGTTTTACCCCGTCTCGTTTGTTTGCCCCATAGCGCAGTGGCGATCTCTACGACATTGGGACAATCTTGAAGGCTGGCGATGATGGCATCTTACCCGAAAGCTGAAATGTCTCATCAGCCGGTGCCCTCTTGGGGTTGGGGCTAGCTAACAGTCTAGGTTAGGTGTCTAGCTCTCGATCTCCCATATCTCCCTCCCCCTCTCCCCACTCCCCTGCTTGGGCGACACGAGCTGTAGCCGACCATCTGTCTGTCTAGCTGTCTGTCTTGGAGCACGATCTGCGTGCGACCCCGCTTAGGCAATGAAGAAAATCCCACACTATCCCTCGCATTTCAGCATGATGGTTAGTAAGAACCCAACCTCGTATCCGATACTGATGTGCGCAGGTGACATGGGTTTTCTCGTATTCAATCTGATGCTGTGCCGTGTAACAATGATGTATGTAAGAGGTGGTAACATGGGCGCAAAGGCTTCTGGCCGACACGAGCCGGAGCCGAAATGTAAGCCATTGCTGACATCAGCCACCGACGAGTTGAATCTACATTAGATGCCGGCCCGAACCGCTTATATATCACCATTATCTTCATGTGTATGCACTAGAAAACTCAAAGATCTCTTTTTCGAGGTGGAGTACACTCCCTCAAGATGCCTACTTATTTATGCTACGGATGCTCGTGTAGACGTTGCGCGCCTATGCACATGTCAAACGGGTGTATATGACAAAAAGCGCAAGTTCTGCATTCGATATGTTTCCGCATGAGAGCGAGGAACATCCAAGTAAGTATGTATGCAAAGAAAAGAAACGAAACAGACCTTGCTTTTCCCCCTATCCGATCAAATGCAAGGATAACACGCTTAGTTAGCTAATCGAACCCACACTCGAGCAAAGAAGAGAAATAAAATGCAGTACCATGTATCAGTCATACAAACAAATTGAGACGAGAAAGAGAGACGCAGAGTGAAAGCTCCAGCATATCCTGTTCGTCATACCATCATGCTGTCATCCCTAAATGCAGGCCAAGATAAAAGATAAATACGAAAAAGCCTCCATCGCAACGGCGTGCGATATCATTTACCGTGCAGCTTCTCCTTAAGGTATATGACGGCTGCGTACCCAGCGCAGCACTGGGTCGTCATGCCGTGGGCACACCAGGGACATTTAACCATAGTGGTGATGGTCGCCGAAACCCCAAGCAGCTTGTCCTCCACCACCGAGTCGGGCTTCGCCATACACTCGTACACTCGGGAGGGCATGTCGTGGAAGAACTTGCAGTTGCAACATTCAACCAGCATCTTGGCTACCGGCTCGCCTTTCCGCTCCGGTGACGATGAGCGTGCTGCGGGCGGCATGGTCCCCTTGGGTGGGTAGACTGGGCGCAGGGCTCGTGACGATAAGGGGTGCACCGGTACTGTCTTTCGAGCTTCTTGGAGATAGGCAGCACTGGCGGATGCAGGGTTCTGCTGCGAGTCCTGGCTGGTCGAGCTGTTGTTTCGCGATGATTTGAGCGAAGTCGGGCGCAGAACGGGAGCTTCCGCATCGAGCTCAGGCGGCGGGGAGTTCGGAAGGCTTGTAGGAAGACTAGTAGTGGATGAACCTCTCATCTTGGCCTTCCTTGAGTTGAAAGGCTGATGCCTAAGCGGCGGCAGGAAACTGGTCGCAGGCAGATCTATTGCAGAGTGTGCTTTGGGAGGAAGTGTCTGCCGCCGTGGGTGTTCAGGCACCCGTACCGGCTCCTCTGTCCCCTCTTTCAGTTCATCGGCGAAAGCTACCGAGGTAGGAGTCCCCGCGAGGGAGGGCGTTGAGCCCAAGGCCTCCAGTCGGGTCGAGCGCGAGGACACTACTGATTGGTTGTCTTGGTCAATCGGCAGAGCTGTCCGGCTCCAACTATCATCCTGAGCATATGTGTCAGGGTTAGATGAACGCGAATTGCGTCCTCCAGTAGGAGTAGATGGTTCCACAATTGATGCCCTGTAGGCCTTTTGCGCTGCTCTTTCGTCAGCTTGCACGAGTGCTGACTTCACGGTAGATCTCGAAACAATATCCACCGAGTGTCCTTTACGAGAGTGTGGGCGCGAACTGCTCGGGGTCGTTATTGCCGAGGTCAGGGGGCGGAATTCACCATTCGTAGAAGAAGATGACCTTTCTGAGTTGCCACTGGATTGTGCCTCTTGAAGCGATTGAGGCTGATAACGCGTCTCTACGGCACCTGTCGCTTGAACTGCATCAACAAGATGTTCAAATGCTGGCACATCGCTATCTGATTGATCAGCCGACATAGCTGGTGATATGACAACCGGCGGGCCTTCCAATAATGATAGTTGTGCCATTGTGGGGTCTCGAGGAGTTGCGGTCGCCGCCTGTGTTGTAGGGTCCCTTGTACTGTCTAGGCTCGGGGTCATGATGCTCCAACTTGGTTCTTCCTCGTCATCTTCATCGGAGGCTTCTTCAATCCGGGGCGAAGATGGTATTCTACTCTCGGCGGGACTCCTCAGCTCCAGGGATGGAGGGGCGTAGGACTCGGAAATGAACGCGAAATAATCGGCAGGTTTTTCCATCTTATGGAATCCTTGGTGAGCGCTGGGGACTATGGCAGGTTCTTCCAACCTCACAACATCCTCGATCATAGGTGCTTCCTCGCTGGACTCTGTGGCGTCGCCCAAGTCATCATCATGGCTCACGGCTCTGCCAATCACACTGGGAGAAGGTGATATCATTTTCACGGCTTGCTCAGTTGGTTGTGATTCAAGTGCGCCAGGAGCTGGTTTGGTCGATGATCCATGACTGCGAACGAAGATACGATCTTCCTCGTTCTGGAATTGGTATCTGACACTCAAGCGATCAACTTCGTCTCTGTAGGGTGAGGCATAGCTGTCGATGTTAGACTGGTAGTCTGGTTTCCTTTCAGCTTGCTCTGTGCGTTGCACCTTCTCCTCGGGTTCCCGCGTTGGTTGATGGGCAACACGTTGCACATCGGTATTAAGTTCCCTTGCCTGGCTCTTCTGGCTACCGGTGTCCTGGTCTCCGGTTGGGTAAGCCTCAACATCACCACTGCGGGGTTTGATTTGGACAGCATAGTGATGAGGACGGCGACGCCCTTCGTTCGCGATGGGTTGCTGGGGTGCAGAAGTATGGCCCGTAGTATTTAGTCGTCGATCTCGCCTGTCCGCAAGATCAGCCTCTTCATAGTCGCTGCTCGAGTCTCTGAGACGAGGCGGATGCGCCGGGTGTTGTCGT
This sequence comes from Apiospora koreana, assembly GCA_017163955.1. Classification (NCBI taxonomy): domain Eukaryota; kingdom Fungi; phylum Ascomycota; class Sordariomycetes; order Amphisphaeriales; family Apiosporaceae; genus Apiospora; species Apiospora koreana. Next base: position 2,261,992 of record JAFHKQ010000007.1, on the reverse strand, counting down.
CCTCGCGATTCTCCATTGTCCGGTGCCCCATCCATCTTCTGTAGCAACGCTAGCGCTGATGCCGGACGAACATTTTGCTGCGAGACTGGCATTCCTTCTATGCTACTCAGCGCTGAGCGAGAAAGGGGTGGGCGAGGTTTGTCCTCTTTGGCCTCCGCATCTGAGCCATGGTAGTAGAGATACGAGGGTCCTTTGAGCCTCGCAAGCAAGGACATACTGCGACCATGGCCAGAGCTTGAGGAATGCCGACTCATCCCTGGTCTCTTCTCCTGCGAAGACATCGACTGCGTTGATCCCGATGCACTGGATCTGATTGACGGCGCTTGGCGCGGATTGGTGAAGTCATGATCAACCCCTGGTGCTGTTGGGTTGTACATGTGCGAGGGAGGTCCAGCTAAAGTGTTGTTATGAATCGATTGTGACTCGTCAACGCTGCCCCTCGGTGCTGATGTCTTCTTGGGTCCAGTGGAACTGCTTCTGAAACTCGCAAGAAACCCTCTGCTCTTGGGTTTGACAATTTCGTTGCCGGGGGCCTGGGGGTTAAAACTTGGACTGGCCATAGCTTCGATGGGAAAGTCACTCGTTGAACGAGTTAGCAGACTTCTCGGGTTGAATCTGGAAGGCTGTTGTTCTAGATCTGGTGCTGATAACGACCGGTCTGAAGCTTTCAGCGCCTGGACGCTTTGCGTTTCTTGGGGAGGAGCCTTGCTCAGCCTGTTGGATTGCTTTTTGGAGGCCTTGATGGCCTTTTCCTCGAGCTTCTTTTTCTCCTTCTTTTCCCGCTTCTTGGCCTTCTTCTTGGCGCTCTGACCAAATCCTTCCCAACTGGGTGAGTGACAGATAGAAGACGCTGCGTCTGACAAATCGTCCTCTTCGTCGTCTTCCTGAGGCCCGGAGAACGTGACTGTTTTTGTACGTTCCCCCGGCTCCTTTAGTGATTCAGTAACTAATTCCTGGTTGTCCGTAGGGGTAGGATCATCATCATCTTCCGCACCCTGGGTCGAAGTTGGGGACGGAGGAATGGAGATTGACAGAGAAGGTAGACCAGCAGACCTTCGAGCGGCTTTCATATTTTGAGTGGGTGGCGGATGTGCAGAGGCACGCCGAACCCGCAATGCTGAATCAGGAAGGGCGGACGGTGATGGTCTTGTACCTATTGGTCCTGGCGGGGTGGGATGAATTGAGCCATTGTCTTGAGAGGTGCGCCGCAACTGGAGGGAGTGAGAACAAGACGTGTTAGTGGGTGCATTTATGGAGGGGCCGTCGATATGACTGGCAGGCAATGCCGTCCTCAGCATATAGAGTAGGCAAATACCCGAGGGAGCTTACCTTGTAATGCTTCTCCAACTCCAACATACGCGAGAGGCTATCTGCCCTTCCTGGCATTTCTGACCTGGCACTCCGTACTTTGGCCATATTGGACATGACGCGTCAAATCAGGATCTAGGAAAAGAGCAATTTGTCTCGGCTAAGGGTAGCTGCGTGGTTTGGTTCGCGCTGGGATAAAGGGCCGTTCCCCCGTTGCAATGGCATCAACAGCAAAGGATGGCCCACAGGTCTTAGATTCCTGTCTTGCAGAAAATCTGGGGAAACGGAAGTTTATTGATAGATCCTGAGGGTGTGCTGGTTTGGGGTGGGCGTAGAATGCAAGAATGCAAGAATACTACACTCTGATCTGGCTGTTGCAGCGCATATTCTCAGAGTCGGATCCGGTACCTCGAGCGATTAGGTGCAGGCAAGGTAAAGTAGGTAGGTACTTTACTTCCCAATGAAGCTTTTGCCGAGAAGCGGCAGGTCCAAGCTGTGCGACCGGCTGGAGGATGACGAGCTACGAGAACCGAAGTCCGGTAGCTGGAAAAGGGAGAGAGAGACAAGGTGTGGTATGATGATATCTTTGGAAATGGAGTTGATGTGACCATGGACTTGGTCGATGGTGTAGCCGCTAGGGTCAGGAGATATACGAGGCAAGAGAAAGAGAAAGAGAGGGGCCGAGATGAGGGAGGCACAGAACCAACTCAATGACAGAATAAAGATGAGTACAGTTGGTTTGACCAACTACCTATCGCAAGAAGAAATCGAGGGGATCAAGCCATTCAAAAGGAGATGGGAATAAAATAGACATGCGCTTGTTTACTACTTACTTACTTTTCTTACAAACCGGCGAAGACATTGTCCTTCGTTTAACCCCTGAAAGGCGAGACGAGGAACTAGCAGACTGGGGCCTTCCAAGGATGACCACGACGAGAAGTCGATACATGCAACTGCAGATCAACCTTTCAGGCTTCAGATTGGCCTTTCCGAGCTGGCTCCCTGCCAGCTCGGTTCGTCCTACCGTGAGCGAGTGGATGATGGGGACCAAGAGGCGGGCGGGAACAAAGAAACAAATGTGAAGAGGGGGCCAAAGCATGGCATTGCCAAGCAATGTTTGCTGAATGTACTGCCTCAGGTGAGCCCAGGAAATGTTGGCTAAAGCAGGCAGACACAGCGAAGCAAGACTGGACGCTCGGAAACTCGCATACATCAATACCATACCATACCGTACCGTACCATAATACATTCCCTGACTGTACCTCTGGAACAGGTTAACAGGTCTTTCTCAGCAGTTCACCCTCACCGATCGCAAGTAGCAACAGGTGTGTGTGTGTGTGTGTAGAGGCTGCGGTGTAACAAAGGCCGAGCTGCATATTCCGTAGAGGCCAGTTAATCAATAATAGCAGGGCATCGCCATTCAATTCAATCAGCCACCCGCTCCTCCTAGCGTGCAAGCTCAGCAGCACGTAATCCGCCTCTGACATGCAGGCGAAGAAAATACGCAGTGCTCCTGTTGGTGCCAGCAGGACGGTGCCAGCTTGCCAGCTTGCCAGGTATGATAACCTGTAACAAAAGTAATCAATAAGATCGTTTAGAAGGGACGGAGCTGGTTCTATGTGTCCAGTTGCCAGTCATTGGAACCCGCTTATTACAGTAAGCTCCAGGTAGATCACTGTGACCCATTAAACCCCATCATCACCATCAGCTTAAGTACTTAGGTTAGGTACCTTTTCCAGCAATGTCAAGGTCCACTGTAGATCGATCCCCAATCCCTGAATTTAGCGGTGGGGGGCGAGGGGGCTGTTAGTTCCACTGTAGCTAGGCTGATCATCAGGCCTGTATGTAGAGAGAGGTACATAGAGCGGGTCTTCTAGGTAGCGTCTTGTCTTTCGAGACTGAACATTAGACATGGAGGATCGTGGATGAGCTTATTTCCTTCTTCTTCTCCTGCAACCTTCAAGTGCCTACTTACTACTTACTCCAGCGAATTGCAGATTATCCGCCAGAGCACCCTGATGCATTCCGTGGGAACACCCACGATGTAAGGTATGCAAGTATGCTTAAACCCCCTGTTGTTCGCGATCTCTTCTTGAAGAATCTTAAAATAGAATCAGTTGACCAATGTAGGTAAGTATTTTCAGCAGTAGTCCAACCCTACCTACTGTGCCGTTCATGACGATTTCGACAATAGTATCTGACATCCACGAGGAGCGAATGCAAAGGGCAATAATTCGTGTATGCTCGTCCAATGCCGTGGCCTACTTCCATGTCACGCTCAGTCAGCTTTGGTTGCTTTGCATCTAAGCGACCTTGGGAGGCAGCAGCCCTGCGGCTTGAACGGAGTTCGGCATTCGACAAGCACCCGATAGTATCGGGTTTTCTCCCCGACCTTTTTATTGTTTATTTTTTTTAGTCCAACATAACCCCCGTCTTCAAATCTCATCTCCTGCCAGTGATCCCGGCTCATGATGATTCCGTTTGCCTTGCAGATCACAACGGAGCTCCCAAAGGGTGGTCAGCCTTTAGCAGTATGGCCTGGTCACGCCTCGCATGTCCAGCTTCTTGCGCGATCGATTCCGGCAGCCTCGAACGGGACCTGCAGCCTGTCTGCCCGACTTTGCACCGCCTGAGGAGCCAGTAGGATGGACGGTTGGATCCTTGCTGATGCCGAGCCCTTCCGCGGAATGGTCCCGTTATGGTAGCGATCAGCAATATGCATAGCATCCACCAATCCCCAGTCTTCTATGGGTTCTCCCCAGAGTCCAGATTCTCTCGACAGCATAGTGCTTTCTCTGACCGACCACCACCACCACCACCACATCGAAATCTCACCAGCCTCGACTCACGATGCTAATAAAGTGCTTTTTCGGCGATTATTGTATGGCCACTTTAACCGAATTAGCCGCCTAGGCTTGGCCAAGCCCGTCTCTTCGCATCCTCCTTCCAGCCGCACTCGATCCCCACATCGCTCTTGTTCAATAGCTACTACAGTGGCGCCATCATCGTCCAACCATGCTTCCCACGAGGCACTGAGGAGCGAGCGTCCTTTCAAGCGTCCTTCCACGGACGCGGGACGCCCCGACCGCTCATATTACTATGGCGACAAGCTTCCTCGTTTTGGCGATGATGGGTTGCAGATGCATGCGACCCAGGTGCGCGAAAACCCAACCGCCACCATGCACTTCAGTTTCGTGCACCACAATCTATCTGTAATATATTTACAGGGCCGAGGGTGGAAATGCTTTTCCGGCCGGCATTCCACTGTGCCGTCCCACGAGAAGGGTTGGAAGCGCTCTCTGCCTACTGGCCAGTCCATGCCTTCGAGAATCGGAATCTGCTGGGCTGCATTACATTGCTGATACTTGCTCAATCCAGCAGTCTTCCAGAATCCACCGTGACCACTGCCCACTGCCCAGTCTGCTCTCGGAGTATTTGTTGGTGGTTCGGTGCCTGGTGCCTGGCTAGTAGACTAGTCCAAACGATTCAACTACAAGTCCGACTTTGGGCGTTTAGGTACTTGTAGTAGTATGCAACTCATGTGAGTGGAACAGGATGGTTGTTCTCTATGACACATACCTACAAATACAGATACAGACTGTCAGCTTAGGAGAGCGCGCCACCTTGCAGCCTCGCTGGACTTTCGCAAATGATATGGTCCCCGCCTGAGTGGCATGCAAGGAAGCCACGAAAACTCACGACGAACGGGCGAAAAGGCGACTTCTCAGGTTGCCAATAAAACCATGCACGTGGATTTTGTTCTTTTAATAGAACATAGGCTGTGTGACATTACATTGAATGTACATGTAGCAGCATGCAGCATATGCCGCCTGCAAAAGACCCATGCATACCAGAAAACGCCGCGGCATGTACATACCCTTTATCCCGCCTCCCGCTATGCAAATTTTATCTCGTCTAAGGGTATAGAATGCATCGCTAAAGTATAAATTGTCGAACTCATTTGGTCAACGGCCAGATTCCACCTATCATACGACTGCTCATGACGAAAAATTACAGTTGTTCCGGGCGATCCGATTACTGATGTGATCGTTTCGACGGTGAGCGTCATTCTTGGAGGGACTGACGTGCATCCAGACCTCATCTCCCAGAACCCGGGTGATAACGCCGACGAGTGGCTTTCCATTTGCGTCCTTGGGCGCGCTCTTGGGGGTTCCCCGGATCCAATTCATCACTCGCAGGCGCATCTCATTCGGAACCTTTAACCGTGCGGCGATCCACTTGTCATGGGGTCTATGGTCTGGCGGCACAGAGTCGTGGGTATCGAGCGGGGTGGTATCCAAGATGGCCTCAGCCGGCCAGAGATTACCCATTGTCTGATTTTCGGGTAGTGTCCTTTGGAGGAATTCGAGGGAAGAGTTGACTGTGAGGTAGATGGCTCGCCTTGGGTTGACCAATGTCTTGCCCAACCATGACATCCAAGTCGGATAGAGCACAGCGAAATCTGTCTGGCTAAGATGTGTTGAGCCTTTGATTGTCATCATCCAACAGGGTGAGCCACCACCTCTGGTCTCCTCGCCGATTCCAACCATTCTCTCGAAGTTGTCCTGCCAATGCATGAAGGCCTCGGAACCGATGGCAAGGATCGGTCTCTGTACTCGGTTCTTACTGGTCTCGTCGATTACGGGTGTTGCTGGTCCCCAGGCATCTAACAGGATTCCCTGCCCAACCCAAGGGAACCTCTCTATGTCGCGGCAAATCTGTACAGAGGTTGCCCCGCCAAAGGAGTGGCCCATGATGGTGACACGGTCTAAGAACATACGTCGTGTCCAATCCGACCAGTCTATACCTTCCAGGCCTTTGGAACTCGACCCGATGTTGCCCTTCTTGCGCAGGTTCGACTTGGCTACAAGATCCCCCTGACCAAGGTTCATCAGATTCAGCACGCTAAACGCCTCTTCGATCTCGGCCATTCTCATCTCAATCTGCGCGTTTCGAAGCTCGGTATCAACCCCTTTCGCATTTTGTGGGGCAGTGTCTTGGGCATTGTCCTTGGGGAAGATGTAATCAACTTCGTAGTGGGCCTTGGGTTCCGTGTTGTCGATCCGATTGCCGTCCGCGAGATTGGTACTCGGCGGGATATTAACATAGGATCGCGCGCCGCTTCCATCGCGGTGCTCTATGGCCACCACGATGAATCCATTCGATGCCATTTCACCGCAGACTGCACTGTAACAGGTCCTAGATCCACCTAGCCCGTGAGAAAAGACAACGACTGGGAACGTAGGTTTTTCGCGTCTTTCGCGTGTCTCTTCGGTCAAAGTCTCCTGGCTGTCATTTGAATCGGCCTCCACCTGTTCGCCTGGTCGATGAGCCGATAGTCGAGCATTGCGGTAGGCTGGCAGCTTGGTGAACATGGTGGTGGCGGCGATGTACGCGGTCACGGGTAGATGAGGGACGTTGAGGAACTTAGCATACCCCCTGGAAGTAAGGACCCTGGGTCTTGGCAACCAGGTCGCCCTCGAGGGTTTATTTCCGTGACATGTAAAATCTGCCGGGTAGTACACCGAGAAGAGGACAGTGTCCATGCGCAGTGCGTAATCGTGAGAAAAGTGACGAGGTTCTCGAGCGGGAACTTCGATTTCCATAGTCCCTACCGAGTAGGGTCCAGTATACGATGGCAGCGAATGGAATATGCGCCCCCTCCATCCTTGAGGTATGGGGGGTGGTCTAGGGATTTGCTGTCTCTCGGTATCACGCTTGTTTGGGTCCTTCATGGCGTCCATGATGGTGGTATGGTTTTAGGGAGCGTTTCCTTCGGCTGGATTTTCCGGCTTTTTCGGCTTAGAAGCGTGTATGCTACAACGCGTGAGCGGTATCTCTATGTTGGTGGCAAAACTGAGGGCCTCGAGGCCGTAGGGAGGCCGTGATGACGACGAAATCTCAAACGTATCGAGAAGAGGATCAGCTGGATTGGCAGCCGGCTGACAGAAGCAGCGGGATCTTGGCTGAAATGCGACGCGAAGCTGGGGAATTAAGCCGAAGGAAACGCAGCAAGCGGCACGGATGCATCTAGGTAAAGGACCGCCCGTATCGTGCCAGATATATAGTACGTTCTAGTCTGGAATGCAAACAAGAAACAAGAAACAAATTAAGAGGTTACTCACGCCAGACGGACACGGTGATGTGATGAAAGTTAGGACAACGGTGTTTTAAATCGGAGGTTTATCTGCCAAGGCAGGGCCCGTTCCTCTACTTATTATATGTCCGTTACTTCTCGTCATCCATGTCGACTTCTTCTTTTTCTTCTTTTTCATGCGACTGCGACGTGGTCGTGTGCTTGCCCCACGGAGCTAAGGTCCGGGGTCAACGATCCACGATCCACGATCTACCTACCCGAAAATTTGTTGTCAGGGGCCAACAGCCTACGTCATAAGGGTCAGCAGGAACCCGGCCAGAAGGTTTCCTTCCAACTAACACCGATCGCGATCATAGAAAACCCAATCTACCAATGGGCCTGGCACTAATTGACGTCTACAGAGTTTTCCCATACTTAAGGTTTGCCTCCTGTGTAATAGCCTACCAGCCTACCTTGTCAAGTGAGTTCCAGGGCACCAGATCCCATATTGAAATCTTGGTTGGTTAACGAGCAACGTCGAATGGCAGCAACGACTACTCTGTACATCAAAATGAAAATGGAATAATCGATTAATTCGACGTTAGGGAAAGGTAAATAAATAATAAACAAATTTGATTACACGATAACATTATCCTACTCGATTGCTCCGTACCTCTCGCCATGTGCCCCAACGCCGAGTTGGGGGTGCCAGGGGCTATCCGGCTGGTCGGACAGGTATTATTTTGGACATCTTGGTTCTTACCTATCTGACATGTGCTGTGTGATGTGTGCTGTGCTGCGGTGCTGCGGTGCTGCCACTATATACATAAAGCACTGCATACGTCTGTCTTGGACAAGCATGAAGCCGTCGGTTTTCTGTCCGACCTGCCAACCGTAGCTGGCTGGCGTATGCCGCATTGATATATGTACGCAACTATACACAACAGCCTAAGGTTAACCAAGCAGAGCAATGCCTCACTCATGTCGCCCAAATGCCTTCGGCACCTCTACCTAACGGGACTCACAGGACTCACAGGACTCACAGGACTCACAGGCAAGCCAGACACAGTAGGATACGAGTAGGTTGCTAGATGGCGATGTCGAGTATAGGTATACTACCATTACTATCGCCAACCACTAACACGGTATATCAAGGGGGTTATTCAGCAGTAACTCCGAACGGTCTGTCGGGTTTGAGGTAGAACTGGTGGGGGGGTGTGGGCCGCCCAAGACGAAATACGTCATGCGCTCGGACCAATGGCGAGCTTTGGAGGTGCTACGCTACAGTAGCAGCAGAAGTTGGACTGTCTCCGGGCTGTGCCGTCGGTTTGCTGAACATTGTTGCCGATAGCAAACTCGTCAATTTCTTCATTCATTTGCTAGAACCATTACCCGCGGCCTCATTCTCACCATTCGCACCCTTGCAAAATTATCAATTGGGTCCTTCAGTAAACGAATTGTACCTTAATAGACCCGTCGCAATGTTCGCCAGATCTGCCTTTCGCGCGGCTCAGCCGTTGAAGCGTGTAAGAACTCCAAAAGGCTCAATGGATGGATGACCTACGTCCCGAGACCAATTGACGCTGACAAAAGGACTTCCTAGAACCTGCTTTCGCGATCCTATGCCACCGAGCCCGCCAAGGGTGGCGTCAACCCCCTCCTCTACGTCGCCGGTGCTGCCGGTGTCGGCGGCGCTGCCTACTACTTCACAGCTACGCCCTCCGGAAAGAGCGCAGCCAAGAAGGCCGAGAAGGAAGTGAAGAACGTCGCGAGCCTCCCTCCCAAGGTCGCCTTCACCGGCGGCGAACAGGGCTGGGTCTCTCTCGTGCTCGAGGACTCCGAGGTCATCAACCACAACACCAAGAAGCTGCGCTTCAAGCTGCCCGAGGACGACATGGTCTCGGGCCTGCACATCGCCAGCGCCATCCTGACCAAGTTCAAGAACGAGGGCATGGAGAAGCCCGTCCTGCGCCCCTACACGCCTACCAGCGACGAGGGTAAGTTTTGCGCAACCTCTCGATAGCCAATGGCTCCCAGTGCGCACACGGTCCGCTAACGCAAGCGCTTTCCTTCTCTAGGTGACAAGGGTTACATGGAGCTCATTATCAAGAAGTACCCCAACGGCCCCATGTCCACACATCTCCACGACATGGTCCCCGGCCAGCGCCTGGACATCAAGGGCCCCCTCCCCAAGTACACCTGGGAGTCCAACAAGCACAACCACATCGCCCTGATCGCTGGCGGCACCGGCATCACGCCCATGTACCAGCTCTGCCGCGCCATCTTCAACAACCCCAACGACAAGACCAAGGTGACGCTCGTCTACGGCAGCCTGACCCAGGAGGACATCCTCCTGAAGAAGGAGCTCGAGCAGCTCGAGAACACGTACCCCCAGCGCTTCCGCGCCTTCTACGTCCTCGACAACCCGCCCAAGGAGTGGGTCGGCGGCAAGGGCCACATCGACAAGAGCCTGCTGAAGACGGTCCTGCCCGAGCCCAAGGAGGAGAACATCAAGGTCTTCATCTGCGGCCCGCCCGGCATGTACAAGGCCATCTCGGGTGCCAAGGTCAGCCCCAAGGACCAGGGTGACCTCACCGGTATCCTGGCCGATCTCGGCTACAGCAAGGACCAGGTTTACAAGTTCTAAGCTCAGAAAGCGACGGATTGTAATGACGATTAGCAAGCAAGCAACTTCATTTTTGGGCGATCGACGACCATGATCTGATAGACTAGACTTGATACCCGCCCAGCTGAACATATATTCTTTGGCCATGTTCAGGGGCCGGGATTGCTGTACTCGTAGAAATTAACTCTGTTAGCATAGCAGTAGTAGATACCGGGGGATTAATTCGATCCCACTCCCAATAGCCTTTCTGCCATTTACGAAACTTACATCTAGGTACAGACATGTTGGTGATCCAAGACGCCGCTTCCCGATTAATTACTATCTACCAATGACTTCTTTGGGCTCTCACGATGCGCTGCCGGAGACTGTACCCATGACCGCGGCGTAGCGCCGGGCCATCACTACTGCCACTGCCACTACTGCTACTGTGACTGGCTATCACCCTCCGACGACGGAATCAGGGTCGCCGCCGAAGACGAAGATGAGCCGCCGGCCCCTTGACCAGTAGTATGAGCCGCCGGAGTCGTTGTTGTTGCCCCTTTTGGTTGACGATCCTCACCACTGCTATGGGCTCTGTGCCTGATGATGTCGCTGTTGTGGCCCCTACGATGGCGATGTGACCGGCTTCTCCTTGGGGCGGAGGAGGGTGGCGAACTCGCCAACGAAGCGTAACCCGGGTAGCAGCAGCCGTCGCCTTCCTCCAGTGTGCTGCAGTATGCGCTGAAGACGAGGGCTTCCACGAGGGCGGCGAGGGCGAGGCAGGTGATGAGGGAGATGGGCATGGTGTGGTATGGTTGGTGGCTGTTCGGTCGGCCGGTTTTATAGCAGCTATATTCCGAACGTATGTGTTTGTGGTGATGTTTTGGCTGACTGCCGGTGAGACTTTAATGGCATTAAATCGATAACGAGGAGGTTGGCTTTTTTCTTTAGCAAGGATGTATATAAAAAGTAGTAGTAGTAGTAGTCCGAGGTTGGCTCCCTGAAACGAAAATAGCGAGTGATAAAAGGCGAACTTAATAGAATAAGACGCGAGGCTCTTTATCTTTACGGGGACAGAGCTGTATATTTATTTTCGGCTGCTGTGGCTTTCTGACCAATAGTCATCGTGTCTTTATGCTTCTCTCCGTGCCCGGTTCCTAATCAGGGCATGTAATGTGCTCGTGGCTCTACATGACTCCCCGTGAGTAAGTTCGCTGCAACGCAACCAAGACAAGGGCCTTGTTCTTTTGGCAAGGTTTGCGATTGCGGAAACGTGGTCTGGTCTGCCCCATCTATCTTCACATAACCCACCGTCATGTCGATTGAGTGAGTTGTTGTGAAAAGTGATGTCTCATTTCCAAATTTGGGAGGGGGGGGGGGGATGCATGAACACGCGGGGTGTAGTGGTATGGTTCTATTATAGTTACGACGGGTCATTAAGATGTAGATGGACGGGGGCATGTGATTACAAAGCATTGCGCTTGATAAGACATTAAGTATTATTATATAGTTTTAGAGTTATGGTTTCAGCCTACGAAGCTCTGGTCTGCTCCGGTTGGTTGACCTCGGGGATCGAGGGCAGCACCGGAGCAGCACCGGGCGTAACAGTGTCAGCAGCACCATTAGACGGCAGATGAGCTGGGGCCGGGGCCGCGACAGGGCTTGCAGCAGCAGCACCTTTCTCTTGTCCGATCGTGGGCATCGTCCCCGTCTCCGCCGTGTACATGCCCGACTTCATCCGCCGGTTGTCCCGCACGCACATCACGATACCCCAGATGGCCACGCCGAGCAAGACGCAGAAGAGGATGACCATGCCCACAATCAGGCCGATGGTGCTGCCCGACAGGCCGTTCTCGTCGCCGGAACCGGAGCTGCCCGAACCGGAGTTCTTGTTGTAGGAGCAGTCGTAAGAGTAGTAGCGGTTCTCCTCCCAGCAGTGGCTGCTCGTGGACTCGGGGATGTAGGCGCCGTAGCTCGGGAAGGGGACAATATCATCTTTCGTGCTGCTCGCGCCAAACTTGACGGGCGCCATGGCTATTTCCTTCAAGGCTATGTCGAAGACGAGGTAGCTATGCTTCAGGAACGGCGCCCCGATCGTGAAGTTCGGGTCGCTGTAGGTACGGGAGGTGGCGTTTTGGACGCCAAATAGGCAGGATGGGGGGGCCTTGTCCTTGTGCTTTTTCGTGGTGTAATCGTCATCGTAGTAGTAGTCATCGTCGTAGTCGTAGTAGTACCTCTTGCTCCATGTGTCCATCGGCAGCACCAGGTCAGACAAGGAGGCGGTGACGCTGGGCCCGACATTGCTCGAGAACTGGACACCAACCCGGCCCTTCACACTGTCACGCTGCGAGCAGGGAATCGTGGCCACAAAGTAGTCTGGGTCGTAGGCCGCGCCGGCCATGGCCCACAGCTTCTCGGCGAGGTCTTGGGGCAGGGTGGAGACGGTCAAGGTAGGGTCGATGGTCACCAAGGGCAGCACGGTCTGGTTCTGGACGGGCTCGAGCACGCCGTCGTTGGTCGCGCTGGTGTTGAAGGAGGCAATCTGGGCACTGAAGGCCTTGGCCCTGGTATAGGTGCCGCGGTCGCTTGTCTGCTTGAGGGTGAAGCGTACGAGCGGCGCCTCAAAGGCCGACTTGTCTACGGCGCCAAGCAGCAAGTTGCCCGTGCTGCCATCCTTGTTGTCCATCCACATGCTGAAGGCCTTGGAGTTGATCTTGCCGTCGGCGAGAAGGCGATCCATGAAGGAGGGATCATCGGATTCGGAATAAGAGGAGTAGTAGGATGAAGAGTTGAAGCCGAGGGACAGCCTGCCCATAGAAGAAGAATCGGACTTCGCGGCGAGGCCGAGGGTCAGGTTTCCGACTTGGGTCCCGCCGGGCAAGCCTATCGAGTCTCGCACGCTCGTTCCATAGGCTGTCTTCCCATCGAGATATGTTACACTAAAAGACTTGTTGCTGGAGCTGTAGCTGGACGCCTTCTCAACCACCAAGGTGGAACTCTCATTCGCCTTGAAGGTGTTGAGCAGGCATTCCTTCATCTCCGTTTCGTAGTATTTGGAGGAGTACCCGCCGTACCTCTTGTAGCAGGGAGCGGCGTCGCGAACCCATGAGTTGGAGTCGGATAGGGACAAGGCCAAAGGCATATCCTGCGGCGGCGTGCCGACGGTCACGTTGACAACGTAGATGGCCGCCTCCGGGTTGGACAGCTTGATTGCGGCATCCCTATCCTCCAGGGCGGACCGACGTTGTTGTTGTTGGGCAGAGCCATGCTGTGGTGTCTGGCGCTCGAAAGGGAAAAGCACCTGGGCATGGGCTCCGACGGTAAGGGCAGCGATGGCCATCGCCACCAAACGAGTGGACGTCTTCATTGTGGAGTTAGAAGACAAGGTATTAGGTAGATCGAATAGATCTATATATATATATATATATAAAAGTATAAAAGCGAAAGACTCAGATGCTATACTAGCATGATCGGCAGTGGCGCAAGCCAAGAAGAGAGAGAGCTGCCTAGCAAGTGATAGCTGGGAAGGGAAGATACTTAAGTAAATAACAACTAGCCATCAGGGCGCGGCGGTCAGGATCGTGAGCATCGAGCGACCCCATTGTGCTTGCGGGCCGCGGCACAGCAAGCGGCACAGCAAGGAGTCCTCATCTCAAGTCGTCTCATAAGTGACAATTTTTTCAGCCGAAAATGACAAAGGCCCGTCTAAGCGATGTTGGTAGATTGTTTTTGGCATGGGTTGGGTTAGTTGCTTCGGCCAGGCTGCTTTGGGACGAATCATGTGGAGTTTACCTTAACCTCCCCCCGATGTTTGACTCCTGGCGTCAAGTACTAACAACTACTTCTTACCTAGGTTACTAACAGCCAAAAAGCAGTTTCTTTCGGACACGGGCACGAGGAAGTAAGTGGTTGTATGATTTGATATATAGGTATTGATATATGTGCAGAGAATCCAAAGTTAATTATTTGTCTCGTCTATGGTTAATTGGGCTGTCCAGTCCTTTCCTCACATCTGCGTACTGACGCACGCGGCGACGTGATGCGTGAAGTAGAGTTGGGTCTTTTCAACCGACCCCTGCCAGATCTAGGCAACCAACTGCTGGTGGAGCAATTAGCGGCGGCCTAGACTTCTCTCTGGGCGTTATTTTTATTTTAATGGGCTGGCTCGGGCCGTTAGGTCAAATGTACCCATAATGCTCGTCTTTGCGATATGGCCACCATGTGTCGCTAGAGATCTTTCGGGTATCCCATCGCTCAATCACGCATCCAGGGTAGTCCACCGAATAATTCCTCAGAGGCAGCAGCGCAGACCCCTTGGACCATTTCGGAAGAGCAAACGACATCCACTTCCACTCGTCCTCGGGGTCCAGCCTTCCCAGCTGGTGGTAGGCCACGATGTTGAGCCACGTTCTCCCCCGGCCCCCGGCCTGATGGGCCTGATGCTCCTTCGTTGCCGCGCTCAGTTCCGTATCGTCAGTTTCCGAGTCGCCCTCCGGCTGGCTCAGACTGAAGTCCGTGAGACACATGGGACAGAACGCCCGGTCGTAGTCCACCGTCGTGATGGATGATCCCGCGAGCTCTTTCTTGCTGACAGTAAGCCCGGGCACGCGAAATGACATTCCTGGCAGCTCGGCCCCGATGTGAGTCCCATAGTGCCCGCAGATGAAATGAGGTGTGTGGTCCAGATATCCCCTCACCGTGGGTGCATCGGTGCCATTATACACCAGCTCGTGGGAGATGGCGAGAAACAGCTGCTCGTCAATGAGACGCACTCGGGTCGTCTGGCGCCAGAATGGCTTGCTCGTCGCGCGCTTCACGACGCCTTTCGGGTCGGCCGTCACGTGCAGCAGCTCGGAGAACCGGCCGTGGTCGTAGAGCAGGTCGTTCCTCAGGAGGCGGGCATGGTAGTGCCGAAGCTGGAAGTGCGGGTTGAAACCCGTTTGTTCTGATTTGGTGCAGCACAAGGCGATGTTGCGGTAGAAGAAGCGGCCCCATGTCGCCGACGGCAATGAGGACGAAAACGCCTTCGCCAATTCTCGTCCCGGGTCACAGGCATGCAGCACCTTGCACGTATGACAGTAGACGAAGCGGTTCTGCAAGTCTCGCTCCAGTAACAGAAGCAATTCGGGCTTTTGGACTTCCAGCGATTCGAGTCGATGCTCGAGTAGCTCGAATGCGGCGTGGCTGGTCAAAGCCAAACAGAGGAGAGCCTCGGAAGGGAGGTTCTCAACAACGAGTAGAAATATGTCGATCGGTAGGTTCAACAGTGGTGATTCGAGCTGGAGAGACAGCTTCTTGGTGCGGAACCATCCGCGTTTAGCACAGTTGACAATCATGGTTATCGAGTAGGTATAGATAGTATAATGGAGTTGTAAAGGCTTCGCGAACCAAGAACCAAACTGTAGACAGCGTAGCTACCCCCTTAAAGGCAAAGGGCCAGCAGGAGCCATGCTCTAATGACTGTCACACTTCCCGAAGTCGGAAAATTGCTTCGACGTCTTAGTTTGAGACTGCAAGGTGTCGGGGGGCGTTTTAGGTTGAGGCTGAATAAGTCAACCGCATGGCACGAATTATGAAGTATGCGAGTTTCTATTGTAAAGCCACAGACATGTGCTTCTCAGCCCCAATTCGTGGCTATCAAGCTTGTCTCAAGCTCATGACTGATTTCCCGAGATAAAGTGGTTGTCTCGGCTCTCCGCTGGGACCTTCCTCCATATCATCTAGAAGCTGGCGACGCAAGTACATCAAACTGCAGCAAGGTCGCAATTCCAGGATCGCGCTTTGACGAGGCATGTTAAAAGTGTTCTCATTGTGAGATCGGAATCTGCATGTAATCAATGGTTGTCTGTGCATCTAATATCTACCGAACGTCGACTGAGAGGGCTTTGCATCACATAATAGGGGAGAGCATAGACTGGTTAGATTGAGGTTCAATATTGTTCCATAGGCACCTCTGATCAGATACACTTGAATTAGGTGGCACATTGCTTTAATGATTGTCTGTTCCTTCGGATGGAACGTGTAACTCAAGATTGCTTCGAGTCTCTGGCTATTATTTTCCCCTTAAGTGGTAGAGAAGCATCAAAAGTCAGGTAGGTCTCCAATAAATTCAAGTATGAGACGTTAAGGGTCCTGAGTCTGAGAGCATTCTACTTACGCGTTAATAACATGGAATCAGTTAGTTGCCTTGGTTCTGGTATACTGCAGTGAACCCCTCGTGCAGCGAACACAGTCGATGGTCACATTGACAACCTGCAAGCCCAGTCAAGTATCGCCTGAAAACGAGCAGAACGTGCCAACAAACACCCCTTGGATAATGCCGTGCCATAACACCGGACTCTTTCATCATTCTATGGTAGCCCGAGTTAGAAGAAACGGCGTGGATCTTGACGGTCAGTTCAGTCGCGCTGCCATATCTTCCGCGGGTTGTTGTGGACGCGTCTCCTGCTGTTGCGCGGGTGGTCAGATCGAATCGCTAACAGTACACCAATACCAAATACGTAACAGGCACACGCAAATGAGATCTCGCCGTTATTTACCCGTACCTCATGCAAAAACGAAAATAGTACGAGTGTGAAATTGATTATGTGCTGAGACATCAACAACACTTACGCCAGTAGCTCTACACGCTGTCGAAGTAGGGGATAGGCTCACGGGCAAATGTGCCCCGGAAAACTGTACCGCCTTGGAGAAGATCTTCTCTAACGAAGAAGAATATATTGCTCACGAAAGGAAAGTGATGATGCAAATCTCCTGCCCCTATTGGCTTTCACACTTCAGCCCGAACTGTATATTTGCTTTTGATACGAGCTCACGAACCCCCGTTCATTTCGTCCTCCGCGTCACTCATAACACCCGCCGTAACGAACACTCGTCCAGAAGAGTCTGAGGGCATATGCGGGAAATCCCGGTATTCCCCAATGGCGGTTTGTCTCTCGTATAATTCCGCAGATCTGGAACATTGCCATCGATGTAAATCACAACAATGGTTCGATTTCCCCCCGAGCCGCCGAAACGGCGCAGAGAGAGGTATTGTTCGATGCTTCGATGAGGTGAGCATAGGTCCCATAGGTAAACTATAGTAGAATCAGTGATATAAAGATGCATCAACTACCCCAGCATTCGGTAAAATTTTCTCACCACCATCGTCATCAACACACTCTTCCACAGCAAATTCAACCAGCTCCAGCTACCTCTGGATCATTAGAAGCATCAGCTCTCCATCCACTCGCTTAGAAACTCACTACCAGTTATTCCTACCCTTTAACTCCCCCAACATATACGAAGATGCAGCTGAACCGAGCTACCGTCTTGGCCATCCTGGTCACACTGTCCATGGCGGCGCCCAGCTCCAAGGATAAGCATGACAAGGACCACAAGAACGACAAGGATGACGGCTCCGTCGTCGTCGTTCCTGGTGGCGGCTACTCTGCGCCTGCTGTAAGTTGTCTCCGAACATGAAGTCTATAAACGGAACTGACATACCCTTTCTAACATAGCCGTCATACGGAACTGGTTACCCCGCCGCCGGCGGAAGCAGCAACGTAGACCCCAAGCCCGAGAAGCATGAAGGCTATGAAGTCGGATATCCCTCGGACCCCAAGGGTAACGACGGCAAGGATGACAAGAACGACAAAGACGATAAGAAGGACAAGAAGGATAAGAAGAAGGACCATAAGAAGGACAAGGACAACAAGAAGAACAAGGATGACAAGGACGAGAAGGACCCCAAGCACGGCGGCGGCTACTCAGTCAGCGCCCGCAGCAGCGACTCCAAGGACAAGGACTCCAAGCACAACAAGGACAAGGACTCCAAGCATGACAAGGACGACAAGGACAACAAGAACGTCGACCACGGCTACGGCTACCCGGTCGGCGGCGGTGACGAGTACGTTAGCCACGACCCCAAGGACAACGGCTACGGCGGCTACCCGGCCGGCGGCAACACCGACCACAACGACGAGTCCGACTGCAAGGACAAGAAGTCCGGCAAGGATAAGAAGAAGTCCATGAAGCACGGCAAGCGCAGCAGCCACAAGGATAAGTGCTAAGCACTGGACGTCATGGGACTGGCTGGCTGCTCCAAGCTGAAGCTTCACTTAAGGGGTACTTATTCATATGAGCGTACACGTGGCTGCTTGCTTCACTTGACTGCGGGCAAATATGGTGTATAAGTTAATGAGAAGAGAGTGGATATGTAGCATATTTTGAGATGGTGGTTTTGGCATCATGTTTTACTTTCGAACATGCAGGTATTATTAGCATTTACCAATTTATACATTTTCGATTCACCTTACACCAGATCTGAGTCGAGTCATTTGTTCTTGCATCTTTGAAGCCGTTGGTGGGGTGATAGCAAAAGAGTGTATAACTCCCAACATATTGTCTCATTTTCATTTAGTCATCTTGATGAAGTCATAAACATCATGTACGTAACAAATCATAACAACAAAACATCATCAGACATCCCCTTCTTTTTCTTTGCTTTTAATCCTTTCCCCCAAAAGATCCGCGTCTGTCTTACTGCTGCACCGGAGGCAACACGAGCTCCTCATCCCCGCTGACCTCGACGACGTCCTCCTCCCCGTGGTACGAGTACCGCACGTGCAGGACCTTCTCGACCGCGGGCGCCGGGTCCCAGAACCCGAGCAGGTTGCTCTTCTCGAGCCCGGCCGGGATACACAGCCGGCCGTCGCTGACGAGGGCCGCGACCGCCACTGTGGTGTCGGCCACCTCCTCGGAGCCCCAGGCGTTGCTGTGGCGGGACGACTTCTTGCCGCTCTCGGGCGCGGCCGCTACCTTGACGCCGTACTTGGCGCTCAGGATGACGAGCCCGCCGCCGCCGCCGCGCGTGTTCTGCTCGGCGGTCTGGCGCTTAGTCACGTTGTCCGCGAGCAGGAACGTGACCTCATCGGCCTCGGCCTGGCGCTGCTGCACCGTGGCCACCCGCCGCGCCTCGCGCGCTTTCGCGGCCGAGGCGCGGTTGTGCTGGCGGAGAAGCTCCCACGCTGTCAGGGTCGCGAACGGCACCACAGCGCTCCAGAACAGCGCGACGCGGGCGCGGAGGAGGGCGACGCTGGCGGGGCAAACGAGGAAGGGCAGCCGGATGGTCTGCCCGCCCAGCCGCGACCAGCACAGGGAGAAGTGCAGGTTGTGCGCGCTCAGGCCGATCTCAAAGCCGAAGGCGGAGAAGCGTCCCGTGGTACGCAGGCACCGCAGCGTGAGCACGCTGGCCCAGATCGAAGTCCATGAGACTCCCGCCTCCATGCGGATGCGGCGGCCGAAGCTGGTCTTCTCGTTCTCCTTGGGAGACGGGGAATCCTCATCATCCGGCTTGATCATAAGCTTTCCAAGCAGGCGACGGGGCCAGCTAAGAAGTGCGCCTAAGCTGGTGGAAAGCATAGCAGACGAGCCCAAACAGCCAGGCTCTGCGTTCGCCGAGACCGTCAACGAAACGTCGCCAAGTTTCGAGGCAGTATCCTTCTTCCTGCCCACGGTCTGCGAGGTCCGGGGGTCTAAGAGGCTCGTGGACCGAGTTGCACATTGCGTGGTGTATGAGAGATCCAGTCTTGGAGGAAGGGCCACTGGAAGCACCATGCTGAGGAATCTCCTGTTGACCTCGGAGAACTGAGCGAATGCGTAGCACATCTTGTCTGGCTTGGCGATCCAATCTCCGCTCTCGGCCCTGAACTGCAGGAAACCGCCTGCTGTGGGCCTCTGGACAAGGGCCGACAGGCGAGGGAGTCTCCCCTGCCAGATAGGGGCCTTTGTAGCCACCTGGATGATGCTCTGCTTCGGGTCCATGGGCAAAGCCACACAGTGAGTGACGCGGAGCCCAACGGCAGGCAATGGGATGATATCAGACTCCAGCTCGATGATAGGGCGGCTAGACTGCCCAGGTCTCGTCGGCGGCAGGCTATGCTGCAATGTGAGCGTAACCAGGGGTTGGACCTGGCCGTCACGCAGTCTCGCAGTATGATCTCTGGGGATATAACCGGGCAAGCAGGGCTGGTATCGGTCGATCAAGGCAGCAGTGGGCACATCTGCCAGGTCCTGCATAAACCCATAAATACTGCTGGTAACCGTCACCGTAGTGGGCCGGTTTGCGACAGCTGGGGGGTCAGGGCGATCGGAGGGTTCAGAGCGATCCCCGTCCTCCCCTTCCTCCCCGTCATCGGAGTCCTTTTCCAGATCCTCGCCATTGAGAACGATGCGCGGGTCACTGTCGAGGAGATGGTGAGGCGTATAAAGCAAAAACATCATGTCAAGTGTGTGTCCCAGTCCAGGGACAGGGACAGAGAACGAGTGACTCGTGAGGAAATCAACCGGCTTCAGCATGGAGAGAGAAGGCTCCGAGCCAGCTCGGAGACAGCGGAACATGTCTTCAGCATCAATTCGCATAGCAAGGTCGAAGGTACCCATGCTGCGGTCCAAATCCAGACGAGGGCGGTTGGCCGTAGCCTCGAGGATCTGGTATGCGGAAACGAAGAGCGGCAGATCGCTGTCATCGTCGGGCGCCCCCAGACAGTCGCGTTCGTAAATCAGTCGCCGCTGAGGATCGCTCAGGGTCTCGAAGGCCACTTGGATCAGGGCCCAGTAAACCTGAGCAACTTGGCGAGCCTTCGCCGGGTGGGCGTCGGGATGCAGCAGGTGGAAGGCGCGGTAATACGCCCGGCGGACCTCGTCCATTGGGGCGTCGGGGGCCAGACAGAGCAGCTCGTAAAAGTTGCGGGCCTGCCAGACGCCACGGAGTGCTGTGGGCACCTGGTCGACAGCGGCCTGCTGCTCCTGCGGCGGCAACTGCTGCTGCTGTTGCTGATACACGGATGCGACATCGGACTGGCGGTCCCAAATCGAGGAGGCGCCATCGTCGAATCCGAACTCGAACTCCTGGCGGGTGGCGGCGAACTGATCGGTAAGTGAGAATCGCGACGGCTGCGCATCCATCATGCCGGATCCATATATGCCCCCCGCGGCCGATGACGGTTGGAGGTAGTTGTTGTCATAATGGACCCCCGAGCGCCGGCTCGACGAAACGTGCGAGGCAGGTTCCCCATGGTCTTTGTGCTTCCGCTCTTTTTTCTCGGATCGCTCAGATCTCTCTCCGCGCTCAGATCTCTCTGAGCGTTCTGAGCGTTCTCCTCGCTCCTTTCGCTCTTTCCGCTCCTTGCGATCTCCTCGCTTCTCTCGCAGCGAGTCACCCATGGTCCAATCAGGGCTCCGCTAGTGGGCGGTATACCACGGTGGTGAGTTTTATTCTTTGGTGTATAAATTATTCGCAACCAATGCGGCACTCGATTGCTCAAACAGATCAATGAGATGAGCGGGTATGGGCGGGGGTGAGGGAGAAGGTAGGAGGGCCTCTTTAATGCAGAAGCTCGACCAACCCAGTGAGGCGATGATGCGGTGTGGGCAAGAAAATAAACATCCGTACCCCATTTTCGTACGTTTTAGCGGACCGGCCGGCGGGATGGCATGGGGGGCTGAGAGGCTGGGAAGGCACGGATCAACATCGTGTTGACGCGTGTGCCAGCCAATAATGCGCTTCATTCTATATGCAGGGGTATGCACATCATGGCCAATCAACAGAGAAGAGAGCCGGCGGCTGTGTCACCACTTGACGGTGGCAGTGACAGCTTGACAGCCAGTGTTTCTCCCTTGACGCAACCCAGCCTGTGATGGATGAGAATATCCACAGCATTCTCAGCTCACGGAAAGACATCATCACTTGATCAATTGGGTCGTATCTTCCCTCGTTGACCGTAGCCAATCTGCTGGATGCGTTGTCGGGTACCAAAATAGTGAACTCCATATTCAGTTGCGCTAGCAGCCTGCTTTTGAGAGAAATGGAACCCACCGGTGGCAAGGAAGGCTTGTGAACACGACTTGGAATTAAAAAAAAACTGGCGGGTTGGCTAGGGACCGAAAGACAAAACCACGGAACTGGGTTAATAATCATATAACAATAGAAGAGAAGTATATTTGATATCATAAACAAACGAGCCGGCTAGGACCACTCGCAAAGGCTCAACCCTATTTACAAAATAGTTGGGTTCGCCAATGGGGGCCCAGCATACTCCAAGCTATATGCCAAAAGGAAAATAAATATGTACTGTTCCGTAGGAAACCCTATACGTCTTGCCTATCCAAAGTAGCGAGTGGCACATACCCTTCGTCCTTCTTGGGCCCTCTGCGGAGGACACTGCTGGCGACATCTTGAACCCTTGTCAAGATGCCGTCCATTCCCCAGCCGCGCCCGCGTCTCTTGATGCCGCCCTTCTCTGCAAGGAGCGCCTCGTCCATCCACGCAGGTCGCTTCCAGAGCCGGAGCAGGAGCGAACTGACAACAACGCTGACACTACTGCAAGCCATCGCAGCACCGGCAGCCATGGGGTGAAGATGGAAACCGAACGGCAGGAAAATGCCCATGGCAAAGGGGAGTCCCACAATGTTGTACATGCAGGCCCACAGCAAGTTCATCTTGATACGCATGAAGATCGTGCGAGCGAGATGCAGAGCCGACGGGATGTCCATCAAGTCGTTAGGTCGCATCAGGACAACATCGGCCGCCTCCATAGCAACATCCGTACCACTGGACATGGCGATACCAACGTCGGCCGTGGCAAGTGCTGGGGAATCGTTGATGCCATCACCAACCATAGCAACGCATTGGCCTTGGGCTTGAAGTTGGCGAACAATCTCTTGCTTCTGGTCGGGGGACACGCCAGCGTAGACGTCATCCTCGGCAATTCCAACCAGCGAAGCAACTGCCAAAGCAGTAGATCGCTGATCACCAGTAACAATCGCGGTACGGATACCCATCCGGTGAAGAACTTCGATGGCAGCTGAAGCGCCTTCCTTGATAGTATCTGCGAGGCACAAGTGCCCAGCGTACTTCCCATCGATGGCGATGAAAATGTTCGTGGTACCAGCAGATGTAGAAGCCTTGGATTTGTTTGCCTTGGAGTTGATTTCCTCAGACGCCTCGATGTCGCCGTCAGATACGTCCACCTTGTTATCCCGAAGGAAGCGGACATTGCCCACTAACACCTTGTAGCGGGTGCGCTGGCCGCTGGTAGCGGGCTCGACAGTGGCGCTAATGCCTCTACCGACCGCTGCTTCAAAGTCGCCAACGCTACCATCAATGGCGCTTTCCATGTCGATACCGATTTCATTTCGCGCAGCCGCGAGCACAGCTTTACCAACAGGGTGTTCACTTCCCATCTCAGCAAGGCCAACAATCGTCCACCAGAGGCGTCGGCGCCAGTCGTTGCCTTGCCAGAGGGAAGTCAACTTGGCAGTGGCAACACTCATCTTACCATATGTGATGGTACCAGTCTTGTCGAGGACTACCTGTGTGATTTTGGTAGTAGTCTCGAGAGCAGCGCCTCCTTTGACCAAGATGCCGTTCTCAGCACCAACACCAGTTCCAACCATGACTGCGGTAGGTGTGGCCAAACCCAGTGCACAGGGGCAGGCAAAGACGATGACGGCTATGCACAGCTTGACACAGACGAATAGCCGGCCTCCGCTTTGCTTTTGCAGGAATATCTTAGGGGGGTTTGTGAGAACGTGGCTCAGAACCATCCAGACGACAAAGGTCAAGAGGCCGAGGATGAGAATTGTGGGAACAAAGTAACCCGCAAGTGTATCTGCAAGTCTCTGGATCGGCGCTCTGGTGGTTTGGGCGTCTTGCACAAGCTTGACGATCTGGCTAAGCTGAGTGTCCCGGCCAGCCCGCGTAACTCGGAAGTCGACACGTCCATGACCGTTGACTGTTCCGCCGATAAGATGGCTTCCCTTCTTCTTGTTAACAGGGATAGCTTCGCCCGTCACCATGCTTTCGTCAATGTAGGTTTCCCCACGGACGATCAGACCATCGGCGGGAATCTTGTCTCCAGGTCGTATGACAACAACATCGCCGACCTGGATGAGCTCAGTGGGGATGACCTTCTCCTCCGCCGCATTGCCGTTCACCACTGGAGTTTTGGGCGCCCCTGAAGCTTGCACGTTGTCCCACCCTTCGGCTGCCTTCTCAGCGGCGATGGGATCCGTGTAAATAGTAGCCATGGAAGGGGCAAGCGACATAAGTCGTGAAAGAGCTTTGGATGTCTGACCCTTTGCGTTGTTTTCAAGATACCGGCCCAAAGTAACGAAGGTGATGAGCATTGTGCTTGTGTCGAAAATGGTACTTGGACGGCTGTGGGGGGCGAACATAAAGGATACACACATGGCCACTACACTGAAAAAGAATGCCGATGAAGTACCTAGCACAACTAGAACATCCATCGTGGGAGATCCATGCTTGACGGACTTCCAAGCAGAGATGTAGAAACGCTTTCCAATGCCGAACTGGATCGGTATCGTGAGAACCAAGCAGATGATGTCGCCAAGGAACAAACCAGGCAGAAGTTGTAGGCCACCGAAATCAAGTGCAGGTATCATCATAGGGAAGATCATGCCAATGAAGAAAACGGGAATGGCGAAGGTAAGGGACACCTTGAATGCTCGACGCCATTCTTGGATCTCCCGCGTTTTGGCCAAAGACTCGAGTTGAGCATTGTTGTCATCACTGTCGGCAACCAGTGCGTTGAACCCCGATTGTTCCACGGTGTCAACGATCTGTCTTAGACCAGTTACGGTGGGCTGGTGTGTGACAGTGAGACGAGAAGTAGCAAGGCTCAGGCGCGCCGTATTTACGCCGGGAAGTGCTAGCAAGGACTCTTCGATCCCTTTAGCAGCAGCGGCGTCTGGGCTGCCATAGACCTTGAACTGAGCAGTGGACGAGCTGCCGTTGTGATCGCCAGTATCAAAAACCGTGGATAAGACTGTTGCCCCGAAACCGCGATCCTCGATGATCTCCGCGATCTTCTCAGCAGATAGCTTCGACGGGACGTGAGTGATAACCGCCCGTTCGGCGAGCAGGCTGATGTTGAACCTGAGGACTCCGTCGACTCCGCTGAATCCGCCTTCCACCGCTGATGTACAGGCGCCACATGTCATGCCCTCGATGGCAAGAGTGGTGGTGGCAGACGTTGGCCGTTTTGCTTCGCCGTCCGAGTCTAAGCTTTTTGTTGGCTTCTGCTCTTCGCTGTCGATCAGGGTCGCCCCGAAGCCTCTATCCTCGATGATTTCGACAATATTTTCCGCGGGCAATAGAGTCGCGTCGTGCTCGATGACGGCTCTTTCGGACAGCAGCGATATACTGAAGTGCTTGACGCCAGTGACGTCAGCAAAGCCGCCCTCGACGGCGGACGTGCAGGCGCCGCATGTCATTCCCTCCACAGCTATCGTCGTTACTGTTGTTGTTGGCTCGTCGTCATCAGCGTCGAACAGTTTGTCGAAGGGTCTGAAGGCGGGCGAAGGCAGGTCGGTCGAAAGAACCTCGGCTTCGAAACCACGGTCCTCGATAATTTCGGATATGTCTTCGGCCGTGATGCGCTCGGGATCGTGCATAACTACCGCCCTTTCCATGACCAGACTGACGGACACATTTCCTACGCCATCGACGCCCTTGAAGCCAGCTTCAACAGCAGAGGTGCATGCACCACATCTTCAAACTGTCAGTACATTTCCATTGAAAGCGCGCATCAAATGTGCAATGCTACTCACGTCATTCCACCGACTCTCAGAGTCGTAGTTGCCCAGGAGGCTGTCTTGGGGGTTTGTAAAGATGACTGCATCGGACCCTTCGGGGGGACCTTGATATGTGCGGGAGCCATGGCGCAGGTTGCTGGACGGATGCGCGTATGGATGGATTGAGTAATTGGCGAGCAGGTCACTGTATTAAATAGGAAAAAGGGCGCGGGTCGACTATAATGAGGTCGACATGGTATAATTTCTCGAAAGGGCGCAGTAACAAACAGATGGGTATGGAAGGACTTGGCTCAGTCGATCATCAGAAGTCCAGCTCCGGGGAACAGTAGTAGGCGCAAGAGGGTATATGAATGGCTGGCTATGATCAGCTTATGTAGGGTTGCTGACCAAGATGAGAAACGGAAGTTGGATTTTGGCCGGATGCGATTATGTAGGAGTGTCCGTCAGCAGCCACGAAGCCTAGGAGAAGACCCTTGACCCTTGCGAAAATGCGCGCTCAACTTTGCTCAACTTTGTTCAACTTTGAGTCTCTTCTCGAATCTCTGGCGGACCGTGCGGATACTACGGAGTATTTGCTGGAACAATGAACCAGGATCATCAGGGAACACCAGGACCAGGGTCTTTTTAATGCACCCCCGTAGCCCGTAGCCCGTAGCGTATGTGGTGGTGGTAATGGTGGTAATGGCGGTCCTCTCCTCCGTCCTGACTTCTGAGGCTCTGGCAGTCTGGCTCCGTTGCTCAATGCGAAATAAAGAGGGATACTTGGACCTTTGAATCACCACAGTGGCATTGGCGCCTGTGTGTGTGTGCGTGTGTTGATTTGTGAGCTATATTCTTAAATACGATTCTGAATAAGATTGATGCCCATAAAAGTAATCAAAGGCTCTTTATTTTTCCTGAGTGGTCCAAGACACCTTTGTCTCTGTCCCGGGGGAGAACAGAGGGTTCGTGTTCACGCGAGCACACATCAATCAGCACACATGCGGTACCTGCGGCAGGCGATATGCCGAAGCTACATGTAACTTGCGCAGCTTGCAACTGGCTGTCACATTTATTATCGACTTTTTTATTGAACGCCACGAGCTATACCCACCGAAGAATCACACCAACGTCCCATTTCAGGTCGAATGACTCGCACCATGGATGCAACCATAGATAGACATAGGTAGACCAGAGATAGACGCTTCGGCATAGAAGCGATGGCATCGGAGCTAAGCTAGGCCTGGGGAAGGAATCTGTAGAAAGCTATGTTCCCGGGCCAGGACTTGATGAAACGAGAAGCTTTTAACGATGCCAATGTTCCTGTCGGAAAACAAGCCGGACTTTTTTTAATGCACGACAAACAACAGCCGTCGATCTACCTATGTACAGCACGTTGAATGGACACC
This sequence comes from Apiospora koreana, assembly GCA_017163955.1. Lineage (NCBI taxonomy): Eukaryota > Fungi > Ascomycota > Sordariomycetes > Amphisphaeriales > Apiosporaceae > Apiospora > Apiospora koreana. Next base: position 2,235,018 of record JAFHKQ010000007.1, on the reverse strand, counting down.
TACACAGCGTCCACAGTTGATTATCCGTGGAGTAAGCGGTTAGTCAAGTAATTCATGGCATAGTGGGCATCTACTATATAATGTAGTATATTATTGATACTTCTTTGGCTACTTCTGACAACATGAAAGGGTTGGAAAGATACGGAGTAGAGAGTCGAGATTTAAAGCCTACATCCCAGTCCGACTCGGGACTGTTTCGATTTTTGGCAGACAGGCAGGCCTCTGGGGATTGTTTCGCCTAGACTTCAGATCAAAATCCTACTACGAAACGGTTCCAGCCTCAACAAGCTAAGACTTTAGACGCCAGTGTCCAATACCCAATACGAGTTGAGGAGCCACTGAAAAGACTTGAACCCTCCAACCCTCTCAGCTGAAGTGCCAATCGCGAAGCTTAACTTTACCCAGGTGCCAGGAGTTCCTCTTCGTAACATTGAACATAGTAATATGCAAAGGACATATTTTATCGTAAGTGTGTAAGTGCGATTCCAGGCGTACGTGGCGGGCGACATGTGCTGCTGATGAGAAGTGCATATCCAATATTCGTATTCTCCTTCAGCCAATTATGTGTTGAAAGAACGGCTTACACGATGATATTCCGGTCCACGTACAAAATCTCGACATCCCTTTACCAGACTCAAAAGGGGCAGGTGTCCGTCCTTTGGTTGGTCTGGAAAGTGGGGTGCTGCATTATTATTAGCATATCAATCACCGAGCTCTTTGCTGCTCTTGCTGCTGCTTGCTCCGTTCCGCTTCCCCACCAATGCTGCCCCTCTACCGGCCTAGGCCTTTTGCAGCCTAGTGGGCTCTGGGCTTTGAACGGACAAGTGGGTTGGTTGCCTGCGCTTGCTTGCGCTTGCCTGGGAGCTCAAACAACAGTGATACGATTATGATACAAGGGACCAAAACTCCAGGTAATTAATTCTACGCTACCAAAGAAACATTCAAACCACACTGCCGGAAATTAGTAACGCTCGCGAAGGCTCATTTTTCCTTCCACCTTTTGCTTCGTGTTGCAAGTGGATTCCGACCCCGACCCCGAGATCATCCGAACTCTTGGATCTGCGAGTACCGTACTTGGTAAGCGTGCCAAGAGGGAGGAAGACGTCAAGCCAGCTGCCGCCTTAGCCCCTCCAACCGTGAACGACAAGGCTGTCGGATCTTGAGCTTGTTGTCTCTGACCTCACTGATCGCAAGGCTACCGCTCGATATATTTTCCACCATGGCCCAGGTAAAGGCCTTGAATGCGTTGGAGGTTAGTGAGATATCCTCAAACTCGGGCCAACCCGTTTAATTAACTTACCCGACATGTAGCCCTTCCTGGCTCTGACCAAGTCAGCAACCTCGCCCCGCGCCGCCGCTGATCTCGTAACGAGAGCCACCTCGACACCCAACACTTACGTATTCGCAGAACTGTTGCAGTCGCCCCAGATTCAGGCCCTCCCCCAGACGCCCGAATATGCTCCATACTATACCCTATTGGAGATCTTCTCCTACGGCACCTACTCCGATTATCGCAACACCGCGAACCTCCCCGGCCTGAACGAGCAGCAGACCTTGAAGTTGCGCCAGCTTTCCCTGTTGACCCTTGCCAAGAACCCCCACAACCTGAGCTATGCCTCTTTACAATCGGCCCTGGGGCTGAGTGATGCTCGCGCCCTGGAGGACTTGGTCATCAGCGCCGTCTACGCCGATTTAATCACAGCCCAACTTGACCCTCACAACCAGGCCGTCCACGTATCCGCCGTTTCGCCCCTCCGCGACCTGGCACCCAACTCGATCCCCGCCATGCTGGCCAGTCTCCAAGAGTGGTCAAACCGCTGCACCACAACCTTGGCCGGACTCGAGGCGCAGATCGCCGCCATCAAGGACACTGCCGCCCAGAAGCACAGCGAGAAGCAGGCATGGGCGACCAAGACGGAAGAGCTGATCGGGGACGAAAAGTTCGACAAGGGTGCCCACAGTCGCGGACAGACGAACATGATAAGCCGTGCCGTTGCTGGTATACGCAGTGGACGATATGGTAAGCGGGATAGGGGCGGAAATAGTATAGAGGTTGAGGCTGACGATGACGAGGCAATGGACCTGGACGATAACCAAGAATCCAACGAGGATTTTGAGGGGGGCGCTATTGGCAAGAAGCGGGCCAGTAGACGGAAGATATGATGCAGTTTGGAACGCGCCCCCCAAGTCGGATCGGTAGGCCTAACTGGTATATGTATGACCTGCCTCTTGCACACAGATGTGGTGTGCTGCTGAATCTTCCAGCCAGGGAACAGGCCGGCATAGAGGTGGACTGGACATTAGAGGCAGACATGCTCACAGGCATCATAGAATTATGTTGAGAAAGGGAAGCATTATTATCCCTTAATGAAGAATATGAGATCACAATGCTTTTCGTTTATCTCCATCTGGTCCGAGAGACGGTAGTAGGGAGCATGACGAGAATACTACATCGTATATAACTTGTGTACCCATCTGTTTCCGGTATACTCCCCAATACCATCTCAGGATTATAGCCGGCTGTCGAAATGTCTCTGGTTTTTGTTAAGGAACATAGGCTTGAGCCCGAGCTGGCTACGTTATCATTGAGGGCAATGACGTGATATCACCCAAATGCTACAAGCCATGAAGCCTGAGTAGGCCTGGTCTGCTGTTCATGCTTCAAAGCCACGTACGCTTCTGGTTTGATTTAGAGAACAGATGTAATCTGCTTAATTGTTGACTATCTAACTCAAACACAAGATGGGGTATAATCTCTACATGTCCCAACCAGATGCTCAACCCCCTCGACGATTACCTTCTTTTGACTCTTGTCTTGCCATTTGCAGGTACTCGTCTTCCTCGCCTTTTTTGTTTGTCTGTAACTAATCCAACATTGAATTGGGGAAAAGGAGAAAAATGAAAACCGCAAGTTGAACGTCAAGTTCTGGAATGGATATGAACCATAATAAACACCTAACACAGTGTTGTGTCTCAAACACAAAACGCCTTATTTTCGCCTATGCGACTTCCCTATCTCCATTTTTAGAGTTATTCACCACCGTCAACACCGATCGGATATTTGAGGATATTGAAGAGAAAGGTATTATTCAGAATACACGCACGCCGGCTGGTGATGATGGTGAGAATACAGAATACAACCATGTAAGGAAAGGAGTCGTAACGTCGTGAGTGATTAATTTCCTTAAAAAAGGAACGGAACTGTGGGAAAATACCCCTATAACCTCTTTCCTGGCACGAGGATGAACAACACACATAGTGCAGCATCTATGAGCACTGTGATGCCGAGCACCATCAGAGACCGTTTGACGATGAGCTTACGTACGAACTGCTCTGTAATGCGAGAAAAGTTGAAGGGCGTGTACTCGGAGAACCCGATGAGACCCATGATTGGGTCAAGGGAATACTGGTACGAGGCTAGGAGGTAGACTCCTACAGTGAAAGGCAAGATGACCTGCAAAGCATTAGTATTGGTAGATCAAATAATAGGATCTGTTCAAAATGTATCACATACCCAGCATCGAGTTTGCCTGGACATGTTCAGGAAGATGAGAACAAATGCAGTCCAGAAGGCACCGAACATGGCAATGAGACCAGTGATCAACCGTGCTATAATGGTGGGCGGGATCAGGTTACCCAAAGCACGGGCACGCAGAAAACCGGGGAAGGCATCACGCTCCATGGCCTGGAAGACATAATCCTTAGCGACGTCAAAGACCTCGGGGTCATCCCGTCCATCCTGCTCGATTGCGGTCGTAATGTCCTGAGTAATGGAGCCGGGGAGAGTGATCTCGCGTTCGGCACCTGGCAGGAGGAACGTATACAGAATCTTTTCTGCGCTGGCCCGAATATCCTCTCTAGCCACGGCATGGGCTGGTGAATTCGAGTCGGTTGTCAGCCCACGGGGAGTGCTGAGATGGCTACTGGCGCGAGCTCGACGTTCTTGGCTGCTCGCCGGTGAATCTTGGTGCTGCAAGCCGGGTGTCATAGGTTGATCTTCCCGAAGGTATGCCGACATTTGTGCATTCTGCTCCTTCTCCTTCTCAGTCGAATAGTGTGAAGGACCTGATGGACCATCGCGCATCTCGCCCATAGCTTCCAATACCGCAGATGATCGTTTTGATCCACTTCTCTCTCCGTCGGGGGTGCCAACTAGAACGGATCTTCTAAGTTCACGAACATAGTGGCGGCAGAGGGACATGTGCTGTGCAACATCGAGCCTATAGTCTAATTATCAGCAACTTTCACCACGTTGACACCTCAAAATACGGGATTGAATTTACCAGAAATCAAGGTAGTCAACCGATCGTTGTTGGTCGCGCATGTAAATGTAAAAAGAGAACAAGTCAACCGGGGGATGAGTGCGACGACTCAGCACCTCGAAGAGAGTCGGCAACCGATTCCTCGTCATGTCGGGAATAGGCGACGGAGTGCTCCTCGAGAAGTTGTTCGGCGGTTCATGGCCGGAGTAGGCCATCTTGGCTGTCGTGTCGGAATGAAATAATTGATATTTCAAAGTGGTGGTTCGCAGTCGGACGGATTCCAATGAGTCGCGGTAGGTTTGAGAGTGAACGAGTGTGAGTGAGGTTTAACTCCAGCACTCCCTGAGCGGGAGGCTATTTTCGCAGTATGGGCTGGCCGAGTCGATATTGGGTGATGATTTGTCGCGTCGTTGCTGGGCGAAGGAATGTGGAGCTGACAGCCCTTGAGAGAGAAATCCGGACAAGGTAGGCAGATAATTGTTGGTGAAACGAATGAATGAATTGAATGGTAATGGCAAACGTGCTAGTTGTCGTTTGTCGTCAAGGAGTCGTGATGACGGCAGTTGTGACTTGTCGGGATTGAAATGCGCAACCATTGACCATAAGGTTGGCTCGAAGGTAGTGTTCGGGCTTGTCAATAGGTTAAGTTGATTGACAGGTACGAGGCGTTACGAGCGACTTTGATAGGACAAAATTGAGATTAACGTCACGCCGGATCGGAAATTGGTAACACGCTCTTGTCTCTGCCCTCCAAGACAGGAATGGGGCGCAGCCAAGCAGGAGTGGGTGTCGCTATGGTGAGCAGTAGCACGATTGGCAGGCGATTGATGGGGTTGGACTGGGAAAGTAGAAGCAGAAAGTGTACCTGCCTGACCCCGATGGATCCTGGGATCCTCGGAGCGGGCCCAGGGACTGTGATCTTTTCCTTGTCAAAGTTGCACAGGCGACAGGCTGCATTGCACAGCGTTGTGTCGTGTTTGGTCAGTGTAGAGAGCGAGTCAGTCAGCCAGTCGCCGGTTTTCTCAGCTCCTCTCTGCTGGTGGTAGTTGTTGGCCCGAGCGTTGAATGCTGGCTGTTGTGCAGTGCCAAGAGGACGATTGGACCCACTCACTTCCAAGTGCTACACTAGCCACACCAAACATTATCACTCAAGCCACTGATAGCCACCACAGCCACTCCATCGTTATCCCCCCACTTCTGACACTTTCATTGGCCAACGTTCTTGCCCTCTCAACCCACAAGCCCATCCGACAATTTTCCCAGTGCAAGCAGGAAATATTCAATCGGGACTTTTGGACTACCGCAATTCTGTGAGAACACACGACGTAGCCCGACACGACAACCCATTTCGCCTAACCACCCACAGGTCAACACATCAAACAGTAAGCGCAATCGCTACCAACGAACTGCTATTCTTCAGCAAAGGCCAAATCTCGAACTCAGTCTGACCACCAAATTACAGAAATGTCGTCCGGAAAGAAGTCTTCGGGCAAGGGAGCCCTTGAGCAGGTTGTCGCTCGCGAGTACACCATCCACCTGCACAAGAGAGTACGTCTACCTTGAGGGATTCAGGAGGAGCAATATCGGTTCTGGCTATTTGGAAGAGAGAGTTGGGATTTTGGAAACACGCGACACGATTTGCTGACGGAATTTTCTCCCTCCAGTTACATGGTGCTACCTTCAAGAAGCGGGCTCCTAAGGCCATTAAGGAGATCAAGGAGTTCGCCCACAAGACCATGGTACGATATTAACCCCCAGCCATTCTATCCTTCGGTTCCGCTGCCCTCGACGCAATATACTACACCTGCGACCGGAACAACCACACTAGGAGACGAATCTTGATATACTAACCAAAACTTCGGCAATAGGGTACCTCCGATGTCCGTGTCGACCCCCAGCTCAACAAGAAGGTGTGGGAGCAGGGAGTCAAGGGTGTCCCCTACCGCATCCGCGTGCGCATCAGCCGCCGCCGTAACGACGAGGAGGGTGCCAAGGAGAAGCTCTACAGCTACGTTCAGGCTGTCAACGTCAAGAACCCCAAGGGTCTCGTGACGACCGTTGTCGAGGAATAAGCGTTGCCTTACCGGTTTCCGCAGGGGATGACGACTGAAAGAAGAAAAGAACGACTTGACGAGCGGCGGCGTCTGTTTGTGTGTAAACGGCTGTGGTTCGAGGGCCAGATATAATTTCACCAGGAGATATTATGGTGGAATGGAATCATCACATCGAGGTTCTCTATCTCTCTCACACAAGGGCATGGTTTTGGAGTTCCGTCTGGTTCCTTTACATGACATGGATTCTAGCTTCACTGGTCAAGGACAAAATCAATTCGAGACAATGTGAATACCCACTTGCACTGAAGCTTGGCTAACTGAAGCCCTGACTGTCTATTGTGAACGTTTGGTCGAGCTGAATAAAGCACACGACATGAAAGGCTGATGGTTTACAGCCACTAACCCCCCTGCATCTTGGGATATCCCGTCGATTTCTACGCGGAGACGCTGCTTTTGTCGAATCACGCCCCTTCAAGTGAGCAGAAGTCCGCTCGAGGAAAAGCAAGTATACAAGCACTGGATAATTAAAACATTCATATTTGTTGTTTCAGAGTAATTCATTGTATGTATTCCAGGCGAGTCCCCTGAATTCTGATCTGAATTCTGAAAAGCAAAACCATGTACCAATGCAATGCCATCCTTGGATCTCGTCGTGGGAGCAGACTGCCCTATACAAGCATGACTCCGATGTCTCCATTGCGGGCTATGCATGTTTCACGTATAATCATATCCTCGGGCGGTAGCCGAGGACTTTGGGGGTATAGTACAAATATCAACAATCTAGCGTCGTTTTCGGCAAGCCCTCTAGTCATCGTCAACATCCCGGTGGCGGGCGAGCACCTTTCGCTTGAACTCCTCCATATCCTTATCCCACAACTCAGCGGCTTCTCCGTTCAGGGGCGAGGCACTATTTCGCATGTTAGCAGGCAAAAACTCCGGGAGACGTTTTTCATCGGTAGGGATAAGCAACATACTTGTTGGGTTCGCCCAGAAGACTTTGCAGACTCAAAAGCACGGTCTGAATGTTGTACGCAGCAGTCCACTTGTCCTTCAGGATATCCAGGCAGATACGACCCGAGAAGTCGAAGTTCGGGTGGTAGATGGGCGTCTTGAACAGAACGGTAGGCGGCGCGTAGGGGTAGTTGTTGGGGAACGCAAAGGTGAGCTTGAAGGTCAGGCCAGCATAAGGTGTGTCGTCGGGGCCCTCGATGGTGGCCGTCCAAGACAGCAGGTTGCCATCAGCTGAAGGGAAAGCAGACACGCCAGGGGCCGGCGAGGTCATCAGCTGCATGAGTTCCGTTTGCAGTCTGAATCAAGTCGTATTGTTAGCATATAATACCTCGTGGCCAGTGGCCAGTGACCGGGTTGAAGCTATGGTACGTACCGCTTCGTCACGCTCTGAGCATCAGGTCCCTTTCGCGATCCGGCGAGCTTAGCGGCCTGGGCGCTGCCGGGTGCAGAGTTCTGGCTGTTTTCCGATTCGAAATCCATCTTGTATGATCTGTGTGGGTTGAAGCCGAGATGTGTAGACTTCGTCAAGGTCGGAGAGGTATTCGCTAATGTTCAAACAACAATGGTGTGGTTGGACAAAGATGGCCGGCAGTCCAAACTGGCTGGCTTCAATTGGGCGTGGCTGGGCTGAAAGAAAGATACGATCTTCTGGAATTCAAACGATTGTTAGTTGTAGTACGAAACAGCATGAAAGAAAGCAAAATCGCCTCGCCTAGTCCAAGATTTGAAGTTGTACGCAGAGAAGTCAAGCAAGGCAAAGGCAAGGGTTCGGAATTTTGGGCATGCATCGACGACATGCAAGATATGCCTTGAGAATAGCACGAACCTTATGAGACGACCAACGGTCCTACGCAAGGGGTCTGAACAAGAAGGGCACGGATACGTTCGGGTGAGTTGCAATTGAGGTTAGATTGGAGGCTGGGAGAAAAGAAAAACAGAAGTAGTCGATCAACGGTGAGTGAGTGAATGTGTTGTGGTATGTACAGTGGACAGTAGGGCAAATGGTGCAGGGAAGATTGGTTGTCTCTCCCGTCAACCACCCTCTCACCTCTAAGCACACCTCCTCCTCTTCCAATTGAACGTCAACATAACCAGCAAGCCGTGCAGCCTATGGCAACCGCGATAAGATCTCGGGAGGAGCAGGGATGAGGGGATGAGACAGGGAAGTTTAGCGGCAAGGGGGCCTAAATCCTATGTAAATGACTGTTGGTGGGGTTTGGGCCCTTTGGGGGTTTGGCTGCCTGGCTGCCTGCCAATCAATCCATGATGGCACCAGGCGCCCTTAAACAAAACATCGAGGCGGCTCGCGACTCATTCAGATCCAGTCAAATCTTTTAATTGAAAAAATACGCGACAGAATCGCGTCGAACAGTGAGAATGGTGAGTTTTCGCGTCTGATTTGGCCATGAGGCTCATCCCAAGAGCGACTATTTGAGGAACCGCTAGAACACAATCCTTTCGGGACTTCCTCGATGAGCGGGGTGACTGGACTGTCTCACAGCGCTCACAGCACACAGACCAGAACAGCTAACTAACCGCGCTATCATGCTACAGTCACAACTCGATCCTCTACCAAACGACCTGCCCTTCCGAATCATCTCCAAGACGATCGGAAGGGGAGCTTATGCCTCGTCAGTATTACCAACATAGCCACATCCATAGATCTCATCCGTGTCCTTCAACTAATACAGTCCCTCTCATACAGCATCAAGAAGGCGGCTCCACTGGACACACCCACTCCTATCTTCGCAGTGAAACTTATACACAAGGGCTATGCCATCCAGAAAGGCCGGATATCTGCTAAGCAGATCGCCATGGAAGTTTCATTGCACTCACACATTGGACAACATCCCAACGTGATCGAGTGGTTTGCAACTGGCGAAGACTCGGTCTGGCGATGGATTGCCATGGAGTATGCCGAAGGTGGTGACTTATTCGACAAGATCGAGGCTGATGTGGGGGTGACCGAGGACATCGCTCACCTCTATTTTTTGCAGCTGATTAGTGGAGTGAGCTTCATGCATTCCAAGGGCGTTGCCCATCGCGATCTCAAGCCCGAGAATATCCTGATGTCGGAGAGCGGCAATTTGAAGCTGGCCGATTTCGGTATGGCGACCATGTTCGAGTACAAGGGCCAGCACAAGCTCAGCACAACCATGTGCGGTAGCCCGCCCTACATTGCGCCCGAGGTCTTGACCAGCGGCAAGGCCGATAAGAAGTCTGGCGAGGTGACAAAATACGCAGCTGAGCTGACAGATATGTGGTCCTGCGGCGTCATACTATTCGTCTTATTAGTTGGCAATACCCCGTGGGACCAGCCGACCAAAGATAGCTGGGAGTTCCAGGAGTACGTGCGAACGAATGGCCGCACCACCGATAACTTGTGGGGGAGGATACCATCAGAATCTAAATCTCTCCTTCGCGGCATGATGAATATTGAGGCAAAGAAGCGATTCTCATTTCCGCAGATCCGTCAACACCCATGGTATACCCGCAACAACAGATTCCTCGCGGCGAACGGGCAGGTTTCCGATCCCCTCAATTTGGCCACCCAGATGCTTGAGAACCTCCGCATCGACTTCAGTCAGCAGCCATCATCTTCACAGCGACACTCGCAGCCGGCTACGACCGGTGATGCTATGGATATTGATCCAGCCCCCATTCTCGGCTGGAAGACGCCGGCTACGCAGCCAGAAACTCCTATCCACGACGTGCTCTTCGACTGGGAACGCCCTCAAGTGCGAACTATCGGAGCTCACAATGTCTCATTTACTCAGCCAGTATCCCGTGCGGATGTCGGCGCTTACAACTCGAACACGCAGTCCCCGAGTTTGGTTGATGCTTTGGCCGAGGAACCGTCCATATCACAATTCTCTTCGACGCCCGGAGTGGCAATAACGTTGACACAGAAGGCCCGACAGTTCCGTGATATTGTACCTCCCCACTCATTCACGCGTTTCTTCTCGCCTATGCCGCCCCAACTCCTCGTGCAAATGCTCAGCGACGCCCTTCACAATCTGAACGTGCCACTGCCCCCGGGTGCTCCGTACATCGGGCAGGGCGATCATATTACGACTTTGAGGGTGAAGACTGCCGACGGACGACGGCAAGGCCTATACGGAGAGATCATGGTTGACAAGTACTACTTGCCTGAGTCGCAAGAACTGTTGGAGGTGCGCTTCGTGAAAACCAAAGGTGATCCTTTGGAATGGCGACGTTTCTTCAAGAATGTGGTACTGCTCTGCAAAGATGGTGTTTATAAGCCGGATGCTTAGGAGGATGCCCGGTCTCATCTCGACCAGGGATGAGTGCATAGGTTGTGTACGCTTGCATTGGGATTTGTATTATTGGCTCATCATGTATGTAGATTCATCGGTAAGGAGTTTTTGCGCTGCAGGTTCTGGCTACGGGGAAGCATTGGCTTGGTTGTGTAATGATGGTAAAGGATGATGAGATATATACTTCGCTTCTCGATTGGCATAGTTGCCTTCTTATTAATGCAAACAGATAGATGAATAGCGAATAGCCAACGTGTTTCGCTATCAACGTTAATTCCAGAGTTAGATAAGGCCGACGACGTGGTGGTGCCGTGGTGGTGCCGGTCCAAATTCGGGCCATGGGCCTGTGAGCCGTATTCAAGCACAGTAACCACGCGCACCCTTTATGTACAGTATGTAAATAATAGGTAACTCACTATTCGAAGTCAACCCCGTTGAGGAGCAAAGGGGGAAAAAACGTATCGTCCTCATTAAGAGTGGTGCACTGGCACCCACTCCTTCTCCCTTTTTGGCCCTGCATTCAAATCCCGTGTAATGCTATTTCCCCCTCCCCCCCCCTTTTTGACCCATCTCCCACATTATCTATCCGCCTTTCACTAATTACTTCATATATCACCCTTGTTAACATTGGATCTCCTCTCCTCTCTTTTCTCTCTCGTTTTTCCCTCCCTTCTAATACCTACTCTCGCTTCGTAAAGACAAGTTGGCAGCCATCCTATATTACAAGTTAGTTCCATATGCTTTTCGAAGCAGGACCGAGCCAAATAAAATGAAAATCAAGTCACCAAGAAGAAGGGGAATCAACATACCATGGGGAACAAAGTGGCAAACACTCGGATTTCCTCCGAACGAGGAGTGGCATGGTGCACGAAGTCAATGTCCAGCGCCGCCTTGCCAATCATGTGCGCCATCTGCAGCGGCACGTAGGTGCGCGCCAGGCAGTCGTGGCCGCCCGCGCCGAACACGAGCCAGTTCTTGGTCTTGGACTCGGCGTCCCCGCTGATCCAGCGCTCCGGGTCGAACGTCTCCGGGTCCGCGTAGATCTCCGGGTCATGCAGGGCCGGGTAGCACGACGGGATCACCATGGCGCCCTTGCCGACCGTGTAGTCGGGCGTGATGGAGAACTTCTTGGTCGCGACGTAGGGCACGAAGATGACGGGCGGCCGGTACCGCAGCAGCTCCTTCACCACGGCCTTTGTGTACGTCAGCTCCGGGTACATGTCGAGGTCGAAGGGCTTGTGGCGGTCACCGCCCCGGGCCGCCAGGTTCTCGGCCCGTATGCGCTCGACCATCTCGGGCCGCTGGGCAAGCACCTGGAACAGCCAGGTCGTGGCGCTGCTCGAGGCATCCTGCGACGCGAAGAGGAACGTGAAGAGTGTGCGGCCGATCTCCTTGTCGGAGAAGACGGGTATCAAGTTCGCCGGCTTTTCCACGTCGGTCTCGCCCGCGGCGACGCGCTCGCGGTACCGTTCGCACGCCAACATGTGCAGGACCCATTGGTCGACAACGCTAGTGGGCACCGCACCGGGCTTCGCCATGGCCTTCTTACAGGCGGCGGCGCAGCGAGCAAAGTCGGCCTGGCACGCATCGGCGACGCGCTTGCCGCGCCACGGCTTGGTGCCAGGGATGTACATAGAGAGCGGGACGTTGACGAGCTCGAGGGCGGCGGTGACGAGGTAAAAGTCGTTGGCAATGCGGGCGACGGCGTCCTGCGAGATGTAGTCGCCGAAGAAGGTGCGCAGTGACAGGGCGCAGTTGATCTCGCGGAAGCGGACCATGAACTCGCGGGGCCGGCCGCCGTTGGCCTTACTGTCGGCGACGAACTGCGCGAAGAACTGGTTGTAGATGGCCTCCTGCACGGGCAGGTACGTCGAGATGGCCTTGTTGGTGAAGAGACCGGATAGCCCCTTGCGGTACTCAACGTGCGCCTTGCCTTGCATGAAGACCCAGGCGTCCGGGCTCATGATGTCTTCGGCAATGGGCACGATGCAGGGCTTCAGGTAGCCCGGTGACTTAAATATTCTGTGCGCAAGGTCCCGGTCGGAAGCCAAAACGACGAACCTGCCATTGAGTTTCGGTCAATATCAGAACATCAAACGCCGGAAGCATCAGTTGAACCTACTTGTGGAAGATGGACACACAGCTCAGGGGCCCACTGGCCCATTGTTGTATGTAGCCTTCCCACTTCGGGTGAATTGCCTGTATGAACGGTCCCATGAAGGGCATCTTGAAGGATGGGCCAGCGATCGAGCCTTTTTGTATGATATAGCTACCTGCTCAAGTGTCAGTGGGCCGTGGAAGTACAGCGTGTTGTCATTTAGGCACTTACATTGATCGTAGACGACCAAAGCTAGCAAGATAGTCAGGGCTATCTTCCAGAAACCAAGTTCGGCGACATAGTTGGAAACCAAGCTCTCCAGCTTGTCAGTGGCAGTGTGGGGAATGCTACCAGTCGCATTGGCGTAAGAAGATGGCAGGATACTGCCGCCCTGGACAATGGAAGCCATGATGGGCCTGAAATAGGATGAAGTCGCTTATCTGTTGACTCCAGAAGCCAGAATTTCACATACCGAAATTCCGGAAACAGAAGATTAAGGCACTGGATTTAACAGATAGAAAGAGACTGAGTGTGCAACAACCATTCCTTATGTATGCCGTTTTATTCCTCTAGGCAGGGTCTCAGGGTCTCTTGCATGTGCATGTAAGTGCTATCGGGATTCCAAGCGGTGGAGACGGATTGACATTAGACATCCCATTTTGCGGCCCGGAAGCGCATGTTTGATCTCGCTACCGCCTCCATATCTGCAACGTACCTGTTTTACCCCTCGTTAGCGACAGGGACTGAGGTGTTATCAGTCAACATCAACGACGGAAGTCGACGATGACATCTCGACGAGCAGAGGGGCTAACCGGAAGAGGCTTAGTCTCCGAGGAGAGGCTTCCAGTACTTCCAGTAGGCATTTGCTGTCATGCCCTTCCGTGCCCCCCTTTTCCTTCTCTCGCAGCAAAACCTCGGAGTCTAGTCCTCTTCTGGTCTAGTCTCGCCTTTTCACTCACGACCCGCAGCTGCGAAGTTCAGGCAAAGACTCAAGACTGCGCATGATGAGTGTGTGTGTGTGAGTTACATCCGACAACCAATTCCAACTAACTTGGTCAGCGTGGTTTTCCCGTCCATTGGGTTACGAACTTCTCCCCTGCCTTCATTACACGTTCGTTCTTCATTGACCTGGTCCAGTCTTTTTCTCTTGTTCAGCCTCTTACTTCTCCTGGAGCGGTCTGCAGATTCGCTCGTCACTCCAACCCTTGTTACCTCGAATTGCTAGGGATGACAGCAGCAGCAGCAAAATGAGCACTACGGTAGGGGCTCTGCTCGCTAGCGCCTACCACACATCCTGCCTCTGCTGCATACGGCTGACGCAAACCACTTCATGATGCGAAGAACCCTTCGGAGATCTTGCGAAGCTTGCGCCAAGTCCAAGCTCAGCTGCGACCTTCGCACGCCGCAATGTTCCCGCTGCCTCAAACGCAAGGCTACCTGTTCCTATGCGAATGAGCCCTTGAGCTCCCCTCCCGATGGGCAATCGCCCGCTGAGTCGCTTGGCTCCCCCAGTCGTGGTGGCCACGATTGGGGTGTCGCTGCCCATGAGGAGGTGCCCATCCTGTCGGTCCGGAACGGAACCCCGGAATCCCCTAACTCTGAACAGCTGATAGTATCACTGCCCACAAGCATCACATCACTCGACCCCTTTGATTCCTTTCCGAGGACCCGTCTACCACGGCATCATGTGCAACGGTTGATATATCATTGTAAGCTTGTGATACACATACTCATATGCTCGTTATCCGGTGACACTTGCTAAATATACTTGTAGTCTTATCTAAGATTGCCTTCCAATATTACCCACTAGATCTCAGTGCGGACTCCAACCCATTCATCGTCTCATGGTGGCCTGTTGCTCTAGAAGACCCTGCGCTGTTCCATGTGTCGTTGCAAACAGCCTCGTTGGATGATGAGCTGGCTGCCCAGAAGGGCTTCCCTATTTCGGAGATGCTCATGGCAGATTCTCTGTCACTGGTGAGGCAAAAAGTTGAAAATCCAACCTCAGCCATCGAAGATGCAACCATGGATAGTGTTGTCACATTGGCCGCAATCGAAGTAAGACTCCGATTTATCTTGTTGCCGTCTGACGGGGCTAACCGTACCCAAAATCAAGCACGGGAAGGGGAACTTCCAGGTCAGCAACTTACATATCACGGGCATAATACGAATGGTGAAGATGAGAGGCGGGATCAGCGAGTTGAAACTTGCGAGCCCCCTCACAGCACGGATGGTTGCTTGGTAAGTCAAAGTTCTCCCCGAAACCGGATCGAAGGATACTAACGTGGTTTGTGTCCAGGGTGTGTCTAATAGTCACGGGTTCTCCGCAATTTCCAGCCCAGGATGACGAGGGTTGTGGAGATGGACTCAGCCCTATACCTCAATGGCGCTGTACCCCTATAGAACCGGAGCCCCTGTCTGTCCAGGCCCCTGACTTGGAGCCTCGGATACACTCCATCATCGCCCGCCTGAACCAGGTCGTCCGAGTATCACAAACTGGGGGTCTATCGACAACCGACCTTCATGACTTGACTTGTTACGTCATTCATAGGCTGTTGCTTTTACCTTCCGAGACTGGCCTGTATTCTCAGTCGTCCGTGATGTCGGAATGTGTCCGGCACGCCATGGTTCTCTATATGTTCACCATACATGGGCCGACGTATTTCCCGCATACGATAATGATGAACGGCATCACGCCCCAGCTCAAGAGCGGCCTCGAAACTCTACTTGCGAGGGGACGCAAATACGATGAGGTGGTATTGTGGTTAGTCTCGGTGGGCCTTGTGGCGTCTGCCGACACAACAGAGCACCAATGGTTCAGAGAACGAGCGGCAGAAAGCACGCTCGTTCTGGGGCTGTACACTTGGGAAGACGTACTCGCTCATATGAAGGTGGTTCTCTGGCTAGATACGCCCCTTGGATCATCCTTTCGGCGGAAATGGGAGGAGCTACTCTTTAACACCAGCTAATGTATTTGGGCATCTAGAGAAAGACTGCAATTCACTCAGATACTCGGAGCGCGAGACCATAGGCAGAAATAACTCGTGTGAAATATTGCTCCAAATCCAGTCCTTGAGCTCCGACTGGCTGTCTTGGCTTTTCCGTCGAACCGGTCAGCATGCACTAATACGGTATGTCAGATCCGCAAACGACTACAAAGTCAAAACTCGTAATGGGCAGTCCTCGTATCCAGGGGCCTCTGATAATGGACTGTGGCTTCGTTGTATAACGTCAGCAGAGCCACTCCAGGCAACAGAGCTGGAAATTGCTGGATGCCTCCAGTCCCAAATTGATTGGGCCAGGGAGTCGGAGGAATTTGTAACAGCTGCATACGAGTTGCCGAATTCAGGTGAGGCGCTGTATTGAATGACTGATGAGGCTGAGGAATAGCTAAGTCGTTTGTCGTACGTCGTGCAAGCTGAAGGAAGCAGATGCAGTTCCGGCCACCCACGCTGTGCTTTGTCCAGGCCATGTTACAAATCTGCCTAGTCAACTCTGATACATGGTTTACAATAGTCAATGACAACTCGATATCTCAAACCCATTGTGGATCCTGTCCTTCCAACAAAGGATGCTAATATATATCATTGCACGTGGTGTTGCCGAAACCCGTGAGAACAAACGTATCATTGGAGTCAGATGGATGACAAACCGAATGCTTTGTGGAGTTAGGAAGAAGCGTTTACACAAGAAACAAAGAACATAATGTTCTGGCCTCAGGATCATCTCGCCAATGTTGATCTCCAGAACAGCCAGGCTTGGGAGTTGAATATAGTAATGTCAGTATAGTAATTTATGGGGCCCTTTACTAAGTATGCATACTGCATAAAATGTTTAATGCGATTTGTGCTAATATGCTTGTTCTCCAATGAAATGACCCGTTTATCCGCAACTTCTCCAGGATGGGGATGGGAAAAGGATTGGCGCTACCACATGCAAATGACTGCTGATCGACAGGGACAGGGACACACACGCACACGCATGCACACGCACACGATCAAGCGATCGGATAGGTAATTGGGAGCTGCAAGTAGTAGTACACGTTCAGGAACACGGAAACACACGCAACGCTCCGTGAGAGGTCCTGACCATTTTATTAGCTCCCGTTGCTGGTGTTATGAACCGGAGCTCGGACGGCAAGCAAACGCGATCAAACTTGGGCGATTGGCGTAATTGTCTTAGTTCCTCAAACGGGCGAAGAGCACATAAGATAAGTGCCGGCGGTACGGAGCACGGAGAAACAGAGTGCGGAATTGCTTTTCAAGATTGAAATAAAAGGGGCGGTTACATACCTACAGTCTCACAGGCTTACAGGTAGGTACCAGAAGGAGGAGGAGGAGGCACACTGGCACACCCGGGTTAGCCAGCTGCAGGCACACACAATCCTACCCAATACGAGTCAAGTTGGTTAAATGCCCACCTATTAATAACGAAGAGGGAAGCCAGTGTTTCATCCGCCGCGGCCATCTACGAATGCCCGCATTGGGGGGGGCGACTTGGCAAACACTGGGAGGGCCCGGTTCTGGGCCCGTGGGCGAACAGGCTAGGCGAAGTAACCGCTACCTAATGGTGCGCAGTGGTAGTGACATGAAGTGAGCGCAGACTGCTATGAGTGGTGATTAGTGGTTGCGCGGAGGTAGGTAGGTAAACTTAAGGGAGTCAGGGCAAGAATCAGGGCATTCAGGGCAAGGGAAAAACAGTGGATAGCGTACTACGCGCGGCGATACGCATGCAACACCCCGGGAAAACTGGTTTGTAGTAGTAGGTTGGCGCTTCTCTGCTCATCCAATCAATCGGGTTGGACTGGGCTGGACCCCCAGTGGCATTCATCTATTTGCGTGACGTCGATTGGCTCCCGCGTATTCTCGCTGCATCCTCCGTTCGGCCCCCTGGCAGTCTGGATACTTTTTTACCTCCTTTCCCCCTGCTTTTCGGTTTTCGGGACCCCTGGTTGCACAGGCGGGTCGACGCATTTGGACGGTCGATCCATCTGCAACGGTCATCATTCGTTTTTGGCCCTGGAAATCGGCAGCCAACGCCGCTTTGGCGGGGGGCTATGTCAGCTTGTATCCATGAATAAATGAGTGAATGAATGAACGAATGAATGTGAATGCACTGTTGTTGGGTGTTGGCTTCTTTTAAAGTCTCTACAATGCCCATGACTCTTGACTCCATTCCCTCTTTTTGCTCTTTCTGACTGACCTTGCCATTCTTTTTGTATCTCCCAGTCAATCACTTTTGCCTTCCTCTCGTTCTTCCTTGTCAGTTCTGTTCATCCTCCATCATCAGGTTACTGGCAGAGCCATACACAAATAAACCACTTCCTTCCACTCACTTCTGCCCAGTAGCAGCTTCGATTCTCACCACCCTATAAATACCCTTGACTTCTTTGTTGGATACCTTAAGGCAACTCTTGAATCTCGAACACCAACCAGTATTCGCTTACTAGACTTCGTCACTTGAAACATACACATATACACATATACGCATCAAGATGGGAAAGGTTTCTCGGATTGGATTGGCTACGGCCGCCCTGGCCTCCGTCAGCACGGCCTTCACCCTCGCCGCCGACAATGATGTCACCATCAAGGACACAGCCGGCCAGATCGCCAAGGGCCTCTTCGACACCTACTACGACGCCGCCGCCACCACGGGACAGTTCAAGCAACCCGAGAGCTGGTTCTGGTGGCTCTCGGGCACTGCCTGGAACGGCCTGCTCGACTACACACTGCTGACCAACGACACCACCTACAAGAAGCCCCTCCTGGACGCCATCTACAAGAACGTTGGCGAGAACTTCGACTTCGTTCCCGCCTCCCAGGCCAGCTGGGAGGCCAACGACGACCAGGCCTACTGGGTCTACAACGCCCTCACTGCCATGGAGTACAGCTTCGACCCCCTGCCCTGTCCCGGCGGCGGCTCGTCGCCCTGCGAGACCGACTGGGTCAAGCTCGGCACCAATGCCTTTGACCGCTTCGTGAGCCGCTGGAATGCGGACGCCGGAACCTGTGGCGGTGGCTTGAAGTGGCAGTTCACCCCTTCGGCCAAGGGATACGGTAAGCAGTCAATTTGGTGGTTTGACTTGAGCGTGTGATAGCTAATGACCATTTACAGATTACAAGAACTCCGTCACCAACGGCGGTTTCTTCCAGACCGCGGCCAGACTCGCGCGGTACACTGGCAATCAGACCTATGCCGACTGGGCCACCAAGGTCTGGGACTGGTCCACGGGCGTCGGCTTCGTCACCAGCGACTTCCGCGTCATCGACGGTGCCGGCGACGGCCAGTTCAACTGCACCCAGCCTGACAAGAACGAGTGGACCTACAACAGCGCCACCTACATGATGGGCGCCGCCAACATGTACGCCTTCACCGGCGGCGACAAGGTCTGGGAGCAGCGTGTCCAGGGCCTCGTCAACACGGCCAAGAAGCAGTTCTTCACCCAGGACGGCATCATGCGCGAGGCCTGCGAAAACAACGGCAACCGCTGCAACACGGACAACACGAGCTTCAAGTCGAGCCTGGCGCGCTGGATGGCCCGCACCGCCGTGCTCGTCCCCAGCGTCAAGCAGACCATCACCGACCTGCTCGAGAAGAGCGCCACCGCCGCCGCCAAAACGTGCGCCGGCTCCACCTGCGGCAACCTCTGGACCGTCGGCACCCCGGCGGCCGGCAAGCAGGACTTCGGCACCCAGCTCAGCGCCCTCGAGATCGTCCAGAGCCTGCTCGTCCTCGACGCGCCCCTGAAGCTCGCCACTGCCGCGGGCGCGGGCGCGGCCCAGCCTCAGCCCCCTAAGCCGGCTCAGCCATCCCCTTCCTCGCCTGCTGCTGCCCAGCCTACCGAGCCCGCCAAGCCCCAGCTCAAGTTTGTCAAGAGTGTCCACAAGACATCGTAAACATAGCGATGGTGGTCACACAGTGATTTTCTACTGTTTTAGAACCTTTGAGCTAGCCGATGGCAGCATCGATCAAGGGATAAGAATATATCATTCGTATAGATATTTCGTGTAATTCATAGCGTCATACAGGACGGCGCAGGTCCGGAAAACAAAACCAAGGGTTTAAGACTTTTCTTTTCTACCCGTATCATACGGTGTTTAGTGTCAGATAGACGAGCAGACCTCGCAACCAATTGAGACGCCATTTATTCTGCTGTACATTGCGTTTAGCCATCATATCTTTATGAAGCTTAGTGTAGTAACCATGAGCCTTGATCATTCACCTAACAAAAGTAATCAAGACAACTTATCATTGAGTATCAAGGTCTTACGGTTATTAACTTCCTTTTACACTTGTTATGAATTTGGGCGTAACTTGCTCACTTCAATGTGTGTCTTTTCTTTTCTACCATGGTAGTGTAATCAGCCATGTTGTCGATCTAAGAAGGAACAGTGAAAGGAAGCATATAATGGCCGCAGAGGCTCATTGCAGAATTCAGACAGGGGTCTGGGGTTAGCAGTTGCAAGAACAGCCAAGAAAGAAACACTGACCGAGCGAACAACCAGCCAGCGACTATTGTACCTGTGGCCTGGCCACACTATCGTTTCCCAGATGAGGAAGTAGTATTGGAAATCAAATTTGAGCTCAGTGTACAGCTTCTCTTGAGTTCAGAGAGTGTGCAAAGAGAATATCCCTTGCACATTCGAGAGAGCATGCCACATATTCGAATTCCAGGCTCGTGAGAAAACAGTACTACAACGGACCAAAGAAATAGACTGGCAACAAACACTCGCCGAGATGACTATCACATAGTTGAATTAGGGTAGAATGAAGTCTTAGTAAGGGCTGTAGGGCTTAATTGGTTCCGTTGGGGGATGTGTTCTATAGGAGGGAAAAGATAAAAGAAGATGATTTCTTGCCATGTTTTCCTGGGCCTGTACTAGATTCGAAATCCGAACCGATAGGTACAGAACACTTAAAAGAAATAAAAAGAATCATCTGGTCGATTGCCCTCCCGGAGAGATGGCAATCAATCAGATGCTGACGATTACAACAGGTATCGGGCATTATAAGGTCCATTCGTTCTGTAAGTAATAGGGAGGTGGGCGTCAAGTTTGTTTAACCCCCACCACAAGGGAAAGACCATGACTATAAAATTCCAGATTAGGCGGTTCCGGCTTATTTGCCTACTACTGAGGTCTACCGATACTTTACATTGCTCGTGGGTTGTCGTTATCACGCCATGTCGTCGCCCCCAGATGGGACAGCCGCATACAGCAGTGGTTAGTAAGTGGTCGGTTGTATACGGTCACACAGGAGAGCAGCGAATGATTCACCGGGTGAAGCTGAAGCCATTATTTCGAGCCAACCTCATTTAGCATGGTGATCTCAGTCTAATGTCGGCAAACACAAATCAAAAAGATGCTCTAACCCAGTGTCATCGATGGGGGGCTTTTGTCCAATCTTCATGGCTTTCTTTGTGTATTCTATTATTATCATTACTTTTCCCATCTAACTACCAGCAGGGAATGCTTCTTTCTCTGAACTAGAGTCCTTATCTACAAATCATACAAGCCCTGGCCCCAGGCTCCTAAACATGGCCTTACTAGCCTCGGGCATGCTCCCAACCCCGGTCCGGTTCAAGACCAGATCCGCCAACATGGGGTCCTGGCGGCGGAGCCCCTGGACCGACTCGATGCCCCAGCTCTCGATCTCCTCGAAGGCCTTCCAGCACAGCGCCTGCCACAGCACGCCGTGGTGGTCGTCGCCTTTGTGGTTGTGGTGGCCCCCGCCGGGCCCCCGCCGCACGAAGGCCTCGTAGTCATCGGCGGGCCAGTCGGCCTCCCACATCTTCTCGATGTACGCGTGGCACATCTCGTGCACCAGCACCCGCAGCAGGTGCTCGATGCTGTAGTGGCTGCCGTCCTCGGGGCTCCGTAGCACGAGCCCGATGCGCACCCGCCGCCGCCGCCGCAGCGACTTGGCGCTCCGGGTGAGCAGGCTGGTCCAGACGGTCGCGGCCGTGTGCTCTTCGTAGTCTCCTCCTTTCTTGTCGTCGTCGTAGTTGTCGCTTTTGCCATCATCACCGCCGCCACCACCACCACAGCAGCCAATACCACCACCACCACCGCGACGACCGACACCGCGGCAACGCTGACGATTGCCATCGGGGCCGCTACCCGAAGAAAAGGCGTGGCGGCGCAGCCCTAGATAGCGTCGCAGCCCACCGCACCAGGGCGAGGGCATGGAGTAGAAGATGTCGAGGCGAACGCGCTCGCAGGGCCGGACACCCATCAAGGTCTCGCTGGCCTTGAAGTCCAGCCGGCCCGCGAAGAAGAGCCGGTCCAGGAGCCGGAAAAGCTGGCGAAGGTCCCCGAACAATTGGGCGCGGACCTCGTAGTCGCCGTACTGGTGCAGCGCGGTCCGCTCCCAGGTGTGCAGGATGCGCGTGATGTTGCTGCGCTGGGAGTTGTACCACCAACCCGTGCGGCTGTGGTGCGAGTCCATTGACGGGAGCTTGGTGGGGGTGTTTCTGCCCCCCACTTCGGCCGTGGAGGCGGTAGTGCTGTCGCCGTCTACATCCAGAGGGCCGAAGAACTCGGTGGTGTAGGTGTAGAGGTGATAGACGTCGTCGAAGAAGGACCCCATGATGTCCTTGCCTTGCCTTTCCCTCACGACCGACGGTCTGAGGTGGAGAGGTTGTTGTTGTGCACGTAGTTCTGTTTATTGTTTGTGGTGGATGGACGAATCCTGATATTGGCTGGTTGCTGGTTGCTGGTTGAAGGGCCCTTGCAGATTTTTTGCGGAGTGCAGTCAGGGGTAACCTGGGTGTCGGTGGTGCCGCGATGTGACGTGACGCCGCCCAAAGCTTCTTAATATTTGACGACGGGATGTCAAATGAGATGGCTGCGCTTTTTTTAGTGTTGGTGTGTCTGTCCCCCGGATTTCTTATATAATTCAGTAAGTTGTCAGGTCGGCAGCTTAAAAGGAATGACTCGAGCTGGTGTTTACTGCATTACACCAGTGCCTTGCTATACTGGGGTGCTCCCAACTGATCAACGCCAAATAAAGAAAACAGCGATCAATTAACATACAACAACTGGCTTGTTCTCGCAGAAGTTGGTTTTGGCTTCCCCTTGGTTTCGACTGGGTTGTGGCATTGTCAAGATAAAAGTATTCTCCATTTCTTTGTCCTTTTCCCCCTTCTCTATGGGGGGCCACGCTTCCGCGTTTAGTAGAGAGGCAGGTGGTCATCGCTCTTAATCAATGATGGATCGGATGTGATAGGAGTTGGCACAGCGCATTTTGCATCTTGGGTATTTGCTTATTATATGTAGTTCTGACGCGAGGTGAACTCAGCTGGGCTGAGTGTTCCGAGACATACTTGGTTGCTTTTCAGTAGTGCTCAACCACCTCTACTCTGTTGAGCGTGTAAGCATTCTAGACAGGACAACTCACCAGGAGTTCACATTCAAGATTGAACGAGTACGCTCTCGCGCTGTCAGAGAACTAAAGTTTGATTTCATGATGTTGCACGTTCAATAATATCATGGATGGCAGGAAGGAATATGACAAGACTTTATGAACAGGCAACGGTCGGCGTCCGATAATTGGTTCGTTTGCGTGGTGGTGATGCCTTTAGCCCCTGATGGTTTAGTGCTCTCTCAGCCAAGTCAGCCTAGAGTCCTAGGCGAGACCTGAAAAGTGTAGTCAGTGTAACACCACCAACTTTCATCACATCATCAACGCAGGTGCCAGGCTGCCAGGCTTACACATGGGACCATGGAACTGTCAGCAGCCAAAATGTTTCCGCCAAGCCGTACGATGCCGAGAACGAAGTGCCCTCTCTTCTGTGTGTACAGCTTTCGTTTATAGACTCATCAAAATATCGCTTAACATGCAGGAAGGCCCAGGAACCGCTGCGGATCAGATCCGCGTGCCGAAACTCAATCACAAAAAGTCAAGGTTCGGCTGTCAGCGCTGTCGCGCCCGCCGTGTAAAGGTACGCAGGCAGGCTAGTTAGTACCTAGATCTAGGTGCAGAAGAGGGGGGACCCTTCCGTGCAACCGATAGCGTCAACGTAACGGCACTACTAGTCTGGTATTTACTGACCCGTCTTCTTGTGCCTTCAGTGCAATGAGGCCAAGCCCAAGTGCCATAACTGCGAGCGGCATGGGCTTCCTTGCTTTTACGATCGCCAGCCACAATCACCACCACAGTCCGTGGTGGCCGGCCACTTGAGGCTTGCGAATGCGCCTTCCCAATGCCCCCCTGCGGCCATCGCTGCCGTTGCTGCACCTCTGAACCCAGGAGATGAACCAGCCGAGTCGCGCGATCGGCGTGTGCTGGAGACGCGACTGATGCAGCAGTACTGCATGGAGACGGGTCCCAGCATCAGCATCGACGAGAAGTCGTGGCAGCTCGTAACGGCCGAGGTGCCCAAGATGGCCCTCGAGTCCGACTCGTTGCTGCACGCCATGTACGCGCTCGCCGCGATCCACCTCGCCTATAACGCCCGGGACGTCGGCGGCGCCCAGGGCCAGGAGGATGCAATGATGGAGAACCACCAGCGGTACCTCGCGCTGACCGTGCGCGAGCACCGGGACGAGGTGGCGGCCCTGGTGAGTGAGAGAGCGGACCACCTCTCCATGACGTCGAGCCTGTTGCGCATAATCGCCATCGCATTGCTCCAAAACCGGCACCGCCGTCGCGGCGAAAGCCCATACAGCCCCCCTTGCGACTGGCTTGCGTTGACGCATAGCACCCGGACAATGTACCGGCAGGTGTGGTACATGATGCACGAGAACGAGGACACCGCCACGGGGCGCATGTTCAGCTCATTCACTCTGGATCTGGACAACCGAGGAAAAGTGAGGTGGGACCGCGGCGACGACTGCGGTCGCTTCGCTCATATCCTCTCATTCGAGGGCATCAGCGGCGGTGGCGGCTTTATGGCAGAGAAGGATAACGGAAAAGAAGAAGAAGCATGGGACGAGGATACTCGAGAAGCGTACGTCAACGCGCTGTACTATCTCAACCGCGTGATGCGGGCGCAGGAGAACCAAGAGTCCGCTGGCGACATTTGCAGGATGCTCCTCGTGTTCCCCGTCCTAGTCTCGCGGCGATTTGTCGTCCTCGTGACGGAGAGGCGACCACGCGCCCTGGTCGTGCTGGCCCATTACTTTGCTCTCCTTCATCTCAGTGCGAGTGATCGTTGGTGGATCGGGGACGCTGGCGCCAGCGAAGTACGCGCCATGGCTGCGTCCGACGTACTGAAGGGCCGGTGGAGAGACCTATTGGAATGGCCCATCCAGTGCGTGGCGAGACAAGAACAGTAAGTCAAAGACAACGACGAGGATAATTTAGGATCAACAGCAAAGCTGAAGTGCATGGTGCTATTGCGTCGTCTCTCTTTGGTGTAGCTGGTTAGAAATGTGAATATGCTGTATCCTTGATCCTTGAAACGACGATGTGCCATCCATAGAATGTGGCGCATTCAGTTCCGGAACGACCGGTGATGTGTTGTTAGGCATGCATGTAATACTTCTACCAGTCGCCTTCCAGCCAAGTACAACACCTGCATAGCCGTTCTCGCACTCGTTCTCGCAACGAGCGGTCAACTATTTTCAATGTGTTATTCTTATAAGCAGGGAGAAGAAGAGGAAATTACGTACCGGAAGGAATTGTTGACGACGACTCTTCTTTGCCCAGCCCGGAAGGCTTCCTCGCACTCGCACTCGCTCTTGGCAATTGATGCCGTAAGATGGACCATCGACAGCCTCACAGGATGCTACTGCTAATGCATTCGAAAAACGCACATAACAGTTAAACTGCAGTTCGAATATAAAAGGGATCTCGACGACATGAGAACACAATGAAGCAGACGGCCACCAAGTCATTTCCTATTTACTTATCATCTCCAAACGTTCCCACACAACCTCTTAAGCACCATGAAGCTCACCAATGCAATTGGCGCTATCCTCATAGCCAGCCAGAGCGTCTCGGCTCTACCGAGAACCTCATCGGTATTTCACCAAGCGCCACGACGCAATGAAAGCATTATCACTCCTGCAGCGGGCCCGATGCTGCCATTGAGCCCGGACTCGAGCTTCCACTTCGAGATCCTGCGGGCCATGGCCATGGCGACGGATCAGGGTGGAGACATTGGCGAGGTGCTCGTGGCAGCCCAGAAGATCGCCCCGGGCGATTTCGAGAGCTTCTACGGCGCCTTTTACGAGCTCGCCGAACGCGTGAGCACGGTGGCGCGGACCATCGATGCGATCAAGCACCCCGTCTCTGCGCGCACCACCCTGTTTCGCGCGGCCACCTACTACAGGAGCGCTGACTTCTACCTGCACGGCAACTGGTCCGATCCGCGCATCAACGGCCTCTGGGCCAAGCAGACGGCCGCGTTCGACGCCGCCATGGCTCTGCTTCCTAATCCCGGCGAGCGTATCACTCTACAAGCGGCAGCGGGTGCGAGCACCGATGAACGGGGGCAACCCGACAACTTCAGCATGCCGGCCATCTTCTACCGCAGTTCTTGGCCAGGCCCGCGTCCCACCTTGATCATGTGCAATGGGTACGACGGATCCCAAGAAGAGCTGTACCACTACGCGGGACAGGCCGCACTGGATCGCGGCATGAACGTCCTCACCTTCGAGGGGCCGGGTCAGCCCACGGTCCGGCGAGAGCAGGGCCTCGGCTTCATCAACGAGTGGGAGAGAGTCGTGACGCCCGTCGTCGACTACGCACTGTCCCGGCCGAAAGACGTCGCACCTAACTCCCTGGCTCTCTTGGGGGTGTCCTTCGGGGGCTACCTCGCTCCCCGCGCTGCGGCCTTTGAGCATCGCCTGGCCGCGGTCCTGGCCCTAGGTGGCATCTGGGACTTTGGCGCTAGCGTTCTTAAGATGCTTCCCCCTGAGCTGAACGCCCTGCACGCGTCAGGGAACGCTACTGGCGTCAACGCCGCCATCGAGGGCGTCCTGGCCGGCCCTCACGTCTCCACGTCGTTGCGCTGGGGAACGGAGCAGGGAATATGGTCGTTCAAGGCCGCGACGGCGTCCGAGTTTCTGACCAAGATACGGGCGTACAACTTGGAGGGCGTAGTGAGCAACATCACGGTGCCCGTCTTCGTGGCCGATGCCGAGAACGACTTGTTCTTTCCCGGCCAGGCGCCGCGGCTGGCAAAGGCGCTGGGTGACAAGGCGACTTACCACATGTTCAAGGCAAACGAAGGGGCTGGAGAGCACTGCTCCACTGGTGCCTCTTTCTTGCGGAACCAAATGGCCCTAGACTGGCTTGAGGAGGTACTGTCAGTCTCGAACCGTACGGGGAACTGAAAGTGTCAAGATATTCTTTCGCATAGACAGGGCCACCCTCCCATCCAATGGATAGATCAGACCAGAATTTCGATATCGAAATCATACTCCGTACAGTACGGAGTACTGCAACATATACTTGTTTTTGCGGGTCTCCGAGAGAGAGGAGTCTTGTAGCCAGTTGCAGCAGGTGACAAGAGAAATCCAAGGATCGCTCTGATGATCCTTTCCAAGTCCGAAGTTGGGGACCGACCCCGCACCCGATTTCCTCGGACCACCACCCGGCTAACCTATTTGCCTAGCCGCACTACTTGACGGTGAACCTTCTGGCTCAGGAAACTCGACGGCGTGACTTTTCGTGCCGCTGAGAGACATGATAAAGTATAATGCCCAAGAGGAATGGGAGTCATGGGACTCCCACGGAAGAGTCGCCTTCCAGTTTGAGTAATTTTCTGCGTGACTTGCCTGATTCAAACCGAAGACGTAGGCTAGTGAGTCATGATGAGGCCAACAAGAGTTGCGGACATGTAGCCGCATTCGTGGGTTAATAAAGTTGTTAGTATCTGACCTTCCCACACATAAAAGCTCGGTGCTCGGTTCGCAGCTCCGATGTCCACAACTTCAAGGATGAGACCATATGGAACCTATATTGCAATATCGTGGTTTAAACAATGAAGTGCTAAGTCGCTGATGTTACTACCCCGGACCGACTCGTTAATCTCTTCAAGAACTTACTTCTCCGTCCAAGGTGATCCTTGTTTCGCGGGAGATGCAACGTTCATGCGCTACTACCGCGGAGGTTGCCTCAATACTATGCCAAGAGCCAAGGTTCCTGCCAAGTATGTTATCATCTCTTTTATCGCGGCCGCCACCATGGAGTCGGGTCGAAAAGCCGAGATAGTTTCCGTCAAGTGCCAAGTTATTCCTCATGTCTCTATATAGTTTGTTTTCTAGACCTGTCAGGAGCGGCACCTATTGCTGTTTGCGGAAGGTCCTTGGGACCTTAACGTAGCAGTCGATGGAGTTTCTTGGATAACGACTCTGGGCGCCCAGCCTTTATCACGAGAAAGCAAGATCGGAGCGAATCTTATCTCATACTCCTATGAGAAGTAAACAGGGCCGGCAACTGGTAGCATATAAGTAGGCCCACACGACCCGGCACGGAAATTGAATGTTAAGTAGTACGCATCTTCCAACTTGACAGTGAAGCCTACGCTTTATAGACAGGTGCCACTCTTTTCTCCGTCTCGTATACTCCTTGATCCTACTGTTGAAGATCAAGTCAAGATGAAGTCCGCCGTTGCGTCACTACTCCTGGCCGCCATGAGCGGTGGCAGTGAGGCTCGACCTCACGAATCTCAGCTTAGTACTCGGATGTTCGGTCCTGATGAGCTTCGGGCCTTCACTGCCCCCCAGGCTGTTTCCATGGCCACCATGAAGCAGGAAAAGATGAGCCACAGGGATGCACAGAGAGCAGCAGGAACCTATGATCTCAATAAATACGAGAGAGCTGGTCCTGCACCGTGTGTCAACGGAACCGCTGCTGGTTACGCTTGCAGCCGCGTTGACCTGCTCGACTTCCTCCGCCATCAAGACATGGGTGCCACCAAGGTCCTAGAGGGCAACGATGTCTGGGGTAAGTTTTCTGTTCCCTACCACACATTAGCTCCATGCTGACCTATTTGAAGGCTGGACTTCCAACGATGGGCGCGAGTTCGGCGCTGTCGGTCAAGCCGAAGGAACTGCTTTCGTGGAGATCAAGTCTGACGGCAGCTTGGTCTACTTGGGCCGCCTGCCAACGCAGACCGAACCCTCAACGTGGCGTGACATGAAGACGATCAAGAACCATATCTACATTGGTTCCGAAGCGAAGGGCCACGGCCTTCAAATCTTCGACATGAGGAAGCTTCTCGATATCGACCCAGCCAGCCCCGTGACGTTCCCCTTTTCGTCGCTTACAGCTCATTTCGATGGATTTGGCAGCAGCCACAATATTGTTGCGAATGAAGAGACGAACATGATCTATGTCGTGGGGACCGAGCGATCCCTGCCTTGTCGCGCTGGGCTCTGGATGATTGATGTCTTCCACCCTGAGCGCCCTCAAGATATGGGCTGCGTGAGCTCAGACGGCTATGTCCACGACGCGCAATGTGTCATCTACACAGGTCCGCATGTGGCATACCAGGGCAAAGAGATCTGCTTCAACTACAACGAGGACGCGTTGACCATCGTGGACGTGAGCCGTAAGCCGACGCCCGTGATGCTCTCGCGCACGACGTACAACGGCGCGACCTACACGCACCAGGGCTGGCTCGCCAACAACGAGATGACGTACCTGCTGCTCGACGATGAGCTGGACGAGACGCGCAAGAACGGCCCCGCAGCCGACCAGCGCACCACCACCTACGTCGTGGACATCACAGACCTCAAGAATCCCGTCTTCAAGTCGGTCTACAAGAGCCCCGCCAAGAGTATCGACCACAATCAATACGTGATCGACGGCGTCTCGTACCAGTCGAACTATGGTTCGGGACTCCGCATCGTCGATGTCCGCTCCGTCGGCCGCGACGAGGGTGCCTCGAGCGGCTTCACTGAGGCTGGATACTTCGACTGCCGCCCGGAAGATGATGCCGTCGGCGGCGAAGCCACTTTTGACGGATCCTGGAGCGTTTACCCTTACTTCAAGAGCGGTCACATCCTGCTCAACAGCATTGAGCGTGGTGTCTTCTCACTCAAGTACCATGGGTAAAGGATACAACCTATGATAGGTTCATACTGACCGAGTAAGAAAATAATGATAATAATGATAATAACATGCCATTTTTGCTTAACGTGCGCCGGAGCTGTGGGTAGCACAATTACCTCAGAAGCCCGGAGTGCCTCATGTAACTTGAAGACGTGATGAAATGATATTTAGGGATCACGTGCTCGAGTAGCAAGGAAGGTATGAGTGACACAGATCGCTTATGTGATACCAGGGACCGTCACATGTGTATTTTAGACGAGCCTAGACCCTTCCCAACATGTGTTTAAATTCAAATTATCAAGGGCCATCTCCTATCGATTCATGATGCGAATTCAAGCCTCTGGTCTCTTATTAAACCGATTCATACTTTCTCCAATTCATTAGCATCGTGACTATAACCCCAAAACGTTATCGCGTTTCTTCGACAAAAGTTGCCGCTGCCGCTGTGGGGAATCGGGGACCCCTGAATGCGGGGCAGCTTCCAAGAGCTTCCTGTCAACTGTCCAATCCCCAATCTCCAATCTCCAACCTCCAGCCTACCCTCCAGCCTACCCACTTGGTCTGGTCGAAGTCGGGTTTAAACCAGAAATAGTCCAACTCGACAACTTCATTTCCTTTATCCCGTTTTATACACGCTTGTGGTGTCTGGTTTACTTCATTGTATAAGTTTTGACGTACGGAGTTATCGTTGCTGTAATTTGACGACATTGCAGGCCAGCCACCAGCTAGCTATGCCAGCGGCCTTGCCCCAAGACGCCGAGATGGCGGGGCTATCGGCTCTTGAATCTCTCCCCCACGAGATCATCCTCGAAATCCTATCTTGTAGGTTCCGGTTCCCAGCACTCGGCTACTCGGCGCACATATGTGGAGCGGAAAAACGCTGACTGGAGTCTTGATAATCCATCCAGTTTTAGAAACGACGGATATTATCCACCTCCAATGCTGTTCTCGGAGGCTCCTGAAGCTGAGCCGTGATAATGTTTTCTGGCGAACAAGGTGTCTCTTGACATCCTCCTTCTTGGAGGGTATCAACCTCCGGCGCGGCCTGCGTTTCCCCCACTCCTTGGACGAGGATACCCCCATCGATGTGCAAGACTGCGACAACCGCGACACGATTCAGAAGATCACCGCGAACTGGGACCCCTCGTTCCCTGGGGAGAACATCAACTGGTACGACGAGTATATCCACCGAAACAGTCCTATCGCAGTCTCATGGTTTGAGAGACCTCAACTGGAGGACGGTGGTCTGAAGGATGCCATCGAAGTTAAGGGCGTCGCAGTGTACCAGCATGGTGACGAGGAAGTATTCGCCGTCTCCCCCCTCGACGACGGGTCCGTGTGTTTATGGGACGTCAAAGGAACGCGGCCTGGCAAGAAGAAGGGGTCAATATTGCAACAGAGCAAGCCTGGTTTGCTGCGCATGGGTACCAAGAGCCCCCACTTGAGCCCGGACTGCGTGAGTATTGACAACTCCAGGGGCAGGGCTTTCTTCGCAGGTGAGTGATTTGTGATTATGTTCTCTCGTTACTTTCAAGCCCCGGCATATCTTCCAGGCTCCGCACTATCTCAACCTCCTACGAACATATCGCCCCGTCTACTGCGACTTGCTTGGCCGCCTCTAAGCAGTCGTATCGTGCCCCCGCCGCGCATCGGCGTGTAGATGAGGGCATCGCTAGGTGTCTTTCTGTCGCTGAGGGCGTGCTAGTGTGTCGATGGGCATGACGCAAGGCGGGGCACCTTCGGCGGCCTGGATTCGACGACGCAAGTCTCATCAAGGGTCCAATGTAGATCTGGTGTCGGACTCCGGGGACAGCTGCAAGAACGACGTGGGGGCTGTAGTGGCCCCGCGGCGTATGCCTAGCGACTCCTCTCCAACATTTACGTTCAGGTTCCGATGTGATAGGACGAAGCATTGACTGGAGTATATACTGACTCACTAGTATAGTTCAAGGCCATGTTGTGGAAGTAGACTTGGAAACACTTCAAGTCGTAGGAGATCAACCCTACGAATGGACTATAACAACAATGTCCAGCGCTCAGCCTGGAGTGCCGCTTACTATAGGTACTCTCAATGGTATTCATCTTCATGATTCCCGATATGGGCGTTATGTCGAACGTAATCGGCAAGAGCGCATCGACGATTTCGACAGATACTCACCACGACGATTGTCACTATTGTTGTCTTCAGATCCTCTTCCGCCATACGCGACACTACCTCACACAAACCCGTTAAGTATATTACATCTTGAACAACCTGGAAACAAACAGGCAGTATCCGATGACATATTTGTTGCTGGGCGTTTCTCGAATATCCTGAACTACGACCGACGCATGTTTCCTTCCATCAAGGGCTCGCTGCACTCCGGTGCCAGACTCTGCAGTCTTACGTCACTCCCTTACCCTTTTTCCAGCGTTGATAGTGAACTTCGCCGAAAGGGTGAGCTCTCGATCGAGCAAGTCGAGAGGATCAAGGGAGCGACAGGAGGCAGGACTCTGGTTGCCTGTGGGGAGTACAATACCAAGGGGTCACTCGAGATGTATGGCTTGGGCCCTCCGCTTCCGGGGCAAGAGTCCTATGGGGTCAATTTGAACTCGGTAATGAAAAACCGACAGACAGCTTCAAAGTCGAAGCTACTCTCCGTGGTCAACCACGGCACGTGTCTCTTGGTCTCGGACGGCCAGGGGTACCTGAAATGGGTTGAGAGAGATGGTTTCACCGAGGTCCGTCGACACTATATCGGGCCAGCTGAACGAGTTGTTGATCACTCTTCGCTATTTAACGAGATGCCCGGCTCTGGAGAGATTGCCCGGAAGCTCCTATCGACCCAGTCACGCCAAGCTGGCGATGACAAGTGCAACGACGACGACATCTTGCTTTGGACAGGCGAGAAGCTGGGGCTGGTCAACTTCTCATCGAAGCAAGGCTTCACGGCTGATGATTTCGAGGAAGGCGACACAAGAAGAACGCCCGAGGAAGTGGCAGGCGAGAAAGAGAGACAGCATTATGAAAAGAGGATGAGGAAAGCCCTGGAGCGAGATGCGGACGGAGTCCGCTTGTTTAAGGTCCTTGGAGCAGGTCTCCGCGGCTGAAGCCCGAAAACTGGACACCGGGGCCGACGTGCCTTGAGCAATACCCTGCACCTGGAGCTATGATTCATCGATGCTCCCGTGCTTCAACCTGGCGCTAACACTTTAAACGGAACTGTATCGGCCAAACCCTGTTCTCGTATATTTATTCTTCTTGGAGGGCAGTGAAAAGGATGCTGCCCTGGCAGTTGAACCAGGTCTGCATTGTATATTTCCAGTCCCTTCTGGACGGGGATAACAGCGATGATGAAGTTTATCGCGGCTGTTATGGATTCCAATCCCATCGCAGCGAGAGTGGTTTCCCCCACTGTGGATAGGATCATCTCGATATGTCCACGCCTCGCCTCCCCACAGCGGGTTTTTGGTCTAAACTACATGCTCACTATCCGATCCACCTTGGCATTACGTAGCAGTAGTATGTAGGTAGTAGTAGCAGCAGCATTACCAAGATAGCGATACGGAAGTGAGCAAGCGGCAGTATCGAAATATCAAAAATCACAAGCTATCCTTCAAGTCCTGTTGTTCGACCCACGTGTTGAGCGGACCCCTTAATGGCGAAAGCGCTGCTTCCACCAGCTTGTGCCATGTTGTGAGATGTCCAGTACGACTGGCATACGTGTAATCAATATTTTGATTGAACAGCTAGCTGAATGGCCAGCTGAATGGACCGGATATCTCATTATCTACAGGAAGTACCACACGAAAAGCGCGCCGTCGCCGCCAAGGGTTTGCAAAGAGCTCCTATGTAAGTAATAAGATATGTAGCTAGATGGATGTCAAGCTAGGTAGGTAATCGCCCATGATGATGGGGTGAATAAGCACAAGGTGACTCCGGGGAGGAGGCTAGGAGGTTAAAAAAAGATCTGCGTTTGGGGCCATTATTATTTACTCAAGTTCAAATATATGTAGCCCCGCATACCACCGCCGGGTCGCTTGAAAGCGAGGCGGATATCTCGCCAGTGCCAGTGAGGCGAGGTGGTGTGCTCCCAAAATTTCTAATGCGCGGTAGTGGACTTGGAAAAGGTGGTCGTCCATTGTACGACCTCACGACGCAGGAGGCAGGAGGCAGGAGGCTGGCTCCTCCAGTCGAGTCCCATCCGCTGAGTGGTAAGAGGTCGTGAAGTATGGATAACCTCGGAGCAGCTGCAGTACGTGTACACCGGATGCACTACATACTTGCAGGACCTACTGTAGTCTCTCTGGATGCAGCAGACCAGCCGTTGAGTATATGCAGATCTCGCTGTTAATACTTGTCCTTCCCGTTCACCAAGAGCCATTCATTAGACCCAAATTGGCGAGTGGAAATGACTGCCAGCCTCGAGGATTTTGTTCCCTCTGGCTTCTGGTGTCTGGTTTTGCCTCAATAATGTTGTTGTTGCAGCAAATTGTGAGGCAGCCAATGAGAGAAAGCAATGCCTAAAACTAATGGGCAATTCTTGGCCAGCAGGTGCCCCCCTGTAACCAAGCGGGTGACCCACCGGTCCGTGTCTGATCTTCTTGGTGTTTGGTTTTGGTGCGTGTCCAATTCATCAGTTGAGCAACGTGGACGAAGCCCGTTGTTTCTTTTCCGCAAATCTCTACTTATAAGATATTTGACGACATTTGACCATGACTAGCACCTATGTAGGTATTTGTTTGTCAGTTTCCCGATGAATACAACGAAACGATAACAACAGCCGCTGTTTTCTCCGGCGCCAGAACTCGGGGTTGGTGGTTTTTTTTGCCACCAGGGCCCCTCCACAAATTTGGAGTCGAGTCTAGACGTCCACTGCCAACTGTACTTTAGCCCTTGGGTTGGGTGCACATGGTACAGCAGCACTGAGCACTGAACACTGAGCACTGAACACTGAGCACTGTATGCAATTGTACCTATAATACGATGCAGTGCGGTGCGGAAGTAAGTAAGGACCGAGGACGGGCAGTACAGCACAGTAGGTAGTGGGTACTATGCTGTACTCATGAACTGCATTTGCTGCTGTCTCAGACAGGGAAGAGAGCGCGAGGAATCCAGCCAGTTTTGATTGATCACCGACAGACAGATTGGCTGCATGAGGGGGGCTTACGGTAACCAAGTCGAGCACCAAGCACGAGATATCTGTATCTTTCACACCGCTCCCTCCGCCGCTGTTCTCGATACATGTAGTTGTCTGACAATCCGTATCTCTGTCCCGGGATCGTTACTTATTACCTGCTGTTTGATGCAAACTGCAACTGCAACTGCAACTGCAACTGCACGGTCATCCTGTCCCTTTGCTTGACCAAACTTTATACTGTGTCAGGAAGGGATGCCCTGGATGCCCTGGGTGCTCTGGGTGCCCTTGGCTGGCACGCTGGCTGCGTTCCAAGGTCAACAACTCTATCTTTACCCACCCCATCTCATTCATCCAATCATTCCCGATCGAAGGATGTGATCCGCCGTCCCGGCAGTCAGAGTGCATCCCGCGTGCGCCGTACTGCAAGCGCACAAACCCAGCGGATTGTGGCCAGGCATCCCATGCTATCTTTTTAATGTGGTCCTCTGTTTCTCTCTCCCACGCACCAAGCACCACGCAGCCACGCTCCGTTTCTTCCAGGGAAACCCTGAGTTCCCATCATCGCCTCGAACTGGAAGACTGGTCGACTCTGACTCTTGAGACAGGACACAGGACGTCTCTGATCCACCCATTCTTTGTTCCAATCGGCCGTTGCGTGGTGTCATTCCCCGTCCAATAGCTGCCCAAGTGAGGCAAAAAAGGCATTCCCTCTCTTTCCTCTTTCCTTTTCGTGTCTGCCAATATTCTGTTTTTGTTGTTTTCATTTTTACAATTCGTTCACGGGAAATTTTGATTTTTTTTGGACGTCTCGTGTCCGAGCCTCAACCGCACTGCTCCCTGTGCTCTACCACCCCTGGTTGTTCCGTCACACACCGCATCTGCCGCCACCGACAATGCTTGCTTTCGGATGTGTATGAAGTTCCTACTCAGTCCCTCAACAAATCGATCATCTGCACCTTATTCCTCTTCTCCTCACAACTATCGGCCCTTCGTGATTGCTGGTCTGTGTTTATTCCCCTCCATCTTGGTCATTCCGTTACCAACTATGATCAATGGAGGGTTGGCATCTTGGAGGGACTGCCATGGAGCGGTCATCAAGTGCCCCCTCCGTACCCGATTATAAGCATTTCGCCTATCCGACACTGGCCGGAAGAGGCAAACGCTATGTCGATAATTATGACTGCCACGTTTCGTCTTATGATGAGACTATGCTACGACAGTCCAAACGAGTACGACTAGCAGGCCATTTCCACCCAGCTGACCGGCCAGCCTTTTTCGTCATAAAAGAGGCCGGCGTTCCATGTGTGGTGTCGGGCCGTGGCCCTTATGACTTTCGCGCAGCGACGAGGAGTCCGGTCGGCGAGCTTGACGGGGACGTCCACTTCCAAAGTTTACCGCCGACACGAGGGCACAACGCCTCCGTGTACACACGAACATCAAGCGGACTTTCGATGGCTTGCGACGAAAACCCCCATGTGCTGGACTCGTCAGAAGCCCGGGAGCACAACGACCCTGTGTGCCGCCGAATATCAAGTGGGCTTTCGAGACCTGTCAACGATGGCACGTCTGAGAAAACAGGCGACGACGCAGACAGTCATGATGCCGATATGGCAGCCGCTTGCATGGTCGAAACTCGTATCTTACAGCGTTCTCGATGGGGTCGTGACACCAAAGTCGAGCGAGTCTTGAGGAGTCTTATCTCACCACGGTCTCCAGGCCAGGAATTCACGCTCGACAACGACGCTCTCGAGAGCATATTCTACGCGGCAAACGAGATCTTCTTTTTCGGCAGTCTCAAGGGGCGTGTCAGTTGGGACTGGTCAGATGCTAGCAACGCCGAGTTCTGCAGCAGCATTGTTGGGACTACGGCGTTACGGCAGGCTGACAATGGATTCGAGACTCTTATCATTCTCTCACATCACTACTTGAGAGATAAAAGATATAACCGACGGCTACTTATTTCTACGTTTCTGCACGAAATGATCCACAGTTACTTGTTTGTCCACTGTGGTGACAGTGCTCGGCGCTGCGGAGGGCACACGGACGGCTTCCGCCGCATTGCACGGCTTATCGATGATTGGGCTGGGCCTGAGATACTATTTCTCAGTAACATGGAGGCAGACCTGGACGCTTTCCGTCAACCACAAATTACGCACGATCACGGCAATGTCCACGGCAGTTGCAGTGTGCAACTACCCAGGCACCATGCCTGGGCTTCTCCAATGGTCAGGTCCAAGAGCGCTTGGCCTGATATACGTTGATTGGGAGCCAGCAGCTTGCAGGATGGAAGCAAGTTTGGTCCCGACATCTTTTCAGCTTCACATTATAGCATTTTAATGGGGGAGCAACTGGGTTTCTTTTGTTTTACTCGACAGCATGGCACCGGCGTTCCTTATCCATGGGTTGTTTTGGCATTTTTGGGAGGTATATCGTTCCATGGGTGTACTAGATCTGGGGCGCATCATCTGTCATCTTGTAGATACTCCTATATGTGTATAAGGCTCTCCACCAAGGCGTCTTCAAGGGTTGGTCGTTCGGTGTTCTGGGATATGGCGGTTTGTTTACTATTCGTTGTAGAAATTCCAGACCAGCCAAAGAGATTGGTCTACTTACATTACGATGGGCATACAGTCACTCATCTACTTTGTGTATTACCAAAATATTACAAGCCTGATCTTTCTTTCAGGCCAATTGCACTATACCATAGGTTCATACAAGTGATGCAAATCAGTGTGAGGGTGTTCTTCAACCCATGACTCGAGCCAGGCGTAATAATAAGCCCAGCCGGCAAGCATGTACGAGGCAGGCTGCCGGCACAAGACCGCCTTTGGCCTCCATAGCCTGCCTTGCTTGCCCTGGGGCGTATGAAGCTCCATGGCTCGCCTTGAAGAATGCTCATTATACATTACTATGTAATAATAAAACTGTATCACTCAGTAGCTGTCTTCTCACGCAGTGGGAACCGCAGGCCCAATTGAAGCGGCAGTCTGCTCCACGGGCTGACCAGAAATATTGGTACAAACCACAATGGGCACGCCCGATACTGATGAGGCAAGGCAATAAATGTGTAAGCCGATGAGGGCCAGACAACATCGTGGACAACACTGAGATTACTCAATTACACCCATCCAACATCAGTTTGTATCACGTTTACTCTAACATATGGCCCCTCTTCAATTTTGGCTCTCCTGCAGCCGGATATGTGTTTTGTTCTGGCCAAAGCTGTGCTGATTTGTTTATGATGTCGTGGTGTAGGATGAGATCTGTGGGGCAAGGGACAATAGGGGAGCAGAGGAACTCCTCTTGGACGAGGGCTTGATAAAAAAAAACGGCATTGAGCTTCACAATCTTGGAGGCCATCTTAAGTCGTGATGAGCTAGCTGCTAATCATATTGTTTTTCTACGTTACTGTGGTAAGAAACAATAGTGGTTATGTCAGGAACTTCATGCGCTTTGATCCCGTCTTCCTTGCCAGAGGCTTCAAACTTTTACCTTGGGTTCTTGCATGAAGATAACAGTGTTGAGATCTAGTCACATAAACACCATAGTACCACATAACAGCGAACATATCTTTGAATTTGAGGTTAAGTCACAGGTGCTTCTATCTTTGTTGTATGTGGTATTTTATTCATACTACTGTCATATTTCAAGATGGTATCACAAAAGATAGGGGATTAAACATGGCCATTACAGAGGAGACGATATGTTCTACAACAGCGAGGGCTCGATATCATATAAATAATTATCTACAGTAAAACCGAGCAGGTGACGCGAATGAGTGCCTATTAGTGAGCTCACTCAGGGTACTTTAAGGCGGGCCACAGTTCTTGATGTATTTTACACCCGCAACCGTGAGGCCAAAGTGAAGACAATGTGTCGATGTGATTATTGGAACAATCTTCTAGGCAGACAATCAGACAGCTAAAAGGACCATACCAACTGGTATTTTCTACATCCATCGCCGATTATTTAACCAAAATCCCTAAATCCCACATCACACACTTCACTTCGCACTGCAGTCACCAATTTTGGTGATCGGCCTGCACTCGACTCCTTCTACAGCATCATCCTCATCCCGGCAGAACTAAATGCATTCTGTCTTTTCTGTTTCTAAGCAGGCAATTGACAACATCATCTGGATTATGTCCTCTTCTCTTGGGTTTTTGCAAGATCGAGGAAAGCCATAGTCACCAACTTTCCCCACATCAGCACATCAGTCGCACCTTCCTTCGTTTTGCACGTCACCGTCGGTACTGCTCCCTTTTCTGCCAGGGCTCTGTTTCTGGCCCAGTACTGGCACATACGTATCTATCTTTCCACCCCCGTCTCGGATTTTTTCTTGCCTCTACTTCAAACACATCAGGCGTTGGCAGCTTTGGGTAAGTCCATCCTTACCCAGCCTTCCTTTCTCTCCTTCCAGCCAGCCAATCCGTTAACTCACACATCGTCGTCTAGGATTGCAAGCGCACGACGGCACTTTCCTGTTATCCTTGCCCTGCTATTTGATCTGATCATTGTTAGGAGAGGCAAGTGCCTACCTGCCTCAAACAACGGCTTTATGCCATGCGACTATCCTGCGACTAACACACACTTGCAGGTGTCCACAGGTTGTCGCCATGCCCGGAAGCGGCAAGGCTCGTGAAGAGGGCGACTTCTTCCCCTCTTTCCTCGGTCAGCCACCCCCGGAGCCTGTCCACGAGCAGACTCCTGATCGACCTAAACGAAGTCTCACTCCCCGTGGCCACATCTTCCGCGATTTCGGCGAAGCCCACCGCAACATCACAGGCAGCAGCAACCGCTTGAAGTCTAGCAATCCCTTTGTGACCCCGCCTCATGATTCTAGCAATGGTATCCCTTTGCAAGATCTCTCGAGTCCAGGTCTGCCCAACAGCAATGGAAGCATGCTCGGTGATAAGCCATCTCATCGACCATCCGACTTTGTTCTGCCCTATCCCCAACGCTCAGACAATGGAAGATCTCTCACAGACCACAACCGGCTCTCCCGGTGTTCTTTGGGTGCTTCTTCATCCGGTTTCGAGGACGTCTCCTCATTAAGCTCGGAGGAGGCTACTTGCGAGCCAACAGTCAACAGCCAGAAAATCGACATCTCCAAGGGTACTGCTAGCAAGCTTCCTGATTACCACGTTGGAACGGGTCTTCGAAGACGATCAAGCCACGGCGACGTCACTAATGACTATACTCTCGCGTTTCCAAAACTTCGAGGCCGTAAGGAGAAAATCAGCCACACAGATCGATCACAATCCATCTCCCCATGCCAGAAGCCATCAGGCCGGAACAATAATCATGAAGGATATTTGGCTGTAAGTACACTCTCCAATCCTCAAAATAATGTGGCCTAACTATCAGTAGGTCAAACCCCAAGCTAAAACACTCCATTCAACGCCAACACAAAGTGTTTCACCGAATAAGTCGGTATTGGGCACACCTGATGCCGATGCCAGAATCCGCACGAGGCCATCGTCCCATGAGGACGTCACAATTACCGAGTCAGATCCCTCCTTCATTGATGAGGATACTTTGCGATACTTGAGACATGGCCACCAAAGTCTTCTGCCCATGCCCTTGCGGGTGCCGTCCGCCGCCAATGATGTGTTTGCCGACCCAATTCAGAAGCGTGGACTGCTTGACGAAGTCGAAGCGGCCTTTGAAAATGGTACCTTTTTCGAGTCTCGTAGCGATCCCTTCAAGTACGACAGCCGAGAGTACAGAGAAGCACTTCAAGCTGCTAGAGAGAGGGAAGTCAGTCAGGCTTTGGAGGTCGGTGCGGATGTGGATTGTGCTCTTCCCTGTCCTGGAAACAGCCCAGCAGACAAGGAAAGCTCGAATTCAAACGATGAAGGCATCAACACTAAGCCCCGTGAACATATAGGCCAATCAGTGGGTAACTTCTATGATTCCACAACGTGGGATGCTCTACGTGGTCTTGGGCCGAAGCCTGAGTGCGATGAAGCCGATATTAAAGTAATAGTCATGGCACTGGAGGCACAGGGGCATGTTCTCAACAACGATGAGGCACAAGATCACCTGTTTGGCCAAGATACCAAGAGGGGTAGCGGCACAGCTGCTGGAATCCCAAAGGAAGCGACAAAGGAGGGTGACTGGGTCACAGAGGCGACCAGTGAAGTCGAATTCGACACTGGTGCTACTGCACCATTCAGTGATGATCGTGGCAGCCGCATCATAAAGGCCACAGGAAGCAGTGTCGCCGACGTCTCTGACCATGAAAGTTACGGGGCACCGCTGAGAAGGTTCAACTCGGGTAACCACATTCTTCATCATCCACCTAACCCTAGGAATACTTCACCGGGGAGATACAATGTACACGATCTCAAAGACACCGAGCAGAGGGTCATGCTCCCAAGGCTGAATTTTCCGCGTCTCAATGGGTTTGCCCAGAACTCGCTGCGTGTCAAGCCGGATATCTCGCTGCGTACCAAGCGGGATGTTCCCTCCAAGTCGGGTCTGCACCCATTCCCCCCAAACATGCGGCCACAGATACCAAACCCCTTCACCCGGAGGCGAAGCGGATATCAGCGTGCTGGGCCCAGTAGTTACTTCAGTTATGCCCGAGATCGGACCAAGTCTTCCAAGTACGACTTCCGCGACTCGGCTTCCAGCTATGGTCAAGTGAGCGCCATGAACCACGCCGCCGGTAATACCTATGACACTCTGTCATCTACTTCGATGGGCTCTATCAACACGTATAAGGTCCTGGAATTGGCCAATACGCAAGCTAGTCCATATGATGAACAAACTGAACCTGATGTAGAGGCTCAGAAATCGGCCTCGGATCATGCTCGCAATATCGAGGATGCGTATTTTGATCCTGGTGAGCGGTATCAACATGCTGCGGCAGTTATCCCTACAGATAATAGGACTACTCCTACAGACCGCAATTTCCCGTTCCCTCTTTTGGATCTTCGGGAGGCTCAGGAATTGCAGAGGAAGCAGAGAGAAAGTGGTGCAGCGGATGAGACTGAAAATAGTACGACGAGATACCATCGTGCTATGAGTGGCACTGCTAGCGGGGATACGGCTACACCTACCCAACTGCAACAACCTCGTCGTGCTTACATTCACCGAAATTCGAGCGCAAGACGATTGCGACGAGCCTCTACACTATCCTCGAACTTTTCACCACCTGCTTGGTTTGTAGACCGAGAGGGTTGTCCCGGTATGTGATTTTGTAATCCAATGACAGAACTTAGCTAACAGTTCCAGATACACCTTCACCCAGAACAGGAGGTCACGACTCTATGATGCCCGTTACAGCCATTGGCTCTTCGAGTTCAAGGGCCCCCAGATTCAATTGGTTCACCATTGAGCAACCGCCGCGCCAGCCACGCCTCCTACCAATCGACAAGAGTGCCCGCAGAACTGGCGGACATGCGGTTGACGAACCAAGCATCACCGATGTTGAGTCTGCCGAGGCCAACAACATGTCTCCTTGGGGTTACCAGCGACGTAAGCAGTTCTTCTACATGACTCTGGCTTTGTCGATTTTCCCTTTCTTTGGGATCATGGCGTTGTACGGCTCTTTCAACACGCTTCTTGCGTCATACACGGATGGCAAGGTCTTCCGTTTTACTAAGAAGCAGAAAAGAGCAATCAAGTTGATGCTTGTGATTGAGGCAATAATCTATGTGGCTATTGTCTTGATTGTCATCCTTGTCCAATTCTCCAAGGCTTAGTGGCCATTATCGCGTTGATGTTGAGCCGGGCAAGGACCGCTCACTCCTTCACACGCAGGTAGACACTACTAGGCCCAAGATACAGCTCGATCTCACCAAATACGGCAACACAGGAGCACAGAATCTATCGATGTGTGGGCAATACCACTTTTCAACTTCACTCCTCCCTTGACTAACTGCCCATACTTCTTCTTCATCTAAAGACTCCATTGCTTGGAATCTCCGGCTCTATCGAATCAGCATTCGATCTTGGAGCCCTGTAATAACACCAAAAATCCAGGTGCGTCTGGAAGCACTTGGGTTACGTTCATTGGTGTTGTTCTGCGCTTGTTCGCCTGACACTACATCCGCCAAATCTTCGAGGGTGGGTCGAAGAATTCACTTTACATTGCGACTGATTTTATTTTGTTCTGGCTCTCAAGGAATGCTATTTTCATTCTGTCCTGTCTTCTCCCAACGAACTTTCGGCTGTTCACACGATGGGAGCTATGCGCAACAAGATGTATTTCGCTGGCAACGCGGTATACAGTTGTGGGTAAAAACCCACTTGGATTTCCGCCC
Source organism: Apiospora koreana (assembly GCA_017163955.1). Taxonomy (NCBI): domain Eukaryota; kingdom Fungi; phylum Ascomycota; class Sordariomycetes; order Amphisphaeriales; family Apiosporaceae; genus Apiospora; species Apiospora koreana. Next base: position 2,191,915 of record JAFHKQ010000007.1, on the reverse strand, counting down.
AGCCGTTCTACACAATGCTTGCCGATGCGACTCTCGATCAACCCCTCCACTGGACCTATTTTGGGATCTCTCATCCTCTTGCACAATCTGGTTTTGCCCTTGGCGTTCTCGGATGGCACTGATAGTCTTGGAAGACAAAAGAGGTAGTTATTGGTTTCCCCCTTTTTGCATGAGGAAGTTATGGTCTGGTCTGGCGAAAGCTTGGTGGAAATGGATCATACATCGCATGGAATGGCGTTAGTATGAAGGCTGGGCAGATCTCGCCCAATGTATATAGATGAGATAGTTGCTGCATAAAGCATGCCCCAAAACTTGGCTTTCGCCTGTGTATGTGATCAAATGTTTAATGACTTTCTCATTGACAGTTAATAGAAATTAAATGGTATTCCAGCAGCAAAGCAGAATATGCAACACCCATCAGCCATCCCCTTGCTTCTTGACCTGACTTTTCCCATGTCGGCGGGGGGTTATCTCCATAACCTGTCCAACCAAAGTAGCACCACTATGGCACACAGATACTACAGGCAGATCCCAAGTTTGGCTATCCTGGCTACGCGAATGAAAAGGAAGAAGACGCAACCTAGCCTCGAAAACATGGAGGCTCGACAACAAAAACTCCTAGCACAGCACGTGCTGTTTTACATGAAATCCCGCCTGTAACGCCTGACGATGCCTGCAAAACCCCATAATAGTCCTTATGTGCTCCCTCCTTCGGATAATCATCCCTTTCATCACGAAGACTCTTGATATCGAACACGTCTACCCTCTCCTCCTGTGAGGGGGGCTGGTTAGACAAAACATCCAGCAAGATATTGTCCAGCTCAAGCATTCTCCATCAGTCAGCAAGCCCCGTCTCGGATCTTCATTACGTCGTCGAGTCTTTGACAAGCGTAGGCGCTATCCGTCTCTTCTTCGGTTGGCTTCCTGCGCCCGCATCATTCTCGCTCTCGCTCGCGTCACGCTTCACACCAGTAACGGCCGCAGTAGCTGCGGTGCTGCTACTTGGTCGGGGTGTTTCCGGGGGCGTTGTCATGGGGACGCCAGTAACCTTTCCGGAACTGGTAGCTGCGATGCTAGGTACGCTCCCGCCAATCAAGGTTGGATTTGTCATGACAGCTGCTGATGCCTGTGTTGTGACAGACGATGTGCTATTCGACCGCGCTGGCGAGGACGGTCTCATGCTAACAAAGGAGGCTGTAGTCGGGGGAGATTGCGCCGCAAACGAACTTGCCGAGTTTCGATGTTGGTGAAAGGGAGATGGTGGCGCAAAAGTCGTAGGTGTTGCCAAAGGCGTGGCTTGATTTGAAGATGCCGCGCCCGTGGTTGCCTGGGATTTGGACGTACCCATCTCACCAGTGTAGATCTGTCCCAATTCCCCAGATTCGAAGGATAATGTAGAGCAATATCCGTCTGACGACGAGATAAGCAATGTCAGACCGTCACTCGACCTACTCAAGGCTGATTAGCAACTTATACGTACAATATTCGCCTTATAATAAATTACTTACCATGCCAAATCAGTGAAAGTTGCAAGATGAAGGTTGCTAACAACACAGATAGGGGTCATTTGCTGTGTATCGTACAGGAGGACCGAGTCTTGTGTAGCCACTGCATACATCATGCGATACTGCAGGGCAAAGGTAGGTTTAGGACCCGGCGTAGACGCGCCAGTTTCCAAATTTTGAGGCTTCGACGGGGTACCGTTCTTTTCTGATTCAGAAGCTGTTGTCGCTGCAGCCGATGTTGGTGGTGGCGGCGGCGGTGGGTCCATCACCGAAGGCGCAGGTGACGGTTTTGAGATTGGTTCAGGCAACGCAGGAATGGGGTCCTCGGCTGACGACGTATCAATGGTGATGTGTTTGGTTGCAGGGGGGCTCTGCTGCCTCAGTGTGTAAATGATTGGCGAGCACTTCACAGCCACGGACGGCTTCTTGTGTCCTGGCAGGTGCGCAATAGGGGGTTTGTTGATTCCACCCCGAGTGTATATATAGACAGTGTTGATCACCTCATAGTTGTTGGTGGAACGAGCACCTTCTGCCGCAACATGTTGTATCTGATACTGGCCAGCCGGCGTGAGTAGAAGACTTCCGTCCGGTGTGAAGGTTAAGCGTCTGAAGAAAGAAGTCAAGGTTTCGTTTGCGTAAAGGCTAGCGTTCTTCATACCCGAGCTGCTCGGCTTTGGGGATGGTTCCATGGGCATAACTGCGGGTAATGGGAGTGACGGAGCTGGCGAGACGGAACGTCTCGAATGAGAAGAGAAAGACGACCGCCTGCTGTGGCTCACCACACTAGGAGGATTCATGGGCAGGGGCACCGAGGTAGGCGTACCAGGAGCCGAGGGGACAGGCGAGCCAATGGAAGCCCCTGGGGTATCGACCGCGGCCGCGAGCTGCTGACGATAATCGGGTGCTGCAGGACTCTCCGATGTGATACGTTTCGGTGGTAGATCCATCTTGGCGTGGCTGGCGATTTTGGTGGTTTTCTCGTCGTGATTATTCAGCGTGTACTGGCCGTCCTTGGTCTTCAGAGAGTAAATGTGCACCGACCTATCCGAGGACTGGGTTGCAATATACTCGTTCAGAGGGTCCCAAGTCACGCCTTGTACGTAATGGCTATGCTCGGCAATCTGTCGTACTAGGGAGCCGGTTCCTGCGTTGTAGATACGGGCTACGTTGTCCATGCTTCCAATTATGAAGTAGGCGGCATCTGGAGACCAGGCCAGGTCGTATATCTCGGCTCCCGTAGAGCGACACATGTGCTTTGCCCGCCATGTTTCCTTGTCTTCACGTTGTTCGCTGCCAAATACAGGCTGTGAACTGTCCGACGGAACCCATAGGATCACGTTACCGTCGTCGCCGGCCGATGCGAGAACTTCGCCTATGCAGAAAAAGTCAAATGTCAGTGTTATGCATTGGAGGGATCAGAAGAGGCCGTCCTTACCCTTTGGGGCCCATCGTACAACATTAACAGCCTGGGTGTGTTTTGCTAGGGTGGACAGGTAGTCGACCTTCCTATCCTCGCCTTCGCAGTCGACTTTCCAGATGCGGACGTTGTTGTCTCCGCCTCCAGTGGCCAGCCTGCCTTTGCCGTGAGGTTCGAAGTGGGCCGAGTAAATGGGGGAGTTTTGGTCGTGCCAGTGGATGATCAATGGCGTGGACTTCATCTTGGCGGTCCGACCGACATATGAGAATCGGATACAGTCGAGACAGGCTGGAGTAGATGATGGACTAGGTAGGTATGGGAATTGTCGGATTGGTCGAGACTCAGGAGGTTGTCGTGGCTGCTCACGCGCCCTTTTGATTATTAAGGTTTGGTTGGCTGTTGCCCCGCGAGCCTCAGGGAAGCGACGGGAGACGATTAAGGCCGGGGAGCAGGTCGATTAGGTTGAATCGAGGCGTTGGTAGCTTGGTAGGTGTAATTCTTGATTGCCTTAACTGGCTCGAATGCTAGGGATGGTAAACCCGTGTCTTGGCTAGGGGGCTCTGAGGTCTCAGCTGGGAGGAAGTCGGGAGACGATGGATGATTGGTTACAAGGCAGTCCAGTAACAGTAAACGAAGAGATGCCCAGTAGATGCAGGTTCCTGGTTGGACATTCAAAGCTCTCGCAAAGCTGGGCTGGGCTGGCGGTGTCTTCTTTCACTATTGGGATAGCAAGCTTGGGAATATTAGAAGGAAGGAAGGAAGGAAAGACAAGGCGTAGGTGGTTCGTGAAATTGAGGATGATGAGATCGAGTGTTTGATGAAACTTGAATCGCCGTCCCGTTTGTGCTGTTGTCGAGGATGACAATCGACAATCAACCAATCAAGCCCGGCTGATCTAACAAGGGAGACGCAAAAAGGTTATACACACATGCACCCAGCTTGCCAGGCACCCAGGCTCAGTCACAGTCCGTCAGTCAGTCCGTTAGTCAGTCAGTCGAACGAGCAAATGGGATTGAAGAAGTGAAATGGATTTGACTCCTTGTCTTCCAATGCGAATGCAATGCGGCACTGTAGCTGTATTAGGTTACCTACATGGACTTTCCATCCTTTTCAGCCAGCCCTGTTCTTGGTGCTTTCTTGGTGCTGTCGCAGTCGCCGCGAAGAGGCTCTCATTGGGCCTTTGAAGCTTCAGTTAATGGATGGATGGATCCATAGCGGGCAGGCGCGTCTGGGACGTGGGACGTGGTAAGGGACGTGTTCTGGCGTGCAGGCCAATCAGGTCCTCGCTTTTACATCCCTGGTGTCCGAGGTCAGCAGAGTGCGTTTCTTTCAATTGATCCATTCCCCCAGCACAGTCTGCACCGCACCGCACCGCACAGCACTGCACAGTCGATGCTTCCCACGTTGGCGATTCAAATTGAAGTTAACTTTACAGCGAAGGAAATAAGGCTCTGTGATTGCAAATGGTGAAAATGATACATCGCACTATCAAACGTTTTGCTATTAGCAAACCTACCTACCTAACGTTTCGTCACTTGCTCTAGGTCTACAAAGTAGATTCCTCTAAGAGTCTAGACTGCCCAGGCACTCAGACCATTCTCCATGGATGTTAGTCGGTCACGCATGTTACAGTCATCTTCTGGGACCTTCACTGACGATTGAATGCCAAGTACTAAGTCACTACTTGCACCTATCCTCCGATCATAGGTAAAGTGCCTACATACTTACTTATACACATCCTTAGAACCAATTTATATAGTATCTGCAGTATATAGGGGCTGCAGGTTAGATACATACCTGGGTAATAAGTGTTCACAGATGGCTGGATTCAACATCAATGCTGGAGTCTTCGGCGGGTCCGGCAAACATTGCGCTTTACCCACCGTTCCAGGCATTAAGAAATGGCGGAGGCTGGGACATGTGCAAACTAACAACTCCCCCGAGCAGCATTGTATTGTCCAGGGCGCCACCACGGCTTACATACGCAGCTCCGCCCTGTCTGAGCTGGCTGGAACTTCCCGTACGAGTGTGTACGAGGAGTTGTTTACGTTTACGAGGAGGAGGTAGGTGGTCAATACAGTTCCATTCAGCCAAGCGGACGGATTCCCGGAGCCGGAGGCATCGGGCCACCCATAGACACTTTCATCCACTTGTCGGAGACTCTGAGTGTTTCGGGGCTGCTTGTTTCTCTGGCCTGGCACGGACATGCTAATCCGAAGCTCGGTCACTCGGTCCATATTGCCTCGCCAACTCATCAGTGCAAATGTTAACATATGGCGCTCGTTATGCCTGCTCTGTTGTGTGTGTGGTACTGCCTCCTGTCTCAACCATTGCATGAGTGCGTGCCTGCCGAGCATTCTCTCGCAGTCGTCGTCTTATTAATGTTGCTGCAGGCAGGGCTCATTATGCTTGTTTTTGTTTTGCGGCGCTCTTCTCCCGGAGAAGACCGGCCGTTGGCGAGGAAGTTCCTGCAGCGAGGACTGAGGCGGTGTGATACTCGCAGGTTTGAGGCGCTCCAAGCAAATGCATGTGTCGATGGTCCCATGGCCCTGAGTCACCATTGGCCCCGAATGTGCAACAAAAGCAGCAATTCTCTTTCTATACCAACCCTAGAAATTCTCGCCCGTTTACCGGTAAAGGTACCGACCGCGTTTGCCCACGGCTTGAGGCTCGCACCCAAACCCGAACTCTAGTGGCTTCTAATAAGGGTGCGAGGGCACCATTCGCTATATTTATGCGGTATAACTTAGAAGAGCATAAGAAATCGGAGTCTAGCGAGAAATGATCTGATCATATCTGTCTTGCCTGCACACATTCAAGCCGTACGCATTTGAGATATTGCATCTGATGATCAAAACCAAAGCCGTCGGTGTTGGGGGCCACTGCAGCCATGAGAGAAGTCTCTGTTATCCCCCCAATTACAGCATGCTAGACAGTCAGATAATATATCATTCGTACATTAGCGTCAGCACCATCCAGTATCATCTGATCAAATACACGCATACAATCGTCATCAACGCATTCTCTTCTTGAGGTCCAATTAAGCCTTTGGTCCCGATCGCGGTTGAAAACAGACCATTAACTATCACAGGCTTCGGAGTATAGCATTTTGTCATGTGCCTGGCCTACCCCCTATGCTCCAAACCACATCTAAGCAATTGCCATGCTTGGATGGAAGACAGGCTGGGGTTGGACTTGTGCAATTTATAATATCCATTCGTGCTCTGTAGCGACAATTTATTGCCGTTGCGGTCAAATGGTCAACTTGCCACTCCTTTCTCGGAAGTCTTGTTCTATCACCTGCTGTTACATCCAGCCTGTCATGTCCTGCCTATCACTGAGCATAACCGAGATGCATGTAAGATGCAGTGGAACCCAGCACAGACAGAAGACAGACAGACATGTGCAGGCCTGCATGTCTCTCAGTCTCGCCAACGACGATATCGTTTATCATATAACGGGCTCAACAGAAAGGCAATCTAACATGGCATTCGTTGACAGCCATTATAGTGAAACGCATGCATAGCGGCGAGCACCGTTGATGTGCCGGCCAATTGGAGGTGGATCGGAGGTGGATGTTGACGCTGAACATTGAATGCAGGCAAGTAGGTACTGTACTTTCGGCATCCTTCCTGATGCCCCTCTTCAAGACGGGTTGGCTGCAAATTACTGCAGCGCAATACGACTTCTCGAATCTTGCCCCTAGAAACCAAGCCAGATGTGATCAGCAGTCTTCACCTTCTAATCTTGGATAGGTAGCATGTCGGGTATGTTTCCGCGCCAGACCTAGTCTGCTCGCCGAACTGCGCACTACTGTAGGTGGGTACTTGCGGCAAGGGATTGTGGACCATGTCGACTGGGCGAGTAGCTTCGGCATCCGAGGGCGACATGCTAGCCGCCTTGCCGCCTGTCGCCCTTGACAGTTGGTTGAAGCACAATCCTTTTACGCCCAGCGCGCGCAGGGGTGGTGACGGAGTGGGAACGATGAAGAAGAAGAAGAAGGAGAACAGAACCACGAACGCAGTTTGTCAGCACTAGGATCCCCCAACCCCATTTTGTTTCCTCTCATGACCTTAACCCACCCAAAACAAGTATCTGCAAGTAGTAGCCTTGCTGTAAGCCTCTTCGGTGCCCGGGGGCTCCAACCTATCATATCCGGGAGACGCAGTTGGCACCCGCCCCGAGTCGGAGCTGGGCAGGGCGTAAGTGGGCATATTATGGCTTGTCTAGCCCACGGGTCTATCGGGCAAGTACACATGCGTTTTCGTCATGGCACCATTGGCCATTGGCGGATCGAATCCTTTCTGGTGGCACTTCGCATGACTGGGGTGCATTGGGTGCAGTGCACTACTGTATGATAGATGCTGGGAGAATGAGAGAGGGGCAATTGGCAGTTGGGGGGTGGGCACCCTTCCATCAACATTTATTGCATCGGATGGAGTCACGAAAAGGTCCCCTACATACTACATACTACCTACATACTAGGTAGCTAGCCCGAATTCCGCTTCGCCGTAATGAGTCAACCGGGCAGATAGTAGTCGAAAGAACCCCGGTCTCACGCTCACCACTTCCCAAGCCACGCAGGCAAGCAGGCAAATTACCTCAGAATGATTCCCAGTAAGAGTGATATATTTTGTCTGTATCAATGCGTTTATGTAAAGTCGATTCGTAACGTTGCCCAACTACTACTACGCATAACACGCAAGTGGAGAGAAAGAGAGCCCTGTCCTAGAATTGAATCGTTAGGTTTGGATTCATCATCATCATCCTCTCACATCTGGAATTCCCTAACGGTAAAGGTCCGAAGACTTGGATGTACTTGTAACTGACTTATCAATCACAAGCGGGCCTATAACCGGGGTCCATTCCAACCTCTTAATTGCCTGCTTGCCTTTTTCGTTGTGGTAGAATACATTTTCTTATATTTTCTATTTCTTACTCTTTGGAACTTTTCCATCCCAAAGGAGTAAAAGAAAAGTACCCAAACGCAATAGGGATTCGCAGAACCGAATTCATATATCGGCGGATTCATAATTGGCACGCTCGGCGCTCGGCGCTGGAACGGCACTCACGGACGACATTGGCCTCCTCGAATAAAAACTCCAAAAAATGACGGCCAACATTGGCTTCTTGGGAACCTCTGCAGCCAGCGTGGGGCTGGTCGCACTCTTCACCGTCCCCGCCGTGACCAGATTGGCCCAGCAGCTTCGGAGCCGAGATGCAAAGCCGTCAGGCATCTACGAAGACGCAGACGGCAAGAGCACGCCGGAAGCCGTTAAGGCTTTCAGCGCAAAAGTTCCTAAAGCCTACATTCTCTTTTTGTCCCTGGCGGGCTTAGGTGTCTCGATCGCTGTAGCTGTACTCTCCACCCTCGACCAAGAAAAGGGTCTTTTCTTCGAGAATTGGCTCGCTGTCGCAGCTTGGGTAAGTCCACGTGGATAGATGTATGATGATTGCGCGAAGGATCCTTGCTAAACCGTATTGCAGGCACTTCTCTTCCTACAATCAATATGCATTGCAGCAAGCCACAGCTCTGTCACGGCCTATGATCTAGGTCTGTATTCGGCATTTTCGTGCATCGTTCTAGCTGCCGCTCTAGCGTACCAGGATAACCGAGTCGCACAAGATCTTTTCAGGCACGACACAAGTGTTTTTGTCTTAAGGGTCATCGAGATCGCCACTATTGTCACCCTGGCTTTTGCCAGCTTATCCGTGCCAAGGCGTCCTGATGTCTTCCACGATGACCATCTTGTCGACAGATACTACACCAATTCTGCCTGGGCTCGCTTCAACTGGAGCTGGCCGGCGAACGTTCTCCAACATGCAGCAAAGAAGAAGTCTCTCGATCTGAGCGATCTCCCCAGGCCGGATCACTTTACAAGAGCCAAGGAAACCACAGCCGACTGGGAGAGCCGCGGTTTCACTGGCCCGTTGTGGGTAAACATTATCCTCGCCCACAAAGGCTTGTTCGCTCTGCAGTGGTTTGCGACTCTTGTCACCTCATTCCTGAACTTCGCCCCTCAATGGTGCGTCCTAAAGCTGCTCCGGATTCTCGAGGAACGGAAAACCCGCGAGCCCCTTGGTTATAACGCCTGGATCTGGGTTGTTTGGATCGCCGTGGCCATCATTGCTCAGTCATGGGTCGAGTCTCAAGTCTTCTGGATGTCCTGGGCTGAATTGTGCGTTCCCATCCGAGCGCAGCTCTCATCTCTGATTTTCAAGAAATCAATGAGACGGAAGGACACGAAGGGCGCAGGAAAGAAGAAGACGCAGGACGCCAGCGCTACTGAACCTGCCATTGCCGCAGCATCGGGAGAGTCGACCGCCATTGATAAGCCTGACACCGAGGAGACTGAAGAGGAGCAACTTAAGAAGAGCAAGCAGAGCACCGTCAACCTGATAGGAGTCGATGCGAAGCGTGTGTCGGATTTTGCCTCCTTCAACTTCTACTTCCCCGGCAGTTTCTTCAAGCTGATTGTGTCTATGTTCTTTCTGCTGGATCTGTTGGGTTGGCAGGCTCTGATAGCTGGGTTCTCGACCATGATTGCCATCACGCCTGTCAACACTTATTTCAGCAAGCGATACTCAGCTGCACAAGATAAGTTGATGAAGGTTCGTGATGAGAAGATGGAAGTCGTCTCAGAGGCCCTTCAGGGTATTCGCCAGATCAAATTTGCTGCTCTTGAGCCGCAGTGGGAAAATAAGATCGGGGAAGTCCGTGAGAGAGAACTTGCCAGTGTCTGGAACGCGTTTATCAACGATATGATGCTAATTGGGTGCTGGCTTACCAGCCCCATCATGCTTGCAGCTGTAGCTCTTTCAGTCTATGCCGCCATTCACGGCAGTCTCATCCCCAGTGTGGCATTCGTCTCGCTTGGTGTCTTCCGCGCACTGGAAGTTACTCTTTCCGTCATCCCTGAGCTCATTACAGATCTTCTCGATGCCTGGACCTCCGTCAAGCGTATCGATGCCTACCTTCAGGGTGCGGAGATCGTTAAATCGACCAAGGAATCCGAAGAGATTATCTTCGACAACGCAACGATTGCTTGGCCTGCCGACGATAAAGACAACGACGACCCCGATAGGTTTATCCTGCGCAACGTCACTGCCACATTCCCGAAGGGTGAACTGTCCGTTATTTCTGGTAAAACGGGCAGTGGAAAGAGCCTTATGCTATCCGCTATCCTTGGTGAGATCGACGTTTTATCTGGTTCTATTAGTCGGCCCAGGGCTCCTCTGCTCAGCGAGAGACACGATGCCAATGCGAATCAAGGTAACTGGATTTTGCCAGGCGCCATTGCTACGGTGGCCCAAATCCCCTGGATCGAAAACGCTACTATCAAAGAGAATGTCTTATTCGGATTACCCGAAGACGAGCATCGCTACCGTACGACACTCGAAGTTTGTGCTTTGAAGAAAGATATTGAAATGTTCAGCGACGGAGAAGAAACCGAAATTGGCGCAAACGGTATTAATCTCAGTGGCGGGCAGAAGTGGCGTATCACCTTGGCACGTGCAATCTATTCACGAGCGGAGATCCTTGTCCTGGATGACATCTTCAGTGCTGTCGATGCGCATGTTGGACGTCACATATTCGAGAAATGCCTCAATGGTGAGCTTGGCGTTGGCCGAACCAGAATCCTGGTTACACATCACGTCGCGCTCTGTGAGCCCAAGACCAAGTACCTCGTGGAACTCGGCGAAGGCAGTGTCCTTCATGCCGGCTTGAAATCGGAGCTTGAGGAAGATGGTACCCTGCAACAAATCAAGAGCCATGAGCAGACGGAAGCCGAGATCCAAGCCGATGCTGATGCAACCATGGTCAACTCCGAGGAAACGTCCCAAGCTGATGGAGAGCAAGGAGAGCCCCTTGCGAAGGTGCCATCTAAGAAGCCAGCCCGGAAGTTTGTCGAGGAAGAAGGTCGTGAGAAGGGCGCCATCAAGAAGCACGTCTATGCCACCTACTTGAAAGACAGCGGCGGTTGGTTCTTTTGGACCAATGTCATTTTCTTCTTCATGCTTGTTCAGGCCTTGAACGTCGGGCGATCCTGGTGGTTGAAGGTTTGGACCAGTATCTATGAGGATGAGAAGACGCAAATGCACGTTGCAAAGGAGGCATCCGCATACTCAATCAACCTTCAGCAAACCAGCTTCCACAGACTCATGCAGCCGGTTATCGAGCCTCACGGTGGCATAGCATTCTACCTAGGCATCTATGTACTGCTAGCCGCTGCGAGTGCGTTCCTTGGCACCCTACGATACTACTACATCTTCTGCGGGTCTATCCGGGCGTCACGAAAGCTCTTCGCTCGACTGAACTTCGTCATACTTCGATCGCCCCTTCGATGGCTCGATACCGTCCCCGTTGGAAGAGTGCTGAATCGATTCACTGCTGATTTCCATTCCGTGGATACCCATCTCGCCTACTCACTGGCTTTCGGATTTGCAGCGTTCCTTAATCTGCTTGGAGTTATTGTCGCCGGTCTGTTCGTTTCGCCAATCATCCTCGGGCTTGCAGCACTTCTTCTGTTCGTAAGTGCATTCTACGCTGTCCAATACCTTCACGGTGCTAGACCGGTCAAGCGCCTCGAGAGTACGACCAAGTCGCCCGTCTTTGAGCAGTTTGGCTCGGCGCTCAGTGGTGTGGCCACCATCCGTGGCTTCGACAAAGCCCCTGTCTACGTGGAGCGCATGTACAAGAAGCTGGACGACTGGACTGTGGCTACCTGGCATCTTTGGCTGTTCAACAGATGGATGGGTTGGCGCATGTCTGTCGTAGGGTCGTTCTTCGCCAGTTTCGTGGCGATTCTTATCCTCCTTACTCCGGATATGGATGCTGCTCTCGCGGGTTTCGCCCTGGCCTTCGCGTTGGACTTCTCATCCATGGTCATGTGGACTATCCGTCATTACGCCAATATCGAGCTCGAGATGAACGCCGCCGAGCGTGTCATCGAATACACGGAACTCCCGACCGAGGACCTTGGGGGCGACGATGCGCCTGCTGCCTGGCCAACTGAGGGATGCGTCGAAGTCAACGATCTTGTCGTCAGCTATGCGGATGATCTCCCTCCTGTTCTGAAGGGCCTGAACTTCAGCGTCAACCGTAACGAGAGAGTTGGCGTCGTCGGTCGCACCGGTGCCGGCAAGTCCTCGTTGACCCTGGCTCTCTTCCGTTTCATCGAGGCACGGTCTGGCAGCATCTTCATCGACGGCATCGACATCTCCAAGATCAAGCTCCACGATCTCCGATCACGCCTCGCCATCATCCCTCAGGACCCCGTGCTTTTCTCCGGCACCGTCCGCTCGAACCTGGACCCCTTCGACGACCACACGGACGCCGAGCTCATGGACTCGCTCCACCGCGTCCACCTGCTTTCCGAGGGCGAAACGTTGCCCGGCACTCCCGTCCCGGTCTCGGAGTCCGGATCCACCAACGGCCAGAGGGCCAACACCAACATTTTCCGCGACCTCCGCTCCACCATTTCGGAGGGCGGCCTCAACCTGTCTCAGGGCCAGCGCCAGCTGCTGTGCCTCGCCCGCGCCATCGTGTCGCGGCCCAAGGTCATGGTCCTCGACGAGGCCACGAGCGCCGTCGACATGACGACCGATGCCCTGATCCAGCGCTCCATTCGCGAGGAGTTTGGCGACAGCACCCTCCTCGTCATCGCGCATCGTCTGAGCACCATTGCCGACTTCGACCGCATCTTGGTCCTCAGCGACGGCAAGGTGGCTGAGTTCGGCACCCCGAAGGAGCTGTGGGAGACCGACGAGGGTAAGGGCATCTTCCGCGGCATGTGCGAGGAGAGTGGTGAGAAGGATCATCTCCGGGCGATATGCCTGGGAGAAAACAAGCAATAAGGAGAAGAAGAAGAAGATAAAAGATATGGGCTGCGCATACGAAGACCCATGGTGTGAGGTTCATGAAGAGATTCAGGTACATTTATAATAGACATTCGGATAGGCGTTTTTGTGAATATTAAAAGGACTTGGATATAATGATAGTCGTATCTTTTTTACTTTCTTGAACATTATCAAAACAAAAACTTATCTCACCTGCCCCTGAACGTGAACCGACCGTGCTTTGACATGTGCAGATGTTTATATACTCCTAGGCACCCAGATGATACTACGTACGGTCTACGAGGAGCAATAAAGACGTGCCATGATTCTTAGGTAGGCAGATAAGATTGGTTATTAAGACCAATAAGGTATATGGTAACGATCGTAAGTAACATCTAATCAACCCAACAGATACGCCCTCTTATAATCAATCCATCGCTCGACACCCTGAGCAGCTCAAGGCCTTATGGCTTATTCTACTGTCTCCCAACACTATTGCAAACTTCTTTGAATCGATACTCATCTTCTTTCCAACTCAGAAAAGGTGCGCTCACCGATTAGCACTTTGCCTCCTACATCTGCATACCGGGGAGCTCCGTCAACCCTAGATTGAAAGCGCCAAGTCAGTTTCATTTGCACCACGACCGCTACAGGGAATAAATGGGGGCGAGTAGGCTATCATAGAATGGATGATAAGAGCAAGTATGAGAAGGGGGGATGCTCACATTGGTCGTCACCGACGCTCTCCTTGAAGGACTGGGCCTTGAGGCAGGCGTTGGCCTGGGCCTCGGTCTGGCGCTTGAGGGGCGCGCAGCGGTCGTTGGCGCAGTGGCCGTCCATGGCCTTCTGGAGGGCGTTGTCCTTCCAGCCGAAGAGGTAGTCGCCGTGGATGCCGTAGCCCGTGTTGTCGCCGAAGCTCCAGTAGAAGGGCTGGGAGCCGTCGGCGGGCCACTCGGCCTTGTTGTTGAACTGGCGCGTGTCGAAGATGATCTCGTACATGACCTGGGGGATCTTGACTGGGTGCGTCGACGGGCACGCGCTGCCCATTTCGAAGGAGCCCTGCGGGTACGCAATGTGCGACTTATGGTCGGGTGAGTCCGTGTTCTTGCCGTCCCAGCACGACGGGAACGTCACCGTCACCCGCCAGCCGCCGCCACAGGCCTGCTTCGGGAAGCCGGCGATGTCAGAGCCCGTGCAGGGCGCACCGCCGAAGGGGCTCTGCTGCATGTTGGCTTCGCAGCGGAAGCAGAGGCCCTTCGGGACCTTGTTGGCTTGGCGATTGGTGCTGTCACCCACCAACATGCGGAAACCCTAAGAAAAGGATCGGGTATTAGTTTTGGTTTAACCAGTCTCAAGAAGTGTGTGTGTACTGGAACTATAAAGAGCCCCTGGACTCATATCGATGGAGGATCGGGTATCATCATCATCACAAATATTCAAGTCAACCCATTCTTCAGGGGATAGGGGTAAGTGAAGACTTTATCTACCTTTGGGAAGGCTGTGACCTTGGCACTCTGCTGGTACCCTCGGATGTAGTAGATGGTCATGCCTGCCTTGGTGCCAAGCCCGAGGTTGGTGGCCTGGGGCACGCGCTTGTAGGTGCCGTTGCGGGCCTTGAAGTAGACGCTCGCGGTCCAGTAGTTGGAGAAGTCCTCCGAGTACGTGCACGAGGTGCAGGTCGAGTCGGTTGGAGGATCAACACTAGCCGGCTGCATGCTGGCGTTGAAGGAGTTGCCGCCGATGATCTGGTGCATGTGAGCCGACGGCTTGTTGCCCGGCTCGACCAGGGGGTCGACACGGTCGATGGTGAGCTGGGAGCAGCCGAAACGCATCAGCTCCTGGGCTGTCACCAGCGACGCCGTGGCGGCCGCGGTTACCAGAGCTTTGACAAGCATGATCACGACTCTGTTATAAGATTTTTCGTACGAGCTGTGACGAGGGGTAATTCGGGATGGATTTCGGACTGTAGTCAGTTGCGCAGGAGAACCAAGAGGTCATACGATCCCGGGAAACTGGGTGTGGTGTGATGCTCTTTATCTACCTTCCCTCGCCGACCTTTCCCGTATGCTCTCTCTCGAACTGCCCATCACTTCTACCGAGCCTGGTACCGCCGTGTGATGGGCAGTTCCGGGTAAAAGCCAAGAACGGGCGTCATGCTGTGGTGACGGCAATTGCCAAGAAGCGAAATAGGCATTTGCCGGTATTGCGATTAATATAGAGCAAAACCTCCGCATGGGCTGTGGTAACTTGACAGACTCGGTAAAGACCCCTGATTGGACCAGCACCCTCGTTCCCTATATAACAACACTTACAGGTCCAGCCAATGTGAAGGAGAGAATATACCAGCTTTTCCACAACAGACAGGAGCCTGCTCAACCCCCACAGACTAACTGTGTTGGGAGCTGTCTCTCGGCATCTTGCTTGCGTGTTTAATCATGTTGAGTCCCCAAACACTTTGGGCTTTGGTTGCCCTTTCTTGACAACCGTAGATGTAGTGACTGGCCAACCCAGCCGATCATCCGGTCGTAATCGGACCTTTTCTACCATTAGCATTTTTTGATCGGTGCATGTCTCTCGGTCATTAATAGTACTGGTGCTATATCGACTCGAGGAAATCAGAAACATAAATGCAGTGCTTGGGTTTGCAAGCAGACAACTCCGGGTAATAACACACGTGGGCCACATCTGCCGTGGAACGCTGCAGTGCCGTGTCACTCTGGCATGTCAACATCTTTATCAGTGAATGCAAACTCGTATGGAATATTCATCATTGCTGGACCGAGTTCAGATCGCCGAGAATCGTGACTCAGCAAAGAGAGGTAGCCACCGTGCTTTGGCAATTAATGTTGAATGGGCCTTTGTACCGTATGATTCTTTCGCAGCAAGAGAGGAATGAATGTAAAGACCAGCGCTTTCCCTTTCTTACCATAGCCCAAGAGTTCACGTGCGTGCTATACGAGTTTGAATAGGAATGCGGGCACCTGTAAAGAATCTATGACGTTATCTACTGGGTTCGGGGAGTTTTATTGAAGAACGAGTCCGAGTTCAATTGGCCCTCAAGGGCCTCTCCATCTTGGCGCAAGCCTGGATCCAGATTGCCAAGCCTATATATTTCCTCGTCAAGATCGCTATCGATCGGGCTTTTCCTCTAGTTTTGCTATTATGGTTTTCATGACCATCACATTATTTGCTGCCTAAAATTGCTCAAGTCAGAAATGCATTTCGCTCGTTTCGTTTCTATAAGTACATACTTGTAGTAGTTGCAACTTCCGGGTTCCGTGTTTCAGATCGTCGGCATTGATAGCTTCGCGAAGGGCAACATTTGTTTTGTCGAACGTTGTCAGAACAAGACTACAATTTAGTATACCTCGCTGCCTGCACACAACGCTCCAATATGGCTGGTCCCGTATATGTACTAGATAATTATTATCTTGTCATCACCTTGCTCATCACTATCGCATATCAGTTGTTCTTCTTCTCGATCGCCTTCAGTTTCAAGTTCGATAAGCTAACCGGTACGTGTTCCGCACCGCTGTATATATCAATGTGCCTTCTACCTCTACTAATCAAGTGAACTTCAGACTTCGCGGGCGGCACCAACTTCGCCGTTCTAGCCATCATCACCCTCGCCTTCAGCGGCCACCACCATGCGCGCCAAGTCGTCGTGTCGCTGTTCCTGATCGCGTGGGCGTTGCGGCTGTCCGGCTTCCTGCTGTTCCGCATCCTGAAGACGGGCAAGGACGACCGCTTCGATGACAAGCGCGACAAGTTCTTTCCCTTCCTGGGCTTCTGGGTCTTCCAGATGATCTGGGTCTGGACCGTATCGATGCCCGTCACCGTCCTCAACTCGCCCAATGTCCAGCAGTACGAGCAGCCACCCTTCGGCACTGGTCGCGATATTGCGGGCGTCATTCTCTACGTGATCGGTCTCGTCATGGAGACGGTGAGCGACGCGCAGAAGTTCGCTTTCCGCCAGGCAAACGACAAGAGCGCCATCTGCGATAAAGGCTTCTTTTACTTCAGTCGGCATCCCAACTACTTCGGGGAGATCATCGTCCAGTTCTGTGAGTTCCAATTCTGCCGCAAATGATGCGACAATGTGTCAAAACCGAGGTAGTGCTAACATACTCAAGCGATATATATGATTGCTGTATCACCTGCTGCCGACGGCTACGTCGGAGGTCAAGCTTTCAAGGCATTATACGCCACCATCGTGGGGCCCTTCTTACTGACCGTCCTGCTGATGTTCGTCTCGGGCCTTCCGCTCTCCGAGCGACCAGGCGCGAAGAAGCGATACGAGGGTGGCTTGAACTGGGAGGGCTACCAACGTTACCTTCGGCGAACGAGTATCCTCATCCCCTTTCCACCGCAAATTTACGAGCATCTGCCCACCATTGTGAAGCGCACGCTGCTCTTGGAGTTTCCGATGTACGTCTTCGACCCTGCGAAACACTCGGAAGGCGCGCAGGGAGTCCGGTCCGCGGAGGAAGGCCAGCATGACCAGCACGGCAGCGCCGATCACGGCCGGCAGAGCGGCGAGCCGCTCACGGAAACATGATCTTGATCTTCATTTAAAGAGTATCTTTACGACAAACTGTTCATTCTTGTGCTAAAATACCCATCTCTGTTTTACTATATAGATTTTAGAATACAACTAAGCAAGCGATATACAAGAGATGACTATCGCTTTTTTCAAATCAAAACCAGGTGACCATTTATTTGTTTAGAAACCGCCCATTTCACAAGGACCTCGGGTGGCACGCAGCTGCTTCAACCCTTCCACCTGTTTAGCATTCGGTAGAACGCCCGGGGTGCCTCCACTTCCCGTGAGAAGGCCCGGGCCTTCGAGAGGTTGATCCAGGCTATCCTGGGACCCAGAGTATTCCGAAGGAGGCGCTTCCTGTTCATGGGACTCGCAGCCCTCGGGTATGGGGACCATGGCCGACTTGGTGTAGATATGGATGGCCTTGTTCCAATCTAGACCTTTGGTGATGCACCCGCCCTTGACGGATACCACATTCTTGCCCTTGGGGAGTCCCGGTCGTGTTAGTAAGGAGCCCCTATTCGTTCATGGTTGACAGGGCAAGGCGGTACTCACGGGGGTCGTGTGTACCAGACGGGTCCCACAGGTGCGGCAGAAATAGCTATGATTCGGTTAAGTGTGTTAAGCAAGAGGTCTGTCTAGCATCCCCTTTCCCAAACCAGATCAGGATCGGGTTCATTTCACCTTCCTGGGCCTTTTGCTGAGGGCAAGCAAATACCCACGGTCAGGCTGACTCACCAGTACATCGTATGTCCGGAAGGTGTGGGTCGTCTGGTGACAACAGACCTGTCAGCAAGCACTGGTCTGAACGGGTTGTACGGGTTGTCAATCTGTGACACAACTCACGCATAACATGACAGGCCCTCCACATTAGGCAGCTGGAACTTGGGAAATATAGCACTCGTCCCAAAGGCTGAGGAGGTCTGTAAGCGACATTCGAAGCAATGGCAGATGTATAAGGCGAGCGGCTGTTCAAGCGGGGTCGTGAACTGGATGGCACCGCACTGGCATCGGCAATCCATATCTACTTGTTGGTTGTTGATCAGGCTGCTTGATATAAGAGGTAGGTATGTAAAAGAGGGATTACTCTCAAGTTTCTGCTACTGTTGGAAATGTTATTATTACCCATGGGCTATAGCTAGGCAGTCATTAGTAATAACAGTCGAAAAGATAGATCAATCGATTTGATAGGTGGCACGGCAGCACACTGTGCACTACATGTGTAGCGTACTGAGGTACTCATTACAGTGAGAGAGCCCCGCTATCGCTAACAGCCGCATAGGTACGCCCGATTTGAGTCATCCGGCAATTAATAGCGAAGCCACACCCATGTCTGACATTGCAATCAAACCTATCATATCGCAAGTGCTGCCTACAGCTACAGAGCTGGCCACACATAGGGCGACAATCGGCCTCATTCAATCGGTCAACTAATGGATATCAACTAAAATAGTGAACAGTATCAGTTGAACAGTTATGTAAGCACATAAGGTAACTACGATGTATGTACGTAGCTAAGCATGCCGCCTATCTCTATCAGTCTTAACCGCCACCGGATTCGGTGTCCTGTCTGATTCGTCGATCGCACATCGCCGCTCAATTCGCCGGGCCACGTCGACAATCGGCTCGTCCACCCACCGGCAGAATATATCCGAGAGCGCCATGACGAGCGGCACGAAGAAGACGAGGCCCAACAGCCAGCACAGCGTGCGCTGGCCCACCGTCTCGACCCCCGTGAGGCCCTTGAGTCCGAAGCCGGCAACGGTCGTCGCCACCGACTTATTGTTGTAGCTCGGATTTTGAGCCGAGTGCCCCAGGTGCCCCGGGTTTTGACCCGGACCCGGACCCTTGCCGTTGCCGTTGCCCAGGCTCTGAGTCTTGACGTAAGGCGGCTGCCCCGTGATCTTGGTCTGGAGCAGCTCGAGCACCGGACCGTGAACGATGTACACGGAGTAGCTGACGCGACCGCAGTACTGCGCAAACCGGCTCTCGAGCGCTTGGCGCGTCAGGCTTAGGCGGCCGCACGACCACACCACGCCCACCGCGCACAGGGCAAACCAGAACTTCTGAGGGGTGGTCGGGTCGTTATGGGGGAAGGCCGAGGGCGTCCAGGCGTCCAGGACGCTGATACCCGTCGCATAGTCGGGCTGATTGTTCGGCCACCCGCTAACGTAGAATGCAGTCAGCAAAATGAGCCAGTGCAGCGCCTTCTCGGAAATGGACATCCGGTCTTCGTCGTTGCCGTCGGCCGGGTCATATTGCTCGAATAGTTTAAGTTGTTGCTGTTGTTGTTCAAGGCGTTGCTCCGCCGCCTTGAGGTGGAACTCGGCCAGGAGCATGCCGGCGATGAACTCGAAGGCGGCCCACCGCCCGCAGCTGAGGCAGTAGTTCATGAGGAAGAGGGTGACGAAGAGGCGCACGTGGTAGCGCACGCGCGATAGCGTCAGTAGGACGACGAACAGCAGCATCGAGTGGCACATCTCGATTGGGATGGTCCAGAGGTGCAGGTCGTAGAGGGGGCGCAGCTCCGTGTCCCAGCTCCAGGGCCACAAGACTTGGTAGAACATCGAGGTGGCCCAGTGTTGCAGCTGATCCCGGAAGGTCGGCTGCGGCTTATAGACCAGCCCGAGGCAGACGAGGACGAAGACTATACAGGTCGACACCAGTGGTGGGCCGTATAAGCGGATGGGTCGTCGGAAGGCCGACGACGACAGGGCGGCGTGGAAGCCCTTGAAGTTCCGCGCACGAATCTCTTTCAGCGGTTTGTACGAGAGAGCGAACCCCGAGATGACGAAAAAGATGTGCACCATCGGCCGACCCGAGAAGACCAGGCGCAAAAAGGGCAGCTGGAAAGGAGAAGAGGCCACGCCATCATTCTCATATGGTAGGCCGTACGTCGGTAACATATATCTATGGTTCTCCTCGGTGTAATGGCAGAAGAATACGAGGACGGAGGCTATGCCTCGCAAGCCATCCAGGTACGATGTCGGGTGTAAGCGCCGCGACTTTGAGCTGGCCGGCTGGGGTTGAGACGTCATCGGCAAGTCCGGGTTGAGCTTCTGCGTCACGTAGCTCGAGAAAAAGGAGTACATTGATAGCGAAGATGAGCGAGCCCGCGTCATTATAGCTCACTTTTGTGTGGTGTACCGCGCAGGAATCTTCACAACAACTCGAGTATTATCCTATGGTAGCAGAACGAAGCGATATACCCATACTGGATCAGGGAAGAAGGGACCCTCGCTCCAACTGAACAATACTCCCAAAAGATGACGGTAGTATCGCAATGAATTGGCGCCTGGGAAGGAATGCGTATGGTCTAAGTATTCAGTTGATACAGTGTCCCGCACTTGGCGTCTCAAGACTCGTCCGATACGCCGAACTTCAACAAACCGGGCCGGAGACGGGGAGATATCGAGTGGCACGTTAGTAAGATGGCGAAGTCAAAGCCGGCGGGATGCAACAGAGAAGCTTTCGAAGAAAAAGACTAGTAGGGGATGACAGGCTCAGGCTCGAGACCCGAACGCCAACTCTGGAGGCGTTTAGGCAATGAATGGGAGGGTTTTGGGGAGTGGGATGAGATGATATCGATAGAAAGTGAAACGCTTGGGAGCTCTGTGTTTCTAAGTGCGGTAGACAGACAGACGGGCAGGGCCATGGAGGCCTGTCCTGTGTCCTGTGCCCTGCCCCTGCTGCTCATCGTCATGCCGTGCTCCTGATCCCATTGGAAACAGATATAACGGGGCTCGGGGACTGCGCCGATCTAACCTGCGACGCTATACCAATTTGATGCCAATCCTCCACATCCCATCAAGGGGAATGGTGAACTACCTAGTAGAAAGAAAAGTACCGTCGTTCTTGCTGGGTCACGTCGAGTCAGGCCACCAGTGCATGTAGCACCCGCAATGGGGGAGACTGATAGACCAGCCGAAAAGGCCAGAAAGCGGTTCGTGATGGGTGTTGCGCAATAATCAGGGCAATCAACATGTGGGACATAACGATCTACTTGCAACGACGAACCTTACGGGGGAAAATCCCCCACAAGGGCCAAGACTTGTTTAGAAGTAGAAACGGCCCATTGACAGTCTGGGGGGCCCAGTATCCGTATTAGCAGCCAACACGGCTTGGAGAAAAGGCTTGTTTTTTTCCCTCTTTACTACATATGAATATTCTGGACCTGGCCAAGCCTGCCAAGTTCCTTATATCAATCGAAGCACTTACAAAGTGCTCCTTGCTGGCACGGAAGGATGGGGAGGGGGGGCTTAAACATTGGAACCTTTAACGGTTTGGAAGTACTGTACATACATACATATACATACTCTACCAGCCCTTCCTTCGCACGTGGAAGTAAATACATACCTATCTAGCCTCAAACGTGTACCGTTAAGCTTTTGAAAGCATGCTACAGTACAACTAAATTAGCGGGCAGCGCTATACGCTATGCGCTATACGCCTTACGCCTTTCGGGACACTCTATCCCGCGCTGCTGCTTCACGTCAAAGTCGTCACCCCCACGGACATTTGGCGGTACTACCCTTTTGACACCATTTGACTAAAATCTGCACAGAGTGCCGGAGCAGACAGACTTCTCGTTGCCAAAGCGAACTCGATGCGCTTCATCCATCCATCAATCAGTCAATTAGACTTTCTTTCAATACAAATCTCAATACACACCAACCACACCATCTATTAAGCTCCAACCATGGAACACGCACTCTGTGTTGCGCGGATTCGCTCAATAATCACCGAGCTGAGCTGATAGCCCAGAGCAACGAGGGACTGGCTGACTGACCGGCTGTAGTCACGTGTCGCTCTTATCGGCGAAATAATTCTTCACAGTCTGTTGCTTGCTCGCAAAATCAAAGCTATGAAAGGTATGTAGGATTGTGCTCGGCGCTACTATCATACAGCGGCCACGTCCTCGTGCTGCGCTGTTCTGATCGATGAGTCGCTCATCCGACTCAAAACGTACGATCCCAGTCAGTCTTGACATTGGGAGAGCTAACGTGCGTCCAGGAAACGAACGATTGTCGATCTTTCGGGGGTGTTTCTTTGGGTCTAGCAAGGCTTGGTCTTGTTCCGAAGTGGCGACGAGACGCCCTTCTCGAGGTCGCTCGCGTCGTTCAGGTCAATATTGCTTACGTCGCTGTTGGACCGAGTAAAGGTGCCGCTGCTGGCTGCCGGGTATTGTTGCATTCCGCCGGCCAGCCCGTCCAGTCCCGATTTGCAAAACTTGTCCTCGTAGCCATAGCCATTACTCCGAGCACCGTTTCCGCCGGCTTCGCCTTGGCCGTCCTCGTCCTCGTCCTCGGAATAGGAAGAAGGCCGCGACACGCAGTCTAGGACCCGGATCGGCACGTAGACCAGGCCGATGACGACGTACGCAAAGGCGAAGCCGACCAGCCGCATCAGTCGCAGCAGCGTCTGCCGCGCCTCGTGGCGCACATGGCGGACGGAAAGGGCGACGATGGCGAAGAGGCCGCAGAGCGTGGCGGCAACGGAGAGGACCATGGTGTTGAACCCCGCTATAGTCATTGAAACTTCCGTTTCAGGGGCTCTCATTTGGCCTGGGGCGGCGATGTCGTCCATCTTGGCTTTTGCTGCTAAAAAAAAGAGTGACACACTAGGTAGGTAGGGGCTAGGATGTAGGCAGTGAAGGTATGTAATGATTGCGGATTTGGTCGTTCGTGTACGGCTATAGCCAGCCTAATCGTCAATTGTTGCTTTTGGTTTCTTGTCCATGGCTTGACTTGCCACTCCTCGAAGGAGAACTACTTATCCACTTCGGCCCGGGTGGCTCAAATAGGGTTGTTGGGGACCTGGATCGAACCCGTACTCCGTGACCAAGCGGCGGGAGGGTTACGTATGTATATATGACTGGACCGGAAAGGGGATGATCAATTCCGCGCAAGAAGGGGGCCATGCAGGTGCTTCCGTGCGTTAGCCAGAGGGATGCATGATGTTCACCGAATCTTGAATGGACAGAGAAGGGGGCCTAAAACCTAGATAGACCAGAGCTGCGTCGTGGGTGACAGTTGGTCCAGAGCGTCACTTGTTGTTCGCTTGGCCTCTCCTATTGTTCAAAGTGACGATGTTTACGTGGCAGGTGAACGAATGGCCACATGACAAGCGGGTCACTCACTGACCCCGTTATGGTGAAGCCACAGACGGGACAGAACGGACGACATCGGAATATATGCCTAGCCATATGATGGTAAAATAGGGAGAGGAAACGAAATCCAACGGTGTCAACTCAAGGTTCAAGACGTCTATTAAATAAGCAAGTGCGTATATCCATGTCAATCTTCGTGAGTTGAGGTTGTGCAGTATTTATGCACCTTGCGTCTACATAATGTCATGGACCCTTTCTTCTTCCAGGTCTAGCCAATGACAGACCTTCCCCTAATTCTTCATACCGATGTGGCTCCCAAATTCACGACCTCCCTACTTTTGCTCGACACAGATTACTTCCACTGGTCTCGAATCCTTTCCCCTATCTTCATTGAGTGCCTCCGCCAGCATCTTGCACCAAGCGATCTTCTCTGCTGCGTCCCACGTCAAGTCCAACTCTACCTCCAGCTGCTGTAAAGCCTTCAGCAGCCGCAGCCCAGGCAGCATGATATCCAGCGGGACCTCCTCCTTTTCCATTCCACCATCGCCGTGTTGTATGGCATGGGTTCGCCGTAACTTGACGCTGCCAGTTTTGATTTTGAGCCGCAGGCCGCGCAGACCCTTGGCCCAGAGCAAGCAAAGCAGTTGCCACGTAAACAAAGAGCTTTGGACGAAGTCCCACGCCGTGAGCTCTAGGCGTACGAAGCCTACGGCGTCGCGCTGCCAAAGTTGGGACAATAAGCGGGCCGCGGCGAGCTGAGCAGTGTATATGCCTGGTCTCGCCGTCAGGTGGTTGAAATCGAACTCGTTCTCTTGGAGCGCCACAGCGCGTGCCTCGGTGTAAATCTGCCGGTTCACCTGGAGCAGCGCGGTGGGAATAGCAGCATAAGGGCGGTATGGTGAAAGCAGAGGCGATAGTGCAGCACCGCTACTGCCGCTCTCGTCATTCGTGTTGCCGTCTTCGTTGTCATTTATTGACTCTTCTGATGCCTTTAGACCAGTAGGTGCAACTACGCGCTTGCAGACATAGGCGTTGGTATCATCCAGCTCCAGTTGCTCTTTTTTTATGGGATGCTGCAGGTGCACCCACTTGTACACTTGGAGCCGAAGCTCGATGGGCAACGTCAGGAAAGGGAAGACATAAGTATTTCCTGCGTCCATTCTTGATGATGATTGCCGCTTGGTGATGCTATTGGCCTGGGCTAAGACATTTTAGCTTTGGAAGTTTGGAATAAGCATGGAAAGCGCGACCTGTCGTAGGTCTGATTGGCAGCATCAACTGGACGATAAGGCATGGAGAATTGAATGTAAACAAATTACAACTACCGAAGACGGCCAGTCAGACCTACATGCACTTATCAGCAACGGGGCCTTGGCCGATGCCAGTGCTGTCTGGCACTGACCCAATAATAAGGCATACCATACGGGAGCTGCGTCTTACATTGTTCGACAATCATAACCATCAGATGCCTCAATGCTTTGTTTCGCGCGTTTCCATAGCACAATGAAAGCCATATTTCAATTTCCTGGGCCAAGAAACATGCAGCCGCCAAATGCATTTATCCTGCCTGTCATAATAACCAGAGCCAAGGACGATGTGCTCAACTCACTGTGATGCAGTGCTTGCCATACTGCCCCCCTTATTATTTATCTGTCGTCTCAGATCGGACAGGATAGTTACCTCCTGGCCTGTCCTTGCTGTGTTTGCAGCTGCCCTGTCCTGGAGGCCCGAGAGGCAGAAATAGACTTGAACATCCCTCCCAACGGCAGGCCCGCACCTTGGCCAGCTGCTGCGCCTGCGCCTACACCTGCGGGCTGAGGCGGCCCATCGAGCATTACGATATCTTTGCTCCCCTCCGTGGCCGCTTCATCCTCGTCGTCCTCCTCTTCGCCGTCATCGTCCGAGTCCGGTTCGTCCACCATCTCGACCTTCTGCCGCAGGCCCGTCCGCACGTTCTCGACGCCCATCTCCACCTCCTCCTCGCTGAAGGGCTGCTGCGCCTCCTGCGTCATGTACGCCGGGATCCGCTCGTTGAGCATGTAGTCGCGCGCCGCGAGCCACTTGTCCACCAGGTCCTCGCGCACTTTCGTCTCGTCCGCCGTCGTCGCATGGTGGCCACTGCCGCTGTTGTTATTCGCCGACGAGGCGCAGAGCTCGCGGAAGGTCTTGCGGCCCTCGTCCAGGGAGGCCTCGACGCCGGGCTCCGCCTTCTTCCGCAGGAGCTGATAGAGTATGCCTTCTTGGGTGCGGCCGGGGAAGTTGGTCGACGGGTGGACGACAATCCTGCTGAACGCCTCTCGGTTGTCTTTGGAGGCGATGATGTCGAGGAGCGAGCTTATGTTGTGTTGAAGAATGTCGGCAGATGCTTGAAGAGAGTCACTAATTATGGCGCGATGATTGGCGATTAGCATTTCTATGCTTGGCAGGTAGACCAGTTAACTCTAAGGATACCAAGACGGTGTAGACTTACAGGTTGGGCAACGGGTGGCTGTTGATCACGTCGTGTTTGAGGCTTCCGATACTGTTGGAAAGCTGAAAGAGTCGTTGGCGAGTCTGCTCGACGGCCTTGAGCTCTTCGGGTGAAATATTAAGTGAGGCCATGATGTACGGGGTATGCTAGAGCGAATTGAAAATGACGCAATATATTAGAGTAATTGATGGGGATGGGAGGGTTTATTCCTTTGTCCGGGGCAGCGCTTGTGGACGGCCGACGATGCAGGCTGGCGATGTTTAGATCTTGGTGGATTGGATGGATTGGATGGATTGGATGCAAGCAGAAATTGGGTCGGGTTCGGCGGTCGGGAGTCGGAGTCGGAGCTAAAGGTGTGCGACTATTGCCAGGCACGACCTGGACTGGGGTCAGCATATCAACATTTCGATGACATGGGAAGGGGAAGTAGCGCGGGTGCGTGCCAAGTGCATGTGCTGCTAGAGTACGTACTTCTGTACTACTTACATCAATACAGATCAATGATGCCAGCCCCGCAGTCGATCTCCAGGGGTCCGAATCCTTCTGCAGGGTCGTCGTTGGGGTTGGAGTAGAAGGACCCCTTTTTTACCACCCTAAACTACTACGTCACAAACATTTATTATTGGGGTCTCGAAAGCTTGTCTTGCCAAATTGGTTGGTACATGTTATATATGAATAGTATTGATAGTCAAGGTCGAGCGACACACTGTCTAATAACCTCTACTTGCAAATCAACTAAGAAAGAGGTATCGTCATTTTAAGACCAGTCGCTTTTAGACCCAGGTTTATCGCCAAATAAAAACATAAGAGCAAAACGCCTTGTCTGTCTCCTTATCATGTCGTCGTCATCGTCAAGCCTTCTCATTCGCCTGGATTGTAAAACAAATTGCAGTCGTTAATCATCAGTGTAGCCGAGACACTACTCGCCATGAGAGCCGGCTTGGTCGGCAACCAAGCGCGTGGTTTCACGTCCGTACTTGTCCACCGTCGGGTACCGGGCCTTGAGCTCAAGGTCATCCAAGGGCAGGAATGATCGAATGTACCTGTTGATTCGGGTTAGCACGTATCACCAAACAGACAAAAGACGATGGGTCGAGCAAGACGTACTTTGCAGTGCCTTCTGCATGTGTAGCAGGATCAAAGTCCCAAGATTCAAATCGGCCGATCTTGAGGGCATCCCACACTACGCGTCTCTTCCTCTGGGAAAGAAGCACATCTTGAGTGATGGTTTCAAAGTTCCACCGGGCCTTGGCCTCAGCCTCGAACTTGGCGAATTTGAGCTTCGCCTCTTCCTCCTCTGCCGTCAAGGGCTCCTCCTTGTTGGCCAAATTTGCTAGGTTGACAAGTTCGAGAGGATCCCGCTCAAGGTTGAACAGCTGCGGCGCATCTGTGGGGCAGGTGATGTACTTCCAAGGTCCCCGGCGGATCATCATGAGCGGACTGATCGTGCCTTCGCCAGTGTATTCCGAAATCACAGTATCGTGACCTTCACGTCCCTCCAGGTGAGGGAGCATGGAGAGGCCATCCATGGGAAGATGTACAGAAGGCTTTGTGCCGACCAAGTCACATAAGGTCGGCAGGATGTCCAGTGTAGAAACATTCTGCGTAACGCGATGGGGTTCGAACTTCTGCGGGTATGAGAACAGGAGCGGCACCCGAACCGAACTCTCAAAGTAACTCATCTTGTACCTTCACGAAAGGTTAGGACCAAAAGCGGAAATTATTCAGGGAAAGAGCTTACCATAGCCCGCGCTCGCCCAACATGTCGCCGTGGTCGCCACTGAACACGACGATAGTGTTCTTGTCAAGCCGGCATCTCTTCAAGGTATCCAGCAGCTCGCCAATGCAGTCATCGACGAAGCTCACAGCACCATAGTAGGCCCTCTTTGCCCGCTTAATCTGGTCGTCCGTGAAGTCTTCGTCCCAAATGTCGGTCACTTTCATCAACCTCTTGCTGTGAGCATCTTGCTGTTCTTTGGGGATCCTGACCTTGGGCAGGTCGATGTCAACTCCCTCATAGCGATCCCAGTACTTCTCTTCAATTGTGTAAGGGTCGTGGGGGTGTGTGAGTGAGACCTAGTGTGGCAGACGTAGTTAGCATGCTGGTGATGAGGACTGAAGACTGAAGACGGGGTGGCCTTGGATCTGCTGCACATAACATGTCTCCCAGATACATGCCCGGCCATGCGCCATGCCCATCCACGATTGGTGTTCTGCTCCTCGAGATACATACCGTCATACAGAAGGGCCTCTTGTCCGGCCCCTCACGGATGTGGTCATAGAGGAACTGCTTGCTCTTGTACATGACTTCCTCGTCATAGTCCAGCTGGTTGCTTCGCACACAGGTGCCTGCCTGCAAAATGGAGCTCGCATTGTGATACCACTCCAGTCTGCGCTCCGGGTCGTCCCAGTTGACGGCCCAGCCGAAATCGCCTGGGTAGATATCACTAGTCAAGCGAGTTTCATAGCCATGGAGTTGGTCTCCGATGAAGTGCATCTTGCCTGCAAGGGCCGTGTGGTAACCCTTGCTCCGGAGGTAGTGTGCATAGGTAGGCCAGTCGCTTGAGATCTGGCTTGCGTTGTCATATGCCCCAATCTTCATGGGCAAGAGGCCCGTGATGAGAGACATGCGTGAAGGGGCACAGAGGGGGGAGGGGCAATAAGCCGAGTCGAATTGGACGGATCGAGCGGCTAGGGCATCAAGATGGGGGGTCTTGATCTGAGAATCCGGGTTGTACATCTTGAGCTGAGGAGCGGCTAGCTGATCTGCCATGATGAAGAGAATATTGGGCTGCTCAGGAGTTGCAGATGCAGGTGAAGGGGCGCCATTGCCATTGCCATTGCCATTGCCACCACCATTGGGTGCCGCCGCCGGTGGCGGACGGTGACCGTTGTTGGTGGTGTACTGGGGAGAAGGCGAGGTGGGCATGGAGTTGAGATCGGGTGCCATGGTGCCCAGAGAGAAATAGAGAGCAGGCAATTGGCTAAGGAAAAAGAAAAGGGTCTCGAGGGAGATCTAGATGTCCTGTGGAATGCTTATTTGGTTGCAGGGTGGTTGGGAAGGGGACACCGGTAAATGTATGGATCGAGCCAAGTGCAGAACGAAAAAAGGGCAAGTGTATCAGGAGATGACAAACTTGACAGAAACAGATAGACGGATGGTGTTATGAACAATAGGCCAAGGCAGGATAGAGGCGGCTGTTAAGAAAGAGGAAGGTTGCTGTCCAGTCCACCTTTTCAGAACTAGGAAGCGCTGATGCAATAATCTGGATGAATGAGAAATTGAGAGCTTACGAAGGCGCAATACCTGAGTCAGAGAGAGATCGACCCGGTACGGAGATTACCTATTGCTTTTCCTCGAGTATCATCGAGAGTGGGCAGGATAGAGAGCAAGTCGTCGAGCACTAGGCCTGGCAAAGGTCGGGAACAAAGGAGATACTTGTATTGTTCAGTCTTGCGTGCGAATGGTGAAATATCACGTTTGACACCGCTTATTTAGCACATATGCCCATATTTGATAACCAGACACCCCCATGGGAAAGACTAGGCCATTTGCCGTAAAGCTCGGGTGCCAAGTAGGACAAGATAGATGGGATGGGGCTGGAAGAGCTGGGGAAACGCCCATTTCTTGGACCGGGGGGGTGGTGGTTTTGGTGTTTTTGGTGATTCTGGGTGGTGGTCTCGTGCGTGCTCACCCGCCAAGTGCAACACTAGGCGAGCCTAGCTCACGATAGAGATGCGCTAGTCATCTTGCATGCAGGGGCGTTTAAACAGAACAGCAGGCAGGCAGCGCAAGCACAAGCACAAGCACCACCTGGATTGTACAGCTGATTGATCCGATACGCTGCGCTGTCTGTCATACATGATACAGGCCTCTCACGTTGACGAATCAGAAGCTGCCCAGCGTCCCAGTGGGGGAAGGACAGATACCAGACCGACACCCAAACACCACAAGCGGGTATCGCCCGTCAATTGATTGCTCATCCAAATGCTGACCGACTGCCGGCCTCCCTACCTCCCTACCTCCCTACCTCCCTACCTCCCTGGGTGCCCCTGGCTGACTTATCTTGGAGACTGAAGTCCATCCACTTAAGGAGGCAGGCAACAGCGTACAAAGTTCATAGGTCAGCTGGTTCTTCTGGCAAAGCCATGCCACGCAAAACGGAGCAAGAAGGTTCTGGGGCGGTATGCTGAATAATTGCCCGCCGACCAGCTCATTTCCCGGCTGTTGGGTCTTGTTTGTTGCGTGGGAGCCGGAGACAGATAGACGGCAAAGATAGGAAGAATGTAGCCAAGCCACCGGGTAAGAGTCGGCTATCATCAAAAAACAAATCAATCTATCCGGCTGACGGTATCGGCTGGCTGCCCGCACAACGCTGCCACGCTGCCACACTGCATCGGATACCATGACCACAGCATTCGCTGCCTTAAGCTGGCCGTATACACAATAGCTCGGTATGCAGATCATCGTTGTCAGCATTGCATGGGGAGAGATGGGTTGATAGAAACGAATGAGTGGCAGAAACAGTTCGCTCGGCATTCAAAACATTCAGCAACACCACCATCATCATCGAGACATAATTCACTCGACGCTATCTATACGCTGTGATGTGTATGCCTCAACAGGATGACGATGAGGGGAAACAAGACCTTTTTTTCTTGTTACTGCCATGGTGTAGAAGTCCGCCAGAAAAAGATCTGGAACCAAGGTCTCCGGTGCAAAGTGGCCGCACGGCAGACTGTTATTCGAAGGAAGAGTCTCACAAGATGCCTATCTCTCTTGGCAAGTGGATTATCGAGGAAGCTGCACGAAGATCCAATATGGATGACGGGGCTTTCGGTAAGGGGATACGCATTCGTCGGCCTACCCTTGCTTTTGGTGCTCGTTCTTCTTGGTGCCCAACCCTAATACACCCCCCATCCCATTACCGTCAAAGGCTTTAAACCTTCGGTAGGTTTGGCGAGACGCTGCCCGCAAAGCTATCTGCGGGCCGCCATCTTACCTCTTGGCACAAAGCGGAAGCCTAAAAGCCTTCCCATCATCTGATCTAGCAGGCTGGATGGGAGAGGCAGAGCAACCAGCTTCGTACGCGACTTGCCCAGATCTCGGAGCCCTCGGAGGGTGACCCAGGTAGAGTTGCTGTGATTGGCGAGCAGTATAAAGTTGCCGAATACAGTATTAAGAGACGGGTGGATGAGAGGTCATGTAACCAGCATAACACATGATTGATCCAGTGCTTGACGCTAAGTCCAACGCCAAGCCCGTGGAATTCAAGCAGATGAAGCCTGTTATGGACCGCCGCTTTACACTTTCTCGTTAGCAATACTGCTGCGGCTGCCCGGAGGAAACCCGCCCGTGTCTTGACCCATGATTCTCTTTGGCTCTCGAGTGCTTTCATGGATGATTTACGTAACATTGCCCGAAACATTGGCTTGATCATAGGATTTAGCAAAGCTTGGCGGTGATGAAGGTGATGTGTATTAAAAGTAGTAAACTTTGCCTCGAGATCGACATACATGCGACTGACCTCGGGCGTCTATGAACGAAGCCGCGAATTAACCACGGCGGCGTGTTGTTGGGCCCTTGCTCTTGGGAGTCGCAGTTGAAGACCCAGAGCTCGAAGGCGCAGCTACGGGGGCTTCCTTCATCTTGCCCCGAACCTTGGCTGATGGTGCATTCCAGTAGTACACCATCTGTGCGGCCAGGACACAGTTCAGAGTGAATCCAGCAATGAAGCCATACAAAATCAGCTTGTCGTCCACCTCCTGAAGCGTGGTGAAGATTCTGGACAAGGAACCAGCGAGGTAGTTGAAGACCTAAAGAAGACCCGTTAGCATTTATTACCAATAGTATAGGTAGGTCCATCCATTGTCCTCAATGGTCATCGTCGGCCACGGTGCATCGTCATGGATTTGGTGGCGCTGGGCCTAGCAATTGTGCTAGCCCCTGTCTATAGACTGAGCCCGGAACTGCAGCCTGACATGCGGGCATTGGATCCACTGTTGATGGCTTGACACAGGCGAGACCATGGGTTTTTCTTCCAAACATATGTCACAAACTTACAGTGAAGGCACTCAGCTGCCCAGTACCACCCTGCTGCCAGATGGCGGCGATTTGGGGCACCTTGCTTGCGACACCCAAAACGCCGGCACCAGCCTGCAAGTAGCTCAGCGCGTTCGCATCGATGATGGATTCGGTGAACAGCGACACGACGCCGGCAGCGAGCGCGGCGACGAAGAGGGCGGCAACGCCGGCCCGGCCGCTGTAGTTGAGGACGAGGACGGTGATGACGACGTTCTGGCAGAGGATAAGGGCGGTCTCGCCGAAGGTGCTGAACGGGAAGCCGTTGCGGACATTGTAGGCCAGCGAGATGAGGTAGGAGGAGGTCTCGAGGAGGTAGGACAGGAAGGAGACGCCCGACGCAGACTTAGAGTTGACCAGCTTCAGGATCTGCGGTACCTTGACAATCGAGGACGCGCCGATGATGCCGATGCCCAGGCCCTTGGAGATGGCCAGCTTCAGGCACTCGGTCGCCGTGGGGTCGAGGTCGAGGATCAGCGTCTTGTAGCAGGTCTCGCCGATGATCGAAACACCGAGGTCACGGATCGGGCCCGGGAGGTTATTGGTAATGGGCTGGAGCGGCACCAGCGCGGACTTGAGAGCCTCCATCTTGACGGTCGGGTGGCGTTGGGTTGATGTATGCGTATGCTTCGGAAGACGGTCGGATGTTCGGGGGTCTCCTCTGAGGGCGTCGCCAGATATGTGCTGAGATAGGACCTGCCAGATTGCAAAGTCTTACGCGAGAAGAACAGCTGTTGCAGAAAAGTTCAGGGTGACGAAAAGGTGGGGACGCGGCGAACAAGGGGTTCAGGTTTTAACCCGAACCCAGCTAGAAGGGTCGGGGGGCGGAAAGTGAGCTGCCTTAGCTGGAGCCACACACACACTTGGCTTCTACTACTAGGCTTGCCTGCAGTGCAGGGAATAGCTTCCAACGCCTTCGAGAACAATATTCTGGTGATTTGATATTTGACGAGCGCAACACTATTTTCGCAGGGACCTGGTAGGATGACATTTTCACCGGCGAATGGTGGTTGACGATGTTATATGATTCATGTCAATTCTGTTGATTCTGCAGCAACAATATCGCTCTAAAAGTGATGGCATCGAAGACCAAAGCGCTCCTCGATTGGCAATTCCACCAATGCTAAATTGTATGCAACAGCAATGACCAGCGCTGACAAGCTATGAGAACAATTCAGTGACCCCCCCTTCGTGTTGCGGAAACCGACTGTCGTTGGAGCCTCTTGCCTGATCAATTGATCGTTGCGAGATACGCCTGAAGTATCTTAGCACATCCATCGAGGTTGCCTTTTGGCTCCCAGGTATTTTGTGACTCGGGGTAATTCTTCCACTTAACCTCATACTCGCAGTCACCCGTCTTCTTATCGATTCGGTGGTCGACGATCTCCTCCACGACGTAGACGCCGCTCTTATCGTCGCCTTTCTGTTTCACGTCCTTCTTGTTGGCACCTCGTTTCTTGCCAGTGGAGCGACGGTGCTTAGGGGCAGGGGTGGCATCCCGAGTCTCCTTGGCCTGAAAATGTTAGGAATTGTCTAAACAGTTGTGAAGATTGCAGGATAAAATACCATTTTGTCATTGGCCGCTTTAACCTTCGCTGCCTTATCGGCGAGAGCAGCAGCCCGGACAGATCTTCGTGGTGAGCCTTGGGCTCCGGCCTTGCTGACGCCCTTGCGCTTCAGAGGAGAGCTGGCCGACTCGTTGGCTTGCTTGAGATTCGACAGTGGCGCTGAATCGATGCGAGAGGCTCGCGTCGTAGAACGACTACGACCAAGGCCTGACTTAGGCGACTTGGAGGCGAGCTGAGTCGTCTCTTCCTGCTTGGGGATCTTGGGAGGGCGGCCACGTCTCTTTGCTGACTTGGGGGCTTCATCGTCATCATTTTCCTCGGCCACCTCTGTGGCAGGTCTTTTGCCTTTCAGGCGAGCCTGGCGACGTTCCTCTGCTCTCTTGTCAAGACGGCTTACAATATCATGGGAATCATCAGGGTTCACAACATCGTCCTCTGCGTCTCCAATGGCAATGAGGGAGGTCTTGGAAGTGTCTCCTTTGATGCCACGTCCCTTCCGTCCACCACGAACGATAGCAGCACCGCGACCTTTGAGGAACCTATTAGCTTCAGGTTCCGTCTGAATGATCTCGACCTCATTACTGAAACGGGCAGGCTTACGAGTTGACTTTCTTTTCTCTCTTCCAGCCTCATCGTCAAGTTCATCGTCGGCGTCATCGTCGGCGTCATCGTCGGCGTCATCGTCGGCGTCATCGTCGGCGTCATCGTCCAACGATCCATGAGGGTCAGTGGTGATATGAGGGACATCGTCCTCCAAATCCTCCGAGCCATTGGTAGGCTTTTCAAAGGTATACGACCCATCGCCTTCTGAATCAGATGTATCTTGCTCTTGAGGAGGCATGATGGCAACGGTTCTTTGTTGAATCCCTGCTGACTGCTCTGATGACTGAGTCATACCCATCAGCTTGTGTTTGTTTGCAGAGTGTGAGCTGCTGTACCTTTGCTCAAAAATAATCCTTTGATAGAAATAAATGAATAAGAAGAAGAAGAAAAAATATTAGGATGCAGCTTACTCGATTTTTGTCCTTTGCCTCCAAAGTCAAGTAGTGGGTTGGTTGTATGGAGGGACGCGGGAACTCTTTGATCACATTCGTAGTGAAAAATAAAGAAGGAGAAGAGGAAGTGAACGAAAGGTAAACATGAATTGTGTTCTCTGGATGAGCCAACGAATGAATTCCTTGAGGCGTAATGTTGTTGGTGTAGGATGAGGGAGTGTTTAGAGCATCCAATTATAAACGTATCATGCCCAGCAATTTCAAGTATGGAAGGAGGTGCGTTGCTATACATGGAGATTAATCACAATTCTTAATAATAACACTATATTTAAAAACGACTTAATTAAATAAAAGATTTTATTATTTAAAAATACCTAATGGGTTTTATTTATATTTTATTAAATAATAATTAGAATAAGAATGCCTATGGGCCTCTAAAGAAGTATTCAAGGGAACCTGTGACACCAAAGCGTTCTCGGTACCTCAACATCGAAGGTAGGTAGGCAGGTACGGCAACTTTTCATATCCATGTCAAATGATATAATGTCAACAATAGACACCTTGTAACAGCTGTTGTCTCATCTATAGAGCCACTACCATCATCATATTACTAGGAGACGCTGTCAAACCTCCCCATATGTTAATTATTTCGATATTTCAAGATGGCTATGACTGTAGCACGCACTGGGGTATTGAGCTGTACCTGAAGAACGCACAGTCGAGGGCACCTCACTTTACATCATAACGTCAGGATCTATAGTGTGACGAGCGATATCCGAATGCGTACAGTGTAAGTCATATGGTGTTATTACTTGAGGTGGTGTATGCATATGAATCTCGGAAACCACCACTGATGGACACATTTCACCTCTTTCCATATACAGAAGCCACTGATTTACTTCTCTTGACCCAATGTTTGCATGCATACGGTCAGGACGTGCTTCGATCTACATCTTCTTCGTAATCGTCCGGTAACTCCTCAAACCGACCCGATTGCTGGGCCGTCCGAACCGGATTTTCCGCAGTAATTAGACCATTAGCTCTCAATCTATATGTCGTTAGCGAACCGCATTGTGAGAGTATTCAAAGGACTACTGACCTTTCAAACAGAACGAAGAGCCTCTCAGCCTCTCGCTCTTTTTCTTCCTCGGTCATCTCAGGCGCCTCTGGATGTTTCTCGCTGTCAAGGAACTGGCCGGTGATTGGATTTACATCGCGGCCTCCGGCATTTGCGAAAGCTTCTTGCGCATTTTGTGGTATGGGGAGATTTCGGTTGAAAAGGAAACCAGACGCAAATCCATAACCGACGTTGTCAACGAACTTTGTCGCATCCCTATCCGACATATCGAACAGAAGGTTGGAGATGGCGTCCCTCAATTGAGGAGTGACTGGATTGGTCGAGTTGCGGAGCAACCACGACGGCAGGGTGCTGCTTCGTCCCAATACTTCGTTTCGATCTTCCTCAGTGGGCAATAGCCGCTCGCGAATCCAAGTCTTAACTTCTTCCGGGGCGTACTCGTGAGTGGCCCTCAGGACGCCGACCAAAGCTGTAACCATGTGCTCAAGCTCTTCATCGCCATAGGCCTTTCTTGAATGGTTCATGAGATCGACCAAGCGACTGGCAAGAACAGTGCTCTCTTCCGGCGGGAACAATGCCACCTGTACATCTTTTGCTCCGAGATCCAGGTTGAGCAGAGCGTTGACTAGGGTGCCGATAGGTGGATCCAAGGGCTTGCTGGATCCTATCGTAGACTGACACAGCAATATGGTAATATGCGGTATGCAGGGCGTAAACGAGGATGCCTTATCCTTGCAGTGGTGTGTGATATTGAACAGCAATTTAAGGGTCTCTACCAAGGCCATTTCTTGCATGGGATCAGTAGGAGGAGGTTCCGGCAAGGCGGATCGTTTTGCGTGCCGTTCGAGATTCTTCGTGATAATGCCTGATATGTTATGCTTGTCGACTAAAGCTTCTATGTCCACATTGGTATTGTAGGTGGTGAGAAAAATGACCCTCGAGATAAGGAACTCATCGTCCCTATTATCGTTCTTGAGTTGACTGCAAGCCTTTGACTCGAAGCCCAAGTTAACAAACATTTGGCGCGTTTCGGGCTTCAGCAGCATGGCATTGCATAAACACCGCAGAGCATTCCTTGACGTCTTGCTCGAAGGGCTATGGAATGAATGCCGGGCAAGTGTCTCGATCCCCTGAATTATATAGTGAGTACCAAGCCCAGAGCACCGGGGTTGACTCAACTTACCTGCTTGGTGAAGATTGGATCTGCATTCTGTGGATTTCTTCCGTATATCTTGAGTTCTTCTAGAGCGGCATCACGTTCTAACAATAGGTTAGAGCTAGCCAGTCGGTTTCATGAACTGCTAAAGACTCACGCTGAGGTAAGAGGCAGATAGCCTCCAAGTCTTTGCTCAACTTTGACATCAATTCAGTTACGGCAGCAAGCTTCTCTGTTTGCATGTTTAGCCAATCAGTCCTGAACCCTGTGCGCGCGTGTACTGACCTGGCCCAACTAAATTGCCCATGGCCGGCTGCGGATTAGCGCTTGCCATATTGACCTCTGTGACCTCGGGTCCCAGTATGGGGCTGGAAAGGGGGCTGTCCTGGTGGGAGAACAGTCGCTTGAGACGGCCAGGCCTTGCTTGATAAGACTGCTGAGGCATGGTGAGCTTGAGTGTTCCGGGACGACAGGTATGGAAAAGCAAAACTGCATATCTAGGGGACTATAACGATTGGGAGAATGACGTTTCATGTCAAGCCATAATAGAGAGACAGTTCAGCTATAAAATGGAAGACTGAGACCAGGGTTGATGGTACCATCAATAAGGGATGATGGAGCGCGAGGGTTGATAGGGGGTTGATGGAAGGGATAACGTCCTGCCTCGGGCAGACACCAGAACTACCATTGCGAAGACGATTGATAGAGGCGCAACAAGGCTAAACCCGAACATGTTGTAAGGGCGGCAGACGACATACCTAAGGTTGTTTGTTGGATTGGGGTAGTTAGGTTTTCAGAGACGAGTAACGGCCGACGCCTCCTTTAGAACCGAATAGGTACCCGGAAAGATACGGAGAATAGGCGGGTGAGCAACAACACTCAATATTTACTACGCAGCCAAATATACGCCGAAGTAGATACAAGGGCCGAGCATGTACGAATCAAGCAGCACGGGACGAACCAAAGCAGAATATTAGATTCATTCATCCGGGCCGGTGCAAACGTCAGTTGCGGAAGGAAGCCCCGCCGATGTTGGGATTCAGCATCTGATCTGATTCAGCTGGCTCCGCACTGTGGCGCAACTCCTCTCAGTGCTTGATTCTCAGGACTGCCCCGCAGTTTCACACCCCATAAGCACATTCTGACTGGCTGTCAAGCTCCGAAAACAGCCCTCCTAGAGAGGTATCCTCGTACCTTATGTATTTAGCGCTCCGTCAGTGCGTACCTTAGGTACCTAATGTAGCGTAGGCTGGCCTAAAATGGGATCTTGAACGCGCCTGACTGTCTGATAGCCTGCGTGTCGGGAACCGAAAGGCTGGGGAAACCACTTTAACACTTTGGCAGGGGTTGCTAGAGTGCCAAAAACGCGTTACGCGACCCTGTTACCTGGCCTCCCGGCGCGAATTCGACGCGCTTCTCAAAAAAGCCAATCTACTCGAATGCGTATTAGTAGAATTGCACAGTAAAGAAAGACAAAGCTCACTGCTCACTTTGCAGTGATTCTCGCTATTCCCGCCTAATGGCATAATTGCCTACTTGATTTCATACATTGTGCCTTTCAGCGAACAAGCGAATCACGACCAAAAAAAAGCATTCCACTCGCTTTCATTTGGAGTTGGGCACTACCAGATTTGCCGCCCTCTTTCCTCCCAACTCGTTCTCGTGCATCGCCTCCGACCTTAGCCCTCCGAGCCCGAACATCCACAGATATCTCATGATCCTCGGCCTCGTCGTCGACAGCAGCAGGGCATCCAGCGGTGGCCAAGCAAGTCAGCAAGCGGCGGGCTTGCAGTCATGGTACCGCAAGTGATAGTTCCCAATGCTCTAGAAGCTTTGCCGGCTCGACCACCGACCCCACCTAGGGAGAAGAATATCAACTCGGACTTGACTTCGAGGAAGAAGCACATCTTTGCCTCCCACTCATTACACACGCCGCCCAGCTTTTCGCCAGACTCGTCCGACTTGTCCAACCCGACCTCGCGACGGAATCGCAAGAAGGTTGGCTTCACAAGCCAGCCCCAGTATTGCGAAGCTCCCGCGTACGTCGACCATGTGAAATTGCAACACCCGACACCCGTA
The DNA here is from genome assembly GCA_017163955.1 of Apiospora koreana. Taxonomy (NCBI): domain Eukaryota; kingdom Fungi; phylum Ascomycota; class Sordariomycetes; order Amphisphaeriales; family Apiosporaceae; genus Apiospora; species Apiospora koreana. The sequence goes on along the minus strand of JAFHKQ010000007.1, from coordinate 2,153,073 downwards.
TCAACGTCATCGACGATATCTGCGCAGTCCAGCAGTAGACCGATCAAATCCATACTGAAGCCATCGCCCCCGGTCGTCGTCAATCCGTTGGACCCGTCGGTGGGGTTGGATGGCAGCTCCAGACCTATTGATATTGTCAAGATGTTGGAATCTACCGTCCAGCAGCTCGCAGGGGCCGATCGAGACATGAGGATCGACGCCTACATGATGCTTGTGCGTGTCTTGAAGAATTCGAGCAACCTCCCTGACCGCATTGCTTTACAAGACAAGATGAGCTTGTTCATGCAATTCATACAACGAGACATCATGGCAAAGACCCCCGAGGGATCCTTAGACTCGTCGCTCGTCAACCATGCATTGATGCTCCTCAACACGTTCATGTTCTATCCTGCTATCGCCTCGACTTTATCGAATGATTTCGGTGTCTTCATCGTCGACCACTGCATTCGATCATTCGAAGACGCAACGGCGCCCAAAGACGTGACCCGTCATCTCATGCAGGTGGTGGCCTACCAAGACTTCTCTCCCAAGGTCATGACCGCCGACCGTGTAGGCAGATTGGTGGCCTCACTTCATACGATTGAAGATCGGGTACAGGGCAAGAGCATAATCCAGTCTCGCTTATTCATCTATCGTCGCCTCATCAAACAATCAAAGACACACATGATAAATCATTCCGACTGGTTGCTTGATTTATTCGAGGACATGCTAAGCAACATGAAGGAAATCCGTGCTTCGGCCATTGCTCTAGGCCTGGAGGCTAGCTTCACCATCGCTAAAGAGAAGCAATTCTCGAGGCGAGTCATGGAAATCCTACAGATGTCGGTGGAGGAGACAAAATATATCGAACTATACGTCGGTCGTCTCAGGGCAATGCTGAAGGAGAAGTCCGATTCTACAGCAGTACCTCAGATCTGGAGTGTTGTGATACTTCTGATGAGGTGCCCTGTGGACCGTTGGGAATTCTTTGGTCCATGGCTGGAAATCATCCAAAGCTGCTTCAACAGCAGTGACTTTCAAACAAAGCTGGAAGCCAATTACGCCTGGAATCGCCTCGTCTACGCGCTCCAGCTCAACGACCAGTCCTTTGCGAAAACAATCACTACCATCTGCCAGCCCTTCTTGAGCCAGTTGAAGCGCAGGTCTACCGGCAAACAGAGTGCAGAGTTGCGTAAGGTTGTCTTTGGTAGTATATGCAACCTTTACTATTATGCATTCAAACCGAACACCAGCACTACTCAACTCGACGCCTTCTGGGATGCTTGTGTTCGACCACTTTTCCAGCGTATGATCGTCCCCGAGGCGGAAATTAGGTCGACGGAAAAAACAATTGGCCCCCTGCACGATCATACTGTTCAAGCCACTGTCATTCTCACGGGGCTCTTAGACTCTACGACGCCTCGAATCTGGAAGGAAGACCATGTCTGGGTAGACCCTTTGGTCAAGCCGGAAGATCTGCCCTCCCTGGATGCCAAATGGGTAAGACGCAATGCTTCAAGAGTGTTCGGGATTGTTGAACAAATCTTGTCGAGAACATATTTCGACTTGGCAAGGCCTGAGTCCGCCGCTGCGAAGCTTTGGCGGGCCCTCGTTGGCGCCGTGGCCTCTGCTGCGAGCAAGGAGGTCAAAGTATCTGCGGACACGGCGACTTTCGTAGCCCACTCCTTCACACTTCTGCTCAAAGTGTGGTCTCGCGGCCTAGAAAAAGCTGAGGAGATGGAGTCTAAATCTACCACGTTCTTTGAAGCAACCAGCGTTTACATCGGTACCATGATAGATGCTCTTGGGCTCCTCCCATTCACTGAGAGGCAACTTTCGATGGGCAACCAAAATACATTTGTCCCCGTTGCAACTCCATCTCACAGACCTGCTAAGGGTCAAGCACAGACACGGACGCCGCTCCACCACTTATTCTCTATTCTCTCCACACTCCCACCGAACACCGCTGACGGCCAGGACTTGGCGACTCTCATTCAAAGGGTACTTGCGCCTTTCTTGTCGGCCATGTCCAATAAGTCCTCACGGGCTAAGGTCGATCTCGCTCAGGAGTTGATGCAGCTTATTCCTATGGAAACGCTGATCCCCTTTGGCCCCTGGTTAGCGATTTCCGATACTCTATCCAACTGTTTAGACAGCCAAGTGAGCCAGTCGTCCACCAGCTCTAATGGCCAGCCTACCATTGGTCATGAGTATCGTGAGATTGTGAGGCATTTGGAGCGGGGCATCAGATCAACCCCGAATCTGCCTTGGGAACACTGGCAGTTCTTGTTTCAGAGTCTTTTCGTACGCGTCGCTGCGGAAGTTGGTGAAGCAGGCTGTGCCATCTCGATCATCGAACCTCTAGCCAAATGTGCTATGGAGGTCATGACTGCTCAGCATGATGCCGTGTTCAAACCAACTTTACTACAGGTTGGCTCGGAATTAATCTCGAACGCAAAGCACCCACGAGATCGTCAGGCGCTAGAGGCTGCCCGGCGTCGACTTTGGGGTACCTCAGCTGGAGGGCCAAGATCCGTCTCTTACGATCCCTTCGACAATCTATACCGGCTCATGAATCACCTCCTTGAGATGACGTATCAGCACTACGATGATACAATAAGCATGGCCATATGTTCACTCTTGGAAGACATCTCCGGCTTCTTGCTGCGATGTAATCAGGAATCGGCGATGAAGGCGCTGGTCATTGTCCAGGATGGGATCGGGGCCTGGATCCGCGACGCAGGTGAATTATATAACAGTCGGCAGTCAACTACACTGTCTGAAGCGGTAGGTTTTGACAGAAAACGCAGTAAACAAACGATGCTAACATTGCATAGGTAAAACAACTTTGGAGCCGTGTCTGCCATATATTCGCACAGACAGACAGCCTCGAGGGACTTCAGCTGGACAACATTGAGCCACTGCTATGCTCGGCTTTTGAGAGCAAGCACAAGCACATTGTCAGCACTGCCACCATCATGTGGAACAACGCGTTTGAGCAAAACGACAACATTCAATATCCCGACAAGTTGAAGGCAGTGCTGCTTTCACTTCGACCCTATGTTGATATCGTCCTTCCTGGCTTGAACGATCCAAGCAATGAAGCCAGTGGGCAAGCGCCATCTTTCATTGATTCCCAGGAGGATGATTCCGCTGCCCTCAAACAACCACCAACGGGCTCATTCAGCGGCACACCTCAAATGAGCAGACCGATATCTAGGCGATCAACACCTGGATCCGTACAGTTGTCGCTGCCCGCGAAGCGTAACCTAAATAGTACACCTGAAGTGTCACAGCCGAGGTCTACCAGGAAAAGCGCGACCCCTCGTCTGAGACATAATGACTCCCAAATTCAGTTCGCCGCGATCGCGTCCTCCTCGCCTACACACAACAACGCCGAGTCTCAGGTACTGACCGACCGGCAGAGAGACGTTAGAGAACGACAGCGGGACAATGCCACACTCTTCCCCGAGATCAAATCTAGCGTCGAGCAGCGCAGATCAACTCGGTTGTCCTTGGTCCACTCTACAACGCCCATTACAACACCCGAGAAGAAGTCAACTCCCAAATCACATCGTAGGATTGAGGATTATACATCTTTGACGCCTACACCGCGACGGGGCCAAGCTATTATCATCGACAACGATCAAGAGATGACAGACGATGTACCTTCTTCACCCCCTGAACCCCGACGATACCCCCTTATGCCTGAACTCAGCAAGCCGCAGTCTAGCAGCAGTATCGTTTTGGACGACTGGCCACCGTCATCGCCTATCTCTGATTCACCTTCGCGGAATCGGCAATCGGCACCTCCCCAGTCTGAACCAGTGAATCCCGCGCCATCTGAGCCATCCAATGAAGTTTTAGCAGGAGAAGAACTGCTGGAAACTACATCAGTGGACGATGACGTGGAAATGGACGAAGGTTTGGGTGAGGATGAGGCCGATGAGGCCGATGTTGAAGACGAGGCCAATGTACTGGATGCTGAAGAGGACATAGCCAAGGCTGAGCCTTCACTCTTAGTGGCCGTTAAGGGGTTAACAAGCAAGGGTCCTGCAACTCCGACCAACGGGATATTCCAGAAAGAGCAGGGAACGCCACGATCTGATACCGACGTGTATGTTGACGCTCTTAGCAGCCCCAACCATTCGCCTCGGAACCTGCGATCCCAAGCCAAGACAAGGATGCATCCCGCTAAGGCTGCATCCCAACCTGCTGCTGATTGCTCATTCGACGCCAGTGATGTGGATGAGCGTAGCATGTTACGTCTTGTCGTCGAACTGGATTCGCGAAAATGCGATGTCCTGCCCAAAGACGTCTTAGAATCGTCGGAAAAGACGGGGAAAAAGAAATATTCTGCAAAGAACTGCATTACTGTCAGTAATGGGCAAGGACGTCGCAGATCAACAAGAAACAAGGGCCGGGCTGAAGAAGCGTCGCCTGTCATCGCCTCGACGCCGGCCGAACCCGACAGCTCGCAGGCATCCGTCGCCAACACCCAAAACAAGCGGAAGAGGGCCCAGGAAGAAAGTTCCCAGTCCCAGGGCTCTGGCAGCAAAAAGCGCAAGCACCACAAGCAAGATGTCGATTCGGACAACGAGGCGGCGGTGCCGGTGCCCGACAGCCAGCTTCTGCCAGCCAACGACGACAGTAAGCTTCTCCTCCATCACCACCAGCACTTACCTCCTCGCCCCGTGACAACCGCAATAGCATCATCTGACCTGTGGCCTAGACACGTCGTTGGAGCTGTCCGAGATTTCTGGCGGAGAACAACCTTCAGGCTCGTCGCGCGCATCTTCCGATCGCGATCATGATGAGACGGAAATGGAAATGGAAATGGAAATGGATGCGGATGTTCCTTCGCCAACAGCCTCCGCCGACGAGAGCGAGGCGATCCACCTGCAGATCGTACAGGAGGCCTCGCAGAGTGAAGGGACCGAGAGGACCGATGTCGCTCCTGCGGACGCCGTCGATGTGACCATGTCGGAGGAAGAGGACGATTCAGAAGAAGAGGAGGGAGAGGACTCAGAGGAAGACGACGAAGAAGAGGATATGACGGAAGAGGTTGAAGATGGGGGCGAAGAAGTCGAGGAGGAGCCAGCCACGACCGAGCTATCCGAAGTGATGGACGAAGTCACCACCGAGGAGGATCCGTCTTACATGATCCCCAGCGAAGATTTGGCGGAGATCCCCGAGGCGACCTCGACACCGCCGACCGAGAAAACGTCAATGGAAAGAATCATGTCGGCGCTTCGGGGCGGACTCGTGGAGCTGGGCACGGCGGCCTTGTCGAGGGACGAGGTCAGCAAGATCGAAGACATGTTTTACGACATCAAGAGGGAGCTCTACAACGCCGAGAGCAGAGGGCGAACCCTCAGCAGCCAGCAGCCGAGATGAGATGATACCACCATAAAAAGAAACCTCCTAAGCTACATCCCCAAATGAAAAACGTTTGGGACGAGGAAAGGGGGGAAATAATAGCATAAGCCTCATGGAGAAGTATTACTTTTTTCACTTCTCAACCCATTTTGTCTACTTTTTATATTTTTCTTATTTGTTGGGATGTACGACCAGAAGTGGACGGGATTACGGACACGCAACCGGATGAAACGATAAAGGAGGTCAAGGGATGAACGGACTGGACGGTGACGGCGATGGATGATGGGGGTAATTGAGCCGGTCACGGCCTCACCTCCATCGTCCACAAATTGCACATAGTCTATTGAAGGGGAATAGGGGGGGGATGAAAGGCCAATAATTATTGTGCCGAGAAGACGGGCGATAAACACATATCATACTGGCAAGGCGTTGTGGGATCATGATCATCATCACCAGCGAGTCAAAATAGAGACATACCCTGATTGTTTTTACCAACGTTATAGCTCTTTTCCAGATCCGTGAACTGTTCGCTGTGACTTGCCATATATCCCTGATCCCTGGTACGGTCTTAATTAAGTAGTATCGAGCAATGTGATATAATATTTTGTAGGCACATCAAGACCAATCAATTTATATAGCTTTCAACGCACTAATAACATGGTTAACTGGTATGCTATCATCACCCCAAGTACTCTCTTGAGATCTTCTGTTGAACTTTTGGGTAACCTAGATACGCCTGAACTCCCGTATATCCCCCCCTTTTTGCCTCTCCCCGCCCATCTCCCCATTTTTATCCTAACGTTCTTTCTCTACTTCAGGTCCTCACGCGCCTTACGGAAGTGGTCCGCCACGAGGAAGGTGAGCTCGAGGGCCTGCTTCTCGTTGAGGCGGGGGTCGCAGAAGCTGGTGTAGTTGGTGGAGAGGTCGTCCTCGTCGAGCCCCTCGGAGCCGCCGACGCACTCGGTGACGGCGTCGCCCGTGAGCTCGAGGTGGACGCCGCCGAGGTAGCTTCCCTCCTCCTGGTGGACCTGGAGGGTCTCCTGCAGCTCCGAGAAGATGTCGTTGAAGCGACGCGTCTTAATGCCCGAGCCCGTCGAGCGCGTGTTGCCGTGCATGGGGTCGCACTGCCAGATGACGCAGCCCTTGTACTCGCTGCCCTCGACGGCGCGGATGTGGTTGGGCAGTAGCTCGCGTACCTTGTCGGCACCGTAGCGCGTGATGAGTGTGATCTTGCCCACCTCGCGGCTCGGGTTCAGGGTGCGGAGCAACTCGAGCAGGTCCGAGACGGGCGTGGTGGGGCCGACCTTGATGCCGATGGGGTTGGCGATGCCGCGGAAGAACTCGACGTGAGCGTGGTCGATCTGGCGGGTGCGGTCGCCGATCCAGATGAAGTGGGCCGAGGTGTCGTAGTACTCCATGCGCGTGGCCTCACCCGGGAGCGCGTAGGCCGGGTTCTCCATTTGCCGCGTCAGGCTCTCCTCGTACTCGAGCAGCAGGCCCTCGTGGCTAGAAAACAGGTCGACGGTGGAGATCTCGGAGCTCTTGTCGGCGCCGATGGTGTGACTGAAGCGGATCATGTCGGTGAGGAAGCGCACCGCCTCCGAGTACTTGGCCTTGAGCTCGGGGTCCTTGACGTGGCCCAGTCCCCAGTTAAGGGGCCGGTGCAGGTCGGCGATGCCCGAGGCCAGGGCGGCCCTGACGTAGTTGAGGGTGGCGGCCGAGTGGTTGTAAGCCTTGACCAGTCTCTGGGGGTCGAGCTCGCGCTCGTCCAGGTGGTAACCGTTCAGGATATCACCGCGGAACGAGGGCACCTGCTTTCCGTCGACCGTCTCCATGGGGCTCGATCGGGGCTTGGCGTACTGTCCAGCCATACGGCCAATACGGACAACCCTCTTGTTGGCGCCCCAAATGAGGACCAGACTCATCTGCAACAACAGCTTGATTTTGGACTCGATGACGCCCTGGCGGCAGTAGTCGAAGAGCTCGGCGCAGTCACCTCCCTGCAGCAGGAAAGCCTTGCCCTGGGCGACATCTCTCAGGTTCTCCTTGAGCTTGTTGATTTCGTAGGGGTGGACGATGGGAGGGAGCTTCTCCAGCTCGGCGGTGGCCTTGCGCAATGCCTTGAGATCCGGGTACTCGGGGCATTGCTTGACGGGCTTTGACCTCCAGGAACTGGGGGACCAGGCGGCGGTGGGGGGCTCGTTACCGATGCCATTGCCATTGCCATTGGCAGGGTTGTCACTGTTTGTTGTGCTCATCTCGAGTTAAAGATTTCTGATTTGTTACTCGAATCTCTCAATTGAGTTGCAGGCTTTTATGCAACACCGATGTGGGCTGATGTCAACTCTAAAGGCGGGAGGAAACAGAAGCGGTTGAATGGTGAAAAATCGGGATGACAGGTATTCGATAGATATGTACTTACTCCACAGGAGGAAGTTAGAAACTGTGTGAGGTGAGGTGAATGATAAGGGATATAATTTATTTCCCAATGGTGGATTGTGAGGACATACTCGGTACAGGATCGAGAGAATGAGTCAAAAGTGTGTGTGTACCGTCATCTGCAATGAACCCCGATGCTAGTCCGCGCCCGCCCGCTGTAACTTGCAACTAATCACGTCAGTTGGTGTGGTTTTGGGTGGTTTTGGGTGGTGTGGCCCTGCTAATGGAGGGGTCAAAAGTCGTCGTCCAGACACTAGAGGGCGCCCTTGTTCCTTGTCTGCTTGTATGTACTTCCATTAGTTTGTGCCCCGCCAACCCGCCAACCCGCCAACCCGCCAAAAAGCTGCTAGGTACCTAAGCTCTAGAGCTGTCCAGGGCCATGTCATTGGTAAATGGGAACAGGGTAGGTGTTATGAATTGACATCGAATATAGGTACTCTTATGATACCTCATCACACACGCCCCTTCCTTGCCTTTACCTCGACATTCAAACGACAACCTCCGCAAATCGGCCTGTATCAACTACCTTCTACCAACATCCTATCCCGACCACCTACCTACCTACCTTTCTACCTACCGAATCTTGAAAAACAACCCCAAAATGGCCGAACCCCAACCCCGCAACCTGCACGAGGGCGCCACCACCGGCGACATCGAAGACGAAGTCCAAGCTGCCAAGTCGGCCGAGGACCGCAAAGCCGCCGCCGCCATGGCCAGCATGGGCGCCAACGGCGGGGACGATGCCGGCAGTACTGCCGTGGACCAGGAGGCCGCCACCAAGGCCATGAAGAGCCTGGGCGGCGAGGCCAAGAAGCCCGAGGCCGCCGCGCAGAAGAAGGTCAAGGTCGAAGCTGCCGACGTGACTCTACTGGTACGTCTTCATCTCCTCTTTTTCCTCGTTTCCCCCCTTTATCTGTTGAGCTGCTCGGTTGCCCGGTTGCTAATATGGTGGTTTCCCCTCCCATTACAGGTTGACCAGCTCGATCTCACGAAACCCAAGGCGACAGACCTTCTCAAAGCTCACGACGGCAATGCCGTCATCGCCATGAAGGCCTTCATCGCCGTATAAAAAATAAATAGCAAAGCTTGTTAATACAAGCCACGAATGAATATCTTATGATTGTATGTGGCGGCGTTTTCATATTGAATTTAATAACACAATTGTCCCTTTAACGAGACGGATAAGGGTATCAAATAAGTATTACGCGAACTAAGCTAAGGCTATGTCAAGATCAGATGAGGCTTGTCAGAACCATACTTCGCGTAAACTTGACCTGATACCCTTATTCGTCTTGTTCCAGGGACACTACCAACCTACATCACCTTCTATTGGATTTGTACCACTTGTGGTAGCTGCAAGCAGTGACTGCATGTCCAAGGCGTATACATAGTAGATGAAATAGGCATGTTGACTCAAGATATCGAGCGTCGGTGCAAGTGAAGATGCAGGCGGAGTGTCTCGGAACATCAATCTTTTATCTTGCTCACGAGTCTAATTCTCATTAATCAGCCGCAAAAAGAGCTCGTCCTGCTTGCTGAAATACAATGTAAAAACTCAAGGAGCCGAAGAGTCGCCCCTAACCATGGGCTCCATCTTCTATAGGAAATACTACTTTCCCAAAAATGAGACTCGGTTTTGGCCAAGCCCTGTGTCCACCGTAAAATAGTCGAGCAGCTGGATCCGCCCCCATCACATCATAGCCTTCCCCTGGTGGTGGTTGTTCCCCAGTCAGACAGTGATGACCTGCTCGCCCGAATATGCGTCACCAGCCTCCAACTTAGTGAAGCCTTTGACGGAGCCGGCCTCCACGCAGATCATGTTCTTGAAACCATCCTTGGGCTCAAAGTCGCCCATACCCTGCGCCTTCTCAGTCCAGGGGTTCCAAACGACGACGTCGCTCAGCGTCTCACGCACAATGCTGAATTTGGACTCGCCGCCTTCCGAGATAACAACAGGCGTCGAAGGGTTGGCCGGGTGGTACACACGGTCCACCTCGCCGGCGATGGTAACGTCTCCAGCCTGCTGCTTTTCCTTGGCACCATCGACCTTGTCGACGTATGCAGCCTCCTCGAGTCCGGAGACGGAGACCTTGGTGATGTCGCCGATGCGGAAATACGTGTGAAGCAGCGTCTGGAACTCGAAGGGCTGGTCGCCGTCGTTGGTGATGACAATGCCGGTTCGGAGAGCATCCGGCGTCAGGGTGACGCTGTAGATGAGGGAGAAGGAGAAGGGCCAGAGCTTCTTGGCCTCGTCGGTGATTGTGGCCTTGCTAAGGCCAAAGTCGAGCTTGACCGAGGCGTCGGTCTGGCCGGAAGACTCGGTCGTCGACTTGCCTAAGAAATCCCATCTCGAGTTACGGGCGAAACCGTGTTGGGGGAGCTTGGATGTGGGCTCGTGGTCGGGAGCTGTGCCAAAGACCTGTCATGTAGGAGTCGAGTGAATGATTAGTCATGCATGTTCTGATAGGGGCCCAACTACCAAAAAGCAAGGCAAAGTAATGGGATGGTCCTATTGGCTCGTATTTTCTCCAACTGTTCATTCGTTCTGGGATTCTTCCCAAATATATACAAGGTAAGGTTGGAGCAAGGAGAAGCACAAGGTACGTACAGGGAAGACCAGGGGGATACCGCCTCTCACAGCTTTGGAGCCATCGAGCTTGGCGGCATCGCTGAGCCAGAGGCGCTCGTTGCCGGCGCGGTCCTTCCAGCTGGTGACAGTGGCACCGTGAAGCAGGACCTCGACGCTCTCTCCCGAGGGCAGAACGGCACTGACGCGGGAGTTGTCGTGCGTGATGTTGACCTGGGCTTGTGGGGGAAGACCGGGTGTGGTCACCAGGGCCTGGGGCTTGTTGGGTCGGTCAACCATTGTCAAGGCAGTGAGGACTAAGATCAGGTGACGACGATGATGATGATGATGATGTTGTTGAAGTGCCGGAAGTATTGTGCACTCAAGAGAATGCAAGCAACAGATTGATTGAATGGTGAACAGGCGAAACAGGCAGACAGACAAGAGGACAGGGCCTTTCTTTGTGGTGAAGGCCTGTGATGGATGTTTGGTGGGGTAGCTGTTGGTGATTGCGGGGTTGCGTTGCCTTGGTATGTTGTATCGGTCGGGCTGTCAACCTAATAGAGAAACAACAGGGAGAGGGAGAGGAGGAAAAGAATAAAAAAACGGTATTGGGATGGGAAGGGGAAGAATTCCTTGCTTCGGCTTAGGACACTTGGGACACTTGGGACACTAGACAAGACCAGGAAACACGGTGTCTCAGTTGAAGAGGATGAAACATGTGTTGCAACTCACACTCACCGAAGCAATCGAGGACGTATCTTCTGAAGAAACATATAGCCATCAACGAACCATAATAGCGCGCATCAGATTTGGCGGGGTAGTGGCAGGCAGTGGCAGCTTGTCCCTCGTTCGATCTTTGCCTCTGTCTCTCTGTCCCTCTCTGTCCCTCTCTCTCTCTCCTTCTCTCGGCCTTCTTCTCGTTCTTCTCATGTGAACGTTCGTATGTATGGCGTGCATCGTGGGCAGTGGTAGTAAGCGAGCCTGTAATGTTCGATGCGGCCAACGAAGCTTCTGCTTCATGTTTCAGGTTGCTGCAATGTGCATCCTCCATCTTCAGAGCAGAGCAGGGGTGGCATGGCTGGGTGGGGTGCTCCGGTGGGACGGTGCTCTTCTGCTCTTTTGCTCAACCAACCTCAACAACTAGCAGCAGCAGCAGCAGCAACAACAGGAACAGCAACAGCGACAGCAGTTGCGACTGGTCCGAAGCCAAGCTGCATGTCGTAGGCTTGCCAGTGAGTGGTAGCGGAACGGCGGGCCTTTCGGCATCGACCCGTATTTAGGCGAACATACCTCCTTACATCAATTGAAGTATCAATATCAGACTTGACCTAAACCTGCTGGAGCTACCTACCTACTACTGTATCTACCACCCACCCAGCATTTCCACGATGAGGCAAGTGGTCTAGTTTTCTGGCCCGCCGCAACTTCATTCGTCGCGCTGGCAAGGGTCGCTTAACACATGCATATCTGCTTTAAAGTTACAGCGGGGCCTCGATGTGTTGTACAAACAATTCCCGTCTTGGAAGTCGGATTACTAACAAGTAACGGCATTTGCCGGCATTCGTTCCTGACGTACCATCTACCAGAATGTTTTAGCCTGAAGAAAAGCATAATACACATATCAGATTTGCATAGTCAATGTATTTATGTCTGTTCAGCTGTACCTACGACCTACTCAAAGACGGACTGTCAAAGATGGACTGATCATTACCAAATGAAAACCTCAATAGCATGCCCCGGAATGTCTATGGCATCCATCAACTGACCAATCTCCTTGTTTCATTGATACTCGGAGATACTATTTCAGACGAGAAGGCTGCAAGTGATTGGGCAAAAAATTCCCCTGTTGGGTAAATAGACCGAGTCGCCCCTATAGTCGAGAATGGATTCTGACACTCCCACAAACATACCCTTCTCAGTCCATACCGCGAGCTTCGTCGACATCTCCCAAGTCGTGGTCTTGGGACGGTAGGAGGAAGATTACCGAGTCTACATCTCGATACAAACTCGGTGCTCAATACGGCCAGAGCTCCATACCATATTCCTTTGCATCCCTCTTGTCACATACCTCTGCGAGCTGTACACATATGGCGTGAACAAGATGTCGCGCCGGGTGTAAGAGGAAGCGGTTCTCGCATCGCTCAAGGAGGAAGGATAAACCATGTGCTTTGGCGACGCCCTTGCGCCAAGTCTGGTCGACCAGAGCGCTGGAAGGCATTCCGCAGCATCCCAAGAGCTTAACATGGCTTGAGTGGCGTGCGGCAGCGACAACCGCCTCCTTCCCGTCATCGACTACTACCACCTTGCCTTGGTCAACTGCCACTTCCTTCCCGTCATCAATCGCTCGGTTGGATGAGAGCTGTGGCTTTAGTTGTTGATAAACATCATTCTCCACTCTCGTGGTTGAAGTATGAACCTGGGCCATTGTTCGGCTGCTGGCATGTGGCGCGATGTTAACCAAGGTTGGCGGACCCGGACGTATGTAGACTTGCCGAGCGTCCTGCAGCGGCTCCAGCAACGCGATGCCGATGAAGTGGCCACGCGTCTGCCAGTCGCCTGCCCCTTCTTCGTTGAAGGAGAGTATTCCACCGTACGAGGCTGCCACCCTGTCCCTCTGTTGTACCCGTTCATTGGACGACATGGCTTCCTGCTGCCGGGATGCGGTAATCGCCGCACGAGTTGGCTGACCGCTTTGTCTTTGGCAGGGTTGCATGCGAGCGAGTAACGATCTCACTAGTAGTGTCCACAATCTAATGGGACTTGAGATATTTTGGTTGATCACGTCTGAGGAGAAGGCATGAGTGGGAGGGTCTTTTCTTGAACTCGATAGTTGGCCCAGGAAGCAGGAAGCAACGGAAGCAACGGAAGAGAGAGAAAGTGGCCGAATATAAAGCCCTTCAAACACCCTGGAAAACATGCTGGCTCAGGAACGCATTTCAGGCTGCCGTTGCTGGTGCTATCAATGCCACCTGCAATTCAAGGCAGACAGCCTGCGCTACAATATATCGGGTGCGCTCCGTTGTATGGATATTCACGTCTCAACGGTTGGATGCAAATATCTCTCTCTTCTCGTTGTATGTACAAAGTTTGGCCTGCCCCTGGATGCCACATCCTAATGTCGTATGTAGCCATTATGTATACCTAGACGCCCTCTAATAAGGGGCAATTCCTCCTAAGGGGGTATAATTCCATGTGAACCCCATCCATGCCCCTGGCGACCGACGCCGTCCGGCCCCTGATTTTATGTACGCCGTATCCGCTATGTTCAAAAAAGTCCTGGTATAGTACAGAAAAATAGACTCGCAAAAAAGAACCAACCCGCCTGACGATTTCGATTCGTCCATCCATCTTCAACGAGTCCTAAGTGCAAAGCAAAGAAAGCAAAGGGTAGTCGGCGTGCAAATGAATCATAGTCGCGTCATCCAGGGAGCCACCGCTCTCCCTGGTGAAATGAAAACAGGTCCGCAAAACACCTGAACCCTCCCCCTACCTTGATCAGACCCCGATTAGATCCCTCACTTCACCCGGGGTTTTGGAGCTTCATTTTCCAGCTTTTCTATGTTTTCTTCGGTCAAGGAATCCCCCTCTGAAAGGGAGCCGGCGAGCGGCAGCGTCTTCCCACCCGCGGCATCAAGTAGTTTGTCGTCGCGAAGTTGCATAGCTAACTCGGCTGAGTCACGCTGCCTACCCGCTTGTGTGGTGGAGATGTTATTCATGTTCCCAAAAGGAAACGTTGTAACATCGTGGGAGCCATTTCGTGTAAGTGGCTTTGGCGTTAATAGGTCGAGCCGGTCCTCCGATGCGTCCATGTCTGCGATCGACGATCGTTCATCTGGTGTAGTGGTTTCCGCGTAGGCTTCGTCCAGTCCGAAGCGAGGTATCTTCACACTGACACAGTTATCGCCAGACTCCGAACAATCCGATATAGACAACTGGGAGTCATTCTTGACCGGCGTGGGCCGCCTTCCGGTTCTGCTCCACCGCACAAGCATCTTCTCCAGTATTTTGCTCTTGACCGGTTTGGCCAGGTAATCGTCCATACCCGCCTTGGTGCATTTCTCCCGATCACCTTGAATCGCCGAGGCAGTCATGGCCACTATGGGTACGTCGCGGGCGAATAACCTATACGGTAGGTGGTGTCGAAGGATATGGGTGCATTTGTAGCCGTCGATGACCGGCATCTGAACATCCATCAAGATTATATCGGGTTTCTGAATCTTGCCTTCTTGAGAGGCGTCGAGGAACTCAAGTGCCTCTTTGCCGTTCCACGCAGCTTCCACTTTGAATCCGAGCTTTTTGATGGTCTTGGTGGCAATTTGCTGGTTGATAGCACTGCGATATATGTTAGTTGGGGGTAGAGTGAAGACAAGAGTTGAAATACTCACTTGTCTTCCACAACGAGGACGCTGATGTTCGCTCTTTCCGCCATCGGCAAATCCTCCTCAGCTGTGCGAAGTGCGGATAGAAGGCCGCTGCGTAAGGGGGATCGCGATTTATCAATCGGACCGTTAAGCATTTCCCCTGGAGGAGTTTGGATTGCATTGTCATATTCGGAGCTGGTGCATGAGACACTAAACTCCGACTGCAGTCGATCCGGAAGAAACCCGACGTCCATAAGTGTGTTACCTTGTGGGCTTTGTGGTTTGTTGAAAGGGATCCAGAATGTCGCGGTAGTGCCATTCCCATTTGCCGATTCGAGTGTTATCCTACCTCGCATCAAGTCCAGTAGATTCTTTGATATCGTCAACCCCAGACCTGTGCCGCCAAACTTTCGTGCCGTTGAGGGGTCACCTTGGCTGAAGGGCTTGAAAAGGCGCTTGCGAACATCTTCGTCGATGCCTATGCCGGAATCTTCCACTACGAATTTGATTTCGATGGTGTCGGAAGTCTCCTTCTCCTTCCAGACCGAAAACTTGACGAAGCCTGTGCTCGTGAATTTGATACTGTTCGTCAAAAGGTTGGTAATAATTTGTCGGACACGTCCAGGGTCGCCTAGAACAACTAGATCTTCGGCTATGTCTTGAGATACATCCGAGTGGAACTTTAGGTTCTTTCTCTCGGCAGCAAAGCCTAGCATCTTCGACACATCGTGGACGACCACCGACAGCGAAAATTGCACCTCTTCGATGTCGAGACGGCCACTTTCGACCTTGGAAAAGTCCAGGATATCGTTGATCACGGTCAGCAACGCATTTGCCGACCGAATAATATTCTCTGCGTAGTCTCTTTGCTCTTCACCTAAAGGTAGATCAAGCAGAAGTTCAGCCATACCAATAACACCAGTGATGGGCGTTCGAATTTCATGGGACATCTACGACAAGAAGAGTGAGCAATCACAGCTTAAATTAGTTTGCGACAGAGGGACACTTACATTCGCAAGGAACTGGCTTTTCAGACGACTTGCCTCCTTTGCGGCTGCTTCGTTTGCCAGAAGTTGCTTCTTCTCCTTAGCTTGGGTCTTGAGATCCTTTTCGCGTTCTTTCAACTCTGTAACATTCATGATGACTCCAATGACAGATTCAACTCGAGATGCAGAGCCAGCAGACTGGCCCGGCTTGTTCTTGGAGAATGTTGGGATGAAACGGGTTCGGAAGAAGTGGGAGTCTGGATAAAGTTGTTAATATTAAGCGGCCCAAATGATGAGCAAAGAAAGAGTGACGGACCTATCTCGTGCTCCTGGACCATCTCCCTCATCCTCTTCCCTGCAAGCAATTCCTTGACAGGCTTCAGAAAGCCAGGGATGTCACTCTGTCCAGCTCGCGTGCTGAGGTCGTTGAATACATCATCAACGCCCTTCCCTATATATCTTGATCCGTCCCTGGTTTCGTCTTCTTCGTTGTCAATGGTGCCGTCCTTGATCCCGTTCCAAATTAAAGCGCCTTCGATCATGGTAACCTTGCCTACTTTGTCAACCGAGAAAATGGTCGTTTGGGCGTGAGAGAGCACACTGAGAAGCTGCTGGCGCATCTGTTTGGCCTCGAGCTTTGCTGCAAGACTCTCGTGCACATCGGTGCAAGTGCCGTACCATTTCTCGATCTTCCCGGTATGCTTATCTCTCAGGGGTAGTGCACGACCAAGCATCCACCTCCATTCGCCTTCCTTGCTTCGGCACCGATACTCGGTGACATACGGATCACCCGTAGCCAAGCTATGGCTCCATTTGCGAGAGGTCAAAGGCATATCGTCGGGATGGAATGGGTTCTTCCATCCAAGCCCCAGCGAGTCGTCGGGAGATAAGCCTGTGTAGTCATACCAACGGCTGTTGAAAAAGTCGTGCAATCCTTCCGCATTTGTGGACCACACCATCTGTGGCATCGAATTGCAGATTAGTTCGAACCGCTCCTCGTCCAACTCTTTGATATTTGTGATTTCTTGAGCCATTGAAGTAACATCTCGGCATGTTATGACTCCCGCCAGCATTTCCCCTGTCGAAGTGTCCTTAATGATCTCACCCAAAATGTCAAAAACCATTCTGGTATCTTTTCGCGGGTGGCGCATGCCGACTCGCATGCTGGAAAACGGCGTTCCTGTCCTGAGAAGGACGGCTATGGGAAAGTCGGAATGGTCGTATTTCTCGGTGAAAGTTTCATCGTATACCTCCCACTTTGGTAGCAAATCAAGCCCCACTCCATAATCGCCCTCAACTTCGTTCGGGTCCACAAAGAGTTCCCTCGCAGCTGCGTTCATGACGGGAGCACTGCCGTCTTTCCACATGCCGAGAATCGGCATTTGCGTGTTGTCCAGGAGCGCATCTTTGATGGTCGTCATTTTCTGAAGTAGAGTCGGCGTACTGCTAAGCGACGTTCTAGATGGCGGGCCCAAGGGCGGGAAAGGACTGGACGACATGGAAACGGCGCCAGGGCTGACCCTGTAGAGCGGTGAACCGGAGTCATGGCCTGACCCGGTCGAAGGCGGGTTTGAATTGGAAATGGTTCTGCGATCAGCGGCTTCTAGGACTGACATGGACGGACGAGGTACCGATTTCCGAGGCGGAGGCGGATGGCTGTGGGCGCTCTCGGTGCTCGTAAATGTCAAGATGAAGTATATCTGATTATCTTCGATCTCAAATATGGTGACTATCATTTTCGCATAGACTTGGTTGGCCGACGACTTTTTCGTGGCGGTATGGATGGGTCTACCGCTGGCCTGAGACGTGACTACAACTTCAACAACCGAGTTGGGAGGCGGCGATTTCGAACCAGCGAAGCCAGACAACCCATCTTTTTGGTCGCCAGTGCCGTTGTCAGGTTCACTGGTAACATCATCATTTGTCTTGGCTCCCTTTGCAGTTGGGTTTGGGATTGGGGTTGCGTCACCCCCAACAACTGAAGATTTGCGAAGATTAGGACTGGTCGTCCGTTTAGCATGCATATCGCCCACTAACGAGTCAAGGAACGATTCCCACGATACCCACACGGGCCGGCCATCCTGGAGCATATCAACACCAACTTGAGGTAAGGTCTGGCCACGGAGCTTTTCGAGAGCCGTCGGGTAGTCGTCCGTCAGATCCGCCGAGTCGCCTCTCATTCCTAGCAATCTGCCCATGGCTTCGTTTGCCAAGACAACAGTTTTGAGATTGTTCAATACCAATAGCGGAACGGGCAAGTATTGCATCGAGGAGAAGGCGAGCTGTCCCGGGGAGATGTACGGCATTGATAGCCTAAAGGGACTTGCCGATGCCGATCTCCTGCCTTTGGGCGGCATGATCGGCGTGTCTCGCAGGGAACGATTCGTGTTCACGGCCGCCAACGCTCCGTCTTGACTCCGCATTATATCGGGTAGCCGGTGCGCGCGTTGTGGGAGGTTCTCATTCGGAGGCGAAGAATCTGGTAGAGGGGTCGACAAGGACGGGTCGCAAAAGGGCGAGGGTTCCAAGGCCATGGGTCCCGGGCTCGACGAGCGCGTGTGGCCGGTATTGTGAGCACGTAAGGGGGATTCGGGTGCCATGTCGTCGAGCGCCGGCCCCTAAGGGATTGAGGGGGAATTCAAACGAGTGCCCATCAACGGTGACGCAGGTGAACGCAACATGCGGGAAAGAGGCACGAGATAGGATTGGGGTGACGTCGTGTAGCAGACAGAGTACGAGAGTAGGCGTGGACTATGGCACTGGAGTACGTGGTTGGGTTCTTGCTCGAGACTGAAGCTCAGACGAAGGAGCTTTACCAGACAGGCTTTGCGATGGTTGCAAGAAGCACCGAGAGTCCTAAGATCAACTGAGAGCAAGCCGAAAGCGCTTGACTGAGCAGAAGGAAGTGAGTGTGCCGTCGTTTGTAAGATCTAGACCCTAGATTTTAGTGGAGAGCTGCTGGGTCTGGGCTGGCCCTTTCCAACCAGGTCTTGAGCCGGTGTGTACTTGCAAGAGGATACTGTAGGAATATACTGGCGGGGGAAGCAGTGCAAACAAGGCCCGATTGCAATTATTTAAACCGGACGGATTTTGATTTTCACTTGCTTCGACTCCGAGATCAGAACGGCTATGGCTTAGGTAGGGGAATCCAACTCGGACTCTAACAAAGCGGAAGGTTTTTTCAAAAACTTGTTGTTTCCGTCTGCCCTACTCTCTCGGGCCAGAGATGGGATGGTGGGATGAGTGGGCAAAGTGCCCATTAAATGTAGATGTATGTAGTACCAGACAGGTCGGCTTGAAGGATGCCCCCAGTTGATCATGGCGGGGGGGGTGATGTAGCTACAGGTAGGGCGGCGAAGACCAAGTGCACACTTGAAGGCACTTGAATGCTGCCGTACCGTGGCGGCGACCCAGTTATTGGCTCGGAAATCCGACATGGATGTCGGTAGTGTTAAAACCTAATTAATTCCAACTGCTCGTACTGTAGCAAGTGTAGGCAGGGAAGGGGGGAGCTGCATGTGCTATGGACCTCTGGCCTATGGACATTACTGGCGGTCTAACCTAGGCCGGCCCGGCTGGCAAGCCCTAAGCTGCTAAGATAGGCCGCCCCAGATGTAGTAAGTATCAGGTGGTAGTATAGGTAAGTAAGCATGCGGTAGCATAGGGCAAGCCTGGTGCCTGGGCACGGTTTGCATTATCATTTACAGACTTCCAACGATGCATGCTGCGTCCATGTGTGTCATGGTGTGTGGATAAACCACCTTATTCCCCAGAATTTCCTCGTACTGTAGAATACCTGTATCATAAGGTAAGGTATCAGCTGCTGCAGGGGGTTAGTTTACCGCCGGCAATGGGGGTGTTTGATTGCCCCATCGTGTAAGGTAGGCGCAAGTAATATGCTAGTACATATGTACATACTGACTTTGGACGAACCCAGCACCAACAAACAAACAGAAGCGTACGAGACAACGAGACAGCAAAACCGCAAAATATTAGGCAGGCTGGGCTGGTGTTGTTTGATGGATCAGATCGGCCTGCTCAGTCTGCACACTTCCGGGGTGGCCAACGACTGGCTGCCAGCTGCTGAGACGAGATTGGGAATGCTCGTTAACCGGTGCGGTGTGCGCTGGGACGCGGTCTGTTTCCGGTCCCGGATTGCCAACAATGAAACTAAGCAGTGACAGTCAGACAGTGTTCTGGACAGTGGCCGCCCATGTCGGATGCGGCAAGTATCAATGGACAGCCAAGCTGCTGGCTGCTTCTGTCAATACTCCTCAATTCTTCCCTAAAACCACCACCTGAGTAGCAATCGCATTGATGCCAATGAGTAGCTGCCTTGTCTTAATTAAATAGGTAGTGGAACGTCAAATACGTAGTAAGTATGTAGGCCAAGAATAGATTATGCATACCACGTACGCCGCTCACTTGAGCAACACGAATCAAAATCAATGCGTGTATACGGAGTGTCTATAAACAGTATCCGGCGCCCAACAAGGACGAGATCGGGGTTATGGATGCCAGTCCGACTAACATCGTAGCCTAAGGCAACTAAACACATGGCAGCATTAGCTCACGCCATGTCGTACAGTAGCAAGCAAAGATGGTTGGGCAGCTGTTGGCCTGCATGCTGCTGCAGTCGGGTGATGATTGCTGCTGGCTGGCTGCCACTGCTGCCACTGCTGCTGGCGTTAGTTGCATGTAGTATCTTCGATGGTATTACCATACAGTATCATCGGCGTAGCGACCTTATACCAAAGCGGGGCTTCTAGATTGGCCAGTCTACCTGCCAGTCTTGCCTCAAGAGGGAAAAGTCGGTGGACGCCGCCATGCGAATTGTGGAATTCCGACTCAATTCCCGTACCTTTGGGATGGCTGATCGCATGCAGATTGGGAAACATGGATCGCCGATCAATGCCGGCCTGGTCATATCCAGCTTGGAATAATCCTCCCCAAGTGCCCCCCCCCCCCCCGAACAGCTGGCCAAAGGTCATTAGCGCCGTGCCGGCCACCAGATGCGGCCGCAACTGAAAGAATGAACCTTTACATGGCAAAATCGTTCGTTTCGCAGAGGCGACTTCCTTGGCTGCCTGTCGTTTGCTTTCACTATTGTAAAAGGCGAGCCAGGCCGAGGTTGGGGGATGATTGAGAAAAAGAAAGACGATATCCAAATGCAAGAGTGCGAGCCCACTTGGGGTCGGAGCTTGATAACCCGGAAAGCCAGCAGTTAATTGGATGTAATCGGGCGGTGTTGGTACGATGCACATGATTCACATGATTCACGACTGCTGCGTGATGCTCTTCAGACGAAGAACTTATTTTAAAAAGATGAAGGCTTCTCCAACCCGAGCACAATCGTGCATAGGTAGCAACTAGACTTGCTTCGAGTGCACCTAATAATGTGAGACAACACGGAAATAGCAGTCGGTGCACCTGGATAGCCTTGCTTAACCTTAGTTCCATATGCTGAAGTCGCTGTGCCTGGGGCCTAGGCCTGGCGGCTTGGGTAGTGTCTGGCAGTGTTGGATCCTCTATGGGGGAGAAAAAAACAAGTTTTATAGGAAACTTAAATTAACTAGAGCAACCAAGTCACTATGAAATTGCAGAATTGCAGATCGACATATGTCAATAATCCACCACTGTCTTGGTTCATGAGAGTTGCACCTGACATCTTGTTCCGTTGATGGTGGAGGCTTGAAGGCTTCTTAAACCCGGGGTAGACTTTGGCAAAAGACAAAGACGTGAAGCTGTAAATCTATCCTATACCCGGGCTCTTATAGGTGATGGATCAGTCAGGCACTGGCCAGAATCCGAATAAACCGTGTATAGTACATTTATAACCAGTAGAAGAGAGGGCGTTAAACTTACCCATCTATTCAGAAACACAACAGTCGGTTCGAGAAGATATGTATGTGCTCGCAAAGCTGAACGGAACATTCCAGCGTAATGCGGAGTTATCGTCATGAGGAAATCTCGGCGCTGCAGGGGTTAACCAATAATCAATCTGCTTACTGGAGGATTGCGCGATCGATTCCCCCCCGCATTCTGTCAATCTCGAATGCGTGTGCGCGTGGTCGACTCGCCGCTGAAGTTATAAGCA
Source organism: Apiospora koreana (assembly GCA_017163955.1). Lineage (NCBI taxonomy): Eukaryota > Fungi > Ascomycota > Sordariomycetes > Amphisphaeriales > Apiosporaceae > Apiospora > Apiospora koreana. Next base: position 2,131,263 of record JAFHKQ010000007.1, on the reverse strand, counting down.
TTGTGACATTTCTCAGCGTCTCCTCATCTCTAGCTGCGCAGTCCTTGGTGTCGATCTGAATACGGCAATAATGTTCTTACGTGAGTTCGGGGAGGCACCATGCGCAAAGAAATGAAACCGACGAGGACCAATCTGGTGAAGCGCGCCTGTAAGCAATATTGATTGGTTCCATTTACCCATATCATATCGTTTTGTTGCTTTGCTGAATATGTTGGTATTGATCGACGGGGGACGGTATCCTACCTCATCACGTACCAGATACCTACGTTATTGCTCCGTCTCAACTCCCTTCACAATCATGCAATCTAACGTCCAACTCCCAATCTAGGCGATGCGTGCAAGATTCGCAAGATCAAATGTTCAGAGACCTCACCATGCAATGGCTGTACCGCCTCTGGCATCGCTTGCACTTTCAAGAAGCTTCAAGCGACCCGGGGCCCACGTAGTCTGCGCGCCAAGACCATCAAGAAGATCTCAGAAACACAAGTTGACAGCAGCAATCAGGAAGACACTTACATGAGGGATCATTCTTCAGAGAGCCCCGTGCAGGATCTTGCCGAGAGGGAACCAAGAGTGGGCAGCGGAGGTGATGTAAGCGCACTGCTACAGGCCCTCGACGTCTATCGTCTTCGTCTTTATCCCATATGGCCCATAATCGACGTCGAAAAGATCCGTGACGGACTGGTCTCTGAGAATGCCGCCTCTTATATCCTGCTGGCGACAGCCATTCGCTTGGCCACTGTGGCCCAGTTGCAAGGAGAGGCCATTTCACCAGATGATGTTCCTCCCTCGAGCCTAGAGCACTGTGACTCTTTGGACCTCAACGGGCTACGCATTTCGTTCTTCTTGCACATTTATCATGAGAATCAATCGCCAGGTGGGGGCAAATCCCTGATCTACCTGAGGCAGGCCCTCACGCTAGCCCAGATCATGCGGCTCGACAGGGAGGCTTCGTATGCTGGGCTTCAAGAGTCAGAGCAGGAGATGCGCAGACGGATATTGTGGCTTCTGTTTGTTACTGAAAGAGGTGTAGCCATGCTGCACAAGTTACCGGTGTTATTGAAGCCAAACGTCGGGTTTCCGGTCCCTGGAAGCCACGATAGGACCGATGTCTTACCCGCCTTCCTGAAGCTTGTCAATCTCTTCTGGGTGTTTGACCAATCTGGCGTCTTCGAGATCCTCCAGAATTCCGACTCGGACCTATCGAACATGACGGCTACGGCCCGGGATTGTCTGGATCTACTGCAAACCCGCCTACAAGACAGTGCGGGTGATTACGAGCCGAGCAACGATATTCAGAAGGCCGACATCTTTGTCACTCGGCAGTGGATGCGCGCGGTTCTTTGGCGGGCGGCCACGAAGCTTGGGGCCACATTGACAATCGACCCCGTGCTGGTAGGAAGAGAGTTCCTGGACTTTGTCTCGCAACTACCACAAGCTGCGCTCGAGGCCCATGGTCCGACGATCGAGGCTAAGACTTACGACATTGCAACGGCCGTGATCGAGGCCGCAATGAGCCAGGTACAGGCAACCTCGGCTGATCGCCCCGAAGAAGTCCTACAAGGCTTGCAGCGTCTCCTTTCGTCCTCGCGCGGCGGGAATAAGGCCCTGCTTGCCTCACTTTACTTCAAAATGACATCCATGCCAATGGAGCTCCCCCTGGTTCTCTCAGGGCCGCGGGTCGTAGAAGACGTCACGGACCACGATGCACAGTTAATCTCATTGGGATCTCCGAGTGGCCCAAGCATGCTGCCTTCAGCATGGGCAGATCTCGAGGATATACTCGCGAATTCGAGCTTTCTTCGGACACTGTCAGGCAATGTGACGCCCAATTACCATTCAATTGAACAACAGAACCAACAAATGTCCTGGGCGCCATTGGATTTCAGCACGCCGCTAATGCGAACACCATCGCCCCTGGATCGCGTGTTCTTCGACCAGTGTCAACTTAATATCGAAGGCATTGTACCTGGACAGGTTTGGACCGAGCCTCCACCACCTTGAGTGTGATCGATTTGCAAGAGAAAACCAACAAAGATCAATCTGATGCGAGCCCAAAACCGGACGGGCGGGCACTGGAACAGGCTATAGCATGTCGGCCATTGCTTTGGTAGTGGGCCACCACAGTGTTTATAGAGCGGGGTATACAGCGACTCTGTATGCAACTGACAACGGTCAATACTTGGTTTATAGTGGCACGAAGCTGGTGCTCACAAAGCCTCCCGAGCCCGCCGCGAACACAATACGAAGTTGTGTTGTTCATATTGGTCGGCCCTTTCGGTTTCAGCCGAGAACCGAAAGCAGGGTCCAGCCGCGGGCACAAAGTCGTTTCCCAGGGTCCCCCGGCTGGACTAATGGCAATAAGGGTCCAGTGAGCGTTGCGTTTTGCGATGAACGCCCAACATCCACTCTTGGCAAGCCTTGCTCACTCGTGACGCACCCAGCTTGCCAGCTAAGAATTGGACTTGGACCATGTTACAAGCCAAGCATATGTAAATGAATATCAAGATTCAAGCCCTTCGGCTTCTCCGTTGCCATGGCAGGAAGGCAACATTCACTGGTCGTGTGAGCTGGTTACCGGACTATATATATAGCACGAACAGGTAGATGACTCGCGATTCGGCTGTGTTGCATGATGATGAATCTATCATAACCATGGTTGAAGAAAAGACGGTGGACTCTGTGGTGGTATGTATGTAACTAGCATGCCGAAGAAGCTGACTTGATCCGCTGCGCACGTTAGCGATTTTGTGTATGATACGATTCTGGCCCACATTCATCCACTGCGAGTACTACTAGCAGTAAGCTCTAGTCAGGTGGCCCCAAAACAAGTCGTCTTTCCAGAAGCTCTTCCAATTATTCGGAATTTCGAGAAAGCTGTTGATCTTGAGTCAGTGTGTAGTAGTGCGTACGTTTCGATCCCAGCTCAATCAACATGTACTTGTTTGGCCCCTGTTCCTTCTGCTTGAAGCCCCTATACCATTCACTGAGCCATTCATTCAGGGAAGCGGGATCCGGGGTAAGGACCAAGAATTCACATCGACTCCACCGTCTTGTATTCATCTAGAGCTTCCGGCCAGGAATCAACGGAGAGGTTTCGCCAAACCAACTTGGTCGAAGAATACTGAGAGTATATGCCCATATCGATATACTCGGACATGTGATTGCAGTCATATAGCGCTCGGGGCATGGCATGAGATAACAGTATTATCGTAGGGATCTTCCATGGTTTGTTCCCCGCACCCCGCACCATGCGATGTCGTGGTGTGCTTTCGTCTCCGAGATTTGCTCCGGGGGATTGGGGAATTGGGGTTTAACACGCATTTTGGGATAGGCCTCATAACATCCTTCTCTTCAGTTAGCAAAACATCAAATATCAAGATATTATAATTTAATCGACATTCACTCAGTTCAAAATGGCTTGGGAAGAACCTCGAAAGACCGGTATGGTATACCGCCGCTTAGGCAACTCGGGACTTCATGTTTCGGCGATAGGCCTCGGCGGTTGGCTCACATACGGTGGCCACGTTGGAGATGGTAAGTTGGAAGAATAGCCCTCTAGTTGCGCGCGCGTCTTAGAGGTGTACTTTGTCAGATTCTAACTGGACGATAGAGAAAACGTTCGAATGCATGAAGCAGGCTTACGATCTTGGCGTGAACTTCTTTGACACCGCCGAGAAGTGAGTTCTCCCAACCCCCCTTGAACGATGAGATATCATGAGCTTACTGGTTTGATTAGCTACACTGCCGGCAAATCAGAGGTCGCCATGGGAAAGGCCATTCAGAAATATGGGTGGAAACGCAGTGATCTGGTCATCACCACTAAGGTTCGAAGGCCAGCCCTCTTTCCCCCCATGTCATCGTGATAAGGGAGAGGGAAAATACTTGATGGGGCCAACCGACTAACTCGCAGAACTAGATCAACTGGGGTGCCGTCAACGGCGAGATCCTCATCAACAACCACGGCCTCTCGCGCAAGCACATCATCGAGGGTCTCCGGGCCTCGCTGGACCGCCTGCAGCTCGAGTACGTCGACATCGTCTACGCGCATCGGCCGGACCGGCTGACGCCGATGGAAGAGACGGTGCGGGCCTTCAACCACGTCATCGAGAAGGGCCAGGCCTTCTACTGGGGCACGTCCGAGTGGAGCGCCGACGAGATCCAGGAAGCCGTGGGCATCGCCCGGGACCTCAAGCTGATCGGCCCCGTGGTTGAGCAGCCCCTCTACAACATGCTCGACCGCCAAAAGGTCGAGGGCGAGTTCCAGCGCCTGTACCCGCGCATGGGCCTGGGCCTCACCACGTTCAGCCCCATTAAGATGGGCCTACTGAGCGGTAAGTACAACGACGCCGAAGAGGCGCCCCCGGCCGACTCGCGCTTCGGCACCAGTCAGGACCGCTTCGCCGAGTTCATGCGCTCGCAGTACGGCGGCGAGGACTGGCGCGGCAACATCGCCAAGGTGCGCAAGCTCAAGTCCGTCGCCGACAAGCTGGGCGTCACCCAGAGCCAGCTTGCCCTCGCGTGGTGCCTCAAGAACCCCAACGTCTCCGCCGTCATCACCGGTGCAAGCCGGCCCCAGCAGATTGTTGAGAACGTCCAGGCCCTTCAGATCCTCGACCAATTGACGCCCGAAGTGATGGCCGAGATCGATGAGATCACACAGAATAAGGTCTCGATGGATCCCGCCAGGCAAGACTAAGGTATATTCAAAAGGGGACGGTAAAAGGAAAAGAAATAAAATAGAAGATGGCATGTAGTAATTCATGACACATCAGATCATGAGAACGTATTTTCCCAATCTAGAACTTTACTTCAAAAACTGTACCGATTGCTAAAGTGTAGTGAAGATCGTCACATTGCGCGCCAAGATGCCGATCTCGACTTCCACAAGGGTACGTCTAGTCCGAACCATTGTATTCTTGGAGCGGGAGAGCTGGCTTTTTTTGTTTTCCTACGTGCCAATTGCACGATGTAATGCCCATACGTGGCGGCTTTCCGTTTCTCATCATCAAATCCTACCTAAGTCGTACAATTCTTAGATCCCTAATACGAAACAAACAAAAGAAACCTGAACGATGTTGTTCACGAAGCTGACTGTTTGGTCTGCAGGCCTCGGGCTTGGAGTACGTCTTGGGCCTATACGTGCGAGCGGTCCCCAGCCCTCCTAAGCCTAGCTCAGTCTTCCATTGGCTCTCGAGCCTGACTGCATACTTGTCACACCTTATAGTCGCCGGCATTCGTAGAAATACCTTGTGTGACTCCACTTATGCACAACCCGTATGTACACGGGATAGTTTGCAGGGGACGAAGCTCATAACTATACGGCATATGATCTTGCTGGCTTTGCGGGGAAGCAATTCCCGAGCCAGGTCTGGGGTATAAAGGTAGCCTGTCTAAATTTTAGACAGCTGCGGTGATTGCTGACCATCATCCATCATTTGCTGGCAGTTTCAAGATGCATAACTACATCTCAAAAGGTGCTGTTTTCTCCCTCGTCGTATCGGCGGCAGGTGCTCGACGACTCGATCTAGGGAAGCGGAGTCAGGCCGTTATCACCCGGGTGGCTACTGACTCTGTCGCCGGAGCATCATGGTTCGAGTACGAGAAACACCAACTTACCCAAGATGCGCTTGAGGGACTACGTGTGCGGTCTCCCGAGCCGAAGGTGGCCGATCTAATCGCATTCGACACCGCTCCAAACCTAGAACCCGGCGAGTGCAGGACTTTCCCTGGCGACAGCTCATGGCCGCCGGAGAGCGAGTGGTCTGAACTCAATAATCTGCTCGGCGGGTCGCTCATTCAGACAGTTCCCATTGCAGCGCCTTGCTACAAGGACTGGGATGTCTACAACAAGGAGCAGTGCGATGCGATAAGCGAAAAGTTCACCAACCCCTATCTTCAGTAAGTTCGAAGTGGTTTTTATATGTTAAGTATGAATCGGAGATTGATGACCTCGGCAGTGAAGCTGATCCGACTTCAACCATGTGGCCAATCTGGCAAGGGAGATCATGTCTCCCGACTGATGATCCCAACGGCACTTGCACCCTGGGAGGGTATCCCGTCTACGCAGTGAACGTCACCAACGTTGCGCAAGTCCAAATTGCACTGAACTTTGCGCGCAACAAAAACTTGCGATTTGTCATCAAGAACACGGGTCACTGCTTTCTGGGCAAATCCAACGGCGCCGGCGCGCTGAGCGTCTGGACGCACAACCTGAGGAACATTGAGTTCCTTCCCGATTATCAGAGCAACGGCGGAAGCTATCGTGGCGCGGCGTTCAAAGTCGGCGCGGGTGTCACGGTCCGCGAGGTCTACGAAGCGGCTGAGCGCCACGGTGTCAGTGCCCTAGGCGGCATCTGTGAAAGTGTCGGCTACGCTGGCGGCTATCTCGCGGGGGGCGGCCACACGCCCCTTTCGGGCCTCTATGGCATGGCCGCCGACCAGGCTCTTGCATTTGAGGTCGTGACCGCCGACGGACGGTTCGTCACGGCAAGTGAGAGCTCCAATTCTGACCTTTACTGGGCACTACAGGGCGGAGGCGGAAGTACCTACGGTGTTGTGACGTCTGTGATAGTTCGGTAAGCCTTCATACATGTCCTGAGCCCTCGATGCATTCCGGTCAACTAACACGACGCTCTAGGGTTCACCCAAAGATCCACAGTGTCATGTCAACGTTCAGCTTCCAGACGTCCCCCACGCTCTCCAATGAGACGTTTTTCGCTGGCATCCGAGCTTACTTGGAAAATTTCGTGGCCTTCACCGACGCGGGCACGTACTCCTACTTTTTCATTCGATTCAAAAGCGGGACATATTCGTTCCAGATGGAACCATTCTTTGCGCCCAACCACACCGTCGACTCCTTCGCCCACCTCACAAAGCCCCTTTTCGACCGGTGGGAAGAACTAGGCATCAGCATCACACCTAATACCACGTTCTACGAATCTTTCCTCCCTGCTTACAACGATAAATGGAGCATAGGTACCCCAGGCGCGGGGTCGGACGCGGGCGGCACCAACTCCCTCCCGAGCAATCGCCTGTTCCCACGGGCCAACTTCGCGGACCCGGTCAAGTTCAACGCGACCTGGGACGCCGTGGCGCAGCACATGGCCGGGGGCCACCGCATCATCGGGTACCACATGGCCCCGCAGAACCGGCTAGGCGTCGATAACGGGGTGAGCCCCGTGTGGCGGACCGTGGTCGCTTTCCTGATCACCGGGGCGGATATCCCACCCGAGGCCACAGCGGCCCAGCTCAGCAAGGCCGGCGAGGACATCAACGGCATGCTCAAGCCGTGGCGCGAAGTGGCGCCCGCCAGCGAGGGCGGCGGCGCGTACCTGAACGAGGCCAACCTCCTAGAGCCCGACTGGCAGACGAGCTTCTATGGGGAGCAATACCCGAAGCTCTTGAAGATCAAGCAGAAGTGGGATCCCAAGAGTGTCTTCTATGTTACGACTGGGGTCGGCAGCGAGAACTGGGAGGTCCGTACACCGGGACAGGGGCTTCCGACGCAGAATGGTAGACTGTGTCGACTGTAAATCCGCTTGCCAGCCAACGTATAACGTGTTGCACAGTTCTTCTGGTCCGACGGAGACCCTGCGTGAGTGAGAGGACATAAATTAATAATGATTACTATTCCACATACGCTTGACCATTCCACTTACCCCTGACCATTCTAGTCACCCCTGACCATTCCACTTACCCCTGACCATATCATTCATTCTACGCATCCGGGCAAATGCTGATAATAATTAGAAGATTGCCCTGCCTGAAACAGCATAGGTCATTCCGACTAGATACCACATTGGGCCTCATCTCTGCCGTACCGCTGACCCCTCCAGAGGAACGGAGGTTTGTGAAGGTTGGGTATGCATACAGCCTGGATAGAGGCACCATCTAATCCTCATCTAGCAACAATTGGCTGGTTTGTAGCACATATCGACTTCAGATTACAAATATGATGCAAGTTTTATAGCACGACAAAGATGGTGCAGATCATGTGGCATCGGTCGAGTCTAAATTAGGGGGGGCTCAAACAACAATGAAAATGGACGATATGCCTCCCATGCCATTCCCCAAGATAAGATAACAAAATAACAAGCTCATATTCGTCCCAACAGCGTTATTTACAGTTTTAGTTGATGCGATCAGTTTAAATATTAGCCGATGATTCTTCCGGTCTTCTTATGCCGCATCCAGATCTCGGAATCATTAGTTTGCATGCCATAGCTTCCCTGAGGGGAGAAAAGGGTTGGTTGTTGGATCTGGTGTTTTATGTTGGTTCTGTGGCGGATAAATACCATATAAATGCACCGGTCGATCCCCTTATCTACATGTTCACATGCTCGCAAGATAACCGCATAGCTGGAACTGCATTCCGATGACTTCTTTTCGTTTTACTCCTCGAGGCAACGACAAAGAATGTAATTGAATTAACATTGATTTCTGATAGTTTGTAGTCCCATTCCACGCAGATGGTGTCGGAAAGCGTTTGGATCATGAAGGCCTTATCGAATGTGGTGTGTTTGTGAGAAACATATCAGGGGAGTCAGTGGAACTGATGGTAATAACCACTATAAGACCATTGCCTTCATCTAGACGAAGCCGACTATATATATGTGTGTGATCATATCCAATCCAGAATAAAAATCCTTAAAACCCAATGAACACATTGAAAATGCATCGGACCAGGACATTTTTGGCAGATATACGAGAGAAGGACGCGAAGTGGCTTAGGGACAATGTTCCTTTCCAGTTCACGCCACTCACCGAGGACGTACTTGAAAACAAGACCACGGAAGAGAGATCCCAAATTATTATCCCAAGACTAAATGCTCTCAATTCCTCTCCACTCGTCGGTTACTTTGCTGACAGATTCCACCCTGAGGTCGTTCCCCACGAGCTCGACTTCACACTACTTACTTCGTGGATTACCAAGGACCTACCCCCCTTGACAAAGGAGTATTCATTCCCATTTGAGTAAGTTATACCAACATACATCAGATTTTGAGCCCAAGAAAACAGGATCAACGCCGATCCTTGCGTTAAGGATAAAACGATATACCCCTGAATACTGCTCCAAATTAACCATTTATTTCACGCATAGAGAACTAAAAGCTCTAGAATGGGGCCAGAGCAATCGCTTGGAGGGGTTTATGACTCGTGACTTATCCCTACAACGTGTTAAAGACAATGATGAGAGAATGGTTGCAAGACTGAAGGAAGTGGAAGCGGCAGGACTCGTATCGAGCACGGACGGATACCGGATGGGTGCCTCATTCAAACCGCCACTGCCCAAGAACTGCAATACAAGGACTCTGAGGCTGGCGACCCAAGAGGAGATCTTGGAAACGTACAAGTGGGCAGTTTCGCAATGGAAACACCATCCCCAACGTATATCATTGGAGGAATCCTTTAAAGCGTTGTCCACAGCAATGGGAGCCACAAAGATCAACAAATTAGTATGCTTTGGTTTAGGATCGCTTAGCCCACCCCCTTTTCTCAACCTGGAGGAGCTAAAGAAAGCACACGAGGAAGCAGACAAGAAGATGAAGCTCTATTTCGGATACACCTATCTCCGTCCCTATTTCCAGCACTTGGCGGCTCAGACCATTGCCAATGTCCTCAAGAGCCACAACAATTACAAACCCCTCGATATATATGTACAAGACATCGCCTACAGAGACGAGGACATCAGTGTCCTGGAGAATGATGTGATCAGCCACGAAAATACATCATACGCCAAGGGCAGATTCATCGTTGTAGATGGTAGCCCGAATCATCACGAGGGATTTCTCAAGATTGATACCGAGACCTTCGTTTTCACCGTGCAGCCGACCATACCTCTGCGGCAAATGGTTTGCGAGATAAGCTCTCCGGCTGCAATGTTGTGCCCTGAGATTTACGGCAATGGGCAGTCAGACGAAGACCTCCAAAGCTACGAGGTCCTCCCCGCGGCAGGAGCCGAACGCCCAAGATTCTCCGTAGGCCTCCGTCTGCCTGGACCCCACATGTGAGATTTTTCTCCACCATGATCAGACTATATAGCGGAGGCTGACCCTGTCGATGATATACAGAAAGGATCCTGAGGTCCCAGCAGTTATGAGGAAACTGACGGAAAAGTACATCAGACATGTGCACCCTGCCAACCAAAGTTTCCTCGAAGACCACATGAATAGTTTCCTGGGATCTGCGTATGCGGATAAAGGAAGGGACAAATTAAAGAGCGCTGTATATTACTGGAAGCCCAACTAATTCCAGATGGCTCATGATGACCTGAGGCTTTATATTATCTCTTCGAATTTGTCTTTGAATCAACACCAGCTAATACTATCTACTATTAGGTTTCTTTAATAGTCTAGGTTCATTTGTTGTTTAACCTAGTCGTTCTTTCTAGTCAGAGCCATGCCTACCTAGGATTATGGAGGTAGTATACAGTGCAACAGTACATTCCGCTGCTGGGATTACTCAGCGCCCTCCGACGATGCCGCGCTTGCTAAATCAAGATATACTCTAGCTTCCTTACCTAGATATAGACTCGGTCTATAGCTATTGGTATCTCTCATTGGAGAAAGCAAGGCCACTGACATACATGGGGGGGGGGGGGGGGGGGGGGGGGGGGGGGGGGGGGGAAATCGGACCTTAGCCCTACGACCATTCTGTGTCTACATATGTCATTCACATGGCCACTGTCAAGAAATCATTGTTTGAGTAAGGCCTTGTCAGCCTGTAGTGTCCGGTTGTGACAAGTGATTGCAAAAAAATTGGGTATCTATCTAGGCTAACATCAACTACGGCCAAAGCAAAATCTCTGCGACCTGACACTGCCATTCCTTTCCTCATTACTTCTTAATATGAGCAGGATTTTCCACGTTCGCACTCGGCGGTATACCCCGGCCTCTTGCTTGGTATAATATAACCAACCTCTTAGACATAGCTGCGAGTGCCGTTTCCACCCCTCTTGTGCAAAACCCAGCCAAGGGCAATGACGGCAACGCTGAAGATGAAACCGATATATTCGAAGACATAGTCGGCCTGCACGCGTTGACATGTTCTTGCAATGTCATCGTTAGAGTCAGCGCCGTAGTAAGTGATGCCTCCCTCAACCCTGTAGCCGCCATTCAACAGCTTATTCAAACTACGGAGGTTATTATAAAGCTTGGCTTTGTCGGTACAACTTCCTACGCCCTTCAATGCGAGCGTCAAGGCCTAGCAGGAAGTATATGGTCAGCAATTAAGAAAAATCGGTACGCATATAAGAGTATGGGAGAATGGACTTACGATGCCACCAGCCAGGAAAAATATGCCAGCTAAGGCATCAGCAGCCATGACCAAGAAAGCTGGGATCTTGTCGACGAACAAGGCCACCAGACCGACCAAGGAGACGAGGATACCAAAGGCACCGGCGAAACTGCCAAATGATGTCTCGGCTGGTGGGTTGCCAAAAACTTGATGTTTGGCATTGGTAATGGACAGGCCAAGCACTACTACAGCGGAAAGCAGCTGTTTATTGTTTCAGGTATTAGCAATACTCACACGAACCGACTTGGGCAAAACAGGTGTGAAGACTTACCAGTACGCCGCGCACTGCCATGGCAATAATGGACAACATGGTGTGTTTCTTGGGTGAACGAGGGAAGTGTGGGGTGCCGGTTGTTTTGCTCTGGGTGAGATTTGAATCTTTCACGTCGTGATCTCAGTGTGAAGGCAGCTGGTGCTGGTGCTTGGCAGGTAGGATGATGGGCCGTACACTTGGCCGTGATTGCCGAAGGATTCTTGATGTGAAGAAAACGGTATGACTCTGGATACTAAAGAGAAGAACCAAAGAAAATAGGATCAAATAGAAAGAGTTGGTATGGAATGAGGGTGTGCTTTCCCATTTATCTGCCGGGACAATTACAAGGTCTGATCAAGGTCTTGAGGGGGGGCGAAGCAGGCAACAATGGGGTCGGTTGGTGGGTGACTTGCAGGCAGTCACTGTGACTGTGGGAGGAAGGAATGAGGCTGTGGGTTCAAGTTGCAGATGCCCACCAACACCACCACTAACAAAAGAAAGGTCGATCCTCCAGGTCACGCCATTCGTGGTTGGGTGCCTTCCCCGTATTCGATACTGCTTGCATGCTGACAGGTACGACGCGAAACACTAGGTAGGTAGATACTTCATATTGAAGCCAGTTGTATTGATGTTGGCTGTGCAAGCAAGCCAACCGGCCTTTATTTTTTTTTAATATAGTAGTAAATGACAGGACTCTTAAGCTGAAAGTTATCCTAGCAGCCACAAGTTTCGGAGAGTTACAGAGTAATAAATGTGAATATGTAATTTACTTGATAGTAATCCTCTCGCGTTTGGAAACAATTTGTGGCGCAAGGGGAGCTTAGCAGCAGCGGGAAGCAGTGCATGCACGGCTCCGACGGCTGGACGGCTGCTATTCTCGATTCACTATGGGATGTTGGCGTGCTGACTAGCCCCAGAACCACCTAGATCTACACGTTTTCTTACTGTACAGTACATAGGTACCCCTACATAGGGCTGGGGCCGCTGGGGCGGTACTACCTAGCTACAGTACGTCAGCAAGGATCGTCATCGGCTAATGATAAAAATAGCTTCAACCTCTTACTCAATTGACTTTTGACTTGTCTGCTAATTAGCCCGGTCAATATCCCAGCCATGGCTTGGTTTAATCATTCCACTCGGCCGGCCACGCTCATCATGGCTGCTCCGCCTGCTATGTTTTTCCTCTCAAACGTCAGCAAAGACGTGAAGTGGTGCAGAGGGTGTTTTTCGGTCATAGTGTGTTTGTATTCCATGCCAATACCTTACTCGGCATGTAGTAACCGTGCGCACCCTTCAATGGCGCATACCCCTCACTGGATCACCCTTTTCGGCTAAATTACCCCTTTTTAAAAAGATTATAATTAAATAAATAAAATAGCTATAGCTCCACTGTTAATAACATGGGAAAGGGAAAGGCGAGAGAGAGAGGAGAGGAAAAGGGAAAGGAAAGAGAGCGGGGAGGAAGAGGGGAGGGGAAGGGAGAAAGCGGGGAAAGAAGGGAAGAGGAAGGGGAGGAGGAGGGGGCACCGAGGGGAAAAAAAGGGGAAAAGCGGGGGGAAGAGGGGAAGGAGGAAGAAAGAAAAGGGAAAGGGAAAGAGAGGAAAGAGGGGAGAGGAGGAGAGAGCGAGAGAGAAAGAGAGAAGGGAGAAGAGAGAAGAAGTGAGGACGAGACGGAAGAAGGGCGAAGAGAGAGAGGAAAAGAGGGGGTGAAGAAGAGAAAGAGAGAAGAGAACGAGGGGAAGGAGAAGAAGAAAAAGGGGAAGGGCTGGGGAATGAGGACCGGGAGAGGAAGAGAGAGTAAGAGGAGAGAAGAAGGAGGGGAGTGACTAGAGAGAGGGGAGGGGAGGGAAGGGAAAAGAGAAGAGGGAGAGGACGGGAAGGAGAAGGTAGAATAAGCGGAGTGGAAAGAAAAGCAAAGAGAGAGAGAAAGGGGCGGAACGGAAGGCGAGGATGGAAGATATAGATATAAGAGAGAGATAAAGTATATTTTGAATTTTATTAATATATAAATAAATATTTAACTTTTAAATAATTACCATTTTTTATATATATTATTTTTATATTTATAATAATATGTTTTATATTTTAAATAGATTTATATTAACGTATTTTAATATATATATATATAAGTTTTATTAACGTAATAAATATAAAAATCCTACTTACTTTATATTTATTTTATATATTTAAATATAATATAATATTATTAATAATATTTTATATATATAGTATATTCTTATAAATCTATAAATAAATAAATAAAATATAACTTAATATATAGATTAATATATAATATAAATTAATAAATAAAGTAAAATATTATATTAATTATTTAATTTACTTCAATTTATTTATTTAAATATAAAGGGTTTAAAAAGGTATAGTTTGTCCGAAAAGGGTGATCCAGTGAGGGGTGTGCGCCATTGAAGGGTGCGCACGGTTAGTAGGCAACGACGTACCCCAGTCGTTCGAGAGAAGAGCAAGAGCGGCCCGCCATGGCCCCTTGACGCATTGGGCATTCATCCAAACAAGCATATTTGTGGTTTGTGTATGGAAGAGCCTGTCCTCAAACATTATTCTAGCCGATTGATTGATTGAAGCATCTTTAAAGCCTGGTGTGGTAGTATACGTATTGAGTTAGTCTGAAGACAATTGAACATTCATTATTTCACAAGCTCTTTGGCTCAGTTGGCTAGCCCAAGCTTCTCAAGCCCTAGGTACATATCCCTTGGTCTTCCCTATTGGCAACGGTTTCGCATCTTCCCTCCCAAGTCTCCCCCCCCCCAACTCCTGCTCCTGCAATCGGGCAACTTTCTTTTCCTGGGCCGTGTTATTATTTTCGTGCTGAAGCTCGGGTAAACTGTGGCCGCGGTCTGCATGCCCTGAAGATGCCTGCCGTCTTGTTTTCGTAAATTGGGGTCAACACTTGAAGCATCACCTCAACCTCTTGGGTATATCAACCGCCTGCGCCGCAGCCAAAGCTACACAGAAGATCATGGCTATCTAGCCAAAAAGTCCTTGGTAGCGAACTGGGCCAGTGCAAAGCAGGACCCTAACTTCCTTGAAGGCCATGGATTCTCTCGCATAGTCCTGAGTGGCGCTGACGGATCTCTAGTTGGATGGTGGCACACAACTTGTCTTTTCCGCCCTGTCAGAAACCTCGTCCCGTAGTACATCCGACTCGATCAACAGGCTCACATCAAATATCTCAACAGACGGGTTTACAAAGGCCTTATACCACTAATTACTAGCACTAGGCTATCGGCTGGCGTTGGTCACAGTGCGTTCGGCTTAAGGTACGTACACATAAAAGGATTTTGTGTCGGAGAACGTAGAAATTGTTATAACAGGTAAAAAGACATCCGGGCGCTTTTTCGTGGTAGCGTGTATGTCTTCTTCTTGGGCAACTTTTTCTAGTCAAGTGAGTAATCGGTTGGAATTTGTACATCTCGTGCCTTTCCTCTGCGGCTATTTCTTTACGTACGCTGTGGCTTCACTACAGGGCCTCGCGAATATAGACCTTAACCCGAGGTTGGTCCTCATGATGCTAAATAGTAAGAATAGTCTGCCGTCTAAGTTTATATAGTCGTCAAAGATGCTATTTCCGATCGCTTAGATATCCCATGTATTAGGGAGAACCTACTTCTTTACACCAGTTAGCAGCAAAATCTTCTATTATTAAGTATAAACTCCACTATTAACAGATGTATTTTTCAACAGCCATCTTTACCTACACTTACACATATATATTCCAATATGATATATGAAAGACAACGCACCTTAAACCATGCACCCAGGTCATGTGAGATGGATATTTCCACTGCAATAGTTGATCAAATCGGTTGCAGTTGTTCGACTTACATTGGGATTCCGTGTGTTTATCTACCTGCATCTATCGTTTGACCTGCCAGCACCAACTACAGCTACACAACAGACCGTCCTACACATTCATCAGATGCGAGAGGTTCGACGTTATACGTTACAAAGATTGCCCAGTCCAGTATGATCCATATTGTGAATATCCCCCTTTGCCTTTCGATCAATCTGCAGCCATGACGACTTTGAAGATAAAAAGCGCAGGCACCTGTTAGCGAAGAAGCAAGTAGATTGCAAGTATAATTCGGGGAAAGGTACTTGTCATTCTTGAGGAGTATCACTAATAAGACGAGACTTCCCAGAATTAATATTATTCTTAGCACTGAATTTGAGCAATTCAAAAAGGACAGGAAACTCAGATGTCACTTGCCTGCTCTACGTTCCGAACCAGAGAAGACCACGAAAAAGGAAAAGAAAAAAGAATAATTCACTACTCTACTGAATTCTTAAAATCGTTGATGAGAGTCTGCTCAAGGAGGTTGAGGCAGATTCTCTTATCCTTTCTTTCCTTTTTGTCACTTGATTTATTCGAGAATCAAGAGAGGTACCGATGTAAATTCTTGTGATGCTTTTCTATCTTTAATATCCCTTGCTTACTCAGATGTCCCTGCTAGACTTAGAATACACGATTGAGTATAAAGACAGTCCCTTATCTCACCGGGAAGTTAGCAGACTATTGGACCACTCATACCGTACTCTACAGAGGGCTGGTCACTATACTCAGGAGAAGAAAGGTAATATGAACAGAAGTATGGATAGGTTGGTATACCAAATTCCAGAACATACCGATATGTTGCCGAGATAGAATTGCGTCCTCCGGAATATTTTCTCTAGAGCAGCCTGCAAATTGAAATTGGAGACCGTGGGAGCTCGCACGCCACACAGATGTCCTATTGGTAGACGACCTGTTCGAATCTTCTACCCGCAGGTCCGGTATCATATCTCATATTCAGCGCCCTTGCCGGACCGATATTAGTTCCCGGCTAATAATGTAGAGAAAGAAGAAATGTGGCTGGTATTAGTATATGTCGTTCGTTCGCTATAAATACACTTGAAACTTGTGTGATCAAGCTCATATGTAAACAATATACGTTCTGCTGAGATCTGAAGCTGGGCATCTATTGGCAATATTCATAACTAGACAAAGATAGTCGTTGATCTTTGAAGCGGTGAGTGAGCATATTTAGGTAGTTGACAAGGAACGGATATGGTGGAGCGGTCGGATGACTAACGTGACCAGGATGGTGAAAGAATCCGCCTCGAGTCCGAATCCGAATCTGAGTCCGCCCGCGCCCGCGCCCGCGCCCGTTACCCGTTACTCAGTCAAATTGATAATTTTTGGCGAGTTCCGGCGAGCTGGCGCTTCAAGTCGCACCACCGAACAGCTTATCATTTGACCTTATCTGGAGCGTTACACTCGACATTGGGGGTGTTACCAAGAAAGGCCCTGGTCACCACGTGATGCCAACGCCATGCTTGCTCTTGAGTATCTCTTGCACGTCATTGGCCCTATGCTTGTTTGATGGACTACACCATGCAGCAAACCATCGCACTGGATGATGCCAACGCCTGTACGTACTACTAGGATACCGACATGGTGCATTAGACACGCATCCAGACTGGTGGGAGTCACATGTACTTGAATGTTTTGGGGTATCGATGATACAGTAGGGGTAGGGGTAAGGGCGGATCGACCATGCTTACTGCTTACTGACCGACATTAGTTTCGCATTCTTCTCCCTTGGGATCTTGGAAAGGGTGACATATTGATCCCAAAAGGCGGTGCGTGTTGTTGCGACAATATGTTATTACCCTGATTACCAATTATGGACCGAGGACCGTTCCCCCTTGATGCAACGCCAATGAGAGATGAGGACGGACGGACGGGCAAGGCAAGGGTTGGTCTTCGGAAGCCACCCTGGCCACCCTGGCATCCCTGGCAGGCTGGGCCCCGTGGGATGTGGGATGTGGCTGACCTAGAATGGGGTGAAGCGCCCCAACCAACTGGAGCCTCGATCCGTCAAAGCAGCGACCGTCTTACCGAAACCTGTAACAGGTGCATATTTGCTGACCAACTGAACCTCCGGATGGGGAAGACGTTGCAGGAGCCACTGCCCTCGCGTATTTTGTCGCTAAATGATCACATGCGGTCGTCCTTGCGTCCTTGGGTAGGCTGCATCATTAATCTCCGGTCATGGCCATGGTGAGCGAAGAAGGAGAGGGAAAAAAGATGGGGGGAGGGGCAAAGGGGGACGAGAAGACCCAAAACACCACCACGCAAGGGGCCTCTCGTGCATGCCTCGCTCCGTTACACGGCTTGCTTGCTACAGAGCCCAGCCGGCTAGGCATGATCAGATGAGGCCCGCGAATGAGATATAGAAGTAAGTAAGAAACACCCATCCTCCAGCTGCTTCGTGATTGGCGGCCGAGAGCCTCCATCCGTCTAGTCATTAAATCTAGCGATCGGATCAGATCATCGACTGGAAAAGCGGGTGCACTATCCATCCATGGAAACATGAAATCGGCCTGGTCCTCTACATACATGATAACATCAGCAAGAATGATACCCTCGGATGGACATGTCAGCATCAAGGCCTGTCATGACAACACATTGTCTCGCTGGTTGTCTCCAAACAACCAAAAGGCCGATCTGACATGTGTGTGACAAGAACTTCCGGTCATCTGCCCAATACCTCGTCGACATAAGCCGGCTATCTGCTCGAGAGACATTGCTTCTGCATCCTGCATCCTGAAGGAAACACCACGCAACTACTCGATGATGCAACTAGCAAACATTCATATCGCCAACCTCGACAGGGAAAGGACTCCGTATGAGGAATGCTTTCCTTGGCGACCGCTCTGGGACGAAGCCCGCATTATTCGCGGAGAGAAGGCTATAGTCTCGGGAGCAGCAGAGCCGCCGGCATCCCTCGAATATCTTACGAGGTTGTTTGATACAAGTACTGCCGAGACACCCCACGACGACCGCCCTATCGCCAGGGCTATCCAAGATAAGGGACAGGTCGACCGCCCAGAAGATCTCTCCGTAGCGGTGGAATTCAAGTTCCTTGTTCCATACAGGCCCCATGGAGCTGCGGAGACTGACGACTGCCGACGACGTCCGCCGGTTGCAACAGCCGACATGATTAGTAGTGTCGCCGCCACGACGGATGCCGACCGCAAGCGTCTCCAAGACCACGCCTTTCGCGCCATAGCCTCCACGATTCGGGCTTGTGATGGACAAAAGGCCATCAGTGCTCTCGAAATGCAGCAGCAACAGCAGCAGAAGAGTCAGCCCCTCAGTGCATATTGGGCCACGCACTGGCTGGTAAAACGGTCAAACTCGGCCGAGCCGTCGGCGGCGCATCCGCACTACGGCGACTGGATCTGGGTGCCTGTTGAGATCAACTCGCCCAAGCTGTCCTGGGCCGACCACAAGGGCACGTCGGGGACGATTCGGGCCGTCCTGCGCGCCCTGCACGCCAGCCACCGCATCGAGACCAACTACAGCTGCGAGGTTCACGTCCACGTGGGGCGCCATGACGGGCGGCGTCTGACCTTGCCGTCGCTCCAGCGTCTGGCGGCACTGTGTTGGCTCGCCGAACCCGTGCTGCGCAACGTGAAGGACCCGCGGTCGCCCAACTTCGTGCACAAGTATACATGGAGTTCCCCACTGCGGGAGCGGAGCCGGCTGTCCAGCGAGCTGCGCAAGCATCGCCGACCGCATCAAAGCATGGAAATGCGAGCCATTCGCCGCATCCTAGCTAGCACGTCGCACGTCGAGCTGGGCCGGCTGATGACGGGTGAAGGGCGGCCATACCGACGCCTCGGCTTCAACTTCTACTCTCTCGTCAAGGAGACCCTGAGCGAGGCCGAGCGCACGGAGCTGGAGACTGTCGAGTGCCGCTTCCTGGAGGGAACCATGTCTGAAGATGTGATACTGGGCTGGCTACAGATCTTTGGCTGCTTGGTACAAAGTGCCCTGGCAAGCCCTCCCCAAAACGATATTGAAGAACGGTCGGACCTCATGCTTCCTCTGTTAGGCCTTTTGGAGCAAACTGGTCAATGTTCGACTACCACTGAAACGTTTGTCAGTCTAATGGAAGACCTGGGCATTGACAAAAGTAGTTTCGACCCCGTTCTGGCTATCATCCATCGTGCTCAACCGGCGTCGACAGGTGTTGAGAATTCGTTGGCCACTGGCGACAATACCCTGCGACCACACATATGATGGTGGGCAGCTTTTTCTTCATTAATTTTTACCTTAGTCATTCAGCATTAGCATTAGCGACAGCATCAGTCAAGGCAAGAGAAAAGGTAGCCATTACTTTACTCATTGACTGCACACAAAATATAACTTCTTTATCCGGACCTAGTAAGAGAACCGCAATACTGCCTATTAAGTAACATACTATATTTCTTATCAACAACAATGTATTCTGTGGTCATGATTGGTTACTGCTCCGATACCAACGCACCCTCCGCTTCGGCATGGCCTTACTCAAACTTGAATTTAGGCTGAAGGGATCCATGCCCTATCTTGGCTTCCCAATCGAGGCCATAACTACTCTCAATGAATGTTTGTATATACATGTCCATGTAGGGATCCACCTAGACGGCCGCCAGATATAGGCGGGCTCCTTCAGGTACCTCATCGACGTAGAGAAGAAACAAAACGCTCAACCGCAACAAGGGGTATCATGACTCTCTAAAAGCATGCAGAAAGTGATCGACCGAGTGATACTGGCAATTCCATGTTTTCCTGCAATACAAATGCGCGGCCTGAGAAATGCGGCACTTTAACGCCGTGGCATCTTGGTGTTGGCCAGCACTCACATGGACTTGAACTCCGGCAGCTCTCCCCATTTCTGGATCAAATCCACAGCTTTGAGGGACTGCACGCACTTGGCGCACGGCGTGGACGACTTCAGATCACAGCGACATTCATCTCTAATATCAAGGTTCTTAAGGGCTTGCAGAAGCGCCGGACGAAGCATCTTGGCAATGTTGCCGGTGCCTGGCAATCCGAGCTTCGCGAGGAGGGATTCGATATCCTTGGACTCCTTCTGCAGAGCAGCAATGGACTCCTCGGTCTGAGCATCCTGGAGGGCAGCACCACGAGTGCGCCAGTCGATCAGACTTTCCGCCACAATGGAATCTTCGACCATGCGGCTCGCGAGAGACACATCATCCAGGGTACGCCGAACGGTGTCCTCGTACATCTTGTGAACTCGCAAGAGGGTTTCGTCGCCCTTGGCCGCTCGCTGGTTGACAAACTCGTTAAGTTTAGTAACTTGTGTCGCTGGGGCCTTGATTGGGTTGTTGAGTGGTATACGTGGCAGACCCAAAGATTGAAGCTTTTTCGTGAGGGTCTCGAGGGGGGTGGACTTTGGCTCAGCTCCATCGTTGCGGATACCCTTTGAACTACTTGCCTCTGCAGCTTTTTGGGGTGCCGGGTTCTTCAATACGAACTTTCTCGCGTAGGTATAAGTCATCACAAGGCTCTGATGATGATATACTGCCACTCCGAGGCGTTGAGCTAAGATCTGAAGACGCTCGTTCATGAAATCCAGGCAAGCACATATCTATTACTCGTTAGCAAGGGACGCATGATCGAAAGGAATCTAGTTGCTCACATAATCGCAAATGACATCCTGCTGTAGACTCATTCTCTCTTCGTTAAGCTCAAATCTTCTCAAGATAGGGCCAAGCAGTTGCTTTTCTGCAGCCATATGCGCCACAGGAACAACCTCTTCCCATAAGGATTGGATTTCCTCTAGAATAGCGAGCATCTCGGCCTCAACAGCTTGGCTGTATTCGTATACTACAGGGGCGGAGCTGTTATAGGTTTGAGCAGCTTCACGGAAAGCGGTGTTAAGTGATACACGACAGTTGCGAACATGTACGTAAACCTCCCTAATGGGCTATTAGTTGCGGGCTCACTCAACGAAATGGAGTGCGAGGTACTCACTCGCTGGCATAGTAACGGGCAGCTGCCATGATCTCGGAGTTGCCCTTTGAACCAGGGTTCAACTCCCAGCCCAGGGCTCGGAGCTTCTTCAACAATGTGTCGTAGGGAGTTGGTGACTCGGTCCATGGATACGGTTTCATCTGTACCGGAAGGGAGTATGGCTTGTGGCGGCAGTCGCTCTCACATACATGATTTTCATGGTCAGTACGGAGGAGTTTGGCGAGAGTATCAGCATGATGCTTAATCTGCTCTTCTTTCTCTTCGGCCTAGGAAAACAATAAGCGGTGAGATGGATGGCGAAGGGGTGGTATCATACCTCTTCCTCGAGCCTGTGTTTTTCTTCAAGGAGGGCAAGTTTCTTTGTCTCTTCCATTGCGCTCCGTTGGTCAATCCAGGTGCCTCCAACTCGCAAAGCCGCAATCTGGCGGGCGACGTGAGTTTGGTGAGTAGCCAATTGTTTTTCAATCGCATCTGTGAATTGGTCCATGTCGGATATGGCATCGCGAACCTGATCAAAAGTAACGCTTGAGCTTGACATCTCAGACGCAGCCATGAGTTTCTCCAACTCGCCGGTCTTCTTCAATTTCTCAATGCTGAGATACATTAGTCGGTGGCTTTGAGGCTATGAGGCGTTGAGGCATAACTTACAACTCCAACTCATCAAAAGTCAGAGCCCTCAAGGGGGCAGCGTAATTGAGGCGACCAAATTGGGCCCACAACTTGCCGAGCAAGGGATCGCAAGTGACCAAATATCTGACATCGTCCTTCTCTTGAGCCGAGGTGATGTCGAGCAAATCGCAGAGATGGTTGATCCCGTCTGATGATTTGTGATGGTCCTCTGCGCGGCTCTCCGGCGTCGACTTCTTTGCTCCTGGATCCAAAGGCATGTTTCACGAAGTCTGCAGGGACAATCGGTCTTGTTCCTGATGACTACTCGTTAGTTTCAAGAAATGAACCACATGAACATGGCTCACAATGTGATGTTGTCCAGAGGATGTTCCGACTTGCGGGGGGCACTTACAATCTAGGCCTTGACCGCCAGGGATGGGATAGGATGTACCGTGGGCCGATTGAGAGGTACAGCAAGCAATCTCAATTTTACTTGTACCACCTCGTCTGGTGACTGTGCACTTCAGACAGCCTTTGACCAAGATATCTCCACGTGAGAAAGTGACAGATACTGCACAAATGCGTAAGTAAGTAAGATGGGGTGATGCAAGCTCAGGGACTTTGCGTCGCGTGTGCTTTCAGGTTCTACCGATTGTATGGTGCTGTTGCGCCGGGCAATGGGAAAGGTGGGTGAGATGATCCACCCACGTGATTCAACGATGGTCAGTGGGTTGAGGACCCTGAATCCGGATCGGGCCCAAAGACCCCTGAATGCAAGATGGGAAAATGACAAATTCGATGCTGTAAAGGCACAAGATGTTCAGTTCTGGTCTTAGCTCTGTGGACGGTATTACTTCTACTTCGGCATCACCGCCAATGGGAGAAGAGAAAAGGGTTGGTGAGCTTGATTACTGGCTTCCACCTAAGGATCCCAGTGCTAAGGATTAACCGGTACCCAAGCATCCTGAAAGCGTGCGTGGATGTGTAATGCAAGATGTGGGGTTTTTGAGTTAAGGTTCCCGGCTGGGCTACTGGGCCTACTGATGAGCCTACTGACTGCCAACGGTAACTAGAAACGGCCAGCCACTGTTGTGTACGACGAAAAAGGGTTCCTGTCCACCAGTTTCCTCGTGTACAAGAATAATCACATCATGTAGAGCTGAGACAAGCTTCGAACGATACAGTCGTAGGCGAGCGAACAGCAACTTCCCAGACTGGAAGAAACATGAAATCACAGTACACAACAGGAGCGCTCGGCACATGGGGGTTGGAGGGGTTGGAGGGGTTCGAACGGCGAGGGGCGATGAAGATGAATCCACGACCATTGGAACTTGACACCAGCAAAAATCAGTCCTTCTCGTATACACAATGAAAAAAGAACAATTCACATGCAATCATTCCGAGTTCGTTCTATGTACGGAGTATGTCCCAGTGTCCATCGAAAAACAACACAGCCACGGCAAGCAAGGCAAGGCCAGTGGCGTGTGAAAACACCCAACGCTATTGGGTGCGGCAGCGGAAAAGGTCTCGCCTATGGGACCAAATTACATGTATGGCAGGAAATGTTAACTTCTGCAGGCACTGCACATCACATATCTACATGTAGCCTTATGCTAGTAATGAGGGTACATGTATGTACAGTGCCTAGCATAGCCTACACAAGATATCGCATCGGAGCGCACAGGCCTGGAGCAGCACGTCACCGCCGGACCGTTCCTGGCTGCCTGGCAAGCTTGGATCCGCTGAAGCTCATGTTGGAGAACCGCAAGCATCCGTTGAAGTGCAAGCTGATTGGGTATCTGCACATACG
This sequence comes from Apiospora koreana, assembly GCA_017163955.1. Classification (NCBI taxonomy): domain Eukaryota; kingdom Fungi; phylum Ascomycota; class Sordariomycetes; order Amphisphaeriales; family Apiosporaceae; genus Apiospora; species Apiospora koreana. Next base: position 2,107,446 of record JAFHKQ010000007.1, on the reverse strand, counting down.
GATATACGTCTTTTCTCTTCTCTTCTTCTTGGCCGTCATCCTGCAAACGCTGAAATGATGATACTCTGGCCCTCGGCATGGCTTGAGCCGTGAACGAACAAATGAGTTACGCCATTAAGGGTATCGTACATTGTATGTCCAGAATCTCCATGTCCTCCAGTGAACAAGATGACCTGTCACTGCTCGGTTGAACTCGTGAGCTACCTCATGAGCTACCTCGCTAGCGGCGTTGGTGGTTCCTCGCGGATTACATGTTGGCTCGGCTTGCGAGACTGGCTTCGCTGAACTTACCTTCACCTTCTCAGGCCTCAGCCAGGCTTCATCCGGAACCCCAAGAGCTCCATGTAGTGGACATGTACATGGGGTGAGTGCGTGTGTGTGTGTGTGTTGTCGTTGGTTGCTAGTCAACTTTCCTATTGTCGTCGCTTCTGTCACACATTTCCGTTTGCACACCAGATCCAAGTTTTTGAATGGACGACGGAAATCGGCCGGTGTCACGGTTACCTCAGCAGATACGCCCACCTTGCTTATTTCACCACCTCACTTGGCATGGCCTAAAAGGGCTCTGGAAACGAACAGAAAACTGACTAGTTTTCTCGTATCTTGGTGGCAATAACCCGATGAGGACTTATGCTGAAACCCACCCGTATACACAACCACAGATCTACAGACTGTTATACCATGGTCCACTTCCTGTGTGCCAGCGATGATGAAGGAAGGAAAGACCCTTCATAGCCTGCGACAAGTAAAGGCATATTGTTTTGTTGGTTTTCCAGCCACAACCAACGGCCTGTTTGGGGGCGCCTATCTCATCTTATGATAGATCGATGATAGGGGCCGTCGATCTACTCGGCTATGCAGTTGACTTTCCCCCATGTGCCGACCCGCTTCCACACTGGCTTCCCGACTGGATTCATGCTGCAAAGTGACATTACCCGCGATGCGCCGGAAGCTCGCGGCGCTCGATGTAGTAAGGCTATATTGGGTTTTGGATGCGGTGTCCAGTACAAGTCTCCTGTTTGTACACCTTGGGTGGTTATCGTGCTTGTTTCACACCTGCTGCCAGGCCACACCCAACTACCCACTTGCAACGCACCACGGTGTGGGACAACTCAGGCTGGGTATCTACTTTCGTTGACCCCAGGTAAGCTAGATGATGTACCTTGATGTGCCGGGGGCTCAGAATCATCCCCAGGGAAAGCCTCGCTTTCCACGGGGGTTTGACCGTGTGCTCGCATGCCCGAGAAGATGTTACTATCCATATCCGTTCCTTCAGAGGCAGGCTAACCGGCTCGATACGTACCCTGAAGTCTATCATGGCTATGATCACAAACGGGCTGACCCTCCCCTATATTATGGCCACTTCCCGACACCTTGTCTCAAGGTGAGAACCGATTCAAGACATCATCAACTATACCCCCTCCCACGTTGCAGCTATCGTTTTCTGCAAGTTTCTAAAGACCTGTCTACAACACCGCCTGTGTAACTTATCTTGCAACCTCGTCTTAAAATATGACTTGGATTTCTCAAATATGCCTGGCTATCAAGTCGCCTAAAACCACGGCGAGGTATAGGAATGCAGCTCTCGGAGTACTCTTCGTGCCCCTGAATCAGCTTCTGGTGGTACCCATTCAGACAGCATTAGGGTCTCAAGGCATCACATTACCAGCATCTGTTCTGGTAATGCTGATGATTACTGTGACAATGATCGTTGCTAATTGGGCCCTCGATGGTTTCAGCAACTTCTATATTCGGTATATGAAAGGTCCGGTAAGTTGAACCACCTTGCGACCCGCTCAGTCGTTGGTTGACCAGTCACTAATCTCCGTCTTCTTGTAGACCGACTTCCTTGGACGCCATATGGCATTCGGCTTCGTTCCCCCGTTCATTATGTTGAGCAAGGACCATATCAGTAGTGCTGGCGATATACCACGGATCGCAGGAGCCTTCAGTATGTTGGTGTCGAGTACAATACTCCTCCTGCAATGTGGCTAACTTTATTAAAGTTGTTACGACGTTGATCAGCTATATTGGCTGTTACCTCTTCGCGACCGGGGGTTTCAAGCTCGAATCAAGGATCAGGGGCCTTCAAAAAAACAGAGTGGGAGATATCGAGAGCCAAACAAAACACAAATTGGCGCTGTCAACGAAAACATCCTCGGCAAAACGGGTGTCCCAGATGTCCCAGCTCACAATAATGATGGTTAATAACGAGTCACTCTCCTCAATTGAGACATACTGCTCGCCCCCGGTAGGAATGGACTTCCTCGTACGCACATTGCCTCTGTGGATCGTCCTCGTCCTTCTCCTCGCTGTGGGCCTACCGATCTACTGTGCTACGGGATACGACATGCTTTTCGAAGCATTCTGCTTCATATTCCTATGGGTCGGGACGGTCTTCTTCCAACGGTTGCTTAGGACTGTTAAAGCCCTCTCGATCTATTCCCGCCTCCGGACCACCCTGGTAGTCCTCTGCAACCCGGTGCTCCTTACCGCGGCGCTGGGGACCGCCTATTTCTGGATCAAGACGCAGGTGACCCACCAGACCATCGAGACGGCCCTGGACACCTTCAAGCGCCACGACGACTGGGCGCAGATCATGGGCGGCCTTTCTCAAGACTACAACCCGCGCCTGCACATTGGCGCCGGCGACCTCTCGACGGCGCTGCTCGACGCCGGCATCGTCTCGCTGGGCCTCAAGATGTTCGAGTACCGCGCGGCGCTCTGGCGCAGCTTCGCGACGGTGCTGTCGACGTCGCTGGCCGCGGCGGCCCTGGCCGTCTTCCTGAACGTCGCGCTCGCCCACGCCATGGGCCTGGACGCCGCCGAGGCGTTGGCCTTCGCCGCCCGCAACGTCACCATTGCCCTCGGCGCCCCTGCCGTCCTTCACCTCGGCGGCAGCACCACCCTTATGAGCGCCCTCGTCATCTTCAGCGGCATGCTCTTCCAGATGACGGGCGACCTCCTGATCGTCTGGCTCGCCATCCCTGACCAGGGACCACCGAACGGCATTCCCTATGCTTCGCGGGGAGCTGGTGGCGTCTTGACGACCGAGAAGACTGGAAACAATGACAACAATAATGCTGTGTTGGCAAACGACAGTGATGTCGAAGATGCTAAGCAAGAAGGCAGTGCCGGTGGCGACTGTCGGCAGCATGACGCAGAATGCAAAGTCATCGCCGCCGGCGTCACAATCGGCATCAACGCTGCCGCCATGGGCACGTCGCATCTGATTGAGCGGGAGTCGAAAGCGACGGCTTACTCGGCCCTGTCCATGATCATGTTCGGCTGTATCACTGTGGCGTTGACGTCGATACCAACCATCTCCCACGCACTGAATGTTCTCGTCGCTTGATGATATGATTTGTCGAATGTTCTTGCAATCGTTTTGCTCTTATATCTCGATTTTGTGTAAAGATTTCTCACATATTTAGGGGTTGGCTGTATCTTGGTTGAAACTTATAGGCGTATTGGGGTAATTATTAGACTGGACTACCAAACTGGGATATGATACCACGTAGGCACGCACTTGACGGATAAACATAGATAGATGGTTGGGATTTATTCTTGGTTAGATTTACAAACGGGACACAAGAGGACGAATCTACAGAAGCATACATAAATGACAATAGCTTTCGCCACTCATTATATCGCCCAAAATCCGGCCCAATCGTTAAGACCGGCCTACGAAATATACGCATTTCACCTTGGAGCGTGGACATTAAATAAAGAGCTTAGAATCTGGGCTGGTCTTGGCATGGATGGCCGACCTCATTTCACTGTTAGGGAGGTTTCGATTTCGCCGGAGCAGAGCATCACAGGCAAACCATTATGATCATTACGAAGACCGGGTTTTTTTATTGTGAGAAACTGCCCTCTCGGCATCCCCCGTTGAGTCTTTTCCGGATAGCACAATCAGGAGCCATTTTTTGTGTCTTTTGAGCTTATGTAACAACATGCTGTGTAACAGTAGCGGTTGGACGCAGACCCTATCCAATCCAGACCGGATACGAGCTAACTTCGGGTTCGTTCCTGTACTCTGGGGTCACATGGAATTCAGTACGATAATTGCGTCATCCATGCTATACTGGAGCCATTCTTATTCGATTCTGAAGGGTAGGTGTTAGCACAAAAGGGTCTTGGTACTGCAGGTTGTCCAACCGAAACACAAGAAGCGGCCAGCGTTCCCAACACACGGGTTAGGGGACTCAACACAAGAATTCGACGATATACTTGTATTGTACCGACGGATATTGCGCTCCTTCCCCGTGCCATCGACGACGCCCATTCCCGCTGTACACAGTAGGGCTGTCCAACAGTGCCGGGTGATCGGCAATGGGGGTAAAAGAAAAAGAGAGCAGAGCTCCAACAAAACGTACCTCTCAATCAGGTGTAAGCCACTGTCCGTCTCGATCACCTCGCTCATCTGGCCGGGCTGCAGCGCAAACGCCGCCTCCTCGAAGGGCTTCTGCATGTCACCCTTGCCAAAGTATCCTAGGTCACCGCGCTTACGGGCGCTGCTGCAGTCGCTCTCGCTCATGGCGAGCTCGCCGAGGGAGATATCGCCGCGCTTGATGCGGGCCTCGTGGCCCTGGATGATGGATCGGGCCTCTTCCTTGGTGCGGGTGATCTCGCTTTCGCGCCACGAGGCGGGGCGGCGGCTGTCGCGGTGCTTGACGAGCAGGTGGGCGGCACGGATCTTGTCGGTGGGCTTCTGGGGGCCGCCGAGCTGCGAGGCGCTCGTCGAGTGGTGCAGGGCCATGTAGCGCTTCAGCTTCTCCGTGTCGGTGCCGGCCGGGGGCTCCCACCGCGAGATCTTCTCGGCGGCGTTGAAGTAGTAGGGCAGATTCTTGGAGTTGCTGTGGCGCACCTCCCAGCCAGATGGCAAACCGCTCTCGTCCTGCGCCGAGGTCTCTGGATCAGCCATTGCCAAAAAGTGTAGGTAGGGACGGGATGTCTCAGGAATGCAGTGCTATAATAGGCGGGAGTTTGACATGTATGTATGTAATGTAGGTAATAGAATTGCCGGAGTAGAGTTCGGGGTAGGCACGCATGAATAACACGGAGAAGGTTTGGATGTGGGTTTGGATCGGGTATGCGAGAAACACGACGTCATAGGTACCAAGCAGCCTTCTCCATAGGTGCTGTCTGAACTTACCATGATGTCGGGTTTCGTAACCTTTAAGTAGTCAAATCGTAGTGATAGATGTGGTCGAGTCGATGATAGATGCCGAGAGATCTTTTGGGGAGATTGCAGATGTGTGGTAGGTATTTTGTGTATGGAGAAAGGAAGATGGCTGCTTATTACTGATCATAGGTCGTAGGTATGTATGTAGCTGAATGTCTCTCACTGGCAGAGCAAAAGACTGTCTGTTTCTCCTGTCCCCCCTGTCCCTTTTTTTTGGTTGTCAAGGCAAGCAAGCTGGGCTCTGGCTTGGTCATAGGCGGCAAGGTCATCAGTTCTCACGCTAAAGCATGCGACAGGTACGGGTACCGGATTCACGCAATGAGAATGAGGGAATGAGGGGCAATTACTATGGAGGTCCGTTCTGCAATCCGTCCTATGAGGTATCGCAGCCCGGTTTGCCAACTTGGCGCGTTGCTCCGAGAACCAAAAATGGAACCTGTCACGCGGCTCGAGGGCGGGGTGGTCGAAACGCGGGGGCCGATAGAAGATTCGGGTAGAAAATAGTCCAAAGACGGTACTGGCTACGGTGATGATGATGATCAATCGATGGCGGATGGCGATTTTCTTGGCTGCTGTCTTTCACAGAGCCATCGAAACTGTCAGATGGTGACGATCGCTTATCATTTGACATGGATTTCCTGCAGCTGTCGACAGCATGCAATATGAATCTACATTACACGACCTACACACGCACATACAAAAAGTATGCATGTAGCTGGTTGTAGCTACAACTTTCCAACATGTGGCATCAACATTAGACGAATGCAATGCCGGCATCCGGGTTGCTGTATATTAGCTGGCTAGAGAATGAATACTGAATACTGAAAGATCGATTAGTAAACCGGCAGTTCCAAGCAGTTCTTGACCCAAAAATTGAAGCTACGGTGGAAGACGTTGACTGAAACCGTAATGCGCTTTTTAGCCTTGTCCTGATTGGTCTCACGAGCTTCTCCGACTTTCCGTTTTTCTTTTTTTGTTGTCCTAACCCGTCACCCTTTAAAAAAGTGACTAAGCACGCCCATTTCATTGATCGTTGGCCATTCCTAGCCCAACGCCTTCGTCAATCAAAACCATCACCACCATATTCACCGTCCCGCCAGGCCAGGTACACTACCAACCATTTAACACCTGTTTTTGCAGTCTTCCCACCTGAGTTGCAACCAGGCATCATTTCAGACTTCTGACGTTTCCGCCTGGGAAAACACCTTGAAATCCCCAATTTTCAGGGAAGAACGCGTCTCACAAAGCATCTCATCCGCCATTTCGCCTAATTACCGCCAACATGTCCAGCCCTCAGTCAACCTCAGGACAGCCTGAGCAGCAGAAGAAGGTCCCCGAGGAGCAAGTCACCTTCAGATTCTGCTCTGAATGCTCAAACATGCTTTACCCTAAGGAGGATGAGGACTCCCATAAGCTGCAGTTCACCTGCCGTACCTGCCAGTACACCGAAGAAGCAACCTCGACCTGTGTCTTCCGTAACGTCATGAACAATGCCGTTGGCGAGACTGCCGGTGTCACCCAGGACGTTGGTTCTGACCCCACGGTTCGTATTCAACTTTCCTTACCTGGTTCTGATTACACCCCTTCTGTTGCCACCCCCCAGCCTGGTTTTGTCGGTGAGTCTCATGGTTCCGATACTCAGCCACTCGATCCCTCTGCGGCCGCTGCAGAAGCCGCTGCAGACGCCGACCCTGCTTTATGCATGCGCTGTGGCTTCGTGCTACTCCAGTGCAGAAGATGCGACCGCCCTGCTTCTACGGACCAGTACAACGCCCTCGTTCAGTCGGACCCGGATTTCGCTGCCAGGAGAGCCATGCAGTTCATTCAAGTGGCCAATGCGTACAAGAATCTATCGCCCAACGAGCAGGGGACGTGGGAAGTCAACTTTGCATCCTGCAACAAGCCTCGTCACGCAGATGATACTCCAGACAGCATCAGTTATTACCTTCCCATGAGCTCGATGGGGGACTCTGATGCCGACCCCCCAGAAGCTCTCGGAGTGGAGTCGGATGACAATGGCGACCAAGAGATGCTGTTCTCGTAGCATGCTACCTCTGAGCCATCTCGACCCCATCTGTATTTGGCAATCACCTGGCATTGAAACTGTTCGAGTACTGTGAGACTACTTCCGTTGTAGATGGGACTTTTTATGGTTATCCTGTCTTCGCGGCCAACCTGGAATGGTACAGAACCACTACGAGTTCATTGCAAGTCCAGCCTGGCCAGGGTTGTTTCGAATCACATGCAGCCTTGTGGGATACTCGCAGAGTCTACGAACGTACCATGATAGTTTGGAGGAAGTCCTCGGTTGCGAAGGGCCGACCACACAGAATCCGGGTTGTCAAGTCGAATGTGTCACATGGGACTACACCAGGGCAACCCAGCTGGGGAGCATGCATTTTGAATGTTTCGCTTTATGCTGGAGTTGTTGCTGACTTATGGCGTTTCGTTTAGCTCCCGCGGTCGAACAAGACTTGCCCAGCCTGCAGCCACGACGAGGCCGTTTTCTTCCAGTCTCAGCAACGCAGTGTTGAAACAGGCATGGTGAGTTCTTCGAGTCCGTGCGTAGTGTATAAGCCGGATCTTGCCATACTAATCTTGAACCTTAGAAACTGTTCTACGTGTGCTGCGATTGCGGTAACATTTTCCAGTAGATCACACAAGGTTAGCACCCGTTTCGGTGTAGTTGGATGTCCAGGAAGGATTTCCTCGATGAATGTTGCATGGATAGGCGTTAGGGGCGTTCCAGCTGGGTTTGTCAAGACCGTCCATATAGAATCATCAATTGCAGTCTTTTACCCACACCAACTTTCCCACTGCTACACTAGCACGATTGTGATTGTCAATATTTGTTGTTTATTTGATTCTTATATCGGTTCATCAGGTTCCATTGAACGCCGACAAGTATTGTACACCAAATTGGATATAGAACGCCTGATATGTGATGCAGCTTCATTCGCTTCCCCTGCCACTATCTATACAGTGTGTCGCCGCCGCCGCGCGTCTCGTCTTGCCTCGTCCCGTGTCTCGTTTACGCATGCGCGGGCGCCATACTGAGGATCTTGCTCCACTTCTTCCTCCGCAGCTCAGCACCGACGACACCGTTGACGCGGGTGCCGATGGGGTCACCGGCCTTGCTGATGAGAACGCAGGCGTTGTCGTCGAACTTGACGACGCTACCGTCGGGGCGCTGGACCTGCTTGCGTGTGCGCACGACGATGGCGTGTCGGATGTCGCCGCGCTTTACCTTGTTCGCCGCTGAAGCGGAACCCATACCGGCATCGGAGGCGCCGCGCTGTTTCTGGACGATGGCTACTATGCGGTCACCTGTCGTGGAGGCAAAGCAATGTTAGTACTGATCATATTTCTATTCCTGTGTCTCTGCTTCTTGGCGCTTCTTTCGTAGGTGCGGTGGGCAAGGTCACGCTGTAGCCCTCGCGAGGTTCGGCTTACCGATTGATGCGTGTCTCTTTCGTCCGACGACCAGGGCGCATTCGACCATGGCAGCCCCTGAGTTGTCGATGCAGTTCAGCATCGTCTGTGATAAGGAAGGGATTATTAGCACAGCACGGCGGGCGGGGCAGCGACAGGTTGGCAGGCACAGGCAGGCAGAACTACTTAAGCGTACCTTTAATTGAATCATCTTGACGGTCTTGGAATGGTGTTCCTTGCGACCGGCACAGTTAGAGGGAGAGGCTTTCTCGGTCTGATATTGCCTGTACGGTTTGGTCGTCGAGGCTGGCTGTCGTCAAAATTTTGGGCTCATGCACAGGCAATTGGGAACGGGAGTGCAATTGATTGGCCGCAGCCTCGGGATCGGCGCACGTCTGCGAGTTGCGAGAGCTTAAGACAGGGATTCAAGGTACATACAAGCAGGTATCGATAAGTCTCAGCCAGCCCACCATCAATTGATGCCATGCCACCTCTGCCACCCGGCTAGAAGCGACAAGGGCTGGGCTCAAGGCTCAAGGGACAACAACAGCAGGCAAGCAATCAAATCCCCGTTTTAGACCGGACCCGACTGGGCCAGGCAGGGCTCACTAGCTTCTCTTTCTCACTTTCTCTCTCTTCTCCCTCAACTGCTCAGCTTCCTTCCTTTTTCGCTACTCCTCCCAATAATTGAAACATGGGCAGCAATAAGATAGGGGCCACCAGCTGGCTGAGGCGGGTTGACCTGCCACCCGCATTAAGTGGATGCATCGTCATGAATGGGGGTAGATGAGTTATTGTCGTTTCAATGCCATGCTCAATCTCAATGGTGGCTTCATCTTGAACAATCTATCTTGGACCAAGCTGTGAACACTGACTGAACTGGCACCTTTTGAGCAATTGAACAATTGGAGAAGATCGGCTTGTAGTTTGTCAATCATCCCGTCCCTGATTATCTTCTCTTGGCCATACCTATTATATCCTGTCGCAGCTCAAAATCCTCCAATCGACTTGCACCAACAACAATAGACTCCGTCCGGCCTTGTCATTGTCGGTCCCTTTTTTGGATTCGGATTTGATTATTCTACCCAGCCTTCCTGTGTGAACCCGCATAACAATCTAATGAGAATAGCTGAACTTCATCACTACTTGCGGTGATCTCTTTGAAGCCCTTCCTTTCTTCACTTTTTTTACCTTCTCCGCAACAATCATCGCTCCTTCTCACCTTGAGGTCCCTATCCTCAGCCCACCTCGCTTCTCTTGATTGTTGGGTTCTTGCATCACATAATCGCTCGTTTTGTTCCATTGCCTGATTCATTTACAATCACACTCTCTTGGACCTTATATGACGACACACTTCAACCAAATGCCCAACCTGTCAGACTCCAGCTGAACATCTTTCCCAACCCACTGACTCCAACTGCGCCTCTCGCCAACACATCTTGGGGAAGAGCAATAATACTATCCCACCATCCTCCCCCCGGCCAGGTTTGTCTCTTCTCAACACTCATCGAGGGTGCGACCAGGTGGCCAGACCAAGTTTGACTAACAACCAACCTTTAGACCATTCCTTTGTTTAGGACCAACCTCCCCTGACTTGAACTTGTGGTCTTCGCAATTGCATCCAAGTTCTGGCCGCAAATACTACAATTGCAAAAATGGCACCATCTGCTGCCGCTGCAAAGAAGCAGGCAATTACTCTGAAACAAATATCAGAGTACGACGACATTCTGACGGACGCCTTGGTCGACCATGTAAGTATAATTCTCGGTGGTTGCGACTCCTGGTGTGCTGGCGCAAAGTGTGCTGATTTTTGCATAGGTCTACTACTGGACGGTAATTCCCAAGAACAAGGCCTCATACCACCCCTCGAGAGGAATCAAGGAGGAGGAAATCAGCAAAATCATACAAAGCCACCTCATTGTCGAACCTAACGTAAACGTCGCCGAGGCCAAATTGCTTGCGACAGCTGGTCTGCGCAAATTCCACAATGCCCTCAAGACAGAGAAGGAGAAGGACGCATTCCAAAAGCACCTGCGTCGCTACATGCAAATTTACCTTTCCGACTGCCCCTTCGAGGTCAACACGACAAACCGTTATACCATCACCTCACCCGAAGCAGCCGTGACCGCTCGACGCTTCATCAAGAAGGGACAGCCAGTCAAGTACCTCTCGGGCATACAAGTTTTGATTTCCGCCGAAGAGGAAGAGGATATTTCCAGGCGCAAGAAGGATTTCAGCATTGTCGTCAGCTCGCGGAACAAATGCGCCAGCTTGTTTATGGGACCTGCGCGATTTGCCAATCACGATTGCGACGCCAATGCACAACTCAAGATCATGAGTCAGTCGAGTATCGAGATTCACGCTACGAGGGACATCGAATATGGCGAAGAGATCACCGTTACATATGGCGACAACTACTTCGGCGAGGACAACTGCGAATGTCTCTGTAAGAGCTGCGAGAATAGATTGGTGAATGGGTGGACACAACCTGGCGGTCTTTCTACTGCATCCGTTCAGAAGAGCGTGGAAGGGGAGGTGGAGAGCGAGGGCTACACCCTACGCCGGAGAAGAGGAGATGGAAGCTCAGCTCGCTCTTCAAGGACGCCGTCCGTCACCCCAGACATCCGGCCCAAAGTCCGCAAGTCTGGCTCCCGAAGTCTCCTGAGAACGAACTCCGGCGCATCTATGACCGACTCGCCCGCGCCCGAAACAATGTTGCGTCAGAAGCGCAAGCGCGAGTACGAATCCCTAAAGACGCCTCCGGTGACGCCGGCCAAAAAACCGAAACTCATGGAATTTGAGCCCGTTCCGGTCCCAGCAAGCCTTTCTAGGAGAAGCAGCGTGACAGGTTCTGTTGCCTCAGACCATGTGTCTGCTACGACTTCTGATTCGGACAGTGCCGAAACCGATGTGACAGCACCGGATGACCTGAAGGAAGCCAAATCGACTCTACAGTCACCCAACCTAACACCTACCAGAGCTACGATGCCTTCTCTCAAATTAGAGGATTCGAACATTACAACAATGTCTACTGTATCTGCTTCCCCAGAATCCGCTGAATCAACTGCGACAGATGTTGCTCAAGAGACCGTTTACGCGGCTCCTGCTGCGGGCATAGTGGCCAATTCTGTCCCAGTATCAGCCTCAAACCCCGACGATGGTGAACTGGTGGACATGATTGTCATTCCCCCTCCGCTGACTCCGGCTTCGAAGCCAGCTGAGCAGCTCCCATCAACACCACCGTCTGCAGTTAACGCAGCTAAGGAGACACCTGCAAAAAGGGGACGCGGTCGACCACGCGGCAGTGGAGCTAAGGCAAAGCTTGGAGAGAACTCTCCGGAATCATCAACTTCATCCCAGTCACAAGAGGCACCGGTTGAGGATCATCCCGAGCCTGAAGCAATTTCAACCGAAGAGATAAAGACCACCTCTGGTACAGAGAATCACCGCACGCCCGGCGACTACACACTCACGCCACGGCTGCTATCGTTGCCCAATTCTGCGTGGATTAAATGCACTGTCTGCGATTCCGCTTTCGTGCAGGCAGATGCCTACTACACACGTAGCTCATGTCCGCGTTGCGAGCGACACTCGAGGCTCTACGGCTACCAATGGCCCAAGACGGATAAAGAAGGAAAGCATGACAAAGAGGAGAGAATTCTGGACCCTCGAGAGATTCACCGATTTCTCCATCCCGAAGAAGAGGCCCAGATCCGTGGCCGAAAATTTCCCGGCAGTGCCAAGCTGCAAACCAAAGCAGGAGAGGAACCCGTTGTAAAGAAAGCTCGGGGCCCAGCGACTCCGAGTAAGAAGAGAAAGCAGTCGGTTGCTGACCCGTTCGATTCGGAATACCGGGATGACGGAGAGGTCAGACGGAGTGGCCGAAAGCGTCATCTTTCGAGCAAGGCCGTTGAGGTTTGAAGCTTCGAACCGTGTCTGCTTGCTTCTTAATGACGGATCCTGGTAGGATAGGGGAATGTGCGAGGTGGTGGAAGGCGTATTCTACCTGTCGACGTTCACGGCTCAACGAACAACTTGGACACGCCCTGATGAAGAGGGCTCTTCCATACAAGGCGTTTATTTCATTTTCACTTACAGTACAGCACAGCGTTCAAGCATACTCGGCGTTTGTGACAGACATTGTTCTTGTATATTAGGTCTACATACTTGCATCTGGCATGTTGTTTACAAGAGAGACAGCCTTCTTGGCTGGTGCGCTTAAGTCATAGGATGCGCACTAGTTATAATTGTTATATACGAAGACATTTTGTTCATACCACATGCTCGTTCGCAACTGATGTGTAGATTTGTGTTGACGTGAAAATTGACAACACCAATAACCACTTGCTGCCAAGATCTCGTTCCCAGTGCCACTTAGAAATTGGTGGAAACGGAGCAGTCATGGAGGTCAGATACTGCTTGCTGGTCTTTCACCCATATCGTAGAGCCCGTTCGCTCTTTCGACATTCTAGGAGACGATAAAGTCAGAAAACTAATCCATCCAATATAGAAAGATGCAACGTAGGAAACTGTCGCTGGACTATAAAATACCAAACTGTAGCCATACTATTCGTGTGACCAAAGTGTCTTCAGGGGCACAATATTTTATTATGGATTACCTAGATGCGGTGTTTGATAGAGCTTCAAAAGCCAGCCAACCTTCCATATCACATCAACACACAACCTTTTCTTTTCTTCAGACGAAAACAGGGTCAAATTGACTTCTTCAACTATCACGGATTTGCAGTCATTTCAACACTCGGCCACTTTCAGCCCCAGGATACTGACACATTTGTCTTCATGGAAGTGTGGATGTTCGTCGTATTGGCCACCACCATCTTGTTTACCGTCCTGTTTGTCACCCTGTTCGCTATGCCGTTTGTCATCATGCTTGCCATCCTATTCACCATCCTGCTAGATCTAGCGGACCGACCTACCCAGCGAGAAGTCCAGCATGAAGCTCATGGTGACGAAGCGGGCGGGGGGTCTTCGTGATCCACCAGGTCTTGTTAGGTTGCAAGAAAGGTAGAATCGTCGCCGCCTAAGACGAGATAAGGAGTAGAAATAGGGGATGGAGGTCGGTATAAAACGAGAGAATAGTGTGCCGTTAGAAGTATAGTGGGCTGTTTCTTCGTGTATTTGAGAGACAAGGAGGTTTTGGTTGGCACTGAATCGCAGCTCACAAGAGTACTGAGACATGTATATACCATATGAGGTTAGTGTTGTCGTTGCCCGAGATGGGAAGGTCTTCGATTTGACAGAATCCGGCCTTTGTTTGAATGTAACTACAGTCAAACATGTGTAGGCTGCATCCGGCTTCCTCCCTAAAACGTCAAGTAAGACATTTATGAATTCGCATCGTTGCCTTACTTGCCCACCAACGGTTCTATTTAAATCCTGTAAACCCAGCAAAATAATTTTCACACTACATTGCGACACGACATATCTCTCTACCCGAACCTTTGACCAGATTTCGAGATGGGGGCCAATATCCCGGTTCTCCGTACTATGGCCATGACTGAGCACATCAATATAGTCCACACACAGGTACGGCATCACCAGTAACCCCCTTTATCTCCCCACAGGCACACTGAATAAAAGGAAAGAGCTAGAGATACTAATACATACTACTTACTAGTGGACTAAAATATCTCAAAACTTCGATTGCCTGGTCCTTTTCATAGCCATCGTGGTGGTGTCAATCGGGTTTATAGCGTTCGAGGTTGTAGACGAGTCGCGTGAGCGGCAGAGGGAGCTGCTTGAGAGAGACGACTTGGAGAAACAGACATTCTGGAAAGAGATCGAGCATGAGAACACAGAGCTTAACTATTTAAAGGACAGTCTATAGGGCATGCCGACGGATTAATGGGTATTCGGTTAGGGTTGGTCTGCAGACGAGGTCATTATCATGGGTGTTGGGTCGGTTTTATGGTTGGACATTGCACAGCACAACTGCAACTTCTTTTTGTCTACGATTTTCGTAATATAAAATCCCGTACTATTTACCACAAGACTGTTAGTGAGCTGTCCCATGGTCTCGTACATTCGTAGACTATCCTAGGATGTAAGCCGATAGCCTAGATGGACTAAGGACCGGTGTACGTGCTTGTTACCTCTGCAAGACAGAAGGTTCCACGTATAAAGAATTTGATAGACAATTCCTTTGTTTAAAGCTTCTCCGTTTGCGTGTTCAGTCTCATCTAAGCCCTTCATGAAACGGCTAAAGCATCTTCATTCAAGTTCCAAATATGCCAACATATAGTTATTGTAGGGATTTGGGCTCAATGGTACATCCAGACACAAAAGCATACTAACATTAACTCGGCACAAATCTACACCAAGAGGCATCATGGCTCAATTAGTATGTAAAAGTCGGGACAGTGTACGTGGGCAACAATCAAGCATCCGATCAAGTGAAAAATGTGGCAATGCTAACAAGCGAACGCAATCAAGTGGCAATCCATCTACGTTGTCCTAGTACTCGGCCTGGTCAGCTACGTGGCCACCGGGCTGATCTTCATGCTCTACAACTGCTGGGTAAAATTACAAACCAAGTATTCAAGTGGCCCCAAAGAGAAGGAGCCGCTGCCAGTTGCAGACGTCGACCGATTCGATGACGACAACAACATTCAGGAGATCCGGGAACGGCTCATGACCATCGACAACGCGCTTCACGAGATCAACATCAACATGGGGCAGCACCAGAACCTCGAGCACCGCATCACGGGCCTTTACCACAGGCAGGCCGAGAGCAAGCAGATGGTCGAGGACTTTCTGGAGCAGCTGGAGGCGGATCTGTTCGTCGCCCGTGGTACCCAGCAGGACCAGGTTTTCGATGCCAAGCTCGACGCCATCTGGCATGCGCTGCAGGAGATCGCGTCCTACACCAACCCAAATCCTGCTGATGCGGCTCAGAGTGCCCGACAGGACGTGAAACAGAACCACAACGAACTAGTTGATATATGGGAGACACGCCAATAGATGGTGCCGCCGTACGGCGACTCCGCCTATCACGTGGCTACCTCTTCTGGTGATGATAATGGGCCCACGAATCAGGACCTGTATAGCGACAGCAAGCTCGATGCGATCTGGGAGATGATGCAAGAGATCGTCGCCCGTCCAGGTTCCATACCTTCTTCCTTCCCAGCCTCAGCTTACGATGATGAGCCAGCAAAATCTGCCGATCAAGAGCGGCCGAATCCTACATATTCTACGGACAACCACGAAAGGGGAAAGCAAGACACCAAGGGGGTTGTGTCGGAAGACGCGACAGCCGGACATGTTGTCATATGGTAGTCATTACATGGGGCGGATGAACCACAAACATACCAGGGGATCCGTTTTTTGTTCGAGCCTATAAGATCGTATACGTATTGATAAATTCCAATTCATCGTGATTGCAAGTAGCTAATTGTTAATGTATTTGTTATTTAAACCTATGGCGACCTATGCATCTGTCCAAATCAAACGAAAGTGGTTGTCGAATGCAAATGTCTGAGTTTGTTATGGGCTGCGGTTGACCGAATCCGGCAAGTTGAAATCCCCCCCTTTGTCTATCCCGCGCACAGCGAAGCGAGAACGAGGGGACAGGTAAATTAAGTATATACATAGTATTTCTCATTTGAGAAAGTTCTCTTACAGGCAATGTGAAAATTATACCCAGCGATAAAGCGCCTCCGATTTACAAAACTTTGTTTTCGAGGAGATTGATCAACAACTACACTTAGCACATACAGGCGGATAAGTCACGACCAAGATGGCTCTCTTCGCGGATTCGAAGCGGCTGGAGGAGCAGACGCAGAGCTTTGTCGCCACAGCAACAAACTGGGCTGCAGAGATGCAAAAGACTGTAAGTGACCTCAGTTTATTATTGATAATTGGACATGTTGGGAGCCGAATATTTCTCCATATAGGAGTGACTGAATAACTGACCGAAAACAGCTTGCGGATATACAACACAACACCAACCAAATCTTCTTCTGGTCCATGTTCGTCGGGGCGGGCGTGGGGTTGGCCGTCACGGTCTGGACGCTGAATCGACTCCGTGACGAGCTCCAGGAGCTGAACCGGCACCAGGCCATCTACAGGCACATGTGGCTCGATGAGCGCGACGAGATGCACAGGCAGATTGCGAACGACAAACAACAGAGAGGCGAAACCCTCGAGAAGATGCAGCAGGATTGGTCCGATACGGAAAGTGATAAATTTGCGATAATGAGGCAGGGCCTGATGCAGCAAATGGACATCGCCCAAGTCCTACGGGAGAAGGCGGCGGCAGATGGGCTGTCGGAGCCGCCTCGGATTCCTCAGCCGGGCGATCCGGAGTATCCAATGTTCAAGGATGCTTTGGTAAGATTTGCCCAAACAAGGTACGCCGCTGAGCGCGGTGGTCAAAGGCAGTGATTCCATCATACGACTGAAGGAAGCCCTTTAAGAGGTGGAAGGATGATGGAAGGTCAATCATAGTCAACCCCAGGCTCGCGGTAGCCTCTGCCGATAAATAATATACATTACCAGTTCCCAAAACTTGACTTCACCATAATCAACCCACTCTGGGTTTCTCCTCCTTGGCCGTCTCCTCCTCGGCGAACACGTCCTGCAACTCTCTTACCGTGTCCATGAACTGGCTCGCGCTCATGGCGGTCATGATGTGCCACCAGCCGTGGAGCTCGAGGAGCCAGGCCCAGGGGAGGCCCACGCGCTCCCTGAGCAGGCGGAGCTCGGCGCAGAACTCGAGGTCGATGTTCCACAGGACGTAGGCGAGCACGAGCAGGGCCAGCGAAACGCGGCCGCGGGACTTCCAGACGCGCATCTTGGCCTCGGGAAAGGCGGGCTTGCGGAAGAAGAACAGGTGGGCGACGCGGATAACGATAAGGACCATCATGAGGAAGAAGGCCGTGGCGTGGTAGATGATCTTGCCGGTCCAGACGTAGAAGGCGGCGAAGAGCGGGAAGACGATGTTCAGCGTCATGTTGACGAGGCGGTCGTTGGAGGACGAGCGCCCGCGGACCGTCAGGATGCCCTGGAGCAGCGCCCAGGCAAGCCCCAGCATGCCGAGCTCGTCGGCGTACTGCATGGTGTGCCGGAGCGACGCGTGGAACAGGAAGGAGCAGATGCCCAGGACGAGCAGGGAGACCGACATGAAGTCGGTACGAGGCCTAAAAAGACCCCGGCTGCCCGGGCCATACATGTAGCGAAGGGCGAAGTAGACTACAAGGGTGTGTCAGAAAGGACGGAGACACGGATGCAAGAGTGTTCGATATTCTCATGGGGATTATACTGAGCTCTCTCTTACAGGGGGTTTCAGTCGTTCATACCATAGGGCAAGTTGGTCATGGAATTCATAAACTCGGCGATATATCGAGTCACGATATAGTCTTCTTCGCAGAAACTGATAACACATGGTGAGCGTTGGCAAACGTTGCACGGCCTGAGGTTGTGTCGTCTTCGACATACTTTGCAGTGCTTGTTGGCGGGCTCCAAGCTCCTAGGAGCGCGTAACGGTCGCCCCCAAAGTGACGATTGTGATGACCCATCTTGAGATGTTTCTTGCAGTCTCACAAAAAAGCGCACTTGGGCTAGTAAATATTTCGAAGAGAGTCCGTATGGCGTATAGCTTGTCGTCAAATGCTTGAAACGTGAAAGTGCTGGAACCAGAACGCTGGAACGTCACCTGTGTATGCAGGTACGGACGGCACTTTAAGGCCGGTAGGCTAAAGTCCAGCTGATTGGGGGCTCCAATGTTTGCCAGTAGGAAGGGGTGGCACTCCACCTAAAAACGTGCTGTACTCGTTGGATGATGTCGCTAAGAAGTATGTAGGTACTTAAACTCAGGTGAGCAGTAGGTTACCTAAGTAAGTAGGTACTTACCTACGGTTAAGGCCTGAGGTAGCAAACAGTCTGGACTCTGGGCATGCTTGTTTCCTCCAACTTCAACAATTCCCATAGACCGTCCTATACACTACAGTTTATCATGTCTACAAAATACGCGAATGACGTCGACCCATATGATAAACAAACCAGTTCAATATATCTCACCTCGTATCTAGGTTAGTATGCAGGTGCATATCGTCTGCCTAATTCAAGTGCGTAACCCCTGGTCTTGGCCCGGAGCCATCGAGACCCCTAGAAATCGGTGAACAAAAGACAATAAGGTGGAACTCGCTTAAACATGGTTCAACTCAATTGCGACATACCGTACGGAGTACAACTTTCTCGACTCTGGACATTGCAGTCCCCAGCTAAACGCGGTCATGGTTCCTGTCCAGTCCATTCTATCGGGTTCTCTGGCAACATCTGTTCCCTCTTGTCGCTGATCAGTGCGAATAGCATGGCACCCAAGAGGCGCGCACCAGGAACCATTGTCACCACAGGTCGCGTGATAATGGCAACGTCGCGAACCCAAAACCTTACGATAATACCCCCAACCCAGGCTGGAAGGAGCCAAGGGCCATCGTATACCTGCCGGGGCCATATTAGTGGTCCCGGAGGCTCAGCTCGCTGGACGGGGCCGTGTTGGGATTTGGGAGTAGGTATTTGTCCATGCCCACACGCGGCGTAATCGTCACCGAGGTCCGGTAACACGTGCATCGTCATCGTCAACCTTCCCAGCCAACTCCGCTGCGCGTTTTCGTAGCTACGTGTACACTTCATTGATGTGTCTCATTGTTGCTAGGGAGAACTCGCTAGATAATCGTATGTCGGACCAAGTTATGGCATATCGGTGGCGCGCGCAAAGTCCTGTAGCTCTTTTCAGATATTGACAATTAAGCCGGGCTTTGTACGCCCTTATACACTTTTATTTTATTTTATTTTTATTTTTTAATACCACCATACTCTTGACATTGATTTCTTAAGTTGAGGGTTTGCTTCTGTATACAAACGAACTGGTGCGGGATGAACCAGCGGGAGTGTCTTTCGCCGAGGTGTCTCATGAGAACATACCCTCACCAAGTATATGAATGCTGACAAGGTGTCAACCCCCGAGGCAATGGTCCTCAGCTTGCTGTTGAGATCATTCCCCCAAGGCAAGTTTCCGTCCCTTGCGGACACTGACTCCAGACAACGCCCCCCAGAGGTATCTCATAACCGGTCTCCATTATATGTTGGGCTTTTGGAATATTGAGTCGAGAGCCAAGTGATATTTTTGGTTGGTATATGTATGTGTATACATATAGTGTGTACATAGTTCCTAACCCTCGGCCGGTGCAGCCTTGTGGGTCCAGCAGCATTTCGGAGTCTGATCCGGAGCCGGGCTGTTAGTCCAAAAGCAACCTTGGAACAATGTGTACACACTCGTGGTCATGTGCATGATGCATTATAAATCTATCTACTCAGTCAGCATGGCTCAAAAGCACCTGACTGATACCTCATCAAGACAGCATGGCGCCAAGTCCAGCTTTGTCGAGCAGCAACGATGGTAAGACCTGGAACCGCCACCTCGAGTTGGATGGGATCTGGGCTCTGGACACGCAGTGTGAGACAGCGAACAGTGGCAGGTTTCATGGAGTGAGCCAGTCTTTGACTGACAGGTTGCGTAGTGGGTAGTGGGGGGTCCGAGAGGCACTTCTATGGTTCCCTTTATCACTGTTCAATTTACGTACGGCTCGAGTTCCCTTCTCTCAACTCCTTGATATTATTAATGACGTTAATCTCCAAAGTATTGTATTTGTTACTTGGTGATCCGAAAACGTCTTTCTGTGAAAGGGGGCAGTTGTCACTACTGTATTCCAACAGTCGACGCCAGACAAGGTCACATGCCGTGTGTTAGCAACACTTAAAGCAAGTTAGTTGAGCGGAGGGGTGGGGCAATCGCTCATCGCTGGTCGTTTTTTGTACAACAACAGTTGTCTTTCTCCTTATCGCAGAGTATTAGGGCGGCTCTTGGTTGTTGCTTATCCATCAACAAGAAGGAGTCATCAAAGACAGGTAGGTAGATCGATTTCACAGATAGAAGGTTGTAGCTCTGTATGTGCCCTGGAGTTGCACAAACTGCTTTACACTGTTCAATGAACGGGTGAGCGGGTGGGATAACGGAAATCCCCAGTATCTAGATATCTATCTGCACACTTACACGGGGTTTAGGGGTAGCAATAGCAATAGGGTGCGGGTTGCCAATACATTCAAGCAACATGTTAGTAATCGTTGAATTTATCATCCCTTTCTCCCATGTGGGCTGGAATGCAGCATGATGTGAGTCCATACATAGCAAACCAGGTCACTACGTAACTTGCTCCTGGATATATTTCATGCTTCAATGATCAAGTCTGGATGTTGTCCAACTGCGCTGTTTACACACTGTATTCTAATTGGCTGAGCCCACGACGATAGGCAAGGTCGGCATGCCAGCGATGCCCGCAAGCGTCGTAGCTGGGCAAACCAATCAAACCAACCGAAAATCTGGGGCTATACGTTTATCCATGTCGTACCCTCTTTCCCCAGTGCATCTTGTCCAGGGTGGGCTCTAGTCAGCCCAGTGTTCAGTGCAGACGTACCATTTGAGTGCAGACGACTCAAGAGCTTGCAAGGCAACTGAAGAAGAGAGAGAAAAGAGTTTAAATGTGTCGTTTCGTCATGCATTTTGGTGACAATAGTCGGCATATACTCACTGCGATCCGGCGTATAGACAATATACAGATATACCTATGCGGTTACGTACATGCAAGAGCGCCTGCTCCCTCCATGCACATACCTGGTCCCCCCAGCATGTAACATGACCTTATTAGCTAGGTACCTACGTAAGGCGAACAAGGTACGTGAATGAATGTTTCTCTGCTACATTGCTGCATTGCTGCAGCACCTCGGCGACTCGCAGCTCTCTTCCTCCTGCCGTTTCTTCCACAGCACACTACTCCATACGTATACAATACCTACCTCACAATAAGATGTAGCAATGAAAGCAGTCGTGAACAAGATAACAACTTGATCTTTGCCTTCTTTTCTTTTCGGCCTTGAGCGGAGAAACTTCGCATTCTGTTACTTCACTCTCGGGCATCGCTCTTCACTGCGCACTTTGGCTGAAGGTGCTACGCCGTTAGACTTATCGTTCCAATACGCAACCCCCGAGCCCCCGAGCACACCCCTGGGTCGGCCCTGGGGTTCCAGATCGTTTATTAGGTTCACGGTCCACTTGACATGAGGTCAGCTATTGTCGAAGTGCGGTCATCTGGTAACCTAGAAGCTACATACCAACCATCGATTCCTCAAGTTTCAGAGAAGCTCATTACCACCGCATTATCCCACTCTCGCCGACACCATCCTGCGCATTTGCAGCCCTTGCAGCCCTGATCCCCCACCTCGACTGTGGCAACCGAGCTTTCCCGAGCGAAACCTTGTATCCTTGCGACATCCATCGTGTCCTGATCTTGATCCGACGGAAACTACCAACATCCAAATCGTCTAATCCACCGGACCTGTTCAAACCTTCTCTTCTTCGCTGCGGGAATCAACTTTCCCGCAGCAAGTCGAAGTGGCCGACCAACCGCCTCCACCACCTCCCACCATCACCCCATTCACCCCCGACGGCCCATCCACTCCGCATCCCCAGCATCCTGCCAACACTGTTATCTCAGCCCCAGATCTCACCAACCACCCCCGGGGGAATTCAAACGAAACCTCTGGTCTACCGCCCGCGGTCGCTCGATCCGCCCTACCAGCTCCGATAGCGACCGAGCAGCAGGAGCGAGGACAAGTCCTGGGACGGAGGCGACGAGCCTCAGACGATCTGTCTGATACCCAGGATTTGAATTCCCAGAACACGGAAGCAGGCCCTTCCACACACCAGCACAAGTCCAAACGCCGAAGAGAAGACGACAACAACATGCTAGCTAGCAGCGACGGAACATCGGCGCCGAATGGCACGGGTAGTTATACGAATGGGAAGTCGAATCAGCGGGCAATGACGAGCGCCAATGGAACACAGAAGGCGGGTCTTGCCACGAATGGCGCCTCAAAATCGAGAATGCCAGATATGTATTTGGGTCATGATCGTGAGGAAGTCACGCGGATACTGATACAGGCTCTGTCCGACATGGGATACCATACCGCCGCCGAGAGTGTGGGCCGGGACAGTGGCTTTGAGCTGGAAAGCCCGACAGTGGCATCGTTCCGTACCGCCATCCTCAATGGTGAATGGGGCGATGCTGAGGGTCTCCTGCTAGGCGCTGCAGCACCTGCTGAGCGGATATCATCACAGAATGGTAACGGGCTGGTATTGGCACAGGGTGCGGATCGCAACATGATGTGCTTCTGGATACGGCAACAAAAATTCCTGGAGCTATTGGAGCAGCAAGAAACCAGCCAGGCGTTATCCGTGCTACGCACTGAGCTGTCACCCTTGAATCAAGACCAGGGAAAGCTTCATTTCCTATCCGGTCTGTTGATGTGCGATTCCGACGACGTCAAGACGAAGGCGGAATGGGACGGCGCCCATGGTCAGTCTCGGGATATACTCTTGTCGGAGCTTTCCAGTAAGTTTGCCCCCCAGCGGTGCCCTCTCGCGCCTCATACTCGTTCGGCCACTAACTCGCTTTGCAGGATGCATCTCACCCTCGGTGATGCTCCCAGAGCATCGTCTGGCAGTTTTACTGCAGCAGGTGAAACACAATCAGATCAGTATGTGTTTGCATCATTCTAATGCCGAATCGCCCTCCCTCTACGCGGACCATCTCTGCGACAGACGACGATTTCCTACAGAGAATATTATTGAGATCGATGATCACCAAGGCGAAGTGTGGCAGGTGGTGTTTTCTCACGACGGGACCAAGTTGGCCACTTGCGGCAGCGAAAAGGGGGTGATAATATGGGCTGTTCCGTCGTTTAAGATACTACACACCCTTGGCGAACGGGAACATCGCGCTGGGGTGGGAAATGTTTCCTTCAGCTGGGACGATTCGATGATTGTCACGTGTTGTCAGGACAAACATGCGCGAGTTTGGGACCTCAAAGTGAGTCAAACCGGATGTTTCGCTGCGTATGTTATATTGCTGACAATTGCCTCTAGACCGGTCACCTTCTTCAGGACATTAGTAGCTTCGAAGAACCCGTCAGCAGCTGCGTCTGGGCTCCTGACAACGGCTCCTTCCTGGTAGGGTCTTTGGATAAGTCCCGCAGTCTCTGGCAGTGGGATCTGGAAGGCGAAAAGGTTTTCGACTGGGGAAACAACCATCGAGTCGAGGACTTGTCTCTGTCGCCAGATGGCCGTTGGCTAGTCGCCATGGATGACCGTAACCATATCCATGTCTACAACTTCCTGACGAGACTATGGGAATACGAAATCGAACTCCATTGTCGGTTAACTTCGATCAGTATTAGCAGAGACTCACGGCATCTACTCGTGAACCTGCAAAAAGACGAGGCCCAGTTGTTCGATCTCTTCAGCCGCGAAGTGGTGCTGTGCTATACAGGCCACACAGGTGGCGAGTATATGATCAGGAGCGCGCTTGGGGGAGCTAACGAGAGCTTTGTGCTTAGTGGGAGCGAAGGTACGTTTGTGAACTGTCTTGGGGATCCGGATGCTGATGCTGACATTGGTTCTTTGCAGATGGCTTCATTTATGTCTGGCATAAAGCCAGCGCGCAGAATGTGGTCAAACTGAAGGCACATCATCCCCGTTGCAATTCGGTGTCCTGGAGCCCGACCGATCCATGTCTATTCGCATCGTGTGGAGATGACGGCAAGGTTAAGATGTGCGTACCCCCCGTCTCATCCCCTTTTAGTTATTTGTAGTGTTTTTTCACATACTCTTTTTCTTTTTCTTTCTCTTATCTTTTTTTTTGTCGGATGCTAACCTCGCCCGTTTACACAGATGGTCTAACGCCGAAGGGCAGCATATCCATCTGGACGCCCTCCGCCAGAATCAGGAGTCGGTTGGTGGTGACTCGAACGGATGGCATGAAGAACAGCACATGGGTGAGGAATAGGACGATCGCAGCCAACGTGAGGTAATGCCACCATATCATCCCCGCTTCGTATCTGGGGAATACGTAGAATCATTGAGGCACCATTGGCATAAAGCATGAGACGGCGAAACTGGCTGATTTTGGCAGATGGAGGACTCTACTCCTGATATAAGCAGCGATTGAGCGGTCATCTTGCGACTTGAGCTTTATAGTCAACCGATGTTACACTGCTTCGGGCGCATGGGAAATCCAGCCACGGTCTCAGGAGAGACACGGAATAGCGATTCTTAGACATAAAGCGAGTTGTTGCTTCTTGTACTTGATAATAGAGAGAATTGATTTAAGCTAATCTCTGCTTCTACTTGACCATGCTATAGTCAACAGCTAAGGAATTAGTATGGCTGGTATAGTTATGTTTAGGATGTTTACTGTGTTGTCAAGTATACAGAAAACAATATCAATCCGAGAAGCGGGCGCTTCGACAATGAAAACACCACATGGAAACTCTCTATATCTCTCTCACCTGGATGAATAGATCCGCTTGGATAGATATCATCCGTCTGCCTTTTGGTGGTTATGGTGGCCACGGGGTGACGGCGGTGACGACGGTGACGACGAAGCCATTAGGCAGCTACAATACCCTCTGTCATGCTCGGGCATGGAATATGTGGATTGAAACAGCTGGCGAAGCAGGCTAGGCCGGGTTTGATTTAGTGGCTGAGGTTCTGCACGGAATGTAACAGGGTGTCGCGTACGTAATCCAAAGGGGGTATGGGCACTGGTATCAATGGGGTAATCGGGCAGTATCGAGTATCAGGGATAGAGTCTAATAAGGGGGGGAGGGAGAGCAGTGGTGGTGAGTGGCAGGCACAGCACAGGCTACGAGTGCAGCGCAGCGCAGCGGTACTTGTTATGCGTGCAGTATGTGTGTGAGTGAGCGCGCGTGTGCAGGCCCAGGCTGCTGCTATTTATTACTGCTACCTACCTATTGATTGCTACCTTTGCTGGCTGCTGAAAGTCCATGGCAGCTGGGACCATCAAATTAGGTATCGACGCCGCCGCCAATCTATCCTCCAATGCAATACATCCAATCCAACTGACTGCAACCCATCTCTTTTTTTTTTTGGATCGTTCAGTCCAAGGCTGACCACATGCATCATTCTTGAACACCCAACCAAAGAAAGAAATAAAAAAGATTAAATAGCAAAGAAGACTTTTCTATCGTTTGGTGCTTGAGTCAGATCTTTCCCAACGAATAGTACTTAAAGTCGGTCTACGCAGCTCTTGCCTCTTTGCAAAGGGTCGGTACCTAAACTACCTAAACTACCTAAACTACTTACATAGCCCAGTACCTCCTAGATAATTAAGAATCTAGCGGCATCGAGACTCGGGCCACCTTCCCACCTACACATCATACCCGGAAGCCTCACAAAAACCCACCACCCCTACTTGCTTTACCTAAGCTTGAACCCCTCGACTGCGAATACAGCGCATACAACGCATACGGCGCCGACTCGACATTGGAGATATCTCTGGCCTTCATCCCACAACTTCACAGGTCGACACCATGGCCGACAACAACATGAGCACGCCGGGTGGCATCTCGGATCCCCAACTTATCAAGTACGTGGCCCTATCCTCTGATTGCGACAAGCTCGATAAGTGTCCTTGCGCAACCCCCGGTTGTTGCTTGGGACACCGCCAGCTCAACAAAGGAGCACATTCTGTACGTTCGAGGCGCCACTAACACATGTTCTCTCTTGCAGGCTCGTGAACAAGCTTCAAGATGTCTTTGCCACCGTCGGTGTCAACAACCCCATCGATCTCCCCCAAATAGCTGTCGTGGGAAGTCAGTCTAGCGGTAAGAGTTCGGTATTGGAAAACATCGTCGGAAGGGACTTCTTACCCCGTGGCTCCGGCATCGTCACGCGCCGGCCGCTGGTGTTGCAACTCATCAACCGACCCCCTAGTGCACAGACGAACGGCACCAACGAGGATGTTGCGAATTCTACCGACAAGGCGGCGAACCAAGACGAATGGGGCGAGTTCCTCCACATCCCCGGCCAGAAGTTCTACGATTTCAACAAGATCAGAGAAGAGATTAGCCGCGAGACAGAGGCCAAGGTCGGTCGCAATGCCGGCATCTCACCAGCCCCCATCAACTTGAGGGTCTACTCTCCCAACGTCCTGACCTTGACCTTGGTCGATCTGCCTGGTCTGACTAAGGTGCCGGTCGGTGATCAGCCGCGTGATATCGAGAGGCAGATCAAGGATATGGTCTTAAAATACATTTCTAAATCCAACGCCATCATCCTCGCTGTCACAGCTGCCAACCAGGATCTGGCCAACTCGGATGGTCTTAAACTGGCGCGCGAGGTCGACCCCGAAGGACAAAGGACCATTGGTGTCTTGACCAAGGTCGATCTGATGGACGAAGGCACCGATGTTGTCGACATTTTGGCTGGTCGCATCATTCCTCTGCGCTTAGGCTACGTTCCCGTCGTCAACCGTGGACAGAGAGATATCGATAACAAGAAGCCCATCCAGGCGTCTCTCGAGGCAGAGAAGAACTTCTTCGATAATCATAAGGCGTATCGCAACAAGAGCTCCTACTGCGGCACCCCGTATCTGGCTCGCAAACTCAACATGATCCTGATGATGCATATCAAGCAGACACTACCCGACATCAAAGCCAGAATAGCCAGCTCTTTGGCCAAGTACTCGGCGGAACTCGAGAGTCTCGGACCTTCGCTGCTCGGCAACAGCTCCAACATTGTCCTAAATATCATCACCGAGTTCGCCAAGGAGTGGCAGGGCGTGCTGGATGGCAACAACGGGGAGCTTTCGAGCGCAGAGCTGTCTGGCGGTGCCAGAATCAGCTTCGTCTTCCACGAGCTCTATTCCAACGGTGTTAAGGCGGTTGATCCGTTCGACGTGGTGAAGGATAACGAGATCCGTACCATGCTGCACAACTCTTCTGGTCCCTCCCCAGCCCTGTTCGTGGGCACGACGGCATTCGAGGTCATTGTGAAACAACAAATCAGGCGCCTGGAAGAGCCCAGTCTGAAGTGTGTGTCGCTTGTCTACGATGAGTTGGTCCGCATCCTCACTCAACTGCTCTCCAAGGCTGTCTACCGGCGGTACCCCCAGCTCAAGGAGACTTTCCACTCTGTCGTTATTAGCTTCTTCAAGAAGGCCATGGAGCCCACCAACAAGCTCGTCAAGGACTTGGTAGCCATGGAAGCCTGCTATATCAACACTGGCCACCCTGATTTCCTCAATGGTCACAGGGCCATGGCCATTGTGAATGAGCGCTACGCGGCAAAGCCTGTCCAAGTTGACCCCAAGACCGGAAAGCCACTGCCTGCGACAGCATCCACACCGGCTCGTGCGGCTAGTCCTCAACTTGATGGCGGTGACGGAAACGGCGGCTTCTTCGGCAGCTTCTTTGCCGCCAAGAACAAGAAGAAGGCGGCTGCTATGGAGCCTCCGCCTGCTATGCTGAAGGCCTCCGGTAATCTGTCTGAGCGTGAAAACGTCGAGGTGGAAGTTATCAAGCTGCTCATCTCATCTTATTACAACATCGTCAGGAGAACTATGATCGATATGGTTCCCAAAGCAATCATGCTCCAGCTCGTCCAGTAAGTCCCGGAAACTCCCAACTGAGCGATGAATATTTCTTTTTTACTAACAAAATGCCTTAGACTCACCAAGGATGACATGCAGAAAGAGCTGCTCGAAAACATGTATCGCAAGGAGACGTTTGACGACCTGCTCAAGGAGTCTGACTACACAGTTCGCCGGCGTCAAGAATGCCAGAAGATGGTCGAATCACTTTCCAAGGCCAGCGAAATAGTATCACAAGTTCAGTAGAAGAAGGTGCGGAATCCTGGTGAGCAAGAGAGAGAGAGAAAGCGGGTGGGTCTAGAGCCGAGATTGGAGAGGTTACTGTAGGGTGAAGGGGGAATACAGTATCATTCTGTTCTTGATACCACACTTGATGAGCACTAGGCGGATGGTTTTAATGATATAATGGTTATACGAAATCTGTTATTTCTAAGTCGTGAAAAGCACACGGGTCCGTGTTGACACTAACAACATACAAGTAAATGCATTAGCTAGGGGTGACTATCATATAATACTTCGCGGAGTAGTACTGATGCAGGGGATAGACTCTATTTGTGGGACTGGAGGCTTTAACATGCGGCGTTGCGTTCATGCCAGACACAGGTTACAGCTTGGATTTCGCCTTCAATACAAGTCCTCCATTCTGCACGCCATAATCCATCTCCTTGCCGAGGCCAAACCAGGAATGCAAGGCCTCCTCGCCACCCTGGCCCGGAAGAACAGACTGGCCCTCGTACCCACTCCCCGGCCATCCGTCCCCCTGGCCCTGCACGACAGGGTCTGTCGCCTTCTGGTGAGCAGCCAGCAGTGGGGTGTCGCGTAGCGTGACGTTGGGACGCTGGTCGCCTTCTCGGTCTGGGTCGTTCTCGAGCTCGTGATAGTCGAGCACCGGGGTCACACAGGCATCCGTGCCGTCAAAGACCTTCTCCCACTCCGAGCGCGTCTTGGACTTGAAAGCGGCCTCGAATTGTCTCGTCATCTCCGGCCAGGTGTTGCGGTCCAGGCGCGTCTGGTTCAAGTCGTCGCTGAGGCCGAGACCGCGGACTAAGACGGCGTAGAATTGTGGTTCGAGGGCCCCGACAGCCACATATTTCCCGTCTTTGGTCTCGTATGTGTCGTAGTAGGGGCACCCTCCGTCGAGAACGTTTTGGCCGCGCGGCTCAGAGCCCATTGGGGTCTTGAGGGCTTGGCGCGGGAAAGTGGCGAGATAACTTGCGCCGTCTACCATGTTGGCCTCGACGACCTGGCCCTGTCCCGTCTTCTCCCTGGAGATAATGGCAAGTAGGATCCCCTGGAAAAGTGTGGCCCCGCCGCCGGCAAAATCAGCCAGGATGTTCCAAGGCGGATGTGGTTTCTCCCCGTGCCGCCCGAGCATCGATAAGGCACCAGAGACGGCGAGATAGTTGATGTCGTGGCCCGCCATCGCCGCATACCTCCCGTCCCGGCGGAAGCCTGCCATGCGCCCGTACACGAGGCGGGGGTTGGTGGCGCACAAAACGTCAGGCCCAAGGCCCAGTTTCTCAAGCACACCAGGCCTGAAGGGGTCAATAATGATATCAGACGACTTTGCGAGCTCCTTGACTAGTGCGATGCCAGCCGGCGACTTCAAATCTACCGCGACGGAAGACTTATGTCGGGTGAGAAGATCGCCAGTGGGAGGCGCCTCGGCCCCGGCGGTGTGCGTCTTGCCCGGAACTGCGCGGTCGATGCGCAAGACGTTGGCTCCGGCATCCGAGAGAAGGAGGCCGGCAAAGGGTCCTGCACTTCATGAGCGACGATCAATGGCGACCAGGGTAGCTATTCAATTTACCTGGAGCAAGACCAGCAAACTCGAGGACTTTAAGCCCTTTCAACGGTGGTGGGCCAACCATGTTGAATCAATCTTATCACTAGGGGGGGACTCCAAATGAAAAGAAATGGAATCTGCTCTAACATGTCGCGAGGTTGATATATGCAGGCAGGGACAGTGCCAAGCTGGGGAGGCTTGAGGAGTAGCGCGTGGAAGCCGAGGCAGCTACTGATCCGTTGACCGGGATGTTTGGGGTAGTTCCAATGGTTTGTGGGGTACAGCCCCAAGAGGTAGGGAGGTAAGTAGGTACTTGAGGCAGAGTATCACAGTGCTTGAGGCACAGCAAGAACACACTGTTAGTAGGAGATCCGTTACTTGCCAGATGCTTTCTTCCTGCCAGTCGAAGGCTCAGAAACAAAACCGGCTTTCACAAAGGCATCTCTCGCGGCTTGGTTGATCAGTGCGAAACGTCGAGGGCCGAGCTTATGCCCGCCATACCATCTGGTCACGATCACCATGCAATCCCAGATATCCATAAGCTGCATCAGATGCAGGAGACGTCCACCGGCGGCGGTCTCGCCATCGTCGTTGCAATCCTGAAAAGACGTGTTGTTAGGGCCCTTGATGCGCCAAGCGGTGATGTTGTGCGAGGCGATGCGGACCTTCTTATCCGTCGCGAGCAAGTGCTGCAGGAACCCCTCGGCCTCTGCGGTGGAAGACACATTAGCAGAGCGGGCTACGAAGACCGACTTGAGCTCCACGAAAGGGTCCGAAATAATCCAAGGGGGCTCCTGGATGCTCATTGCTATAGTCGTCGAATCCTGTGCTTGGGCTTCCTGAGACAGCTCATCCACCACCTCGGGTGTTACAGCAGCGGCGCCCTCCTCTTGCTGGAGCAGCTCAAGCTCGGCGAACTCCTCCATTCTTCTTTTGAGCTCCTCGATGGCGTCAAACAAGCAGACCATGCCGGGCTCGTAGACGGAACCAACGGCCTCCCTGAACATTTCGAGCTCTCTGGCAGCATCTCCGCGCTTCCCGTGATCGCCGGTGCTGTTAGTACCAATGACAACGGGCGGCTCCTGAGGATATCCTGCAGGGAATTCAATGCGCAGCGAGGCGGATTCTTCAGGGGGCGTCAAGATATACACGTTGGCATCATCGCCTGACTGCACGAGACACCCCTCGCCATAGATCGAGTTGATCGCCTCGACTTCGTCCGTCAACTCCTCCGACATGGTGGCCAGCCCGCTGAATCAAGAGTGCAAGGCAATCTAGAAATTGCACTAAAAAGGGGTAAAGAAAAGAAGAAGAGCCGGTAAAATAAAAGCCGGCGGTGCACAATTTACAGGCGTAAGATGGCATTCAAAGATCAAACCCATCATCCATCAATCAGGCACAACTTGCTTTGCTTGCTCGCCCAAACTTTACTTCTACCCGTTAAAGGCCAGGCAACCCCGCTGTGGATCAAGGACTACAGAGCTGCTGCTCGGATGGAAAACCGTCACTTTTTGGTATTGAATTAACGCCGACAGGCTGACAGGGTCGAGACCATGACCAGCTAGAGCCCCAACCGGCTAGACTCAGGCAGCCCTCTACTCTAGTAGTAGGCAGTAAATACGGTAAATACGGTAAATACGGTAAATATGGACTTGAACAAGCACTGGCGGCATGTACTCGAATCAGATAAGCTCCGCTTGGGGTTTATCGCCTTCATCAGATCCAGAGTCCCTGTCCGTCCACCACTAGTAGTCGCTTTTGGTGTGTCGCCGCTTTCGACGTCCCGCTTCGATAATATTCCTCGGTTTGCTCTGCTCTGCTCAAGCACGCAGTGAAATCAATTTCCCAGTCATCCCCCAGCCGGCTGCAAAAATCATAAACAATTGGCCTCATTGTTTCCTCCCATAGATCTTAGTATTCTACTCTGGTAGACTTATTCTTTGATTATCACAGACCCGCTGCCACTATCCCATCCCCCAGCTTGTCGTCCTGCTCGCAGGTTTCCCCCCCACCATCGACATGGCTTCCGCAGTCGACAAGGCTGTCGCGTTCAAGAACGACGGCAACAAAGCCTTTGCCGCCCATGACTGGCCCAAAGCTATTGACCTCTATTCTAAGGCTATAGAGCTGAATGGTAAAGAGCCAACTTTCTACACCAACAGAGCTCAGGTATGCATACGCACATTTGATATACTTGCCCCGCCCCCCTCCATTAATACACCCAGGACGATTGCTCGCGTGACTAACATATCTGCTGTAGGCCAACATAAAGTGCGAGGCTTATGGCTACGCCATTGCCGATGCCACCAAAGCCATTGAGCTGGATCCCAAACTCGTCAAGGTAAGTTGCGTCTGTGCTTGTCCCGTATTGCCGCTATTAACATGAACGTCCAATTCCCCAGGCTTACTTCCGTCGCGCTGTCGCCTATGCTGCCATCCTCAAACCCAAAGATGCCCTCCAGGACTTCAAGGACTGTGTTAGAATCGACCCGAATAACAAGGATGCCAAACTCAAACTTGCCGAGTGCCAAAAGATTGTGCGCCAACTGAACTTCTTTGCCGCCATCGAAATTGGCGACGAGCCATCCGCCGCCGAAGGCCTGGATGTGGACTCCATAGCCATCGAGCCCGACTATGACGGTGTCAAATTAGAAGGCAACGAGATGACCCAGGAGTTCGTCGACGATATGATCGAGCGCTTCAAGAACGGCAAGAAGATACACAAGAAGTATGTCTACCAGATCGTCATCGCCGTCAAGAAGATTTGCTACGACGAGGCTACTATGGTGGAAATGAAGATTCCCGACGACGTCCAGCTTACTGTCTGTGGAGATACTCATGGTAAGTCGGCGGAATGGACTTTGACTGCACTTGCGCTAACCTGAAAACACAGGTCAATACTATGATTTGATGGAGTTATTCAGGCTCAATGGCAAGCCAACAGACAAGCATTGGTACCTCTTCAACGGCGACTTTGTTGATCGCGGATCCTGGTCAACCGAAATTGCTCTGTTACTCTATGCCTACAAGTGGCTGAGGCCTCAGGGCCTGTACCTCAACCGCGGTAACCACGAGACGGATGACATGAACAGGGTGTACGGTTTCGAAGGCGAATGCAAGGCTAAGTATAGCGAGCGGTATGAGCCCCAAATGAACATTACGACTATACGGGTTACTAACAATTCTGCAGTGTCTTCAAGCTGTTCTCCGAGAGTTTCTCGGCATTACCCCTGGCGACTCTGATAGGCGACAAATATCTTGTGCTCCACGGTGGCCTCTTCTCGGATGACAATGTCACTCTGGACGACATCCGAAAGCTGGACAGGCATGCCCAAAGACAACCCGGCCAAGCTGGATTAATGATGGAGATGTTGTGGACAGATCCCCAGACAGCGCCTGGCCGAGGGCCCAGCAAGCGCGGTGTCGGCATGCAGTTCGGACCGGATGTGACCAAGCGCTTCTGTGACAGAAATGGCTTGGAGGCTATTATTCGAAGCCACGAAGTGCGCATGGACGGATACGAGGAGGAGCACAACGGAAAGTGTATCACGGGTGAGTTTCCTTCCATCCGCCTTCGAGCTCGTCAAACTGACCCTATGACAGTCTTCTCCGCACCGAGGTACTGTGATCAAACAGAGAACCGCGGCGCATACATCAACGTCGGCCCAGACTACAAGTTGAATTTCAACCAATTTGATGCCGTGCCGCATCCCAATATCAAACCCATGGTAAGCCCTGCAACTGGTGATTTCTGAGAGAAATTAGCTAACATACCACGTTTAGGCTTATGCGAACAGCTCAATTACGTCAATGATGTAAAGGAAAATACATGAATGGCAAGATCAATATGATCGTTGGGATGAATAGCTTAACATTTATGCATATATGACAGTGGAGAGCTATTCCCTATCACAGCATTGGCGTTTAGGGGGGATAATGGTGTCAGGGTGCAAAATGGTTGCATGTACATACCCCATAGGTTGAAGGTATCTGGTCCAGAGAGCTCTTAGTTTCCAAGGTTCGCTAGAAATTCTCCATTGTCCTGAGCTGGAAGCCAGGCTAAGTCACCAAGGCTTTGTTTCATTTGCTCCATAACGTGTCTTGCCCAACCCGGCCCACGAGACTGCCTAGCCAGTCTGAACAGCCTTTGATCTGGAATGTGATGTGAACACTGTTTTCGTTTGTTCCACGCCAGGCAGTGACGGCAGCCGAAAAGGCGCCCAAGTTGTCTCGCGGGATCCTCAGCCAACAGTCGGCCCCGTCCACTTTGAGGATATCGATAGAAATGGCCGTGCCTGCGATGCCAAGAAACTGCTGAAGCGCCGCCGTGCAGTACGAGCGCACCTGGAGAGCATCGAGCTCTATGCTCTCCTGATGCGGATTGCCAGTAAGAAGTTGCAGATGGGCGTATGAGAAGACAGGATCCTTTATGACACAGCTTGCGAGCTCATGGGACTTTTGTGACTTGGCTTTGGCTGTAGCCAGTACAGATGTGTCTCCTGGTTCCGCCATGTTAGATTGACAGACTGGTCGGTAGGAGTGACTTGAGGAACTGTAGATTTTTTCCCCCAAAGAGACCGCAAACGGGTTCAATAGTATCTTTGCTCAGAAAGCTGGACGAACTAAACGAGCCAGTGATATTATTGCCTGTGTTCGTAGTGTATTAGCGGTCCTGGCTAATGCACTTCATTAATGAGAGCGCTGAGCGCCCTGTAAAAAAAAACGTGGGTTAGGTGAGGTACGTACCGCGTGAGTTCAGGGATTCCTGACTTCAATGGATGTTATGTACTGTACCTCTTAGATTCCTCGGCGACAAGGCTTATCGATAACTTTAAGTAAAGGCGCCGCAACCAGCCGCAGCTGCCAAACGCGATAGTCAACATTCCTGCCACTATAATCCAATTCAAGCTCTCTTTCTCTCCCCAGCTCTATCAATCTGCGCTGCGCTGCCCGACCAGAACGAGCAATCTCACAAACAACGAACCCGAAGGCTGTTGGACAAGCAAGTCAAACAATATCCGGCAAATATGGCGAACAACTTCGTGCCGCCGGGTCAGCACCGCTACCTCCGCGCCTGCATGGTGTGCTCCATCGTCATGACCACCAGCGTATGTTCTCGATCAGTCCCTTTGCTCTTCTGATGGCGCAACTGTAGAGCTTCTCAAAGACTGACCGTCGCCACCAACAGCGTTTCCGACACGAAGGTTGCCCCAACTGCGAAGACTTCCTGCACCTCAAGAACGACACCGAAGCCATCGAGAGCTGCACGAGCCAGGTTTTCGAGGGCCTCATCACCCTGGCCAACCCGTCGCGTTCCTGGGTCGCCAAGTGGCAGCGTCTCGACAACTACGTCCAGGGCGTCTACGCCACCAAGGTCTCCGGCCAGTTGCCCGACGAGATACGCTCCGCCATCGAGGACGAGGGACACGTGTATATCCCGTAAGTGGCGCCCATCCCCTTTTTATGACGTTGCGAGGGGACGCATCGAGCACATCTCGTATGAACTGTTTTCTAACCCCGATTCTCAATATAGGAGAGACGGGAGCGCGCTCGAAGCTGAGTAGGTTACTACGACAAGATGATACCCAAAGGTGGACGAGGCGGCGGTAGCTGAGGGCGGTTGGTTAAAAAGAGCAAAGATTCATGGCATGGCGTTGGCACATTCATTGGGTGGAATTCGAGATGTTTCCGAACGGGCGTTTTTGGCGTGGCATATAAAGAAAGAAGTCAAGACAGTTAAGTTCAATCAAGAGTCGATTGCTCTGTATTGCTAATTAAAAAGATCGTTGTTGAACAAACCAATACCTCTTTTTTCTTACGTGTCGGAGCCCGGTATATCGGAGGTATATCGGAGGCAGAACGCCCAGCGCTCTCCCCCAACGAATCTCAAAAGAATCCGCCGTGATATTTTACAAACTCGTCGCGACGTTTCAGTGCATTGAATCGATTTCCCTCGTCGCGTCCCCCTTTGCTTGGCGAGCCTTGGCCAAGCCTCGAAATCTCGTTCGGATCGCTCATCTTGCCCGAAGGCGGCGGCGTATCTTTGCGCGACGGCGAAGACGAGGGGCCCCCCCTTGGTCGCGCGGATTTGTCGGTCGTGTCTCTCGACGGCAAAGGGTCCACGCGCGGCGATTTCTTGGGTTCTTTGCTTAGGCTCAGGTGCTCGACGCACACCGACCGTCTCTGCTCTTCTGGGGATAATGGCCGCAGGCGGCATGGTGGTGTTCTGCTTCTCTGAGCCTGCCATGGTGCCTCGGCGGAAGCAAGACCCCTGAAGTCATTGTCGAGTTCCTGCATGAGCTTTTGCATCTCGCGATCTTCCTCTGTTGCTCTGGGAGTCTTTCTGGGGCTCACCAGTACCAACGTGGTGTCATTTGGGCTGAGTACAAAATACTTGTCGGAGGCTTCTCGGCTTCGAGTAGACTGAGAGGAAGAAGAAGAAGAAGATCCGTGGTAGTCCCGATTTCGAGAAGGAGATCGGGCCCGCAAAGCGCCTTCTTTTACGCGCTGCGTGTTGAGTGGCTGCAGGCCTATCCGCGCTGCTAAGTTGACAGGGGATACTGGGGGTGTTGGCCTTTTCTCGACGGGAACTGGGGTCGTGCTACTCTCAGCCTTAGGGGGCACCCTTGATATTGTCGAGGCTGCCTCGATATGAGCCTTGATTGCCGTTGATAAGGAAGTCGTCGACTCGTCGCTCGGTCCTGTCTTCTGCCGCCTGTTATACAAATTCCCCATACGCTTAGACTCTGATGTTTTCGTTTCGGACACTTCTCCGGCAGGGGGGTGGATTTTAGCTTCCTGCTTGGGATGACTCAGAACAGGGGGAATAGGAGGTGCGGCGCTCAGTGTCGACGATAGGGACTGCTTGGGTGGAAGGGGAGAGTCGACCACACGTCTGCTTCGCTGCTGTTCCTGCTTTCTTGGCACGGGCCCACGGTATAGCGTCGGGGGGCTCTTCTTATGCCCCTTGGGTTCGGTCTTTTCGGGGGCAGCCGGCTGGTATACGCTGGAGGGGAGGAGAGGGAGCTCTTTCTCCAGCGATGACGCGAGCGATGATTTCGGGTCAGGTTCGTGCTGGTTGTGGTCGATACTGGTGTTGCTGTTGCTGTTTCCGCGTTTCCAACTAGGTGATCTATGTTGTGCCACAATGGGCGACTGACTTGGTGTGGAAAGGGGGGACGGCAACGATTGCCCCATGCTGCTGGAACCGATCGAGATGGAGTCGCCGGTAGAGCTGCCGGACTCGGATTCAGAAAACGGTGAGAAATATGACGTCTGCGGCTGGGTCGCGGAGATAATGGTCGTCGTGGTCGTCGTGGTCTGAACAGGGGGTGTGTACGTCTTCGCTTGTAGGATATATCCTCCGCCAAGGGAGCTTACAGGCTCCGCCGCTTCGCGTGTCACTGTGGGCGCGGTACTTGTCTTGGAGTTGGACCGGCTCCTGCCCTTGTCCGGGCTTGCTGTTGTCTTGCGGGAAAAGTTCGGCGGCGAAACTTCGCGGGGGCTTCTTCTTCGGGTGTCCTCGGAACTCCCGCGCCCAGTCTGCCGCTCCTGGTAGTCGGCTTTGTTAAGATGCATTCGAGTACTTCTGGGGCTGCGCTCAATCTGCTTCTGGTGGTGGGCGGCTACCACTGGTGCTGTTACATGGTGTCTCGGGCCCGGACGACGGATGCCGGTGGTTTTCGTGGGTGGCGTTGGCTGCGTGGTGGACGTGTTACCCCCGTACTCGGGTGTCCTAAAGGCCGGCGACTCTCTGCCAGGTGGCGCCGTCTGAGCCGATGGTTTCGATGTTCGAGCTATAGCGTTATGGCGGTGCAGTTGGTAATAATAGTTCTGGTGATCGACCGCAACTGCTGGCGTGTCGATCACGTCGCTCTTGGTCCTCGTGCTGCCGTTGCTGCTGGACTTGCTGCCACTGCTCGAACGCCGGAGGAAGCGCTTGGGGATGCTGTTTTTACGTGCATGCTGCATCTGGGGCGATGGCCGTTTTCGAAGATGTCACGTAGCTTCACTCTGGGTCACTGGTCGTGATAGGGTGGACAAGAAGAGAAGGAAAAAACAATCAGACGATGAAGAGAATCCGAACCTCTCGGAGGCAGTAGTAGTAAAGCGGCAATGATCATGAGAAGATGCGCTAGTAAAAAAAGAAGTCAAAGAATAGTAGCAATGAATGGTTTCCTACTTGAAGAGTTCGAAGAGACTAAAATCCTGTGAATGAGAGATAGAGAAGCTCATAGGAAAGAGAAAGAGTATACATTAATTATTATTCTAAGAAAAACAAGTAAGAGGCCCTCTTCCAAGAGAGGGAGGAGAAAGGGTGGACTGAGCAATATATAATGAGGACCTAGAACTACGAGAAAAAAGAGCGACGGGCAAAGATGGCCTCCCTTCTCTATGTTGTTGTATGATGCAGGAGGAGAAGGAATCGAGAGAAGGGGAATCGGCAACAAGGGCATTATCTTCTGTGTATGTACTGTCAAACTAAAACCTGCCGCAACAACGAACTATAGGAGATGATCAAAATGGTCTTTCTTCCAGCATATTGGACCGATGACCCGGGGGTCAACCGCCCTGGACCCTTGAGCAGATGGAAAAGAGGTTTGGGTCGGTCCCATGGCACAAGGCTCCCGACTACAAAGAAGACGAGCTCCAAACCAGGAGGCACGAGATTCGGGACACCGCAGAAGAGATGTTTGAAGCCCCAACAAGGGGTCTCGTTCCTCTTTGTCTCGTACAATTGTACGATGATCTCCCCGGCTAACCACAAAGGACTTGATGGACGGTAAGACCTGCTATGGGATTCAATCGAGCTCTAACGCAGCTCATGGTGGTTTTCCAAAGAAAAAAAGAAATGATTTCAATTCCTCTATCAAAAGAAAATAAACTATGTAATCATATGCAGTATGGAGTATCCAACACCAATTAACGACCCGAACAGCATTGGCTTCTCGACCTACTTGCAATCTATGCGTGCTTAAAGTTTCCATTCTATCTCGACAACTCCCAAATGCTGTTATTCCCGCTGCTGATGCAAAGATAGTTGTACAAGGAGATCAAAAGAAAGGGCAGAAGTAGTAATGGTTGGCCTGGTTTGGCTACACTAGTAAGTCTAGTTCTTAGTGTCACAATACTTGGGCAACCCTGTGCCGGATGAGTTGGCCCAGCTCATAACCGTCAGAGTGGTGGTATATCCCATGGCGCCGACGCCGAAAATGCACAAGCAAATGTCCGTTATCTTGAAGAGCCGGCTTTTAGCCACGCCCCTGTAGTGAAGCAGGGGCTATCGTCTCGTTAGCATGTCCGTCACAAACCTCAAGATACTAGGGAACTTACTGGGTAGATGTAGACTAGCGGGATGCAAGCAAAGTTTCCAACCAATGCCACAAACTTATCAAGGTTATCTGCGCCGGCCCAGGCGATGAGGGCGCACATGAACACGACCAGGAAACGGAATCCGTTCTTCTGCCACTTGATATAGGGATTATACTTGCCACTCCGGGTGAAGAGTGCATTCTCGGTGATCTTGATGGCAGGGAAGATCTGCAGAGGAGTCGAGAGAAGGATAGCAAGCGAATAAAGGAACTGGACGCCGTTGACGAGTTTGTTGTCCTGAGGCAGGTTCAACAACACTACCGTCTCGGTCTTGGAACCATAAGCAGCATATGAGATGGCACCCATGATAGTGAAGAGAAGCGTAATGATAATCATCACATAGAACATGACCTTGGGGAACTTGGCTGGCTGCTTCATCGATTCTTGGATAGGAATGATGAGACCAATGCCTTCGAAGGTGAAGATGGCTGTGCCAATGAACAAACTCCAGTCCTTCTCGTTGAAGAGGATGATGTCTGCAAGTCCGTTGGTGTTAAGCGTGAGGACATCATAGTAGAAAAGGTAGGCTAGACCGATGACGATGAAAGCATCAGCAATCAGGGCAGTGAAGCCGAGTTTGCCAATATCTCGAAGCAGTGCGAACGGGAGGAAAATGACCATCTGAATAATGATCAGGAGGGTAACCGGGATATTCGCGCGGCAGTCGGTCACAGCAAGGAAAAACGCTTGTAAGTTTTCCGACGTGAAGACGATGTAAGCTGCGACAAATCCGAGCTGACTGACAACAATGGAGAAAAGGATCAACCTCCTCAACCATTTTCCATATAAGATGCCGCCGATATCACCAAAAGAACCCTCCACCTTCAAACGCGTAGTGACAAGCAACACGAAGCAGTAGTAGCTGAGCATAGCCACACCAAGTAGAACAACATTGCTGAACACCATGCCTCCGTTGAAGTAAGCCCGGGGTAGGAAGAGGACACCGGTACCGACGAACGATTTGAGCAAGAGTAAGGCAGCGTTCATGGGGGTATTCTTTCCACTGCCGCCACGAGACTTCCGTCTCCTCTTGCGCCGCGAGGGCGTTAGCAAGGTGCTATCCTCCATTGGCTCGTGGTCGTCATCGCTTCCTTCATCCGACTCGTACTCGTCTTCTTCGCCGGAAGCAAAGTACTCGCCCGGAAGAAGGTTTTCGTCGTCCTCTTCTAACTCCTCGCCGGCGAAATGCCCATAAATGGTCAAAAACTCCAGGAAACTCGTGGTAAACAGTTGAGGCTGTTTCCTTGAGGAACGACCGACCTCTGGGTCCTCGGGGCTATTCGAAGGGCTCCTAGCAGCTCTCCGAAGATAGTTGCGTCGGAAACCTCCAGGGACTTTGATGGTGTTAATATCAAGCACCTCGGTCTCGGGCTCTGGGCGAGCTACACTGAAGCTCTTGCTACGTTGAGGGCGATTGCGACCTTCAGCTTCCTCGGTCCACTTGTAGATCGGGCGAGTGATATCTCCGCCTTGAAGTCTCAGACTCGAGAACTCATCCTCGTCGAAATCGGTCTCGGTTGCTTCTCCCGGCTGTTTGCCTTTTATAGATTCGTCCGCAGGCACAAAGCCGCCTGCATCCGAGGCATCAGAGGGCTGGACCAGATGCCGCTTGATGATATCCGGGTCTTCGTAGGCACCAGTCCCGCCGCCTTGTAGAAACCGTGATCTCGCATCGAATGAACCGTAGTTGGTGGGCGTCGCGGAGGCTTGGACCTGCTGCCCCGTTGTGGCAGGCGAGGACGCTCGCACCGGCGGTGTGCCGAATCTTGGCGGCGACGTGCCCACCGAGTTGGACAGAGCGGCAGCCAGCGCTGAAACGCCCGGGCCGGCCATGGCCTGACCAGGCTGGGCAGCGCCAGGCAGAGGTGTCAGATCTTCGGTGCCCTCGTCTTCGTTTGCCGGGGCTGGGGAACCCGATCTCTGTGACGCGGTTCCGAAGGCGTTAGAGGGCACAGGCGAGGCCAAGCGAGCGGTCGCGTCGGCGCGAGGGAGTGAGGTGCCATAATTGCGGCCGCGAAAAGAGCCGCCTGGGGAGGAGGCCATGGGTTGCACGAATGGGGAGCTCCGACCTCGATCAGGAGTGGCCATGTTGAAGATGGTATCAAGTCTCTATCTGGCGATGAGCAACTCGACGAGGATTGATCGAGAGATGTCGGTCTGGCGGCCTTCTCGTTGGGCCTTGAGGCTGAGTCGACGGTATAGATAGCCGCGTGGTCTGGGTTGCAATTACCGCCTTGAAGACGCCAAAGCCAATGCGTGCGGTATCAAGTATCAAGGCAGTACCAGCAAATGCGCCACAGGAGTTTTGGTTATCTCGGCGAGCAGGTGAGCTCGACAAACGATGAAGTAAGACAAACCGACTACCGCCCACTTAAGACAGATAGGCTACGATAAGGTTCCCAGCACTGAGAAAACAGACACAAAGAGGACAGGAGAACGGGATGGACCTGGCGCTTCTCGTCGACGGGTTGGAAGGAATGAAAAGATCAATATTGGACAAGAAATAGCCCTTGTGATGGTCTACCCTCACGAGACAAGACCCTGGCTGCTTTTACTGTGGACGAGTCAGGCAGGTGATGAGATACGCCCACCGACCTGCCAGCCATGACAAGACGCTAAAACAGGTGCAGCAGCGCATTATCTTTTTAGTGTAGGCCAGCCTGCCAGCCCATTGGACGCACGCAACAAGCAACGAATGCAACGAACGCGTGTTAGTCAGCAGCATATCTCTCACTGCCGATTGATACTACATGCATTTGATGTACTTATACAGACCTCCAGCTGTCCTGTCCGCTCTTTCGTATTGAGCGCATCTATCAAAATTGCGCCCCTATCAGTATCAATCTTAGGCAGGCGTTGCAGGCATGCCATTGGTGCTCGGAGTTCATAGACCCGAGCCACTACAGCTACATCAATGTACAGAGCAAGGTAACATAAGTACTTACTTAACAAGCACCTTCCACACCGTTACCCGAAGCTGTGTAGGTTCGAGACATAACCGTGTCTCCAAGAATGCATCACGATCGGTCTTCTCATGTTCGTATACTTGCCTGGTTTGGATTCCACAGGATATAAAGATCAAGAGGATAATAACCAGAACCTGAGCTATGGTTGCTAGCAAGGCTGCTTTGTATTGGCTTCTTCCCCTCTACTGTGAATTGATGCACATGTGACACAACTAGGATAGAGTTGGGTCTTGCGTCGCAGCCTCAACAAACCCTTTCCGCCATCTAATCCGATTTGCTTCCACGAGGCTTTTCGCTATACTGCAGTAGTAGACTGTAGAAATGGAAGCTAGAGGCCTATTCACCACAAACCCGCGCATCTGTACCTACTTAGTATACATACTGCAGGATATTGACCAGATTTGGCGGTGAAATGTGAGCCCACCTAGGTAGAGAATGTTTATCATAGGAATTCCGAGTCAGTGAACCCAGAATGATTGACTTGCAGACGGGTCTTGGTGATGCCCCGCCTCCACTCTCCACTGCGTTCATTCTCTTGCCCAAGCTCTGGCTCATACGCAGTAAATAGCAAATATGACGTCGTGGGAAAAGGCTTGGTTGGTGGTTGCCGAGCTTTGCGACTTTTTAAGGGATTTAAACCCTGCCATTACAGTTTGGCATGGCGGCTCTTGGGCTATGTGCCACTTTGGGCCAATCTGGGCCACTCTTCTCCAGCGGTGCCCAGTAATTTTCCAGGCCTATCGTGGGGAGGCGTGCGGGGATGATGCTGCATCTCCTATCCTGCATACACTACTGCATAGTCGGTTACCTGATATAATCCTCGACATTTGTGCTGCTTCGTACGAGCGGGCAATGCAATTGGTGTCTTGGAGGAGGAGGAGGCGACATACCATAGGCACAACAACAACCGCTGTTCATATACACCAGCTCTCTAACCTGCTCTGCTGTTGACCACCGTCTTCCTCACCACCTTGC
Organism: Apiospora koreana; assembly: GCA_017163955.1. Lineage (NCBI taxonomy): Eukaryota > Fungi > Ascomycota > Sordariomycetes > Amphisphaeriales > Apiosporaceae > Apiospora > Apiospora koreana. The sequence continues at coordinate 2,064,201 of JAFHKQ010000007.1, read as the reverse complement.
CCAAGCTGGACGTTTCTTCTTCTACTTCTATTGCTGGTTTTCTATTGTTTTGTCTCTTTCCTTCTTCTGCATTGCAGTCTAACCAATTCGTGCTTCATGGTCCCACAGGTTCGAAGGGTTTTAACGTTGGCCGAACATGCATGATCTCCTGCAGCTAACAGTTCAACCAATTGACTGAAGTGGACGAGTTAAGGCTGGGTCAAGGAACTGTACGAATCAATATGCCTCTAGAGACCCGTACCGACAAAATGGGAGGCGCCGTGGACTCGGACTCGGGATCGGCCAAAAAGTCGAAGCTCGGGGTCGTCTCCGGGGTCTATATACCAACTGTGCTGAACATTCTGAGCATTTTGATGTTTCTGCGTTTCGGCTCTATTCTTGGACGAATAGGTTTACTTGGCATCCTAGGTTCGTATAAACCGAACAACCCCCTGATGATACTGTATCTTAAGAGCTGACATGATCAGGTTTGCTGGTCGTTGCATACTTCATCGATCTTGTCACGGCCCTTTCCCTATCTGCCATTGCCTCTAATGGCGAAGTCAAAGGCGGCGGCGCATATTATCTCATCTCAAGATCCTTGGGGCCCGAGTTTGGTGGGTCGATTGGAGTGTTGTTCTACCTATCGCAGGTGCTCAACACTGCCATGAATGTGGTTGGTCTGATCGACTGCCTGAAGCTCAATCTAGGAACTCTCATCCCGGATGGGTATTGGCAAGGATATTTGATGCAAACGTGTGCTCTCGTCACCTGCACTGCTCTATGTTTCGCGGGGAGCGCTGCCTTCTCTCGTGCCAGCAACGGCTTGCTTGTCGTCCTGACCATTGCCATTCTCAGTATTCCCATTTCGGCAATCACGAGGTCTCCTTTCAAAGATGATCAACTCGATGTCGAGTTCACCGGGCTAAGTTCTCAGACATTGCTTTCCAACTTACACCCCAATCCCCCTACTCTGCATCACACGTCACTGGACAGATTCAGAGAGCTCTTCGGCATTCTCTTCCCAGCTACCTCGGGTATCTTTGCAGGAGCGTCTATGTCAGGGGATCTGGTGAACCCTAGCAAGGCCATTCCGAAGGGGACCCTATGGTCCATGTTTTCGACTCTTATACTCTATCTATTGGTGATCTTATCCATGGCAGCGAGCATTACCAGGGAGTCTCTTCTTCTTCAGACCAATGTGATTTCCATCACAAACCTATGGTCACCGTTGATCCTAGCTGGCGAATGTGCCGTTACATTCTTCTCTGCCTTGATGGGCCTCGTCGGTTCCGCGAAACTCCTCCAGGCTCTAGCGAGGGATAAGCTCCTTCCCGGTCTCTCGGTCTTCGGTCTAGGATCCAAGCGCGGCGATGAACCCATTAACGCTGTGCTGATCACATATGCTATCGCTCAGGTGGCCCTCTTTGCTGACCTGAATCAAATTGCTACCCTTATATCGATGGGATACCAGGTGAGAGATATCACCAATCTTAGGTTACGTCACGTCCCAGTTGCTGATGCTACGCAGATGACCTTTTTCGTCATGAACCTGGCTTGTTTCTTGTTGAAGATTGGATCTGCTCCCAACTTTCGCCCAGCCTTCAAATTCTTCAACTGGCAGTCAGCCTTCGTGGGCAGTATACTCTCTGCTGCTGCCATGTTCTTCATTGACGAAACGTATGCTGCTTCGGCTATCTGCCTCCTCATTTTTCTCTTTCTACTCATTCATTACTTGTCTCCGCCAAAGCACTGGGGTGATGTGTCGCAGAATTTGATTTACCATCAAGTCAGAAAGTATCTATTACGTCTCAAGCCAGAGCATATCAAATTTTGGAGGCCGCAAATTATACTACTCATCAACGACCCGAGACACCATACCCGCCTTATCCAGTTCTGTAACTCCATGAAAAAGGGGTCTCTATATATCCTGGGCCATGTCATCGTAACCGATGATTTCAATACTGGAATTCATGAGGCCAAGTTACAGCAGGGCGCCTGGACCAAGTATATCACCGAGTATTCGAGAATCAAGGCCTTTGTCCAGCTCACCATGTCTCCTTCAATCGAATGGGGAGTGCGGAATTTGATCCTCTCAGCAGGGCTCGGCGGCATGCGACCAAACATTGTCATTCTTGGCTTCTATAACATGGATGAGCTCCGAAGATCGAAACCACTTGCGAGCCTCCCAGAGGTACCTGCATCCCCTGCCAAGGCAAAATTGGGTGACAAGTTAGAAGGGAAGAGGACCGGACGTCGCCGCGGAGACACGTCAGCTCGCCTACTTGAGGGCTTTCTTCCAACCGATGCGATCAGGACAGAGGGACTCATGTCTGTGACGAGCTACATGACGATAGTCGAGGATCTAGCTCACCGGCACCGCTTGAATGTGGCCATTGGGAAGAACTTCCAGTTTCTGGAAACCCCTCGCAGCGACGGCGCGAACGCGAAAAAGTACATCGATTTATGGCCTATACAGATGTCTGCCGAGATTACAGCTGAGGGGAAGAGTATTCGCACGACGAATTTCGATACTTGTAAGTGTTGTTGCCCCGCAATGTCTTTGAATTACACATCATTGTCAATGCAGCACTTACCTATAATCTAGATACCCTGATCCTGCAACTCGGCTATATTTTGTCCAGTGTACCAAATTGGAAGACTTGCTTCCAACTCCGAATTCTGGTATTTGTCGAGTACGAAAACGAGGTGGATCAAGAAAAAGCGCGTCTGAAAGCTCTACTCGACAAGCTCAGGATCCAGGCCGACGTCCACGTTTTCTGGTTGGCTTCTGGGGAATTGACAACATACGAGAACATCGTTAATGGTAAAGTCAAAAGCCAAGAGAATGATTTTGTCGTGAACCAGCTTCTTAAAGACAACGAGTGGTGGCAAGAGCTTCAGCGTATTAGACAGGAGACGACACAGATGTCCCTCTCGGCGGGAATGGCTTCACTTGAAGACATGCTCGAGGCATCTCGGCGGCGTGGGTCTAATCCTAGAAGCCCCAAAGAAGATGGGTCAGCACAGATGATGAATTTGCAGCATCTGCTCGAACTTCCAAAGAAACCGACCGTTTCTAAGATCGCCAGACTCGGGGTCAATTTTGGTATCCATACTCAACATCTGGAGTCGAGGATGCTGGACGAACAGGTACCACAACAAGAATACGACTACAGCGACGACGAAGACGGGAATAGTTCCTCATCTTCTGATGCTGATTTCAATGACATAGCCACCGTGGTGAGCGAAGGTGATGCAGAGGATATCGACCCTTCGCGACGTCCATTATTACATGCGAACCGGCGAAGAAGCTTTGGAGACATTCAAAGCCCACAAGCATCAAAAAGACCAGAGAAATCAAAAGCTCACCATTCGCGACAGAACAGTGGAATTGCCACGTCGGGCTATGGTACTATGTCCTCTTCCATAGCTTCTTTGGACAAGAAAGCTGGGCCAACGACGAACGAGACTTTTCCAAGTGTCGAGAGCTCCCAAACTCTTGTCACTCCAATACTGGCAGCAGAGTCTATTTCTTCCTCTTCCAGAAGAGCGGGACGTCCAGGACACTCCCGACAACCCTCTACTAATCTTGTCCCTGCCTTCAGAGGCTCCGATACAAAGATAGCAGAGGAAGGGGGCACAGGGCCAAGTATCAGCTTTTACGAGCCAGAAGGCACGCGCACTCCTAAACCGGAGAGACCACCAATTTCGCGAGCGTCTTCGATGGGAAGATTCTCGAGCCGGCCTGTACCGGAGACCATGGTGGAAAATGATGACGGCGGTGTACAGCGTCTCACCTTCGCAGAGCCCGAAGTCCGTCCGTACGAGATGCGATCGCGAAGAAATTCTGCTTCTCAAAACCCGATTCCCGACTTGCATCTACGTATACCGGAGCTTCTAGAGGCATACGAATTCGGCGCAGGAACCGAGGCAGATGCGCGGTCAACATACTCGGCTCAAAGCCTGCCCTTGTCTTTCAATGACCTGCCGAGCCGGGCCCAGCATCTTATTCTCAATGAGCTGATGAGGCAGAACAGTGGCGATAGCGCTGTTATTCTGACTACTCTGCCAATCCCGGAGGAAGGAACGAGCAAGGATGAGGAAGCCAGCTTGAAGTATCTCTCAGACATTGAGGTGCTATGTCACGAGCTGCCGCCCGTGCTTCTGGTTCTCAGTAATAACATGACAGTCACTGTAAGCCTATGATGATGATGATTGGTAGAGGTAGAATAAAAGGAATGGCGTCCGGATCTGGATTTTCATAGTTGCAGGAACCACCCCTGAATTGCAACTGGGAGTTTGTGATATCATTTCTTGGGTGGTAGGTGCACTATTCTTAGATATGTTTTCGATTATGAGACCTACCCCTTTAGACACAGCTACATATAGAGGGACTACAAGCTTCCTGGCATTGATTGAATGACCGAATATGTACCTGAAAGCTCCATGGATTGTGGCCAGAAATAAGAGAGTGCAACTGGATTTTCTTTGGTGATAGACAGTTGCAAGGTAATATTCTCATGCCTAACTCCCGCTGTCGGATGTTCGACCGAATTTTACCCGACACAGCAACCAGCTACGTACCAGCTAGGTCCGAAAGTAACCAGTCTCAGTCTGGTACTTGCGCGTACTAGCGCAGGCTTCTCAGGTATGCATCAATGTACCGTACCTACAATTTCTTTGTCATCTGCATTCATCGCCATCCATCTATTAACAACCAACCACCTTTGCTATACGACCATCTCCATCGCAGCTTGATACAGTTGGTGCTTGAAGTCTTCAGATTAGCAAGTGTATTTTTAACTATCACTGCATCGACTCTTAATTTCTAATTCTCGCCGCGGCCAGCCAGTCCTCCTTTTGCCATCAACCTTTGGAAGCCTGCCCCGAGGCGCACTTGCTGTATCGTAATCACCTGGGTGTCGGTAAAGGACCACGGCCTAAACAGACACCATGAACGCCCCAGATCGGTAAGTGCCAGATGCCACATTAAGTCATCGCATTTACTTCACCACCTTCTGGTGTTTCTATCCTTTTTGGGGGGAGACTTGGGGGAAAACATTTGCACGGTGGATGGATGCTGCATGCTTGGGAACGCGCCTGGAAGTTGCGCTCCTAACTTATGTTGGCCGAAGCACAATGGAAGGAACCATCTCCAATGGTTTTGGAGGCTGAACATCATTGTTTGGGTCCCTTCACCATTGCTTCACATCTTCCAAGTCTGTCTCCCAACGAACACGCCAGATAGAGATATCTGCCAGGTTCATCCTCGGTCATCCAAGTGGAATATCAGTATCTACCGGTTCAACACGCCTTCCAAAGTCTGTTGAAGATGAACAATCCCCAGCACGACAATCAAGACCCCAAGTCTGAATAACTATCTTATATCGGTTAGATGCTGTACATCCAGCTAACATAGGCACAGTTTCGAGCTCTTCTTGCTCGCCGATGATGAAAAGAAGATCACAGAGGTGCCATTTGCTGGTAGGCATTCATTATATCCATCACTTGAGCCACTTGACCTTTAACTCACTGTGACTAGGCATGTCCAGCACCTCGGACTTCATCTTGATGAAGGAGGACCACACCCTTGGTAACCTCATCTCCGAGCACCTCAAGATGCATCCCAAGGTGCATATGGCTGGCTACAAGGGTTTGTACAACCTAAAGATCCCTCATGTTATTTTTCGAGATTTACTAAGATTATGTCTACAGTGGCGCACCCTAACGTTCCCGAACTCATGATTCGCGTGCAGACCGACGGTACCGTCACTCCTCGCGAGGTATTCATTGAGGTCTGCAAGCAGCTTATCGCTGCGTACGGACATCTTGGTCGTGAGTTCACCCGCGAGTACGAGCTACGTCGCATGGCCACTGCTGGCAATCAGGACAACCAACCTAACGGTTCCTAATGTTATGTACGGCCAATTCATTCATGAGAAATGAGAATGGATCGCCTTGGAGTTCGTGTGTTCGAGGGAAAACATAGTTTTAGCAAAAGGGCACGGCGTTACGGCACGGAACTAGACATGGCCCACAAAGTGTGATACAGGACAATGCATATTCCGGGTTTCTTTACTGCATGCCAGAAGGCACATATTGGGTGCAATACATCGTGCCCACTACGGACCAATTGTCTATAACCAACACAGTGCCAACTGCACTCGACTTCAAGCAGAGTGATATGTCTCATGTGCCCTTGATTGGCGGCTTTCTACGTCAGCAGATTATCCGCCGTGGCCCGACTGTGCTGAGGTATCCCTGTAGTTCACCAGCCTTGCCTGCCATTCCAGCCATATCTGTAGCCGTTCATGTTGCTACCGGGCCCTCGCCACCAGGAATCAACTGGACGGACGTTAACTCTATGCACTCTGTGGGGTAAACAGGGGAAACAAACCATGCAGATGTTGTTGCCGTTCAGCAAGATCTTGGCCAGCTTGGTGTGGTTCCCAGAATAGTCACTGTAAGCAATTGTCAGCAAGGCTCCCGTGCTGCTCGGTGGACGAGATATCTCTCTTCATACAATTCTGTGACATCCTCCAGCACCATGTCTATAATATTTATTGTCAGCCTTGTATCTTAAGGAGGGCGGATGCGGCTGTTCTACTTACTGACGTAATCGTCGAAGCCCACCAGAGTGCCGCTGAACTCTGTGCATACAATCTAACGTCAGTTATCGGTTCATCCTGGGTGCGTCTGCGCTGCTTCTCTCGTACCCTTATCACCCTTCATGACCACCCATATCCTGGAGCCGACACACTTGTCGATGAGTTCTGCGGTATGGTTAGCCTGCCCCTCCTTATCCATAGAATGATGCTGTTTGCAGATGTAAAAACGTGGGGGGATACGCACCTAGAGGCAAAAGTTGGGAAGTCGATGGGGCCGCCATGATTTAAGGAATAGTTGAGAAGATGTCGTCGACTGGAGGCGTCCAAACTGATGCTGTCAATTTGATCTTCAAGTCTGAAAAGGTTCCGTGGTGGGGGTGTACTTTGGGCGGAAGCTAGGGGTGTGAGCTGAGGAAGACAAGGCGGGCAAGTCGCGGGCAGTCACAGTCGTCAGTCAGTCAGTCAGTCCAATTGACAATCCTCTGGGTTCTCATGCTAGCACGGACGGATGATGACTCAGCAGCCTGGCCATCCAGAGAGAAAGTCAGCTGCCACTAAAAACCCAATCCCGTCTGCCCGTCGTCCCCTGAGGTACAGCCTGTAGCGCCCGCCTGCCCGCCTGCCCGCCCAGCATAGTGCATTCACTGGTGACTAGAAGGCCAGTTAAAACGCGATATTGGCACTGAGGTCAATTAAAGGCCCCCCAGCTAGGCGCGTCTGCCTGCTGCCAACGCACATCATCATCATCGCATCAACCCTCCTCCCCGTGCACTACACCACCCCCTACATACCTATAAGCTCCGTGTTCCCCGACAACATGGAGCTGCTGTTTTGGTCTCTTTACAAATGATACCCAAAGGAGTTTCAGAGGCTGCCCGCAATGCTCTGAGTTCTTCCCGACGCTCGCTTCATCGTTATAATCGCGCTTCACTGTGAGTTGCATACACACTTGCGCGCGTTAAGTGCTTTTCTGTTCGCAACTTCGCCGGCTAATCAAGCATGGGTTGGCCAATTACGTAGTATTCCTAGATACCCCAGCATGACCACCAGTCCCTCTTCGCAAATATGGCACCCCTCGCGAGGCATCTCATTTTCGCCATCCCTCGCGAAACCATGGTCTTGGTTGGGGCTCGAGAGTAAAACCACGCCCGCGGCAGCTGCGGCAACCACAGCCAAAGAAAACCAGCGCGATGAATCCACAGGCGACGGGGAGAAGCAACGCGCCCCGGCGAATTCCAGCAACGAAGCGCCCGCAAAAGATTCGAGCGATGCATTGGCCAGTGCTGGCGTAGCTCCCGCAGATACTCTTGTGCTCGATCCGTCAGCCAAGAACATACCCAGCGACCCACCGTATCCCGCCTTGGAGTGGAAGGTATCCGAACCGCTGTTTCGTGCTGCCAAGTCGGCAGCTCCTGGAACGCCCGAGTCCTTCTGGTCCTACAAGATGTACAGAGGCCCTGGCAATGATGGTTCGGAGCAGCCGGTCAAGGTGCATTACTGCAAGAGCAAACACACCACCGACCGGGTATGCGAACAATACTTCATGAACGAGAAGGTTATCGGTTTCGATCTCGAATGGCTTGTTGATTATGGCCGCCGTATACAGGGGGCACGGCGTAATGTCTCGTTAATCCAGATCGCCAGTCCAAGTCGCATTGCCCTGTTCCACGTTGCTTGCTACCCTAAGGACGATGATCTTGTTTCAGGGGCATTCAAGAAGATCATGGAAGACTCCAGCATCACGAAGGTTGGCGTATGGATCAAGGGCGATGCGACGAGGTTGCGCACCCATATGAACATCGACTCTAAAGGTCTGATGGAACTCAGCCATCTCTATAAACTCGTGACGCACTCGCGGACTGGGGAGTACAAGCAAATCAACAAAAAGTTAATTCCTCTGGCCACTCAGGTTGAGCAGTATCTTCATCTGCCAATGTTCAAGGGCAGTGATGTCCGATCAAGTGACTGGACGCGACCTCTCAGCATGGATCAGGTTAAATGTCAGTCTTGGCCTCGTCCGATATACACGATATTCTGCTAATATTTTGTAGATTCTGCATCGGATGCATACGCTGGAGTGCAGCTTCACGCGACGTTGGAGCACCATCGAAAACAGCTTGATCCATGTCCGCCCACACCCCATCACGCCGAGCTGGACCTGCCCATCCGGCTGACAGATGGCTCGGACCTGGAAACAAGTTCCGACGAAGAGCGGGCTGAGGAACCAGAGGCGGAGGACGCTCAGCCTCGGACTCCAAGCCCTATAACAAGGCGGCGCTTGTTGAAGGACCACGTGAAATCGAAGCGAGATGGTAAAAAGACCCCGGCCAAGGCCACCTCAGAAGCAGCAGAAAAAGAGCCCCGGCCGAAAGATGCGCGTGTCGAGACCGCAGAAGCTTGGGTCGCGGCCTTCAAAAAAGAAAACCAGCCGGCTGACCCCCTCGACATAATCATGCTTGACTGTGCTACCCCTTATGAATTACGTGCCTATCACATCTGGCATACCAACAAGGGGCTGTCTGTTGCTGACGTGGCCAGCATACTGCGAAGCCCGCCCTTAGTCACAAGAACCGTGGCAACTTATATCTGGGCGGCAGTCCGGAAGGAGAGGCTACCTGTCGATCGGACGAGGTATTTCGCGCATGTGGTCGAGGCGCTGCCGGAGAAGCAGGCTAAGGTTGCAAGACAGGCTCAGTACCCCTGAGCCGGTTCAACTAGGGCTAACGCCCAAGGATGGCTTTATAGCGAGCGATACTTGACATGATCGATGGGCGCAAGGGGAAACGCCGGGCACAAACAAACCTAACGAGCAACGAACATATTCCAGACTACATATATAGATAAAATCATATACCAATACCACCTTGGCTCACAACTCAAAGCACGGCAGGTTCCTGGAAGCCTTCGGGGTACTTGTCCATCAAACGTCGCATTTCCGCCATAGCCGTCGCGCGAAACCGGGACTCTTTGGGAAATAAGGCCGAGTGCAGCAAATCATAAACGCTTAGGCGAGCAGACATGTCAGATATCGATTTCATAAGGGGCGGCGAAGTAGCAGGGATAGAGAGGTGTATTTGGTTGACTTACATTGCATAGAGAGCGAAGCGGTCTTCGAAGTCCTCCTCGGGCTTGGAGGGAGGTATGCTCTTGAAATACTCCTTGATATAGGCGCGGCCCATGCTATGCCGCGGGGCTCGACAACATCCTAGGTCCGCTGGCTTCCTCAGGCCATGGTCAGAATCAGTACTTCCCAATTTCAATGCAAGAAAGTGACGGGGGCTCGGTACATTCGTGATAGCCCCAAAAGGCACATGAGTCGAACATGATGACTTCGCCGTCGTCCGCGCTCGACTTGACGTTACCAGGCCAGACATCGGAGTGGCACAGGCACGGCTCTATTCGGTTGCCCCCGGTCTCCATGGGTCGCAGCAGGCGTGGGATCACCTTGGCGAAGAGGGCTTCTTTGAGCCGTTCGAGCTCGTCGTCTTGGCCGTGGGACTACTCTTCCTCCTCGAACACTACAATTACACTAGATGTCAGCCAGGATAATGGGACAGACGGAACTCGAATAGGGTTCAAAGCCTCTTAATACCCTCCACAAACCCAACTCACTCTTCCTCATTGCGTTGGAAAACCATTCGGTCCATGTATTGGTCCATGTGTTGTCGTACGACCCAAAGGCCAATGGCACCGGGACATGTTCCGGGATAAAGGAGTGTATCAGCTTCTCAGATATGTAGGTGCCCTCCATCGTTTCTAAACCTCGCCTACCCGACGCCCCCTGTTCACAGTCAATGCCGGCATGTATGGTGCTCGAAGCAAAGTTTCCCGTACCTTTTTGAAGTAGGACTTGACTGTTCCCTTCCATCTGGCAGTTGGATGTCAATCTTGATGGGTTTAACCCAGTAACTGGCCCCTGAGGGTGTGACCTCGAGCACAGTACTGCCTTCGAGCAAGTCTTTGAGAATTTAGTAGACTTGAACTTGACAACTTGTTTTACCTGGTAAACCAGACTGCCCTTTTTGCGTACTTACCAGCCATCATGTTCCTGTCAAGAACTACATTTATCCCCAATGGGTCGATTTCTTCAGCCTGGGTCACGCCCTTGGCAATCACCTCGATGCTCATTTGGGATATTCGAGTAAGAAAACCAAACGATACTGCGACAGACCTGTAGACGAGAAGGCGCGAGGCCCTTTTAACTGCCAATAGGGGCTATATACGACCCCTTGTTTATGTAGTCGCTCATGTATAACAGGATGCTCTATTGGTATGTTCGCCTCAGCATACTGAAAACATACGAGCAACGAGATAGTTACCCATATCTCTAGGAGGCACAGAAACAGCGTGTAACAGGGAAACCAAGGAGCCCGCCATCACCATTATGCCACCTCCATCTCAAAGTGTCATCGACGATGCTTACACAATACTCAGCAAGCCCGCCAAACTGGCCGTGGTCTGGACCGCCTCGTTCGCGGCTATGTTTTCGGGCCTGAGCAGCTTCATATACTATCCCGCCCTGCCGTCTCTTGCCACTGATCTGCGCGTGTCTCTGCAGCTCGTCAACCTGACCATTACCTCGTATTTGGTGGTCGCGGGCCTGGCGCCATCACTGATCGGGGATATGGCCGGTCATACTGGGCGGAGACCAGTATACATCGTGGTCTTGACACTTTACTTTGCAGCTAAAATTGGGTTGGCCCTCCAAGAGTCCTATGTTGCGCTACTTGTTTTGAGAATGGTTCAAAGTGCTGGGTCGTCAGGTGAACGTTCCTTGACACCCTTCAGTTTTCCCCCTATCATCTGTATCTAGCCTCAAAAATAGGCACATAGACAGATATCATGATCAGACTAATCTAAGTGTCATGTTTGTCAAGGGACCATCTCTGGCATACGGGGTGATCAGCGACGTCACCCAGACCAAAGATAGGGGCTCGTACGTCGGCGTCCTTATGGGTTTGTACGTAGTATGGTCACGACAAAGAAAATTCGGGCATACAAATAGCTGACATAACCACTAGCACAAACGTCGCCCTCAGCCTCGGACCCGTTCTCGGCGGCGTTCTTGCGGAGAAAGCAGGTTGGAGGTGGATCTTTTGGCTGCTGACAATACTTTTGGGTATGCTGCTTCTCGGTATCATTCTCTTCTTTCCAGAGACTTGCCAAAGAATCGTAAGCAATGGAAGTGTGGCGGCAACCGGCTGCAATAGGAGTGTCGTTTCGTTTCTCCGGTCCCGCTCGACTGAAGAAGCGTCCCAGGATACCGAGGAGCAGAAACGCACGTCGGCAGGTGAGAAGTTAGGCAACAAAAGGGGGAAATCGCGAAAGTGCCATATACCGAACCCCCTGAGCATATTCAAGATACTTCTTGACAAGGGCTCGATTTCAACCATGTTTGCCGGGTCTATGGCATATACCATCTTTGGTTGTTTAGGGGCGTCCCTGTCGGATCATTGCATCCAGATACACAAATTGGATTATCTGCAGGCTGGGCTGCTATATTTGCCCGTCGGGGTGGGAGGTATCCTTGCAGCCTATTCGATCTGTGAGTGGATAAAGACTGTGACTTGAGCTGGTAGTTCTTTACTGATAGACCTGGAAGGCCGATTGCTGGATCGCGACTACAGGTTGACTGCCAAGGAACACGGCGTGGACGCCAATAGGGGTAAAGATGGTAACCTGGACGGCTTTCCTATTGAAGAAGCCAGGCTTCGGGGTGTTTGGTATTTGATGACACTCAGTATCCTAGCAACGATTGGGTACGGCTGGGCACTTGATTGAAAGGCTGTAAGTTTTCTAGTTTCATTAAACTAACACTTCGTCATATCTATATCTATATCCCACAGTAAACAATAATTAGAGTGTCTGCTGATTCTTGATCTGTGCAGCAACTCGTGTTCCCACTCATTATACAATTCGTTACAGGAAGTACGATGGTGGGCATGTTCACCGTGAGTTATACTCGTTTCCCAGAGACATTCGGGGAGCGCCTATCACTGATCGGTGTGCCGGGGAAAACAAACCTTCAGCACGCTTCTATCAGACCTCAATCCTGGCTACACTTCGACCTCGCAAGCAGCGTACAACTTGGTCCGATGTCTTCTAGGTGCAGCAGGCGTTGCAGCCCTAGAGGCAATGGTACATTGTGTTGGCTTAGGCTGGTGTTTTACCATCATGGGGCTGATGCTGGCTGGTACGGTGCCTCTATTAGTCCTCTTGAAAGCAAAGGGCCATCAATGGAGACTGTCCAAGGTTGAAGCCAGATCAAAAGGGAGTATTGGAACGGCCTAGAGAGCACCATCGTTGTGAGTTTGAGATGCAAATGCAAGATGGCCAGATAGGTCGCCTGGGGTATCAATCTATTCAAGTAGGATCATGGCCTGATCTATTTAGCCAACAAGTCACTACCCTTATTAATTTGCACCTTCTTGTCCTCACCACCACTGACAATACCCCACTGCTTGTCCCAGGACACGCCGAGTACTTTGCATCCCTGGCCCGGGATATCGCTCTTCTTCTTTTGGCCCTTCTGGCTCTCTCTCTCGATGATGTAGACGGCCTCGCTGACACTGCCACCTCCTTCCGACTTTGAGCCTGTGCGCACGCTTCGAAGATCCCATATACGGCAAGTTCCGTCATGAGAGCCCGAAACAAGCGAGTAGTTATCCATTGGTGACGCGCTGAGAGAGGTCACGAAGTTCCTGTGTCCGCGCAACGTCATCACTGAGGTTGTGGTGGCAGAAGCACGCGGGTCTACCAGAGTGATGTGCCTAGCGGACGTGCCTGCCGCGAGTAAGGGGGTGCTGATGCCCTGGACCGAGCATAGAGACAATAAGGGGTGCGCCGTGGTGATGGTGTTGACAACCTTCGAGGTAGTCAAGTCAAGTGTACGGATAGTATGATCTTGGCCAGCCGAGTAAGCTACGGTGGCGTCTTCGGGGTGGAATACTACAGCGGACGCCGGCCCAGTGTGCGGCTGCATCATGGAGAGCGCACCCTTCTGGACACCAGCCGCGGCAGAAAGCTTGCGCTTCTTGGCAGGGTTTGCTGCCAGCAAGGCGCTTTCAGGGGCATCGGGGGCAGCAGACGCTGAAGTTGTCCAGAAACCGACTTCACCAGTGTTCGAAGCTGTAAGAATGCGACTCGAGGGGGTATGCACGTCCATTGACTCGATGCCTCCCTTGTGGCCAAGCAGATCCAGGGTCGGCTTGAGGTCGCCGGAGAGTTGATCAGCTCCCTCCTTGTACTTCCAGACGCGAACTGTCTGGTCCATACCGGCAGAGGCGAGTCGAGTGGCGTCGAGGAACTTGGCAGCCTTAATGGCGGGGACGTAATCGGTCGAGGGAAACGACTTGGACGAAGTGGAGGCTGAAGTGGCAATCACTTGCCCAGACATGTTCCAAATCCTGAGAAGACCATCGTATGAGGCGGACAAGATACGGTCCTGTCCCTGGGGGAGCGAGTTACCAGCCCAGAGTCCGGCGCGGGAAGTAGATGACAGCACGTCAACGTCGGCTACCCAGTCGTCGTGCTCGAAGCTAGCCTGGTATATCGGGGGCACCAAGCTGCGCACGTACTGCAGCGTCACCGTCGTTTCGAAAGACAGGCCATTATCTTTCAGGTAATCTTCGAGCGACGATCGCAGGAAGGTGCCGTTGATCAGAAAGTCGAGCGGGATGGGGGAGTCGGTGTTCAGCATGGACTCGGAGTTGACAACTCGGGATAAACCATAACGCTTGATATCTGGATATACAATTAGCGACTGAGCCCAGCATCTTAGATTTACTGGTGTAAATACCTCCAGGTACAAGCAATTGGCTCTTGTCCTCCGGCAGTTCGAGTTCGGGCAGTGTCGTCGTGAAGTTGACCCTGATTTGCTGGGCTTCGCCGCCTGCACCTATGGATGAAGCCATTTTATGAGTAAAATCGATCGATTTGGGTCAGATGGATGCTTCTTCCGTGATCTGTCAGGTGTGGTGGCAGAAAATATCAATTGTCACTAACGATCCTCTTTGCGACTGACTATACGAGGACCTCTTCTTCAACTTATGCCTCCAAGAGCCGAGCCTTCAAAAAAGTTCTTATCGTAGGCGCATTTTAGAAAATTTGGATAAGGATAGCCCACTTCCCTATCAATCCTCAATCCAGTCTTTTACTTTTAGGCTCTAGAAGATCCGCTAACAGGGGACCCCGCGCTAGAGCTTAGGGGGCTCAGGGGGGTGCTCAGTGTGGCTGGCAGCTGCCTCATTGTGTGTACTTACCGTGACTTAGCCACACCCGTCCCTTTGCGGGACAATTTACGCCAACCCCCCCCCCCCCCCCCCCCCCTCCCCAGTCGCGTTCCCGACTGCTTTACGCGTTTCCTACATTAGCTTAACCTCTACTGGAGCTCCAGCCCAAACCAGAGAGTTTCTGAGGTACCGACAACAACCTTTTGGTAAATCGGCCAACAATCTACCTCACCATGGCTGATCTCGAAAACATCCCGGGAAGCCTTTTGCGGAAGCCCTCGTAAGCCAAATCATTCAAAATTTACATCAATCAAGCATTCCACATATTACTGGATGATCATCATGGGCGCAAACACAGGCGGCTGACTTCAAAATAGGGGCAAGCAAGAAAATGAGGAGCTCACGAGGGTTTCCTCAACATACAAGCCTCTGCAGACCTTTCGTCTGGCCAAAGAGAAGTCATATCAGCAGCAATTTGCTGATATGTACTTTTTGCGCCTCACCAAAATCAAGCCGGCTGTAGATGAGATAGCGCTCTCGGCCTGGGACGGTACCATTGTCGCCGATGAGCCGGTCAAGCGCGTGGAGCGTGTGCTAGATATCCGCCAGGGCGAGCTGTGCTGGGTAACAGGCACCGTATATATGGAGATGCCCCTTAAGCCCAGTATTTTGGAGGATGTGTCCAAGGACGTAGGTTTCATGACTTTCTTTCAGAAGCAACTCGTTTGATCAAGGACCTCAACCACTGACAATTCATACAGCGATGGATATCTGCTCCGATCACACAGGAGAAGTACTGGTCAGAGGAGGATGCGGTCACGCTGGAAGACGAATCGGGACGGATACGTCTTGTAGGCGACGTACTGAAATCACACATCCTGGTGACTGGCTGTATAATATCAGTCATGGGGTCTGAGAACGTAAATGGAGAGCTGGAAGTGGTCGACTTCAAGCTGCCCGATTTAGCACCCCAGCCGGAACGATGGGCCCTTTCCGACCCACCATCGGCAAGCGACAGCAAGGGCAAAGCCAAAAAGCCCAAGGACGAAGACGAAGAGATGACCGACGCAACCACTCGCGGCAGCGGCGGGAAAATCGCCATCGTATCCGGACTGGCCTTCTCTGGCAGCGACGCCTCTCACTCTCTCGAGCTGACGCTCCTTCTGGAGTACCTGCTCGGCGAAGCCCTGGACCCGTCCGTGCAGCAGGAGCTGTCGCAGATCAGCCGGCTCATCATCGCAGGCAACTCGATCTCGCTCGAGGAGCGCAAGGTGCCCCTCGATGAAGCCCAGGCCAAGAAACCCATCAACAAGAAGTATGGCTACGATGCCAGCTCCTACAACGCCCAGCCCTCGCAGCTCTTCGACGAGTTCCTCGCCGCTCTCCTGCCCACGATGCCCGTGACGCTGCTTCCGGGCGCTAAAGACCCGGCCACGGCCTCATACCCGCAGCAGCCCATCCACGCGGCCATGTTCCCGAACTCGCGCCCCTACGCGGCACCGCCAGCATCCGCCGATGAGGGGTGGCTCGACACGGTGACAAATCCCTGGGAGGGCGAGGTCGAAGGCTGGCGCGTGCTCGGAACCGGCGGCCAGAACATTGATGACATCTTCAAGTATGTCGACAGTGAAGACCGTCTGGGCATGATGGAGGCGACGTGTCGGTGGCGGTGCATGGCCCCGACCGCGCCGGATACTTTATGTGAGTGGACATATTTCCGCCCCTATTTCGCTAGTGGTCGCTCCAAAGGGATATGGACAATATGCTAACATCAAAAATAGGGAGTTACCCGTTCCAGGATGACGATCCGTTTGTCATGAAGGAAAGTCCTCATCTCTATTTTGTAGGCTGCCAGCCCGAGTTTGGCACTAAACTTATCAGCGGACGTGAGGGTCAGAAAATACGACTCGTCGCCGTGCCCTCTTTTACAGCTACACAGGAGATTGTGCTAGTCGATTCGGAAACGTTGGAGGTTAGTAAGGTAAAACTGAGTGTGGCCTAATTAATAGGCAGGCAAAATGTGTTTACTTGGGAGAGCCAGTTAGGAGCATAGGAAGCCATGAGAGGCTATAAGTCATATCTATCACACGACGGATACAAATGATACCACGATCCACTAAGCTGAAACTGACACACATTGATGAAATATGAACGAACTATCGTTGAGTAAGGAGTATTAGGGAGATAACTGACTGAAAGAACCGTGATATGAGTTTCTTGAGGGGCAAGGGCCCAAATGAAGACGATGGTACTGTGTGTCGACCTTTGCTACTCGCCACGATGTGGCATGTGCGGTTCATTCTCGCTGAGAAGACCTTGCAGCTTATCATTCGGGTCGTAAATTTAGACTCCGTAAATGATCAAGGTCGTCAGGGGGTACATTGTAACGGTACATGTAGATGAAATAGAAATCGCATGTGAGAGGTTCTTACCTGCTCGCCGCAGGTGATGATGACACAGAGGTGCAGAAAACGAGGTCGCATACGCGTTGAAGTGGGACGAAGAGGCGTACGAGTTGTACAGTGTTATGGACGTCGTCGCCGGGTAGATCTCGTGTCGAGATCTAGTCGTCGTTCGCGTCCGTTGCATCGACGTATTCCTCATCAAAATCGTCGAATCCTGATCCATCATCATCATCGTCATCCGACGAACCAAAGTCAAGCTCCGAGTAGTTCTGTGCGTCCTCATCTATGTCTGCTTCGCTGCTGTAAGTGGTGATCGGGGTTCGCATCGTGACATTATATCCTCGCGATCTGGTCACGACGCCAGGCTGGTGGCTAGGGCCCGCTACAGCCGCTTGATGCTCTAAAAAGCTCCATCCGTTCTTGTCGTAGTTTTGATAACTGGTCTTGATGCAATGGAGCTGCTTGACGTAGACAGGGGGGATGTACGGCTGGAACAGGGCGTTCGGACCCAGATGCCGGAATGGATTCAGTGTCATACGCGTAATCCACAATCCGATCAGGCCGAATCGGGCCCGGGAGGCGGCGAACTTCTGCTTGCGGTTGGCGATGGCGACGACGTCGTTGGCCCAGATGTCCTCGCTACCGGCATCCACACTCTGCTGCGTAAAGTGGGGGCGACGGTCGATGACAGCCCGGAAGTACATCCCCTGGGCTCCCCGGGGCTCTCCGACAATCTCGATGAACTGGCAGTTGAGCTTCTCGAGGACTTGGAAGACGCGTGACTCCCTCTTGAAAAAGTCCGCACTGGGCACGTCGCGGGAGCCCGCCGCCGGCGTGGTCTTCATCCTCAGCTCACCGCGGGTCTGCAGGGGCACTTCGACGATGACGCGGCGCAGCTGGGCAGGCTGGTGCAAGCCATGGCCGGGTACGAACTTCTGGAGCGCCTTGGCCACGTTCTCGCGGATCTCGGTGGTGTGCATGCGGTTCGGCTCGATGGAGACGTGAATGTTGCGGAACAGGTGGCCGTACTTGTCAATGGGGATGGTGTAGCCGGGGGTCTGGAAGACCTTGTCGACGACAGCGTTGGTGTCGCGGTGAGAGCCGGGAGGGTCGCGGATCTTGTAGTGGAAGGTGTTGGCGCCATACAAAATCAGTACGCCCTCCTCGTAGAAGGCGCGGCAGACGCGCAATAGCTGGACTTCACGTGTGGCCCGCTTGCGGATGTAGACGAGCGACCAGCCTTTCAGGACAAAAATGGGTTCATCATGGACTAGATTGTATCTGAGGATCTGAGCCCGAACCTCGAACGGCAATTTGCCAATATTGCCGAAGGCCTCTACGCCGGTCCGACCATTATTGGCATTGTCAGCCAATTGGGCAACGAAGGCCTCGACGCCAATGGGGTTCCCAGCCGGTGAAAGATTGCTACCAGCGGACTGGGCCAGCAGTGATTCGTAGCCGGGCTTCTCGAGCCCGTTGTTTGTCTCGTCCCAAGGCGTGCCAAACAGCGAATCAGTGTTTCTCCGCTTACAAACCCGTTCGTCGTAGGCATTGGTCAAGCGTCGCTTGCCGGGGTAGGCTGCATTGGCCAGGGCTTGGGCACGATGGAGCAGAGACGTAGGCTGCTCAAGGTCTTCCTTCGGGACAGGCTCGCCAGCAGGTTCAATTCTGGCAGCCTTCATGGCTCGGCGATGGCGGCCAATGTCTTTCAGGGACGCACGCTCCTGAGCAAGAGCTCGGGTCAAGGGCCCGGCACGACGTGGTCCAGTGCGTGTGCATGTGGCAGGCATGTTGATTGATGTGGCGGATTGGAAGGGTGTTGAAGGAATAGATGTAAGTTGAATGCAAGCTTAGAGTAACTAAGCTTGGAAGGATGGTGTTCAGGAAGGACCTGGTCTGGGCAGTTGCTGTGTATAATGTTAGCTTGGTCAAGTGTAGGCAGAGATGTCGCAGCATGGGAGTGTGTAGCGGGCAAGTGATAGTCCAATATCGTGAAGGAATAAAAGGTACCTACCGGTGCGTTGTTCTTGTAAGAAAGTCAAGTGCATATCTAAGAAGGAGGGTTGGTGTTGGGTAAGGTCTCTCGAGGGCTGGGCAAGGAAAGCAGTCTTACCTTGTACTGGCGTGAGATAGTTGATGCTGGTCCCTACCAAGTGCTTGCCTTCTCTTGCGCCAATGTGAAGAAACCAAGCCTTCGGCTGATTCGGTTGGATTGTTTGTATGATACAACAATGCAAGGCGGCGTGGGCAGAGAGTAAGTAGGAGTGCAGGCCTGTCTGAACAATGTTGTGGTTTGGTTGGCTGGCTGGGAACTTGGTCAACATGTAAATAAATAGGACGGGTTAGGCTTTGGAGCGGCGGAGGGATTAGCACTGGACCTGCTAAGGCAATTACAGAGGCCAAAGGCATTGAATATAATAACAATATCTTCACTTCCCTTGGTAACTTGCTACCAGCTCCTGTCCATCTGCTTTATATAAGTAAGCATAGGTACTTTACGTATGTAGTATGGAACAGAGTTACATTCACCCATTATATAGGTTCGCTATGCTAATAACATAACCCCTAAATAATTGCCTGCCTATACTCCTTTTCATATACGCTTCCCATGAGCCCTCATACATGTGTCTCGGGTGTCGCCAATACCCTGACAGCCGAAATATGTGATCGCCTTACGGATAGCAGCTTTTGGCGTGGGTTTTATGTGTTTCGAATGGGACGTTCGAAGGACTCCTCGCACTAATATCGACTGTAAACGCTTTACACGATCTGTGAAACGGTGCATGGCAAATAACAGGAGTTCAGGGGGCAGAGTATGGGCTCCTGGGCAGACGTGTAAGTGCAAGCCGGCATCAATTTCATGTGAACACATTGAGACAACTCATGGACCCAAGAAAGCATGGAACATGTAGTTCTAAATAAAAACTTGGAGGCTGCAAGCAAGACGGCCTCAGTCCCATGTGATGCTGCCGCTGAGTTCATGATATGACCTGAGTCACCCCTCGAAGGTTGAAGAGCCGACTCCATCGTCGAGGTTGGTTACAGGACGCTGTTAACCAGGGAGAAAGAAGGGCAGTGATGCTGATGCTTCCTGCAGGCCGAATTCAAATGTACGTCTCGTCAGCAATAAGATGGGTGTCGTATATACCTGCTTCGATATCCTTCCTAATAAATTGAAACATCATGGCCCTATTGTCCATAGTGGAGATCATCAATGTTATAGACAGGGGAGTACCTGCCAAGAAATCCAGGGTCCCTATAGGATGTTGTGCATTGACGCAACCTCCCTGTAAACCCGTTGTAAGTAGCGTGGGGTGGCAGATAAGATAACCTAAAAAAAGTTTAGAGCTTCAATGTTCCCAGCCAGAGCACCTGCCGCCCGACGAAGCTGATCGTCAGTGCATTTTGTAAACTTATTCCAATCCAACACCACCTTGACCACCGCTACATACCCACTTATCAATCACATTTTACAAGCCACCGCCCGATTACGCCTGCTTGAAATCTCTCACAATGGCCAAGGAACGCGCGGCGAAGCCTGCCAAGGAGAAGAAGCAGAAGAAGGAAAAGAAGGTGTCCGAAGACAAAGTGAAGAAGTCCAAGAAGGAGAAGCGAACAATCCCTGTCGAAACCGAAGATGTCGACATGGACTCCGACTCGAGCGCCCAGCAGGCCGCCCCCAAGAAGACGAAGCAATTGAAGAAGAAGTCCGAGTCATCAAAGGCGGAGCGCAAGTCTGCCAAGGCAGCTGCGAAAGAAGAGAGCTCCAGCTCCAGCTCCGAGTCCGACTCCGAGTCGGGCTCTGACTCCGATTCCGACTCGGACGCCGTGCCGACTGCCAAATACAAGCTGCAGCCGGTCCCCGCCACCACCACCAAAGTCAAGAAGGCACCCGTGGATGTGGAGGAGAACTCGCTTTTCGCCATCGACGTGAAGCCCACCCCAGCCGCGGACCGCGCTGCTGCTGCCGAAGACTCTTCATCTTCCGATTCGTCCGATAGCGAGGACAAGGCCGCCGCGAAGAAGGAAAAGAGGAACGAGAAAAAGGAGAAGAATAACAAGGACGCGCCCGCCCCGTCGGGCCTGAACCGCGTGGCCCGCCGCCGCCTCAAGCTGATGGGCCGGCAGCGTGAGCAGGTCCGCAAGTCGCTCGGCCTCGAGCCCGCAGACCGCAGCCGCGAGGACGAGGTCGAGGCCGCTATGGCTGAGTGGACGCGCAAGTACGACGACAAGGCCGCCGACCGGGAGGCCAAGAAGACGCAGCGCAAGAATAAGGAGGCATCGCGGCTGCGCAACAAGCGGGGCAAGCTGCTGGCGGGCCGCGCGCTGAAGGAGAAGACGAAGCAGCTGGAAAAGGCGGAGAAGAAGGCGAAGAAGGCCGCTAAGGCCGAGTAATGGTGATGGCCCTTGGTCCGAATGATACCCACCCCCTTACACGGCACGATGCGTCGTCGGCATGAGGGAAGCTTGATTTCAGGTGGCGTATGGGAGTTCTTTAGCGTCCAAAGGTTAAGGACATCAATTCGTAGTCAGAAGTGATCGATCATTGATGAAGATCATTGCACGTGGAATATGATATACATTCACAGACACATACAGACGAGCTCCATGAACTGGCTGGCGATGGGAATTGTGAGTGGCTGCTTCCCCGAGTAAAACCAACTGTCTGTAGACATTATATGCCCCAACTCGGATTCCTTTCCCCGGTACTATACACTCGCTCTATGTATGGCATTATGGCTGAGTACTATTTTACATTTTTGGTGTCATCAAACGTGATAACTCTTGAAAGCGCTGCGACGCCTCAGGAGCTCTTCTTCACCTCGCCCTCCACCTTGGCCTTGGCGTTCGCGGCCTGCTTCTTGAGCTCGGCCTCCTTCTCCTGTGCCTTCTTCTCGCCGTGGTTCCAGACCTCGCTGAGCTGCTCGGTGATCAGCCCCCAGTAGCCGACGCCGCCCTCCTGCAGGGCCTCCTTCTCCTTCTGCTCGCGCTTCTGGCGCCAGTCGGGGTCTTCGTCGCCCATCCAGATGGACTCGAGCGCGCCGCGGCGCTCCTTCTCCTTCCGCCGCATCTGCTCCAGGCGCTGCGCGCGCTCGGCCTCGCTGAGCCCCGCGAGCTCGATCCGCCGCGCCTTCTCCTCCTGGATCCGTCTCTGTATCATGGCGGAGCGCTCCGTGGGCATGTCGTTCATGCCGCCGAACGTCAGCTTTTGTTGCTCTTCTCTCTGTTTCCTGAGCGCTTCCGGGTCGTTGCTGGGGTCGGGCCGGCTGAACCCGTACTTTTGCGCGATCGATTGCCCCCGGAAGTCGTACGACAGCTGATTCATGCCCCAGAGCGCCGAGCCGCCCAGCACGACCATCCGGAAGTCGAGGCGGCGCGGCGGTAGGAACAGGGCGAAGACGGCGATGGGCGTCACGCCGAGCGCCACGTTGTGCATAAAGGGATCCTTGAACTTGGACGGCGTGGGCTGTTGCTGCGGCGTCTCGAGAGCTCCGCCACCACCGGGTGGCGATGTCGCAGCATCATTGGGTGTCGCCATAGTGGTTTTCTCTGGGATGAGGTCTCGGGTAAAGAGAAATATTATAAGTTGGTGGGCGATAAGCTTCGGGGGGTATGCTCTGCTCTGCTCTGTCTTACTTCGTTCAAAGTGAAGTTTATCAGATGTTGGTGGGTTTGGAGGGTCCAAGTTTGGAGCTTTCGGGATCTTTTTTCACTGCAAGGATCTCTCGCCCATAGAAACCTTACGTAGTGCTTGGAGAGAGCTGGAAACTCTAGCCCCACCAACAACTTGGTCTAGCAGCATTTCTATCAACTACATTCTCGTAAGACAAAGCAAAACTATCATAGTTCTGTATAGATTCTATTGATCATGTCTGCTCCAATTTTATGTCGACAACCTAAAATAGGCAAGTACCAATGCCTGTGTTCTAGTGAGGTCCGACGTGCAGCGGGATGAGAAGAGCCCGCCGGTTCCCGACATATCTGCCGCACTGTCGACGTCGTCGGTGAAGAGGACCTTATCAACGTCGCGAATTCTTCCACTTTCAGTATAATGATCAGATATCACATCACTTTGCGCTGCAGCTCAGCTCTATAACCTGCCGGCAATGTCCGTACGCGCCGGGCAAGCTTGCTGTTGCAGGGATCAACACATCCCGCATCTCAGTCTGGGTGAAATGGCGGGTAGCACTGCCTCGTACCAGCAAACCGGGTTAACGGCCAGGCCGTCCAGTAGGCAGGTAGGATCCCAGTAGTATATGCCTTCTTTAGTTTATGTGTGGCTGAACGGCATACATCGTCATCTCATATCCTTCGATGACACTGTCGCCCAGGATTATATGACAGCGTTCGTCCCATATTGGGGATCGGAGCATGGTATACGGTGGCACGGGCGATGGGGCTTACATCCCCACGTCTCTCAGATCGTACAGTCAAGCAAGTTAACGTTGCCTGCATAAGCAGAGTCCTTTACCATCGCGATGCTTATAACAGCATGCTACGAGAACCAGAATGCGCTTTTAAGACGTCCTATCTGGCGTGCAGGGCTATTAGATCAAATATTAAGCTCCGTGATATGTGGAAGTTGAGATGCCCAGATTTAAAAGATAAGGGCATCCAGTAAGTCTCACGAAGCAAATTCAGGTCGTTAATCTCATTCGTGCCAACCAACCACTGCCGAGATGCACTTTGTGGGTAAGATACCCACGGGGATACTGGCCGACTTCCTAGATGCCTGGATGAACAACCTTTCAAAATGGACTCGGGGGGGTAAAATCCGAGCTTGACATGTCGGTAAAGCTCTTTTGAATATCTTCATATCGTCATACGAGGAGTCGTCTTAGTCAGACGCAGTGGCACCCCATGGTCGCTTGTTGTGGGGGGATGCGGAGGCTCCTCCTCGTAGTGAATTGCCGGTAAGTATGCGTGCAGTTACGATCGCACATTGGCCCAGGCTGGCCAACGGCGTGAGACTTGGTAATCAGACAAAAGAAATAAATAAAGTACTTGCTTACATACAGTAGGCTATTGTTGTCAAAAGGGCCGAAAGCGAACGCCAGCGGTTTGGACCCGAGCTGGAGTTCTCATGTCCGCTAGATGGTTGTTGTGCTACGTAATGACGCTCGGGGTTTCGGCGATGAGGGAGGCAAGGAGGCTACCGGGCTCTCACCCACTGAGTTGCGTTACTAAGTATTGTATATGAGGTTAATATAATAATTTCCATCTTCAAGACTGGCAGGAATTTGGGCTGTACTTCAGAGGTCGTGCAAAGGGATAAAGATCAGCGTGGGTGTGTTGGCCGAAGTCTTTGCAGATCCGGACCCCTTCTTGTCTTCTTGTGGGTGACAGAAAACAAATCCAAAAGCCGGCCGGCTGCATCGGTGCAACATTTTGGCCGAGCTCAAGCTGCCAAAGAAGATATATTTCTCGAAATTGGGTAGGTACCTCTCCGGTGTACTGCGTAAGTATGCATGGCGCAGAGCTGTCTTAGTCGTGGTAACTGGTGGCTTGAAGTGATGGACTCTAGGCCCGGCCCTTTGGGCTTCCGACGACCGACTAGGTTAGAATGCTGCTGGCAACTTTCCGATATAGCAGATGCTAGCTGGTCCTGAGCAATGCAGGAGGCCTGGGACATGATGGGGGTTGCACGGTAGGGCTGAAGCCAAAATAGATGGGACTTCTCTTCCATCCTTCTAGTGAATGGCCCAAAATCTGACGAGCAGCTTGTTGCATTGTGTGGTAGTATTTTGTAGCAGCCAGCGCGCATTGCCTGGCTACTGTTGGCCAGGTCGAGAGGTATCCGGACGCGATTGGATACACGTACATTTCTGGCCCTCATAGGGCTGAAGAAGGTGGGTACTGCTCCCGACCGATTAGATGAGATTGCGTCTCATGAACACCTCATGAAGAGACGGGCCGCTTCCGCGATCATCATGCTGGAGTAGCAAGCTCGTTGACGAGGCGGTTTAAGCAGCTACAGGAGGCAACCAAGTGGCATGCCTAGTGGCCGTGCTATGCGCTGCTATGCGCGCTTCTCACCGTACTTAGCGGTTGAGAAATAGTGGCAGATGGTAGGGAAATGACCCCATATGAGTCGAGTTTTAGCGGTCTACAAGGGTTGGACCAGATTGGATCCGGGGGACGGCGCAGCTATGATTGGATTGATGTTTTGCGCAGCACATTCATCGATGCCGAGGCCAACGAGGGAGGGGTCTTTGTGTCGTAGGTTGGTTGCGGGCGCGGGTCTAAGCCACGCCTCGCTACTGCAGAGTAGTGGCATCGTCAACACCGTTAGCCCTCCGACATGTACAAGTAGTCATCGCAACGAAGAGAAATGAAGAAGTGGGCGTATTGGCATTAGAATATCAGCAGGAGGGAAGAGTCATACGAATAAGATAGGATTGCTAATGATTGACGTTGCATATGATGTACCTTTTGGCAACACACAGTATGACGTCTCATTAGGCTTATCAGAATATCAGAAGGCTTGATGATCAGTTGAACTGGAGGACGACACCGAGATGAGATGACAGAAACTCTAGCCGGGCGGTGCCTTTGGCTAGCCCATCCATGACTCCCTAGGTTAAACCCCTAAACCGACCTAGGCGGACACTGGCATGATTAATTGCAACTCTCGGGAACCCAATCAGACCGGCCACTTGCTCGTTCGGCAATTCGCAGGGCTCCATGTCGCTCCATGTCGTCTGTAGTCTGTAGCGCTACGGCAACTAGCAGCGTTAGTCAAGCCCAGGAGTCCAGGCACTGCAACTATAAACCTATAGTAAACCTATAAAATTTCTAGTCGTCTATTAAACTTTCCCCCTTATTTCTGCCCAACAGGCGGCTCCTTTGCGCCATCGGTAGAAATGAATCGCCTGCGTCTGGTTAGAGGGGCAAGCAGAAAGGAAATGATGGCTCCTCTGGCCTCTGGGTCAAGGGCGATGATCCTACCAAGCAATTACTAAGTTGGACAAACCACCAAGACTCGATGTATGTATGTATGAAACATGTACATGTAGACGACTGCGGTGCTGCTTGCTGTACAACGACTGTGACGTTGCGAACCGTGATACATCCATACTGGCTTATCACGAGGTAGTCATGGTTGGACTGTTTGCTCCCCACGGTCACGGTCAAGCCACTCTCCATGTAAGCAGATGCCCATCAATGGAGGGTTGTTGCACCGGCATGGCAATACCTCTCTTCCTCGCGTCAACTCTCGTGATACCCCATGGTATTCCGCCAGCCGTCCTGACGGCCAAGACAACCGATGAGACCCTGTACGTTTGGACTATGAAATGACTGACATGGATCTTCAACAAACGTTCTTTTCTCTTCCTCGGTTG
Organism: Apiospora koreana; assembly: GCA_017163955.1. Taxonomy (NCBI): domain Eukaryota; kingdom Fungi; phylum Ascomycota; class Sordariomycetes; order Amphisphaeriales; family Apiosporaceae; genus Apiospora; species Apiospora koreana. Next base: position 2,037,631 of record JAFHKQ010000007.1, on the reverse strand, counting down.
GAAGCGAATAGGAAAGCCGATATAGAGGTATGAGCAATGCCTCGGTGAATCAAGCATATACTCGATCCATGATGGTGTAGGCGGGTAGGAAGGCAGACAACGCATCAGATGGACGCATGTGGTTGGGCGGAACGCGGCTCAAGAGTTGGCCCGTTTTCCCTTGTTAAGATAATCGCGACATTGGAAACACGCAAAAGCAAGTAATCGGGCTTGGGACTTGAGGGGAGGTAATTTACGGTCTTGCATGGCATATCACATACAGTGATACATACATACATACATACGAGCAATGTAGTACATGCAAGGAGGGGAGGGGGGCACAGGAGGGGTGGGCCGTCATGTCGACACTAATGCATGTGCTTGTCGATTTGAGCCATCGACAGAGTGACTTTGGTGACTTTGGTGACTCTGCTCAATTTATTATACATCCCAATGCCTGCCCACCTGCCTCTTGTCTAAGCCACCGGGGGGGGGGGAGGGGGCTTTTTCTTTATTTCAACCATCCCGCCGCGGCACATACACATGTACGCGCAACTTTAAACCGTGCCACATACTTACATCTCTATCTTCCCTACTCGCTACTCGACAATTTATTTCGAATTTGTAGTCTCAGACTATTCCTAAGGTTTACATCGTCTGCGAATATCACAGAATCCCACGATTCACATCACTCCAGCATATCCGGTTCTATTGGGAGGATCGGAGAGGATCGCATCGCATCGCATTAGCTCATAGCTCTCGCAAACACGCAGACAAACAAACAAACAAACACAGCAACCCCCTCCATTCGGCATCTTACCTATCTCACATTTGATGTTTCTACGGTCCCATGACATGCTCTCCAAGCTGCTATGGGAATTACAAACAACCCAATTCGCATACCCGTACCCTCAAAACTCGACTGTGGACGAACCCTGCCGACTCTATCACTCGCTAATAGCGCAAACCGACACACGGAGTCAATATATACCCCACGTGCACGTGCACTCACCATCTCTACGATAGCTCTTACGCTATACAGGTTCCGAGTTGGTCAAGCGCCTTCACTCGGTTCAGAATGTCGACGTCTCCCACTACTAGCGAGGGGTCGCAGAGACAGCCCAAGAAGTCGGCGACAAGGACTAGCCGGCCCAAGGTCAAGACAGGATGTACTAATTGCAAGTATGCGCCACCAGAAAACCCGACTTGACGAGCGCGCGCATAATTTACTTACAACCCCATTACAGGCTGCGAAGGATCAAATGTGACGAGAAAAGACCTGCTTGTTCACAATGTGTCAAATCCAAGAAACACTGCACTGGCTACCCCCCGCCACCAAGAAGAAGGCCGTATGATGAGCCCACTATAGCGCCAAGACCGGTGACAGGAACGAGTCTGGCACCAGCCAGGTCGCCGGTACGCCATCTAGTACATACTATCATACAGACACAGCAATCACCTCAGCTGCCATTGCCTCATCCCCGAACTCCTCCGATGACTCCTATATTAAGGGCCAGCTCCCTGGCTCTTACCCCCACGACAGTGTCCAGTTCTCTGACCATGCTTGGGCCGAGCTTCAGTCTTCCTCTCGATCCCCAGGAAGGTTTGTACTTTCAACTATTTCGCGAGCGCACAGCCAGTGAGCTATCTGGTTTCTTCGACTCTTCCTTCTGGACGCGGAGTGTATTGCAGGAGTGCCATGCCGAAGAGGCGGTGCGGCACTCGGTTGTTGCGTTGGGTGCTTTATACAAGACACTAGAGAAAATGTCCGAGTCACCTCCCACATCGCCAGGTGACCATTTCGACCCGACCGACAACGCAAAGATGCATTGGGAGGTTGCCTTTCGCCATTACTCCGATGCTCTTACCATCATGTTCTCTTCAGCTCGCCAGGACCAGTCGTCGCAGCGGAGCAGCCTCATGGCGACGGTGCTCTTGGCTTGCTTCGATTCATTCATCGGCGATCACAAACAAGCCATTGTTCAAATCCAGAACGGTTTGAGGTTATTGGAGAAGCTCAGAGAGGAGCGCCGAAGGGCTTTTCTACCAAAGCCCGAGGAACCCGTTGAGCAGGATCTCATCCAAATGTTTACTCGTCTTGCGATCCAAGCCAAGTCCTATGATATGGCTTTCCACTTCCCTCATCCATTCGTCGTCCGGCTTACCCCTCAAGAGGGCGATGCCGCATCGCCATCAACAGAGGGCGGGTCCCCTGTCTCTACGAACCAGGTACCGATCCCTGAGAGATTCGAGACCTTGCTCGAAGGCCGGCTTGCTTGGGATGCTCTCCTGGAGAAAATATTCCGCTTTACAGAGACCATGTTTCAGTTCACAACCACCACGAGCCCCATGGGTATCCTGCCCACTTCACTCAAGCAGTACGGTATGGTGTTCCGAAACGAGATTGAAGCATGGTCCAGCGCGTTTGAGGGTATTCTGGCCTCGCGCAACGCGCCGGGGAAGAGCAGCCAAGAAAAAGCAGCGATTGCGGTTCTGAAGATGTTCCAGATCATGGGCCAAGTCTTGTTTTTGATGACTTTCAGCGACAGCGAGTTACAGTTTGATGCTTTCTTGCCGCAATTCCAGGCCATAGTCGATTTGGCCAGTGAAGTTGTCGGCGACGAGGAACGAAGGGCCGCCGCCAGACGTTGTCCAGATCCACGGTGGTGTCAACATGCGGAAGGTCACATTGACATATTTGGCGGTCACGAGTTCACCGCACCGCATATAAAGCCCAGTTTCAGTGCGGATCTGGGTATAGTCCCGCCACTCTTTGTGGTAGCAACCAAGTGCAGGGATCCGTTCATAAGAAGAAAGGCCATCCAACTGCTGAGAAGTAGTTCCCGAAGAGAGGGCATGTGGGATAGTGAACTCATAGCCCGCATTGGGATATGGATCACCGCGATCGAAGAAGAGGACACGGGCTTTGAGGAGGCCGCGTCGCCGTACACATTCCCCAATACACCCGGAAAAGCCTCGGCGGGCAGCCCGGGTTCGTTTTCCAATGACTCGGTGGGGTTCTCCGACAACGTACCGTTGGGTCCAGGGGGTAATGCCCGCTGGGGCAGCGGTCGCCGTGAGAGTGTCGCGATGGGCCGGGCGGAGAAGAAAACGATACCGGAAGACAAGCGGGTCATGGTTCGCGCTGTCCAGTTCGATCTCCGCGAGCGCGTCGCGACGCTACAGTGCGGCGCGCGTAATCTGACGCCGGGCATGCTGGACACGAAGACGCGAAATACCAAGATCGTTTGGTGAAACTGATCCAATCAGTCTAGCTGGGTCTGCAGGCCAGATCGCTTACTGAGGTAACGAACTCACGACTCTCCCCACGTTCTTGATGAGGTTTTACAACCCCTATGCGGCTCAGTGTACTATCACTTTGACGCTGCATTTTCACAAACGGGCTAATAACGGTCAAAACAATGGCAATCATTTGCATATTTATCTAGAGTTGAGGCGAGAAGGTCGGATAATGTATTTTGGAAATCTACAAACATGCGCAAGCAAGGTTAACCTACCCCTTTTCAAGAGATTTGGATACAATCCATTAGAGCTAAGCTACTATTGAAATATACTTGGTCATTGTATAACCATAGGAGTCGTTGAATTTTATCACGGCTCTCGCAAACTCATCCATTGCATGTCTTGCAAGTAAACAAGCCAGGTAGCTATCAATACGTACCCCTTAAGATAACCATGATTCATATGTGATCATATGCAGACTGATAGTCGAGACAGGCAGAATGCATCAGCGGCTCAGCCCCTAAGCTGGGCCCGTATGGCCGGGTAATGCACCTAGAAGTTCCCACGCTGTTGACGGCCGGCTCCCGACGATTTCAGCTCAGCCACTGAAAACCCGGGCAACCGCGGTGTAACAGTAAGCAGCTGACCACAGATCTCGCTACTTGAATGATAGATTCAATACCAAGCAGAGGGCTTTCTTAGTCCATACATCTCGTTAGTGTAGGTAGGCAAGTAATACAATTTAGAAGTCAGGGACGAGGAGAAAACTATTGCACCGTCTTACAAGAGACACATTTTACAGTTTCACTACCCCCGGCGGATATAAGCAAACTAATTGCCACTTGCAGCACCAAGTCTCCCCGAAAGAGATTCGATATATCCACCTACCATCCCTCTCTCCGCATATACCTGCCGGGAAATTATGGACCACTCGGACAGCGGAGCAGGAAGCAGCAATAGCTACAGTCAGCAGCCGCCGCATGTGAAGCGCACGCGCGTGCTCCTGAGCTGCGGCAACTGCCGCGCCTCCAAGCTGAAGTGCGACCGTCTGTCGCCGTGCAGCCAATGCGTCAAGAGGGGTCGTCCGGCGGCGTCGTGTGTCTACGCGGCGCGGGTCGAGAAGCCGAAGCCGGCCAAGGGCATGGCGGCGCGGCTCAAGCGGCTGGAGGCCATGGTCCGGGTCATGATCGATGCCGAACCCGGGGCAGCTGCCCTGCCGCCTGAGAATGCGCCGGAGATTGAGGGGAAGGTGGTCGTACAGAATGAACGGTCCACGAACTACGTGGGTGGCACGCATTTTATGGCCGTACTTGAGGATGTAAGTGACACAGCCACTGCCCCGATCTCTTTCTTTCGAATGTCCAAGTACTATACGTAATTGGGTAGTACAGATGACTTACAAGGAATGGTTTGCGTAGATTGACGAGATCAAGAATTACTTCGAGGACTCTGGCGAGGAAGAGGCACAGGACCCGTTTGAGTTTGACGGAGCGCCAGAACTTGTTGTCCTTTCCATGAACGTCCCTCGTACCAGGGAAGAGTTATTAGCCCTACTCCCGGATAAGAGTATGGTAGATCGCCTGATCCTCCATTATTTCAACTCGGATAGTCCTTCGCAACGTAGGTGCACTTCATGACCCAGTCAGCACGTAACCCGTTGGACATGACTGAAACAAATGCATCGGAAGACATTATTCATAGGCCAACTTTCAGCAAGGAATATGCAGAATTCTGTCAAGATCCGTCAAAACCATTGCTGCACTGGATAGCGATACTCTTTATGATAACCGCTCTTGGCGCTCTGTTTTCCAGATTCCATGCGCCGCATGAACTGGAAGGAGAGTCGGACCTGAGTCCCGAAGAGCGCTTCAGGCTGCATCGCGGGGCAGCTGGATGGGCGCTTGTGGCCGGAAAGTACAATCAGCCAGGCCCTTCGACGATACAGGCCTTGATTCTCTATACCGATGGGGACTTCTTGTTTGACCGCCATTCTCAGGTGAACTGCTACCTGCTTTGCGCTACCTTGATACGGCTCATGCTCAAGATGGGGCTGCATCGAGATCCGAGCAAGGTCCCGAGCCTTTCGGTTTACGACGGCGAGATGCGCCGGCGATGGTGGCATTTGACCATCCAACTCGATTTGCTGGTCGGATTCCATCTTGGCCTTCCCTGCATGATTCACGGCATCGAGAGCGATACGGCTCTCCCACGCAATATCCGCGATGAAGACTTTGATCCAACAAGCACCGTCTTACCCCCAGAGGTCCCAAATTCGGTCTATACGCACCTGACTTATCCCATCAACAGCGCTCGGATTAGCCGCGTTTTCGAGTTAGTTGCCAAACAAGCCCACGCGCTTAAAGCCCCTAACTTTGCCGAGGTGATGAGAGTTGATGGAATACTCGAAAACGCCTGGAATTTAGTGCCGGATTCCAGTGAGTGCCGGCTTATCTGCCCCTTGGCGCCAATTTCGAGCTAGGTTATTGACTGTAAATAGTGAAGATGAAGCCAATATCGCAGTGCGTCACCGAATCGGTCATTCTGGTGGTGCAGAGGTTTGCCTTGGCGTTGCTGTTCCAAAAGAGCCGTGTAGTTCTGCATCGGCGTTATCTAACAGAGGCTGCGCCCAACAAGGAGCAAAGCTACTCTAGGCGAACTTGCCTGGAAGCTGCGTTTGCTCTGCTTGACTACCAGCGCGACGTATCCGAAGCGGCCCGGCCTGGAGCAATGCTCCATCAGAAGGGATGGATTGTACAATCGCTGGCCATCAACGACTACCTGGTCTCAGACGTGATTGTAGCACTCGCTATTCAAAGTCCGCACTACCCTGAGGAGGGAGGCCATTTTGACTGGATATCTCATGGGGCTTCAGCACCATCCAAGATGGATTTGTTGGAGCGTCTCAGGGTCTCACTTGCCATCTGGAATGACATGGCGATCCAGGTTCCAGATTGCAAGAGAGCAGTCCGAGTCGTCGAAACGATTCTGAGGAAGACAGAAGTGATGAGAGGCATGCCGGCCCATGTTGTAACCATGACTAGCACATCATCCGGTTACAGCGATGCGAAAACGAGTTCATTGGAAGCTTTGTCCGTTGGGGGCGTTGCCATGATTACGGCTCCGAGCAGTATTGGTTCGATAGAGAACCAACGGGCAGCCTTGCATTCGGGGCAGCAAATCGACTTAACCGCCTATGACGTCGCGCAATTCGACCTGCCGTGGATTCAACAGATGGACATGTCTGGAAGTGACTATGATTGGGTAAGCACACCCCAACATCATTATTGATCAAGAGATTTAACATGGTATGTACTGCAGAGCCAACTAGAGACAATGATGAACCAAGACGTCGTGGAGGACCAGTCTATGGGCAACGCGTCATCCAATCAATCATGGATCGATCGAAATCCACTAGATGATCTAGATTTCTTGAATTCGATTTTGTAGAGGTCAGTGATTGGTTCTTATCAGTTTGGTAATCATGAGATTCCGGGAGGATAATGATACACCTCCTGCGAAGCCGCCTCTGCGTTAAGAAGACCAAGGGGAAACATCCGCGAAAGGGTTCGATTATCCGTCATAACCGGGCCTGTCTCCGAGAGAGAGATGCCTGAGTCGCTCAATGGAGATTTCGCAGTAACACAGATACCAAGATAGGAGGAGTGGATGGTTACTTGTAGGATCTGCTGCGGACCCGGCCGGGATTCCGGGTTGAACCAAAGATAAGACTGCATGAACCGGTGCAAGGACTCGCAACCTTGATGGCAGCGGCGGCAAACAGCAACCCTGCGGCCGTAGCTTTGCATACTACACGTACCTGCCTACTTCTTATCTGTCCTAGTTGAGCCATCAAGCTGTGCTTGTTGTCAGGCGATCGAGTACTGTTGGCGAGCAAATGCGCAGGTAGGCTAGCAGTGGAACTGCTGCAGTACTGCGCCAGGAGGATCGCGGGGTAGGTTATCCATTCATTACCCCGCGAAATGTGACTGGCTGGGCCGTGATGGTGGCTTGCTGCTGGCTCAAATCTCATTATCGGACCAAGATAAGCTGGGTCTTTATCTATTGATGGACATCAAGCACATATGAACTTTCCATTAGCTTCGGATACCCCAGATGAAAAACGCGGAGATTAGAGTTCACGATTCCCGGACGCTTTTGTTGGCTCGATCGGAACCGAGGAAATCATGAAGGATACCTAACAAGTGCATGGAAGTAGGTTGTGTTAGCAGGTTAGTGTGGTAGGTACTGTACGTGGAAGTACAGGGGGCCGTTCCCGACATTGCTGAAGAGGAAGACGGGAATCAGCATGGGGACGCTCCTCTCCGCGGAAATGCTGAAAGCAATGGGAGGAGTGGCACTCGATGTAATAAAGCGTGTTATTAGTTTTCCAGTGGATGACGGCATCGTGCACACATGCAACTGGCCCTTTTCACTGAAGGAGCCAAAAGAAACAAGACCGGGTGGTAGGTGTCGACTATACCATAATTGTACGTATTTCTTAGGTAACAGGCAAATGATCTGATTGGCTCCGAGGCCTTTACTTCAACCAGTATCTACCACTATGCATTTCATCAAAACTGCATGCAGGGCTTGAGCTTATTTGCCGTTACGCTGGTCGCCGGTCCCCTCCTGCCCTCCTCTACTACAGGACTGGCATCTCTTGGTACTGGTAGCTTCTCTCTTGGGCAGTCGTAGCAGTTGTCAGGCCAGCCCCGCCGTCGTATGTATGCGAAAAAGAAAAGGCTAGACTCTTGAGTCGCATGATGGATCTTTCAAATGTGCCTGTGGCCTGTAGCCTGTAGCCTGTAGTTGGTAGTCTGTAGCTACCCAAAGAAGCTCCGACATCGCTATAAGAAAATTACCATTTGGATATCAATCTCATCCCAAAAGTCTCCTGACAAGCCTGGGACTCTACCGCTTAAAGCTCCCAACCACACCTGACCCTTAAAGTTATCCGGTGTTTGGTGCATTGACCTCCCTTCTTATTCTTAGGACTCAGCTGAGTCGCTAAATGCCCAGAAGTATACGCCCATATAGGGTTAATTCAGGATACGAAGATGATTGGACTATAAGCGCGACTGTTGCCGTATTGGGCTTGCACTATTAGGCCATGTACATGCTCTTACACAACAAGCCACGATTGCAGATCATCGACGGCCACAGATGGCCGCGAGAAGCTTCTTTTCTCTTCAAAAATATTTTAAGCATTTGGCCCATCAAAGTCCCACCCCTTAGCACATCAGCGATATCCGGTTGGGAACCACGTGCCCACGGGGTTTTGAGGGAGAACGGGTCGTATGCCTCAAGAGGGCCAGCATGCGTGGGCTGCGCTGCGCTGCACCGCGATGGGGACCCGGTGACATCCTGAAAGGGGCATGCTATTCGGCGGACCGGTGTTATACACGTACTCTGCGTTGGACCCGGCCCATGAAGAAAGAGTATTAGTCGTACCTACCTAAGGACTAGGTGGCTGGCCTAACCAACCAACGCCTGTGTTTCGGTTGATAGTTGCGATATTTTGCAATGTCGTTTGGTCGTCTCCGAGGATGCTTCGAACCCTCTTTATATGGGTCAAGGGGCTTGCTTACAGGAACCAGTTGGTGTCGGATATCAAGCTCTGGGAAAATCTCTGCTGCAAGGGACCATTGACGATGTCAAGAAAGTGTTTCCATTACTTTAGAGACGTGCAAGGACGCAGAAGGCGACATATTCCCGAGTCCACTGTCCACTGACCACATCCACCCGCTAGCTAGTGCGTATATGGATAAGGGACTCGAGCCCAATAAGCGTCTTGATTTCCGAGAACAAATACTGTACCACTACAGATTTTGATGAACGTGCAGACTGCACCTAGTCCCAGTACTACTAGTAGTAGTTGACAAAATCAGCAGAGTGGACAGTCCAGCAGAATAAGTTCGGACGAGTAAGAAGGACTGGCGCAGGATTGGTGCCAGCCAGGAAAGCGCCCATCCAGACGATGCGAATTCCGTTACCTAATCCAAACCTGGTAGACCCCTCTCTCTTTATTCTCTTTCTCTCTCTCTCCCTCTCAAATAGGACCTAAGATTGAACCTAACCTTAAGTAACCAAGAGCCAACGGGATGGTGAAGGGATTTTATTAGATAAAATCGGACCCTGATGCTGCGCAGGAAAATGTGTGTGCAGGTTTAGCAGTGCAGTGCCAGTGCAGCGTGTACGACCTGGTAGATACAGGTCAAAGAGAGAGCGTGTGTGTACATACAACCTAATAACCCCTCGATATGCTGGATGAGGTCAAGGGGAATGATTTTTAGGCGAGCACCCTCCAGCAATCAAGCAATTCCAGGCCAGGTACGCATGCTTTGACAGCCGCTTGGGAATTCCTATTACTTGATAGATCAAACTATGAGATAATCATCCGACTGTCTGAGGCCTTTTTGGGGGTTGTATGATTTTTTCTTCAACCCTTTCGCTTCTGGTCCGTCCCATGCCTGCTTATGAATTAATCCTACCTGCTTTGATGACCGTCGTATTTTGGAACCAGTGTTTGAAACGGAGCAGATGGTCTGGATAGACGAAGCAGTCAATACCTACATGCCTAAACACCATCACCACCACTGCTACATCCCGTTCAAGCTTACACGTCATTCTCATCACGTACGTGCACCGACATATCGCTGCTTTACAAACCCCTACCGAACCTCTTGGAATCCTGTGCCTGCTGTGCCTCGCCCCCGTTAGAGAGTGCTTGCTTCGCGACAGGCAAAGATAAGGCTAAAAAGAAAAGCCCGACTGATCTGAGTTTCGTCTAAGACAAGGCCTTGTGCGACAAACCTTCCGTACTGACGGATCAGTTACCTATCTCTCTCCTCCAACGGCCCCAGGCATCTCAGGCTACACACCGCCCGCTTTCGCTAAAGAGAGTAGGTGCCTACCAACCTACCTAGGTATGTTCACTCGATAATACTCCCTTCGCTTGCTTCTGGATCGGACCGCCTGCCGCCTCCGTCCTCTTCCATTTGCGCGCGCCCTCGACTCCCTGTCCTGTCTCCAGATCTCTTTACCTACATGCCTTACCTAGATCCAGGGCCGTGACCAACACAAGCACTGCTGCACCACCTGCACCACCTGCACCATTTGCACACCTCCCAAGCCCAGCGAAAACCCAAGCATCAAGCAAGCATATTGCAAAGCCAATGCCTGCAACCCATTCCGCCCACAATTTCGAACACGTCTAGCAGGACAAGTTCCCCATTGGGCTGTTCCATCGCCAGCGTCTACTAGTGTGGATACAAGCCAAATCAGCCTTCCACTTCAGGCACGTTTGCTCTGATCTGCTGATACATTGGAACCCATCAAGGAGGTCCAAGGTAGAAAAGACGTCTCGCACTTCGTCCACGACTCGTTGGCATCTATTTCGCTTGCTTTTGCCCTTCTTACTTGCACGCAACCCTTTCGCTTTTTTTTTTCTGCCGGCGGTTCGCCTCAAGTCGTGTCCCTATCCTTGCTCACAGCACTGGCAATATCATCTCATCTTTTTTTTTCTCTCTGCCCGCCCGACGGGTACCTTCGCTGATAAGCGTCCACTAATTCGCATTCGCCAGCCCTATTACAGGAGACATTATTATATCCCTTGCAGTGAGAAAAAGTGACAAGTATTTGATCTGGCTTGTTCAAAACACCAGAGTTTCTCATACTGCCCAGGACTTCTACCGTGGTGCTCAAGTCCATTCTCTGCAATATATTACTCGAGAAGATAGCAGGCCGAGAGGCAGCAGATATCCGACGGGTGATCTGTGTTATGCACTATCGTCTCGCTTCGATAGGCTCGGGCCATTCTTTTTGAAGAAACGCTCTGTCAAAGCTCAGCTCCCCGTTGCGTTGATTGGCTCCCCGTCAATTCTTATGACCTGATTAGGCCTTTCTTTGTCTCCGGATTTCCAAGGACCCCTGGGACAGACACGACCAAAAATAACAAAACAACATACGTGCAATTAAGCGACAACGGATGCCAACTTGTTTATCTACATAGCAAGGAGCGACTCTCTGATATTTGCCCTCTGATTTTCTGGAGGTCTTCTCCCAGCTCCCTTTTGCATCCTGCCAGAAAACATCACCCCTCCCCAAAGGCCGAGAAAGCGCTGCTGCTTCAGCCATCTACGCAATGCCTCCCACTTCCGAGCCTATTCCCATTCGGACTGATCTAGCCATAAGATCAGCGCCGGCGGACCACCAGGGCAACTCTTATACCAAACCCGGGGCCGGCCAGACAAGACACAAACACACGCGATCTTCTTATTCAGAGAGTTCCCCCTTAGTGTCGCGGAATAACTCTTTGAGCTTCCGTCCTCTCAAGCGCTCGATGCCCTCGCCAGATAAGACGATTGCCGTAATCAATGCGAGTGGCCGCCAAGCTGCTTCTTTAATCAGAATAGCGACTGCCGTTGGCTACAAAGTGCGGGCGCAGCTGCGAAACCTGGAGGGCGTGATAGCAACCGAAGTGTCCACCAATCCGAACGTGACTGTCTTCGTTGGCGAGCTTTACATTCGAAAAAAGCCGGATGATAAGCGAGACGTCACAGCCAATGCTCACATTCCTGGCATTTATGTCAACCAGGAGCTGATTTCGTCACTATTCCGCGGAGCGCAGCTGGCATTCATCAACACCACCTTCTACGGCAATGAACTCCAAATCGGAGAGGCTATCGCAGATACAGCGAAAAAGGCTGGCGTTCACCATTTCATATATTCGTCCATGCCCGACCATGCTGCATACAACCCCGACTGGCCGTCATTGCCCCTTTGGGCGGCCAAACATAAGGTAGAGGAGTACATTCGGAAAATCGAGCTCCCCGCAACCTATGTCTATACGGGCATCTACAACAACAATTTCACCTCACTCCCTTATCCGCTCTTCTGCATGGAGCTGAAAGCCAATGGCACGTTTGAATGGCAAGCTCCGTTCCATCCCGACGCCAAACTCCCGTGGTTGGACGCCGAACATGACGTAGGCCCTGCTATCTTGCAGCTCTTCAAGGATGGGCCGTCGAAGTGGAATGGCAAACGAATTGCTCTAGCATACGAGCATCTCTCACCACTCGAAGTCTGCAAGGCGTTTGAAGCCGGTGTCGGCATGCCTGTGATATATAAGCGGGGTCCTATCGAGGTGAAGGTCAAGATCCCTGAAGGTTACAGGGAACAACTTGTAGCTTTGGAGAAACTCTTTTCGCCGCATAACGAGGACGCCGAAAAGCAGCCACCGTACTTCGGAGATATAGAGTTGGAGCGTGGCTGCCCCGACAGTGCACTGGCTTTGTGGGAAGGACCTCGTGGTTTAGGGGAGTATGCGCAAGAAATATTCCCTCTTGAGGAGGAGGCAAATGGAATGACTTGGATGTTCGACGAGGAGGAATTACCGCCCAATGGTCACGATTACACGAACGGAGACTATCAAGATGAGGCGGATGATGGAGACGACGATTCAATCGACGAGGGCCTAGTCATGAGAGGACTGAAGCGAGATGAAGAGGAATGGCTTGCATAGCTGCTCTCCGTCGTGCTGGGAAAGTTCAAGGTGCCGAGCACAATCAAATCTGAGGACTACGAAGTGGCCAGTGCCGAATGCCTTCCCGACGTCTGGCAGATACTTTGAACGAACACGACTTACGACAACTATCTCGCGGCAGATACCTGTTGCTATTCCAGGGCATTTATGGCGCATTGATCTCAAAATTTGGGCGGGTAAAAATTTCATTGGCGACATAGTATGGCGATTTAAAGGCAGGCTTGGTAATGCATGAATTGTTACTCGGGGCTGCCGTTCCTGGTTATTACGAACAGCAAAGGCGCTACTTTCTATGCATTCAAGGTGATCCGGCGTTTGCGTAAATACAAAAAGGGATTTGCGGTGGGTTGCGAGCGATTTGCTTAATGGGAGTTATGTTTCCTCTCTTCTTTTTTTCCTTGATTGGAAAAAGGGGGTTCTCCGCCTGTCCCATGGACGCATGTGGTTCTGAGTCCGAGTCTGGACCGGCGGAGGTCATGAACCAGTAAGGGGGCAGCGATGGTTTTTGAGCAAGTAGCAGGCAAGACGTGAGCATTGCCATGGCAATTGGAGTTCTCATCCCTGGCCACGACTCCTCATTTTGAAAGCAGACAATACGAGTTGCTTTCCAGTTTCTGTCATAAGGGTCATCGTTATGAGGCTTTATATATCATAATCGATCCTCGATCCAGCTCGCTCCGTCTCTCGTTGCATTAACATGTCTGGGCAGCCGCTCTATCACACCAAGCAACAAGGCTCCTCAAATTACGTTGGTGGATGAGTGACAGCGTCGTCGAGGAGCACAACACCGGATGCAAGCAGCCGATTGCCAGCATGTTTCTGGTTGTCTTTCATCATCAAGATCAACAGATTCGCATTTCGTGTGGATGCGAGCGTGTGGGGAATCCGATTTGCGCGGCGCAGATAATCATACGATAGATAAAATGACATCGAGATGGCGCTTCCCCGAGGTACATTGGCGCATCTGATCGGTGGTACTACACCCATCATGATCTTGTCACATAAACAGACACAGACATTCGTGACGACAGTGTCAACCCAAACCTGCCTGATCTAGAATCCTCCGAAGCGGAGACATCGGCATTCCAGCCCTTGGCTTGCGCACCCCCACTGGAGCTGGGCTATTGGATTAACGCCGGACTCCGCGGTCCAGCGAAAGCAATGTACCTGTCGGAACGACGTGTTGAGAGCCCGAAGTTTCGGTGTAGTAGTCCTCCAAAGACCCCCCGCAGATACAACAGACCCAGCGACCCGTGAATCAACCTCCTCGCAGGCGGTGCGCGGCCATGGCAGCGGCAGCCCCTGCGTCACTCTGGGTGAAATCGGAGACCCGGTTGCGAGCGTCATGAGGACACCCAGCGTCCGCTTGCCCCCGGACCAGGCCGGCAGCGCGTCGTAGAAGAAGAGGTCATCGCAGATCGTGAGGACTTCGAGGCCACGCGGAAGGAGGCTGGCAAGCTCGGCGGCCGCGGCGAGCATCACGTCGTGGTAGGGGTCGTCGGCGGACTTGATGCATCGAACCTCGCCATCGTCTTCGTCGTCGCTCCACCAGTCCTCTTCCCACCGGCCCGTCTCCCCGCTCGGCACCATGAACCGCTTGGAGGCTTCCTGCCCGAAGAGGAGGGCCAGCGACGTGTGCAGCGACTTGAGCGCCGGGAAGCCAGTCACCAGCTCGCTCCCGGCCCCGATCCGGCCATGAACCACACTTGCCAGGTTTGTCACGTCACATCCTTCGTCTGCGAACAGGTCGGCGGTGAGCGTCAGGTCCTCGAGCGTGGGCGCAACGTGTCGCAGCGCCCGCTGGATCGCGGGGCAGTCGATGGGCGAGGTCGTCGAGGGCTGGTGCAGGTCGATGTGAAGGGTCCGCAGAGCGGGAGTCGCAGCGAGGATCATCTCGAGCGTGCACTCGGGCGCGTACTGCAGCCGCATCTTCAGCGTGGCGAGGCGGGAAGCCCGGGGTGGTGTGGTCAACGGCCAGAATTCATCGTCATCGACGCCGAAGCCGACGCCCGCGAGAGTCTGGAAGTCGCGTTCCTTTTTGCTGGAGGGGAAAGGCAGGGAGAGCTCCTCCAGCGCCGGGAGGTAGAAGAGGAGCAGGGCCAGGTCGTGGTTGTCGCCCTCGCTCCCCTGCTTCCACCGGGGCGTGTTCCGGCCCCATTCCTCCGAGCTGTTCGTCCGGCCCCGTAGCAGCTCGGCCTTGAGTTCGGGTCGTCGCCACCAGCCGTGGAACTCGTCGTTGACGGAACTAGTATTGTCCTTCCACTCCTCGGTCGAAATCGTGACTCGGCGTAGCTTCTTGAGACTTGGCGTGGACAGGTTACGAACGCTGAGCAAGTGGCGGAACATGCGGAGAAGCCATTTGTCGTCCTCATCGGTGTGACGGGTCCCGCGGTTTGCGAAGAGGATGGCCGCGGTAACCTCAAGGGACTCGAGATCCAGACACTGCGTTAGCACTAGGGAAATTAGAGCCTCGGTGTTGCCGTCCCGAAGTGCGTGGCGCCAGTGCCCCCGGTCCGGCACCTGCAGATCTTCCAGGACGCCCTCAAATAGCAGCCGATTCTCGTCCCACCACACATCGCGATCGAAGAACAACGGCGCGTCCACCTCGGCCTTGTCTGGGCACACGAGCTTGAGGTTCCGGACGAGTGAGGCTCGATCATTATCTCGGACGAGGAGCCGGAGCAGAGAAGCGAATGGCCTGCTTTGATTGGGCAAGGCAATAGGATTGTACGCCAATATCACCGTGTGCAGGAGACATGGCTGGGCGAAGGCGTGTAGGTTCTTGCATGTTTTCGACAAATTCAGGAGGTCGCTCACTTCCAAGTGAGTCACGATGGCCGTTGCCAGCTCAGTGGGTAAAGCCAAGAAAGGTGTCATAATGGTCTTGGAAAACGGCAACGACAATTATTCTGACGACGCTGAGCCATGTCAGCGTTAAGTGAGCTTACCCAAACTTACGGGAAATGGCAAGTGATCCTATCCAGGCAGCCACTTCCCAACAGAAGACTCTAGTTGCTTCCACCATAATGTCTTTTCGAGGCTGTAACAGTTTTTTAGCGGCCCCCATAAACCGGGAGTGCCAACACTGCATGAGGCCCGGACGTTGGGACTGCCACAACTAATCATGCTACTCACTTATAAACCACTACCTCCATCGCATACCGGAACCCCTTCACTCTCCATTCGTGAACAATGAATCCACCAATGTCCGGAGCGACTCAATCGTGTAGGCTGAGTCAATGGTGCACGGGATGTTCGACATTAGATGATATCGTATTGACGATTATGCCGTCTGGTTGATGCGAAAATGTCTCCTTCTTCCTCACTGTCCGGCAGCGTAGGTAGTTAATGATTGACCGCGCCGCAGCGGCGTGCCTTTGTTGGCGTCGAAGACCAGGCCGGAGCGGATCCCCGTCCCGCTGCGGCGGTCAATGGCGGGCATGGTGGAAGGCAGGGCTGCCGCGGCGCTTCTACAATCCAACCCCTGTCAGGTTCGAGTGCTGCTGTCACCACCGGACCCATCACCGCAAGAGAATGAACATCTCTGTCTTTGGAGTTTCCTGATTCTGATAATATACGAAAGACGATGGAAATTAACGTTGAACAGCCGTAGATGTAGGAGTACACTATGAATACATATATCTCATTGTCGTAAAAACATAAATCATAATTGAAGGAGGCACCTCCTTTCCCAGTATTTCCCGTTTATGCCTTCATGATCAACCGACCAAAAATGAGATGCTTCGTGTAATAGCCCCGACCATGCAGATGATGATGCCTTGCCAACAATTTCCCCTGAACCATGAAATAATGCAACGGAACACCAGGGGGTATCTATCTCATATGCTCCTTTCCTGCCTCGGATCGAAACTAAAATGTCCGAGGGCCGTTCCCAATGCATAGCCATACTTATTATCCCCGGGAGAAGGGAGGAAACACGCAAACAAAAGGAACAAGAAAACGGGAAGCGAGTTCTTCAGCACATTCGCTTCACCCTCATAAATCTAGCGGGGGGCGAGGCTGCCACCACCACCACCACCTCTACCGTCCCCCGCCTCTTCGTCCTCCTCGCCGAGGATGCGCGAGATCCTCTCGATGCGGGCGACGGAGCCCTCGAGCCGCTCGAGCCGCCCGCGCTTCTCGTCCTCGCGACGCTCGAGCACGCCGACGCGCTCCTCGAGCTGGGCGCGCGCCCGCCGCTCGCTGGCCACCATCTCGTTGGCCTGCTCGAAGAGCGTGACGCTGAGCTCCTCGACCTCGCGGCTCGTCTCGTTGAGCTTGCCCTCGGCCGCCTGCCGCAGCGACTGCTCCCGCGTCAGCGCCTCCATCAGGTCCTCGGCGCTCGGCGTCGGCGACGGCAGCGGGTTCGGGTGCAGCGAGGTCGAGTTCGCCGCCGTCGACGACATGAAAGAGGCGCGTGCGTATGCTGCCTGTTGCGCATTGTGTTGGTTGCTATAACTGTTGCTGTTGCTGTTGCTGGCGGCCAGGTTGGACGTCGATTTGCGCGGCGAGAGCAGTTGGCTGATGCGCGAGGCGGCGCCTTGCGCCACGCTGCCGCTGAAAAACCCAGATGCCCTCGGCGAGGGTGCCTCGGTTACCGCCGTCGAGGGCCGGGAGTTGGTGTTGGTGTATTTCGCCGCCGAGCCCGGGCTCATAATGCCCAAGCCGTTCATCGTCCCTGGCCCCGCAGACAACGGCCTCGCCGATGACGTAGTGCTGGTCGTCATGGTCGGCGCGGTGCTGCTCATGGACGCAGCGCGCAGGCGCGACAGCTCATCCTCGTAATCGGCCCAACGGTCGACGGCGGCCGTGGCCTTTTTGTTGAGCAGATGCACCTGGGCCTCGAGGTCGGCAATCTGCTTCTGGGCCTCGAGCAGGGCGGTGTGCGGGTCCGAGACGGAGAGGAAGGGGAGGGCGTTCCCACAGTGCGGGCAGCAGGGCGAAGTACTCCGCGAGCGCGGTCGGCCCTTTATCGTCGTTGTCGTCGACCTCGGCCTCGTGGGGGTGGAGGGGTTCGTCGTTGTCGTGGTGGCGGTAGTGGTGTTGCCGGGGGGATGGGTTTTCATCGTGGGAGGCGTGGGCGGTAGCGTCATTGTCATTACTTTCGACATGATCCCGATATCCTAGGCGGCACTACTAATGCAATGCCTCCTCCCTCTGTGCGTGCTGCAGCACTATTTCTTTGGTGTCGGGCCTTTATATTGCTTTTCGTAGTTTGTAATTTGACGGCTCCAGATCTTCAAATGGCATGGATTGGTAGTATCCGGATATACGTCTGTCTTCAAGTCTTCCAATTTCTGTCGGTTGCCCGAAGGATGCAATGTAAAGATGCCGGGGGGGTGACGGATTACTTTAATAAAAAATGTAGGTTTAATCAATCGCAAGAATTCCAGAACATGACGTCCATGGAGCATACATTTAGCGGAAGACCAACAGCAGTAGGATTCCTGCTGGAAAGCAGGAAAGCAAGGCAGGAAATTGGAAGGTTGGGCAGAGTGGTAGAGTGGTAGAGTGGCAGCGAAGACGTCAATTCTTATTTGTCGCGCGCGCTCGGTCTACCAATACCAATACTAATACCAATACTAATACGATATGTCGTACTTTCGCGTTGCCAATTGATTTGCCGCGCAAGTCCATCCGAAACCCAGGGAAGGCTATGTTTCTGGTTTCTGACCCTGCGCGCAGCAAAATCCAATGCGAAATGGCTGATGGGCTTTGTCCCAAAGTGTCCCAATCCCCGTCCAGTACCGTGAGCCGTCCTCACTAAATCGAATCTACTGCTATTTCTGGGTGGCGGGGGTCATGGATCTGCGTACCACACAGAGGCGCAGTGACCGCAACTGAAAGTTATCTTGACCCTTACCTTTGATCATTAATATGTCAGACACACGCTTCTGGAGTAGGGGAGTTTTGCTTCATGTTAAAAAAAAAAAAAAAAAAAAAAAAAAAACCAAGCAAGAGCTTAGGAGGTCCTTCATTATCCAGCGTCGTCTACCTACCTAACATACCACAACGCAAAACGCTTACTACCTAAGTAATGTATATCAAACTCCCCTGCAAAAGAGACCGGGTCTATGGTATCTAGCCTCACCAAGGATGCAGAGTGATAGTAATTCAGCTGTAAACTTCCAGACATGGTCGTGGGTAGTTGCCATGCTTTAGGCACTCCTCGGGTAGCTATGTCTCAATCCAAAGTGAAACGTGAAACTGCCATATCAAAAGGTTCAATACCGCAGCCAATGCGTTTCATGTCCATGCAATGAATCAATCAACACGCGCGCCAATGCATGCCGCCATAGCGCCAGAATGCCGCGTTCAGATCTTGACATGCCACTTTAGGCTCTCTTTCTTCCCGAATAGATCCTTTTGGGCACGAGGAGGGCTCGAGAGTCGAGAATTCAATATCGGCCCAATTTCAGCTCGGTTTCTCATAGCCGGGTAGTAATTGGACCTTTACGACAACATCATGAGATAATGTGTTTCTGCAGCCGAGTTTGCGAGCACACCCTCTCAAAACGGCTTGGCGACCTTTCTGTTCTCATTGATACCCGTCTCCGGGTCCCGGTACTCCTTCCAGCTGACGGGGTACATGACATTGCCGGCTTCGCTCGTGGCCATGATGACACCGAGGTCGTTGCTTGCGGTCGCGAGATAGTAGCTGGCCTGATCACCCAGGGAAATCTAGTAGAAAACAACCCATATTAGCCCGCCGTCCAGTCTCAATTACCAAATAGGGCCACAAGGACAGCAGCAGCAGCAGCAGCAGCAGCAGACTTACCACTTGCGCTCGCACAATGTCGCCCGGCCGGAAGCTCTCGTAGATCTTGACTTTGTCCTTCTCGGTGGCGCGCACGTCCTGGGGGCGGATGACGCCCTGCCACTCGGCCTCGAGCACGGTGTCGCCGACGACGAGGATGGCGACGGTGGCTTGGCGCGGTTGGATGCGGGTGACGCGGCAGAGCACGACGTTGCCGACCTCGGGCAGGACCTCGCGCTTCTCCGAGACGCCCGTCCGGGACACGGAGAGGGTGGGTAGCTGGGAGGCGGCCGACGACGACAGGCCGGCGATTTTGGTGAGGCGCTTGGCAGGCCCGGCTGGCACGTTCTTCTTCTCGGGCTGCGCGACCGTCACGGTGCCCAGGACCGACGAGTACAGGTTCGCCTCGTGGATGTGGGTGCCGGGGCCGGCGACGTACTTGCTCGAGGGGCCCAGGAGCTGGCCGGGAATGGCGATTGTTTGCGCCATCGTGGGTTGTTGAGCGGGAGACGTTGTGTGGGTTGAGACGAGACGAGATGTGTGATGTCAACGCTCGTCAAGTAGTAGAGTACGATAAGAAAAGCCGACCAACTTTTTTTTCCCCCGACCGAGCTTCAGCAACCTGTCGGAGTTTTCAGATCATTTACCTCCGCGATCTCCCATAGGTATGTACTTGTAGCCTAGTAGGTAAATAGCAGGGGAGCTGGCAACTGGCTACCTACTAAGTAAGCTGGGCAGAACGAGTGGGGCGGACTTTTGGCTGCCACGCTGCTTGGCGAGTTGGCAGTTGGGTAGCGAGCGCGCAAGGGCTGCAATCTGTACTAAAATTGAGGTGCAGGTAAAGAGGAGCTTAGGGGAGCTTAGAGTCGCGAAGCAGAAGTGGTGATTGGTAAAAAGCCGTCAAGCCATGCCATACCATGCGGCATCCCGGTAGCCGGACCGCTGTTAGTGCAGCGCATAATGGAAAGTAATAAGCAATGCAATGTCCGATGGGAATAGTCTGATACCGATGGTCCCCTATGCGCAGGTTTTTCTTCTTTCTTTCTGTCTCTTCAAGATGGGAATCTGTTCCTTCCTCTTGCACATCTCTCCTTTCCCCCCTCAGTCACTCCATTCTATACCACTATCACCAATTGGATAACACGTTTTGGTAGCTGTCATGGCGCGACTCTTTACCTACCTCGCCGTCCTCGTCGGCCTGCTCTCGTCGCTGATCTACTTCGTCGTCGAGCAGAACGCCGACGCCTACCACATCTTCGACACAGACCACCTGCAAGACCTGGCCACGCGCGGCATCGCGGCGCACGGCAACGACACGCGCAGCATTGTGCGCTACATCACCTCGGAGCTGCACAGCATGCACCCCACCCACGTGAACCTCGACGAGGAGTACATCCTCAACAACGCCGGCGGCGCCATGGGCGCCATGTACATCATCCACGCCAGCGTCACCGAGTACCTCATCATCTTCGGCACCGCCGTCGGCACCGAGGGCCACACCGGCCGCCACACCGCCGATGACTACTTCCACATCCTCACCGGCGAGCAGTGGGCCTACACACCCGGCGCCTTCGTCCCGGAGGTCTACCCGGCCGGCTCCATGCACCACCTCAAGCGCGGCACCGTCAAGCAGTACAAGATGCCCGAGGCCTGCTTCGCCCTCGAGTACGCCCGTGGCTGGATCCCGCCCATGCTCTTCTTCGGCCTCGCCGATGGCCTCAGCTCTACCCTCGACTTCCCGACCCTCTGGCGCACGTCCTACGTGACCGGCCGCGAGATGGTCAAGAACCTCCTGGTCGGCAAGTTCTAAATACCGACCGCATCTTCCGAGTATGACGTGAGGGAATTCAAAAGAAAGAAAAGAAGGGGGAAAATAGAGGAGCCGGGACTCGATCTGTACAATCTTGTAGTAGCTCATGTGTATATTAGCAACGGACGCGAATTGGTTCGCCTACAAATATATATAATGGTAATTAAGGACGAAAAATTCGTCTACCGCTTTATAAAGGAGACACATGCAGACCCTAGTGTACATGTTCAAGCAATTTAAAAAAGACTACAAACAACTTTCATTTGCATCAATATGCGGCGGGCTGCCTGCTAGCTTGACCCAGAAAAGCGTCCTGAATGGTTACCCATAAGACTTTCGTACTTATCCAGCAAAGTTATGAGTTATGATTACTTTACTTGCTTTATGTAACCAGCATTTCCCATGAAACCCTAGACAGGATGCGTGTGTTATGCTGAAAGATTTGGCACATGTAAGTATGTTCAGCAACTCCATTGGAAGCCGCTGTTATGTGGTATGCAGCAAGCACTGTTATCAACGTTTTGGCAATCTCACATGGCACATGGAACCTGTGCTGAACAACTGTAACCCAAGAGCTACCTGTAATGTAGACGTGACGACCCTTGCTGTATTGATTTTTTATTACCTCCCAACGCCTGGCTGATGCAATGGACAATGCCCTCTTTCTATCTTCCGAGCTCTTCTCTATCAACATCTAATGGTGCGATCTGAACGATCTGTCCCTTTTCTCGTTGCTTCGCAAAGACAGGAAGGCCCCCCAAAGCCTACGCCTTCCCCGCCTACGATACGTGATGAAGCTACATGGGCTTGAGATGATGTGAAATCTAAGCACTAGTATCCTTATCCTCCTTGGGAGAAGGTGACTGTCTTTCCCTTGAAGATGGTCGAATATTACTCTTGTTTGATGGACTGCCCGGGGCAGCGTCAGGTTCCTCTGATGCCTTGCGCTTCCGAGGAGGTGATACTGATACTTCGACCGACTTTTGAGCATCGCTTTGGGCTGGTTCCGCCCTCACAGGGGCTTGGGAAGGTGTTTTATCAGACTTGGAGTTCCACTGGACCAGCATGTTCTCGAGCGGCGGTGCCCAGGCCTCCTCGCCCTTGCTGAGGTCGTCGAATTCCAGACAGTTTTCAGTACCCAGCACGAAATTACCTTGGCGGCTTCTGCACAGTTCGGCCATCATGGCTGCGGATCCAACCTTAAGGCCAAGGTCATGACAGAAGCTACGAACGTAGAATCCCGAGGTGACGGTCATCCGAATGCGTACCGCCGCAGGGCCCTTGCCTTCCCAAGGCGGCGGCGTGTTTGGGTCGGGAGAAGGCGGGATCAGATTCGAGCCTCTGCCCTGCTTAGGGGGTGGGGCATCGCCAAGAGCACCGGACATCAAGGCAGGAGTATTCTGAGCAGCCTTCTTGTTCTTCTTGTTGCGCTTCTTGTTTCTGTCGTAGACGAGTGCATCAACGCTCTCATCAGCCTGTCGCTTGAAGTCTTCGTGGTCGGCCAAGGCTTTGCTTTCCTCTGCCTCCTCTTCGGGGGTGCGCTTCTCCTTTGTCATCTGGTTCTTTTCGATCTTCCAGACTTGCTCGGCAAAGTCTCGCTCAAAAGTAGTAGCGTCCTCAGCTGGCCAGCGATGGTTGTGCTCGCCGGGCTCATACCATTCCACCATCTCCAACTCGGTGACGTTGACCTCTCTGGTTTGTATCTCTCTCGGGATGGGCTTTCCCTCTCGCGCATATTCGTATAGGGGCTTGCCTTCCATTTTCAGGGCTGAATACAAGGGTGGCATCTGCTGCAGTGTGCCCCGGAAAGAGTTCAGGGCCTCTTCCACCATGGGCTTGGTGATGTGATCATAGCCCGTCTTCTTCAACACCTTTCCTACGCGATCGTACGTGTCTGTGCTTGCGCCAAACAAAACAACCGTCTCATAGGTCTTGGTACAGTCGAGGAAAGACTGCAGCGACTTGGTGCCCCTTCCGACGCCCAGAATCAGCACACCAGTAGCTAGAGGATCCAAAGTACCGCCATGGCCCATCTTGACCCTTATGTCATTCTTGCCGAATCCGCGTCTCTTCTTTCTGTAGTTTGATTCTTGGGCCCGTTTCGAGGACTCTTGTTCGAGCATGGGCTTGAAAAGGTTAGAGGGGTTGAAATGGTGCTGGCAGTCCCGGATAACCTGAGCAGAGCTCATGCCCACGGGCTTGTTAATAGCTAGAAAATGGGTCGCATCAGTAGGCGCATTCGTGTTAAGGGAGGGCGAGTAGCGGAAGGGACATACCGAACACGCCATCGAGAGCAGGACGCGACGCTGCCATCTTCAGTAACTGGGCTGTAACTTTCATCCGCGAGGTAGAGCGGGGAGATCCAAGCTGCTCCTGCGGGCGGTTGGGTACAGGACTTGGGCAGGCAACAGCGGCCGAGATTGCGGCAGCTGAGGTAGTTGTGAAAAGAATGACGATTGCGCTGGGCAAGTCACTTAAATCTGGTGCCAAAAACGTAATTTATACGTTGCGATTGACTAGGTTGGCAGGAGCGCAACAGTTGAAGCAACTTCGATTCAAAAAATGCCCCCCAAGGAAAAGTGAAAGCTTCCTTCCTGTCGCAGCAGCGGGTTGGTCCCACCTTCCTTGCTTGACAAAAAAAAAGAAAAAAAAGAAAGGCCTGCCTGCTAGGACTTATCGCTATCAATTGGCGGTCGGTAACTGGTAGGGAACTTGAACCCTGTAAGCTGCTTTAAGTCGCGGTACTTGGCGAATAGCGGCTCATCCGCAAGAGCGACTGGTAAGATCTTGTCCCTGTCAAGTAGAGTTACAGGACCAATTAATTCAACTGCTTTTCCCCGGTCAACAGTCGTCGCGTGGACCCCAGCCCATTAAGAACCAACGCGCCGTATCGCGCTTGTTACCTGCGAGTTAATGCGGCGCATATCACCACCACCTACTCCGTGCTTCTCACCTGATTGCAAATATAACCCACCACCACTATTCACGACCATACGGCCCCATGTCTCGGCTTCACCACCCCCGATCCATGCCACCGACTCCTTCCTACACCATATCAACTACCTCGATCCAATAGAGAACCTCTCGGATCCAACCTCTTCCAACCATCTCTACACTCGCATCGCACCTGCATGCCGAACCACCCCCGCCCCCACAGTCATGGCTGGCCGGCGGAGATCAAGGGCGGCTTCGACCTCGACTGTTGCGACTGTCGACGAACACGTTCTTCGCTTTCAAAACGAATCCTCGGTTCTCAGGCCTGCTTACCCACCAGACGAGAGTCAGAGTGAGAACTGGCCATGTTTTCTTCTCGAAGACGCCACCGTCTACAACACTCGGGGCGACATCGCCAATCTTCTCCATGCCGATTCCGAGGGCCCATTCGTCATCCGTGGTCGCTTAAATATTGAGCCAGATCAAGTCGTCTACCGTAAGCCTGCTATCAAAGTCTATTTCAAGAACCGAAGCTCACACTACCATGTAATTCCAGTGCAACGAGGTCATGCCAAAGACAAAGACGCCTGGATAGAAATCCCGATGTCGAAGACCTACTCCATCGGCGTTAAGGACGATAGCATTCCTGTTGTATGGGCCATGGGGAAGTCGGGCTGGTTTGAGATTGCCCCCTCGGACAAATACGCATCCATGGCAACAACCATGTTCGAGGCCGTCACCCTTCATTTCAACATCCTATTCCAGTACGAGGACGAGAGGGATAGGCTGAAGGAAGAGGAGAGTAAGAGGTCGAGGCAAAGACGAAAAACGCCAGAACTCAAGGACATTATTCTTGACATCGACAGCACTCTTTTTTCCTATGCGGTGGCTGTTGGTGATGGCGTCACATATGAAGAAGTCATACAAAGATGCAAGACTCATGCTCTGTTCCTCTTATGCGAGTTCCCCAAGCATACTCAGTTTCACAAATGGCTCAGTGGCCAGGTACCAAATGCGCTACAGGCTTTGAATAACAAGCTAGCTCCAGCGCCAGCTGCTCCAAAAGAAGAGCCAGTTGGACGTGCTACGCGGCAGAGGACTACAGACTCGGAATCGGTCGGAGTTAAGAACAAGGGGAAAGGGAAGTCTGTGGAGAGCCACCCGGCACCCAGGAGTCTTCGCAGCAGCCAACAAGTTGAATCACCCGTAGTTGACTTGACCAGTGGTGATCAAAAACCTTCAAAGACAAGATCGTCCAAGGGCAAGCAAAGGTCAACGCCCGACGCCAAAACAGCCTCGGCGGCACCTGCCGATATAGAAATGCACGACTTTGCCGCCACGCAGTCTGAGATGGCTTTGCGGCCGCGCACCCCTGCCGCTCAGACCTCACCATTGGCCTCTGGCCTGCCAACGTTACTCGATGTACTCAACGAAGAACGAGCCAAGATATTGGAAGACTTGGGCCATGGTAAGGGAAAGAAGCACCCTGATGATATAACATCTGGGAGCTGGCAGACGAAAGTCTACATGGCCTGCAAAGTAACGAATTATAACTCCAAAGAAGAGATTCTCACCTACTTCGCGAAGGACTTGGCGCGCAGCCTGGGGCCAGAATGGCACAACAGTGAGTTGTACATATGGGCCAAGGACAAGATGAAGACGAAGCCTGTCCTGCAGAATATCACGGAGAGAGATATACTGTCCCTCACCAGACGCCAGAAAGCCCCCGAGAGGGCGAGGCCAAGTCGCTCGGCTCCGAATGCAGTGGAAACCAGTGGAAAGGTTCCCATTAGGAGCGGTCGTCCAAGTGGAAAAGCTGCAGGGTTACGCCCATCCTTAGGAGGCAAGAAGCGCCCAAGAGGTATAGATAGTGATGACGAGATGGAGATTGATGATGGATTGCCCATGAAGAAAACGGCAAAGACATCTGAGTTCTTCACCGACTCGGAAAATCTTGAACTGGACGACTCGGCGGCATCTGACGACGAAAACCTTGAAGGCAGCGACCCCAAGACACTAACACGCATTGCTATCCATGCGGAGAGGATACCTTCGATGAAGGCACAGGGACCCAATCAGACCTGGACCTGCCAAGAGCCCGATTGCGAGTACTTGGTTCGTTCCGCTGGTGAACAAGAAGGCCAGGATCTGATCCGAAAGCACTTTGAGGCGCACGAGAAGGAGGCGAGTGATGAGAAGGAGCGCGAACTGAGCCAGATCAATCTCGCCGTGCAAGAGAGCCAACGAGGCCACATGCCTATAAAGTACGCTTATTTTCCCCCTTTCCTTATTCAAGTTCACTTCCCTCCGTCTGCTTGATCAAGATCCAGGCTAGTACCTTTGGAAACAAGTCTAGGACGATCAGGACCACCCCCAGCGGCGAGGCGGCTGGCTGTCTGACTTTTTACTTTCCCTGTTTTATTATTCTACTGAATTGGCTTAGTTGGCAGCATTGGCTATGACAGCGCCATCCCCAACCTATATCGTTTGCTTTATTCTCTTATTGCGCTACTCTGGCGCGTCGACCCTCTCACATATATTCAACTAACATCAATACTCTAGCCATCTTCTTGATAAGATCAGGAAGTCAAGCGAGCAGAAGAACCAAACAAAGGTCGGCGACCGCGTTGTTCCGCAGCCCATCAAGCGCTCCTTGCTTGTTTGACCTTCCTTCATGAGGACTCTCATTGTGCTTGTTCGTTCCCCTGAAGCAGGCAAGCCCTTGATTAGATTTCGTCACTTTTCGTCTACTCTTTCTTACAGCCTCACGTCCTTATGCGCATGATACCTATTTATTACGATCCTGGCATTTGGCCACATGAACAGGCAGCAGAAAGCAAAGCAGGGCGGACATTTGGAGTTCACTGGCGTTGGGTTCATATATAGACGAGCAAGGGTGGGTCATGCAAGCGTTGCATGTCCAGGTCTGTTTGGCCTTTGCTTCGGTTTGCACTTTTGCCTCGAGGGTCGCCTAGCAGCGTGCGGCCACCTCTGGATCGAGGGGTTGGCATGAGCAAGACCAAGGGGCCTAGCGAGAGCACGTCTAGTGCGACTCTTGATGAGTAGGCAGCATTTCAGGCAGACAACATCCTCGCAGAGACAGGTCCTCGGAGGTGTTGTCGCATGAAGCTGGTTTCAGTGATAGTACACGCCCCTCGTGCCGCTCTGAGTTGGACGAACTTGGCAGCTTGTTGAGTATGGTATATTCCACAAATAAAAGATGAAACCAGCAACAGCTTGGGCGGTCTCTTCTCTTGCGTGCTATGTGGAAACAAGTTCTTGTAAGATCACCCAACCGTGAACCGACAACTAGCTGTGGACGTTTCCCCCTTTTATACCAACATGGCACGTTTTGTTGCCCGAAAGGGGCAAAGTCTTCAGTCAGACATCGGTCTCAAGTTTTCTGGTCTCACGAGTAATAGTGATCATCGGTCATTTCTCTCTACTTTTAGCGCTTGCTGTAATACACTGATCTCGAGACTGTGTCTGTCGAGGTAAGAATAGCTTCCGCGCCAGGTTACCAACCTGCTCGAATATTCTCGCTTCATGCAGAAAGAGACCTGACTATTACCACAACTTGCCCCTCGAGCAGCGTAACATGGTGTTTCCATAGGCAAATACACTAATTCATATCGGATCTCTTTTCCCCGCCACCAACGCCTTCGCCTAAAGATTCTTCTTGGTCTGTCATTGCTATGCACAGGAAACCGAGTGCAGGATGGTCATAGTTCTCACACGCAACAGATTCCCTGCGGTGCACCTATTAACCAGAATCGGTTAAGCGGATCTCTATTATCGGGGGGTCTCTGACCTGGGCTCGATAGAGCTCATCGTCAGGGTCGAAGAAGATGATTTCCGGCCAGTCATTCTATCTTCTGGCGGCGAGATAGGCTACGGCATGTTCCCACGCCTTGCGATTATTGGCAGGGACTTGCTCGTTGCCAAGGGTCTTGATACCTTCGTTAAGTGCGACGAAGAAGGCATCGGCAATCTTCAGGTCCTTGTGGAGGTCTGTAGCAAACGGTACGAATTTCTCGGGGAAATCCGCTCGTTTGCTAGCCTTCACCTCGGGCGGGTCTGAAGGCTGGATGTCGTCTAACAGGGTCTTAATGGCGATGCCCAGAGCGACGTCCGTATCCATCAAGAAGGGAAGTCTAGTTGCGTGGTATCAAATTAGCATTCTTGTCTAGTTCGCTGAAAGTTATGTGTATGTTCCTTACCTCTGGCCAACGCTCAAATAATCGTCGCGTTCCTTCTTTCCCTGGCCGTGGAGGAGAAGTGATGTGACAATAGCCTCCACGAGATTACGGTTTGCTTCCCGAATGGATGAACTCAACGAGCGGAAATGCAAGAAGTTCTTGCTCAGGGGTCCGGTGTAACCGTTCGCTTCGTGGTGCAGCTTCAACAGAACAGTGCAACGGCTAATTAGAAGCAAGCTATCCTTGTCTTGTTCATTGCCGTTCATCGGCAACCCGTTAAGAAGCGGATGCTTATCACCAGTGTGCAGCAGATTGAGGCGGACAAGTTCAAAAGCGAGAAGGACTGCATCTGCCAACCTATCTTCTGGGTTCTGGGCAGCTACCGAGGCTATTGCGTCGAGTGACTTGGCTAAAGCCTCTCCCCATACAGTGAGCTGATGGTTGTCGTTGACATAACCTCGTAGGTGAAGGAAGCGCCAGATAACGATTGACGCAACCATGTCATCAGAATCTATGCCCTTAACCTTCTCCTGACTGATTGTTGCCTTGGCGAAGTCGGCGTTCCTCAATGCAGAGACCTCAAAGAGAATGGATCCGTGCTTGGCATTCGGGAAATGTTGCTTGACAATGTCCTCTTTGACAGACCACGTGTTGGCCTGCTCGATCGCCTTGTTACCCCCACTGCGGTAGTCAATAGCATGGGAATATTTGTCGTCGAACCAGGCTTTGACGCTAACGGGCTTGAACTGTATACCACGGTTCAGGCGAGGCATGATGAGCCCAAGAGTTTGCTCTCTCAATGGCATCAGCTGGGTCGTCACCAGCTTCTGGTACTCCGAGGACGGGACGCCGTCCAATGTCGGTGCGATGATGATTTGGCCATGGGTAATCCAGCTGGGAACGGTAGCACCAATGAGGCCAGCGTTAAGGTAATGAAACAGCTCTGCGGGTAGCTGGTATCCGAGATATTCGTAGTTGTCTTTTGTCAATGTTTCGTAATTGTGAACTTTGGGCTCACCAGCCTCAGTAATGTAGATGAAGTGATCGATCGTCATACGGGCCTTGTGGTACTTCTTAAGCCAGTCAGGCTCCTTTTTCTGGAGAATGTCACCAAATGAAGCGCATGCGGTCGCAATGAGCTTGTCCGATGTTCGCAGCATGTTGACTGCGTCTACAATAGACGGCTGGCGCGAGATGATGCTAGTGTCCTCTAGAGGAGGGAACATGGGCAAGAAAGAAGTTCCCCCCATCAAGAAAGCATCAACGAACATGGACTCGCTGACGTTCAGGCTCTTGATGACGCCCTTCTTTGACAGGGCTGTAAACTTGCCAATCTCCCAATCTATAGAGCGAATGACAAAGTCCTTGATTGGGTACAGCAGAAGCTCCTGTGGCCCCATTATGCCGGAGCATTGCTCAGAGTCGATCATGTCGAAGTAGGTGAGCTGTAGAGGTAAGCAACCGGGTTTGAACGGGCGTGGGGAGACTTCACCCATTACTCACCTGGGCGCATGCGTTGAAGGGGGGCACTAAGAAGTGCAGCTGGCGCTTCTTCAGGATGCTCTGAAGTAGAGGGAATAAATTCTGGACGGGATAGGCGCCTCGACTCGGACCAAAGGCAGCTACGGCCGAGTTTGCCTCGCCATTGAAGTAGAGCTCCCATGCGGCGTTTGTTTTGGCATTGGCCTTTTTACCTCGCTGCACCGAAACCTCGTCTTGTCCTTCAACAGCTTGGCCATTGAAGATGAAGAAAGGGATTGTCTTGTTCGTAGCCCAGCTATCCAGATCAAACTCGATGTGGCTCTCGATACCGACCAAGCCGCCGAGGGCGGGGAGCAGCGGCTCATGGTAAGGGGGGTTGTCAAGGAAGAGCTGAAGATAGTATGCCGCATCGACCGCGATGGCATTGTCCTTGAGCTGAGATACGTCGGCGGATCTACAATACACCGCAAGGTCAGAGAAGGGCGAACCAATTCGAGAATGGGGGTGACCTACTGGGCTTGCTCATTGATCCATACATCGTCGTATAGCACCGAGACTAGGAATCACGTCAGTCGGTCTGGCGTGGGCAAGAGTGCATCTACTATATGCGACCGCTCGAGTGTTGCACTCCCGCGCAACAGAATGCACGGTACATGGCGAGCCCGGGAGGTGTCACAACCCATACCGCCACTTGGCCAGCTACAGGAAGCTTCAAACTTGTCGGTATCGCGCACGACGTTGCTGTAAGCAAAAACTTGCGGTGGCAACCTTGTTCCGCAAGACCAAATGCAGTTTGCGCCTCGAGAAGGAGCTCTAGGTGGTGATAGGCAGGTAACAGGCGACAGTATTGTGGTAGGCCAGTTGCGCTGGAGAAAAGTGCTTACCGGGAGGCATCTTGGCTATTGTGGCAGCTCAACAGCTGTGCCGAGTGGAAATTCGGGTAACAAGGTAGGTATTCGCGAATGATGTTGTCGTTGTTGTTGTTGTCGTTGTCGGGTTTGTTGCTCCGAGGCGCTTCCGGGGTCGAGGCTGAAGCTCAGACTGGAGATGGGACGTTGGTTGGTGGGAGGGAAGGGGGGGGGGGGGGAAAGGGCGGGACACTAAACAACGGAGCTGAGCAGGCCTAGAAACAAAACAATAGCCAAGTTGAGTGTCGTCGAGTGTTGTCGAGTGTCGTCGTCTTGTGATTGGAAAAAGAGAGGGATTGAGAAATGAAGTGCAAAATGCAGCTTCAAAGCTGGGTGGTGGGAAACTGCCAGAGGTTGTAGTGTTGCCTCCCTCACACGACTCTCACAAGTAGCATGAACAACCTAGCCTAAGTTAACAACAAGATCGCATGGGGGTGAACGGGGGCTGTAGATGATGGACATGGACCCTTTCAAGAGGCTCC
The DNA here is from genome assembly GCA_017163955.1 of Apiospora koreana. Lineage (NCBI taxonomy): Eukaryota > Fungi > Ascomycota > Sordariomycetes > Amphisphaeriales > Apiosporaceae > Apiospora > Apiospora koreana. The sequence goes on along the minus strand of JAFHKQ010000007.1, from coordinate 2,006,293 downwards.
AAAAAAAGAAGCCGGCGGGATGTTGGTGTGTGTTAAGAGCGGGTGGTGGTGGATGACCCCTGTTCAAAGTAAGGTACCACGCCCGAATTAGGGAGACACGCCAAGACCTAGAAAGCCAGCCAGCCAACGTCAAATCAGTGCGTGCAGTCAGTGGTTTTTGGGGGCGCAGCTGGCAGCGAGACAGCACCGGCCGAGGGGTCAAAAAACTTCCCGTCACTCAATTGATGTCACGAAGTAGGTTCAGTACCTAATAAACAAATATAGCCCCCACCTGTTTCTTGTGTCTCTTTGCATATAGTGGAATGCAGACATGAGGCAAGGTAAATCACCTTGGACAAAAGCAGCTGGCATGGGCTGTTATTAACAAATAACGCGAAGGCATTATTTGGAGTGACAGGTAGTCGAGCAGGTAGGTAAATGCATGGCATGCGTCATCCGTATAACAATTTAATGGTGAGGCTCATCTCAGTATCATAGTGCCGTCTAAGACCTTTGCCGGGTGCAAGGGCTGCCATCGGCACTTCCTTGACTCCTTTTACATCTTATGTAAATGTAGCTAGCTACATAGGATACTGACGGTGTTTTTTCATAATCCGCGTCCAAGATTCTAGCTGTCTCATATATCTGCCTTGTATAGCTGTGGGTGGTTCCGAGAGCAATATGTACGTAACCTCGTTGGAATCCATGATCAATACAAAACTCCGTCCTTATCACTATCACCACAAACAAGATCGGTCGGTGGGGGGATCTTGTCTGTTGAACGACAGTGGACTCGTCGCATTGTCTTAAGTACACACAAACATAATTCTGATAGCAACATTCTGCTCCCAGCAAGTTGACTTCTAATTGAGCCAGACTAAACACTTGATTCCAATATGGCTACTGCTACGGTACCGGTCATCCCCATCATCGACATCTCGGCCGCAGGGGCTGGAGAGCTTGACGTAGCCAAGGCCCTCGTCGACGCTGCAGCCGAGCATGGCTTCGTCTACATAAAAAACACGGGAAAGGATATAGCAGCACAGCAAATCAGCAATGCCTTTGAACTGGTCAGCTAGCCCACTTACTCTCATATGGGAACTCCTCGCCACGAGATCTATAGCTTCTTGAAGGTAGCAAATGATCTAACATACTCATATATCTAGTCCCGCGCCGTGTTTGCCTCCCCGCTAGAGGAGAAGCAGAAGTGCACCATCCAGAAGAACAACCAGGGCTGGTCGGGCATGCACAGCGAGACGCTGGACCCGTCGTCGCAGCGCGTGGGCGACTACAAGGAAGCCTTCAACTTCGGGCCCTTCACGGCGGCGCATGCGGCGCAGCAGCCCCTCCCCGACACCCTGGACGCGGAGCAGGTGGCCGAGATCGCGCGGTTCCGCGGCGCCTGCCACGCGCTGTGCGAGCGGCTGCTGCACCTCTTCGGCGTGGGGCTCGGCGTGACTCCCGCCGACTTCTTCGCGGCCTCGCACAATCCCAGCCAGCCCTCGGGCTCCATCCTACGCTTTTTGTACTACCCCGCCCCCACGGCCGTGTCGTCGCCGGTGGAAAAGGATGAGGTCCGCGCCGGCGCGCATTCGGACTACGGCTCCGTGACCCTGCTCTTCCGCCTGCGGGGCCAAGCCGGCCTCGAGATCCTGACGCGCGCGGGCGCCTGGGAGCCCGTCCCCGTATGCCCGCCCGGCACGGAGAACGATCCCTCGCCGCCCATCCTCGTCAACATTGGCGACCTGCTTTCGTACTGGACCAACGGGCTGCTGCGGAGCACGGTGCACCGCGTCACCTTCGAGGGCGACGGGAGTGGCGGCAAGAAGGTGGCAGGCGAGTCCAACAGCGAGCCGCGGTACAGCCTTGTCTACTTCTGCCACCCATCCAATGACACGCAGTTGACTGCCGTGCCGAGCGAGAGGGTAAAGGAGTTCAAGGGTGGACTGGCCGAGGCAAACGTCGGAAACCCATATGCAGAGCGCAAAGTTTTGACTGCCGATGAGCATCTAAAGATGAGATTGCAGGCTACGTATTCGCAGTTGTACGACGACGACAGCAAAACAGCTTAATGGCTCAAGTTGGCTTCAAAACTAAGTATGTAAAATCAAATTACAATTCGCTTCGTCTCCAATCATGCTCCTGATCATGCTATGCAGCTACTGCCGCCAATGGGTATCTACCGATCCAATGCAAATGAAACCAACGCAATGTGATGTAATGCTCCATAGCCTATTCCCAAGGCCAGATGCTCTGATCCCTTTAATCATAACCCAATGCCCCAAAATTTCTCAAGAGCGCCAGTCATGCAATCCCCACGTATCGTTGCCTCCAAGGATCAGGGCCTTTCTGTAACACCCCTGCCTCGATGTTGGCAAAATCTTCCAATATCTTCCAGTCATAAACCGCCACCCATTCACGTTGCCCATTCCTTCTCTTGAGACCAGCCTCCTCGATGCGTTTGAGAAACTCGAACGTTGCTTCAGGACGTCGGGTCTCTACCAAGCAAACCTTACGTATCCGAGCGCGCTTGACACTTCTTTGTGTCTGCCCTGGCGTATCTGCGGAGACTTGTGGTGAGCTCGAAAAGGATGCCCCTGAACTTGATGGTCTACATTTCCACGCTTCAGGATCCACCTCGAAAGTGAGAATACCATGGTTCTTGAGAAGGTCATCCGTGACCCAAGCATAGCTGCTAATACACGGAGCGAGTAAGATAGACGTGTTTATGAATGCGCAACCGGGCCCTTTGTGGGCACATTCCACATGTACGGCCGGGGCAATGATTGGACTCGGTGGCTTTTCTGGTCGGTCTGGACGAGGTGCGGACATACACCGCGGCGGTGAAGATGGCAGTTCGTTTGCTGTGTGAAATGAGCCGGCTGCAGACGAGACGATGCCATTCTCGCCCATCGGCGATGACGGCATTGTCTGGCGTCGGGTCTGAACGAACATGGAAGAGACATTCTGGAAAGAGGAACTTCGGTTTCCAGAAGATTTGTTTCCATCGATGCCACCAAGTGGCCGCCTGTCATGAGGTGGGCCTGTCAGAGAGCTGGTAAGCGATGGTATCGCGGGAGGCAGGTGCTCAGCATCACTACCAGCTGCTCCTCGCTGTCTCTTGGAAATCTTGTTAGGTCCAGATATCTCCGCCACTCGCTTACTGGGCTTCGCCCCGGCATCGAGATTTGTCGTGTCAGATGTACTAGCAATTGAGCTTCTGAACTCAGCAGCTGATGATGACCTGGGCGGTGTAGCCAGACCGGCGGGTGTCACACTGCTTGCATCCTCAATCGCCACTCGAGACGTAATCTCAGGGACGGTTTCCATGCCACTGATTATACACCGGGCATCTCGCGTCGAACTGGCGCGGGATGGACTTGGCGAGATACAAGTCGATACGTCAGAAAAGACGGTGTCCTGGCTAAGTTCGTCGGCGGCTCGCTCCCGCGGATCGGCTTTCTCCAAAGCAGATATCCAATGCCTCATTTCTTGGCTATCCTCTAATTCGGGTGTTTCAGTTGCAGTACAAGCTGCCTGCTGAAGTTCTGAGAAACTGATCGTATCAAGATATGATCTGTCAAAGTGGATCTTGCTCACATATGGAAACCTCATGCTCCAGTACCGGGAATTTGACTCCTTGTCGAATGAGAAGCATCTCATGTCGAATACCGGTGGGTTTAAAAAGATCTCCGTCGGCCTTGTAGTGTTCCCTGTACCTCTAAAGTCCAAAGTGAAAGATGTGTTGTCGTCTAACAGAACTGCCCGAGGTTCACACTGCATACTTAACGACTGGAGGAGAGTTTCGGGTAGCTCCACGATATTTGTGATCACGAACCTTGGCTTCTCGCTCCTAGCTCGAGCACGATCTCTGTTCTCCAGGCACCCGATAAAGAAGTGCGTCCACTTCAAGTTGGCGATCTTGTAAGATTTCGCTTTGGTAGCATCGTACGAAGCCCCGATAACTGCGAAGTCTCCAACGTCGCCCCAGCCCTGTACGTACTCCTTCTTTAACTTTACTACGCAAGAGCCGAACCTGTCTTGACGAATACCAAAGTCGAAGTACGGCTCGTTGGGTTTTAGAACAAGACCTTCGCCTTTGGCTATTATGCATTTTGCAAATAGTTCCCGTAGTGTCGATGTCGCCGAATGCCGTGCAAAGGAGATGACCTGCCGTTGCACAATCTCCGCCTTCCCCTTTCGGCATGTAATAAGCGTCTCAAGAAGCTTGAAGCGTTCCAAATGCTTCATGCCCAGCATCGACTGGGTGTCGACCATAAGTAAATCGTAATAAATAATCATAAGATGTTCGTGATCGTGTCGTCTGTCACGTATTAGATAGTATGTCTGTACAGCAAGGTGGAATTTACTCACTGGGAATCGTTTTTGTTGCCAATATAGGAACCGGACCGAGATACCTGTTTGCGGATTTTATGAAATGGCAGTACTTTGTTATCCTATTTTGGTCAGTACAGGATGATCCAGAATCACGGAAGCAACTGACCTTGGTGCTATATACTACCAGCTCGCCTTCGAGGATACATCCCATTTTGAAGGGACAGTCTGGCTGCCCCAGCCTTAGTGAGTCTCGAATAGCACTACTTACAATCAGCTTGAAAATCGCGTGAAATAGCATATGATGACTTACGAGTGAAGCCTACGGCGATCCTGGGTGCTGTCCTTGCCACTCTTAGAAAATATTTGGATTGGGGTGTGTCGGTTGCTCAAATCTATATGAATCTGGCAATATTCCCCATCGATCTTCTGTTCGCAGCTTACTTGCCGCTTACCAACGATATCCACACAGTTCTTGATGCTTCTGGCTTTAAGCCATGGCGGTCGGCCAACCTTGGTACCCAGGGCAGGTTTCAAGAGACTCGCGATAGCTTTAGGCTCACTAGGTGACGGGCCGATATGCTGCAAGAAGTTGGTCGCTGTTTGTAGATCATCCCTTACTTTCAGCATATGGGGTAGCAGGGCATGATAACAACGAAGAACGACACGCTCTTCAAGAACGATCGGTTGGTAGTTCTTCAATATTAACCTGGTAAACCACTTGGCATCTCGAGGGCTGAGTCGAGTAAAGAACTGTCCCAGGACATGGTTCTCTGACTGCGGATTTCGACTTGTATAAGACGCCCTGATGGCTGGAGAGCTGAATCTGCAACCGGCGGCAACCCTCGTGAGCACCTCGTCGAGGTCCTCCGCAGTGACTTCTCGTTCAGGGTGTGCCGGGTTTGGCTGTGGGCAGATGTCAGTGCTTGCTTATTACCGAAGAGTACGGCATCGCAGCCATGACTGGGGTTCATGGTGGTTACGGAACTTACCGCGCGACTTAGAATGCTTTCTACGCAATCACCTAGATCCACACCTTGCCCGGGCGTCTTATATCTGCGCAACTCCTTCACCCGTGAGCTGCCCAGAATCAAAGCCTGGCCGACGATGCTCTCCAACCGCGGGACTTGGATTCCATAGACGCGGTCGGTCCTGCGTTCGGGCAAGAGTGCGGAAATGACAGCACAGCCGTTAACAGTTGGCGCATCCAGACGGACACGGTGTTCGTGGAACCAGCGCTCGATAATTGGGCGATTGGGCGTTTTTTCTTTACTCGTCGAACGTGCTTCTTCTTCCAGCTGCTGCAAGAGATCGCAAACAAATCTATATGGGAACGGCATTGCTAATGGGGTTATCGCCGATCATGGCGCGAGAATGAAATGGAGTGAAACCCAAGAAAAAGCAAAGAAAGTGACTAGCGAAGTGAGTATCAATACATCGCAGGTAGTAAGTGGGTTTTCTGCAGGGCCAGGCAAGACGTCAGAAGAAGAGATTATTGCTCTTATGATGCTGCCTGGCAAATCTCTTTGTGTGAGATGTCAAAGGCATCCATTCACATGCAACAGCATTTCATGTAAGTTGGTGTCAAAGGTCCGAGACGCGTTTTATTGACCAGCCCCGCGTTGAGTGCTTCGCTAGTAGAGACATCAACGTGGGGCTCTAAAGTAGCACATGTGGTGGTGTGCAGTAGACAAACTCACCAACAAGAGGACAATCGATGGAGGTTAGTGCAACTCCAGCTTGACAATCACTACACATGATTGTTACTTTTCATTTTAATGACATGGCTTGTATACAACTAGGACTGTTTTGAGCACATGGTTCCGGTAACTGGTATGATTCTGGATTGGCAAACAGTTCAATTCTCACATTGCTGCAGGTAAGCTCATTGTCAACTTAGAAGCTGGAGGAAAGTGACAGTATCAAACTCCAGAGACAACTACACATTCTGCTTCATCTTTTTCCCACCGAAGACGGCCTAGAGAAGTTAGATCCATCTGTTACTTACAATGAATCTTCTACTACAGTAGGACATAGAGTAAGGCTGGGTGGCTTTATCTCGATCCTCGTTCGTTGCTGTGTACTTGATTGGGCTATCAAAGCTGTAATATATACCGCTTTAACGGAAACTACTTTCACATACGACCACATCCTGCTGAATACTAGGGATCCCGTCCGCTCTCCCATATATAAGCAGCAGAGAGCCGAATTAGTACTAGGGTCGGTGACGACCTGGGAATCCTCGGTGTTGTATGTTCTTTTTGCCTTTGATGAAGATATATAATCTCAAGACAAAGGGGCTCTTTTTGCCGTCAACAACTTCACTACAAAATAGCAGTGACACGGGGAAGTTCTCGCTATGATGCCATGCCTGTGCGTATGTCTGGTATGGCATGAGGTTGTGGGCGGGGCTGGCAGCATGGCTGGTGATACATTCAGGTGTTTCCTATAGTTCGCCTATCTCTCGTGTGAAGGACCGAGCTACTTAAACATACGCGGACAATTTCTTGGTTCATCCCCTCTGATATCTGGCTGGTTGGCTGCTGCCTCTTTTGAAGATACAGTGATTACAACAATCCCTTGCGGCGTCATCAGTTCCTGGCGTTGGTGTATCTTTAGTATCACGCCGGAGCTGGAGGCACCGTTCTATCACTTACAAGATAAAATTCTCCCACGATGTGGCTTATGGTGGACCCCTATCCGGCTAACAGCTTCGGCTTGATGGACAATGGTCACAAAGGAGTGAAATGGGGGGTATTGATATTCAATACGTGATTCTCGACCGAAGTAATGCATAAACCGTACGCCCTGGTTGACTTCACCGCCATGGTAGGCGATAATAGGCTCTCGCGGCCATTGACCAGCGGCTTCGTCGAGGCGGGCATTGTCCGTAGCGGCGAGACGATAGGCACGATTTTCGCCCCAAATACAAGGGGGGGCACGAGAGGCCATTGGGCACGAGAAGATGTACATCATGACTGATACTAGGCGCCCATTATGGAGTCACCGAACAACAATGCAAGCAAGAGGTATAGAAAGAGATGGGGGAGGCATACATCAAGAAACTATGCAAGGCGCCAAGTAATGTTGAATATGTATGCAATGTTTATCTCCAGACATTAAACTTGACAATCACTGTTGGCATGTATGCATAGCCCGGTAAGCAAGCTGCGAAGAGTCACGCAGACGAGGTACGCACCGTTTCCAAAAGCGATTCGCCAAGCGCAGCGGAAGCCGATCTGGAGGTAATTCACCTCGTTGCTGTCTCAACCCAGTCATTGGGACATCGCTCAACCCGGTGTAAATAAGGAAAACGTGGGTTGCTAGGTTAGTTTGCTTCACGACAAGCGCGGCGCCGTGAAAATACATCTTAGCCGGCCAATGATGATGTTCGGGATGCATACTAACCACCACCAGATTGGTTGGAACGGCTGTGGCAGTGAGGAGAAAGCCGTCATATATGTATGTAGGTAGATATCCGCTCTCAAAGCTAAGGGAAAATATTCCGGGGATCACGTTATGTATCTGTAGCCTCGCCCAGCTGAAGATTCGATGGGATCTGGCTCAAGTTGATCGCACGACATTCGCCAACAAATGAGTGAGAACGGTATCGTAGTGGAGCAAAGGTCCACTCCCCATGCTTTTCACGACAGTCAATTGAAAGCCGAAATGATAGGCCGCAATGCATAGCCGGTCTGGGCGGCGGTGTGGATATAGCTCAAGTGCCATTCATGGTCCGTCCAGTCCGGCTAGCAGGAGGTGGGAGAGTAGTCCGGCATTGATCACACACTTGCAAGTTGGTCAGTAATACTCTGTAGTAGATAGAGTGGTGGTTTTAACCCCCACCAAGCATCGAGCCGGACCTTGGAAGAGAGGAAAAGAGAGTGGTGTGAAGAAGTAAACAAACGGTTGCTGCAGCGCCGAGAGGATGGATGCATGGATTGGCTGCCTTACCTTATCGTCGTTGGAGTATACCTTGAGACAGCATTGTGTCTTGCTCTTCCCAGAACAGCTTCGATGTCTTATACTTGCATACTGATTTTGTACATGTGCGGCGAACTGAGTTTTGTGTCTCACCTAGCGACGACGATGAGCTCAGACCCGAGCAAAATTTCCGGACGCATGACGAGCGGTATGCACGATGAATGGATGGGTGTGATTGAGCCATCTACCATGTAATTAACTGCAAGTGATGAATTTATGGATGATTGGCGGAGCAGGGCAGGTCTGCTTGGAAGGAAAAAGGAGCTACAGTTGATCGTAGTTCAGTCCCCACCATTGAAGTAGTACCTAAAGTGTGGAGGGCTCAGCGCTCTACCTAACATAGGTATGCATGTTCATTAGGTATCAGATCGAGAAACGGTGATCGGTTCTCCGTATGTAGTTCGATAGCAACTCTCGTTGGGTTGCTGAAAGACATTCTGGATTTCTAATTCGAAATGTATAGAACACACACGTATACTTCAATCAGAGATGTTGACCTCGAAATATTCAAAGATCACGAATATCGTAATTATACGGACGTGATGGGTTGCTAATATGTTAAGTACCTACTTACATACTTGTAAAGCACTGCTCAGTGCTGACAGGGCCGAGACCAGGGACAACTTACAAGGCCCAGGGACATGGCGACCCCTGCAAGTCTCCAAGTCTCCCAGCTGTCCCCTGCAGAGTTAAAATTGCATCCAACTCCGCAACAGGACCGCCCCGGCAATCTGGGCGCTGCGGGAGGTGATGACTGGAAAGCCCGCGAGTCTGCCACACACCACAGAACAGAACCGGACTGAGCTGGATTTCGCGAACATGCGAGCCCCTGCAAAGAAGGCGTCGTCTTCGGTGGGACCGTGGGAGTCGTTTCCATGTGGTTGACGGGGAGAGTGAGGAAACAACAAACCAAAATAAGAAAGACGAAATGAGCTTCCTTAAAGCATTGCGAGGCTCGTCCAACACTCCCCTGGACCTTCTTTCGACCTTTCCCACCTTCTGCCCCATTTCGCCCAGCACGGGAATCACTTCCCTTGAAGCAATACAACTTTGAAAATCAACTTACACGCTCGTTACGTTTCGGCTGCCAGCTCACACGGTTGGCTGCGTTGTTACTATTTACATTTTCTTCTTTGGGGGAGATGGGATCATCCATTGGCACTCGAAGCAGCACCAGCCTACTACCAATCTGCTAATCTCTTCAGAAGGACCATAGAGACCATACCTAACATATCATACCAGACCATACAGACCACACACACACCTCTCTCACATACCAACCCCTCCTCCTCCACCCCTATTCTAATAATTGTACTTTACCTAAACATCCATTACTACTAGTTGCCGCCGCCGCCTGCTGAGCAAGTTGGCAGCAAGCCCCCCTTCATTTTTCCATTCCACCCCCTCCAAGCTCCAAGCCATCAATCATTTCGGCGCCTTGACCGCCTCGTTTGGTGACGTTTTGCCTACTTGGCCGGCTAGCTCCAGTAGCCGTCACATGGTCCCTGGGCTTGTTCGTTGTCCGCATTGCCATTGGAAGCTCCCCGTCCCCAGTTACAACCGCCCCCACTCCACTTTGTCTGCACCCAGGCCAAGGGGGGGAAAGTGTTGCGCAATTCGACTTTTTGGACTGTACCAATTTCCCACAGGATCGCTTGTCCCCGAATATCACCATCTGGCTGGATGGTTGATAATGTCTGGTGGCGCTTCCTGTCTTTCTTCATCCCTAACGCTCCATGACCTTAGTCTATTCTCTGCAACTTTGCTTGATTACTTCCTGTTCTAACACTCTTTTCAAAGACAACAACAAGCTCTTCAATTCTTTTCGAGCTCGTTACGTCAAACGTCCCTCGTCTTCCTTGAGAGCCCGGCACCGACGTGCCCTTAGTGCTCCCACCAGTCCTTCCCGCCGACGCAGACTGCCGGCTTCAAATTCCATCACCAAATATCGCCGACTAGTTGGACTATATTCTGGTTCCCTTCCCCGGGCCACAATGACCTCGGCCCAACTGCGGCAAGCGCAGCTCCTCGATCACGCTGCGTCTCTGGACGCTGTCCTTGCGACTCCGGCACATTCACCCACCATGGACGATAGCACAATACCACGGGGCTCAGCAACCCCAACTTCTGCCCCATCAACCACCCCTCATGCTGGCCGGTCTGAATGCTCCCAGGATGACAGACACTCGGAGTTTGTTCTGCAACCGTGGTCAAGCTCTAACGTGCCCATGTCGGCTACCAGTGCGACGTTTGACGCGCGACCCCGGAGGTCCAGCTCGGTGAATTCGCGCAATTCCAATCGCCTGTCATTAACGCTCCCCATAGCTCTCCCGACGAGCATGCCCTCGAGGCCCACACCCACCTCATCAATGCCCCCAACCCCGAGCGGAGAGTCTATGACTTCCGGCTTGGCCTCCCCCATGGACTCGGAACAACTTATTGTTTCCATTGCTGCCCAGGAGCGACGCGTCTTGGAGTTGCGAGAAGAGCTTAACAGAGCCGAGGGTGACCTAAAACAACTCAAGTGCCAGTGGAGGTTGTCAGAAACCTACAAAGTGAGGCCCGCGGTGCAGAAGCATGAGCCACTCATATCTCTAGCAACAGATGGGGATGACATCCCATCCGCGCGGCGCAGTCTTGATGCCGAACGAAAGAAAGCCATGCTACTCGGGCAAGGCACGCCACGCAACTACAGGCGAAAAGTATTGCGCGGTGGACACACTCGAACACTGTCTTTGCTTTCTCCCACAAAATCTGAGCATGATATACCAATTCATCATGACAGTGATGTTTTGCGATCGCCCGAATCTTACTCCTTCTCCAAACCCAGCCCCGTACTTAACAAGCGCGCAACATGGGCACCCCGTCAAGCTCCGCCAATGCAGCCTGGTATGAAGCAGATCGCACAGGACTTCAAGCACGGCCTTTGGACGTTTGTGGAAGATTTGAGGCAGGCTACTGTTGGAGATGAAGGCATATCGGCTACCTCGAATAGGACCAGCGGGTTCGGGCCGAGACTGAACAGATCAGAGTCAGCAGACCAGGATACAATCCGGGCCTCCTCAGCAAACCGGGGTCCTATGCCATTCAGAGATAACTTTGAGGCGTTTGAGGACACGCCTAGCAAGTCAACGACTGGAAGTTTCAACGATCGCACCCAAAATCGAGGAATCGCATCCCGATCGGATCCGAAGCCTAGGAAACACTTCTCTTGGACGCCGCTCACTTTTGATGATGTTGGTGATGATGACTGGTCCAACTGGGATTCTCCCAACGTGAAGACCGCTCGATGGAGTGGCAGCACGGTTTCCGGAGACATCATCCCATCCCCCCCTGAGAGGAACGACGAGAATGAGGCCACCCTGTAAGATGAATCCGCTCCGCCCGCTGGGAAATTGGGACACAGGACTCTAACACCCGTGATAGCAGGCGCAAACCCTCCAGGGCTGAGCTGCGATCCCCCTCGCCGCAGACCCAAGCCAAGCTTGGCGAGCTGAGCGAGCTCCCTGGGGCCCTTTTGAACAGTCTCAACCCGAGCAACATCAAAAGATTCTCGTCGGACTTCATCAAAGAATGGGAGAAATCCCTATCACCACCTCCGGAGAGCACGGCATTCGAGGCTAGCTTTCAACAGCGCATCCACGAACAGGCCTCTTCTTGAGGTTCTGACATGGATGCTTCCCCGATTCCTTCTTCCAAGTCTTGTGATATCGACTTGGTTGTTGTTAGCTGTGGCCGGCCACGTGTCGCTCATGCTTATATCATGATTGGCAAAAGAAGCGTCTCTATAACACGACGCATATACCACCTCAGGCGCCCTCCTAATTGCTGGAATAAAAACGGCAGAACTCTAGGGTAGAGTCTACAGTAGAACAAAGCTATTTGAGCTTTTTGGCAGCTGTTCTGGATATAAGATCTGGATATGGCGTCTGGGGTAGGAATAGGGTACAATAATGATAATGAAGCCCATGATAGATAGATGATAATGTAGAACGAAATAATAGTCGTTTGCGTCATTATTCTGTCAAACTAACTATTGTTACTATATTACTTCCTCTTCTTGACATCTCGGGTGACCGAACGTACTTTGATTTTGTTGCCGTGAATATTGCAAACAGACATCATCCCAAGCAAGTAGCTGGTTTTAGTTCGGGCGGGGCATGATGATCGCTATAGTCGCGAGGTTGCTAATTGAAAGGGCATGCCAACAGCAGCTAGGAATAGTTCTGGCCATGTTGACGACATGTCAAATGTTAATGGATACCTCTGGAACTGCCTTGTTAGATGGTGAGGTGGCAGTGCGCATTGTGACGGGCGGTTCGGCGCTTGCTGGGGCCGAACAGGTCACCAGGTAAGGAGGTAAGTAGGCAGGTAGGTCAACAGCTTGGAGAGTGATCGATCTTGGAAATAAAACAACAGGCGGTAAAGCTCCCACGCCCAATGCATGAACGTGTGAGCTGCATCTGATACAAGTAGCCATCGATAAGTACCGTACATGCTTGCATCAATTGCATTCACTTACTTGGTCTACTACTTGTTGACACACGGCTTGAACTCGACTGGACTGGACTTATACTTTAATAAGCATCTTCTTGAAAGAAGATCGGAATAGGAGTGCATGTTGGGCCTGCGACCACAGCTTCGAGCACGCCCGTCGCTCGTGGAGTTGATTGCGAGGGGCCGCAGTCGAAGTCGCAGCAACAGTGCATCGTCTGTTGCTTCTGCCGTTTCGGGCACTGGCACTGGCATTGGTACTGGCACTGACGCAGTAGGAGGAGGCCCAGGCCAAAGACGAAGTGGAGGTGGGGAAACAGCAGAAGCAGAAGCAGAAGCAGAAGCAGAAGCAGGAACAGCCACAGCCCGGCCGGGCACACCTGTGGCAGTTGCGCTACTACTCCAGCAAGCTGCAATCCAGCCGCTACCCAGCAGCCCGCAGCAGTCTCCAACAACACGATTCAGCGACGTCGAACCCGAGGCTCGTGTCGATCCAACCTTAACTCTATCCTCACCTCTGCTGTCGTCTTCTTCCTCTTCCTCAACCCCTCCATCCCCTGTGAAGCTACAGCCCAACCCTACTTTCTCCATCACCCAGCCCGGAGCTGCTGTTGCGACTGCGGTGAAGCTACCCAGAGCTCCCATTACGACATCATCCAAAATGGCTGCGGTAAGCTCCCTCTCGCTCCTCCGCGGCATGGCAATCGCTCGTCACAAGAGGGCTCGCCAAAGGTCTCCTGCTGGCCACAGCATCATCGAATGCCTGCTGACTCCTGGTTTTCTATCCTTTCTAGGCTTCCCAAGCAAACGGCGATATGGATGACGTCCAAAAGGGTAAGGAACATTGCACAAGCACTTTTGCGAGATTTGTTGGCTAACCCTCTGGTGTTCAGGCAAGATCTACTCCGTGTCCGGGTACGTTCCTATTGATCAATAGCCGACTATGATAGCTATCATGTATTGGCCGCTGACTTTAATACCGCATGCAGTCCCGTCGTGGTGGCCGAGAACATGACCGGAGTCGCCATGTACGAGTTGGTACGCAATGATCCCACCCTTCCCTTCCAACGTACAACTTCTCACATCTACCAATAGGTGAAAGTCGGACACGATAACCTAGTCGGCGAAGTCATTCGAATCAGCGCCGATCAAGCCACCATCCAAGTCTACGAAGAGACAGGTTCGTCCGCCTGCTGAGAGAGAAGAAGAGAACCATAACTGATCATATCGCTTGCCTACAGCTGGCGTCACCGTCGGCGACCCTGTCATCCGAACCGGCAAGCCCTTGTCCGTCGAACTGGGCCCTGGTCTGCTAAACAACATTTACGATGGTATTCAACGTCCTCTGCAGAAGATTGCCGAGAACGCTGCCAGCATCTATATCCCTCGCGGTGTTGCCATGTCCGCCCTCGACCGAGAGAAGAAATGGGAGTTCACGCCTACGATGAAGGTTGGCGACCACATCTCTGGAGGCGACGTCTGGGGTACCGTTTTCGAGAACTCCTTCATCAAGGTCCACAAGGTCATGCTGCCCCCTCGCGCCAGGGGTACTATCACCAAAATCTCTAGCAAGGGCGAATATACAGTTGACGAGAAGATTCTCGAGGTCGAGTTCAACGGCCAGAAAAACGAATTCGGTATGATGCAGACGTGGCCTGTCCGTGTTCCCAGGCCGACGACCGAGAAGCTTGCCGCCAACCAGCCCTTCATTGTTGGACAACGTGTGTTGGATGCCTTGTTCCCCAGTGTGCAGGGTGGTACGGTTGCTATTCCTGGTGCTTTCGGATGCGGAAAGACTGTCATTTCCCAGTCAGTCTCCAAGTTCTCCAACAGCGACGTCATTGTGTACGTTGGATGTGGTGAGCGAGGTAACGAGATGGCTGAAGTCTTGAAGGATTTCCCTGAGCTCTCCATCGACGTCGACGGCCGCAAGGAACCTATCATGAAGCGAACCACTCTGATTGCCAACACGTCCAACATGCCCGTCGCCGCGCGAGAGGCTTCTATTTACACTGGTATTGCTGTTGCCGAGTACTTCCGAGACCAAGGCATGAACGTTGCCATGATGGCCGACTCCACGTCGCGTTGGGCCGAGGCTCTTCGTGAAATCTCGGGTCGTCTCGGTGAAATGCCTGCTGATCAGGGTTTCCCCGCCTACCTTGGTTCCAAGCTGGCCAGTTTCTACGAGCGTGCAGGTAAGGTCCAGACTCTTGGATCCCCTGAGCGCGAAGGCAGTGTCAGTATTGTCGGTGCCGTCAGTCCTCCTGGTGGTGATTTCTCCGACCCGGTCACAAGTTCCACCCTTGGTATTGTGCAGGTCTTCTGGGGTCTCGACAAGAAGCTCGCCCAGCGAAAGCATTTCCCTTCCATCAACACCGGTGTCTCTTACAGCAAGTACACAAACGTGCTGGACAAGTGGTATGAGAAGGACTTTGCCGACTTCCCCCGGCTCCGTGACCGCATCCGACAGCTGCTGTCCGACTCTGAGGAGTTGGACCAGGTCGTGCAGCTTGTCGGCAAGTCAGCTTTGTCTGATCCCGACAAGATTACTCTGGATGTTGCCACATTACTCAAGGAGGACTTCTTACAACAGAACGGTTACTCCTCCTATGACCAGTTCTGTCCCATTTGGAAGACCGAGTGGATGATGAAGCTGATGATGGGCTTCCACGACGAGGCGCAAAAGGCGATCGCCCAGGGACAAAACTGGAACAAGGTCCGTGAGGCCACCAGTGATCTCCAGGCCAAGCTACGAACATTGAAGTTCGAGGAGCCGGGTGATGGCGAAGAGGCTGTCTGCAAGAAGGTATGTAAAACTGTGCCAGCCGCGTTTTCTCATGTTATTTTACTGACCCCCCGTTCTTTAGTACGAGAGCATCAACCAAGAGATGATGGACAAGTTTGCTGCGGTCTTGGACGAATAAGGAGAGTCTGTTTGTTAGTTTGTAGTTTTAGGGCAGAGTCAAGTATCGAGGGTTCCATTAAACCCAGAGCCGCAATTGTTTCGGGGTTTCCGTTCCCACTTGTGCGACTACATCATCATTGGATCATGCCACAGTAGTTTGAGGCGAGATGAACAACGCCTTTCAGGAGACGAACGGGGAGGGTGAGACGGAGAATAAGAACACGAACGTCAAGTCTGGATTACTCAACAGAACTTATACCCCCTATTCATATACTCATAGTGAATGTGTATGGTATCTGAAGGAGAAACGTGTCTTAATTCCCACCGGGAAAAATTAACCAACAGAAACGTATATAACTAGCCAATGTTGGTTTGCCCCCATTTTCGGTTCTTCCTTCTTCTACGAACTCAGTATACGATCGGCATTTGAAGTATGGTGACCAGAAGTCAAGGTTATTTGCTGTTCAAGCTTATCTGGACGACCCTTTAAGGGAGATGAATTATCAGGGGGGTGTGATGCGCACTCAATTTCGTTCGCGTGCTCTTAGTAAGTAGGTACAGAGTGAGTTGTTCATATTTTCCCGTTTCTATTCAATACAGCTTTCCAGCCCCCTTGCTCCTCCCTCCACTGAGACGTCGCCTCGAAACGATTATCTAATAATGCAATATAGATGATGCGATACCAAAACGTATTATAACAACAAGGATAAATAGAAATTATGCGTTAACGACGGAAAGCAATGGAAAGCAGGCTGGGTGGGGGATATATATGATGGCTCGGGAGCTGGGTATCTTCGATGCCAACCAAGAAGAAAAAACCAAAGTGCTGGAACGAGAAGCGCAAAGTACCCAGAAGAAGAAGGAATAGCCGTCCGGTTGTCGAAAATAGAGCGAATGAGGTTTGCCGCCACGATTAAGTGAAAAACATCGCTTCGTGAAAATGCTGGGGCTTGGTTGTCCCCGAAAAAGACTGCTCACTCATTCACTCCTTTCTTTTCTTCTCTCTTCTCTCTCTTCCCCGTATCTCCAACTCCTATCTTTTGGTGGTAAATACTCCCCGCTCCATGTCCTACGAGAAACTCAAATGCCAGCAAGGGATGATGTTCCGTGGGCGATCTGTGGGTTCCATCATTATACTTTGACATATCCAACAATTCGCAGGGCGCATGGATCGTCTTGCGTTCTCCTCTGGTTAGCTACTCCTTTCTCAAGAGCGGCTCCATCACCTCGAGCGCTTTTATCGACTGCTCGCTGGATAAGATGACAGCGCCGGCGCGAGCAGTCGACAGGTATGATAACTGTTCGCCATCACCCGTTTCGGCCATGCGCATCTCGGCCACAAGCTTGCCGGCGACTCCCGACACAATCCCCGTGGCCTCTATGGGGAGGTTCTCCAGATCGAGGAAGATCGGGATAAGGTCCCCTTCCACATCCCCGACCAGCGAATCACCGAAGACGCTGAGCTGAGTTTTATCTATCAGGAGAGATGGCGGGTCCTCTTGGGCCAGCGTCATCGACAAGAACCGGGGTTGCAGGACGAGGACCGAGATCAGGCTCGTGTAGAGCTTCGTGTCGACGTTGTCCAGCCAGTTGCGGCGGGCGTGATCTCCATTGGTGCCATTGCCCGTGGGCCGTCGCGTCGGGGTGGGCCGCCGGCTGTTAAAGTGGTTCATCTGCTCCTGCTCTAGGTCCTTTCCTGAACAGAGCACGACGGTTAGGCCCTTTTCGATGAACGGAACGACGTTTCGCTTCTTGAGAAGTTCGAAGGTGCGCGTTTGCAGCTCGGCGACGTTGGACGGCGGGGGTGTGGAAGGGGGCTGGCTGTTAACGCTCCCTTTTCGCACGTTGACGGTGGGCGACACGAACGCAGACTCGTCTTCGGAGAACTCGAAGCCTCGGCACAGCAAGGCCTGCACGACGGTTTGGCGGTCCCTGGTGGGCACCAGGATGAAGTCAGAATAGTACGTCGTGATGAAGAAAATCGGGATGCCGGCGAGCGCGATGGGCGAGGTGAGTTCCATGACGCCGGTCCCAGCGTTCATGCCGGCGCTGATGACAGACAGAATGAGGTAGCTGTCTTTGGAGATGGTGACGGTGTTGGAGGCATCGCGGGGCAGCCTCCGGATGACGGGCTCGAACACCTTCTTGGCCCAGTTGTCGTGACACACAACCGAGCACTCGACCGGAGTGATGCTGACGTTGAGGAAGCCATGCTTATTGTCGATGCTCAAACCCTCGATCTCCTTTCCACTATCAAATTCCCCATTGGGCAATAAGACCTGGAGTATTGGTTGGAGGAAGACTGGGTAGAGGCTAAGTGGGATATGTATTAAGCTGAAACTCCCATCCTGAGATTCGCATGTTAGTCTTTTTTCATATGGTTGAATAATTCTGCTCTCATGGTATTCAAGATCCCCTAGCGGTGTGGTGTTACAGTGCCTTCAATGTTCTCCATGTTACCTACTTAGGTACGTTATTCGGCTCGCGGACACTCTCAGGTTGCAGTAGGTAGTACAAGTGTAGTCGAGATATGACTAATAGAAATTGCAAGCTTGCTATGATGCAATTCTTGGCCAAATATCGACTGACACAGACCGACTAGACGAAGCGAAAGCCACGGCGAGCTCCACGATATTATTTGTATAAAGACAATCGATAACTTACCAAAAATGATATTTGACTTTGGGAGTTCATTGTGACAAAGAGCTTCCTCGCATCACTGACGATCGCGGCCTCACGGATCTCATTCGACCACCACGAGGGGCGCGGGATCTGGGGATGGACCCCTAAAATGCACAGACGGAGTTCGAAGCGAGCTTGCGCCGGGCCGTGATTGGATAGGTCTTCGTTTTTCGGGTTCTCTTCCGCAGAAGCAAAAAACCGCACACTGGAATACCGGGTCTTGGTTGTTCGACGAATGAATTGGCCAGTCTGAACAATGAATCGGGGAAGGAATAAAATGGGAGCAGAGAGTCCTTTGTGTCGCGAGGAGAGACGAGGTAAGGGAGGATGGATTAAAATAAAACAAACAGAACAAGAAAAGGTTTGCCGCCAGATATCTCGCGGCGTCCCAGCGAAATCGGTGCTGGGTGCTGGGTGCCCGGTTCGGACGTATTGGTCAGAGCCCCAGGGACTCAAGGGACTCAAGGGACTCAAGGGACTGTCGATAGACCAAAAAGTAAGGTTAAACGGCTTTCTTGCTCTTTTCCCTCTCGCGGTCTCCCTTCTCCCTTCTCCCTCTCCTTCTTAACAAGCTGCCTATCTAAAGGCGCACGATAGGAGCCTGACTCGGGGATTCTGAGGAGACCCTACAGCCAACGGAGAGCGCTATGTGGGCCACGGCCTAGCAGATGCAGGCCATCTAATCGCACATTGATGTTCGGTCGGCTGGTCGGGGGGAAGGGGGGAGGCTGGTCCTTTTTTTAGAGAGTGCAGATGGAGATGGTGTCGGATGCCACCATGCTGGGTTTAAACGCGAGGTGGTGGAGGCCTTGAGTCAATAGGTAACTTTTCTTTCCCGCTCTCGGTGTGTCGGGATTTCCCTTTTTCGCCCTCACTCTTCCATCGGCAGTGCCCGGACGGACTTGGTAGGATAGGACAATATGAGTATAGATATATACATATATAGATATAGATAT
Source organism: Apiospora koreana (assembly GCA_017163955.1). NCBI lineage: Eukaryota > Fungi > Ascomycota > Sordariomycetes > Amphisphaeriales > Apiosporaceae > Apiospora > Apiospora koreana. The sequence goes on along the minus strand of JAFHKQ010000007.1, from coordinate 1,986,958 downwards.
ATATATATATATATATCGACGGGATGCAATGCAAGCTGCGATGCTCGCCTGCAACAAGCCTGAAAGAGATCCGCGGGGTCGTCACCGACTATGTAGAAAGCATAAAGAAATCACAGAGGATACTCGAGATGAAATATGAGAATAGGAACCGGAAAGACTGGATGAGCTAATTACTTACTTTATTTATACCTCTATTTGATATATGAGGTAGTTGTTAGTACCCCCTTACTCATTGATCATGATCAACCGTCTGGTCCTTGTTTCTGGCCCTATTCTTGTGGCTGTAAATCAACAGCCTCAAAATCAACCCAGAACCTGAGCGAGAGAACATCGCTCGTGCCTGAACGCCAACGTCACAACCCAGGCCAGCAGCGTGCCCCGAAAAGGCATCCCGTTGACGCACGTCGTACAGGGTATATGCAGTTGGCGAGAGCGTGCACACTGGCACATCGCCAATCACAAGCATAAGCGCTACGGCCTAGGTCCTATGTAGGTAGGACGGCCTGGCATGCAATGAGGTATGTATGTATGTATGGACAGTGCTGTGAATATAGACAGGTATCTCTAGCTGGACCAACCAGGAGGATCAACCCAATTGTCCCGTTTCCCGAAGAGTCCAGAGCTGCAGACAAACAATGTGATTGTGGTTGCCAGGGAACCCCTACATTTCCTACTTAGACTTCAAGTCATGCAGTCCTCCCAGAACGTGGGGGAGGAGCCCAACTGCAACGTGTACACGTCCATAAACGACCCCGGGTGCCAGGGGGAGTGAGCCATCATTATTTTCCACTTGCTTCGTTACTGGCTCACCCCAATCTGCTCGCAATTAAGCTAATGATCAATCACTTTGGAGCCGGCCACCTGCTGCATCGTGCTGCAGGATGATGTCTCGTCTTCATCCGACTCCCTCCTCTCCCAGAGCGGGGTTGGGAAGGAGCGATGCAAGTGCTCTACCCGCTGCGAATCGAATCGAACGACGACAAGCGTTGAAAAGGGCAAACCGCAAAGTCATGCCAACGTCATTGGGTGTTTGAGGGCCATGAGCCATACAGATTGATATGAGTCGTTTTGGGTCGAACAGGGACATATCCGAATGACACACTATCATGGACGATAAGTACGAGAGATATATACCCACCTATATTCATTACTAAGTACTATGTATATGATACTATGGACTATAAGTACTTTTCTACCCAGTAGCAGGTTGATGCACCCAAGGCGATCCGCAGCTTTCCACTGACAGCCGGGATAAAGCGCTGACCCCACATTGTGACTTGCAGTAGCTCAGGTGCTTCAATAACGTTCTGATTGCTTGGACGGGACGGACGATTGGTAGGAAGCCATGGAAGTCCTATCCTTATTATGTGTCGATGTTGTTGTCGTTGCTGTTATTGTTGTACGCAACGTTTGCTCCAGGCTTCAGGATACTCAGTGCTATGCAATCCATCACTTCCCCACTGGTCCGTCCTGCCTACGTGATTATGTACCTATCTATCTATCATATGCACCGCATGACCGCATGTTGGAAGTGTAGTTGGTCTAGTTGGTCTAGTCTAGTCCACCTCGCGCTCAGGAACGAGATGGCGGAGTCGCACAAGGCGTCACACCAGGCCCACTCAGGAGAGCCTCAAAATAAGAATCGCAGTCTCACCAGCCGAACATGCTGATAAGGAAGACGCTTACACCTCGGAGTCATTTGGATATTTGAAATACGACAAGTAGCCCAGACTGCCAAAGCGTCAAAGCCGACTCTACCCTCGCTCATCAGCGTCGCAGTCTGCGAGAAACCCGCTCATTGAACCCCCCACGCGTCCCGGCTCCCCGAAGATACAAGTATCGATTCGGAGCTCACTCCTGACTTGTTCAATCACTGTGATGGAGGGTTGGGATCTCGTTTATTTCAGTCGAGCGATCTAGACTGTATGATCGGCTCTTTCGTCACCGTCGCTCCCGGATTGGCCAGGTCGTCACCAGGGTCCTATTCATTGTCGATAATCATATGTTGCTCACGTTATTCTCGGCAGAACGTGACTGGAAGATAAGATTACTACAACATCATCTCTCATTCTCCCCTCGGCGCCTTGTTCATTGGGGTACTACCCCCCTGGTGGATGAGGTCATCGTCACATCAAGTGACCTTTCGGTCGTGCTGTTGTCGTGGCTTCCAGATGACAAGTACCATCAGGCTTATGTAACTCTCGCCAAGAGGTGTGACAACAATACCACTCCGCGTACAAGTAGACACCAGCTACGGACTACTTCTGCGACGTATGCTATAAGGAGCATATAGCATATGGGTGATCTGCCTGGAGCTCCTTATTATTGTCCCCCCTGCTCGAGCTAGGCCGGAAGCTGATTAGGTACCAAAGCAACACCGGCATGCTGCATTCTGATGCTCGCGCCGAGAGTAATCATGCGAGGGACTGGGTCTCATAACCAAGCAATCGGTATCTAATCAAAGCATACTCAGGCCGACGAATTTCTGACATTTTTATTCGGAGGATACATCGTGTGACATCAGCCTGCTTTAGACTATCAGACCAGGCTAACAGAGTTGATTGCTCGATGGTAGCGCAGAGCCATGTAAGAACTTTGCGTAACAACGCACAAGATCAAAGACATGGCTTCCCCTTCGGCATTTCCGCCAGAGGGAGCCCGCCATTGGTGAAGCGATGTATAGCGGGAGGCTGTTGTTATTGCCCATTGCCATCAATCATGGCCGGCACTGCTGTATCGTAGCTATACTTTGATCGGGTAGAGTTGCTGTGTTGACAGGAGCTGGTGCAACCGGAGTCTCCTGATGGTGCGCCAACAACGGTCGCTTACATCCGTTGGCTCCGTGTCATCAATTAGGAAATGCAGCCAAATCCCCATTGGCCACATACGTGTGTCAGCTGGCCCAATCTGGCGAAGCCCGCAGCTCTCAAGAGTCACGTTTCTTGATACCGACGACTACCAGGTTTCGTGGGCTTTCTTTGAAGTCAAAGACCGACTCTACCCAGCACTGCTCAACCAACTCGGTGTGCTGTTTGAGAAAGAGCCAGCGATCAGTCACAATGAGAGACTCAACCACAGCAGCACTGAAGGCCATCAGACTCCAGATGGCGCTCAATTCTCTCTTGCGATGACGATACTGTTGCTCGTACGAGGCAATCTCATCATCGGTCATGTCGCCCATTTTCTCACTGACGACTTCGCACTGCTCACGGTAGTCCGAATGAGTGGTCAACTTGTCTATAACACCTCGAATGTAGGTGTTAAGTGTCTTATAACACGCCTTTCGAAGTGAACCAATGATGATGGGATTTGTGCTCGTGTTGAATGGAGTGGTCTGCTCTTCTGGCTTGATTTCGGCATCGTGATACACCTTTTGGATGACGCCCTTGTCGAGAAATATTTTCTGGAGCACGGCACGATAGAAGTGGCGGCTGAAAAAGCTGTCGCTATCCTCCTTGCCCCAGTTCTGGGGTGCTTGGCAAGCCATCATCCTGGCAGTGATGTTGAGACGCACACCCGTCTCCTTGTAAGTGCAAAGACGCTCGCTCATAGGAAAACCGTGGGGATCGCACTTCGCTGACTCTCGAACGGCTCTTCCGTTCAAGGCCTGGAGGCTGGGTCGCATAAAGGGCAGCTTGTAGGTTGGCGGACCAAGTTTCTCCGTCATCAGATTGTAGCAGCATCCTACAATAGCCACCGCTCGTACGCGTGGGTTCAGAATGAGTGAGCGGATGCCATGGTGCGATAAATTCCCGCACGAGTGGATAGAGACCGCCATGAGCCGCAAATCTTCTGCCTCCTGCTCATTGACACTGGGTGCGTCTTCCAATTGGCCGACTACGTCTGACAAGTCCCCGGACTCCAGTCTGCCGGATATGTAACGTATGAAACCTTTACCTTCCTCTGGTGTGTAGACGGCTTCCAAGTCTCGCCTGGGTCTGAAGTCGACAGCAGATGCATTGGTGATTTCTAACGACTTGGTCATATCTTGTGCGTCTGCCTTGCCGTTCAAACGTTGATGCCACAATTTCTTGTTGCGCATAACCTTTTCCTTTTCTGCCAACCCAGCGAGCATATCATAGGCCTTGGCCCCTTTAATATTGTGCTCCCTACCCTCGACGGCGACAATATGTTTGTTGTACGGGGCACTTGCGAGAGCCCTACCTAGATAATTCTGCCCGCTCCCAAAATCGACAAAATGAGTGATTTCATCACCAGCTATGTCGGCAAAATCTTCCGCCAGCCCGTTGATGTAGCTGGCAAAGTTGCTGACCTCATGAACCTTCTTGGGTTTCATGCCCACAGCTACCTGACGTGCGAGACTCGGCGGCTTCTCCTGGCGAACGAAGTCCCGGGCCAGACTGAATCTCCGGATATCCTTGATGTATTGCGCCAGGCTCTCGGGTGGTCGTTCATCTTCCGCAAGCTGGTCCGGATCCTTCCTCATGAGCACGTCCAAAAGCTGCATGGACTCGGAGCGGAGAAGAAAGGCCTGCCAGTCTTCCGGCACAATGGTCTGGAACAGGCCAGGCTCACTCGTGAAGAAATCTAGAATGTGCACGCCGCCGCATAGTGTGCGAAATATGGCCGAAGATGTTGCAAACTCCAGTAGGCTCTCCACATACTCTTCAGGGCCGGCCCAGCAGTCCGGGTAGGGTATGGGCGAATCTGGCTTCATGATGGCAAATCTCACAGAGATCTGGGAATCTTAGTCGGGGTATTGGTATATGTCTTTCGCATAGAAAAATGCTCCGAATGTGTGTAAGTGGTCGTGAATAATTAAGTAAGCGGCGAAATTTATGAAATTTAGTGAGATCTGATGAAGTTAGTGAGCTGCACTAACCACTAACCACTAATCAGTAGGTGCCAGTGATTGGTTGCCAATGGGGTGGCACCTTCTGGCGATTGAATTGGTCTGGAGTTGGGGCCTGCCACCCTGCCACGCCTGCTAATCAATCGGAACCACACGTCATGCCTTCTGTCATTAGCTCTCTCCATTTGTTTTGTCTCTCTCCCGCCGTCAGCCTTGCGATGCGACATACATTGCCTATCACTCAAATATTTAATCTACCATTCAAACCATCGGAGCTGTAACATGAATTCGCTCCCCTGACTAGTCGAATTACAAACTTCAGATGTAGCACTCTCATTTCTGTCCCTTTGATTGACCAGGCAGGATGATGTCCTCAACTAACGAGGAGGATCCTTTCCTCCAAGTCCAACAGTAAGTCAAGTCCCCTTTATCAATACATGTAGTATAATGAATGCCCTGGACCAACTGACAATGATATAGAGATGTACTCGCCCAACTACAACAAACCCGGCCTCTGTTCGCCTCGTATCTGCGCATTCGCTCCTTAACAACCACGGCATCGACCTCCCCCGAATTGGCCTCCGCCCGATCCGATCTCGAGTCGTCCCTCAGCTCGCTGGCCGAGGACCTGACGGACCTCATCGAGTCCGTGAAAGCCGTCGAGAGCAACCCGGCCCAGTATGGCCTGACGACGACGGAGCTGATGCGGCGGCAACGGCTGGTACAAGAAGTCGGGGGCGAGGTCGAAGATATGCGCGAAGAGCTCTCCAAAGCCACCGCCGGCGCCTCCTCCTCCAGGGCCAACAAGAACGTGCGCGACGCCACCCGTGCCGCCAACTCGGACCTGCCCGACCCCAACGCCTTTGCCATGGAGGACGGCGACGAGGACGAGAATGGCGGCCCGGACTACAACGCCGAGTTCGAGCAACACCAGCAACAGATGATGATGCGCGACCAGGACGAGCAGCTCGACGGCGTCTTCGTGACGGTTGGCAACCTGCGGCGGCAGGCCGACGACATGGGCCGTGAGCTCGAGGAGCAGCGCGAGATGCTCGAGGTCGTCGACAACCTAGCCGACCGCGTCGGCAGCCGCTTGCAGACCGGCGTCGCGAAGCTGGCAACCATTGCGCGCAAGAACGAGGACCGCTGGAGCAGCTGCTGCATCGCGGCTCTGATCATGGTCTTGATCATTCTGCTGGTCCTGCTACTCATTTTATAGTCGTCCTCAAGACTCTTTTCTATCCAGCTCGGGAAATTATACAAAGCGTCAACCCGAGCACGTACGTGGTTATAAGGGGGCATGCTTGTATTGTTTTGTATTGGTATCTTTCTATATGTTAAGTGGCATGGCGTACTCAGGCAATGGGCAAATGGAAAACAAACTCCAGCACTGTTGATGCGTGGTAAATATGATGGGAGGACCCTGCGGACAGGGACAAGCGGCATCATACCTGCAAGACCTCAGGGGGTGTACAAGAGGAATGACGAGCGCAATGGTCCAGTCTATTATTTGGGAGACTTGAGACTCTTTTGACTATAATATAACATGCGCACCCTCAAACGCTGGCCTTGGTGCAGAGTGTCGCTTGCATCGAACGCGAAACATATCGCTCACTGTTTATATGATGCTCTTCACTTGCATGAATAGGTTGTTTTCCGTGTGTAACCAGAATTGCCCCCTTCCAACGCCGATGTCTACAACCATGTGTTTGTGACATCCGTTCTGACGTCTTATTATGATTTCGGACTCTTTGATGTTCATATCCTGGCTCCCAAACCCGCCTGGCCGCTAACGTTGATGTGCAGCTCTATCTGCCGCCCCTTTCCTCTTCCCCTTAGAGGCCGAGATCTAAGCCCATGTCTCTCTTGCACATGACCGCCAACACTTGCAGACCCATGACTCCTGGCGTCTTTTTGGGTGCGCTGTTGGGCCATTCGACCAAAGCTCTTCTCAAGGCAGCCACAGCGGCGCTGCCATAGAAGTTGATGAACTTCTCTTCGTGTTGGTTCAGCATAGACTTTAGTACTATGCACTGCGTGTCTGTCATCTCGTCGGGCGGCGTATTCACAATGTTTGCCATCGACTTCCAGTAACGAGACGGTGGCCAAGGGTTGATATTGCTCGACTTGGAAAAATCGCGTAGGGCGATCGATGCGTAGCCGATGCCGAGTCCCATCATGCGGTCGTTATGCTGCTGTTCCGAGATCCAGACGTCACCATCCTTCCTCCATCCGAGCCGGACCCGCCCTTGTTCAGTTTTATCACTGCCCCTATAGCCGAAGACGACAGGACACACGATCCGGAACTTGGCCATAAGGATGTCTATCAGAGATTTGCCCCGCCAGAGGAATTCTTTTGCCGAGAATAGCTGTGCGGTTACCACCCCGACGGGGTCTGCGCTTCTTGGTGACGCGCCGCATTCATTGATGAATTGGTTGATAATCGCCTTGCTCAGTTGGTTCATGAGGTAGAGGAAGAGAGCCGGAAGTTGGGGCTCGTTGTGTAAGGCTCCCTCAACAGGCTCCCGTGTGTCTATCACAAAACTTGATGGATCGACCGGAGGACTGGGTGGCTGGCCGTTTAATGATGACATCAGGATTGACTTGATGCTTTCCAGCTGTGTAAGGAGTCAGTATCACAGTCTATGTGTGTAGCAAGATAACACTCACCTGTTTCTTATTGGCACCTTTCCCACCCGTCAACTGACCCAAACTTTTGCGTATTTCACGTCGCATCTCCCCCATCAGCTTCTTAAGTTGAGGATTAGTCTTAGCATGTTCTGTGATGACTGCGCGTAGCTTCTTCAGGTTCCTGTGTATCTGCACATAGCGGTCGGCGTCTGGGGCGACAGGGGGTTTGGCGGGCTGCGCCGGGGCATGAGCTTGGGCGGCGGGTTTGGGCGCGGTCGTTGTCGCAAAGGGGTTTGCGGGCTGTGATGTCGCAGGCTTCGCAAATGGCGAGGGAGTGACGGATGCGTGGCCATTTATCTTGGCCTGTTCGGTTTGAGGAGCACTCGCAGACAAACCGTTTGCCACAGGACCGGATGAGAAAGGATTGGGGGTAGTAGTTGGTTTTGTGGCAGCCGGCTGTGTGGCTGGGCCAGCATCTTCTTTACTCGACGTGACAGTGGTGCTTTGCGGGGCAGGTTTTGGCGTTGGTGCAGATTGCTGGGGAGGCTTGGGTGGAAGTTTGGGGACGGTCTGGGCCTGGAGAGCCCGAAGACGTTCCTCCTCCTCCCTGAGCTTCGTCTCATGATCTAGACGGTTTTTCTCGCGTTGCTGTAGTTCCTTGACATCTTGTTCACGCTTCTTCTGCTCTTGTTCAAGCTTTGCGATCTTCTCCTGCTCTTGTTCATGCAAATAATCCACGAGGTGTTGGACTGCACGCTCGCGCACCTCGGAATGTATTTTTTGAGCTGCCATAAGAGCCTCCAAGTGATTCATCTCGCCGTTCCTGTCGCCTGAGAGATAAGTCGAGTCGGGTGAACGAGCCGGGGGCGACCGCACCGGGCTAGATCTGGATTGCGTCCAATGACGCCCTGCGGGAGAAGAGCCCGCCATTGTAAGTCGAAGGTATGGATCATTGCATGGCAACGCCAACGATCAAAGGGTGTTCGCAGGGTGGCCCTATGTTCTAGTAATCAGCTTGGGATATCTGGAGGTGCGATCGCAATGCGCGTCGTGATGGGAACAAGAAAGAGAAAAGAAGAAAAAAGACGTCTTCCGGGGCTCCAACACGTTTAGACAAAGGGCATATTGTTGTATGTCGGAATACAATGACAATGAAATGACAGAGCTAATCAAGGCTGGGATCCCGCGTTCTATGGGCAGAATTCTCCAGATTATCTCAAAAGCGGTAAGAGTGGGTTAGGCGGTGAAGACAACTCCGTGCCGCCCTGGCCCGGTTGTGCACAGGTGTTTTCTCCAATCACTCAAGCCAACGTGTGAACAACCTTGAATCTTTTTGATGGGACATTCCCCGTCTCTTCAGAGTCGATCAGCCTTGCAACCTTGGACTTTGGTTCCCAAGTTAGTACCACATCCTGACGTATGTCATCTATGTATGTCATGAGGTAAGATGATGTAGACAGTGCACTTGTGGCTCCTTTGTTTGGTCCTGAAGGACAAATCGGCTCGGGATCCTGTCCCAATCCTGACGATAATCGACATTGAATGTAATCCATTGTACAGGGACCAGGCCCAGACTACAAGATGGCACTTGTCAATGCACGTACATATCATACAGACATTTTATTTTATAGAGAGAATTGAGAACTGGGGAGCTTCTCTTCTGGCCTAAGATCGATCTCTGGCATTCGTGCATCGTACTTATTTATAGTGTACCAAGCAAGGTAGGAAGTATACAACGGGTAATACCTAGGCTATACATGCACATCTGGTTGGATGTTGACAATATTGATTTCACCCAGCCAATGCTGGGCTAAGACGAGAACAAGAAATCATACCGAACGAATATCATGGCTAGCGTTGGTGCGTTTTGTCACGTCGCATTGGCAGGACAGGGCCGACAGGCTTTCCCACTTTCAGGCCTTCCCAGTTCCATGAACACGGAGTTACACTGACACGGACACTGAAGCAACAGCACCAGGTATACCCTTCTCCTCGGACAGGATAAAGCAACCAAAAATTCCATTTTGCTTTATGCAAAAGACAATCATTATGGCTGCTGGAAAAAGCCGCAGTGATTGGCGACAAAGAAAAACTCGGCTTCCATTGTCTACATACAAACACTTACAATCCGCGTCTTGCAAGCTAGCAGTGATGTAGGTACATGTAGTGGTAGTCGGAGACCTAAGACTTGCGAGTCGCCGCCCGTAGTGGGCAAGCAGACGGAGCGCCGCAGACGATCCAATTGGTGAGGCTTGGCCCCTAGAAGCTATGGCTTCTTGCATTGCGCTTACTTTAGTAGTTGGAGGGGTCTGGATCTCTGTGTTTCGTAATGGCCCAGAAGTGGGCAGAGCTTGGGCAGAGCTTGGGCAGAGCTTGGGGAGCAGAAGATAAGCGACGGTCGTAACTCTAATCAGTCATGGAACTCGAAGTCCTCGCACAGGAGTGGTTACCGCGGCCGCGACTGACGATGATGGCACGAGTTGAGGCTCAATTGATAAAGAGGCTTGTCCTATAGCCTCCAGTTACCCTACCCAGGTAGAATGCAACGGTAACTCTGGGACTGAAGCAATCTAATTCAATTTATTTACGTACCTAAGGTACTGCCCGCGTCAATGGCAATGTCAATGTCAATGGCAAGTACCATTTAATGAGGGACGCAGAAACAACAATAGTGCGGTTTGATATGGACGGATCCCCAAGGCCTCGGGGGCGCTCTCGCTTCAGTGGAGAGTCGGCACGGAAGGTGGGGTGTACTTACGTGAGAGCTGCAGAGCTCTACCTCATCTGAGAGGCTAGGACCAAGCACTAGGACCAGAGTTGACGACGCTAGACGGTTCGTTTCCAACTCTACGTGGGAAGGGTGCCGCCCCAACCCCACGTACTCGGTAGGGGAGGGTACTAGACTCCTAGAGGGTACCTAAGAGGATACAGCACTTGGTGGTGCACCCACTCTCCATTCGATGGGAAGAGATGGGAAGCACGCCCAAAAAAAGAAAAGCTCTGTTTCGGCTGTCGTGTCCTCCCCAGCATCCATCACGAGCTCTGGCAGAGCCCCGTTGAGTGAGAGGAATCCGCGATAAGAATCTGCCAAGCCTGTATGTCTAACAGATGGATGATTGTGTGTGCACTGCACGACGGCGGTATGGACCCTATGTTACGGATAACCTAATTGTTGGATTGCATATGGCCCGCACGCCGGGATAGATCCAGGCTCTGTTGGCTGTCGTCATGTGTGCAAATCCGTCAGCTAAGGTTGGTCGGCACCTGGGTCTGGGCTGCCTATTATGCCTACGTAGGGTGACGGGGGGGGGGGCGATTTCAATAACCCAAGGATACCTAACAGGAGCTGTCAGGCCCACTTTCTTGGGTCGCCCCCCCAAGGAGTTACCCAGACTCAGACCAAACTGAGGGAGTCCAACCAGAACGGGAAGAAAGTGAGAGAGATGAGGGACAAGCAAGCAAGCAAGCAAGCACGCACACACAGCACAGACAGACAGAAGAGAGAAAGCAAGCACCCCAAACGCAAAAAAAACAAAACAGGTGAGGAGTCCCGGGTTGCCAGTCCCACTGCACTGGCAAGTAGCAAGTAGCAAGTAGCAACAGCTCTAGTGAGTTACCTAAGGACTAAGGCAGGTGTCTTCTCCGAATGTCATCACATCACCATCAACCTCTTTCCCTCTCTCCCCTTTCCCTACCTCACTAACTTTTACTCGTTCGTGACTCTCTCCCATCTTCCTATCCGGATTGCCCCTCTCAAGTGATCTTGACATTCCTTCTGCAAGCCCTCTCTCTACATCTCTCTCTCTCTCTCTATCTATCTATCCATCTCTGCCAACGCACAAACAACCCACTACATCAACCACACATACCACAACTTACATCTCAACGTAACAACTTCATCCTCTCTCTTTGATCCTTTTTTTGTTAGTCGCGAGAACGGGCCAGCCCACTCCTCCGAGGCGACCAGTCTGGGGTCCATTCGTCCAAATCCAATATACCACAAAACATAGGCCAGCAGGATAGCTCTACAGCACCGCTTCCTATCTCCATCTTCGCATCAATTCAGTGATCGCACTACTTTAGCTGTCATTAGCTAGCTTTCCCGTCGATTGACGTCTCCGGCGCCGCACACGACGTGCATCTGCACCCTTGCATCTGCTTGCCCGCCCATCATGGAGCAGCAGAACAACCAACAACAACCACAGCAGCCCCCCGCGGGGGGCGTCCCCGGTCCGACCGGCCGTCGCCTACACATTGCTCATCGTCGCAGCCCTTCCGAGTTGACGCCCTTGATGAGCATGTTCTCCAACCCGGGAAGTAAGTTGTCCCTGCCTAGCTATCCCACCGTGCTCACTCCATCACCACCGCACCTCTCCGATATACCCGAGTCGATGCTTATCACCCCTCCCATACCCTCCAAGGTTCTGATACTGATATCTATGCCTGCTTGTAGTGGAGCAGCTGGCTCTTCAACAACAAATTGAGCTGTTGCAGCAACAGCAGCAACAGCTTCAAGCTACACAGCAACAATACATGAACATGGGCATGATGCCACCTGGCCAGCTCGGCCCTGGCGGCAACTTCAACCCTCTTCAGCCCATGACCAACATGTCGCCTCAAGCAGGATTCCAGTTCCCCAACCAGCTGCCGCAGCAGTCCAACCCGACCATGGGCGCTCCGAGCCAACCCATGGCACATCGTCGCAACCAGTCCGCACTTCCTAATATGGGCATTGGTCCTCCCCCCGCCCCTTCCGCTGGAGCTTCGGCAGCTCCTTTTGGTCAGTTCGAGAACCCGCAGCCCCAGGGTCCGCCTCAGGCTCGGGAGAATACTGCCCCCCGTGGAGGCAGGGGTGGCGGCGGCGCAGGAGGAGGCCATCAGCGAAGACACTCTCTGGCTTTGGCCGATGCCAAGAAAGCGGCGGAGCTCGCTCAACAGAAGCGCACCACCACTGGCTTCCAGTTTCCCGGACCTGGAGTTTCGGCGGATGCTCCTGCTGCGGACGAGCCCAAGACTACGACCGCAACTGACACCCCTATCGCTCAAGGCTCCACTACCCGTGGTGGCCGTGGAGGCGGGCATGGACGCAGCCAGAGCATGGCCGTCGGTGCCAATGGCCGTGGCGGCGGCGGCGCAGGCGGTGGCGGCGGCGGACGAGGTGGCGCCGAGGGTGGACGCGGTCATGGCCGCACCTCTTCGCGCAACTTTGACGGGAACTGGCGCAACCAGGCGCAGCAGGGCCAGGACCAGCCTGGACAAGGTCAACAGCCTTTCCAGCCCGGTCACCGTTCCCGAGGTTCCGTTAACCAGTCCGTTTCGTCGATCGGGGCTTTCCAGTATCCTGGACAGGCCCAGATGATGCAAGTTCCCGGCCAAATGCCCATGATGCAAATGTATCCTGGTCAGCTCAACCCGATGCAAATGAACCAACTTCAGGCGCTTCAGGCAGCTCAGATGAACGGTGGCCAGATTGTTGGTCTGCAGGGCAGTCAGCATGCCCCTCAGCTGGGCGGCCAGCAGAACCAACAGCAACAGAGGAAGACGCTCTTCACTCCTTACCTTCCTCAGGCCACGCTACCGGCTCTCCTTGGCGATGGCCAGCTTGTGTCTGGTATTCTTCGAGTGAACAAGAAGAACCGAAGCGATGCGTACGTCTCAACTTCAGATGGCCTGCTTGATGCCGATATCTTCATCTGTGGTAGCAAGGACCGCAACCGAGCTCTCGAGGGTGATCTTGTAGCCGTGGAGCTATTGGACGTCGATGAGGTTTGGGGTCAGAAGCGAGAAAAGGAGGAGAAAAAGAAGCGAAAGGACATTACTGACACACGCTCCGGGTCCGTCAGCGGCAATGGGCCTGCTGGAAGCACCAACGGAGATGATGCTGGCAATGGTGAGGGAGGTATCCGCCGACGTGGCAGTCTGCGCCAGCGACCGACCCAGAAGAAGAATGACGATGTCGAGGTCGAAGGCCAGAGCCTCCTTCTTGTTGAGGAAGAGGAGATAAATGACGAAAGCAAGCCGCTTTATGCCGGTCACATTGTGGCTGTCATTGAACGTGTCGCTGGTCAGATGTTCTCTGGCACTCTTGGTCTACTCCGACCCAGCGCCCAGGCCACCAAGGAAAAGCAAGAAGCTGAGCGTGCCGCCAGAGACGGTGGCAGGCCTCAAGACAGCCGCCAGCAAGACAAGCCGAAGATTGTTTGGTTCAAGCCTACCGACAAGCGTGTACCACTCATTGCCATTCCCACAGAGCAAGCTCCCAGGGATTTCGTCGAGAAGCACCAGGACTATGCCGATCGTATCTTTGTCGCCTGCATCAAGCGTTGGCCCATTACGTCGCTTCACCCCTTCGGTACCCTTGTCGAGCAGCTGGGCAGAATGGGCGACCTTAAGGTGGAAACCGATGCTTTGCTGCGAGATAATAATTTCTCGTCGGATGAATTCTCCGAAGCAGTCTTGCGAAGTGTTGGTCTCCAAGACTGGTCTTTGGCCAAGGAAGACGAAGCTGCCATCAGCGCCCGCCGTGACTTCCGAAGCGAGACCACTTTCACTTTGGATCTTGCTGGCACTGGAGAACTTGGCGATGCTGTCCACGTCAAGACTGAATCGGACGGCAAGATTGAGATTGGTATCCATGTACCAGACATTGCCCACTTCGTCAAATCAAACTCGCTTGTTGACCGTGAGGCCAAGAAGCGCGGTACTGCGGTGCACCTGGTGAACCGAACTTGTGCTTTGTTGCCGCCGAAGCTTGCGGCTGAGGTTTGCTCCCTTACTCCAGGTCAGGAGAGACTGACAATCTCTGTCGTCTTCCGTGTCAACCCGCAAACCGGTGTGGTTGCCGAAGGTGATACCTGGGTCGGTAAGAGTATCATCAAGAGCAGCGCGAAGCTGGCCCTCAAGGAGATTGACGAGGCGTTGTCCAACCAGTCTACATTCCAGCATGAGGCTGTCCAGGTCAAGGATGTTCAGATCCTCAGCGCTGTTGCTCAGAAGTTCCGCGAAAGACGTCTGGGTTCTGAAGATGAGCCTATTGCTCCTTTGCGATTACTTCACCAACTGGACGACGAGAACATCCCCATCCAGCACAACGTCTTCGATTCTACTTCTGGCACTGAACTTGTGGAGGAGCTGCTGCACAAGGCCAATGCTTATGTCGCTCAGCGTCTGGCCGAAGGCCTGCCTGAAAAGGCAATCCTGCGTCGCCAGAGCACCCCCAGTGCTCGCCGACTCCAAACTTTCGTCGAGCGCATGAGAGCCATCGGCTACGACTTTGACACCAGCAGCAGCGGTACTATGCAGAACAGCCTCTTCAGGATCGATGATGCCGACATCCGCAAGGGCATGGAGACCCTCTTGATCAAGAGCATGCACCATGCCAAGTATTACATCACAGGCAAGACGAACAAGCAGATCTGGTCGCACTATGCGCTGAACCTACCCTTGTACACTCATTTCACCAGTCCCACGCGACGCTACGCAGATATGATTGTCCACCGCCAGCTGGAAGCCGTTCTTTCCGAGGGCAAGATTGAGTACAATGAAGACATTGAGAATCTGGTCAAGACTATCGAATCTTGTAACACCAAGAAGGAGTCGGCCCAGAATGCCCAGGAGCAGAGCATCCACATTGAATCTTGTCGAATCATGGACAAGAAGCGCCAGGAAGTCAATGGCGACTTGATCAGCGAGGGCATCGTCATTTGCGTTTATGAGTCTGCCTTTGACGTATTGATCCCCGAATGGGGCTTCGAAAAGCGAGTCCACTGTGACCAGCTTCCTCTCAAGAAAGCCGAATTCAGAAAAGACAAGCGAGTCTTGGAGCTTTACTGGGAGAAGGGTGTGCCAAGCTCTGCCTACGTACCCGAGGATGAGAGACCCAAAGCTCACCAGTCTCAACGTATGTCGAACGCCATTGCTGCTGCTCGACAGGCTGAAGAGGCCGAACGGGTGAAGAAGGAGCGCGAGGAGGCTGCCCGCAAGCAGACAGAGACGGGCACTATCTCCACGGATGACGTCGACGCCCTTTTCGACGACGATGACGATAACGCATCAGACGTTACGGAGGCCATGGCAGGCGCGTCGCTTGCCGAGCGACCTACCCAGAGCGTACCAGGCTCGCCCACTCGGTCCACGTCCAACGCTGGTGTGTTGCATCGCACCCGATCGGACTCGAAGGTCCCCATGGCCGAGGCCGTGGAGACCCGTCTGACCAACAAAGAGAAGTATCTCAAGCTTTTCAAGCTGAGAGAGGAAGGTGGTGACTATATCCAAGACGTCACCGAGATGACGAGAGTGCCCGTCATTCTCAAGACAGATCTGTCGAAGAGCCCGCCGTATGTACTACCCTGAATTGTAACGTTGAATCAAGCTAACATGACTACAGTTGCCTGACGATCCGCTCTCTCAACCCTTACGCGCTATAGGTGCGATGGTGTATGAGGCTACTTTGTTGCTGATGGTGAGAAGTAGAGACGGTGCCCCTAAGACGGAGGAAGAAAAGTGTTGGCGATGCTCGTAAGATGTGGAGCTAGGCGAAAGAAAAGCAGGGTAGACTGTTTGCTAGCCCGCCATGCTGCCGTGTGCCGGAAGCTTACCCGAATGGTATATCTCTTAGTTTTGTTAAGAAAATGTCGTGGGTTGTGTCATGGGCAGGTGGTATTCAAACCGCAACTCTAAAGAAATATACGGGAGTTCAATCAACTCTCTCATAAGTTCTAACTCATTTTGCCGAACGTATGGCCGTGTATTTGTATCTTGCTATGTGCTATTTTACACCTGTCTCTTCCTCGTCGGCCTGCATGTCATTCCTAAACCGTCTTTCGTTGGGGGTGTGCAGAATCCACGGCGGGAAAAGCGCAGGCCTTCAATGGAGACCGGGCGGTCCACGACAAGTAGGTAGCGTTGTTGTTGTTGTTGTTGTTGTTGTTGTTGTTGTTTGTTGTAACTCTGGGTTATTTCTGTGTAGTTCTGTCGGCTGTCTGGAGAGTTTCGGTCGAGCCGGTCAGTATCCGTTTGAAAAGAACAAAGTAGAAAGGGGGAACTCGGAAAAGGGGGAGGGAAAGAGTGACCCAACAAACATCCAATCAATGTATCATACCCGTTTTTCTCTAGTGGCTTCCGTGTCGTCTTGATGGCAACGTCGCGAAGTCAGTGCATGAGGAAATGAGTTGACGTGCTGGCCGAGAGACCTTTAGACGAGGCTGCTTCTATAATAATGCGGTGATGCATGAAGACCTTGCTTGCGGCTTGGTTCACTCCAGTACATACATCCAAGTGATAGAAGCGAGAAGGAGGAACATACCCTCCAGAGAAGACCTAGGAAAGCATCTTCAAAGAGGGATAAAGGAAGAACTGGGAAGTAATATTCTCTATCTTGATATTCGTGGCCGTATTAATCCACAGATGGTTGGGTTGAAGTACAAACACAAACCCTTTGCAGACATGTGCAAGTAAGTAAATGGATGGAGGCACTTTTTTCGCTTCACCCCAAGGAGCAGCAGTCAGATATACATCTCAATTTCGGTTGACTAAGGGGCTCTTCATCTCTACTTATTACTTTACAGTGTTTAACCAATGCTTGTATCATAGACAAATCGCCGAAAGAGAGAGATGCTCTACCAATCGCTTGCCCCTGAGGCCATGTGCGCCCAGACAAACACACAGCTAAGCTTCGATGATGTAGGAGGGGAAGTTTCGCTTCGTCACCTTTATTGCTGCTGCCTTCGTCCCAGTGCCAGTCGACGCTGACCGACATCGTCAAACCGAGCAAACGACGGCAGGAAGTACACTCCAACTCCTCCTAGCATAAACTACG
Organism: Apiospora koreana; assembly: GCA_017163955.1. Lineage (NCBI taxonomy): Eukaryota > Fungi > Ascomycota > Sordariomycetes > Amphisphaeriales > Apiosporaceae > Apiospora > Apiospora koreana. The sequence continues at coordinate 1,969,697 of JAFHKQ010000007.1, read as the reverse complement.
TGTATGTCGGGTCTCGTCTGTTACGAGAGTCGCACCGTTTTCGTCCCGTTTCCATTGCGTGCACCGTGACCCACGCGAGGACTCCTTGTGGTTTCTCAACTGCCGTGTCATAGCTCGCGAATCTAGCGTGCAATGGAGTATAAGCCGGTGCAATGAACCGAGTAGAACGACAGGGTCGTGACCGCCGTGAAAGAAGCCGAACATTGCTCCCTGCCTGTCCTCACCACCTACCTACCAGGCCTGGTCTACCTCGCGGGAGTCTGGTCCGTGAGGCTCCAGGTACAGACACGGTGCTGCAACATGATAGGAGGGAGTTTTCCCCGCCTCGTCATTCGTTGTCAGCTCGCGGACTATCAAGATCCATGTCATCAGGACGAAGGGAAGCAAGCCCACTGCAGCTTTCTCATCAGGTGCATGGCAGTAAGCGACGGTATGCATTGCATTCGCTCATGTCTCTCGAACCACCATTCTCATCCTGCTGGCGTGCCTTGGGGTCCGGCAAGCCCTTGGATCACGGCTCGACAAAGGAATCACCACTTGCTAGCTGCTATACGCGTGCAGTCGGCCGCCCGAGAAGACCCATGACGATATCTCTGCACGTATACGAGATTTCACCAAGGAAGTCGCCCTTTCCCTACTTGGGTATCTTCGAATGGACCTTGACACCTCGATACCCTACGGCACGATGACGAGAGCAGGAGACAGCGCAAGGAATACAGGCTATATGACTGGCCGTCTGCAGCGGAGGCAATGTCAAAATGCCCGAATGCGACATTACTGGCCCAGTCCCTGAGGATCAACAGTGCATCCAGCTCCATGGCTCTTGTGCACCCCACTACGATTCCCATAGAGGTGTATAATTGTACACCGAGTGTCTCGGCGTAAGTCAGTTTGTGAAAGGATCCAAGTCGTCCCCAAATCTGACGTCCGGGGCGGAGCTATATCATCTCATCTCTATTGATTTTGACCTGTGAGAGCCCTATCAGGCAAACCGGAGAGTCTTCGCTGGGTGACGATGCTGGCCAGGCTCGCGGGACGTACTCCGAAGCAGAAGCGATTTAGGCAAAAGGAGATATATGCATACCCAGCCCAAGCAAGCATGAACTCAGCTAAGCAAGCTCCTTAGCACTTCCCAAAGAACCGGGTTTAATCAGGTACCTCAAAACCTAGGAGACATTTGGTAAGAGGCCTGCGGTAATAGGCAGTTGGCGGTGCGTGACACTGAACAAACACCCTGTGTTTTGGCCAGACTTGTGGTAGTTTCCAGGGTTGGTGTTGATGAAGACTCCGATCCGGAAACGGCCATAGGCTGGGCCAAGATATGCTTACTTGAATGATGCTTTCTTCATTGCGTAGTTGGCAGGGCATGATGCATCGCGCCACTGAAGAGAGCAAGCAGGCAGACAGGATTTGCTGGTGGTGTTAGACGAGATGAAAGGGCCGATGCAGCAGGGGTTTCAAGCGAGGATTTGGGAGGAGATCAAGTGATTTCTTTCGACTCGATGGCTGTCGATCAGTTTACTGAGTTTTGCCTTGTGACATGACATAATACTTGCAAGTCATCCATACCGAGTCGATCCTTGGGTTACCGAAACATTGACAATTATATCGGGAAGCCGGCGTGATATGTTTGTCGTCGGAGAATCAGGGTAGTGTTGAATCCAGGCAGGGTCTGTCGGATCTAGCTTCCTTGCTGGCGTAGCAATTGCAACGTATGGTAACATTTGTTACCATTTGGAGTCCGGAAGTCGAAGAAAGTCAGAGCGCCAAGCAGTATGTAAAGGTGGTAACAGCGGTCAGCCCGTCACGGGAGTCTGTTCGCACCTAGGGGATTTACGACTTGTGGTGTTGTTGTTGTTGTTGTTATTGTTAATGTTGTTGTTGTTAATGTTGTTGCTGTTGTTTCAATGCCCATTCAATGGTTGGTTGGCATGTGCATTTGTCCCTTTTGTCCCTTTTGGCCTTTTGTCCCTTTGTCTCTTTCCCTTACCTACATGTATGTACCTAGGTACATACGGTACTGCCTGCCTGCCTGCCTGCCTGCCTGCCTGCCTCCTTCCACCTTTCATCATCATTGATGGATGCTTTCCTTCGCCGTCAATGGCACCGACGGCACCTGCCTGGCTGCCTGGCAGTGGGGGCCGATTCCAACCACACCCACCATACCTTGCACTATGTTACTTGCCTGCATGTATCAACATATGTATCAATATGATGTGTCAAGTGTCTGCTATTGACATTCGAAGTCGCTTTACCTACCTTACCAGACAGGCAATCAGATCCCGATAGTCTCGTGTTTTTTTTTCTTTTCTTACATAAGGTAGAGAGAGAGAGAGGACCGCAGCCGACGGCCGCTCCAGTGGCCAGCTGCATGTCATCGTCACGAACCATTACACTCGGACTGATATACGTCGTACTGGGCACCTATCATCCAGTAGGTACATCATGTACCTATCCTTTCCCCGGATGCTTGCTGGGGTCAATCAACAACCAGATCAATGCAGACTCGTCCTAAAGTGTGTGTATGCATGCGTGTGGCTGGGCTCCGAGAGTGAGATCCTCCATTGTCCCCATCCCGCTTGTACCCAGTGAACCCCAGACGGTGTCACAACCGTAGGCCCAAAAGGGATGGCTTGATGGGACAGCTTCCGAACATGCAAGCAACCAAAACATTTAATAATCGTCTAGCCTTATCCAGTATCTACCTTACCTCTTACTTACATACATAGGCGTCGCTTGTGGCTGGAACAGGGGGGGGACAGGCAACACCTATATGCCGAAGCGCGCTCGATCGCTTGTCAATCAGCCTGCTGCTACCAACCGGACCTGGACCTTCTTCCTTACAGCGAGGAATGTCGTAATCAAGTGAGTAAGCAATCAAGTAGGGGTTGCCGACTCACATAATGCGATCGCCATAGTGTGGTGATGCGTCTGGATCTCAATATGGATGAAAAGAGGGTGGTCATGTCATCAAGCCTGCACTGCGTGAGGTCTTCTGTCAGGTTCCTCCTCTCTCACGACATCTCTCTTATTTGCCTGTTGTCGGTTGGTGGTGCTAGGCTATTGCGTTTTCTTCGTATACCGGAGATTGGGTTCGTTAGAGCGAGACATGATCAAGGACTACAAGATTCTTCGCAACAGCACGATCCCTTGATTTCCACATACACGCAGACAGAGCCGCCAGGGGGAGGAAAGGGGAGGGAAACACGACGCCGCCATGGGGCTTGTATTGCCTCGTTCTGCAACAAACCTACTACCAGCCTCGTTTGCCGTATGTAAGAGGACCATTCCGATCAGGCTCCTCGTAGCTTTAGGGCGTGAAACGACATGACGATGGCGTTTGGATGCTGTGTTGTGTTGCACGACAAAAAAAGCCAGTCAGGCTTGATCCTGTACCGCCCTTTTTAGGTCGAACCCCATCATGCATACGGCATACATAGCATAGCTAGCATAGGACTCTGCTGGGTGTTACCCGAACCTGCAGTTGTCAGCTTTGGTTTGTTGTGACATGCGCCTATGCACACACCCTCGCCCCCGCTTACCCCAGGATCTCGTGGCCGAGGCCGCGGTCGAGGTCGAGAAGCTGATCACTCATCCTCCAGTATGTCTGAACCGGCTCGGGGACCCAAAAGTACTGCCCGTTACCGTCGATGGCTCTGGACTGGGACATCCGGAAGATCCGCTTATGTGATTGGTACCGCCACAGTGACATGTTATTAGGCGAGATAGTCATTACCGCTTCCCAATACAGCGCTCGTTTTGCCATTGTTCTGCCCGTAGACTGTAGGCGTACCTGCCGGCTTCAAACCACATGGTAAGTGAGTCATCATCGCGCGCCCTCTAATCAGCCATATGTATGTATGTGTCTGTGAGTGTGACGCGAGCCAGCACCTGGCTTTAGACTCGCTTAGGGTCTCAGTGGCCTCCCACGCCTATCTGAGACTGCTGAAACAAATGGCGGAATGTGTCTATGCTCAGCATTGTAGATCGGGTCAGCAGCTGCAGCTCTCTTAGCAACACTGCTGCCTCGTCGGCAGTAATGGCTTCGTGGGAAAGACGAAGTACGAGCGACCGGTATCTGATGACAGTTTACATGGGTGGCAAGATCCTGCTGAGTCGAGGCTTCCTGACAAACTCCCTTTTGTGCGGGAAAAGTAGTGGTTAGGGGGTGCGAGGAGGAATATTTACTTGCACGTTCGAACCCACCGTGGTGGTGGCTCAGTGGTATCCGTATCATGTCCATATCGTGGAATCATGCCCCAGAAGGATCCCCAAAGGCAGGTACAACATGTGCAGGTATTTTATATATATATAGATGTACCAATATATACTAATTCCTGGATTTCGCAAACCTCGCTTTGCAAGATTCGCTCATCCCACACCGCATTCAACGCAAGCCCAGCATCAAGCGGCTGCGGTTTCCGTGGTCTGTCAGAGCCTTTCTATATATACACGCCGCCTACATGTCGGGTAGGCAGGTCAGGTAAAAAAGGTATTCTAGCCCCGTCCCTCATTGGGCGGCACCTGGCCTCGCCAGAGCTCTCCTTCCCTTATTCTCCATCGTGCCCCCCTAGTTCCATGCATACATACACGTAGCCTTGGCCCCCAAAAGCAATAATCCCAATACCGTAAATTTCCACCCCCTTTTGTTACCCATATAAACCCAAATAAACATTCGTAAACATTTCGCTTCGTGATCCACCAGCTCGAAATACTCGAGAGATATTTGAGACGTTCCACAATGACCTCCATCTTCTCCCCGGCCCATTCGTGTTTGTGCAAGCACCATGAATGCAAGATGGATGGATAAACAGATAAAAACAAGACTGTTCTGAACAAAGGGGATATGAGGCGCACAGAAAAGATATAGTAACACAAAAGTTTGAAGAAACTAAACACGCAGTGAAAAGGGGTATTTTGCGTATAGAGGGAAGAAAACGTAAAGAAAAGATCTAAAGCTGTGGCGCCTTGTTGTGGTTGTTTGATGCAGAATTGTGTACGGATTTTGTTGAGTTGGTGCAGTCGATTCAAGTTGAATGGCCATACGGTTGCGGGCCGGGACCAGCGTGCCCAGTTTGAGAGATGCTCAAACTCCGCTTCCGTTTCAAGGCCGAAGAAGCGCTGCCGTAGCTATCCTGCGAATAGTCATCGCTTCGGTCGTTCGAGGTACGGCTCTGCCCAGAAGCCAAAGAGTTGCTTCCGAACGAGTCTCTCATCGGTGTCCGGGACGTAGGGCTGGTCATGCTCCCGTGCAGAGCTTGAGAAAAGTCGTGTGGCGGCGCGATGGGAGCACTGATCTGCGGCATCGTGTAGTCGTGGACCGGTCTCGAGCCCGGTGTTCGCGGGAGAGAGAACTCGATGGGCGCCGACAGGGGTGCCGAGGGGAAGCTCGTCGTGTAAGAAGAGGAGTTGCCGTACGGGGCTGTTGTCGCAGATCGCGGGGTCATGGAAGCTGCTCCCGTGGGTTGCAGTCCGGAGACGGACCGATATTGAGTGCGTAAGTCAAGTCCTAAGGGCAGAGTGGCCGAGGCAGCCCTGAGACGCGAGCGGTTTTGGGGAGGAGGCTGGAGCGTTGAGTTGTGGATGCTTGAATAGCCCATATGGCTAGTGGGAGACTGAACGGGGTTGCCTGTAGACATAAACGTTAGTAATCCGCTTCTAATTCTCGTCGATGGTATCATATCCAAAGTCTGCTTACTAGAATAGGAACCGGAGTCGTAGCCCATGGAGCTGCCGGCGCTGCCGCTCATCTGATCAGGCTGATAGATAGACTGGTGACGGTTGCCAGCAACAGGGCTACTGCTGCCAGGTTGGTAGCTGTTGAAGTCGATGTTATCACCTTTCCACGACATGCTCGATCTCAGGGGTGACTGCAGGTTCTCGGATCTAGATCTTGACATGGTCTCCCGCAACTGCAAAGGCTGCAAGGGTCGGATTGGCTGTCTCGAAGAGTGCATCGGCATCCCTGTGTCGAGACTGTTTTGCCGCGCAAAGGGATTGGAAGTCCGAGGCCCACTGCTCATGGGGCTCGCTAGGTGGCTCGAATAGTAGGCTCCTCGGTCGGTAGACGGCGGTGACAAAGGAGAGAGAATGTCCGGGTGGCCCATTGGTCCTGAAGATGCGAATCCCAAGCTCCCAAAGCCTGGGCTGAGGCCAGTCGGGGACATGTGCTCTTCCGCGTCACTTCGCCTTATCGTGTCGAGCATCAAAGGTCGCATCATGTGGTCTGCGTAAGATGACGGGTTGCCAAAATCCACAGGTGGGGTGATCGGCGCTCCGAGGGTGTGAACCGCTCCATAGGGCGAGTGGAGGGCTTGGACGTTATCGAAGTCGTCCGGGACAGCCCGCATTTTAATCATTCGATCGCGGTCATCGGCTGTGAGGCGCTTGATTTTGGCCCGGCTGTGCCACTTGTTAGCATCATGTACTTCTTGTGCCTCCTCGATTGCTGGTAACTCTTACCGATTCTGGAACCAGACTTGGACTTGTCGGGGGCTCAGGCCCGGGATCTCTCTAGACAGCCGTTCGCGGTGTGCTGCGTCAGGGTGAGGTTGCTTCGCAAACTCGCTCATGAGGAATCGTGTTTGTTGGTGTGTAAGCCTAAAGAGGTTAGAAGGAAACCATGTGTGAACAGGTTATCGTGGTTAAATACCTGAATCGTTTCATCTTTCGTCGAGCCGCTGTGCGCTCAGCAGCAGTTTGCGGCGGGGCGTTGGGATCCCCTTCCCCCTCATCCATCTCATCGTCGTCTAGGACATCGTCATCCTCTTCCTTTCCCAGACTGAGGTCATCATTCTCGCCACTTCCCTCTCCAGCGCCGTGTCCATGTGTTCCAGAGGGGCTCAAAGCCGCGGGTTCGTGTGTTAACCTAGACGCCTCTGTGACCGTTATGCTCTCGTCGCGGACCGGTTCCCCTTTCACCCTATAAGAAGGGGCAATTCGCGGGTCAGACGATTCTTGGGTCGGCGATTCAACCTTGGGTGCTCTGAGCCCTAGTGGATCGAGAGATCTGCCATGACCGTGTGGAGAGCCAGGGGCCCCTTGGGCAGTATGGGCACTCGCAGGACGCTGATGTTGGGCAGAAGTCTCACTGCCGTTGGAGCCGGAGCCTTGCTCAAAAGGCTGGTTAAAAAGGTTCGATTCCCCCGGGGGAAGGAACGAGTAGTGTCCCTGCCACTCCGGCTGTGTGGTCAAGGAACTGTCAAAATTCGACATGCGTGGGCTGGTATACAAGGCCCCGTATTTGCTAGACCAGTGGCTTTGCTCCGTATCAATTTGTCTAGTGACAAGCATTGGGAATATCTTGATGGGGATGGCGTATGGTCCGACAGATGCAAGGAGCGAAAGGCCTATAAATCAATATTAGGCAGCTGTTGAGTGGAAAACGTGCCTTCTCGTAGCGAACGGGATGTTGTATCGAGGCTGTGACTTGAGGCCGAAGTGATGGTAGTGTCCACGTTGAAAGAACGTACAGATTATAAACGAGCGGCGAGGAAAGGTCGAGGGAGCCTTTGAAGAACCTGGGCAGTTATGGACAAGCAGTTGCACAGTCTTTCGTTTCCAATAGTCGAGAGTTCGGTGGAAGCGTGTATTGCCGTTAGGTGGGCGAGGTCGATTCCTTTCTGCGATCCGACTTCGGGTCAACCGTCGTATCTTGCCAGAGCGAGGAGATTCAAACTGGATCGCCACGAAGAGTAAGGCCAAGAGATCTCGGCGTGGCAGAACATGTGTTGGAGGCCAGTCCTGTCGAGATGGTAGTCAGGAATGGAGGGGAGTCGAGTGAGGATCAAGGCCGGGCTTGAGAGAGTTGTTAATGATAGTTCGACTGATGGATAACTAGACACATGCCACTGCGTCGTCCTTGGAGAAGAGCTGGATATAGATTGTCGTGGGATGCAAGGTTGGAGAGAGCTTCCTTGAATGGGAATAGAGTCTCTATAAATCAAAGAGGGTCGTATGACAGCTCAGTGGGGTCGATCGCCTCAAGTTCCTATGTACTGTTGTTTGGATGTTATCCGTGGGTGCAGCAAGGCAGTCCTTCAGGAAGATCCTTGCTCACACGGGTGACAAGAGGTGGAATTAATACCGGACAGAACCGCGAATCCTTGACGGAGAAATGCCCTGGCTGGATCCGAAGGGGGACGACAAGGACCGCACGGGCAGCCCACTGGATACTTGTACTCGTAGTAGCGATCAGAGATCGATGGTGAGGATGTGGATGTGGATGCGGGCAACCTTGCACGGTACCTGGCTGGTTACGGTAGGGATATTGGGGAGGGAATATATGCACGTTTTAAGCTTCGTCAAATGAACCAAAAGCCGTGTGCCTTAAACTGGCAACATCCGGCAATGGGTATATGCTTCTGCGCGGTAACTACTGAGCCACACCCGTTTCTGTCGTGGGCGACAGCAGCAGAAGAGCGGCACTGTCTATATCAAGCGGATCTTGGCCATTGGGATCTCGGCTGAATGGCTAATGCCGTGTCATGGTAGGGTAGCCTGCCAGACCAGGGAGGGAGAGAGAGCGAGAGCTTCATACCAATGCGGCCCCCCCCCCCCCCCCCCCCCAGCTCTTAGACTGCAGCGTACTTCTGCTGCTGTAAGATTGTGAGATTTGACTGCCTGGCTGGCCCAGGCGTGCAGGGTGACGCTTCTCCAGGTGACCGGGCTACTACTGCTGCCATGTTTCATTTGCTCTGGCAATGCCTTCTAGAAACCGCTATACACAGGCGACTGTTTCTAAGGCCCGCAAGCTACTCTCGTGAGATCTAGGGAGCACCATGGAGCCGGTGGTGGATCAGGCCCGGCGATTCCAGCGCACCAGTCTTTCGAGCGGACGGCTTGCGCGAGAGCCGCGCTCTAGGCTCTAGTGCTTGAAGAAGGCAGTACAATGTAGAAATGGTAAGTACTTCGGCTGGGATAATTCTTTGCGTCTCCATTGGTCCTTCATAAGACTTGGGTGCCGTAAACTCAGCGGATGAACGCTGAAACCGTTGTGAAGGGTCATAGGCTTGCACTCCAATAGGAAAGCCGTACAATACAGGGTGGGTGTGGCCGCTTCACTCTGCGGGGAGGGAGCTTTCGATCAAGATACATCGCTACCACCATCGCATACTGTAGGCAAGTACGTGGTGGGTGGTGCATCGTCTGTCTGCTTGAAGAGTGATGTGTCTGAAAATGGTAGGCAAGGAAGATGGCTTGGTGGTGTGGACTAAGTAATCGACAAGGGATACTGGTCTGATGTCCGACCCCCTTGTCAGTGGAGAAACAAGGAAACTAAGATCATAGGAAGCGCATCCCTGCGTGCTGGCATCGGTATAGGACAGGTACGTACCATTCCTTGCTTTGTGGACATCTGGCACTGTCCTGTCAGCTAGATGCTAGACGCGTACCTGACCGAAATGTGTCGGTGGTCTTCAACACCACTTCCCCCAGTCGTTCGACCGGTGCCGGGAATGTGTGAAAGCACAGTAGCTATGAGTTGGAGCTGGAGCTGGGAGCTGGAGCTGGCAATCCACTCGAGGCTAACAATAGTAGTTCATGAACTCTATAGCCTTTCGCATGAACATCGACTTGCCCGTCTTTGCCAAAATAGTAACTTGGTGCCGGCTTAGAGTTATGCATTAAGAATTCTCGCACGATGTCGACGAATCTCTAGCCAGAAAGGAACCTGGCGCCAATCCCTAGCGACATCTTGGGATGGATTAGGAGCCGTACAATACGTACCCGACACTCTAGTCGGGGATTTGAGTAAGGATTGGGGGTTGAAATGGTTTAGGGATCTGACGACCTTGTTACTGGGCCTATCTTCGTTCCGAAATCAACCCCCCGCCCCCCCCCGGCCGTAGAGAGAGAGAGAGATGGCGAGAAAAGAAAGGTGGTGGAAACCTGCCCCGAATAAGCCGCAGGCTGATATGATGCGTTACATAGTCGCCAGCCTAGGCGGGTACGAAGATACCTCATGCAATGCTGCTGATGTGCGCGCAATGCCGTGTGGATGGGGTTGAGGTGCGTGTCGTAGGCGGGACCGACAGGCTAGGGGGGTTTTGGAGCTTCGGTTCACCTATATTAACGGCGGAGAAACGGTATCTCTCAGCAGCGCTAGAAGCTCATGAGAAGAACTTGGAGCCGGTCCATAGCCCTCAGGTGTTTCTTGCCATGGGCGCCCGATGGCCATTTGGGGTTCAGTAATGGCGAGCCCGAGATAAGATGCATGGAGTACCTCGAGCATTGTTGGAAGGACCTCCAGCGTGACTGACAGCCTATGGTTTCATCACGGCCTTGGCGTCGACCAGGGGCTGTGGCAGGGGTTTACTCTCTATTTATGTGGGAGAACGCTGATGATTGATGATGTTATGTTGACTCGCGTCTTCTCTTGGGACCAAAGGAGAAATAAAAGGAGGTGCGCGGCGGGGATTTCCCCTCTATCCGCATCATGTACGCTTGTGAGGTGAGAGAAAGGGAAAAAATAAAAGACGCCAAGGATTGTTGTCAAACAGTCTAAACTTATCATTCAAATATTGTTAGATTTTTCCAGTGCACTCACTCAAGCCCGGTGGAGACTACATAGTCCCTATTTTTGACAGAAGCAATTTCCTTTCCGCTGGGCTGCTCACGGCCATTTTACGAGGTTTGGGCTACCTAGCCTGGTTAAGTAAGTCGCTTGCGGCCCGCTTGCTTTGCAGGCAGGAGGGGGTATGGGATGGAATAGGGCCATGTTGGCAGCAAAACCAACGTCGTAGCATCGCAAGAAGCAAAGAGCGCACGTTGAAGAAGAAATGCCAGAGAGAAAGAGAGATGGGAGAGTCAGTTGATGGTTTAAACGGTTGGCAACGGCTGGACGTCAATGCAACGCGCGCGGCATAACAAACCCACCAGGCGACAAGCGAGCACTTGCTGGATTTGCTTCTTTTTTTTCATCGACCGTTGAAGGGAAGCGAGGCAGCGAGGCCCATCATCGTCAGCGTCAGCCGGTCCTCGAAAATCTGCTGCTGCGGCTGGGTGTCCACCAATCAAAGATGGGAATTTGTTGTACCATCTGGAGACGGATGGCTCGGGGTAGCTGTACCTGCATATCCGTGGGAACATGTCCCCATGGCAGAGTACACTATACCCGAATACACCACCAACACAGAAGGTGTGGTGTGAATCAAGGATGTCTTGCAGCGCGGGTGGCTGAGGATGACACAATTGCTGCTTTAAAACCAAGACTGTGTACATGCGAGGAGTGGCCGGGGGGGGGGGGGGGGGGAGAGGATAACAAAAACTGGATGATGCACAAAGATAGTCATTCAGTCGGAGTCGGGCAACGGCGTGCATCTTCAGCTTTTTTTTTGGCTGATCCAGATCGGATCGATCGTTGCCCGTTAGTTAACCTAGCCTTGGCTGTGGTATACCTAGATTATATAAGTATGCATACCACTACATAAATGTGCTAATAATGCACGTAATTGCCAATTGCTATCAATCAGCCTTCAATTCCAGGAGAGCTAGCCGCGACCGAATACCACCAAGCCACCAATTCCAATTCAGTGCCAATTCCTTATAGTAGGGGGATAAGAAGTATCAAGTGTACTGCTCCGTACTCCGGCCCGTAATATCGTGCCATCCATCATCGTCTTTGTCCGACCACGCCAGGCGCCTGCCAATGCGCAATTAGTTATCGAGGGAGGGTAGCAGGTAGTGTATAATAGCTACTGCAAGTATCCAAAAAAGAGTCCACATCTGTATCGTACCTACCTACGGTAAGTATGTAGACAACCTTAGATATCAATCTATATTTCCCATTATCTACATTACTACTACACCTAAGAACTCAGGCATACAGTATGCTTCTCAGCTCGCGCGGGTGCGTATGCGCCAGCCGGAACCTTAAGATCTGGCACATCCAGGCCGTCGGTGTCTGCCTGCTTGGCTTGCTTGCTGCCTCCTCCACCTCGTCGCGCCATCCAGAGCACAATACATGTGTAGATAGACCTTTAGGCAAGAGCTTGTTTGTAGTTCACGGTATGGGGTAGAGCTGACGAATGTCGCTCCATATTTCCAGACATTGAGCGTACAAGCCACACGGGAATCGAGTCAACTGCGCCTTGCGGCCCACGAGATTGTTTCTCTCATATTATGTGGTCCGGGTGGCGTTTTCGGCGCGGTCCAACTGGCTGGATACCTACTTGTTCGAGGTGTCATAAAACACCTGGTATCCCGGTCCAAGACGTATCTCGACGACGGTCTAGAAGCCAGTAAGCAGGTAGCCGTAATTATCGGAAAGGGCCTGGGTTTCGGGTATCCCAGGGTCAGGAGCAGGAGCAGGAGTAGCTGTCTGTCGAAATGACATGTACCGGTGCGCGCATGCATAACCTCCTCCCGGCGGCGAGGGTATCTTGGTATGTTTACAGGGGGGGCTTTGTAGGATCCTACTGAAGTTTGCGTCCATCTCATCCCATCCCCATGTTGAATGGCAACACAAGGCACTTGACCGACGGCTCGAATAAAGACGATGCTGTGCACCGCTGCTTGTGCCACTTCACCACCCTCTGTTGGAGGTCAGACTCTAACCAGAGTGACAGTGCTACCGAACCTTCAGCACGCCGACAGCGCTAAACTACCGCTAAAAGGAGTATGTACGTAGCAGGCGAGCTGTGACTGTCGTGAAGAGAGGCACGTCGCTCGGGGGGCCGGGCCCTCTAACCCCGATGGCACGACCCAGGGTGGACCATAGCTTGAAAGATGCACGACGCTCCTGGCTCCCTGTCTCTCTCCTTCTCTATGTATGCCGGCGGAGCAGCGGCTTTGCTGGCACTACCCACTTGGCCGGGTGGTGGTGGTAAAAAGGGAGTTCGCAACACTGGCGGGTGGCCCAGCAAAACCTCAGATCCGGGATGGGAAATTGGCACCAAATCCACAGGCGACCCATGTTGGTGGTTTTAACAAGTATTTCCGTTCAAGGGGAAGGGAAGAGAAAGCAAGCTGGTGAGCGGTGGCAGGGCCACCCTAGCGGGAAGGGCTTGTTTCACCATTTGGTGTTTTCCAGATTTAGAAACAGGCGCTCAGGAACTGGCTTTCCCAATCCGAAAAGACTCGTCTCGTACCCCGTACGCGGGACAAGTCTGGAGGGCTGAAGGCAATGCTACCAATGCGAACGACATGTTGGGATTCACGAACGAGCTACATCTTCGTTTTGTTTCTTTGTGTGTTTTTCTGTTTTGTTTCTCAGAAGCAGTTCAGGGAGACAATTCCAATCGCCGCCCCTCCATCCATCCATCCATCCATCCATCCACCCACCAATCTGCCAGTCTGAACAACCAAGGCAGTTCGAGTGAGTTCAATCTCACGACCAAAGCATGTTCCTGTCCTGTGTGTGGTGTACCTTTCCGAAGCAAGCACAGGCGGCCGGCTCCACCTTGAATGGCACCCCGTCGAGATCTGATGCCAGGATGCCGCCATGATCAGCACACCCCGAGCAGGATGATAATACTACATGTACAGTATCAATCGATACGGTGGTGTCTATAATACGTGCATCCTATGATCTCTCCCTGCCTTGTCTGCTTGCCTGCCTAGCTGCCCGCCCACCTCCAACCCACAATCCCAGGATCTTTGCACCACTATCGGCGCCCGCTTTGATCTCTTTGATGTGATTCGGGATGTCACCATGATAATCAAAATAGAAAGCTTGGGAAGGCGAACTGGCGAGTCCATCCGTCAGATTTGGAATCTGCCCATGGAACTGGCTAGCCCTTCTAGGTATGCACCTCTATTGCCCTTTTCAGTCCAGTCGCGTTGGTCGTACCACCATCCACCATCCATGTGAGCTAAGTTCTAACAAGCAGAACTAGAGCCCGCCGGTTCGTGTGGTGCTGTTGTGTTGGGCTGGGACATTCGTGTGGCGCTACGCTACGGCCGGCCCATGGCCGCCGCGCACTTTGGTTCCCCTTGCAACTACCGCGACCATTCCCAAAGCGAAACACAGTAGCATCAAGATTTTCGAAATAGAGTGTAGTGGGGTATTTATTGTATGACAATCTATAATGGTTGACATCGTCGGCGGGAGTCTGGAATCCTCGTCGTTGCAAGCGACCTTCATCTACACATACATTACAGTGCCATTGGGAAAGATGGATCTGACCTCCCTCGGTTAACAGTTATGTTGGAGGATAAAGTATGGTAATTTTCTGGTCATGGGGTTTTTTCATTCGACTTTTTTTCTTTCCTTTTCTCCTTTCCTTTCCTTTCTTCTTCTTCCGCTCCCTCTTGCAGCTTCATTTTCGGCTATCCAGCAAGCGACTCCAAGCGATGAAGGGAAAACCGGATTTGCTGCTGCGAAAAGATCGGATGAAATAAGTCAAATTCGTCAGGTCGCTAAGCCATCAAACCGGGGAACCTGCGGCTGAAGCCTGGAGAGAGATGAGACGCAATTCGTCATGGGACGGAGACAACTATGGCGGTGATTACAGCCAATTCTGGCAGTTGGGGCTACGATCTCGAGTCTTTTCCTTGGCCGTCTGCTGCATAGCCCTACTATACTCCGAGAGTATAAAATTGAGGGTGGTGCAATTGAGTTGCAAGTGCCCCGCAACACGCAACACACGACACGGCGATGTAATGTCCTTGGTTTGTAACAGATCACATGGAATGGAATTCTATTTCGATCTCGCATATGCAGACTAATGGGACATACGAGCTTTACAGTGCAGTGAGTGTGCGTCTTGCCCAGCCGTCATCTGAAAACGTACAGTTTCTTGCCTGGCGGTTGATCCCCGTGACAGAATCTTAGCAGTCAATCGCGGTGGGTGCGGCAGTAGGTTGAAACGAGTGCAGAGCATCCTCGCATGACATGATTTGCTTCTATCTTGGGTACTTAGTCTTCGTGGATGCCGAAGGCAACGGGGTGGCTGGATGGGATAACGCCGGTGAAGAGGTCCGGTGATGGAATCGATTGGGAGCAATTAGGAATAATGGTTTATCGCAGTTAACGTTAACAGTTAACCCGTGACCCGCTTCGGCGCTCCCGACTATTTGCTACGTGGTTTTCTCCAAATAGATAGACTCGAGCTAGTGAGAACCTCCCTAACCTCCCTAACCTCCCTAACCTAGCGCAACCATTTGTCATTATTCTTCACCTTGTGGCCGCTCCGTGAGTCGTGAACAACCCGGCGGGATGGATAAACATTGTCGTTGTATCACCAATCCACAATGCCAATGGACATCAACACTAATCACACACTTTGTAAGTTGCCAGCTCCTGTCTCAAAGACGCCCACGAGGTCGTTATCTTTTACCGGCGGATCGGCATGGCTGCCATGGGCCTGTCCACTTGCTTTTCTGTATCAAATATCAGCTAGAACAAGATGGTTTGAGGTTGAGCAAACGTGCTTATCCTCATCCCCCATCGGCGTACCAGCCTGCTGCCCAGATGAAGCCCGGATGAGGATTGCAACACAGATCATATACTGGCCCACCGACCACAGTACACCAATTGCTTCAATCTCGAGGAGCAAGGGGGTGTTCTAGATGTCAGAAACCCGTCCGGGCTGGCATCATTTCCATATTGACCTGACATGGGTCATCCTCGATCCATTTTTCTCCGCATCTCCCCCCTACGCAGCCTTGACACGGTTCAAATATATTGCAAACCAAACGTCACTTGACATATTGGGGGGGGGGGGGGGGGGGGGGGGGGGGGGGGGGGGCAACTCACTTTGCACGGCTCGCACCAGTATCTGCGGACCATCTTGATAAAACACTGACAGCCTGTCTCCTTAGCTGGCGCATGTTTGAACAAGGCTATAGCGTCAGGGTCTCACACCCCACTACGTTGATATAGGTAAGACCGGCTGCCGAACACTTTGTTATATGTGTTACTACTCGCCGGCGCATTCCACCTGCGTGCCTCGTGAAACAAGTTTTTATACCAAGAAGGAGCATAGTCGGCGGCTACGTCCGGTATACTCGTCGCCCGCAGTCTGTAGTGGATATGGCTAATCATCACGAGAACGGGCGGCGGGCATTCCGCGCAATGGAATTGGCTGGACGCCCCGGCGCAGGCAGAACTGCCCTTTCTGGTGGGCATGGCATAATGGGGATCTACGAGGGGGAGGCACTGGCAGACCCGGCAAAATCCCCTCCACACGCGGCAAGCCTGAGAAGGCGAAACATGGATCTGGACTTGGAGTACATCAGGAACAAAGGGTGTCAACGAAAAAAAGTCTGCTCTTCGGCATCATGCCGACCTCGTGAACGTGCATGTCAGTTTTGCCCTTGCCGCGTAGTGAAACCTGGCTTATATGGACAACATTAAAACTCCACGCGACGCGCCTACTGGCCGCGCTGTGGGTTTGGATAACGCGGCTGAATCAGCGAAATTTCGCCTGAACTCGAAGATAGGGGATGTAAGCTGTGCCACCAATGCATGTCTCACTTCCTCGCTCGTCACTTGCTCAAGGCCGATGATGCATGAGAGCCGAGTTGACCGGCCTGCGGCCTGTGTGAATACGAACCTCCGGTGTCTTCTGCCATGCTACACGTCGATACATGCTCCCTACAAGTTCACCAGGCTGTTGTTATTGCGTCGCCAAGTTCAAGTTGCATTGCTCCCTGGTCCCTGTAAAGGGCTACCTCATCGCGAGATCCTGTACGCCACGGGCTACAGTATGGCCTGATTATTTTGCAGTGGCGAACTCGATTTCGGCGAATCGTGCATACGGGCGGCACATTCATCAAGGACGTCGGAGGTAACGGCTGCCTTGACACCTTCTGTGAGCTGTTATCAGCACCTTTTCTACCATCTAAAGATTCATGACCAGTCCTACACGTGCGATATCTTGCTGGTGGCCAGATATTGGGACCGTCCCCTGAGACAGCATTAGTCGTCTCTCACGACATACACTGAGTGCGTCATCTCGATCTGGGCCTCCCGTTCCCGCGCTCGTATCTGCAGTCGAACACACATCTCTGTAGACAACAAGAACTTTCTATTCCTCCATGCTCATGTGGCTGCTACGAGTGAATATTCCACCCCACAAATTCCCGCTCCCTACTGACGACTACGTAGGTGATCTGAGAAAAGGGGATACGCCGGGTAATAAGACTTGGAAACATTACTCACACCAACTCTAACCCACTTGTTTTCTTCTGCCCAGAGTTCCCACATTCTAATGAGGACCCTTATCTCCTGGGGGGTACCGTTCTCTGCCTCTAGATCTCCGGTCACCCCTGGGTTATTCCTCGCATAGGGTTTCCACTGTTCCGCCACTCCCTTGTATTGGATAGATATATGTTATGACTAGGTTGACCTACTGCACCGTCCTTTAGTGGATCATCGCCGTCGCAACCGAAGAGCAACGCGCCCCTGTTGGGGGGCATCGCTGCGGTTCGCAAATCATTGTGATGTGCCATGCTCGCTTCCCCTAGCTCCACCATCGCGCCTAGATCTTTCTGCGGCAAGACACACCGATCGCACCCATGTCCTCTAAGAGCGTCAGTCGTATGTCTCGGCCGCATTCTCCATGACACTAACACGCGAAATAGGTTCATTGTGTGGACCGTTGCCGCTCTCCTGGCGACTCTCTTCCAGTCAAGCAGCTGGGTCTTGACTCGCGAAGTCTTGTATGTTTCAACGGGATCCAACAACCCTCCCTAAGAATTCAGCCAGATGTGTTTACCCCTTTCCAATCTTACCGTACATGGTAGTCAGCGAGGAAGCAGTTCTTGGATGATGTGCTATCATCGCCCTGTGTCGTGCGCCGTGATACTCTGGTGTGATTGGCCTCAAGATCCAGGAGCCGTTCAACAGCTCTTCGTGTTTCGTATTCTAACTGTGGTGATCGGAGAGCAGAACAGCCCGTTGAATCATCAGGCGACCCCATGAAAGCCGAGGGCACTTCATGATATCCCCGCGAGCCATTGACCCGGAGACAGGATTGGTAAGCGTTGAATGATATTGGTAAAGAAAAGCACCGGGCATATCTGGTAGACATAGAAGAGAACAAGTACAGGCATGCAATAAAAGGCACCCGGCATGTAAGTCTCCGAATGGATGGTATCACTTGCGAGAATCCTCACCCTCACCCATATCATTCAGAGGCGTGTAAGTTTCTCCCCGAATACAGGTACCGACCATGCATACCAATCTGTGGTGAAGATGGTTCACGAGCTTTTAGCTGCCCTGACTAGAACAACATGCTGTGGAACTCAGCCGAACGCGACTGCAACAAGGTTATGCTTAAGAGACCGAGTTATCAAACGTGCCGAGCACCCGTGACTGACACAACAAGTTGTGAAATCTCATTGGTCTCCCGTCGCCGACTATTCTCATTTCGAGCAACAGAACCTCCACGTTTTTGGGCGTACATATTGATTGAGGTGGTGAGTGGGTGGCTCAAGCAGCCGAAAGTACATATTATAGGTGGTTGGCGCTATATAACTCTGGCGCTCAATCATTGTAATTTCCGACTTCGTTTCGCGATGCGAGCTTAAAGCGAATGGTGGATTGAGCGGCAGAGCCTCATGCACGCAAAGAGATTGAACCAAGTATATGGCCTCGGATCAACACGAGAACCATACTGGGATCATAGGTGACCACCACTACTGCTCATGTCAGTTTTGTTCCCTCCCAATCACTCAGTGTAGTTGAGCATGTGTGCCTTCCGAATTCCCATGAGAGCGAGCGTTTGCTATTTGGCTGGCAGTGAAATCTTGTTGCACATGTGAATTTACGGATGCTGTCTGATATACTATCGAACCCCTGTGCCTAAAACATTCATGGATATAATTGGGTTGATCGTATGGTGCACATCTAGACCCCCCTTTTCGAGTGCCTACATACGCTATAACAGTCTCGCAGTTTGCGATTTGGGGCGTATCTTCATATCTGATGTGGGAGTCTAGATATATCGGCTACACTTACTGAGCACTCCGCCGTGGCTGAAGTGGCGGCCATTGGGACTACTCGCGGCATATTTGAATTCAAAATGTCTCTCCCAGAAGGCCTGAAATGAATAGTCCGCGTGTATAATTTGATGGTATCCAAACTATATCAACCAGAGCAAAGAGACAGTAGGCAATATCTAGCATATGCTAAGAGCATCATGGACTAAAGGATGGTACTGCGTTCTTGAAAAGGGGCAGGAGTATCATAGTCTTACATTTTACCGGCCGGTATCCTCGTTTATTTTCTTTAGTAATCATAAAACCCCTTTCCGCTCTTCTTTCCTAACCACCCAGCATCGACCATCTTGGCCAGTAGCACACTTGGTCTGTACTTGGAGTCACCCGTCTCTTGGTGCAGAACCTTCATGATGGCCAAGCAGGTGTCAAGTCCAATGAAGTCGGCGAGTTGCAGAGGTCCCATGGGCACGTTGGTGCCATTTTTCATGATGGCGTCAATGGAGTCCCGATCGCCGACGTTCGTCTCGAGGCAGATGACAGCCTCGTTGATGTATGGCATCAGGATACGGTTCGCCAGGAAGCCTGGGGTATCTGCCGACACCGAGGGGATCTTGCCCATGGCCTTACAGAACTCAACGGCAGTGTTCAAGGTCTCGGCGCTCGTCTGGAGGCCGCTGATGATCTCGACACCCTTCTGAATAGGCACGGGGTTCATGAAATGCGTGGACACGACACGGGAGCTTACTGACGTATCCTTGGGGTTCTTGGTGGTCGCAGCTGCAATTTTGGTGATGGAGATGGACGAAGTGTTAGTCGCCAAGATAGCGTGCTTAGGACAGACCTCGGCTAGTTTTGCGAAGATGTCGAACTTGAGCTGGGGGATCTCCGGGACGGCCTCAATGACAAAATCGACCTCGGAGAGGTTGTCCATGGATGTGGAAGAGGTTAGGAGTGAGCGGGCCTTGTCTGCTTGCTCCTGGGTGATTCTCTGTTTGGACACATCCTTGGCTAAGAGTTTCTCTGCCGTCGGAGTTAGTTCCGACCTCGAACACGAAAACATGGGTAAAACCAACCGGCAAAGCTCAATCCCTTATCCAGGGAAGCTTGAGATGTATCTATAAGCGTCACGGGAACCCCAGCCCTCTGAGCAGCTACCAGAGCGATACCCAAGCCCTATATGCATTTGTCAGTGTTCTGGTATAGTTGAGTGGTTCAAATCACATGCCAATCTCAACTCACCATTTGTCCCGCCCCAATAACACCAAGCTTATTGACGGCATACCTGGAGGAGGTAGAGCTGAACAGCCTCAATTGGCCTCGGAGCTGCAGGGCACTTCTTCTCATGAGTATGTTGGCCATTCTGTACTTTGTTCTCCGGAATACGAGTGGAAGGTCAGATAGGGTAAGTTAGTTGGCTGGGTCCGAGGTTACTTCGGATTCCAGACATCAGTGGCTTCTACCGTAATGCCGGGGAAGCTGGTTCGCTCTAGCCCGGCTAGACTCGGCCCCTGAAGCTCGGGCCTTCGATGTTCGTCGTTCGTCACCATTGTGGGTGGTGGGGGTACTTTGGTACTTCCTCTTCTTTGGCCCGGCATTTTATGGACCTCTTAACGCGTCTCCTGCACTTTGGGGGGGGGGGGGGGGGGGGGGGGCGCGTCGTCGCGGTTTTCCCATTAAACCATCAATTAGACTGCACATACAATTGTACCTACAATTGGTAACGACCAATGCAGCAAAACTATTGAGCATCTTTGCCTCCAAGACCTTGGGATCCGTGTTTTTCCCTTCCAAGATGGAGGCTTCAGAATGTTCGACAGATGTTGTACATCCCGAGGTTCGGGCGCATATCAACAGTCTCGTGTCTGCTGTGAGTGGCTGCCATCCGGACTCCTTGTCGTCGCCCCGAATGATACTGACCAACAATACGTAGCTTGGTGGCTTCAGTGCCGAAGATGACGGACGATACGTCTTGGGAGACTCCGCCTTGGAGGTTCTCCGAGACATCAAGAAATGGATACGCTTCTACGACGAGAAAACGAACCGAATGGACGTTGCGCGATGCCTGGCTGAAGCGAATATAATCGACGGCGACCTGCTCCATATCCTCGCCACCTGGCCAGAGAATGCGAACGACAACAAGTTCAAGGCACGAGTGGCCTTGTCATGCTTCGAAATTTTGGTCCCCCTGACCTGGCCTCTGGAGCGCAATAAGGAGGAGATGACGGTGAACCACCATCGGCATATGCCCGTCCTTCAGCTTGCGCAGCTTGCCTACAAACGCTCGATAATCAACTTCGACGCTGCACAAATATTACACACCGCTGTCCGTGTGGCACTACCGTCACTAGCAATATCGAGGAGCGGCCGGAGCACTCGCGACGAGGGTATCATCAAGCTCGTGCTGCTATTTCTCCGGAATATTGCAATGATATCGCCTCCTCCAGGCGTTGCATACGACGGCGACGAGTCGCAAATATCGCGGTCTGCTCTAATCGATGCGTTCTCGTATCAAGATATTCTAATCACCTTACTGACAATTGCGTCAAACATGGGAGAGGATTTCAACCAGGAGGGCCTGGTTGTCATGGAGATCATTTTCCACTTGGTCAAGCGTATCAACATCAGTCAGCTATTTATGGACGACAAGCAAATCGGCAAAGCCAAGTCCAATGAATTAACAACATTGATGCAGAAGGAGGCTGCAATGCACAGGTCTCATAGTCGCAAAGTACCGACCCGGCACAGCCGATGGGGAAGTATGCTATGGGTCAAACGGGACGATGGCAAGGTGTCCACCGTCTCTGGCCAGGACGCCCTTGTAGATGCTGCGACCCGAGAGCAAAAAATGGACAGTACCAAGCTGTACAGGCCACCCAGGAGACCTAGAAAGGAGGAAATGGAACCAAAAGACCTTGGACCGCGCACCTCGCTAAACAACAGAGCTCGCGAACAACTACGCAGTTTCGTCGAGGAATTTCTCGACTCCGGATTTAACCCCCTGTTCATGCATGTACGGAAAAATTTGGACGAGCAGAAGGATTATGTCTTCGAATACCATCATCGCCAATTCTTCTACCTCACATCCTGGTTCCTCGAAGCCGAAAGAGTGCGGCAGAAGATCGCCAAAAAGGATAAGAAGGATGAGAACAAGGAAAGCGACATTGGGACGTTCAACCTTGTTGCAGGTGTTCTGAATCAGGAGACTTTTATCACGCTAAACCGTGCTATGGGTGACGCGATGGAGAACAAGAACTGGCCCGAACTTTCTGCAGCAATGAAGTGCTTTACTCAAATCCTTCTCACCGTCCAAGAGATGTCCGAAACTGGCAATGAGGAGGATGAGGAGATCGCAGAGAACATCCTTGGCCGCATATTTTACGAGAACGAAACACACGAGCGGATAGCGACGATTGCACGGAACTTCAAAGATCAAGGCTTTGAGTTCCTTGATGCGTGCACGGAGCTAACGCATACGTATCTACGAGTATTGGAGGCCTATTCCAAGCAGAATGTGGACATGCAAGTGCGTTCGCGCCGCCGTACTCGCAAGAACAAGAAGGCAGCGAAGGCGGCAGACGAAAGTGGCGAGAATCCTGTAGTCGAAAAGGATGAGTCCGAGAACGACCAGGCCAGCGCTGAAAAGACAAGTACCGAGCGCAAATTCCAATTTGGCACCTTCACCAACAAATTTACGCAACAGGCGGTCGTAGACACATTTGTCCAGTTCGCCAAATTCTATCATGATCTGAACGATTCGCAGCTCAAGCGCGCACATCGCTATTTCTACCGCCTCGCATTCAAGCAGAACATGAGCGTTATGCTCTTCAGGGTCGATATTATCCATTTGTTTTACAATATCATCAAGGGTCAGGAGCCACTTGATAAGCAAGGTAGTGCGTATAAGGAATGGGAGGAGCTGGTGAAACAAATCCTCAAGAAGTGCATTCGTAAGATCGAAGAGAGACCAGCATTACTCATCGAGATGCTCTTTTCCAAGATCAACGCGACAGCTCATTACCTAGAATATGGTTACGAGAAGCAGACGATATCGTCTTCCAAACCTAGGTCAGCTGCCGAACTCGAGTTCCGACACATTGTCGACCATGACCAGCAAATTGCCATTGCTGTGGGTGTCTTGCTAGACAAAGAACTATCCCATCATATCAAATGGGTCAAGAGTCAATTGGCTGCGGCTGAAACGGAGCGCCGAGCGTGGGAAGCCGCAGAGAAGGCAATGCCGTCTATCGAAACCAACAAGGACAAAGACAAGGACAATACTGATTCCGCGGATCAAAATGAGGGAAAAGCCCCCAGCGAAGATGGCCCTGCAAAGGAGCCGCCTTCGATTTGTAAGTACACTATTCTGAACAAGGTCTGTGCCATACTGACCAAGTTAGTCGTCCGGCCCGATGACGATGCACGCAGGACAGCCATATTCAAGAACTCCCACCTCAGGCTTCTCATGAAGCTTGTCGGGTTTCAACGTCTAGATACGACCGTGGAGGAGACGACCAAGAGCGAATGGATCGTCCCTCCGTCGTACACAGCTGATCAGCTTCAGGAGTCCATTGATCTGATCAACAAGGCCGAATTTGACCCTCCCACATTCGAGGACGGTGGTTTGGCCGAGAACCAACTGCGGCGAAAGACCGCACCTCGGAAGAAGGCCGTGTTCGATGACGAGGATGAGAATGATGATGATGGAGATGAAGTTCTCTTCCCGGCGGGCGGGCCAACCGTCCGTACGGTAGTCGACGAGAACGGGGGGAAGCCGAGGAAAATTCGGAAGCGCCGCCGGCGCGCTAGTAGCACGGAGCCGCTCGACGATGAAGATTTGGAGGAGAGGGCCCGTAAGCGCCACGAGCGCGAGCTGGAGAAGGCACGCCGCTTCAAGAGTGACGTGTACGTCCACGCCAGCGACGACGACACGGACGACGAGCGCGATGCCCAGTTCTTCGCCAACGAGGAGCGGCTCCGGCAAAAGCAGAAGGCCTTGGTCATCTCCACCATCCACGCCCCAGCATCTTCGCCGAAAGCGACCTCGGTCAAACGGAAAGCTCAGGTCCTGCTGGAGGGTGACAGCGAGAACGACGATCTGCCCATGACCCAGGACTCGGCAATGTCGAGCCGAGCGGGTAGAGCTCTCGACGATGACGATGAAGCCAGCACTTCTGGAGGCGACGATACCCCAACCTCGTCCGGTGGTGGTTCGCCTGCCAATGGGCCTAAGAAGAGGCGGCGACGCATGGCCAAGGAGCCCGAGCCGCCGGCCCGCCTCGAGCCCCAAGACCTGGCGGCTAGTCTGGGTCTTGCCGTCGATACCGAGATGGCGGATGCCAACGACGATGATGAAGAGAAGGAGGATGTTGTGGCTAAGCCAGCGCCGAGGCGGAGGGCAAGAGGCAAGGCTGGTTTCATAATTGATAGCAGTGATGAGGAATAATGACGGATGGATGGGCTGCATGAATTACTATATAGGCATAAGCATGGGCGTTCAGGGGTATCCGGAGATAGCTCCTTTTGAATGGAACAATTTGTAGGTACTTGAGCTACATGCTGAGTATACTGGATAAGGCACTGGGGTTTCATGTAATACATATGCTATAATATACTTATGATATATACACCCCTAGGAAAATATATAGCTTTGGCAGATGCTACCTGCTCACATACACACACCTGGGCGGCCCTTCTTTCAAGTAGGTCTGCAGACTTCCGATAATATTACAGAAACCCGCACATCTCAATATCTACACAATTCACTCTTGCATTGCCCACCTATCTGTCTATGCTTTGCACCACAGGGCTAAACAGCTACATATACCTAATGTCCCAGCTTGAGCCCGGAGAGCATAAAATTCGCTTTAGTAGAGCTCAAGAAAACAGGCAGGAGTTTTGCTTATACAGATAGATGGGAATCTGAAAATCCGGTCATAGCCAACCAGAACCGTCCAGACCATAATCGAATAACTTTTCATGTAAAGAAATAGGTGGCAATCCGGCTGCTTCAGGTATATATATATATGCATGGTTCAAAACGCGTCATGTCTTACTTGGCGTAGATTCCTCGAGGGGTCGACTCATTCCTCATCCACACAAGAAGCTATGTATATACATAAGGGGTTCAACCAAAAAAGAAAGCAAATACTATATATATATATGCTCTACCCAATTAGAGGAAATCGGCAAAAGAAAGGGTCTTGCCGGGGATCGAACCCGGGACCTCTCGCATGATAGCATCAGGGTGAACCCTAAGCGAGAATTATACCACTAAACCACAAGACCGAAACCCTTTACAGTGTTTGCTGTTGTTGAAAATTGTGATGTTAGTGGGCCTTATCAATGCATGGTACAATAATGATGGACAGGCGGTGGGAAACGTGGGGAGCGAGTCAGTCCCAAAGTTGATCGGGGTGGTGGGCGATGGGTCGGGCCCCAAGGGCCAAAATAGGTTGGCAAGGGGCAAAAGCCATGCAAGCAGTACATAGTTCTCCACCGTTCGTGGTGGTGGAAAAGCCGGGTTGGTGACGACAAGGAGCTACTGTACGTCACTGATTTAGGAGATGTGGATGACTGCTGGATGCGGGCCTCTTAGCCCTGTCCCACTGCGCCGACGTGGACAGCAGCTGGTGGTTGACCAAGGTTTGGTTACACATCGCCATGGGATTTGAAAGCTGTTTTTAGAGATTGAATTGGCTATAGTACGATCTGGCTCAGTGAAGCCCAATGATGTTAACATTGCCTTTGTGTCTTCAAGATAACTAACCTCGAGGACTTTCAAGAAATGACCCTAAATCACTACTCCACCGTTCACATCTCGTCTCGACTCTGATCACTTGGACAAATACGTATACGCAGTCAATCCATGACTGGGATTCCACGCCAACTTCGCTGGATTCGTGTGATGACCTACATAAGGCCAGTTTACCATGCAGACTTATAGCGCCAACTCGGCATGTAAGTGCGTGCTTTTCGACAGTCCAATCTCTTGAGCAAGATGCGCTCGATGGTCGGCACGGGAGCCAATGTTCTTCGTCTAAACGGAGTCCGGGCCACAGACATGATGCTGCCTCTATCTGTACGTCGTCCACGCTACCCCTTATCTCCATCAGGCGACTTCCCAGCGGTTGTGGAAATACCTTGATGCGCAATGGAGGCACGGGTTGTTACGGCCGATTTGGCCACTGGCTCTGATGCGATGCATAATCGCATCATGTGTCTCTCTTGATCTGGGAGGAAGGGGCAAGAGACCGCCTGATCCTCCCCGCAGGGTCTTCAGCCCAAAACAACTGGCGGCGAGATTTTTGCCGCTGGTTTCCACCCCACGACGTTTGCCTTTCTTCCAATGACCACAAAGGCAAGCGTCCCGGAAAACCACAGTTTTCATAAGGCACATAGTGGCAAGACGCAACTGGAATGGAAAGAAGTTTGCCGCGTCGTAAGGTCGGAAAATAAGACCTAGGGCGTGCAGCCGCCAGTTAGCTAGAAGTAGTTGGCAGAACTCGTGACGCGTAGTTTACTCACAAGCGACGATGAAAGCATTCTGCCCGTAGAATATTGGCATAGTTTCATTGTGGATCTGCCAGCAGGTACGCAGCAGCGAAGCATGGGCTTTCACGCAGGGTCTATCCCGCGGAAAACTGTGATTGCTGCTGCAACAAACTCGACCCGGTCGACAGAAATCGCACTGGCAATTGCTAGGCAGGTTGGGGGCTCGCCGCCTATGTAGATGAGGCGGCACGACGAGCGGGCCGGGAGCGCGCAGGACTTCTTCGTAGATCTGGATTCTCAACTCGGCGGGAAGTCTAAGTAACGGAGATCCAGCTGAATTAGCCTGCCTTGCCTGCTTTCGATGGCGGTTGGTTAGCGCATAGGTACTCTCAAGATTGATGCCTTCATCGTCAGTGCAAAGCATCTGATGATGTGACTAGTTGAAACCCTGCATTGCATCAAGGGACGAGCTGTGTGGCCTGTGACCTTCTGCAGGTGGACTTGTGCGCTGGACTACTGGGCCACTGCAACTTTCAAGCTGGCATCGTGGATATGCCCATTGTTAGCACCATGTGGGTGACAGTAATCAGCCTACCACAGAGGAGCAGGCATGAACGCAAGTGCGCTTTGCAACCCGCTCTTATTCCAAGGGATGGTTCAAATCAAACCAACAGCGGCGAAAATAGTAAACGATTATACAATCGGTCCTATTCTCCTTTCCTTTCCAATAAAAATCCCGAACTGTTGATCGTTCAACGTCCAAGTGTTTATTCACTCTGGCGGTAGTTTGATTTTTGTTACCCGCGTGGGAGGAGACTTGGGAATCGACGTCATGGCGCCCGAATTGGAGATTGCGGGGGAGTGTGGGGGATATATCCAGAGTCCAGACATCCAGACATCCAGACATCCAGACATCTAGACATCTAGACACCCCCCACCGAGTCGTTGTCGATGTGATAGACTACCTTAGGTACCCAGGCAAAGTTTATAAAAACAAGATAGAACAACTTACTGCGGCTATCTGTTGATTTTTCTGAGCATTGGGCCGAGAGCCTCGAGAGCCCTTTGCAGTACCCTTGGCAGAACCCTTGGCAGAACCCTTGGGCACTTCTTGCTTGCGCCCCGCATGGTGAGCGATCGATGCTGCAGAGCGTCGCATGACCTTGAGATGCGCATCGGGATTGGCCATGGCCAGCTGCTGTCACTGCCGCCTGGGCCGCGATGGACCAAAAATGCTTCGGGGGATGCTGGCTGCTCTAAGCGATGTCGAGAATAAAGTAAGAAGTGGCAGAGTGGACTCATAAAAAAGAGAAAATTTTTAGCCAGACGGGCGACGAGGGCCAAAATGCTTCCAACCTTCCTGGTTCTGTCAAATTGAATTGAATTGAATTGAATTGATTGATAGATTGGTCGGTTGATCTGATGGGGGGTTGCACAGATGCCTAACCCCTCCTGCCTTTGCCTCCCAGCCCAGCCAGCAAGCACACTTTTGGTTCTTGCCGACCTAGGTTTCCAGAGTTTCCAATTGACGAAGGACATACTACATACCTAGGTATGTAGCGTTTAATCGCTGTACACGCTGTACACTCGGAAAACTTGCGCACGCAATCAATCCTGTAGAGACCAATTTCTAGGGAGAATTCCACTCGCCAGGTGTATACAATTCCAAAGTCCATACTTAGGTAATTGTTCATACAAACATATACATACATATCTATCTATATGCATGCAGTTCAAGAGTAGGCATCAGGCATCAAGCATAAGAATTTATTGTGCATTAGTGCCCTGAGAATGACTGTCCATTTCAGGTAATCCCAGATGTGATCCAGCACTCGTGGTTGGTTGGCTGATGTCATTCAATACATCCATTATACCTTAAGTAAGTACTTACTTACTTGAGACGTACACTTGAAATATTCTTACATGCAGTGAGCGGTGAGCATTGAACCTTCAACTGAATGGAGATTCCAGTATTGACCTACTTCCTCCCATGGCTGAAATATGTATTTTTGAGAATCCGATGTCAGAAACAGCAGAGCCCCAGCAAACCCCATTCTCGTTAGTCATGCCTATATGACTGCGTGCTCTGTTACGGATATAAATACTGTGCGTGCTGCCATGCAATGCACCCGGTGTGGCAGAAGCATATCGTTGGGGTTCACAGCACTGAGTGAGTACATGTATGGAGCATGTCGACGACTGTTGAATACGATGATGCATTGGACCAATAGCATCGAGGCTGCCATGCGCAACCTACCTTGATCAATGATGCAGCTTTGGCCGGCTTTGGCGAGAGAGCTCATTTCCCGTTTCGCTCTAGAGCTATTGGCTCGCTACAGTACCTAATGAGGTATGCTAGTAGCATCTTGCTGGGTCTTGCTGGGTCTTGCTGGGTCTTGCTGGGTCTTGCTGGGTCCCTGCAGCCCCTACCTGCCATTGAATTGAACGGAGCTCTTTAAAAGATCCTGGATCCTCGCCTGGCTCGTCCGTATCCATGACACAGACCTTCCCGCCGTTGTTGCCCCGGTTCCCCATGGAAGCTTGGAGACTGGAGTTTTCGTCTCCAACTTCGCCCCAAGGCTAACAGATTCTGGGACGATCCTGGGGGACCTTCTTGCCCACTCGCTCGCTCAGCTATATTCGATAGACGTTCAAACAAACAAATGAACTAAATAACGGGTGGTTGGGAAGCCTTGGCTAGGTGAGACAACTTGGGATGATAACGGAAATAAAAAGACTGGATTCAACATTATCGTACGTAGTGTAGTACTTACCTATCTGGTCTGATCTGGGGTGATAGGATACCAGCGACTCCGAGCCGCCCTGCCGCCCGAACCTCCTCCGCCCGACCTTGCCAGGGAGAGAAGGAGAGAAGGGAGAAAAAAAATAGCTGCCCGCCGCACGCAAGAGTGGATATTGTATCGAGCTGGCAGCCATTTATGGAACCTTGTTGTCGTTGACTACAGGCACTTGCAGTAGCAGGAGAGGGGGATCAATTGACAATTGGATCACGCAGGACTGGTACTGTACATCTAGACTCGGCTGCTACAGCACGGTGACAGGGGCATCACGCTGGATGATGGATCCCTTAGTAGTAGCTATTCATTCCCTTCTTGGCCGAATGCCCGCCTTGGCTTTTTCTTCTTTTCTTTACAAATTATTTTGTGGTGTTGCTGTTCTCACTCACTACTTACTTCCCTTATACTCAGATCGATGAGTGACACAGAACAAAAGGAGTCCGAGTATCTGTCTAGTTGCTTCTGTCTTCCCTGTCGCATTGTCTCGTCCGTTTTTGCGCCGCTGCGAACCACCTGCAGCCGCCACCATTGAGCCAACTGAACCCAAATAACAAGCTACATCCCTCCCACTTACCTCATTCGTCGCTCTCCTGCGTTCGACAGCTACAGCAGCAACATTGGGATATATTTGCCTACTCTCGCCCTGTTAGTGCACCAGTGCACCACTTCATCGCCAGATCGCAGAAGCTCTATCGTCGTCTCTCACAATGGCGGTACAAGGAGGAGCGGAGGAGGATGTTTACCTAACAGTGAGCTTCGTCCCCCACTATAGCTCTACCATCACTGACCATTGCATACTGCTATAGCTTCTTATGAATGATACATATTTACCTGGTAAGGCTCGCGAATTGCCGATCGTGTTGTAACGTGTCGGCTTACCCTATTACTTGTAGGCGCGTTGGTTCTGGGACACTCGTTGCGCGATGGCGGCACCTCTAAGAAGCTCGGCGCCATGGTCACCTTGGACACGGTTGCTGCCGAAGCTATCACGCAGCTCAAGGCAAGCTTCACCAACGCCAGTACGACGGTGCAGCATGGATGCGCTAACTAGTGCATGCAGGCAGTCTACGACTACATTATACCCGTTCCACGAATCAAGAACCCGAAGCCGTCGAATTTGTCGCTGATGAATCGAACCGACTTACACTCCGCCTTTACCAAGATAAACCTATGGAAGCAGACTAGCTTTCGCAAAATTGTATATCTAGATGCCGACATCGTTGCATACCGGGCTCCAGATGAGCTGTTCAATATTGAGCATCCCTTCTCAGCTGCACCGGATATAGGCTGGCCGGATCTGTTCAATACAGGTGTCATGGTTCTGACACCCAATCTTGGGGACTATTATGCGCTGACGGCCATGGCTGAGAGGGGCATATCATTTGACGGTGCTGACCAGGGCCTCCTGAATATGCACTTCAAGAACAACTCCAACCGCATCAGCTTCAGCTACAACGTAACGCCCTCGGCTCACTACCAATACGTCCCTGCCTACCGTCACTTCCAGTCGAGCATAAACATGGTCCACTTCATCGGATCCGACAAGCCTTGGTTCCAGGGAAGATATGCAGCGACTGGAAGCGGTGTCTTCGATGAAATGACGGGAAGATGGTGGGCCGTTTACGACAGGCACTACCGAACCGAGGTGAGTTATACAAAGGTCGTGACGGCCTGCGATGCCATGAGCTAACCGGGTGTTTGACAGGCATCGAAGTCCGATCCGTCTCAACCATCTGTGCGATTTGTGCAGTATCTGACCAAGGGGGAATACCAACCTCAGGCCCAATCAACCGGTGAGTCTTATAATGACCACCATGACGACGATGATACACGTTCTCGGCCTGAAGCTGCTGCTGCTCAGCCTTCTGAGCATCATTCGCATTCTCCCATCCCTTCCTTTCATAGCCCCCTCGAGGGACCTGAAGCTGAGGCTCGTAAAGAGCAAGTTCAGGAACCGCAACACCCTCCACCTCCCAACACGTGGGATGCTCAACGGTCAGTTTGAAATACCAGTATATCCTATTACAGTACACGCAGAGCGGCTGACAGGTACTAGGCAACCTCCACCAACAGATACGAGGCCCGAAGCTGCGAATTTCCCTGCTACCATATACGAAATGTCTCGAGATGCTGCCCCGTTCGTCCCTCCCGAACGATACCCAAGCCCCCCGAGAAACATGGGGTATCATATTCCCAATGAACGTCCGGCGTCGCATAACGTGAAGCCCAAGACAATTTTCCCTTGGGAGACTAACCAGGAAGCCCCTACCCGCGTATTTGCCGAAGATGCGTATCGCCAAGAGGCGGGTTCGTCAAGTGGACCCACGAGTGAGCCCTCAGCCTCTTCCTCTTCAGAGGAGCAAACCCCGGCTGATTTTTTTGTAATAGATTCGTCCCATGCGAGACCCAAGGAAGAGCCAGTGACCCCCATCACCCCCAACGTCCAAGGCAGGCCATCGGATCCCTGGGGCTCCTTCGCGCGCACAAATGCTTGGGATGAAGTGCCCGAAATTGAACGTTACGTTGACACCCTGCAGAAGCACACGCGTTCGAGGAGTCTCAAATCCCCTGGCATACTTGAGATGCCCAGCCAAGGCGGAGATGTATTGGAGAGCGAATTGGCACAGCGGCGGGGTTCGAAGCTCACGGATTTCCCGAGCGAGACCGAACGACCCAGCTTGCCCGTCACTCCTGCACCTATGCGTCGGCCGAAGTTCTGGGGTGGTGGTGGTGCCCCCGGCATCCACGACGACGACGATGAGGAAAGTCTGCTTCCGGCCGCGGAGGGTGTGCCGGAGCAGAGCGACTGGGTATGTGGCATGGTAGATGATACGAACCTGCAGACTGCCTTTGCGATCTGACTAACGTATTGCGTTATCACAAGGATCCTGCGGCGCAACTCCAGAAGCTGGCTAAGCAGCAATCGGACATGTTGCTGCATAAACTCGGCACTAGCGGGGGTGGCAGCGGCAGTGGTAGAAGAGACAGCAGTGATTTGCCGGCGCGGCCTGTGCCTTTCGGCTCGGAAGAGTTGACTTCTCCAACATACATGGCGCAGTCGGCCAAGGTATTGAGCCCGCAGCCAGTAAAAGGTACTGCTAGCTCAAGCACGGTACGCGGCATTGTGTCAGATGACGAAGCAGCTCCCGGAGCATCTGAATCACGCTCAACTGCTGCACCGCCGTCCCCTACAGCCATACCGCAACCCAGCTACTCCGGCCCCGGAGCAGCTTTCGAGAAAGGCGAAGATATACCTCAGCAAGAAACAGCTCTTCCACCGAGCGAGGAAGAGCTCGACGTATTACAGACTTGAAAGCAGCACCAGGCGAGCTTGGTGTTCAGCTAATGTTTTGTGAAGTATGCATACGACACCGTGGACGGAATTGGGTGCGCAACAACGATGGCTAAATGCACCAAGAGGCATTATGAGTGACGACTGCTTGGGGCCTTCAACATGGATGGCTGAGGACCAAGCCCAGTTGATGGATACGAGAGCGAGTGGACGACTGACTGGTATGTTGCGTTACGGAGTGGTGTGGTGTGGTGTGGTGTGGTGAGTGGGACGGAATAACTTCCTGGCCATGCGGAATACGTTTCTTTTCTGGCGCTGTGGGTTGTGGGCAAAACTCTCGAGGCGGAACAGACATTAGCTACGATCTTGTGTATCTTTCTTTCTTTGTTCGGCATTTGCATCTTTTGTTGTTGTTGTTGTTATACGCCAACTCCAGCATATGTTCATTTACACCACGGACTTTAGCATTAGCGAGAATACGAAGCAGGCATTGGCGAGAAAGAGAGCAGGAGCTTCACTATCCTGATTTTTTGTATACGAATATCTCTAGCCCCCATTCCTTGTACATGGTAACATCGATTGGATCGTGAACTCACCGCCCCTCATCAGTAATAGATGTGTAAGCCTTTGGGTCATCGCCAGCTCAACCAGTCCAGTCAGCCACAACAGTCCAGCCCCGGCGACTAGTGAAGCCTCCAGTTGGTAGGAGCCTCTCCGTGTAAATGTCTCACCGCTGTAACTCGCCGAGGATATGGCCGTTTACTTGGATGGGAAATGGTTCGCTATACGATGTGCTTAAATTCGTCATCAACTATATATTCAGCAATTGGTCTCACACCTGCGGCATACATTACACGGGTTTCCCGAGACCCAGCAGAGCAACACAACAGCTGACGCAAGCTCTCCCTCTAATGAATGAGTGTCAAGTTGTCTTAATCACTTCGATCGTTCCCCTACCCAACTCAAGCACATGCTCAACTCAACATCGTCCTGTTCTGCAACATGGTGTCGAGTCCGCAGCTAACGCGGCATGAAACCCGCACTTTGCGCCTACATGGCTTGACACTATGTGCTCCGAAGGGTCGTCCGGGCCCATTCGCTTGTCTCGGGTGTATTCTTGGAGCGCCACGGCGGCCCGGGCTAGCTCCAAAAGGAGGGAGGGAGCTGAGGAAGGAGCGGCCGCAACAAGTCTTTTTTGTATCGATTAGGTTGGGTTCTTGGGCAAACTTATCACTGGCTGGGCCGACTCGTGCGTTGCTTTCTTTTTGGCTAAGATACGCCCATAAGCCATAAGCCGAGCTAATATCCGGCTTGAAACCAGGCGAATATTTGAGCTCGGTGATGAAGGAATGTCGATCGTTTTGTTGTCATCATCAGGGCCATCCTAAGCCAGAGACAAAGCTAAAAATTCTCGCTGTGATGGAAAGGCTTGGGACTGCAGGTACCTGGGGAGGATTTGCCAGATACATATAAGTCTTTGTTCTCCCCATGATAGCTTGAACGCTTTCTTAAGTGATCCGTCGAAGTATGGCGATTGTCAACCACCGCTTCCGCACCCCGGGATCCTCGGCCCCCCGATCCGAAGAGAATGGCCGCTCAATGCCTTCGCAGTCCCGCTCCCATATGTGCTCGACCTCGAGGCCGACTTTCTGCAGGGCCTCACCGTCGAAGAAGGAGGCCATCTTGGACCGTCCGGAGTGGAACCCGGCGATGACCCAGGCACGGCTCTCGGCCCCGTCCTTCAGGAACCAGCCGACGGAGCGCTGCAGGTTGGCATGCTGGTCGGGCATCCAGAGGCAGTCGCAGACGAAGAGGCGGTCGAACTTCTGCTTGTTCTCCAGCGCGAAGGGCGTGTCGAGCTCGCCCCAAGCGTGCCCGTCCACGGTGACCCGCGGCGCCACGTCGCCCGACGGTGAGAATTGCGGCTGCGTGTTGAACTTGATGTTGCGACGCAGGGTGTCGACGACCAGCGGGGTGGGGTAGTCGACGGCGGTGATATTGGTGGCGCCGAGCAGGGCGGCCAGCATGGAGGGGAGACCGGTGCCGGCGCCGACCTCGAGCGTGGACTTGCCCCGGATATCGAAGTCTCTCACGGAGACCCTGCGCGTGCTCTTACTCACCACCACGTCTTTACTGCTGGAGTTTTCGTTTTCCGTCGTCTCGACCATATCCTGGAAAACCCCGAGCTCCGGCTCCAGGATGATGCCTTCGAGGGACCCGGCTTCTACGAGCTCGGCGAGCAGCAGCGACGCGTTCCACAGGTAGTGGGAGAAGAGCAACCGGTCCTTGGTCTCGATCGGATCGGCGACTTGGATCTCGAGCGGCTTGGGCAGGTGCGGGGACGTGTACAGGAGGGACTGGTCGGGGCTGCCGTGGGAGTTGGTCACGTCATCGGGGAAGATGGCGCCCAAGCTGTCGGACAGGTAGTCCTCGGGCTCGTCCGCGGGGCCGACGATACTGATGCGGGCCGTCAAAATCATGGTCGCAGGGAGAGAGAATATCGAAAAAGAGCGAAAACAACGATAACACAGACACCCGAAGAAGAGAAAAGCAACAACCCCCCTTGACAGTCAAGAATGCGAAATTTACTTGGCCGAGTCGAGAGAGGAGGGGTTGTCCTGGTGTCCCGCCATGGTGGGGGATCTTTTAGCACAACAAGGCAGTAACGGGAAAAAGGTTATTGTGGGCCGAACCGAACGACATGCGCTACGTCAATATCGACTACAGCCAAAACTTGTCTACCTC
Source organism: Apiospora koreana (assembly GCA_017163955.1). Lineage (NCBI taxonomy): Eukaryota > Fungi > Ascomycota > Sordariomycetes > Amphisphaeriales > Apiosporaceae > Apiospora > Apiospora koreana. The sequence continues at coordinate 1,934,486 of JAFHKQ010000007.1, read as the reverse complement.
AACACCATTAATTCATCGTCAATCCCGCTCCCGGATATCGAGGAACTGGTCGGGGTGGATCTGCCACTTTAGATTCCGGCCATCAGGACATGCAGACGGCGTGGAACCCGTGGCCCGGGTGGTAATGTCTCGGCCGCAGACGTTACCCGGATGAGGCTAGGCAAGGCAAGACATGCCACGAGAGAAGTCCCAAAAAGATACTTGGGTATCCCCGGCTCCAAAGAAACAAACTGGAAGGGCGGGCCGGTCCGCTCTTGCGAGAATGTGCACTGCCTCATGCGCTGTCAAAAGGGAGGAAGGGAAGGGGGGGGGGTACTTACTCCAATAAACGGATATCGCCGAATGACTTCATTCCACATGTAAGTCAGCCTCCTTTCTTCTTGATGTTGGAAGAATGTCTCATTTCAAGCATTGCTTCTTCTCCTTCAGGTGACTGACCGCCGGAGAGGTGCATAGAAACCTCCTGATTCCTTCCTTTTTGTTTTGTTTTGATTCTCTCTCCTTTCTTTTTCACCCCCTATTTCTCATCCTCGTATCGCGATTCACCGCTCTTCATCCAGCGACCAAATCAAACTCCAGATAATGTTCCTTACTAAGGACCAAGGTGTGTTGTTCGTATGCATGTGAAATGGCGTGCATCTCCGGTTGCTGCTTGCCGCTTGCTGCACTATGTACGCTGTGCCTCGTCCTGCTGCAGGCACTGCGCAATATGCAATTTGATCCTTTTTTTTACTACGTCCCCCCTGTCCTCCGTCTCCAGAGCCAAAATACAAAAGGCGGGCAGGTAGGCGGGGTCCATTGAGTTGGCCAGGATCGGCCTGCCCGGCAGCAATCAAAAAAGCATCGCGTGCGCAGTGCATACAATGCGACTCTACTTGATGATGCTTGTACCGAGTACAGTCAGTCAGTACTGGCCTGCATTCCGTTGACTGTCAGGCTGTTGTTGGCTGGGCGGCCTCCATTCCGCCATTATCGATTCCGCATCTCCAATTGCAATAACCCCCACCCCCGAAGAAGGCGGGGGGGCAGGGGACAGATTCCGTACTCCCGGGCTTCAAACCGCATACACCCTCAGCTTGTCTACTTCACAGCTGAATCAATCCTTGCCCTGCTGAGACTGTGCCGCAGCCCGACTTCCCTCAGTCCAGCAAGCATGGTGGAATTATTTCCGTGACCAAGGCGTCGATATCAATTACCACATCGATTTGTCGGTGTTCACTTGCTTGAGTAGTCACTACAGAAGGATTCAATGGTAACTGTATGTAGTGGTCATGGTAAGAAAATATGATTGGTATGGCTGGGAAAAGCTATCAAACAGGGTATCAACACACGCGCTTTCATCTTTATGAGAGGCGACTACGATCAGCAAGCCCGTCTTGCGATCCATGAAAAAACTCCCTTCCCCAAAAACGCATTAACAAATAAGGAGCTGTAGCAACCAGCTCGACCAAGGCTCCTTCGTCGCCCAAATGTAACCAAAAAAAAAAAATCTTCGTTGAAATGCGTCCCGTCATGAAAGATCAAGGCACCAGGTGGCAGAGGGAAGCAAGCAATACACGATGCTTGCATATCCCACCTCACTCTCGTATGCCATGTCCGCGGTCTCTAAAGAGAGAATCCGCTTTTCTATTGTGAATTGGCCCCCAGGTCCGTATGCCACCCTATCTCCCCGGCATAAGAGTGGTATCATAGTTCATTAGATCCGATTTGCGAAAGTCCGAAAATAGGGGAACCCTACCCCTCCAATGCTCCTGTATATATCCTGTCTTTTTGTATTTCGCAAGCCGCCCATTTAGGGTATTGATGTAAGAGGGCACTGGATGTTTTTGTGTGTCGTAGAGTTGCGGTATGTCGGTGAAAGTGTTGTGAACTGGGGGAAGTTGCACATGCATTATGTACTGGCAGGGTAAAAAGCAATGGGCGATGCCCTGGGGGTAGACTGATGGTGGTACAGAGCCATAAGGAAATGCGTAGTCGATAGATGATGTGACGTGTCACATTAGTGACCTGTGAACTCCAGCATCTTGCGCATATCCTCCTCGGTAGGATCGTCCGAGATCCACATGCCCTTCTCCGCCTCGGTGGCATCGAGGAAGGCCTGGGCTCGCTTCATGGTTTGCACATCAAGGTCGGTGACATACGACTGACCATCTGACAACTTGACGCGGACTTCATGCTCAGTAGACAGCATCATGTCGTCCTTGGCGAGGCGGCGGGGACCGTCGAAGACAGTCATGACCCGCTTCTTCATGGTCATCTGACCCTTATCGAAGCCCCAGGAAGAAGGGTAGTCGCGTCGGTTCTTGCGGCTCTTGGCCTTGGCTGTGAGATTGACACCCCCTCGTGAGTGTGTCATGCCACGCGACTTCTGGACGCCATTGGCGGGGTTGCCTTTTCTCTTCTGGCCAGCCATCGTGTGCTTCCGCGAGAGTTTGTACTCATCGTCGCACTCGTCATCTTCGGGCATCTCATCCTCCTCCTCATCGTCGGCCGCAGCGTTCGTCTCCGTGGTGAGGGGTAGGTTGTTCTTGCCCATTGTCTCGTGCACATCCTTGTCATTCTGCACCTCGGCCAAACGCCGCGCGTTGATAGCCTCGGACGGGTCTTCTTGTTGCACAATGCGCAGCACGCAGTCGTCCAAGTGCTCGTAGAAGTCCTGCGCGTTGGAGAAGGTGGAGGAGCACGTAGAACACTTGCCCGTCGCATCAGGGGCGTAACCGGTGAGTTTCTTTCCGGTGTTGGCCGTGGCTGCGGTCTTCTTACGGCTGTTGGGGGGCGTTTGTTCAACTCCGTGGACAGCAGTAAGATGTCGCTTAAATACGTCGGCGCGGTTAAACGACTTCTCCGCCGCCGAACCAGAACCTGGACAAAACCCGCAGACCATCGTACCCTTGTAGTGCGTAAGGGTATGTCTGTTCTTGTCGTACTTCCTTGCGAACCCCTTGATATGGTACTCGCAAGTCTGTATCGGGCACTTCTCAGGGCGCTCATTCTGATGTGTCAGCATGTGCGCCTTGAGGTCCTTGAAGGTTTTGCCACAGTCTGGGTGCGGGCAGCGTTGCTTCTCCTTGGATTCGTCGCCGCTGTATGTAAGCTCTTGTGAGCCGTGCGATTGGTACGAAGAGAGGGATGGTCTGCGCGCCCCTTGCTGTGGTACAGCGAATGGGCTATATTGGAATCCGGGAACGTAAGGCGATGTGCTGCCATTCCTTATAGCAAGAACTGGCGAAGCCGGACCTGAGAGAGCGGGCGAGTGAGGATAATGGTTTTGATGGGAAGGAGAGAAGTTGTTGCTGCCGTCATAACTAGGCATTGGCGGGCCCATCGGACCCCGAATTTCGGGATGAATCAAGGAGGGGTCTATCATGAGAGTATGAGTTAGTCTTCGTTCCCAAAATTCGGTTCTTGGCACAGAGGAAACCAACAAGAAGTACAGAGAGGCGCAACAAGATGACCACTATTCTGAAGAAGGAAAGACGCGCCGGAGATATCGCGTCGCGTCACAGGACTGCTTTGCCCCCGAAGACCAGGACTACCAAACTGGGTCCCAGCACTCGTGAGCGGGGAAGAGTGTGACACAGTAGCGGGAGTTGGAGAAAAGAAAGCTGAAGTTGGTCTGCTCGACATCACAGCCGAAGCAACGGGGGCATCTTGCGAGACGTTGGTATCAAGCACTAAGCTCGAGGTTGAAGGAATAGGAATGGCAGGAATCAAGTCGTGGTGCGGCATAGAACGAGAAACATCATCTCTAGGGATCCGTGGCGACTCACCAACAAAACCGGGCTTGGCCTCGTATGTCATGCTGTAGTCTTCCATCACAGGCGCGGTGAAGGAGTATTCGGTGCTGGTGTAGTAGTCAGGCTGGCCGACTATACTGGGATTCACCCCAAGGGCGTTTTGGTGGTACTCCGGAATGAAAGCCAATTGTCCGGGATTTGAAAGTGGTGAGCCCACTGTGGATGAGGGTGCTGATGGCGCAGATGCAGTAGACAGACTCGAGGAGGGGACTCGTAGGTCGGCACCTTCTGGCGAGGCCCTGCCGTGATAAGAGAACTGGGGAGCTTCTGTGTAAATGGCACCGGCCTCGAAACCAGCGCTGTGGGGGAAGTTGAAGGTCTCTGGACTGTACTGCATCCCAGTCGGAGGTGAGTCGTAACCGTGCTGCATATGCGTCTCTGGGTACAACATGAAGTCTGAGTCGCCGTTTGGTCGCGAGGGGAACATGTGATACTGTTGGGCCATGGAAGCCATCTTGGGAATGTGTGGCCGGGCTCGTCCCGACGGAGTAGGGCGCGTTCTCTTGTATATAGCCTGATACAAGAGCTATGGTCGATGTGAGTGTGAGAGATCTCTTGCGAGTTATCTCATGCCAAGGACGTTATGATGTTGTCTGTAGCTGGAGATGGGTAGTGGTAGTCGAGTGTCCGTTGTCTTGGTGTTGCGTTCAAGGCGAAGCACAAGGCGGGATTCGGTAGTATTTATGTCAGATCGCGGCGCAGTTTGGAAGGGTTCCAGAAGCCAGGTCGGATGATCCTATCTTCCAAAGATCGTAATTTCGAGTGCTTTGAGGGTTGGTTGCTTTTTCAGCCTTAGTCGACTTATACGATGCGGCGCAATATTATGCTTCAGGGTCTAGAAACGAGCGGACAGCGAGGTTAAGGGAGGGATGTTTGTTTCTTTTGATCCTTGATGACAAGAACAGAAGAAGCAAGGTCGCAGGCGTGTATGTGAGAGTGTATACATGTATATATATAATGAGGGACAACTCGTTGGTATAGACCGGATGAAGCGACTTAGAGACGGAAGACTAGAGGAGGTGGTGAAGCAAGTTGGGGGCGGGCCTAAGGATTGATATATCCCAATGCCGTGTACCGGATGTGCAAAAACGTGGTATGTAAATCTTACATTCGATGTATCTATAATGGAGGTAAGCCAGAGGGGGGGCAGTACACCTATTGCAGACACTAGGTCCAGGTAGGGGGGGGCAGCAGAGAGAGAGCCTTACAAGGGGCCCGGGTGTCGCACAGAATGATCGACTACCTAGATAGTCGCAGGTGTCTCTTTTTTTCTCTCTGTCTCTTGGGAGTCTCCAGTACTGTCCCCAGCAGCCAGGCAGTGGTGGGCCTGGGCTAGGCTTGTTCAGTTGACTTGGATGCCCCGGCGATAGAGAATGAAGAAGTCGAGTGGGTGGCTCTGGGTGGCCTTGGGTGGCCTTGGGTGGCCTGGCATCGCGCAGAGCCGTGAAGGGGTGCATGCCATGGCAGGCCCGCCGTAGATGAGAGGATGCATGTACCTGAGTACGCGGACAGTCAAGTACATGCAAAAGGCTCATGCTTGGAAATGGATCAATGTCAGACTGGATCTTGGGTAAGTACCTCTGTACTAGTTAGTGCGCAACTGTGCCTTTCATCCACAGCCATCCATGTTTGCAGGGTCCAAGATGGTGGAGAGGAGAGGAGAGGCAGAGAGGGTTGCTCTGTTGTATCGGGTGCTGATGTTGGAGAAGGTCAGAGTCAAGACGGTACGTACTGGGGGATTTACTGGGGAATGACAAAAGTACCCTTGCGCCAGTGGGAGGAGTGGCCTTCACTCCATCTTTTGGCTGGTGACGGGGCAAAACTGGGCAAAACTGGGCGAGAAGAGGCCAGGAAGAGGCCAGGAAGAGGCCAGAAGGAGGCCTGTGAAGCCTGTCTCTGGCCCGGGGGTGCAATTGCTTCCACTGAAGTAGCCAGGGTGTCGCTGTCTTGAACGGGTTAAGCGCAAATGGCCAGAGTCTCCGCTTGGGCGGTTTGGTTGGTCGCCAAAAGTTTCCGACCTGACGGAGTCATGCTGTGTATCGGTACCTGTCTCTGAGCCCGCCCCAAGTACAACTTAGCCCAAGCCCATCCAGCGACATTGTTGCTGCTAGCTAGCACGCAGCAGCAAGATTCTTCTCTCTCGATGGAAAGGTAGACGTTTGTCAGGGGTGGCACTTCTTGGCCGTGTCAACAATATTCTCTCCTCTCTGCAACGCAACACCTTTCCCTGTCTCCAAGCATGTACCTAATGAACCTGCTGTATCTGATATTCGTTTCAAATCTGGTTCCGTTGCAACCATGGCTACGGTACCCGGCCCATTGCTCGTATGGTTGCTTTTTCGTTTCTTCTTCCTCTCTGGACAGTCCTCTCAATTTGGGTTTCAACTTCACTTGCGCGATGTGGCGCCGCCTATGCCTTGTAGGACGCGGGAGGATGAGACTAGCAGTAGTGTCGAGGACCGGTGCAGTGGTTCGTCGTGCTGGCGTACCGGCCTCATTAATGTACTTACACTACAACCGTCCTCCCCCTTTCTGCCACCACAACTGTTTGCGGCAGGCCGTCGACGAAGCCATGGGCCACACACTAGTAACAGAAGGTTTGGAGGCGTGTGGCAGGCAGATGGAAAGATGGAGCTCTTGTCTTGGGGCCAAAAGGAAACCATAACGGCCTTCTGGGCCAGTCGAATTTCTGCTTGTCTTGTCGGGGAAAGGATCATGACTATAGCGTAGACTTCTCCTCGGGGCTAACCCAGCGCCATCGACGAGCTAGACCGCACGGCATGGGGTTTGGCTCAATCTGGTAATACAAGACGAGGAAACGCCCAACGGCTGGTCTCGAACGTGAAGGGCACGTTTGCCTAGCTTCACGAAGAAACAATGAATCGTGCCATTCGTGAAGATGGAGACGGGAAACGACAATCCGCCAAGACTCGAAGCCGTCAAAGAGTAGAGACATTCGTGAAATGCCGCTCTACAACACCGAAGCCGGAGTGAAGCCATATTGGGACATGGTCGGTCATGTAAAGACGCCCGGCATAGATGGATAGCTTCAGACCGCCTAGCCCCTGGCCACATGCCTTGAAGAAGTGCGAGTACCAATGGTAATGCTCGATGCTCTCTCTTCCTTGTGTTGGTCATTGTGAGCCTTGTTACACGGCATCTTCAATTGGAATAGCCTGTCCAGTCAGTCAGATGACGAAGGATTGGCGGGCACACCACCCATTTCTTAACCGCAGTATTATTTTTACTCACCGGCATCGACCGCAGCACAGCAAGCCTTCCCTTTTGCTTTTGTGCAGCACACTGCCACTCGACTAGCTCTGGGGGTGCATAGTGCATAGCACCCAATGAAAGACGGATGCGATTGGTGGTGGGGACCTGCAGTGAGTATGTAAGTAATTTGCCTGTTATGTATTGCCCTCTCGCTATCTCCAGCACCGCCCATCCGGGCTCCTCCAAAACGAATCAATGATGCCATCCTCCCACGAAGCTATGCGGTACCCTTCCTGGCGTGGCAGCCGACCTTTGAGACGTGATTGGCTCCCAATTCTGTATGCTCAATTTCACGAGGCGACCACACAATTCCGTGTGACGAGCTACGATAGCCTACGATATTCGCATGCCGCATAAGCATCTTAATTGTGCAGACAAGCTTTGCCCGATACAGTCGAAATACTAGGTTGTCCAGCTACTCTCTTGTCATGAAATATTGAATGGGCACGCCGCTCATGTCCGCTCTTTGAAGCTGTCAGACTGCCATCGTATGCTACTTGGATGGACAGACTGCGAACCAAACCAAACCAAGCCTATCAACTAGTCCTCATGCCATGTACATCGTAAGGAGCGCCAGCGTGGTAATTGGAGACAAACACAAAACATTTCAATTGTAATGAAGGGTTTTGCATGGACCGTACCTCGTCCAGTAGCTTTTGAGATGTCGAGGTTGACTATCTGCTGCTGTCTCACTCAGTGCTTGTAATACAGAGAGGTAGTAGCCGCAACGGGGCATCTTATCGCCGGGAACTTGCACTGACGTTGACAATTCGGTTGGGTCATACTCGATATCTTGCAGATTGGACGCGGTATCCCATGTCCGCTTCTTTCTCCCATCAAAAAGTCACGATACTCCGACATCCTGCTCCTGGCAAATATAATGCTGGTGGGGAGATGTTGGTGATGACATAAGATTGACTCCAATACGGTACAGTACCAATCAGCGAGGGTCGCAACAAACTTAAGCTCGGATGATCGTCACGTCAAATTGGTGAATGGATCGTTTCCGATTTACGTTGCGAGGGCCAGTACCAGCATCTTTGATCTTTGGCTGTCACAGTATGCACTAGGTTCTCACTGTAGCACTGTGAAAATAAGATTGGATTTGCTGCTGCGTGCTCGTACTTTTGGACGAACGTGCGCCGCCCTCATCGTCCATCCTGCGAGTCGCGACAAAGGAACTCCAAAACATTAACGTTTCTCTTTTCTTGGGCGCGCTCTTTCCTTCGCTCCGTATTAGGATTGAAATGTGTATGAAATGTGAAATATGAATTGTACGACCGAAATAAACATTTGGTAGCCCAGATCTAGCGCAACGAGCCGGCCGGAACGGGGTGGCGCCGCCCGTAACCTACTGTACTGTACAGTACGTTTGGTACTCTACCTCGGATGAAAGGGAGGTATGCGGCATAAGGTTTGCGTCTATACTACTGCAACATTGCTACCTGTCGGGAGGCTTCTTTCAATTGATAGGTAAGGTTAAGTACCGACCGAGCCTATCAGACTGAACTGAACTCACCTTATTGAGCCAATTAGTCGGCTAGTTGAGTTATACTACTAGCTGTATAGTACGTATACGTATGGTTGGCTATACTGCCAATCTGCTGTGCCGCGAAAGTTCAATCTCGGCACCGATAATCGGTGAGACCGTCCCATTTTCATCTTCTCTCTGGCTTCGCATGTGTAAGGTAAGTGCTGTGCCGCAGTACCCACTGCAAGTACATCAATACATCTCAGTGCTGGGGCTCCTGATTTTATCTGCATCCATGATACACTAAGATAGGTATAGTACAGTGGATACACTTGGGACGATCCCAAGAGTCTCATTGGACGCTTTACGAGAAATCAGATGAGCTACCTTCCCACTGGGAATAGCTTAAATCCAAAGATAGAACAAGGTCCAGGGGCGGTGCAACTCTTGCGTCACCAGCCTCACCCTGCCCAAGTCCCTCTTTCTCTTCCCCATAGCCATTCCATTATCTTGAGTGATCCAGATTTCCCAGGTGCCCACCTCGCCGACCACTCGTAATGGGAAGGAAGTTTCGCCAAGCCGTAGCATCAGAAATGGAGGCAATTCGTTGCTCCAGTGGTCATTTGGCGATGATATTTCCCAGTGCGGAATTATAGAAAACAAGTGAGAATGGAGTTTTCCATCTTCCTTCTATTCTCCGTAGGGCGAGTGAGTTCCCCGTTGCGACATAGTGCACTCTGTTGTGTCAATCCAACCACTGCTGATCAAGACACGCTAGTAGCTTGTGGTCATGGACGTGATTAATGTGTAATCTCGATCCATCCTGCCATCAGGGGACGCAACGTCATTTGATTGCATTGGCTTTGGATTCGCGGTGGCACCAGTTCAAATGCCAGCCCATCATCAATAGGTTCCTGATAGCTTGTCGACGGTCCCAATGGCTATTGGAGGATATTGAGGTTGGGTTTCGTTATGCGTGTTTCCCCAGAGCAGTACCCAGAGCTTCGATGGTTTAAAAATAGTCGTCGGTGGTCTCTCATCATACGAAGTGAACTAACTCATGGGCAGGCCACAGACTCAAGGTCTCATGCATCTGGCTTGGTCACCACAGTCAGCCAGAGAAAAAGCTTGGGCGACAGCCAGACTTGAGACTCTTTTCTAAATGTGTTTCCTGTTACTCCGTAGTTGTCTAGGACCAAACAATAATTGGTCCTAGCCCCTGTGTCCCAATAACTTGGGAGCCTGTCTGTCTGCCTCCCGCTGCAGAATGCATAGACCTGTCAAGGGCCGCAAGGTACATTCCTCCACACTCCCATACATTGCATGGGACAACTCTTCGGTGCCCAATCGATAGCAACAGCGTCGGCTTCCTCCACATAGTCCGAGTAAGGGTTAGGTTCAAAAGCAAGTGTCAGTAGGGAGACCATGCATTATGGAGGCGCGGTTCAGGGTAAATCAGCCCTACAACGCCGGCGAGGCTGGTTCATGGAACTCGATCCTTTTGAACCATGATATTTGGTTCATGCCATAGCCACCACCAGATACTTGATATGTAGGTATGTTTAGAAATGCATGCAGTAGCGGCGTCGACCTCGAACGGGCAGTAACGAATAGTCCCCCTCGAATGCGATGCCGTAATCAGAGTGAGGATCGCGGCAACAGCGGCTGCGGCATCCTCCAGAGCCCTGTGAGTTCTCACTGGCCTCGCTAGCGGCCGTTGCGCCAGTTGTCCCTCCTTCAATCTCTCAAGCTTTGCTGGATAGGGCGGGGTGATTGGTCACGTTCTATCATCCCAATGCATTTAAAAGGGGGATGGCTGTTCTACACTCAACCTATCTGAGACCTATCTGCACCAGGATGGGGAGGGGAGGGGAGGGGGAGGGGGAGATCAAGGGTGTTAAAGCAGGCTTGCTAGGCCTCACATCTCATTAGTCGCCCCGTGGGATGGACTGTATAGACCAGGACCCTAGTTTCGATTTCTGATGATATGATGCGTACTGTATGTGGCCTTCCTTCCTCGAGGGGGGTGAGACATTCCATGTGGTTTCCTACTGCTTACCGACAGGGTTGGGATCGAATGATTTATGCAATCTGATCCTGGAGAATCAAGCGCAGCACCGCAGACACACTCACACCCATTGACACACACAAATCATGGGCGATTGGTACTTCCCCTGGCGAAGAGCCAAGTATTTGCTGACTTATAGGGAAAGCCAGGCCATTTGGGTGTCAGTCAGTCCACTAGCACCCCTCCTACGAGCACAACAATGACCAGAAATAGAAATTCCTTGTCTTTCTGCCCTCAGGATTCTGTAGTATGTATGGGTATTGTGGTTGAGGCTTAATAACTTCTATGCTTTATATCATACTTCCACGCATAATGTAATGTTGATGGCTTACTTTGCTATGCGCTGTCTTCTGGGAGCAAATGGATGGTACCTGTAGGGCTGAACAGGGCGCTTGTACTCCCATCCCCCGAGGTACGAGTTGCAGCAAGTACCCCCGCTCCCCTGGCATTTACGCAAATGCAGGGTATTCGTTCAGTCCAGTGGTGCTTGCGCACGCACCTATAATTGAGTATGATATTGACTCGATCAATGATACTCTAATAATAAGAGCAAAATACAAAGCGCATGTATTGGATGCAATGAATATCGCTCTTGTATTTTTGAATGAAGCACGTAACATGTATACATGAAAACCAGCGCTTGGGTAAGTAGATACTTTGATACAAATGATACGAACTTCAACTGTTCTTTTCAGAGCCTCCTGTCTGAAGAGATACTGTAAGAACACTCACTACTAATGTATGTCGGGTAAAATGGGCAAGTAAAATGAAACATAAATCGTCGGTCAGATCTCATGGCCTCCTTTCCCCTTCCCTTTCCTTCCCTTGCTTTCGCGTGTTAATGATCCCAATCCGACGGAACGCTAATTGCTCGTCCCGCGCGTCCAGGATTTTAGGTGTGTGATGTCCCGGCTTTCTGGCTCGTCCCCCCCTCCCCCCCCAATGTCGTCCAATTCAGGCGTTAGTCTCACTGCCATTTCTTATTCCATTAGCTTAAACCGTCCGCCAAGACGGACAGCCCGACTTGTGTAGAAGCATTTTGATAATAACCCGCATTATATGTACAACATTACAAATGCATCTTTCTTTTTGAAATGAACCTGTCTCGTTCATTCATAGATACCGAAAACGTTGGACTACCTCCTCTTCGTCACCACACCAGGCACCCATAAGGGCTGTGTGGAAAGTGTCCAAAGGCTAGGGCGCTGCTAGAGGCCTCAAGTTTGCTACCTTAACCGAAAGCCAAGCAGCCAAGCGTTCTGCACTTTGGGGGTTTAGGCAATGCGCTAACACGTGGTAACGGTTGCCTCAATCTAAATGTACTATCTACCGATTCTCCGCACGAATCCTCTGCCGAGCACGATGGCATCACGAGACTAAGTACATACGTTCATATAGGTTATTTTTCATTCAATATTCCACATTAATGGAAGCGAATTCAATACCTCGTAATTGATGATGCCTTCGAAACGTGTGGCATGGAAGGGTTCCGCTCCGGCCCCGCCTCGCTTAATTCATCGCTGAGGTTGTGCCCACTTCCTACTATATTATGACTTTCGAGAGGGGTATGATATGTGGATGCGGAGGAACAGCAAAACATACATACGTCTTCGCTATCGCCAGATCTACGATGGACTGGAAAAGGCCTCGCTGGGGCAGCAGATAGGCGGCAGAAAAAAAGAATGAGACATAAAACAGCTAGTGAAATTGGAAATACAATTGGCAGGGTGCTCAGATGATCTTAGACAAGGGTGGACTGGGGCTGACTTAACCCCAAAGCGGATAGAATAGACGAGAATATGTAGCTTCTAGCCTTCTAGCACTATTCCGGAGTAGCAGAAGGAGCCATGGAGCCACCCACTCTCTGTTTCCACTGCAGCCAAGAGAATCACCACCTGAAGGATGCGACTGGTCATTCCTGGTACGGTAGTGGGCATTCGCGTTCGCTGTGACTGGGCTTCGGCCGAGTGAGCAATACAGATTCTCATACTGTACCTCTACCGTTCCGTTCAGACACGAGATTTCCACCTCGGCAGACATTGGGAGCAACTCCTCTTAACTACCTAATGGAAATGGTCTTTTGATGCATGTGCTCGTCCCAACGGCTTTGACGATCTAGGCTCTTAGTCCTCACAGGATACCAGTTGCTATCTAACGGTCACATCGGGAACATGCTCCGAGTCTGGCAGCGCTAGACATACTAAGCCCTTTCAGAGCACAGGTCTGCCTGCTGCCTGTTGTCTGCAGCCGCTGTGACCGGGCACCCCCAGGTAGGTGCGTTCTCTCGTCGAAGGATCCGGTGCCAGGTGCCTGCCAAAATGTCTAGGTAACCAATATCAAGCCTCCTAAGATCGTCACGCTTCTTAGGCGGACTAAAGGGGAGCGACGGGATTTAGGGTTATCATCACTCATGCAGGAGACTTTCTAAGCTGGCGATCCATCTCCCATCTCTCTTCGTCCCATCTTCCTAATTGGCTTCGGGGAGGCTTGACCATTTGCCGCTGGTATATTTCTTTATTCTCTTCTGGTATCATCACCTCGCTAAGGTAGCCAATGAACGATGATCACGACACGTCCCCTACCACATTGGGCGGGGTGTGGTGGAGGCCATGATGTTCAATCCAATATGTAATGCTGCCGGCTGCATATGTACGTTGCAGTAGGAGGAATCTGACGACCAAGCAATACGGCTGCTAAATTTGGATCGCTCTTGTCAGCACTAGCAAGATGTTACATATTCTGTCGCGAGGAGACTATGTATGTAGACATTTGAATTGTACAATTTTCTAGTTGACCGCCTTCCGTTACGAAAGCGAGATACCATCCACTATTTTGTGGTGTCGTGGGAGTCGAAGCAGGTCAAGCCGACACTACCAAGTCAATGTTTGCCAACTGCCGTAGCTCAGTTTCCTACTATCTGTATGTGTTCAAGCAAGTGTCGGAAGCAAGCGCCGGCAGCAGGGGGAAGGAGGCCATATTCGGGCAGCAAGGTCGACCAGAGACTAATGCGGAAAGACCCTCGTAAGCCTGCCGGAACGCTTGCTTTCCGTGCCCATCCATTCGCCTCGGACCAACCACTTTTTGGCATAGTACGGAATATCACCCTCATTGTTCTTGATGGCTCCGCTCGAGTACTTCCGGCTACCTCATAACAAGAGCACCCTGAGACGTTGGTCGCGGCCTCATGCTTTCCCACAACACGTCGAGAGGCGCGCCTTCTCCTCATCGAATTGTCTATTCCCCCCGTGGTACGTAGATTGTAAGAGTAACCCCTCATGCAGAAAGGCCGAGCCAAGTGCTAATAGCAGGTCTACCGGTTGAATATCGACAGTGCAAGCAGGCATCTGGGATGTAAGCCTGCTGGCGTAGGAGGTAGTAGTACGCACATAGTACCAAAGCTACGACGGTAGCAAACATTGACAGTATCATGACTTCAGTCCCCTTACGATGTTGTTCAAGGGTGCTGTTGGGGATTGTGTGACATAGCTAGAAGATATTGCGCTTCGAACCATCCCCAGTGAGGCTCTGCCCACAGACGATGTACTTTTTCTGCACGTCTATGTGTCATCCGGACTACGTACGCCAATGGCTGAACCTAATCTCCTTTTCCACTGGGACGAATCTGACAACGTTCGGCGCGGATAGGTGATACGTAGATGGTGAAGGAGGAGAAACGGATTAACGTTGGTCCCAACTGTCGAGCATAGTTAGGGCCGGTCTAGAGTCTAGACCATCGACGGATTGACAGGGGACCGTCCCGTACTTTTTCTTTCCTTTTTTGCCTTTTTCCCTCTCGGGACCGAACAACATCACGCCAAGCCTGCTACCCCCTGACCCTGGCGCTCTCCAATGCCTTGGGCCCGGGAATTGGGAAACCACGAAAAGCTTGGAACAACCACGGCCTGGATTCTGATTGATCCAATCGCGACATGGATGGATCGTCCCCCGCCCAAGCATCACGAGGCGAAACCTTGGCTTTTCCCTTTTCCCTACAACACGAATACCAATTTGGCGACCGCAAGCTTCGTCAAGAAGAAAGCTCACGGGACGCTGTCAAGAAACAGATAACATGCAACATCGTATGTTCTCTTACCCTCCGGTACAGGCATGGTAGCCCATGAGTGTGTCGCCTTGAGCCTTTTTCTTTCTACCTCATCATAGCCTACTACTATTATATCAAGGCCGGTTAGACGCCTTCATTTGTACCTGCCGGACGTCTACAACTTGTACCCACAGCAAGCCGGGCACCTGTTGTGGAAGATGCGATGCAGCAAGGCTAAAGACTGCGTATGCTATTGATGTTTCCATGTTGACGCAAGTTCATTTCAATGTATACACAGAAGTACTCGCTGCGAATCCCAGCCAAGATGTGGTGTACCTAATCTGTAAATCCCGTGAGATTGGTACTGCCCGTTTGGCCGTCTGACTCTGGTTCTGCGACACATCGCCCGTGTTGAACGCATAACAACGTATCATGTTACGCGGGAAGTGGGTGGTCAGATCAAAAACAAGCATGCCGTACCAGATGCTCGGGTTCGTAACTCCAATGACATTCGATGCACCAGCACTAACTTGTTCGTCTTGGCGTTGTTTTCTGTCTAGGAGAGGAGGATAAGATGCATGGAAGAGACATTCTATCATACCATAACACACTCCCACACTCCCACACTCTCTCCAAGGCTACGGTACCCGTGCAATGTCGCACCGCTTCTCTCGAGGCAACACCACCATGTGGAAAGCTGCAGGACTATGAGGGCGGCATATGCACCATGGTGCCCAGCCATATATCGGCTCACCATCCTATTTTGGGACGGACGAGAGAGTCTATCGTTTTACTACCACCTTTTCCTGCGCTTTTTGCCTCTCGCGCGCGCTGCCTCTCTATAGCAAATTGAACGGGGACGAGCAATATCTCACCAGGACGCTTACGGTAGTTGCTGACCAGATTTATCGATGTGTTGAGGTGATTTACGGCACTCCATTCACCGCCAGAGTGCTCCGGTGTTAGTCTGGTGTGGTTTGTCCACTTATTATATTGCGATCCAGGGATGTCATCACAAAAATCGCCTGTAGATGCTGTATTTTTCCCCCTTCTCGCTTTCGGATCCAGGGATATCCCAATTTTCCAAGGGAAGACTGCCATCCGTACTATGACCAATAACCCAATGACCACGGACGGGTGCTAGAACGAACTTTGGGTTGCGTCCGTGTGCTAGGGGGGCTGGACCCGACCCAGCGGACTGGGTCAAGCCATAGGATTGGTCTTGGAGCACAGGCACCATGTAGCAGCATCATGATTACATCGGTCTCGGATGACAGATCGATTTGGGGAGGGAGGGGCATGTTGTCGATGTTGAGAAACAAAAGGGCTAGAAGTAAAGAAGCAAAGAAGTAAGAGGGCTTATGCACACGGTACAGTCTTTTTCGGTGATGCAGCAGGGGCAGGCGGTACGAGATGAACTGCATTCGCTCACTTCACCCACCCCCAAGCACTCCGTAAGCCAATACGAAATAGTGACGAGTTCGCCCGGTACCGGGCAAGTGTGCGAGAGTAGGCACTACAAGTAGATAGATACTGTTTATTTGCTCTAACATGTTTTGTCAAATCTGCGATTGACCCTGTAATTTTACCCCTGATAGGCAAGGTCTCGTTTTACATGGTACCCATGCTGATGGGAGCTGCAGATTCGGATGCGAAAATGCCCGGCACGGGGTTTTCGAATCTTCCATTTTTACGGCCTACGTACACCGGTACTGTTTAGCTGTGGCACCGACTATCAATCGTCATAAAAGAAAGGCTTCCAAAACCAGCGCGCCTACCCTACCTAAGCCCTGAGAGCGCAAGCTAACCAGGGTCAGGAGTAGGTGCATCATCATACAAGAGCCTAGGAGAGGCAATCTTTGCCGGATTGATGAAAAGGTTAGGTATATGCGGTAAATAAGGTATTGGTATTGGTGTGGTAGAACAGCTGGGAAACCCGACGGGCTGGTTTCGCCCACGCGCCGCCCCGGGTCGTACCCGCCTCCAGTGGGATGGAACCTTTTTGGGAACGCTAAAAGCATGGATGGTCCCCTAAAAGCTTCGACCACAGTTCTAGCACCTCTTTCATCACCCATCACCCAGCACATACATGCATGTAGGTACACACATCCAATGTGTGAAGTGAGAGGGAGAGAGATGCAAAACTGGTGAAAATGCCTATGCCGCGTAAGATTGGGCAGCTTTGCGAGGTGCCGTCCAGATCCCGGGAAGAGGGGGGGGGGGGGGGGGGGGGGGGGGGGGGGGGCAAACGCTCAGAAGCTCGTAAGGAATCAAATCGATATACCGATGGCCTTGGCACATGAATACAGGATATACTTCCAATATATTTCATAGATGTAGATATGCATGTATACATCTTAACACTATGATTCAATGGTTTCCTTCTTTGCTTCTTGTTCTTGGTCTGGATCGTAGATGTGATGAGACAAGGGGTACCAAGGGATGCGATGGGCGAGGAGGATGCATACTTACCGACCGGCTCTTGTCCAGCACTCCGCAGGACGCTAGGTATGTTCCGTCACAACTTCGACTTGCTTTAATCTGACCTGTCTGCCTGGTCTAATCTAGTAGTAGGTAGGTTGCGATTGCATACGACTTCTCCCAGGCCACTCACGTAATTGACAGTCGACTCGGCATGTACCTGGTTCTTAGATAGGGTGGTCACACTGCATTTGGTCGGCGAGGTTGTCAAACTGACATGGTCCCCGATGAACCAATTTGGACACTGATTGCCCGTCGTCACCTGGAACAATTGATCGAAAACAAGTTTTGACTATCCCATGCCATCCTTATCTACATGGTGAACTTGAGAATCAAGTCGGAAATCAGTACAGTAGATAGCTTCCGCGTAGAAAATGAATCAATATTCTTAGCGTTATATTATTGTATCTAGTCGTCGGGTCTGGGGAAGGGTCCAGAGCAGTCGAAACAATAGACGGCTCGGCTTGCTCCGCGACGCCCGTCTTTCTCGATTTGTACATGACGCTGGATCCGGAGGTCCAGCCATGTCGCTTGGCGTGCAGGCGCTCAAGGGTACTACTTCTCCCCTTCCCCGCCGCGCACATGTTTCTTTCTGGGTATGGGGTCCAACAAATCGTCGACCATGTGCGCGCGCACCTCAGCGCAGAATTAAACCCTGATGTTGAGCGGTAGCTAAGCGAGTGGGGTCCTGATGGCGTTCTAGAACCACGCACATCACCCATCCAGACTGTCGGTTCGTGATGGCTGCAATAAGCTCAGCAGAAGCAATATCCACCGTCAGCCCGGGGTGCCATTGCGCGTGGTGCCCGCGCATCCCGACTGTGTCAGATCTTTGAGCCTCATGGCATGCCAGCTGTGCCTGGATTCCTCAGCACTCGACGCGTGCGACAGGCCACGGGCAAGAGAGGGGCCAAGACAAGCAGGAATCAGAAAAACGATAACTGCAAAGGCAGCCATGCCATGTTCTAAAGAGACAAGCCAGGAATGGATTTCCAACCCCGCGTGGCGCGGGCAGTATGAGTTATCGGCCAGGCTGCCTAGACCAGTGAGTGAACTTGATGACACATTTGATGACAGCTGAACTAAACTCAAACCAGACGCGTTGTGTTGGCAAAGAAGAAGTCCTGCATTGGATCTGGCTTGCCCCAGGGTATCCTGCAAGCGCCGGGCGCGTAATCCGTGTGTGCCAGAGGATTTTCAATCTACTGGCGGCGGGATTTACACGTTGGCAACCTCATCTCGCCATCCCCACCCTCCAACTGCATCCTCAGCTAGCCTTTCCATTCCAAATGCTTCACAGATCATCATTGAGATGGCTCGGACTGCCCTCACCTCTTCGACGGTGGCGCCACTATTGAGGGCTCCGCGAAGATGGCCCTTAAGCTGGGGGTTAACCTATTTGTGTAGGGAGGTTCGCAGTGTCAGCCATTCTCCATGTGGCTCCCTTACGAACTATCCAAATCCCAGGTAGCCAGCTAGGCCTACGTAGCAGGCTGCAGACCGAACACGGTGGTATAGTATGGAGGAATAGCACTCACATCCTGCGGAATCAGGCCCGCTATCATGACGAAGGACGTCTCGGTTGCTGACAACACCCTTGTGTTGCTCAGGAGGTACCCATAGACCAATCTCGCTGTGAGGCCAAGATCTTGCGTGCCAGACCTGTCCATTTGGCCCATGATCCGTCTGGCAATCTTTCCGTAAATGCCATCGAAGAAGGTCTGCCCACGTCCTAATATATCGGCTGGAGGGGTCTCGTAGATATCGCGTTGCCGCTCTGTGGGCAAGGGAGTCCCAGGCCCATCGAGTAGCTCAGAGGGCGTGACCTCCTTTAGCGATAGCAAAGCATTGATGGTCTATAATTGGTTCAGTATGAGGTATTTTAGGTACTATTGTTCTGCGCTCTACTCTGTCGAAACAGTTGCGTTCAAGGGGCCAACTCACCTTGGGCACGCCGCCAATAGCAGAGGCTTTGATCAGCGCCTCCCTTATCCGCCGAAGAACAAAGAGGCTTTCACCTTCGCCAGATTGATCTACCTCGTACTTGTAGACATCTCTAATGCCATGAGGCTGGTTTAGCACTTCAAGTGTGGTCGCTGCTACCATGTACCAGCAGTGAGGAGGCACATTAGGATGGCTTCTCAAGGTTGCGAGTATTTTGGATGTGATGACAGATGGACCGAGTTTAGTAGGTGATGGCATGTCGATGTTTGGTGGAAGAATAAACTGGGTTCCATACAAAACGCCGCACGGATGTCACACTCACAACATGCATATATCTTTTACACTGGAATGCTACTGCTGCTTCGACACGATTTCAAATGATTTTATGTGAAGAAAGCCGGCATCATCGGAGATCATTGTTTGCATAATCCGTTCCGTCGCCCGTCACGGAGTTTCGGACTAGGTCACGTGTCCACTTCTTTCCAGTTGGTCTGCCCGGTGCGGTGCTAAGTGCCTGCGTCATTCACATCCCGCGCGCGCTGACGGAACCAAACGTGGCCTCAGAACGAGCTGGGTGCTGCATCAAACGATAATCAATCGTTTGCTCTCAACCAAACCACCCAATTCCTCCATTGCAGAAGATGGGCACCTAATTGCCGCCCTGCATCTCTTTCCATCCTAGTAGGACTTCGATAGCCCTTACTTTATCCCACGAGAGAAGAGAGAGGTTTTGGCAACCATGAGGATCCTCTGGTACGCTGGGGTAAGCTAGCCCACACCATACAGCTTGCAGCTTCGTCGATGGAGCTTCCAAATTGACATTTACTTCGCAGGCTTCGACGGCGCTCGCCGTCGGCGTGACCACCTATGCCTTCCAACAGAGGGCCAATTTCTATTCGGCCATGGTCTACCTGTCGCAAAACAACCTAAGCTTGATGGTAAGTTTGCCCGCAAAACACGGTCGCGATCGGCGTTCCGCGCCGCGTTGATGATGGATGCAATGCTGATCCAGCTGGCCGCGACAGATTCTCATCAATGTTATCCTCCTGATGTACGGCACCTTTGTCTACAGCCTACAGAGACTATGCTACGGCCAACTGCGACCCACCGAAGTCGAGCAGCTCTACGAGAAGGCCTGGTTCGCAGTCACCGAGACCTGCTTGGCCATGACGATATTTAGAGAAGAGGTCGGCGCATGGTTCCTTGTCATGTTCACCGCCCTAGTGACCGGAAAGGTATGGCAATGGATCGGCGAAGGTCGAGTCGAGGTCCTTGAGCAACAACCACCCGCCAACCCTCGGCTGTTCCACACGCGACTTAGCATATCCCTCGTATTCAGCATCATCTACGACACATGGCTATTTTCATATGCCGTTAATACCGTCATTCAACAAGCCCGTCCAAATATGATGGTTATGTTTCTATTCGAATTCGCCATCCTGACGACCGACTCGTTCCGTACCGCACTCCGATACGTTCTGTCGCTGGTGGAGACGAGCATCACCAAGAAGCAGACGCAGCAGCGACTGGAAGAAAGACGCAAACAGGTTCGCGACCAGCGGACGGAGATCCTAAGACTTCGCGAGTCGGGCGATGCTGCTGAGGCAGAGGCGGCGAACCAACAGGAGTTGCCGGACGAAGAAGACATTGACGAAATGGACATCGAGGTCCCCGGATGGGAGACCAAGGGGCAGTGGATTCTCAGCCTAGAACTATTCGCAGGTAAGCAAATTTACCCACTCGAAGGAGCTCTGAAAACGCGGTTATTGATATAGGTATAGACTTCGTCAAGCTTGGGGTTTATGCGGCGTTCTTTGCCGTTCTCATGATGTTCTACGGCTTGCCCATCCATATCATGAGGGACTTGTTCATGACGACGAGATCATTCCTCAAGAGACTGAGCGCCCTCATTCGCTATCGAAAGGCCTTGCAGGATATGAATAAGTACCCCGATGCCACCGAGGAAGAGCTGGGTCGCGAGAATACGTGTATTATCTGCAGAGAGGACATGAGACCCTGGGACCCCAGCATTGCTGGAGCGGTTGAACGGTCACGCCCAAAGAAGCTGCCCTGCGGGCACATTTTGCATTTTGGCTGTCTCAAGAGCTGGCTGGAGAGACAACAAGTGTGTCCCACTTGTAGACGTTCTGTTGTTATGGATGGCGGAGCGCCGAATGGCCACGCTGCTGCTCCGAATGCAGCTGGTCAACAACCAGCGCCTGGGCAACCTGGCGCCGACAATGGCGTAGCAAATGGCAATCAAGCTGGGCAAGCGCGACCAGGTGGTATGCGTATGTTCCAGCTTGGTCCATTAAGGCTGGGATTTGCTCAGGGCAACCCTCAGAATCTTCAAGAGATCGCACAGCGATTTGGCATGCCGCTGGATGGTGTTAATGCTCCAGCTCCGGCTATGCCTCCCGCAGGCGCAGCCATTCCAGTACCCGTGGCGGCACCTGTTGTGCCACACCCACCACATGAGACTACGGCAAACATAGGCAGGGCTGACGATATGAACGCACAACTTCGGGACATTGCACACCGATTACAGCAGGAGATGCTTTCATTACAGGTGGCGCAGGCCGAGTTACAGACACTGAATGCGATGAGGGCGGAGCTTAATCGGCTACGACAGCTACAGCATCAGACATCGAGTATGCACATGCCCGCACAGAACGATGTTACCCAAGGAGTTCCGAACCTGCAGGTTCCCTTTCCTACACAGATGCCGGTTCACCAACCTCTAGCTTCATTCCCCGTTATACCGCAAATGGCACAATTCCAATATCCCCCTCGAATAGGCACGCCTTCAGTCACTAGACACGCTGCTGGCTCATGGTCGACCACAATTACTGCTGGCAGCCCCGATCTACCAGAAGGCGTCGTCATTCCCCAAGGTTGGACGCTCATGCCGCTACAGCGGGTCGATCCCCAGGCTCAACCTTCCATGTCTCAGATGACAGTACCCCAGACAGAAACAGTAGACTTATCACAGCAAGGGCCCAACTTGGGCACAGCGGGAGCTACGTCGGTTTTCGGCGAGCGCCCTCATTCGACGTCAGCTGATTCCTCGACGTCCCAAAACCACCAGGGAGCCGGTTCTGCTACATCCGTCGAGCAAAATCGTGCGCGTACAGAGCCCCCTGTAGTAGCTGCCCCGCAGCCTCTAGCACCGAACTGGGGCGGCGCAGCGCAGTTGTTCTCAAACAACACGCCTTCCGCGTCGAGTCTGTTCCCCGGAAGCAGTACTGACCGAAGCTCAAGGCCAGGTTCCACAGATGGCGGTCACTCGGATAATGAGCAGCAGCAACCGCCGCCGCAAGAGTCATCGTCGTCGTCGTCGGAAAGCCCCGATAAAGGCAAGGCCAAGGCTGTGACTATTGAGGATGCGGAGGATGCGGAGGACAACCCTTGATTCGGGACAATAAGCCGCGATTATCACCACACTAGTAGTAAATATATCTCATGGTCAGATTACTTGGCATAGCTGTCCCTTCTTCTGTGGACGAGTTTACGAATGATTAGGGTAAATGGGCCCCCAGCTTTTGTGGCCGTCTGCTATTCTCGATTCATGCCTTACCGAGCAAAGTCTGTCTAGTCTTCTGAAGTGCTTAGTAGAATAAGAAGAGAGGTCATTCTCGTGTACTTGAAAAGTGTTGCCCAGAGGCGGTTCATTGGGTGTTGTGTCTTGCTAGCGCCGCCCACGTTTCCAGCACATATGGCAGGGCTAAGGAACGCTTATCTACTTGACGAGGTCCTTCTCTACGAATTCTATTCACTGCATTCTGAGTTATGATGAACAAGGGAGGCTAAAGTAGGGAATAAATAGTACTTAAATCGACACCATTAGCAAACTTCGCCCTCTTGGCGGACCTAAATATCATATGATAGCAAAAGCCTGGTGATATAAGCTTACCATCACGGTGTACAGAGGAGATTGGCGATTGGTAAGGGAGGAAGGAAGGGTCTAGAGCATGTTTCTTACCTTACTCCCCGTCGGAGAAAAGAGATTCGCCGTTACATGGCATCTACTATCAGGTCAGCACTATTAGTGAAGAGGGCACAAACACCTTGGCGGTGGACCGTTTGGGAAATTATCCCATTATCGTCGTACACACATCTTGCGTCAGCACCTTTCCACGTTTCCCATAAACGTTCCATATCACTGGTCGAGATCCGGTGCTACTATACCCTACCCAGGTTCACGTTGGACCCCTAAGAACAGTCGTGTAGGGCAAAGGCGGTCAACGAAAGGAACCAACAAGAATCTAGCACATATATCTCGCTAACATGCCTGCATGACTGTGGAAGAAGTACGTATCGGTATGTTTGTCCTCACTGCCCGTCAAGTAAGTAGCACTGCATGTAGGTATGTACCTACATGCAGCCAGCTGCAGCCCTACGGACCCGACTAGCTGGATAAGGGGTGTGTGTACTAGTAGGGGTTTGTCATCTTCCACATAATCATTTTTGCGTAAGCACACACAAACATCCATGCCTATATTCGGAAGATCCTCCGAAATGGGTCTCTTGATATCTTTACGACTGGACTAGCCAGCGGGGCGACCTTCACCACCAGAATGTATCTGTAATGCCGCCCCCGTCCCTTCCGGACTCATTCGGAACCAGATGACCCTCAAAAGCAGAGGAGAACAGAAAGAAGGGAATGGATCCTCGTCTGTCAACCACAGCCACGACAGTAATGGGTTGTGGGAGGGCTTTCAGGATTTATAATAGAAAATGAGAATACAATAATTCTATTACTTTTTGCCTCCTGATCCCAGCCGCGCCACTTGGCAACAGTCGGGCGTTCAACACCAACGCCCATTATCTCTCTTCATCCTCTCAACTGGGCCAACATCTCTTGCTCTGGTGTCATCCGTTGTCACATCCGACACTCTTGGGAGATGCCGATAAAAGTACCCAAGTGATATTGAATGATGGTCCGATGGAAGCAGCCTAGGCTGACTCCCAGCAATTTTTCTTTTAGGTCTCAACCTCCAGTCACTTGCAGCTCGCGCCGAATTTTGTCTGGAAGGTACCAAAAGGGGAAGGAACTTACCTAGGAACGGGGCAAGTCTAATGTTTGAAGCATCAAGGTTTGACACCAGAAGGGATCAAATTTGGTCACTCTTACTTTATCCTGTTGTATCTAGATAGAAAATCAATGCCAATCTTCATCTTTCTCATGGCTTGGTTCTTTCATTCCTCCGTTTGCTGCGCGGTTCTTTGGTTGGTTGAGCGCATGTATGTGTTCGCAACCCACGTGGGACGCTGACAGGTTGGTTGGCCTAGTTTGGTTGGCCTAGTTTGGTTATGAGGGTGGCGGCGGCGGCGGCGGCGGAGACAGAGACTCGGGGCACACAACACACACACACAAAGTGAGGCGGTTTAATCGTGCATTGAGGCTCTTGCGTATTTTGACACACACACACACTTCTCCTGTCCTACCAGTGCCTGTTGTACACCGAGGTGAAGGGGGATGAGGGCTTTTCATTCTGTTCACCGTGTCCATGTGCGCCATTTTGTTATCTGCCTGGTGACTAATTCCATGGCAGGAATTTCGGTATCCAAAAACCGGAAAATGTGACAGGAATTGTCGCTATACATATGTAGTTTAAACGTCCTAATACTTTGCGTGGAATCACCCTGCAGAGTAGGATATCCTGGATCACAAGTCACGTATGAGTTCTAGCGAATATCTGGCGTTTTATGAAGCTCAAATTCGTATGCTATTATGAGAATAGTGATGACAGTAGTAGTGCTAACAACAGAGATAACAACAGTGAGGGGAAAGATGGGTATAAAGGGGTATTCGCTACAATTCAAATTCATATGCCACCGCTAGCTCTTCAGATAATAGCCCTGGGGAAAATCCTGTCCGCTAGAAGCCTGCCTGACCTGCCTGACCGTATATGCAAAAGCCCAGCCCCTCCGCCCAAAATGCAATAAACATAAGGAAAATGCGCGTGTGAAAATGCAAGATGCCTGTAGAATCAACCCAAACTCCGGATACATGCATGCCATATTAACCGCAATGACCACAGAGGTGTCTCTGCGTATACCAACCAGATGTACACCTTATATATGAATGAAAACTTGTTACTCCTTGACGGGCAGTATGAACCGCACCTTCTTGACGGGCTTCGCAGCCGGGATATTTATGGGTTGTGTCTTATGAGATTCCTCCAGGTCCTCGACGCTGAGCCCTAACTCGCTCATCGTCTCCTTCTCGGGTTCCTCATCAATGGCCCAGACATCGGGGCTTGGCTCGCGCCAAGAGTGCCGCCGGGGCAGATCGAAGCTGCGTGTGCGGCCTGGAAATGCGCGGCGTGGGGGCGGAGAGAAGCGCTTGGCTGGCCTGCCTCTTGGAGAGCCGACATGGAAAGATGTTGTTGAGAGCAGTTCTTCCTTTGTCGTGTTGACTTGCGACCCCGAAGGGGTGGATTTGAGACGATCGAAGCCGAAATCGGGAAAACTAAAAGAGGAACTCTTTGACGGTCGGAAGCGGATATAGTCCTCGTCGTCGTCACTGTCGGCGTTGTCATCGAGTATGGCACACTCGTTCTTGCTCCTAGGCTTGTATCGCTTGAGGCCATCGAGAGTCGATGGGCTTATACTGCGAACGATTTCCTGAGGTCGAGATGAGTCCTCGATCCCTGCATCGAAGTCGAAGTCGAACTCGAGATCCTCTTCCCGGGGTGTTGCTGGCGTCAAGAAGTACGTCAAGGGGTTCCTTTGCAGAAGAGGCATGTCGAACTCATCGTCGTCTGTCGAAGCATCTTCGTCCAGCAACGGCGGGGAACGACTGGTGAAGGATGGAGGAGATGATCCCAGCCGGGATATGGCAATAGAGCCCGTGTGTCGTACAGGCATGGCTGCGGAGTGAAGTCTGTTGAATAACAGAGAAGGAGATAGGGTGTGAGTGCGTGAGAGTGTGGGTGTGAGTGTGTGAGATCAGGGTGAGAAAAATATCGTGATGCTGGTTGGCATTCCGTCTGTTCTTATCTGTCTTTGGATATCAAGAAATCGACTTATACCCAAGCCTTTCTATTAAAGCGGGCTTCAACGGCGACCAGTGAGTGGGTTGGCGCCGGCTCAATTTAGAGTGGCCGAAGGGAAGGAAAAGAAGAGAGCCGGTGAAATCCTCCAGAGCACAAAGTGATAGGTCGCGAAAGACAAGCGTCGTATCAAAGCGAGGGAAGGAGCAGCGGCGACACCGCCTCTTGATATATACTGTCGCAGCAAACACAGTGGTGCTCGAAGGGGAGACTAGCCGCCCCTAGTAAGCAGCCTAGTCATGGCCCAATCGAGGAGGCTGCCTTGTGAGGTGACAGGCTGAGAAAGGAGGGTGGTCATGAACCGCCATTCAGCTCCATTAATCCTGGAAAGATTGACATTTTCCAATTGCGGGGACGCCTCAGCGCCCGCGTAACCTGTCTCTTAAACAGGGAACGAGGGAACCAGAGTGAATCACCTAAGCTGGGGGCTCAGCAGGCAGTTGACATTCCAGACTATCGAGTGCCCGGAGCCGAATCACGCGTCGACCCAGGGTGGATAAAAGAGGGAAGTTGGTGTTGAGTGTGTGTGGGAAAACCCCAGGAAGAATCGGATACGAAGCCACCATGGCAAAGCTCCAAAGTTCCAAAGTGCCCTTTCAGGGCAGCCAGGGCACCAAAGAGCACGCAACTAGAGGTGTTGGGTTATGTGATGTTTGCTTTCCCACATTCGAAGCTACCAACCTAAGACACTTGGAGACTTGGGGGGGAGGCTGCACACCCTCTTGGGCGCGGTTGACGGGGGACAGCTGACCACAAAGTGCTACTACGCTTTGATTCTGCCGAGCCTGCCGTGGCACAAGGCGACCGCAGACTCCATCGCAACTCCACGAGGCTGGTGAATAGTCATACTTGGTAGGAAGTGTTTGAGGTGACTTGCCTCGACGATCGGCCAAAACGTATGCATCGTACCTTGCATTGTGCGGCCCCGAGGCGCTGAGTCTCCTATAGGCTGCCCAACTGACCCCACGGGTTGAAGTTGGGGGGAGTGATTTGCATATTTCCTCCACCCCCCATCGATTGGCATGAACTGCCTTGGAACTTGGAAGTGAAGAAGAGAAAGAAGAAGACCAGAGAATACGGAGTGCGCCGTTGTTGGCGCCGTGCGGTTTACCGTATCTTGGGATCAATCAATCATTCATTGATTTGTATATGCCCTGTGCAATTTACTGAACCACTTAATCAAGGAATTCATTAGTGCCGGTGGTCACGAAGGCGCGGTGAGGTGCTTGGAATCAGCTGCCTAGCCGAATACGTGATGGCTGTGGTAAGCAGGCTGGCCCAGTTGCTGTTGCTCATACTTGTAACCCGAGGAATTTGTATGGTTTGTCATCAGTCATCAGTGTGGAAGCCAGCCAGTCACATATGTAGGTAGTCGCATAGTCACATATCGCAAAGATGGATGGAGTGTCGTCGTCGGTTGAGTATTACATACTCGGATGATGACTGACTCGACAAGAGCCAAACAGATCGTCCCGCATTCGTCCGAATCACCATTTTGGTCGACGTGCAGCTGCCGGCGGAGGGCGGACGGGGGGCGGACGGGGGGCTGCACCTGTTTGAGGACTAGTACACACATTTTCCCAATGAACCCTTAAGACGATCGACAGCAACAGCCGATTAGCTTCCCAGCACATGCATCAAGCATCCAAGCATCCAAGCATCCAAGTGAAAATAGCGGGATTGGCACTAGCATCTTATCGCGAGGTGTGTATCAGTCTATCAGATGACAAGAGGCTCACATCCCTCACCTTCCGTTTGCTATCAATTTGGTTTTCTGAATTCACCGCAATGTAACCCAACCTACTAGTATCATCACGCCCACCAGCCCTGCCGGCCCATAGGGCAGCGGGGTCATGATATTACATCAATGCAAAACACACGAGAAAAAAAACCCTCTACAGTCGACACCACTTCACCGTTTTCTAGACGAGCAACCAAGGGGCGGGTAAATATAGTAGGGAAACGACGGTGAGCGCTCCCTTTATTCATCCGAATCTGTCTTGACATTTCAGACTTGAGATGGAGTCAATTTGGGTGGCAGGTTTGGCAGGTTAGCGTTCTTGGGCGGTCGCTAGTCCGTGTTAAACTTGGATCAGAATCGCTGTAGAGTTGGAACAAGCGCTGCTCAGTTGCGGAGACATACAGTAGCTGGAGAGCAAGTCGCACCCACAGCTTTTTGGAATAGCTTCGTAGCAGAGCGGAGCTTGGGCAGCCTTATTTTTCATACCTGATTCTCAAGAATTCGGTATGATTTCCCCCTCTTCTCCTCCACGACAGACGTCTTTGCGATGTTCGCTTCACTTCGCGGCTGTTGTGTTGAGCAGTGGATTTTCCTGTCAGAGACGGTCAACGTTGCAATCACCGTGCCCAACTCCGTCAAAGTGGGACGGTCCACTGGACTGTCTGTCGGAGATCTGACGATGATCGATCAGAAAGAACCATGGGTTTCAGTAAGCGCTGTCAATTGTCAGGTCCGTGTCAAAGAAACGGGCTGCAACCATATTGATTCTTGCCCACCCAGGACCCAGGCCCGATCCACTCACTAGAAATGGGTCGCAGGAATATGGCGACAACGGCCACCGCATACCGCGGTGAAGGCTACAAAAGCTTCTAGTTCCGCAGTCGTCAAGATACTGTAACCCCAATAAAGGCACGGGCTAGTGATGGCTCAATCTTGACATGACTCAGGTTTTCTGCTACTATCCATTAGCATTGAGTTTTCGCCAGAATTGTTTGTCTGCGACGTCACTTAGGTATTCGGCATGCTCGAGTATGAAAGGACCATGTAAGACACCCTGATGCAGCTGTTCTATCCGGCACTGATCATGCTATTGGGATCGAAATTGCACGGACTCGTATACCGAGGCCGTTGGTGAGATTGCTCATGGGCAACTTTCGGGCTTCCGATTTCCATTTCCATGCTGGTCTTCCAGGATATCATGCTGGAAGAAGTGCCCAGACACGATGAGACCGATATCACGGAAAGCGATCCGACCCTATCTGCACGCATCTGCGTTGGGCGTTCAGCTGGTTGTCCGAGAAGGGAACCACAGGCACTGGCTAGCGACATAAGTCTGAACCTTGTCATGCTGTTTTGTGACGGACAAAACCTGTCAAGTCCCAGCCCATGGTATCCAACGAACCACGCGGAGGAAATCGGTCGCATGCTACCATGGACAGAAATCGAACGGCTCGGAGCCTGGCCTAGCCTGCGCGCCATAGTTTTGGGCAAGGGACGAGGAACGGGAGGCTGAAGAAGGTGATATCCCGCACGTTGTCAGAAGCGTGGGTGCTGTTTCACAGAAGGCTGAGCTGCCTCCACGTGACATTATGGCTGGTCGCTGGCACGGGTCTCGATGGAATGGAGCTGGCCAGAAACCGTCACCATTCCCAACACCAGGTCGATCTACACAGCTGACTCATTCCCTTTTCACGATGCCTGCCCATATCTACTATGACGTCTGTTTGTGCGACCATGCTTCCTTTCCTTACTGCTCTTGGTGCCCTAGCCTGGGGTACGGACAAGTAGAGAGAGGTAGAGGTTAAGCAATGACTTATCTGATTCAAGAAACAGATAGGACGAGAATATCGCAGTAGGCCGATCTTGTCTTTAGTGGCCGTTTGTTATTCAGATGGAGATGTGATGTCTGAGGCAGGCGACTTTGAAACCAGACTGCTAAAATCACACTCAGGCTCAAGGAAGACATCCTCAGCGGCTCTTGCACGTTGCCATGTTGCAAAGGGTCGCAAAAGTCTGCGTCATGTGTCTCTAGGTATGGACGCAGTATGTCCGTTCCTACCCCGTATGAGTCTGTTCGCGAACCGCACTATCAATGTGCCGAAACTCGTTGGGTCGATGCAGTGGTGTCAAGATTCTGGTGTCTGGGCCAGAAGCATGTCTCACACCATTCTGTACCGCATATGACTACCTGCTCAACTTTGTACGGCTTAACAAGTTTGAGTCTTATCTTGGTCCCCCCCCTCAGCTAAGCTTGTCGAGAACAAAAGTTGACACCGCTTCGATGAGGGCCGATGCTGGTGCACAATGGATCATTGACCATCTACCTAATAACCAGTATATGCGAAGACCAATATCTGTCGGGGAACGTTAAGGCTTCGCCCCGAGCGGCGCTGAGCCTACTGGTCGACGGATCTCACCCGCGATATATGACCACAGAAGCAACGGTGGGTTTACATGGCCCCCTCCAGACCGTGTTCTTGGATCGCCGGAGACGAGGACGCATTCCATATACACACTTCTGCTGGGAGAAGGCATGCGCGAAGGAAACTGTCCACCCAGCTGCCTTGGCTATACCAATTTAATACCATCCGGGTGTGAGAGTTCATCGACACAAGAACTGCACTGTATCACACCTCCTCTTCAGATCATTGAAATGGAGGAGCGAGTCAAGAGCCCTCGACTCCGGTTCGCAAACGAGGTATTGCAACAGCATTCCGGATGCACGCTGACCTCATATGACCACCGCCTGGTTGCTTTTTCCTCTCGATCAGCGACAGGTACGGCTACCGAGATCCATGCGAGGTCTCCTTCAAATATCGAACTAAATATCCGGTCCCGCTTTCATCATAGCGTCCTTATACTGGCCCGTTGTCATTGGGTTACGATAAGACCGCTGCAGCTTTGGTCGCCCTATATCGACTTGGATTGGGTCAAGAAAACACAAAACGCCTCGGGCATGCGATAGAGGAGGTTTCTCTCCCTAGAGACCAAAAACGGCCGAGAATATATGTTTAACTTCTTGGACTAATGATCATAATGCGCTCGGAAGTCTTCCAGAAGTCGTACCTGTGTTCAACAAGCGTGAGCATCATAACGGTTCCCCATTATAAGTGGGGTGGCAGGCACACGGAGCTGGCGATACTTAGAGTAGTGGCTGTGGCCGGTAGGATATTGCTTCCTTCAACCCATTGCAGCCTCACACCGCTCTTTCTCCCCAGGCCATCCCAGCGTATTGCCAGTTCTGATTCTGCGGGAGGAAACGGCATGAACACAATCCCAATACACCCGACACCCATCTTCTCATGGCTCATTGTTACTCGATGTTCTGGCCCGACAAGCCCCATCGGATGAGTTCGAGCAATCCCGGCATCGAAATTCCTACTGGCCCAATAGCCAAGCACCATAGTTAGTGAAGCATTTCGTTCGCAGCAGAACACAGGAGCTATGTGGAAATCCAATTACGGGATGGTTCTGCACAAATTTTCATTCTTCAGTAGTCCCCCGCAGCACTGGCTGCAAACAAGCCGCTTGGCATAGATAGGCGGGAAAAGACAATGATCGTCCTTTTCAACTTTTGTCAAATCCTTGCGCCTGCGTCAATGCTCTGCATCTCCAGTCGGTATTTCCCATGTGCTATGGAGCACCTATGTCCATATGTGGCTGGCCTTCACCAGTGGAGTCTACTATCGTGACTTACATAGTATGGCACCCAAAACGGGTCACAGAAGGTCAAGGACTTTGTGCGCCGTACTCGACTATGGCGAACTACTCCAAGCCTGCAGATATATTTGGCTGTTATATAGGCGACGCCTTCTAGACTTTACGCTTGCTGCTGAGTACCGAACGACTTTTGTAGAGCACTTGATCACTAGAGCCAGTCCAGTATCTTGGGCAGATGGCGTGCATACCACGCGGCTTCTCGGTGCCAGTCCGGAGTCCAGTCCAGTCCTTCCATAGCAAATACACCAGAACGATTGCTACGCTTTAAGGTTAGATTGGTGGTATGCAGCCGTTGACAACCTCACAACGCCTCACCGCAGCGGAGTCTTGGCTCGATGGCTTTATCGATCACAGCATACAGGCTACTCTTCGATGGGTCATGGACGGGATATGCATCGATCACATACCCGTATCAACTAAATGCTCGGATCAAAAGATCTCAAACATGGCCCGGTCCCGACAACTATCGTCCCGTGCTGCAAGTCAAGTAAGGTTGAAATTGCACTGATGTATGTGTATGTGTGTAGTGCGCGGTGATTGACCCATCACATCTGCATGTGCGATACTATACTAGGCGCGATGCAAGTTTTCTACATGATCCGAGCTGCGCACCCCGTGCTCATGATCTGCTATTTTGGATATTGGGAGGTTGGTGTTTCGACTATACTGCAATGACAGCGATTCGGGCTCCACAGTGAGCAGCTATACGATAACCGAATCCGTCGCTATGACGAGTTGTTTACCTTGGGCGACGGGCACTCTGCTTGAGTGTATACATGTTCAGCAGTCTGAGTCAGTCGAACCAGAATGTTCTCACGGAATGCGGCCCAATGATGGAAGTTCGTGGCTTCGGTTTAATGCAAGACGTCTGCAGGCATGGGAACCAAGACCCAATAATACTTGGCCATCTGGGGTAAGGGTGTGCTGGCATTGGCTGTCCCTGTCGGCCGTTCGCTCGACGAGCATTGATACCGGTCGCCCTGTCTGCACACTCTGCGATACGGCATCGTCATCGCAGTTTTCCCGGAGGAGTTCTCGAGTTGGACCAAAGTGCCCGCCTGCTTATGAGTCCTTATCTCGAAATCCGAAAAGAGGTTATCCGCAACGGAGAAATCTTTTCTTGGTGCTCCCTGAAAAGTCGGTGGTATCAGTCGAGCTTGCTCATCGTAAGACTTGAATGATTGGTATTCCTTGACAGACACACAATTGACAAGTGCCGAATTGGTACCCAAGCGACACATAGCAGTAGTCGGGCACGAAACCACGGTGCCTACCAGAAGCCAGAAGGGCACTTTGCCACACGCCCATCGCCGGCGGCGTCTTGGTAGGCAGTCAAATGCGTGGAGTCTTTCTCTTTCTCTCTCTTTCGTCTCTATCCATCTGCTTGTCGCCCACAGTATCACATCTCCATCTTCACCCACTTATCCCGCACTAGCCAAGAGCACTTATAGCGTGCCTGACGGGAAGCGCGAACAGCCACAAGTTACAGCAGCATTCAACATACACAGAGCTGCCTGATGGCTTGTTTCGGTACCTACCGGGGCCCTTGATCACAACCGAATCCTACCTGTCTACCCATTGTGCCCTGGGTGGTGTTTGGAATCCCAGCAGCCCAGTCCCGTTCCGTTCCCCAGAGAAAGCCAGCCCAAGTAATAGAGAAGTGCGCCATTGGATTGGAGCGACAGCTGTTCGCATATCTCAAATTAGGCGACACGGGGTGGCTCGTTACTGGCCGGGTTTGGCTCACAGTCAGTCAAGTCCGTCGTCTTTTCCCCTACGTCGTCGTGCAACAAAGTGCCTCATAGCCAGCCAGGAAGGAATCCTCGCAGCTGCTTCTTGAATTAAGCGACACACACACACACACCCACCCACCACACCACAGGGAGTCACAGGCACACGAGACACATAGAGCGGCACGCACGACTGGGGGAAATCTCTTCCTGTTGGTCCTGTAGCTTGTTAGCCTGTAGGGAAGAAAAGAAGAGACAGTTAGCTGCTGGAAACTCCACTCTTGGGTACCGTTCCGCCAAGGCTAGTCGAGCGCCAAATAAGCTCTTCCCTTCTTCCCTTCTCCCCCTCCCTCGGTCCCCTCTTATTAAGAGTACAAGCCGGCGGTTGTACTCCATCGTCCTTTCTAGCCCAGGTCCAGTCTGAGAATTAGGTACCTATCCATTGAGAACATCCATTGAGAAGACTACATGCCCAGCCAAGCATCTTGAGAGACTTCGACAAGTACCTATTTAGACACACTGACACACACCCACACCCGTGGATACGCCCCCCCGAAAAGGCCGATCAGAAACAGCACAAGCATTGCGCTTTGTTTCTGGGATTCCCTGTCCTGATTTTATCGATAAACAGCGACCACCTTTCTGTGGCTTTCTGATTCCTCGACTCCTCGACTAGCCAAGCACCTTATGGGTACGACCCTCAGATCACCGGTAAGGCGACAATTGTGGTCTTTTGGCTGTACTGTCTTGTACCGAACGAACCTAGGGTCACTCCGCCCACCCGCCCGCTTCATCGCATCGCATTGACGGTCTTCGAGAGCTCGAGAAGATACCAACGCTCCATCCCAGTACTACATGTATTTACAACAATAACTCACCTCAACATACCTGCATTCTTTTTCCTTTCTCCCTCTTCTTCTTCTACCTTGTCCTTGACACTGGACTGTTCCTGTTGCCGACCGAAGCCAGGCCAAAAAAAAAGAGAGGAAAGCGAGCGAGGAATGAATGATTCGTCGAGGTGGCAGGCAACATCACGTACACAGCACACCTCCGCTCACACCCATCAACCGTCCTATCATACCATCCCATCAATCGATCAACCAAATTTGATCCAAGGCCCCTCCCCAGGCCCCCGACAGAAAATAGCCCTGCCGCTGCCCGCTCAAAAGCAGCAGTACTGTAGCTACCTGGGCAACCCACCCGCTCTTGCATCTCGTTTCTTTCCCACCCCCAGAATATAATAAATTCTCACAAGCCGCTGCCGACACTTTTTCCCACCCCTACACCACCGCCATTTTGCACTCGCACACAAACACTTCCCACCCGACCTTCATACACCAAATATCTACGTCTACCTCATTTTCGGAAGAGAGCGACGCTGTGCATGCAACTTTTTCAACCTTAATGTCACGGCAACACGCACTGCCACGACCTTGAGCACAGATCCGGCTGCTTGTCGACACCGGAGCCCTCGAGGGCTTATCAGCACGCTCCACCACTCCCTTGCGCCCAACGACCCAACATCCAAACGAATTGGATGCTCCGCAAACAATCCTAAGTACACTTTCTTGAACATGTCGTCGAGGAACCCGAATGCCAGCCCGGCCATGGTCGAGGATTTGGATGAATATGGCATGGTTATTGAAGGAACCGGCCACTACGCCAGATCTACCGCCAGGATGTCACCCCCTGGCAGCCCCCTGAGGCAACAGATGAACACCTCAAAGAAGAAGTCGTCGTGGCGGAGCCACGATCACAATGCATCTCCTCCAGAGTACGACCTGGACTCAGATCTACCTTCACCGGGCCCAAGACCGTCGAGGAGAGACTCCAAGACAGAGAAGAAGCGCTCCTCAATGGGCGGCAGCAAGGGAAAGACTGTAGTACTCAAGGAAGACCGCCCCAGGCGCCCTTCGACCCGCACTTCAAAGACCGCTCCTGGTGCCCCCCCGAGGGGATTGTCTGATGAAGCCTCCTACTATGGTATTCCTTCGCAGACTATTGTACCTGCACACAGTCGGCCGCGCGCTGCCACAGCAAGGCCAGCGAGCTATTACGGCTCTTCTGCACGCCCCCCGCTATCTCACTCTGCTTATTATAGCGGCGCACCCCCCTTGGGCACCTCATTTCCGCCGCCAGCTTGGAATGGCGGTCCAGGCATGCCGCCCATGGGCCCTCCTCAGATGATGGCGCACTCACCCTTGAGCGGGCCGCCAGTCGACTATTTCAGCAGCAATGCTAGACCAGCGGATACGCTTGCTGCTAGATTCTCGCGACAAGGAGAACCCCGGCCGCGGTCATCTCTGGGCTTTCGTGGTCCGCCATCCGCTTACGAGGATTACGAGCACTCTCAGGTAATAGAAACGCCACCCATGCGGCATGCTTCCTTATCGAGACGGCCCAAGAAAGATCAAGACGAACGGGATCGAAGCCGCATGCCTCCGCCACCGCGGCCTCAGACTACCAAGCCTGCTGATCGACTGGTGTTCCGTGCGCCGCAACAACAGAGGAAGTCAGCTCATTTCATCGATGATGACTTGGAGGATGAGGACGATGGTGACGTCTACCAGGCGGCACCAGGCCACCCGGGCTCTTTCGAATACGGTACTGCCGTGGTTCCTTCCAGGCCGAGAAGGACCAGCATCGATTCGGAAGATTACGAAGATGGTGTCTTCACATTGGAGCCAGCTGGACACAACCGGCGACATTCATCCTACAACTTTGAAGACAAGATGAAGCAAGCTACTTCTTACCAAAACGACGTCACAGGTGGACCAACGGCACCTTTGACAGCCGAGACTCTTCGCCGCGTAAAGAACAGCGGTACCAGCCGGTCCAGCCGGAGCACCCAAAGCCGTGACGAAAGCAGCTACAAACAGTCGGCCACCACCAGGACTACAAGATCGAGCAGTGCAGATGATGATATCACCATCAAGGTCCCCGACGGCGCGATCGTAGAGGTTGGCAACACAAAGATTAGCTGCGGAAAAGGTGGCGAAATGACCATCGGCCGCAACAATGGTGGAAGCGATCGAGGCACCGTCTATGACGACGAGCGCAAAAGAATTGGTTATGAAGATGACCGCAAAAGAATAGGCTACGGCGATGATCGTAAAAGCAGGGCTTACGACGAGGAACGTAAAAGCAAAGCTTACGACGAGGACCGTAAAAGCAGGAAAGAGAAGCCGGCCGTGCGAACCCGCGCGAGCTCGCAATCTGGATCGTACTCGCGGTCCTATTACGACGGCAGTCATGGTGGATATGCGCCGCCCCCCTTTGGTGCGCCTTATGGGTCTCCTGCGCACTACGCACCTCAATATGCTCAATACCCCCCTTCTGAGTACGAGGCCTACTACGAGACATAATTATTCAGACACTGGTTTGTTTTTGGTGTTTCCAGTGGTGGAAGGCAATGGTTTTGTGCAGACGATTCAGCACTTTATTTATTATGATCGGTGCGATATCCGGCGACTTTTTACGCCACAACTTGTCGACATTGCACTATATCCTAATTCGTCTGCAGCATCGTGGGCCTTCTGCTTTCTTCCAACAAGAGCGAGTGTCTAGATATCTGGACCGGAGCACAAAGGACACGGAAAAGCGCAATGCTCGATTCACCATTTCGCACAACGTTTTTTTTTCTCTTTTATTTCGCTATTTACGATCGCATTTCGAACATTTCCTGCTGGCATGTATATGAGGAACGAGTGATGAGAAGTATGACATAGGATGGATGATTTGGGTCTCTATATGAGGTCATGTGGAGTTGGGCTCATGTTAATGTTTTTCCCTTCAAAGATACCGACCGTTTTCATCGCGGCGGAGTCTGTCACATTTTGGATTTCTTTTTCTTTCTCTTTTATGTTTATTTTCTTATTTTTCTTTATTCTCTCATGGTATGGCTGTGCCAACGCTATTGCGATTCAGCGTGCTTTGAAGGCGAACATGTCGCTTCTTCTGCATGGCGTAAGAGTTGGATTCATAGATCTGTATTGAAGTTCACACTTCTTGTGGCAGGGTTGTTCTACTGCAAATGGGCTCTGCCATGCTCAACTCAGTTCCCTACGTGGGGTTTCTCCTTGAGTTTTTCTTTGGTCGATAGACTCGATATGGAAATTTGCTATTTCTGGGAGGAGGGTGGTCTGATTCTACGTCGCAAGGACACCAAGGGGCGGGATGTGCTGCTGAGACGGCGTGATCTCGACAGCAACTATTACTTTTTCTCTGCGCGCGGGATTACTCAGGCCGGTATGGGGTATGTATATGGATCGCCATAGCTGTTATAGCGGCGGCATACCCCTTTAAACGGCAGCTTAGTCATTGTTTACAAGGCGCTTAGGATATCCCAAGAAGCTTTTAATGAAAATGGCGAGAGGCTTGTGCGAAATGCCGGTCTGTCGTCTCTGGGCGCAAATCACGATGTCTCTCTCGTTGCACGATGTACTCCAATGACCTCGCCTTGAAGTGATATAGGCGCCGATCTCAAGGCGGTCTCCCGAGTGATTGTTATGCGGGCTTCCCCGTTGCAAGCTGTGCTACTTAGCATGCTGGCTTGGTACATGTTGACAGCTGCTTTACACGCGTCAGCCCTTCCTTTACGTTTTAATGCTCTGGAGGCTTGCTTGCTGCACAGTGCCACACCGCACATTGCCGAAGGTGACACGAGGAGGGAATCGGACCAAAAGAGAGACGCGTTCATTGCGCAAGCGAGATGGTCTCCATGCTTTACTGAGATAGGGGAGGGGATTAAACTAAAGACGATGCAATGACGCGGTCGATGCAACATCTGACTTTTATTGGAGCACATGTATAACTGACTTGTATGTACATACAGACAGATAGAGAGGGCTCGATTGAGTGAATGCAGTGGCTAGCTGGCCAGAAACCCGCCGTCTGTGGGGAGATGAATGATTGGACCCTTATTACATGGAGATATATCACCCACACCCACACCTCCTTGATAAAAGGTCGGGGAATGGGATCCAAACTGGATCGGGTCTTCCGGTTACAGGGTGCCACAGTTGTTTCTTCCATCCCGACTTCTCGAAGCGGGTAGCGACCCAGCAGCGACCCAGCAGCGACTCAGTGTGTGCGTGCCAGCCAAGGTGTACTGTATCGTATCCCCCTCCTCAGCTCAGCCCCTTTTATTCTAGACCCTCATCGCATCGATAGAGCGGAGCCACTTGGCTGGCTTGAAGGTGAGACTTTTGGGACCCGCGATCCATCATCCGAATTCCCCGAAACTGTATGTATGAAAATCGCAGTGGAGAGGATTTGGCCAGCTGGCAAAAAGTCTAAGATTATAATTGTAAGGCGGATATAGTTTGAGACCTACGCACTGTCTAGTGATCTTGGCTGCTTGGAACTGGTTCCCCGGGGAGAGGGGGGGGGCATACATACTCAGACTTGGCGGTATCTATGCAAGTTTGATTGTTGGAGATGAGACGGCCTGGCTTGAAACGGGGTGTCCTCATCTCATCTCGGTATTGATGTGCTGCTGTTGGCTGGGTGAAGAAAGGATGGGATGGGATGGGATGGGATGGGATGACATGACAGCAGCCCAGCGGCTACTCATACCTACCACGTAAAGTGTGAAGTATGAAGTATGTACATACATGTATGTAGACCACCATAGACACCCTCACATGATTCTTCCATCATACCTCGTACCTCCTTTTCCAATATAATGCATTGTTTATGTTACTATGTACGGAGTAGTAGTACCATACATATACACAGAGTAGGGTGGTTACTTTTACCCCATCGACGTAGGCAACGGGGATGCAGGTCATCATTAGCTTCGCTTGGTCGCATTGATCGAGCTGGGACAGAAACAGCAACAGCAGAAACGACAGGGCGCGCTAGCGAATCGCCCAGGTCCACTGGCGGTTGTTGGTGGTGATGCGTTGTCATGAAACGGTAGGGACCTCGGCCATTAATACAACGATGTCATGTAGTCATGTACCTAGTATGCCGGTGCAGCTTGTCCTTCACATGTATTCAGAAAGACAGCCTAAATAGAGCGGACCGAGCCTCTAGAAGGAAGGCTACAGGTACGGCATCGTACTGCTGTATGTATTTCAAAGGGGTTTTATATAGCTGGATCTGTCAATCGTAAGTTAAGACCCACCGACCGTGAGGGCAGCGCTAACGATACCCGACGTCCGAATAAACCGTCTCGTCTGACGGGCCTGGCTGCCTGGCTGCCTGGCTGCCTGGGGCCCCTCTAACCTAACCTAACCGTCCAGCCACTCCCTAGCTAGTGGCTGTGCTTTAATTTACTGTGGCGGGGGCCGTGGCTTGATGCGTTGTCCGTTCAACGGGCGGTCAACAATGACGTTCTCCCAACCTCTTCTCGCTTGGCTTGGGTGTGATTGAACCAACCTCCCAAATTTTGGTGCCAACTTTCGATGGCCTGGGAGTCCACCGGACAACCAAGTTCAAGTCTCACACCTAACTCACCACTCACTCTCTCAATCCAATTCACTCCCACCGTCGGCAATCACGTCCAGTCTCAACTACACGCGATACCCAAAAGAAACAATCTTCGGCATTCTTCTGATTGAATTTCTTCAACAACGAACACATACATTGAACGGAATAACTGTTCACTTCTACTTGACTGGCTGGGTACGACCCACACGTACCAGCCCGGCCCTTACTGAGAACTCCCACAGCGAAATTTGATTGATACCTCAACACACCACCACAACATCCGTCTCGACAGGTCGCTGACCGCTTCCTTTGCCTATCATGGCGCCTCTGCTGCCAACGCTGGCAGCAAATGCCCGCAACGTTTTTTCGCGTGCCATTACGTCCGGAAACGATCTCGCTCCCGATGCTGCTGCTTCTCTGTCTCGCCTGGGGCCCTTAGCCGCCCGCTCCCTACTTGCCGCGCGCGCCGAGAATAAGAAGGACGATAAGGACGTTCCGCCTCCCACCGGCCTCATCGACCCCCACCAGATCAACAACAAGGGCATCTTCGCTCTGTTCGCTCTGATCGGCGTGGCTTTTGTCGTCGTCGGCATCTGGTTCTTCTTCTGGGCCAAGAACGGCGGCTTCTACTTCCGGGACGACGACTGGGACGATTACAAGACCACGGTCATGAGACGCCGTGGACCCAACGGCACCCTCTTATCCAACGCTACCAAGTCGACCAAGCTGGGTGGCGGCAGCATTTACAAGGACCTGGACGACGGAAGCACCGAATACACTGGCGCCCAGACGCACTCGCACCTCAGCGGCCGTACTGATGACACCGGCAGCACCCTATCTGGCGTAACCGCAGGAGCATCGGACCTGGCTGCCCGGGAGAAGCGGGCTGCGAAGCGCGAGAGGCGTGATCGCGAACGGGAGAAGAAGCGGGACCGCAAGCACCGACACGGCCGCAAGGTTGGTGAGGACGGCGCTCTCGTGGACGAGGAAGCAGAGGCTGAGGCCAAGGACGCCATGCGGGCCTACCGCCATGAGAAGGCGGCACGCGTCGGCGGCATCAACAAGGAGAGCGAGGGCAGCCAGTGGGACGGCTCCACGAACCCGGGCAGCTCCACGGCCGGCTCCACCCTGCTCAGCGACCGCCAGCCCACGCCCGAACGGAAGAAGTCATCTAAGCCAACGGGTCCCCGGGAGTCGTCGTCGTCCAAGCAGCAAACACGGAGTGGTGGCGGCATCCGTAAGGTCTACAGTACGGCCGACCGCCGCGAAGCCCGCGAGAACGACCGCATCAAGGCCGAGGCCCGCCGCCTGCAGGACAAGGGCCGCGCCGCCAGTCGCCGCGACTTCAGCTACCAGCGTGCCGACAGCTACCAGCGACCTCCCCCGTTGCTCGAGAGCAGCGAGGTCGGCACCGACATGAGCAGCGACCTCGGCACCAAGTCGTACCAGCACCACATCCCCGGCCTGTCCTCATCGTCGGGCGCCGGTAGCGGACTCGGTACCACCGACATCGTGGATTACGCCGAGGACCGGAGGAAGAAGCGTGGCAATGGACACCGCCGAACGCAAGATAAGGCCTAAGCGGAGTTGTCAGTTGGTGGGTGTATTTGAGCGACGAGTGAAGGAAGACGGAGAGGATCCACGTCGAGTCGGGCGAGCTAGCTCCACGACAAACAAGGATGCCCCTTTATGAGCTTCATGCACTCGACAACGCATGTTTTCTCGAAGCCTACGTCCGCCCGCTCTATCGAAGGGATCATGGATGAGCCTTGTGAATCAAAACTAGTGTTGAGAGAGTCTGCATGAGAAACGAAGCCCACTATTGGAAGCGGTGATGATGTGTATCTCGCTTGAAGACAACACAGGCTCGCACACGCGCGCCTCAAGGAGTGAAGGGAGGGAATCTGGGTTTATAATTTTGGGGCATGGCGTTTTGACTTTTCGGGTGTTTTGTCACCCGTGGTTCACGCATTAAGTATATGAAGCCCTGTATGTAGAAGTATGACACGAAGCGATACGATTACGTTTGATCGGAGGATCGAAAAACACGAGACATAGAATAAGACATCACATTACACCAAACGTAAAGCACCTACTTAAGATACTGCCACGTGCTTGCTATTGAACCCATTTAAGATCTCCAAGACCGGTACGGCTTGCCAGCATGTAGTCGGCTTTGAAGTTGTGCATCGTCGCCCGAGCATTATGATGCGGGTGGTATTGCCGAGTTGTTTCTTTTACATTGTGGAGGATGTCGAGCTGGTCGTCGATGTAGAAGTCTGCTGGATCAAGGACCAGTACTCTCCTAGACCTAGAAGCGCCGTTATGCTTCCTAGTATTCCTAGCGACAGGTAGCCAGTCATCTCATCTTCTATATGTATGGAAAGTGCTTGGTCTTTCCGACCATCA
This sequence comes from Apiospora koreana, assembly GCA_017163955.1. Lineage (NCBI taxonomy): Eukaryota > Fungi > Ascomycota > Sordariomycetes > Amphisphaeriales > Apiosporaceae > Apiospora > Apiospora koreana. Next base: position 1,892,317 of record JAFHKQ010000007.1, on the reverse strand, counting down.
TGGTCGGCCTAATGCAGGTCACCGTGTCGTTTGATATTGGCAAATACAAGTTCACAGCCAAAGCCCGCTTGACGAGAACACGCGGAGAGAAAAGTGGGGGGGAGGGAGGAGTTGCTCAGCTCTACCGAAACTAGAAGAGGGATAGATAGACAGATATAGTAGCAATGACTGAAGAATAGAAAAATATGCTGGCTCGAATAGCAACATCAATCTGTGAGCGGCTTTAGGTGTCCGTGAGACAACATCCCGTGTCCATCCAATGATTGCCTGCTCCTTGTTCTCAGAACGTCAATCTCCCAAAGATATCACGAATCCAATATACCACCTGAGTATTTTGAAAGAATAAATCATCTTCATAAATCGTCATGATCTCATCGTCATAGATCCGTAACATAAAACCAATCTTGCTACATGTGTGCTCGTGTGGACTGTGGAATCGAGATAACCGCCCTAGATAAGAAGAAAAGTTCCGACGAGAAGTGAAAATGGGTTTCGTTCGTGTGTATATATATCAGCAGGTTCCCCAGGTGGTTCCAATTTGGGTGCCCGACGGATCAGGGAAAAGGGGTGTGAGTTGACTGAAACGTAATTTCTTGTAGCAACTCTATGCTTGCCGTAGGCCATGAAAGCCGAGGGATTAATGTTGAGATTATCCCTGGCAAAAACGTTGTAAGTTTGGTGGTGCAACAACACCCAGTTCGGAAGTAGCCATATTGCCGATGACTTAACGAAGCCTTTCGCTCAGGAATTGGTTGATAGGCTAGTGCAGCCTCAGTGCGGTTTCTTCGAATGCTTCTTGTCGGTAGAAGTTTTTGAGGAACTGGATCTGTGTTTGGCTTCGGTCTCGGGCTTGGGCCTGGAGGGTTTGGAAGGCTTGGACTTGGATGGCTTGGAAGATTTAAACTTGGACTTTGGATCCCTCGTATTCCTATTCTTCTTTCCCCAACAATAATCGACAGCATCTCGTACGATGGCAAAGTCGCCATCTGTGATGTGGCCAATGAACTGTACCGCGACGTTGTGCTCGATTGTGGTCAGCTTCGAATAATTGACCCGGGACTCTTTCACGAGTATTTCGTGAGGAAACATAGTGCAAGACACGGGTCGGAAGCCCAGGTCACCCTCGCCCTCCAATTGTACGGGCTGGCGACCCTGGCTATATATGATACCGTGGGTGCCCAGCTGGACGCCAGACTTGGTACAAGCACGACGTTCGTATGTCAATATTGGCCTGTTTCTCTATATGTCAATGCCCAAAAAACATATAACTGAATATGGAAAGCGAGATACTACTTACACACAGGTACTGTGGTGTGCGGGATCAGTTGCGACGATGACGAACCTTCGGATCCCGACGTAGAAGTCCTTCTCGTACAAATTGGCTTCGGTAGGTAATGCCGTAGGTAATGCCGTGCTCTTGCCACTTTTCTGCTTGCCCCGGGGCTCAGACCAAAGCATCTTGAAGACCTACGTTTCTGGTGAGCCTAGTTTCGTAACACGACGGGAGAAGGACGTATGGCGCGTACACTACCTGGTTGGTAATAGGAAGAATCTACGACAGCAAAATTTCTCGGATCGACACCCGTATCTGAATATACGATAAGCAAGTCTTCCAGGAGTGGCTCAATAAGACGCTCACAGGTCTCCCCTACTTCTCGGTCCTGAAACCCGAGGTTGGACACTGCACTCGAAAGGTCATCTACCGAAGGATCCAGATGTTGAGGTATTTGTGCGACGTCGTCGAATGTATCTGAGAGTTGTCAGTTTGAAGTCGTGAATTGACTGCCAGACGAAGCTCACTTGGAGCATAGGCCGCCGAGGCTGCTGCAGATGACCCAGCTGCATGGCCATCGCCATAGTAAGCATCATGCCGGCTTCGTTCCATAGCGCGTGCTATGTCTCCTCCATCATCATACTCTTCGACGTCGTCGCCGTATTCCTCGTCGATTTCTTCTTCGTCAAATCTGTCATCTTCTACACCGCCCGTGTTCGCCAAACCAGCTACAAGTCTGGTTAGTTTTTGCTTGGATATGTACGTAGATGAGTTGCAATATACCATTGGAGTATTGGTTAGAGTAGTCATTTGCCGGGGCGCCCCCAGTTCCGCTTGCCGGCCCCATACCTGAGGTATCTGGTGCATATGCTAATAGTGTGTATGAGCCAGCTTATAACTCCCGCTGTCCGTAGAGTCAACTCACCTTGGCTATGGTACATGTGGGTGCCATGATAGGTTGGTGCTCTATCGTAGAGCACCTCTTTCCCCTTGCCGCTGTAGCTATGCTCTTGTGGTGCTACCGTTGATCCATAAGATGGATCGCCCGTCCATGATCCATCTGTATTCGGATATACATTTCCTCCCGAATTGTGTCCATATGACGGCACCATTGCCGGCGCGTGCCCTGTTGGGCCGTCATGTTGAATGTACATTGGCGATGACGACGCATAGTCGTAGGTTGGCCCTTTCACGACATTTAGTTACGGCATATTTTAACGACGAATGGTCAAGCTCACCTGTGCTCTGGTACGAACCTGCATTGTTCACTGAGTCTGTCCCATCGTCGAAGTGATAGTTTGAGACATGAGGACTTGAGCGAGGAGTAGACCCAATGTCGTAACCAGATTGTGCATTTGTCCACTGTGACGATGCGGCATCTCCGCCGGACCATCCATGCGTAGGGTCATCTGTAGAATTACTTTAATCCTGGCACATGGTACAGGAACTTGAGGGGACTGGGCGGTAACTCACTGTGCCCGCTTCTGCCATGCTTGCTTTTCTCTTGTTTGCCGTGCATTGTAACATGGTCGCACGCTTTCCTACTTCAAGATGCGAATATTCCAGCTAGGCTGACTATGTCAAGTCAGTATGAAGCCTTTCCAAGCTGCGGGGAAAGTTGTGACTTGATCCGACATACCTGTATATTTTAGACCATCAACAAGTGGACAAGCCAGTATACGTGGTACGACGTAGAAGTGGTGGCAGGAGTATCCCAATGCTAATTGGCTGAGTATTGCATTCCTCCTCGTTTTCCCGTGACCACGACAGGGGTAGCCTATTGGCCGGGAAGGATCCTCTCCAGTGCAGGTCTGGGGTTCAAGAAGGGCCAGATAGCAACGAGTGAAAGAGGGTAGGATGTTGATTGTAGAGCCACCTTTAATAACCAAAGATCAGAAGCAAGCTTGGGCTACTGGCCTGCCCATAAGGCTGTCAGATTCTGGAGGTATGGGAGAGACCTCAGACCTCAGACCTTAGAGGGGGTGAGCAAGCTAAGCAGGCGAGGCGCTACAAGCCGAAGCAGGAATGACAACCACTCATTGAGGCCACAGATTAGTCGGCGGGCGGAATGGGGTTAACTTATATTGTTCTATCCTGATATACCAGATGCGAAGGGGGTTTCAGTTGAAGAATGGGTCAGTCAATCAAATCGCGAGAAGGATTCTGATGCAGAAATTCTATGCCATCTAATCGAATGTGAAGCCTGCATGTGTCAAGCTATGGTTGTCGCAGTACGAAGTGTAGACGTAGACTTGAAGAATGAAAGGAAAGCGAGCCGCGCTGATGCAAAACAAAGACTCAAAATGCATGAGGAAAAGCAACTGCCTGGCACTCCTGCATGGCATGGATGATGAATGATGGATGGTGGATGGATCATTTCCCCACCCACCCTTGTCAATCAATCAGACCACACCCCCCCAAAATTCCCGAATACAATACAAAGTAGTCTTGAGGCTCTGCAAAGCGTACACGTGTTAAGCACTACAAGCCAGGTACTTAGGATTACCTGTAGAATGTTGAATCAAGTGTCGGTCTGGTAGTACAGCCATCAATTGAGACTCAAGCCAGCCTATCTTCCCTCCCTTCCAATTTACCGCCGATGCTCGTACGCAGGTTAGCAGTATGTAGAATAGGTCCCCCTAGCCTAGTTCTTCTTTTGTTCGGGCCTTTCCATCTCCACCGACGTTTTATGATAGATCGCATTCTATCTGGCATCAAGCTTGCAAGTACATGCATTCCTGACATGAGTTTGCAGCTCCCCCAGTCCCTCCATATCATTTCAAGATTTAGATGTGTCCAGTAGGGCCACTCCCGCGCGCCAGCCCTACCTAATCTTTTGATGACAGGTTCGGCATCAACACAAGACGCGGCCGACGGCCTCGTGAAGACTGTGAAGACTCTACCGTCGGATCGACCTTCCAACTTGGAACATGATGAGCACCAAACTAGTGGCAACATGATGTCGTCCAGACACAGCGACCATCTCTCCAATCTCATAACTCAACCTTCCACCTGGGATGACCAGAACTCTACCAGTATTGACCGTCATAGCCACCCTCGGTCGCAAAAAAGCTCCGGTTTCGAGTCGCCATACTCCGCGGACGAGGCTTTTCATCGAGTAGCCTCTACTCCTTTCCTTCCATCGGCATCTAGTGCCAATTTTGGGTATCTGGTCAAAAGATTGGCGACTACCAAACATCGGGTCCAGCCTCCACGTTCAAAGGACCTGCGTCGTCGGGAAAATGCACGAAGTTCTAGCCGACGCGCAAGACGTCGTCCAACTGTCGCTTCGATTACGTCAAGTTTATCAGAGCCGCCCATGTCGTCGTCCGGGGTTGATTGTTATGACGACCCGCTTGCTAACGGATCTACCCGGGTGGAATTCCTCGGGCAGGAGAGACCCACAAGAGATCCCAGTGCTGCACCTAAGAATAACCCACCCCCAGGTCAGCAACGGCTAAGATCACAGACTCCACTACATGTACATGTAACTAAGCCCGCCTCTGCGACAGAAGACTGCGAGAGCTTGTCCTCCGGAGCCTTGCCCGACGAGTATGAATCTAGCTGGAGCGACAGCGAAGACGGCGGCGGCGACAGCAGCAGCAGCAGCGACGACTCAAAGTTCCGGCGCATTGCTGAGCAATGGTCCGACTTGAGAGAAAGACAACGGACTTTGCACTCCACCTTGGATAATATTGGAAGAGAAAGAGAAGCACTTGGGGACGTCCGGCAAAAGAAGAACCAGGCCTACAATCAAGTCCGCTTTGCCATCAACAAGATCCTGCGCGATCGCCCAGATCTGGACGATCTTTTCCGCGAAGCAGAGCACGCAGATCTGACGTGCCAACAGGTAGAAACAAACCTCGATACTTTGCTCGATGGCCTGGAAGAAGAGCAATTCCAACTCGAGACTGAGCAGCGCCGGTTCTTCACTGCCATTGCTCAAAGCGAGCCCTCGACTGCAACCTCCAGTTCGCGTCCTGAATCTAGGACGTCGCTCAGGGGCATACAGGCTGATAGGGCCGAGGTTCTTCACCCCACTATCCAGGCATACGAGGATGTACTCCAGGAGCTTCAACTCGCTCAAGAATTCCGGACGAACCTTCTGGTGCAGAAGAAACTAGTGGATTTAGAGGGCGATCATATCGATGAAGGTAGCAAGGACTTCTTACTCACGTACAACGACCTTCAGCAACATGCTCATGACGAGATTAACCGTTGGTCTCGTGCTGTAAAAGAACGGAGAGAAGAATGCCAAAAGGCAGCCTTGTTTGGGCCAAACGCAACCGATAACACCACCGATATCCAACTAGCTAGAGCCTCAACTCCAACACTCGCGCATCCTTTGTTCCCACATCTATTATCAAATCCGGCACATTTAATTGAGGACTCACTTCCTCAGACCGTCATTGCGTCATTGCGCAAAGCCACTTCTCTACCACCCAAGATGCCTGGCAGGAAACGGAAGATAGAAGCTGCAAGCAAAGAGTTCGGCATTGAAACGCTCTATATCCCCGAACAGAACGAAGGGCGACAGGATTATGTCAACAGGTGGTTACTGCACAAACTCCGCATATCTGCGATGGAAGCAGAACTTCTATCCTCGACCTTCCAGACCACCCTCAAGATACTTGACTGGGGTCAATGGCAACGAGATGTTCTTTTCCATTGGACAAGAGATGAAGCTGCAACCCGACCTATGCCTTTGTCTGAAGCATTCAGCAATGATTCCGGCTTCATCAAGGGGATACAAGATCTATTGCGGACATCGACGCATACACTTTCCAAGTTTGGCGACCGGACTCCCAAAATGCAAGAACAATCTACCTTGCTAACATCACCCACGTTGGGATGACTGAAGCCCAGTGCCCTTGCCTGTGCTTTCATTTTCGTTTCCAGTCGCGTACGGCCAGATTGCAGTCGTGCATCGGCGCTACTTCGATTTTTGAATCGATATTTCTAATCATGTATTATTTCAGGGTTTATGTAGAGGACAGTTATCATTAGAGCGATACCCTTTGAATTGAGCATTTGAATCTGAGATTCAACCATTACATTTCTTCATCTACTGTATACATCTATTCATATTGATCTGGGTGTTTTCTCCTAAAGGAGAAGAGCATCGCCAGAAAGGGACAGCAGTACGTAATTAGCTCGACACGAAGTTTGAAGATTGCTGACCTCAATGGCTGTCACGGGCCGAGCCTCTCCCCACTTATGGCTGCCCACGTCGGTACATAACCTATGTGGTTTCTCCATGACGGATACTGCTTACTGCCAGGCCGGCTTCCCTTGGAGGTCCCGTGGTCGCACCAGGACGGAAGCAACCACCCATCTGAGGGGGGCCATATGTAGGATGAGGCAAGACTCACCGGCTGCTGCGCTATGTACTGTCAAGTCTCTCCGATCCCCGAGTACGTTACACTCATCCAAAGTGCGTAGAGAGCAATACCCCCCTGTCGTGTCCCCATACCATGCATGCTGATTATGCGTCTATGCGCGTGGGTGGGCATTGGTCTGTTTCCCGAGCTGTTTCTGGCGTCGATCGCACCCCGCGATGCCGATCACGGCATTCCGGCAAATAGGGATGAGAGAAGAATGGGGGATTTAACCACCGCTTTTCTTCATTCGCATTGCCCCGGCGTACATAGCTTATCGCATGTGCAGCTGACAAGATATCCCTACCTGATTTGTCTCTTACTTTGCTTTTTCTTGACATCTGCCAAGCCCCAGCCTTATGTGAAAGTCTTACATTATGTTCGTGTGTAACAGGACGGTTGGGAAGTCAACAAGGAGAAGAAAACAACAAGCGCCGGGGTCCACGAGAGAAGCCTGTATGCCCGCCACATGTTCCCAACCAACATGGCGCTAGGCGCTCTATCATGCCTGATTATTTTCGCCCTCCAATCCAGGGCTTGACGTCCCCAGGTGAGGCTGGCTCTGTTCGATGTTCAGATAGGCTCCTGGAGGGAAAGAGGGAAACCGGTGAGACGAAGAAGAAAGTCCTATGCCTGCAGTGTCTTGTGCCACCAATACCCAAAGCCTGAACTCGTAAAGGAGGGCGACGACGTACCAACGACCACTTTTCGGTATGAGAAACTGGGGGATTTTCCACCCCCGCCCCCTCAAATCCCACGCTTCATTGCTTCTTTTTCGTGTTTCTCGCTTAAATGTTCTGAGTTAGCGTCCATCAGCTCTTGCTGACAGCATTGAATCCTTGCTGACTTCACGAATCGGGGAATCGGACTGCTGCTTCCTGCATTAATACCATCTTCCGAACGAGGGAAACTGAGTCACACTAAATGCATAGATTGAGCGGTTGAGAGAGGGGAAAGGACAGAGAGGACCAGAAGGGCGGGAAAAGAGGAGCGAAGACTGGGAGCAACAGCAGAGCCTCAAACTGCGGTGGTGCTCTGCTATGCGGTGGAGCTTGTTGGGGGAGGAAGGCGGTCCCCAGGTCTTATGGGTTTTCCGAAAACACCAAAATCCCTTCGTTGATAACTGTCGCTGTCACTGTCACTGTCTGTCAATAGGGGTCCGATGACGACGAAGAGATCTGAGTTATCATTATTCCTCTGCATTGGTTTGTCGCTCTTACTTCTTGCTGCAAGGTACGCGGCTATGCAAAGGACGGGGTTACCCGCTCGCTCGGGTTGTTCTTCTATCATTTTTCCTTTTGGTACTTCTCTTTAGAGTTCCTCCGTGCATGAGAAAAATGGGTTCTTCTAGAAGGAAGTTCTCGCCCAAATGGTGCAAGTGCAGGGGGTTTGCTCGCCCGGCTTGTATGTGATGATGATCTCGTGTCAGGCAGGGCACCTTTTTGACGTGGGCTGGGCGGACAGCTAATAATAGTATAAGTTAACATCACCCCAAATTCCTCATGTGCTGGAGAGGCGCTGCTGAGCTCGGATGGAGTACTTATCGTCCGTTCTACATCTTGAGGACGCCCAATTCAATCTCGCTCGAACGTCGGCAATTTCGCGCTCATATTCTCTCATTGTTGACGCATCGGTCTCCCGGATTGGAAGGCCCAAGGCCCAAGAACCAGCTCATTTACTGTGCGCGTATGGGGCTTGGGGGCTAAAAGACACTGTTTCAGTTAATCGGCGATGGATTAGGGGTTGAGGCCCAAATTCAGGGTATCTTGAGGCAACAGACACGCAACTAAGCGACGAACACGATTTCCGAATCACCTCGGCCTCTCTTTGATTCCGGGGATTTGAAGGCGCAATACCCCAAGATTGATTTCTTGGCCACCACCGCCCAGGAGAAGTCAACGAAGTAATATATGATTACTAACTTGGTTGCTTGTACACAATTGGCCCCTTTTCAGCATCAGGCCGGTTACCCAAATAAAACGAAGTATGTAAGCATACTTTTGTTCCACTTTCCCGGCGCGTACAGGTCAATAGAAGCACCAAATGTCAGCCCTTCAATGGGCCCTAGGGGTTGGCCGAAGGTGATCTGTCTGTACCAAACCCAAATCAGATGATATTGTGCGTGGACATCAATCGCCCGGTACCTTGTTTGACGAAAGGGCTGTGAAAACGAGGCCATCCCAGATCGCTTCATGAAAACGCCCCCGTACGTTGCCTAGGGGCGGCTCAGCGCAACATCGCATGCTGCGTCACGCTTGGCCCCCCATTCCTTTGAACTCGTTCACCATGGTGCATAACCACACTTGCGACCAGGGCGATGGCATATCCAGTGACACAGGGCGTTACCCATCTCCATATTGGAGAAAATTGGAATCTGATGTGTTGTTGGTATAGGAAAAATAGCATGTCCGGTGTTTGTTCGTACCTGTTCAAGGACGGTCAGTATCTGGCAACACTGTGGGCAGTCTCAATACCCAAGAATCGCCACTGAACTTGGCTGTAGAGTTGACGATTGACCATCTCCTTGAAAGGTCTTCATGCTAGTAGCACTAGCTCAGGGGTGAAGTTGCCTCCTCGCCCCTGCCATCACACAATCAATAATTCGTGAAGAGGACAGTAATATGCTTATTTGTATGCTATCTCGGTGCTACCGCATGAAGAACGTCCCTCAAGCTCTGTATGACCGTCTACTACCCGGCTTCACGCCGAGGATCAAGCAAACGTTTGGCCATATATGACCAGTCCATACGTCGATCGACAGGGTAGGGTCTCGACGAAAACATTGCATGTGAAGGCAACGGCTCCATCTGGAATTATGAGGGAGTATCTGGCTGGATGGGGATAAATCATGAGAGTAGCAAGGGAAGCGTGTTGGAAATAGTTGCCGACATTGACCATATAATGACCAGAGGCATGTTGACGAATGAATGGATTGATATAATAGGATGCCAAGCTGCCTTAATGCAACTTTGATTCAAAATCCACTAGGAAGCGCCATATGGTCGCGAAGAGTGTGATGGAAGCGTAGTGGCTCATGATGGGGTTCCAAAGCTAGAGAGCATGGCAAAACACCAAAGAAAAACAAGTTCGATAATATGTAAATGCCAGAGAGATAGTCGAATGAAGTACGCCTGGGGGTAAAAAGTAAAAGAAAAGGAAAGAAATACAAAAAGCTAGGCGTACTGCGTCAGGATCGAACCATAAAAAAACCGTTCTGGAAACACGAGCCCAGGCGCGGTTTTTCTGGCCTCTTTTACAGCTGGGATACTTCAGCAACCAACTGCACGAAATGACCCAGTCGGTGGTTGGAAGAGAAACCCTGGAACTGGACTTATGAACACCCTTTTGTTTACCTCACTTACCAAAAGGACGCGTCTCCCTACCAGACTACCATTCCAAGTTGATGGCCTCCACCCTATTCCTTGCCCACGCAAGCACTATGAGGGCGTCACCACCAGTCAATCGGACACTTTAGTCTACGATTTAACCTAGCTGATGCCTGATTCAAACTGTCGAATAACGCTGATACGAAGAGGCTGGACGAGGAACGCAGTAATGAGCTCCGAGTAACTGCCGCCATGGTACTCAGTTCGTCGATGTCAAGGTGATCTTAGACAAGCCATTCCCAAGTACACATGCTCAAAACTAAAGAACACCAACGATTTTCAGGTGGCTTAGATGTACTATTTTAAATCCTCTTATTCCCACCTTTGTCAGGATTACCTGTGAGTCGGTAGTGAGTTTATCACCGGGCAGGAGAGCGGATCTCGTGTACAAATGACCTGACCCGTGGCAGGGAGTGTGTACGACTATCATTATACCACTGCTTCATGTGTATAAAACAATAATCACTGGAGAAATGTTGACTCAGGGAGAACTGGCATGCCCCAACACGATGCCTTCCTTTCTACAACCAATATGGCCGGCCCCACATACCCCTATTCAGTACAAGCAGCAGCACCAATTGATACCAAGAAGAACAAGACACGATCTACAGTGTTCATCGGATAAGAATAATAAATACACAATGAATTGTCCGATGAAATCAGACGTTCTTATATTGAAGCTTGTTAACTCGTTGCGAAGAGATCATGACCACATCACGTGGCTGAGCTGAGCCGCAGTCTTCCCACTGTTCTGGGGAATGAGGAAGCGGTTTCATTTCAATGACAGGGGGCAATGGGGTGGATTAACTACCTACTTAACTGTCTGGTCACGGATTTGGATTTGACGCGCCGCATACACGAACACTATTCGCCAGCACAGCTGCCAGCCTCCCATATTGGGAAAGTGCAGTCATCTGTGGACCCCTATTCCTCTCCCACATGAGGAGGTTGCGTTGCACCACGCCGCCACGACGCGGCGTAATGTGTTCCGCAAGCTGTACCCATGTTTTGGTCAAATGTATGAAATGGCCATTGTAGAAACACTGTTACGTAACGACTTCAGCCTTTGTACACGGCGCAACCCAACATGTTCGATGGCAGGCCAAGCAGGTTTGATGAGGTAACAGGGGTTACATCTAAGCGGATATTGACTTCAACACCCAGCAATGCGTGCCGACACCAGCCTGCCAGCAGTCAACAAAGCCATATGAACAGGCCTGGTATACGCAGATATCTCAAAGCCCAGGGGTAACACGCCTTGGACTCGGGCAAAGACAACCGGTGGTTTGGTATCAAGCAGTTCGGGCATCACGTAACCCCTTTATTCTGGATCAAAGGAAACCTCTAAATTAATGCTCATTGCAACGTTCGTATTTCGCGTGATAGTCTAGAAGGCAGACGGCTCGACGTCTTTTCGTCGAGACCTGTCTGCCGGGTAGCTCCTCCAACTCAGATGAATGGTATGTTCACATTTCACTCGTAGTCTTGCGTCGGCCACCCGACGTATTACCCAGCCTGTGCCATCAAAAAGACGCTCGAAACTTTTCATTTGGGAGTCGCGAATTTATTTTATTCGCAATTGCATGCCAGAACCCTGAGACCCATGCTTGAGAATGACCGCCTTGACACCAGCCTGAAAAGCAATACGTCCCCATATCCGTATCTCGCCTATCTAACCAACCCCATATCACCAATCGCTTATGCGGAGGTAATGGCCTTGCGGCGGGCAGCACCACGCTGTCTGCTGCTCAGGTGGGCATCACGGTCGATCTGGGTCTTCTGGACGACCTCATCACCCTCGGTGAGGATCAGCTCGATGTGGCAGGGGTTCGACATGTAAGGGTTGATCTAAAATCCAAAATCAGCTGATATCCCTGGGGCGGTATTGGATAATACGTACACGACCGTGAGCACGGTATGTGCGGCGGCGCTGCTTGGGGGCCTGGTTGACCTGGATGTGCTTGACGATCAGGTTGGAGGTATCGAGACCCTTGGAGTCGGCGTTGGACTCGGCGTTCTTCAGGAGACCGAGAAGGAACTCGGCGGACTTGACGGGCCATCGGGCGAGAGAGACACCGAACTGCTTGCCTATTTGTGTGCCCCTTTGTTAGCACTGAAGTTCCCTCTCATTGCGCACAATTGATCCAGTTGACCCAAGGTTCCAAATATATAGCCCCTCAATCATAACCAAGATCTCCGTGTAGGCGGTGTTTCGTACCTTGAGCGGTGCGGCCAGTGCTGCCGGCGTATCGGCGCATGGGGACAGCCTCCTTGTGCTCCTGGACGTTCTCGAGGAAGGTGACGGCGCGGGCCAGCTTCCAGCCGTTGATGGCTTGGGCGGTCTCACGGGTGTTCTTGAACGAGACACGCAGGTATTGGCCGCGGGCGCGAGCCGACTTGGCGGGCGCAATCTCGGTGGCGGCGTATCGAACCTATTTCACCAGAGGCTCAGTCAGTCTCAAGTGTCTCCATGCCAGGAAAAAAATATCGTCGAAGTCGAATTGCTCCCCCGTGACGTCTCACACCCGGTCCGCATTTTTCGCATCATTGATGATACATCGAAATTTCCAAGCCGCGAGGGAGACGCCGTTTCGGGAGACGCAAAAACGAGAAATCGATCGATGTCAGACTTTCACGTACCATCTTTGCTGTAGGTTAGTGTGGAGATGGATTCGAGTTGTTGTCGTCGAAAATTGTTCTCGGATCTGGGGGGAGATTTTCTTGTCAGTCCACAACGAAATGTTCCTTCCAGCATGAATCTTTTCGCGCGGGCTGTCAATCCGCTAGGGCAAGTGTAATCCGTGTGCAGTGGGACCCACACCTGCACCAGTTGGGATTGTCGGTGAGGTAGTTAATCCGGCCGCCGGTAGGGTTTCGCAGCCCTATCAAGCTCGACAAGCCCAAATTGACAACCTTGGAATGCGTAGTAAAACGGCATTAATGAATGGACTTACAGATGCGTACTTGACGTGTATGTTGATGGGAAGTCGAAATAATTGCAATTGCCTCGGAAACTGCAGAAGATTGAGGACTTCTTGCTGATATCTGGAGAAGTGGCTTCTGATTGGACAAGGTCGATGCCGGAAAACACCCCACCTTCGGATCAAAGCTGCGCCGCGATAAGCTGATAGCTACTCGTTAGGCTGGAAATTTTTCTGTTTGAGATAAGCTTTTAGAGCTCTGAGTGCAGATTTTCAAAGGGCCCCCAGTAGTAGCTTGCTCAGGAAATTTCTACGAAGGCAGAGTTACTCTCTTTGCAATTGCCCCGCGAAACCATTCTCGACACATTACCCAACGACCGACATCGTTTGACTACATTTCACCTATTCTAATCACTCATCAACAATGGGTTTCGCACCACGAGGTCGGGGCGGTGATCGCGGCGGCCGAGGCGCTCCCCGAGGTGGTCGCGGCGGTTTTGGCGACCGCGGCGGTCGTGGAGGCTTTGGCGATCGCGGTGGACGCGGTGGTGGCCGTGGCGGCCGTGGTGGCTTTGGCGATCGCGGTGGCCGTGGCGGTCCTCGCGGCGGTGCGCGTGGTGGACGTGGTGGTGACCGAGGTGGCCGTGGTGGTGCGCGTGGTGGCGCTGCTCGCGTCGTTGTGTAAGTCTCAACCAGCAGGGCTCCGGACGAAGTTGTGACAATCATTTGCTAACACCACCAAAGTGAGCCTCACAGGCACGAAGGTATCTTCGTCAGCCGCGGTAAAGAAGATCACCGTAAGTAATCCCAAAACTCCTTCGGCTCGGCTTTGACTTGGACTCAAACCAAGTCGAAGTCTTCGGCATTCACATCTCCTAATCTTATGCCGAGGCCGCTCCTTAATGAACATTGACTAACATCCAGTCTGCAGTCCTTACACGAAGTGTTGCACCTGGTCTCGAGGTCTACGGAGAGAAGCGCATCTCGGTCGACGACACCAGCAAGGACGCCGATGGCGCCCCCGTCTCCACGAAGGTTGAGTACCGTGTGTGGAATCCTTTCCGAAGCAAGCTTGCTGCTGGTGTCATTGGTGGTATCGACAACATCTACGTACGTATCAGAAACCCTACTGGCTAGTACCTCAAACTAACTGTTTTGCTTAGATGAAACCTGGAAGCCGTGTTCTCTACCTGGGTGCCGCCTCTGGTACCTCCGTTTCTCACGTTTCTGACTTGGTTGGCCCCAGCGGAAATGTCTACGTGAGTTAGCTCCTCTCCCTCGTGAAGTTAAACATAAACTGACAAAATATTCTTCAGGCTGTCGAGTTCAGTCACCGCAGTGGCCGTGATCTTGTCAACATGGCTCAGAACCGAACAAACGTTATCCCCATCGTCGAAGACGCCAGACACCCCCTCCGATACAGAATGTTGGTGCCCATGGTCGACTGCATCTTCGCCGATGTTGCCCAGCCTGATCAGGCCCGTATCGTTGCCCTCAACGCCCACATGTTCCTGAAGGTTGGCGGTGGTGTTGTTATCTCCATCAAGGCCAACTGCATTGACAGCACTGCTGCCCCTGAGGCCGTCTTCGCCCAGGAGGTCCAAAAGCTGCGCGCAGAGCACATCAAGCCCCAAGAACAGCTTACTCTGGGTATGTAACTCCCCATTATCACTTAATTGCCCTGACTCAACTAACAAATCTCCAGAACCGTACGAGCGCGACCATTGTATCGTCATTGGACAGTACCAAGGCAACCAAGCGAAATAAGGGTTAGACTGGGGTTGGTTATGTAGCCTGGATTACTACCATGTGTGTGACACTCACGACTGCTGCATGGGGCTACCATGATGCATCGGCGAAAACGGCGTTTTGGGAAAATGGCTTTGCTTTTAACATGTCTTCTGTACAGCATCTAATGGTACGGCGTCACGAACTGGTTGATACCATACGTAAACATCTTGTCCCTTGAACTCAGCCTACTTCACGGAGGTTGACGAACGATAGAACTGTAAGCTGTGATCTATATTTTATTCATATATATCTTGTGTATGCTGTGCACGTGCTGTCTACATCTTCTGTCTTACTATAAATTTCACTCGCGCCCTGCTGGACAATTACTCTCGTAGCGAAAGCAATGATTGTAGTAGGCCGCGATAGTATTGGTCTATAACATCTGGAGTAGAATGATTTGTGAAATAGAATCGAAGACATTATTTGCACAGTACCTAGCTGCGGTTCCGGGGCGGTCTCCTGCTGTTCTTATGTCTTAAATGGCAAATGCCTAGACGGACAAATACACAGATCAGCTTCAAACACAGTCTCGTCTCGTATCGAGCAAGCTACTTTCAACAGACCCTATAGGCTATTTTAATCAGCATAACAGCCAAACCCACCTTGCTTCCCAACATACGACTGGGGCTATCTGCGGACTCCTATTGGTGGGTATCCCGGGTAGCCAAAAAGGGTTGGCGACACACCACCGATTGTTGGCACTCCGCTGTAGTTTGCGAAGCCCGAACTAGGAATTGATTGTGCTTTGAATGGATCGGGGCCGAGCGCCATGGGTTCCTCGGTCGACACCTCGAGCAGTTCCTCCTCTCCCTCCTCATCTTCCAGCGGCTCTATGTAAAATTCCCGCCACCAGGGCAGCCCGCCGCCGCCACCGTTGCCGTCCCTTCTTGCTTTGGAGGCCCTAGGAAATCGGTTGGGGAGTGATAAGCCGCCGTTAGCAGTGTTGTGGAAGTGGTTGCAATTGTGGTAGTAGTTGTTCCTCCTCTCGTCCTGCTGTCGTTGTTGTTGTTGCTGCTGCTGCTGCTGCTGCTGTACAAGGACCACCCTGACCTCGGGCTCGGGCTGCCAGTCCATCTCGTCGTCGGCAGCTCCCCCGAGCGGCACGCCCACCTCCTCGCTCCACCCGATCACTGTCGCCGCCGCCGCAGAGAGGTGGTTTTGGATGGCGTTGCGGAGTCGCATGTTGGCCTTGCGCACCGTGCGGCAGTCGTCGCAGCCTCTCCGTCTGTTGATACGCTGTATGTGGCGTTGATGTTGTTGCTGTTGCCATTGAACCGGGGAGTGGCCGGTGGAGGACTGTTGCTGCTGCTGCCGCAGCGACTGTAGAAAAGGGTTCTTCCTGTTGTTCCCACGGCTGTTCTGATGCTGCCGATGCGAGGGTTCGAATAAGTTTTGCAGCAAGGGCGGCGCGAGCGGCAGGTCATCCACAGGATCGTCTTCCTCGCCAGGATATAGGGGTGAAAACTCGGGGGCCAGCACGATCTCGTCGTCGTCGAAGTATTGTTCTTCTACTGCTGGGGAGAAACGCTTTGGCTGTCGCTTGTCCCGTCGTGACATTAACCCGTTTCCTCTGCCCTGGGCCTCGTAGCCATGGTTGGTGTGGTTATTCCGGTTGCCCCGTACGCCTCGGTCGTCGTCGTCGTTACCGGCTCTGGGTGGCCGGTGATGGCCCCCTCTGCCTCGATTCTTCCTATTCCGGGCCATCGCGGCTCTTCTACTTGCTCTTCACTCTTGAAACTGATTTCTCATTTGCTGTCACCATGGGGAGGTTAGACTGTGTTGAAGCGGCAGAGGAATGTGTTGCTGTTGCAGTAGACATATCCTGGCAGAGTCATAGGAAAATCATTTCAATACAATATTAGAGGCATATACCCAACCAGGAGATAGGGTTCAACCTTGCTTAAGTATTTACTAGAGCACAGAGGAATCCTCCATTCCCCGGACATGATATCGAAAACACAGGCATGGTTTTCTACATCGTGTAAAAGATCTTTATATATCTTGACTGTTCTACCGCCTCACTGAAGCGTTTGAAAGGCGTCTCCAGCTAAGGGACCCTGGGCCGTTTCAGGGTTCAGAACCTGAGAATTGTGAATGGGCAGAGAACAAAGAGGTTTGAATACAAGAGTGGCTATAACAGAGCAGAAGTTCATCCTTCTCCTCGAGCTGTAAGGAAGAAATGAGAAGGGCAGAGACGAGCAAATCTGACTTCTACAGTGGAAGAGGGCTCTTCTGCGATCAGCTGTTCGGAGGTGGTTGCAAGTGGATGGACAAAGGAGAGACTGAGGATACTAGACACGGTTTTTTATATTATACATCTGACGACCCCCCGGACTCACGCACATGGACAAAGATGATGGGTATTTCATGCATGCTTTCCCTTTGGAGGTCGGACTAGGCAACATGTCGATAGAAGTGTGCCAGCTTCCAGGCCTATCTCACTCAAGTAGCCATGCTTGCATCATAGGACCATACCGATGGGGCCTCATTGTGTAGAAGAAGGTGCATCTAAACTACCGATATGTCCGCTTCTCGTACATCGATCAATGCTCAAGTCATCCTGCGAGATCATGTGCCTTACTTGACACGGTTGAGTCAGGCTTGCCGGTCGAGTTAAATCTAAACAAGGGGGTTCTTTTGGTCCTTTGATGTGATACAGAGTCGACTCTCAACTTGCACTTCACTATCAAACTTTGATGTTTCCACTTTTCCGCTGAGAGTGCTTCTCTGGGAATTGATATAGCAACGATATATAATTCCAAAATCGGTATATCGGTCCCATTCTGAGCCCATTCATGAATGAAAGCCGGATAGTTCCGATTCGAATGTGATGCGTAGTGGAAAGCGGCAGAGCATACGCAGGGCTGTCCCGTCTTCTCTAGAAAACGATACACATGTGTGCAAAAATAGGGAGACATGCTGCTTGCCTAAAGATTGTGGTCTATTCTTAGTCAGCAGAGTGGTTCAGAACTTTCCCGCATAGAATTGGATTGAGCGGTGGAGGCGACAACAGATGCCACCAGCCTGCTCCTTAGGGTTGCAGACGGTGCATGATGGTCACTTGTTCAAGTTGTTTTTGGCCAAAAAGCGACAGTAAAAGAAGCTGACAAGGCAGATCAGATCGTTGAAGAGGATACTGACGTCTGTTGAGATAGGTATTCATTGCAGGCATCCAACATTGAACATTATGAGGAGGTACGTATCATCAGTCTGTCTGTCATCGGTTTGACAGGTGGAGACGAGGGTTTATTCCACATTCTTTTTTAATCTCCAAAACGTGGCAACCAGGATCAGATCAAGAGGATTGGAGTTGGAGTTGGAGGTGAGGGAGGGGCTGCTGCATCCAAAATCCAGAATCCAGAATTCAGAATCCAGAATCCAAAACCCAGAACCTCCACCCACGCTTTTTCCTTCCCCGGCTCCTGGTCAAGGGACATAGACCATAAACCATAAACACGAACTATTCATCTCGATTTAGCCAAACCACGCAAACATCAATTCCTCTTCCCTCTTCCTAAGGTTACAATTGATGTACCTCAAACCCTCCGGATCCTGGCATAACTTGATACGGACGATCAGTTTGTGTTGTATTCGCATCTGAAGTGTTTTCGAAATGTTCTCATCACACTGTTCTTGCGCTCCTGCAGTATAGCTGCCTGCTCTGTACGCTCGCCAACGGCTATCTACGCCGAGGGATCATGACATGCTATCAACCTTTAGCAGGTGGTTCGTCGTGAGCCCTACCAACCCAACCACAACCTGGCTAGTAGTACTCGTCTCGTATGGTTGCGGATTCCGATCAACCAAACTGTTTTCAGGAGACCTCTCCGTGGAAATTTTCCCTAACCCCTGCTTGAATGTCAACTTGATATCCCCCTTGCTTCCCATTCTTGACGGATTGGGTACCATCGCGCCATTGGTTGAGTATGCCCCTGCCCCTGCCCCTGCCCCGGCCCTTGCCCCTGCCCCGGCCATACGTATGTAGCTCTTTCTTTGCCTGCCATGCCACCAGTTCCTCAGAGGTACCGTGGTCTACATTCAATATCCTTGTTTGCAGGATACCTATTGAAGGTATGTACATAGGTAGTCGGGTTCTCCAGATTCAGGTCCGTCACGCACTCGTCGCCCACTTCATTCAATGTTGTCCAACACGATTGGCATGCTGCGTATCCGGGTCCGATACCTCCCATATCCATGTCTAGCACCTGCTAACCGGTTAGTGCAGCTTCTCAACCATTCACCCATCATGCACTGTCTGTTGCATAAAGTACATAGCTTGGATGGAGTGGTCGATGCCTTGCACCCTTCACATTCTCCTGCGTTTGTGCTTATTCAGGGCGGTTAAGATGACTGTGCTGTGTGACCTACATGCCAGGAGCTACATATAACTCTTCCTCTGTCCGCTGGCTCCGCATCCTCTCCGCACTTCAGCAGATCCTCTGCCATGCCCATGAATACATATATGTTTTGCCCGTTTCAACCCTCTTATTTCTTTGCGTTCAGCCGGACATCCCTCCATCAAGTCTCCCATACAAAAAGCCAATGGTCCTAAAGAGCTCGTCGGTGCCGTTTTCGTCTTGTGGTATCAATACATCACCCCACTACGACTTGTCTCCCTAGACCACAAAAAACACTTCCATGGAATAATTCGGACTGGATGGGTACTCCATATCGACATATCCTCCTCTCGTAGACGAGTTCTTGTTTCCACGGCAGTCGACCCGGATGTTCATAATGGCAAACGATCCGGACACTCTCACCCAAGGGCATCTCGATGCTATCACTATCATCGAGAGAACCGGCTCCGTGTTCTCGTTGATAGGATGCCTCTTTATCATCATAAGCTTCAGTTGTTCCAAGGTCTTCCATAAGCCGATCAACAGGCTTGTTTTCTATGCATCATTCGGCAATATGATGAGCAACATTGGTACACTTATGGCAAGGTCATATGTAAACGATATCAATGCGTTCGGTTGCCAATTCCAGGCCTTTTTGATCCAGATGTAGGCTATCCACACCCTAATAAATTTGACGTCGGTCCCAAGCTCACCCCTAGACCGCAGGTTCATTCCCGCAGACGCTCTTTGGACTCTGGCCATGGCGATCAACGTATACTTAACCTTCTATTTCAAATTCGACGCCATGCGCTTGCAAAGGATGGAAATATGGTATTTCATCATCTGCTACGGGATCCCCTTCATCCCAGCCCTGACGTATATCTTCGTCTCCAACAAGAACGGCCTGCGGATGTACGGTAACGCCACTCTGTGGTGCTGGATCTCGAACAAGTGGGATGTCTTTCGTATCGCAACATTCTATGGCCCCGTCTGGTAGGTTCCCTGTCGTCATTCAGCTTCGTGTTGTGGCCTGGATCTCACCTGATATAGGCTTTCCATTTTGACTACGTTCTTCATCTACCTCCGAGCTGGCGGCGAAATCTACAAGAAGCGCAGGCAGCTACGCAACTTCAGCGGTAGCACAACGCAGGACCCCGACCCACTGGCCATGGATGACCCGCTCTCCACCAAGACGACCGAGGTCACAGTCACATTGGAGGACACATTGGAAACCATTGGGCTCGCCACGTATGGGAATGGCGAGTCTGAAGCACGTCGAGCACCGCCGGCCGCTTATTCCGTTACGATCACATCGGACCACAACAAAGGCAACTTGCAACATGAGTCTTCGTCTCTACCAGAACAGTCTACCCAAGCCAACTTTAAAGTGGTTGCACCTCCTCCAACGCGCCACGGGGTAGTGGCCCAGAAACGGCGGGCGACCTTCGAACTCAACAGCGCTACATGGTCTTACACGAAATGTGCTCTACTCTTCTTTACGGCCTTACTTATCACCTGGATACCATCCTCGGCGAACCGCGTTTACAGTCTCGTCCACTCTGGACAGATGTCTCTCCCCTTGGAGATAATGAGTGCGCTCGTGCTGCCCCTCCAAGGGTTCTGGAATGCTATCATCTACATCGTCACTTCCTGGTCCGGATGCAAGATGTTCTTTTCGGACATATTTCAAGGCTCGAAACATCCGAAGCCCAAGAACAGCTTTGTCAGCGAGTTCCACGACCGGCGGAAAGGGGCCTTCAAGCGCTCTGCACGAAATGTCCACAAAGGTGGCGCCGAGAGCGAAAGCATGACAGAGCTGGCCAACGACAGCCGGCCCGCTTCGAAAGAGGGACGGAATCGCGGGATCAGTATCATGCGATAATATGAAATTGCCTATTAGTTTTCAATCGGAGTGCAGCAAAGGAATCATTGGCGCCGGGAAGAATTTTCAAGCTGTACCCTCCATACCCGATTTTCCTTCGTAATCATCTTCTGCTTTTCATGTGGTGTATCAGCAGCCCATCGGGCTGACTGGCTGCGGTGATCAAGTGAAACGTGACAGACATGGTCCGTAAGATATGTAAATACCTACCTAAGGAACGCTGTTGGAAGAGGGCCAAAATGCATACCCAGAAAGCCCAAGTACATACATAGATAGACCCTTTATTAATACTATCCAACCTACAATACCAATTATGATAAAGCCCTAATCCAAACTCACTTTTGTTACAGAGAGGAAACAAGTAACAAGAATACCGTGAGTCAGTAGTGTTGTTGGCTATGTACCTACGCACCATCGGGCTAAGCGACATCTATGTATCCCCCTTTCCTTTTCCGTAGCGTCGGGTCAGGGTTTGCTCGTTGGTAAAAGCTGGCGGCAGCCCGCCACCAATCTCACTCTCCGGACCCCTTACGTCCCATTCGGTTGGCCCGATGGTCGGGTCCATACACTGACAGAGAGCCTCGACAACGACTAATCAGTTTCTTTTCCATGTTTTAGCCGACCGTCACTTGATCTTATGGCCGAGTCTTGATTTGTGGTCCCACTCTCTGCTGCTGCTGCTGCTGTACGAGGGGCGCATAAAGACCGAAAGCACTGAACGGCTTCGCGCATGTCCCTTCTAGCATCGCCTTATTTCTTTTCGCCGCGGTTATCACTTTCTAGCGAGTCTCTTCAAGTATGTATGTGGGAGTCGCACAGCGTGTCCGTGATGCGTAAGGCAACCCTGCAATATGCTTACCTACCTTTCTTTACGTTGCTGCATCATGTACGAGCCATCAAGTAACTATCAGGGCATACTTGGCAGCACTCACTGCGGGGAGTTCATGGGGAGAAGAAGAAGAAGAAACAGTGATCGTTGGTTGTTGCCGCACATCCTGGGGCCGATATGCATGCTGCAAGTAACCATACGCTTCATTTATCTTTCATTTATCTTCATCTAGTGTCCCCTGCTGATGTGAAGCTGACTCCGAGCCGGTTGCCGAGTCTTCTTACACCCAGACCGTTTGCTCGATGGATTTAATCCATCGTTAATGGGATTGAATCCTTTTCTTGTTCGTCATCTTTGGTCTTTTTCATCAGTATCTGAAGTTCTCTCTACGTACTACAGTCGGGTCCGGGACCCTACGTGAGATTAGAAGGATCGACGTGTGCCAACTAGAATAGGTTAACGTCTTACACCCTTCATCACACGACAGTCTTAGTGATGAAGAAAAGGGTTCAGCATAGGGCAGCCACACGTCTCTTTTTTTCTGCACTTTCGTAGCAAATAGTGATGCGATTTGCCTTCGATACGACACCGCCATTGATGGCCTTTAGGGTTGCAGTCATGTGTGATCATAGGCAAAAATGGACTTGATTGAGCCTCGCTCAAAAGAAGGGAGATAACTGCGATCAAGAATGGGGCGACGACTGACGTAGACTGCGATGATAGTCGTCTCGTGTGGTGGTCATTGGTCGTCGCATGGTAGCCACATCAAGGAAAGATAATGGTTTCATCTGAATGCGTTAGCCATTAACCGCGCCAACATGCAATTGCTGTGGTTGCTATAGGCGGTTGTACCCGCACTTGTCATCATACATAGGGACCTCTGGTAGGCGATAGATGGGTGCTTCTTCTTCTTCTTCTTCTTCTTCTCCTGTGTGGTCACACGGGGTAGTATGGCATAACCCCTTAAGAATCGAACTAATAAGCTGCCCAGGAGACTCGAACACCACCCAGGCACATTTGACGGGCTCCACCCCCTCGAAATTGAGCAACGAGAAGTCTTGGAGAGGGTGTGAGTGGGAGTGGAGCGAACTCGCATCGCCATCTTCCCCGGTGCCAGAGGTGCCCCCAACTCAGAAGCTTGAACGCAATCCGGGGTACCCAGGATAGGCCTGTATACAGTGGTACGTAGTGGTACGTGGATAGGGGCTATAGAGTTTGACGCTTACCACTACTGGTCGTCTTGGAAACGAGCCAAGCTTGGCGCATCCCAAGTTGCAAGTTGGGGCAGGCTCAAGATTGAAAGACGCAAACACCATCGTCAGAATATAGCAGTCAATAAATAGGGCAAAGGTGGTGAAGGTAGGTAGTCATCAAAATTGGAAACCCAGAGTACGTGGTCGGGATTGTGAGAAGCCTGGTCCACTACTGGTTCATTACTGGGATGCCAAATGATGACAGCTTCCAGTGGAAAGAAACACCCATTCCCGACGCTGTGGGAGGGATCGTGTCTCAGACCCCCCGCCATGACTGCCAAGTCTTTTTTTTTCCTTTTTACCCCATGTTCTTTGTTCTCCCCCTGTCCCCCTGTCCCCCGCAGTGGACACTACCTGCCAAATACGGCAGACAGACAATGTTTCGGTTCCAATCAACTTTCATGTAAGTACTTCCAGGAGCGGTGCCTACTTCAACAAGAACAATCTTTGCCGATAGTATCACATTATAAATAAAGTTATAGAGAAATTCGAAGGGACTAAAGACAGCCACACACTAGCCACACCAGCCATACCGTCGCCGACCATGTCCACGATGTGTCGAAACCTTTGTCGCTGGAGTCAACTGGTAGACGGCTCATAGGGCAGAGGCTTCGACCTAACCGGACGAGAAACCTTCGAGGGCTGCAAAGAGCACGACGAAACATTTTTAACGAGGGGTATAAAAAGTATAGGAACCTTGCCCATTGGCTGGAGAGGGGGAAACCACGCTCTGCATCACCAACTCACCAATAATTTTAACACAACACCGGACTATCTATCATCAAAGCCATCTCCAATCTACAAACTGCAGTCGCCAGCATTGTCTCCTGCAAACCTCCCAACCCCAACGCCTCACACTAAGTTACCATCTCCATCCAAGGTAAGACCAGTCCCCACAGACGGGACCGTAGCGCTGCAGCTAACAGTGACCTGCTCACCAGAAGTATACTTCTCTTTTCAACACCAACCATCTACCTTCAAGAATCATGTCTGAGAAAACGAAGAGGCGATTTTCGCTTCTACAGTAGCTACCCTGCGCCAGATGTGGCGTAACATCCCTGATATCACCAGCTTTCACAGAAACTATCTGGAATTGACTGCGATGAGACGGCTGTAGTCTTCTGAGAGACTCGCGGCTTCCATGAGTGGATGGATGAATCATACAGCCTTTGACAGGCCTTTCTAGATCAGGAGCTATGCATTGCAGCGAATAGCATGTTTTGGGCGTCTTGGAGTTTGGCGATATGATGTCAATATTGGGTAAAAAGGGTGAATCTCAGGCACCAGGCACCACGATTATTAGTATACATCCTGGCCGGCATTCCTCGCCTGGCTAATTAACAAACTATGTACAACGCGCTATCGTGACCTTGATCCAATCTCTGTGACGAATAGGCCCATCGAGGGACGAGCAAGGCCAGTACCTATCATCATTTGTACATCCGAACAAGCCGAGATGCTTCTCCCCCGGTGTCTGGATTTCGCCATAATTCCAAGAGCGGGAATATCGTAAAATTGTTCGCCGAGCCGGGCAGGGCTGGGACCAATGCCGACATGTAAGGGCCCTCACGCGCTATTGAATAGCTAGTATATGTTTTTTTTTACTTGCTTGTGCACAGAGACGTCGAAAAAGTTTACACCCAGCTGCCTGTTTGAGAATGTCACCGGCGAGCAAGGAGGCTGAAGAAGCCCTGGTCGTTCAACCATTGATGCAACCACTCTTGCAGAAGCGATACGGGGGTCGTTAAGACACTCGAAGTACCTCCAGGGGGTCTCGAAGTACACATTCCATTCCAATGCTGCTTCAGGCTTCAGAGGCTAGCAGCTGCGCAATGCCCAAGGGTACGGTGTGTATCTGTTTCGTCGAAACCCCAGACACGCACGTGTTTCGAGCCCATGAAGAGAAGACAAACAGATGCGAACCCCCAGTCAAGCCGTGTGGCGTACTCGACCAAGATGATCATCTGCAGTTGAGATGTGAACAAATTCTTCCTACACTTGAAATCTCTGACATCCCACAAGCAAACCAACTTGCATAAATATAATACCCTCGATGCCGCTACGCGACATTATCACAGTACAGCATCGCATCGCCACCTGTGATTGTTTCAGGATGCCTTGCTTCCTCTCAGATTTTGCGGCGTCAAACCCTATTGGCATTTATTTCTCCTGATTCCCCCGTCCCGCCAAATAGTGTGCGGGGAGATCGGTCCTCGCCTCACCGATTACGGTGAGGATGTACGTTTGTGCCTGCATTCGCCCTGGTTCTTTTCTCCGACTTGCATGATACTGCAGTCTGCCTACCCAAATGCCCGCCGTACAACGATACGAGCGCATCCTTCGTAGCTGGTCAAGCCAACATGGGCTGGGAGTGCCAGTGCTTGGATCGCCTGGAGAACGGATATCTTCCATATCCTGGGTAGTCTTAAATCGGCGCGACTAGCCAGGTCGACATTCCTCCGGTACCACCTCGACGGTGCAACTCTTGGGCCGTGAATGCTGGCATGGCACCGGTAACAATATCATGACATGGGTTCCGGAAGAAACACCTGCAGTAGTGCCTTTGGGATCATCCTGACCCAAGTAATAGATTTCATAAAATATTGGCCCACTGACACATTCCTTCTGATCCAAGCTTTGACTATGCCAGGATACAGAAGCAAGTTGTGAAGCGAAGTGTCATACCAGGCTCTAAGGCTAGCAATTTAGACAAACTCCCAAATTGAACCTCGAAATGCGAGTCTGTAGCCAAGACATCCACATACATGTCGGAACATCTCATGGGCCATCTTGGCATGATCAGTCGTCCACTGAAACCTGCCCACGAATACCTAGCTTACCTATCTTCTTTCACGGCGACGATATGAGAGTGCTGCCAGTAAGTCCCGAGCTCAATGCACTCGGCAACTATCTCCTCTTCTTCCCACCACCATCTTCTCGCGCGGACAAAGCTACCCCATACCTCCTGCCAAAGCATTCTCATGACTAAGCATCGCAACTCGATCTTGGTTCTGGATTGCTTCTTGACCCCTTCGATCTTCTCAAGCCCTTCAGGGATAGCAGGGACCGAAACGGTCACGATAGTGCTGCCCTGACCGCGCAGACGGCCCAGTCCCAACCAAGCAGGCAATGTCTCACTTGGGTAGGTTGTGCGAGCCGATTGCTCCAGGTTGACTAAGAGCTTTTCAAAAAGCCACTGTCGGAGCAAAGGTCCCATAGAAGCCGAAACCGGCTGTGGATCGATAATAGTCAGGTGTAAAGCTCCGCCGGGAGCGAGACATCGGTGGATGTGTCTTAAAAAGGGGGGTATCTCTGCTGAAGCGAATAGGGCCGGCATGGATAGACATGTGACTGCTGAATACAGCTTTGGGGGGAGTGGTCGCGAAGCAGCAGTCGACGAGACTGCGGGTACTAGTATGGGTTGAACATTGGGGAAGAGGCTGGGGTAAATGGGGCTCTGCGATAGATGCGATATCGTCATGGTTGGGTGTAAAGCCGCCAGAAATGAGGCAGATGCTGAAGGGGTTAGCTGGTCAGCAACTCTTATGACAACGAAGTTGGGGTACTTACCCTGGGTTTCGTAGATGGCGAGAACCTTTGGAGGCTTGGTAGAACGCTTGTCGCGAGGTGGTATCGTCTGATCAAGACTGGCATATCCCTCCCCTTGGTGTAAAGCAGAGAACATCCACCTCTTTTTACTCATTTCGAGTTCCTTATAAACCATGGTATCGGCGGCGTCTCCCATTCCGGCTTTTAGGTTGGCTAAGATGAGCTCGGGGCCGGCGGCAGCCATGATACGCACTTCCCTCTGTAAAGCTGAGAGACCGGGCGATAGATAGTGAATGCCATCGCTCGGAGTTGGAGACTGGATTCTGTGCTCGATAGAGGAGGAAGATAACTCCCTGAAAGATGTGCAATCCCAGTTGTGTGGAGGTTTCCAAGCTTCTGGGTTTCCTATCTGGTCGCCACCATTCCAGCCATACGTATAAAGATTCGCAGTGGTACGATATTCAGGGGGCGGTGTTTGAGATGGGAAAAGAAATGGGCCAGAGTTGTCAAATGGACGAGGAACACTGCAAATGAGTCAGTAAAGTAATCAGGATATGGTTGGAAGAGCGTTATAGATACCCTTCTTCTGGCACTTCGGGCATTGGCGGCGTCTCAGCCTTCAACCCATCCGACGATATTTGGACTTCTGACACGAGCTGGCCAACATCAGGGTTGGAATTCCGCAAAGAGACTGTGATCTCGGTCCTCTTGGTCACGAAAGATGATGGACCGAGTGTCTGTATCAAATGCTCAGACTTAATCGACATCGAGTCACTCTGGGAAACCGCGGTCAATGTTGTCGATGTCACCAGCGAGGGTTGAGTCGATTTGGAGTTGAGTGACTCTGGTGGTTCTGCACGTCAGTTGACTGTTCAACCAAGCACGAGCAAAGCTCACCTACCTTGGGAAGAGAGGCTCAAGCTACCTTCTAAAGCTTCGGGGATACTGTCGCGAGCCACATTGCTACTGCCCGTTGGCTTGACAGTAACTGCGGAATCGTCCTCATGTGACCAGAGCGCTTTGACTCCATAACCAGAGACTCGGGGGCTTCTCGGTTCATCCGTTGGCGTCTGCGACACCGAGAGGCTTTGAGTCCCAGTTTTGAAGGATGCAACGGCCTTCTTTCGGGTTTTGCTGGCGAAGAACCCGAAGCTTCTCTCGCTAGAGGAAGTACTGCTGGCCGATGTGGATTGTCTGTTGAGCCCGGTCTTCTTCTCCTCCTTTTCTCTATATTGCGCTTCTCGCTCCTTGCGACGGACTCTCTCCCCCACAAGCTCTCGATTCGGGTCGGTCCATAAAACATCGAACATGGCGTCTACCAGGCACAGCCGGTAGTGGGATCGGGTGCGATAGGATTTGGGCAGGCGGGCTCTTTGCGTTAGTTCGAACGCAGCAATATGGTCTCTCCTATATATAGATCGGGTTATAATGTGAAAAGTGACTTCTTATATGGCTTGAAAATCGAAAGGCTTTTGAGGTAAATGCAGTTGTCGAAATTGAATCTAACTGGCATTCACATGGTGCGAATCGAGCCGATATGAGATCTTAGGAAAATCGTCGTTGACACTGGGTGGTCTAGATTAGGGGATCGCAATCAGCATCGGACTATGCAACGAGAAAATTCAACGCACTTTTCATCTGTGGGTAAAGATGCAAGGCGGATGAGTGGTGCTGGTGCCAGACAAGGGCTGTAAGGAGCAGGGGGGAGATGCGTCGGCATGGGAATGCGTCTTTTACAACATGTCTCTCGAATTCAAGGGCACAGAAGTAGGACAAGAGTTCACTGCCGTTGCTTTTGGGGTTGGATTCTCGAGGAGGCAGGTCGCAGGGGAAGTGCGCCCCAAAAAGGAGATCAGACCAACACGCACCCACCCGAGAGGACTCCCCATTTGGGTCGAAAGTCGAGGTCTACTACTTACCTACTTACTTATATATGTGCAAATCAGATGTGGTAATGTTATTAGCGGCTTCGTTCTTCGGCATTGCTTACGGGTTGCCAGTCTGGAATCCAGGTGTATATGTAAGTCCATGTAAGTTAGTGAAGATAGGAGGCATGGAGCAGTAGCTCTTGTCGTTTTGATTTCTTCTACATTCAATACGTCCACTAACATCAACACTTACCTGGAGTCAGACTACTGTGATGAAGGGCACGTATGATCTCAACACCAAACCTATTGCTGTAGTACATAGTCCTGCGTGGATGGATCCTCGGACAGCATACGGTCAGTCGAGGCCATCCAATCGATCCCTGGATTCCTAAGCACAAGTTGTCGAGATTGGGTATTTCCGTCTTGTGTGGCCTTGCTATTGCCATGGTACCTTGTAGCTGAGAGTTCAATCTCTTGTTTGGGTCGTACAAGCTTTGATCGAGTACCTCCGTGCTCTCGATGGTATCTACACTACGCAGCCTTGATCCAGGGCTTGCGTCACATATTGAAGTGTGATGATGTCCCCTGGAAGAACACGGAACGCTTTCTGCGCGTGCCAATAGAGATATCGGCACTTTCTGCAGGTTAGTAATGGAACCCAAGATGATCTTCCACAACAGCTTATTGCCACAGCCGTTCCATGCTCCCAGATTTGTGAGCAGGATGAGCATGGGTTTGCTTCAATTCTGCATGCTGCCTCACTATTTGGCCGCTCAAGTTACCAAGCGAGTGAATGGTATGACAGGCATGAACTTTGTCCTAGCGACATACAAAGGCAAACACCAGCTCTCATCTGCCGGTTATCAACGTGCTTCCTTGGCATCGTGTGGACTCACTAAGCCCCCGAGCCTCGGTGTTGCGCTTCATCAAGATTATGTGTAACAAGGTGGCGGGTGTTCACCCCAGTAGTAACCCAGCTTGCCATGACCCAGAATGAACTAACTCGCATTAGAGATATTTGGTATTTGAGCGAACCATGCAGAATCAGCCATCCCCTCTTGATTATCCTACTCTGGTAATGTGTCTCATTCAAGCAACTAGGCAGAGGGAAGGTTGCGAAAGACGATAGCGGCACGTCCGGTGGCTACACAGAATATATCTCGACATTGTTCTTCTACTGTCAACTCTCAGCTGAGAATATAAGGATTATCCAGTCAACCAAATATTAAGTCTAACCTTCTAATTGGGAAGTCCATTCGGGGTCGAAATTATCGATGCATAGGCTAATATGTATTCGGCCGAGCATCAATGTAATTCCCCGTAGCTCCTTGTGGTACTATACGTGCCCGAATGCATGTTGATGTCTTTCAAAATGAACTGGCATGGGAGCCACAGAAACATGAGAATGACCTGGAGAAACTCCCCGCAAATCCTAAGTTGAGTGGCATAGCCAAATCCAACCTCATCAAAGATAACAAAAAACTTCGGCTTAAGCAAGAAGATAGACCTCCATGAGGAGTTAAGCCTATGCTTGCCGGTATATGATAACTTCCCTGTGAAGCAACTTTGGACAACTCGTCATGTAGCCAGAGACAGGCAGGAAGGAAAACCTTGTCCCTCGACATGGATTTGTACAAGTCAGCTCTGATCTCCTGAAGCCACTAAGAGCTGATTCTGGGCATGGCAGTCTGAGCCGGCTGAATGAAACTTGCAGCTGAGCCGGACCTCTCCTGTATGGGTAGGCAAGCCACAAGAGTCGGAGACTTAATCTCGAAGATAATCTCATTCGTGTTGTCTCTGGCCCATCAGCTTCTGATTCACATCGCGCTTGGCCTAGTCGAACGCCTGCTGAGAACAGGAAGAAGGAGTATCACCACTGCAACATCAAGGTATTCTACAAATATCGTATTGATCCAAGCTGCACAGCGCTGTGCCGTCCGTCTGCATAGACAGCGATCTTTGCATATAGAGCCAGGCGTTGAGGCGGATGTGACATTGGCAGCGGGATTTCGCCTAGGTGAAAGTGAAAGCTGATGGGCCATGCCGTTAGCCAGCCCGGTAGCAAGCTGCACTCACCGAGGTGTTGACTCGGACTGTAAATGGTATCGGTTTTGTGCACAGGGCTTTTTAGATGGCACTGTTCCGGTTACACATGCAGACTTGTGTACGCATATACACCCACTGGTACTACACGAAATCGCTAATATGCAAAATGGTCCGCTTGTCTCATGCAATTAGCCATAGTCCCAGCCTATCCCTGTCCTGTCTTCCAATGGTGCCCCTGATGGCCATAGTCGAATTGCACAATACAATACAATGCTGCTTACTAGAAATAGAAGCGCCCAATGAGCTCCCAGTTCCGCCACGTTCAAGTCTGTGGTAAGTGCCAGGGCGAATGATGATTGGTGCGTGTCAATAGGGGCAAGGGGCTAGATCCACAGGAGACACAGATCTCATAGCCAACCCACGGGCGGATGTTATGTTCATGTGGACTTGATACCTGCAGATGACTTGGCTGCAACCTAAAGTCGACACAAACAATGTTCGTCTAGTCAAGTGAATGCAATTCGGTAATCTACATGACTATCCACATGGTTGCAGATATGGCCATGGCAAAGGTCCTATCACTCTATGTAGTTTGACCGTTCGCAAACCGCCCTTTACCAAAGACCCTAAATAAGAAGACCATTGTCAGGGCCAGAGATCTAGAAACAGTCCATAAATATAGATGATCAAGCTTGTCCAGTGGTACTTCGGTGCCATAAGTAGCTCATTGATGCACAGGTTCACGATTGTTGGTCCTCGAAGGTCTCACAGTCCTATTGTGGTCAAGAAATTCGATTGTGGGAGGCCCAATGAGAACCAGCACCTAAGAAATCGCATCGTCACTTCTGTCGTCAAATCTAGTGAGCTTCAGCAAACTCAGGACCAAGGAGTGTGGTTGCTGCTGAACAAGCTTGTTCCCATCAACAATCAGAACTTGCTGGGTTAGAGCCTCAGCACTCCCCAAATAACACTTCTGCCTCAGTCCTCAGTGTCGACGTTTGAATACTTCGATTGGCAAATTGATGGGGAAAATACCTATCTCCCACTCTGAAGGCTCATCCGACTTTCTGTCGCCAACCACCCCCGTCCAGGACTCCCATTGTCCAAACCTCCACCACATCATATTTGGATATGGTACACTTTCCCCAGGTAAGTAATGAGTTTCAATGAAACTTTTCTTCTTCTGTGTCACCCAGGTTATCTACACTTCTTGCAATTATCAGAGACGTGACAGCTGATGGTTGCGATGCCAGCAGTAGCAACATAGGTGCTTACATACCTCTATCCACGTACTGCGCCATAGGCGTGTGCAATTCAGGCGCAAAGCGTCCCTTCAATCGACAGCTCTTTTCTCGCCCCTCGCCCCTCGCCTCTCGCCACAGCTCAAACACCAGAGACATCGCACATCTTGCCGCGTTCTGGGGTGCAGGATCGGTAACAAGTTGGTGGCACCGCTCATTTCGATTTCGTGTCTCCTTCGTACCCAAGGTAAGCTCGCCCATCCCCTATCATGCATTCACTGCCACTTTGACAACCACATTGAATGAATCTCTTTCCATTTTTTAACTTCTTGTTGCATTATAATAACTAGCTTCTGCATAGTACCCAGAGCCTAACTCCTCGTCTGCTTCCTATCCGAGACAACAGCCACTTTCGTTCGTACCTTCTGATGATTCGACTTCGTCTTCATCAACCACACATAATCCATCTTCTGTCCCTAATTGGACCCCGAAAATCTCAATAAGGAAGTTGCTCGCCGAGCACTAGATAGTACGATGGGGTTGCGAGGGCTCTTCCAAAGGGCGGTTGACAAGACCGCCCTCTGGGAGGATCGCATCAACAGCTCTACCTTTGGTCGAGTTTTCCGCCTTGATGGGTCTGGCCACGTGAGTTACTTTGGTTTCTTCGGATGTTCACTGACCTCTTTGACCTTTGATGTACTGACCGCTGATATCGCAGCCCAAACAAATCCCAGGCTCATCCTTCTTTCGGGAGATACGAGCTGGCTTCACCACCTTTGCCACAATGGCATACATCATTGCTGTCAATGTAAGTCGTTGTGCCAGATACAAGGCCTGAATATCGGAAGGGTACACGTTATTGACGCTATTCTAGTCTGCTGTCCTCTCTGACACAGGGGGCACTTGCCATTGCGCGAAAACGGCTGCTGACCCGACATGTAAATATGACGCAGGCTACGAAGTCTGTGTAACATGTAAGGAAACCATTACTCCTTCTTCTCGTCGTCACTGACCTCGTATTTTCAGTGCTGAAACAGGATCTGGTTACCTCTACTGCGGCCTTGTCAGGGTTGGCGAGTATCGCGTTCGGCTTCCTAACAAATCTTCCGGTGGCCTTAGGGTAACTATTAATCCTTGATCAACATACGGTACATGAGCTGACTTAAAATAGTCCCGGTATGGGCCTGAACGCATACTTCACCTACCAAGTCGTCGGATGGCACGGTACCGGCATGGTGCCCTACCGCATTGCTCTCACCGCAGTGTTCGTCGAGGGTTTCATTTTCCTCCTTCTAGCATTGACAGGGATGCGACAGTGGCTGGTCAAGATGATTCCCGCTACAATCAAGACAGCTTGTGGCGTGGGCATTGGCCTTTTTCTGACCGAGATTGGCCTGTCATATTCCGCTGGCTTAGGTGCAATCACCAGTGGCTTCACGACCCCCGTGGCCATTGGTGGCTGCCCAACTTGGAAGTTGGATGACCACGGTGAATGCACGGGCAATGTTATGAGCAACCCATCTGTAAGTTGCAGGTATCCTGGATGAGACTGTCTGGTGGACGTTTGCTTGACTAACCTTCGACCCAGATGTGGATCGGAATCTTCGTAGGCGGCATCCTCGTGGCTTTCTTGATGGCTTTCAAGGTCAAGAGCGCAATCATTATTGGCATTGCCCTCGTATCAATAACCTCATGGCCGTAAGTATTGTCCAGCCCACCTTTTCACAGGAGAGAAACCTTCTAACACTGATGTAGACGCGATACTTCGTTCTCGTATTTTCCATACAACGACGCCGGTGATGCGCGATTCGAGTTTTTCAGCCCCATCGTCGCCTTCCACCCGATCAAGAGTATTCTCAACGTACAGCAGTGGAGCATCGGCGAAGCCAGTGGAGTACAGTTTGTGCTGGCGCTGGTGACCTTCTTGTACGTTGACATCATCGACTGCACAGCTACTATGTACTCGATGGCCAGGTTCTGCGGCGTGGTAGAGGAAGACGGCGACTTCCCCCGATCGACAATTGCGTACTGCACGGATGCAGTATGCATCTCGATCGGTTCACTCTTCGGCTGCTCCCCGGTTACCGCCTTTATTGAAAGCGGAGCCGGGATCGCGGACGGTGGTCGTACTGGCCTAACGGCTATGACAGTTGGCTTCTGCTTTCTCGTGTCTCTGTTCTTTGCCCCCATCTTCGCATCCGTCCCGCCCTGGGCCACTGGGCCGACTCTTATTCTGGTAAGGTCCCCTAGCTTCAAGTGTGGCTGCTTTTGACTAATCACCAGCGGGCCTCTAGGTTGGATGTCTCATGATCCGTCAAGTCACCAACATTAACTGGGCTTACATCGGCGATGCGGTCCCATCCTTTGTGACTCTGGCATTCATGCCTCTCAGCTACAGTGTCGCCTATGGCCTCATGGCGTAAGTATCGTGGTTTCCCTCATACTGGTCGTGCATGCTAGTGCTAACAAGTGTCCAGCGGCATGATGGTTTACATTACTCTCAACAGCATGATCTGGTTTGTCGTGTACCTCTCAGATGGGAGGGTTGTGCCATCCAACTGGAACGAGAAGGAAGTCTACCACTGCGGCCTTGGTAAGAAAGACGTGCCCAAGTGGATGCTGTTCATACGGAACAAGATCCTTGGCAAAAGCCGTCGCGTTGAAGAGCAAAAGGTTGGGGTAGAGCTTGCCGACAACGCCAGCGCCGAGAGAAACAGTTCCCGTAATGGATCATCTGATGACAAAGTTGTTGTCGTCAGCCCGCAGTACGAGGGCCGTCCAATTTCCGAACAGGAGCTGAGAATCGGCCACTAAGCTCATCTGGAGAGATGGCATAAGGCGTCTGTCTGCTTAGTCTCTCTTGAAAGATAGAGGCAGGAGGCGCGAGGCCAACACCATAAGATGCCTTGCAGACCATGCGAGCTCTGGGGGGCTTTGGTTGCCCAGTTGTATGGTACGGCCAAAACTGGATTTAGGAGATCAAGATCTTGTCATAATCCTTGGGCCAACTGGGAATGGAGTATTGTGTAAGTATATAAAGAGACAAACAAAGCAGCTGGTGTGTCTCGGGCACGCATTTGTAATATTAGATACTAGGTAGATGGATACCCGAAATGAATTTTCTTTGCTCTAAGCTATTATTTAATAAAGTCAGGCGGTAGGTAGTAGGTTATGTGAATAAGATAAAAGCGAAATAGCATGTGGTTAAGTTATGATACAAGCCAACGCTTAGACCCTGAGGCTCGGAGGCAGACAGAAGCTGTCGTCATTCCATGGCTTATCTTATCTGATGATGGGTGATGGGGGGCAGACCAGACCAATTGCCAATGTTGGTCGACATTGATTGACCCACCATAGCTTCATCCAGCCAAATGCTGCACTACAAACTACAAACTACAAACTACAAACCACCACTCAACAACTCGACTTCTAATTGACACCCATACGAATCAAGTCACGTCACCGCCAACAGCAGGATTGCGCACTCTGTTCTACTTCGCTGGAATCTCTCTTTGGCGCTACAACCTATTCCCTGATCATCATTACCAGGACTGCGCACTTGGTTAGCAGTCCAAGATGAGTGGAGGCTGGAATACGAGTAAGCTGGGCGTTCCAATTCTCTTTTACTGGATGGCTGCTAATGTGTGCTCCTAGTTGAGTCGGATGCGGTAGGGCTTCCCGAAGATTGATTTCAGGTTACGCCGGCAGCGAGGCCAACGCAATTGGGCCAAACAAACAAACCGACTAACATCATTTGCGCTTCTAGGGGGTCTTCACCTACCTGCTCGACAACCTCGGCGTTAAGGATGTACAATTCGAGGAGCTCCTGACCCTGGAGCCCGACGCTCTCGCTTCGCTCTACCCCGTCTACGGTGTCATTTTCCTGTTCAAGTACCCCACCAACGAACCCTACACGTCGACCGACAAGCCTCTCGACGGCGAATTCGACCGCGATGCCTCCGAAAGCCTGTTCTTCGCCGCGCAGACCATCCAGAATGCGTGCGGCACCCAGGCCCTGCTCTCGGTGCTGATGAACAAGGAGGGAGATGTCGAGCTGGGCGGTCCGCTCCGCGAGTTCCGCGAGTTCACCATGATGCTGCCGCCCGAGTTCCGCGGCGAGGCCCTGAGCAACAGCGAGCTCATCCGCGACGTCCACAACAGCTTCGCCAAGAGCAGCCCCTTCGTCGACGAGACGCAGCGCACGAGCGGCGAGACCGAGGATGCCTTCCACTTCATCGCCTACACCCCCATCGCCGGCAAGCTATACGAGCTCGACGGCCTGCAGCCCGCGCCCATCAGCCACGGCGCCTGCTCCACCGACGAGTTCCCCACCAAGGTCATGGACGTCCTGCAGCGACGCATCGGGCGCTACGAAATGTCGGAGATCCGGTTCAACCTCATGGCCATGGTGCGCGATCTGCGGATCAAGGCCCGGGAGATTGGCGACGTGGACATGCTGGAGCGGGAGGAGCGCAAGCGCAGTGACTGGCAGTTCGAGAACGCCCTGCGAAGACACAACTTTGTCGGCTTTGCCGGTGCCGTCCTCCAGGGCGTCGTGCAAGAGAAGCTGAAAGAGGGCGACGGCGCTTACGAGAAGTGGATATCGAATGCCAAGGACGCTTCGAAAAAGCGCATAGAGAGCCGGAGGAAGGGCGGCGGCGAAGATACCGAAATGGAAGGCTGATTCCCACGCGATTTAGCTGCGACATGGAACAAGTATGATCTAGACATCTATCGTAGCATATCCCTTTAGAGGCAGCCTGCATATAACGCTAAGCCCTAAGAGACAATATGTAAAGAGCACAAGTGGCGTCGCTGGAGCATGCACAGCATCGCTTGCTCATATGCAGCGAACCAGCTCAGAGGTGCGCCGGGCAAGAAGTAGACTAGCTGCGCGGATGCCGCAATATAGGGGCTTTGCCTGCGTTGTCGCTTGTTTCCGAATCAGTGCGCAGTGAAACAGGCGACTTTTTGGATATGATCTGTACTTACCAGTCTCCCTTGAGCAATTAGAGCCGGGCAGCCGAAGAGCAGAAACAAAAAGGGGGCTTGGTGGCTTGCATTGCACTTCGGATCTGCAGGTGGTGCTAGGGGTGGCTATGGGTCTGTCGGTCGTTTGATCCAGTCCCTCGGGACC
The DNA here is from genome assembly GCA_017163955.1 of Apiospora koreana. Classification (NCBI taxonomy): domain Eukaryota; kingdom Fungi; phylum Ascomycota; class Sordariomycetes; order Amphisphaeriales; family Apiosporaceae; genus Apiospora; species Apiospora koreana. The sequence continues at coordinate 1,855,426 of JAFHKQ010000007.1, read as the reverse complement.
AGCAGAGAATACCCGACAGACGATCAAACAACATGCCATAGACCACGATGGGAGGAAAGGGGAGCAAAGGTGAGATACATGTATGTAAGGCATGCAGGAGGCACACTGTTGTGTACATCACATGGCATGGGGTTGGAAGGCAATGCACTCATAGGATCACGACACCCTGCTAGCTAGATTTCTCATCTTCTTGGCAGCTATGGAATATAGCATGCAAAGAGTCTCGGAATATCTGGTTATCAGTTAAGAGGGATGCACGTTGATGGACTTGTTTATCGTATTCAACCTATGCCATCCGCCCTGAAACCTGGGCGATCCGAGTGCACGAGTTTCATAGTGGCCTAGGCTTTGGACTGGGGTTTTGGTGGACTTCCAACCTTGTTTCAGCCCTGGCAGTGGACATCAATGTGGGGGGGGGGGATAACTGGCGGGGTCCCGTTGCTCTTTAGGCCCTATGGTTGGCGTTTCAGGGCTTCGGCTTTAGCCCCTACACCCTACACTCACTACCAGCACTGCATGTGCTCTAAAAGATCGCATCTCCTCACTGAACAGCTTTTCCGCCCCTTTTAGGGGTTGCACACTGACAAGGCTGACACTTCACTTGGAGATATGATGACTGCATACAACGATGTCGTGTAAAACCAAGTGTGTCAGTGCCCATATGTGTACTTCTTACGGGGTGGCCTAGATCTGGTGGCAGTCTCGTTGCGCAAGCTTACCGGCGACGCTGCTCAAAATGGGGAAGACACCTGCGAACGAGTTGTGCCTGTATTACCTACCAGGTCTGCCATTTTGTGTCGCTAGAAACGCCCACCAAAACCGACCATACACATATGAGTCTGCGCATGGCCTCTGCCCAAGTATGAGCATCCCTTACGTGACCTACTACACACCTGTGACCCGAACGCGGCCCGCATCGTTGTTGGTTGCTTTGCGCAGAAAAAAGCCACTCTACGCGAGTCTCAGGCTTTGCTTGGTAAAGAAGCCGACGATATGGCGGCTCAATATAATACCGTGCCCACACACTCACACTGTCCTCATTCCTCGGCCCCAAGACTCCGGATCGCCAAGAGGGTATTCCTAAACCGTGACTGAGAGGTTCTGACGTGCATATGGATGACCCCGTCTCCACCACGTCTCCTCTATCTGACTAAGGCTGACATGGTATCGTGCTAGACAGATGGCTTCTCTGTCTAAATGTGTAACATCCCCGACGATTGGAGAAGGGTCCGAGGGTGTCGTATAACCGGAGGGTATAACTTGGTGTAATAATCATATCGAGGTTACAGTGGACCGTACGCTCGGTGTCGATATGATGTGATCGCTGCGATGCCTGACTCCCACCTGAATCAAGTCGACCTGCACACTTGCTTGCTGACCATACCAGCCAATGTTTCGCGGTCACGGCTAGTGCAGTGTATCTTGCTTCCAACGACTGGCTGGTTCTGGTGGTTATATTCTTGAATGTTTCATCAACATTTCGAGGAAGGCCCAAGCGCTGTTTGCCCATCAACTGCGCCAAGGAATCCCGATCAACTGGCTAGGTAGGTACTTACCCTGGCGTCTGATCATATGTAGGAATATCCCTGGAAAATGTTGATCGATGGATCATGGATGAGCGACTGCCAGGGTCACGGTGGAACACCAGAATAAAGAATAAAACAGAATTGAACGAAAGTTTCATTCATCATTGCCATCAAATAAAAATGCAAAGCCTAGACTAATAAGTATGTAGGAGAACGCAATTCGCCTAGAAACGCCAGGCAGTACTAGAAACTACTAAAGGTGCGGACAGTAATAAGGATGTATCCGGATGTGTGTTTGGGTGTATGTTCATTTTTTGGTTTTTGAGGTATCATGCTTTCAAGCGAGCAACCCAGTCTCGCCGACTTAATAATTATACAGCGCTGCTTTGTGTCTTCTCCGTCATCGATAAATCCCTGATTTATTCGTACTTGGGTTTTGATCCGGCGTAGAACCAGTATCTGCAAAAAGAATGTCTGTTAGTCATGGGTACTATAAGGAACGTTGAATTGTTGTGCGGTTGAACTTACTCAGCCGAGTATTGGACCTCGAATGAAGCCGGCATGTCCTTGCATGTTGCCGGTGAGCTGCCACCTGCAGTGCCGACACGGTAGACCTCTTGCAGGTCGCCAGTAGAACCGTCCTTGGAGCGAAGCTTGAGCCAGGCGACGGCGGACTCGCCCTGTTGTCCCTTGGGCGCATCGGCGGGGGCGGCCGTCTGGTTCAGCTTGGCGCAGGGGATGGTGCCGTACTGCGAGTCCGGGGTCGTGTCGAGAGTGAAGAAGGGCGTCGTAACGTCGGTGAAGAAGTGGTGGCCCGAGAGCGCGTAGTCGATCGGACCCATCTTGTTCTCGGCCGGGCCGGGACCAGGACCACCGGCGGGGCCGGGAGGGCCGCCAGCAGCACCGGGCAGGTCGAACTGGAGAGCCACCTTGGGCACCAGCTTGAGTACGTCGGGGTACGAGCTCGCGATGCAGCTGGCGTTGAACAGGGTGGCGACGGCGCCGAAGAGGACGGGCGCGCTGCTGGGGTTCGAGGTGTCGCAGGTGTAATTCTGCGTGCCGCGGCCGACGGCGACGTGCTTGAGGTAGAGGCCGGCACTAGGAGGCGGGAGAGCCGATTCCGCTGGACACGATGTTAGTGGGGGTGGGCTTGGGTGCAGGCTTGGGGAAAGGGTTGCTACTTACGAAGCTTGACTGACGACAGGTCGCAGACTGCGGCCCGAGGAGACGATCGGCCGTCTTGCACGACTCGCGCCAGTGCGTTGAACCATGATGACATTGTCTCGAGTTGGGCGGGCATGGGGACACTCTTGCTGAAGGCAGGCCATGTCGGGGCGGCGATGACGGTCGATGCACTCAGTGCCGACGTGAAGAGTGTTGAGCAGCGCATCTTGACTGTGGCTGACGATTTGGTTGGGTGATACCGGAGGTGATTGAGGTGGTTTTATGTCGAGATTCGATGTTGGTATCGAAGGTATGGCCCGTATGATATGGTTGGTGGTTGTTGTTGTTGATTGTTGTAAGTGGCTGAAGAATAACAAGACCCGCCGAGCCCAGAATATTTCCTTTCGACCTTGAGAGAAGACTTGAAAGCGACCCGTTAGATAATAGTAGTAGGAAAGACTAATAAGAGAGGAACCCGAGAAATTATAAGAAAGAAAACGGAAAGGATTAACCAACGAGATATACTGTGGTTGAACCTGTGGAAAGATAGATGGCTTGAAGATAGATCTAAGACCAAACACCTGTAAGCGGGATGTGGTGTTTCCTATTATACTTGTACCAAGCCTGAGCCGTAGTGTAGGGTAGCCGTAGCGTAGCGGCAGACAGCCATAGATAGATTGATTGAAGAAAGATACCCATGCTCATGCCCATGCCCACCGGCGCATGCATATTCTTCGTGTAATTTCCCGTTTTGGCTCATGGCAATTCGTCAACGTGAGACGATGGGGCTCTCTCCCTCTCTCCCTTTCTCCCTCTCTCCTCCAAGGCGTGGCAGGAATGGCAGGTCAGGTACTCGACACACTCGAATTGGGTGTGAAGGGTACTTTGGACCCGCCTGCAGATAGTTGGCAGCAGCCGCCGCCTATGAGTCTGACTGAGGCCTTTGGGGTGATGCTATTGGACGACGGATAAGTCACAACCCCTGTCAATTGAGGAACGGGTGCGCCTGTATGGACCGCCAAGCGATCTGCAACCAGGGCAATACTAGCAGGGATATACAAGTCCCTCTCTCTTCGTCTCCTCTAGTAGGTTAGTAGGCCCTCTAGCGAGCCAAATAGTACGTCTTGAGCCCTCATTGGTTCAACGGCAAACAAGGATCCCAACCCCCCCTCCCCCTCCCCGTCTGTGTGCGTGTGTGTAATCCTCCTCCCCCTGCCAGCCTGCCCCCCCTTGTCTGCTTGTTCAACTGCTGCAAGCGCCGCCTGGGCCGCCTTCCAGGTCCGCACTCGTCAAATTCTCTGGCCCTCGTTTCTTCGCGGTACCCTTTTGCCCCTCCTCCACTCCCCCCAGCCAGAGCAAGTGCAGGCGGCAAAACGCTTGGTGTTTGACGGCTGGTGGTGGTCTCGTGCATGGCGTTGTGTTGCCGTCCACCGCTAGCTGATACCTCTTTAGCTGAGAGCCTTGTCTTGCCTGGCCTGAGGCAAATAGAAACATATAGGCAATACAGCCGATGTATCCTTCACATACCACCCTACCTTACGCTTACAAGAAGGGGACACGCAAGGGGCCGGAGAAAGGACAGCGAGATGGATGACGATAGCAACGCAGAATAGTAACTCTTGGCTAGCACCAGCTTCTTCCACGATTCTAGACCGGGCCTCCATCCAGCATGATCCTCTTCTGTTAGTCAGAGCTACCTAGCTTACCAGGAAAACAAAAAGGAGGCTCGGGCTCTAATGCAAACAAGCTTAGGATATCAAGATGCATGGGTAAGATCTTGCCAATGGCTCCCCGGAAAGACGGCTATCCATATTGCCATATGCTAACGGTGCATATCATGAGGACCAAATTGATTAAAGTAGGTGGAGAAAACCAGAGATCTATCAATAATTAACCCTGTTTTCTTCGGTCAAGAGGGTGCGGAAGAGCGAGATGAACGGTAGGGAATGCTACGTATCCTCAGATCTGTGGAACAAAAAAAGAATGCTTAGCCGTATAGTAGATCTGACATGGGCTAATATTGAAAATGGAGTGAGCGGTGGGCGGGAAGGAAGAGAAACAAGTGCCAGATGCAGAAGGTCCCTCTCAAAAGTGGGCAAATTTGGGAATGTATTCGATGATAACTCATCCGGCCTCTGCATAAGAGCGACATTAGTCTCCCAGTCTCTCTCCCCGGTGGTGGAGGGAGTGGGAGGGTCGCATTCAATTTCAGTGGCGGTTAGTAGTGGGTGGGGGATGGCTGGAAATAGCAGCAAGCGCGGAAGAGAGAGAAGCGAGCAAAATAGAAAATGATTCTATATTTAACCCAGATTATCTACATCGTTATTGGCCGCGTCGGCCGCGGCCATGTGGGACATTCTGCACGTGTGGACCGGGTTCTGTATTTTCCCACTTTCTCTCTTTCATTAATTTGCCCGCATTTATTGATCCTTTGGACAGCGCGACAAGCTTCTTCACGACGTGGTGCTCTCTGAATGCACAGAGGACCAGATGAGAGGATCTCATTTGCCTAGCCCAACCCCCCAGCATACATGTAGGTATGCCGTATGACCGTCCGCTTGCATTGGTGTACCAGTCATATGTAAATTGAATGGAGATACACACACACACACACACACACAAACTTCTTCTCTCACAAAATGACGACCAGGAGTTTGTCATTTCGCTCGACTTGAAATCGTCCATCTCCGGGCGTCTCGCTCGTCCGACCAATATCCGGCTAACGGATGCCGTGTTGGTGTGAGTATTGCGCGCGTATACTTGCCTCACCTGCACGCATACGCACACACACACACACACACACACACTTACTCTACTTTACACCATACACTTACTCACCTACTGACATAGAAGACAGCACGAGGCCGCCGAACCTGCCTCTTCTGGGCCCCTTGTCTGTCTTGCCACTTGCACCAGCAGGGAACATCGCCGGGGAAGCAAGCTGGTTTCTCCAGTTTGTGGCAGCGGCCTGTCCCGCACCGCAATGTACGACATCTCTTCGATGTCCTGATTGGACGTCGCTGAACAAAACGACCAGTCTCAGGTAAACGCAGATACCTGAGGTTGTTAAGTTACGTATGATAAAGTATAATCTTAGTGGTCGACTTCACTTTACGCACACATACACACAACCATAAAGTGCGTTGACGAAGTGTCAGAAGACATTTGTGATGAGGAGTATATGTAGATATTTTTGGATGGTGGTGTCCAAAGCCAGCAATTGACCACCGTTTTACGACGATCTATCGAAATGCACATATAGATCAACGTTACGGTTCCCGAATTCATGCCAGGAGCCTGTTTCCCGCAAAGGCGATCACCCGGGCCCGCGTCCGTAGTGGACGCTGCCAGATTGCTTATCTTTCCTATCGAGACCAACTCGGTTCCTTGCGAATAGCAGCTGTTTGCTGCTCTCGAGTCGCCACCATGTGTCCCTTTTCGACCCCCGTTAATAGAACCTGCTGGGTGTAATGTGAACCAAGCTGGTGAGGTGAAAATCTGGTTGTTCCCAGTACCGTGAGGCCGCCGGGAACGTAGTGTTTCTAATCTTGTAAAAAGAAAGCTGGCGTGAGGGGAGGGCCATCAACCCACACCCCCTTGTCATATACTTAATATAGATCACTCAGTTGAGAGGCCTTTGATAACATGACACAGGCCTATCTTTGGGCACGGATGACTACAGATCCATCATACCGCCATTCAACGGAATGCAGTGATGTGATGGAATCGAACGGAGCCTTGCCTGAGCTGATACACACGATAGTCCCCCTCAAAAAGACCTGCTTCGGGATGTTTCCGTGCTGCTATTGTCTTGCTGCCCTGTCACTCGTGCTGCGCATATATAGGCTTGCTGTTTTTAGATCATGTTGAATCGGCCCCATTTCCATCCCTCGAAGTCACCTAGTCAGGGTTGGCGATATTCGGAAAACTTTGAGCAGGCCACGTCTCCTGACTGGGGACGCAAGCACTCGCTTAGGCACGACGAAGCGGTGTGAGGAGACCTCCCTTGGTGGCCAGGTTGTAATATTAAGCAAAAACGCTATTGACAGCACGTCGACAGTTCCGTTTGGTCCGGTCTATTCGGGGAATAGCCACCCACTACTGTCGGTACGAGGGCCTTGTGCGTATTCTGCGATATCCCCCCTACAGAGCGCAGGCGACTCGTCCATCAGTCCGGTCGTTAAGATCGACAGTAAAGAAGCAAATCACCATCGGCAAGTATCACATCCCATCCATCGACGTGTAGGTCGTGGCCGTCTCAAAATGATTGACAGGCCAGTATGATTCCACTCTGTCACTGGCTGATATGAGTAAGATATCCAGCCAAATCCATCACACCCCCTTAATCATTCACCCTCACGACAAAGTTACTCAATAACCCTCACAGATGGCAAGATTGTCGAGAATCACATCAACTCCTATCCCTAATGCAATGAGTTTTTCAAAAAGCTTTGCAAACTAGTAGAACATGGTGACGGTAATGATCATAAGCTTGATTCCCTTCCAAACACCCTTGGTATACATCCATTCCATCGCGTCTCACAATGTATGTACAGTATCTCTCAACATGCCTGGCTTTGCCTGCGTCAGTGCCCATTAAAGCCTTCTTCTTGCCAGTCGCCATGTTTAGCTCGACCACCACTGCTTCCCGAGCCCGAGCCGACCGACCCGCTGCCTCCACCAGCTGCCATGGCCGCTGCTACACCGCTGCCCAGGTTGCTTGCGTGCTGCTCCGTGTCCGCCATCCCGAGCCAATACAGCGAGCAAAAAACGAGAAGATGTAGAGCGACGCAGTATGCAGCGAAGAGATTCCGACTCGTGCGACTGGCGAGAACCATGCGCGTTACGGAATAAACAACCCTCTCGGGCCAGCTCATGCGCTTATAGGCCCGTGCCGATTCGCGGCCCCTGAAAGCGGCAAAAGGGGATATGTTGGACTCGTAAGCCTTCCTGTATCGGTCCAAGGCTATACCCGGGTTCGCACTGCCACCCATGGCAATGGTAGATGGGTTGGGGTTAGAGGAGAAGGCAGATGAAGATGACGCTGAAGCGCCACCACGGTTGTATGTTGACACATAGCGAGTCTTCTCGTAGAGCTGAAGGTTGTCCTTCTGCAGAGCCGCAGTCTCCTGCCGTAGTTGGGAGATTGCGCGGTGCGAGTCTGACAGCTCGTTTTCCAGTTGAGTGATACGTTTCTTGAAGCGATCTCTCTGGGCTGTGATCATGGGAAGCATGCCTGAGCCACCTCCCATGGGCTCACCACCGCCAAAGCCACTATCCCTGGGGTTGAAGCCGGATATGATGGATGATGTTGGTGACGTCCTGCCCCCTCTAATCGTCCTTGGTGGTGCAATAGATGGCGCATAATTCCTGTAGGTTCCGGCTACAGAAGCTCCAGACGGGAACGCGTTCTGTCCCTCGGCTTGCAGATTTGCTAGGTCATTCTCGAGCTGAGTGTTCAAGTTCTGCGACCGTTCCAAATCGGCATTCGTTCTGGACATCTCCTCCTGAAGGTTCTCCAACCTGGTCTGTAGGTCTTGGTGTGAGACTCGCAATATGGTAAGCTCATCGCTTAACTTCTTGTTCCTGGCTAACAGTAGCTGCTCCAAGGTGTCCCCCTTTTCTTTCGTGGCTGCCCCATTCGAGTCTGCAGCGCTAGCAACCATATCCTCATCGTCTCCAGTCGCAAATTCAATGCTCTTTAGGACCTCGAGTTCTTGTTTGACGTCTTCGTAGTCACTCCACTTTTGTACCTTGGCTTTCAATGCGTCGCGTTCGTCTTTCAGTAGTCCCGCCTCTCTCTCAAGACTCCGGAGCCTGGTATCAATGTCCCGCTTGTATGCCTCTTTCTCTACCCTGGCAGAGTCAAGCTTGCGAATCAGAGAGGAGTTCTCCGATCGTACGCGTATATAGGCAGGATCGTCCTCTGGCGCAGGACCTTGAGTCTGCACCTGTGATTTGGACTGGGCAAGCTCGAGTCGTAGATGCTCGTTGCGTGCCTCGACTTCGGCGAGTCTTGCGCTCGTTCGTTCCAGATCGGAGTTGACCATCTCGAGCTCGGCGCTCGCCACATGGCCGCGGTTGCCATCGGATTCGGCATCCTCGGATCCCTTCAGGCGCTGATTGACTTCATAGCTAGCCTTGATTTCCGTCAAGAGCCTCTCTTGGTTTTCTACCTTCTCCTCCAGAGCCTTTTCCTTTGCCTCCCAGTTGTCTTTTTTCTCCTCCAAGACCGCGGCCCATGAAGACTCGACCTCCTTGACCTTGCCCTCCAGATTGCCCTCCAGCTGCTTTCGAGTTGTGCTCTCGGACTGCAATCGCGACTCGGTTTCCTCAAGCTGCGATGTGAGACTGGTGATGTTCTTTTGTAGATGTTGGTTTTCTTCGGTTAACTTTGGTAGAGTGTCTTCGGATACCAGCATGGAGTCTACCGAGGCTTCCAGGAGAGGATATGGGTCGGGGGCATCCGACAAGGCTGAGTAGACCTGTAAGAAGGCCGAGTTGGTTGATTTGGAGTGGTTCGTCAAGAGGTCGATGAAGGTTTGGTAGGCCTTGAGCAAGCCCTTGACCTCGGTCAATTTGGTGGCATCATCATGTTTGCGGAAATCCTTGGTCTTTTGGGCCAAGTCCTTCCGTTGTATGGTAGAGTCTCGTTGGTAGGTGACGATGTCCGAAGCGGTGTTGTCAAGGTTTGATACCAGTGAAGTCAGATCGACGTCTGTACAGCTTTAGTCACTGTCTAAATGTGCTTCTATTGGTGGTTTTTTATTTGTACCTACTTCTCCAAGCTGATATGGCATGCTGGAATTTGTTAGTGTTCTCAGTATGCGATGCAGCGGCGGCAGGCGTTTCGGCCGGCGATCCTGCTGCGGCCTCCAAAGCTGTAAACTCTGCCACGTCGGCCATTGTGCTTGCGTGCCTTTTATCGAACCATCAGGGGTGCCCTGTGTAAGCCGGGGCCGAGTTCCTTCGATAAGCAGAACACCCAAAAGGAGGGTATTTCGATGTAGAGAGCAGGTGGTGATGTAATTGGCGACTGAATCCTTGGGCGTTTTGGGAGATATGGGAAAGTAAAGTCGCGATGTCGCAGTATGACAAACGTGTTCGTTGGGTTGGGTTGACGGATGATTGGAGCGAGCTACCCCCAGCTTAAGAGCCTAGAAGCGTAGAAGCAAAGAAAGTGCGCGTCTCAGCTTCCCGTCATGCTGCAGGGACCCCAAATTCTTTGGTGCAGGGAGCTTGGCTGACTGCGGAGCTCCCGCGCAGAAGCACTATCGTTAGTGCACATCAGTTGCATAGGTGGTCACCGTGGTGGCTCCCAAGCTCCCCCAGGCACAAGCTCCCCCAGCCCCAGGCTGCGATCTACGCTGTGCCGATTCCTGTGTACGCCTACGCCCAGCCTAGCCTAAGTAATAAGCAACAACCAACAACCTGCTTTCGTCACTGCTGCTCCCCAGTCCCAAAAGCACCTCAGGGCCATGGACCATCGACGACTATTGTTATGATGATAATTTGACGCCGATGCTGAGCAATGGCTTCCGACGTGCAAGATGCGAGAAAACCACCCAGAAAACCGAGCTATTCTAAGCTCGAGACCGGCCCCTACGTCTTGCGCACCCTGCTGAAGGATGTCCCGCTATCCGCTGATGGTGGGAACGACGACGATGTTAAGATCAATTGCGTCGAATATCTAGGTTCGCCATTCTCCTGAGCCCTGTCGCATATTGCATCAGCGTAGCTATACTGACTGGCATCCTGGTTAGACGGCAATTTATACATAGGCACATCTGCCTCCGAAGTCATCCATTTCGTCCAGATCCCTCCCGACCCTGTCGACAAAACCACTACGTCCCAGTTCATTCCCGCAACGAGGTTGCAGCCGACATATACCGAAACCCCAGGCACTGCCACTGGTGCAAAGCCAGGCGTGCAACAGATACTCCTTCTCCCGCGCGTGGGCAAGGCTTGCATCCTTTGTAATTGGACAGTGACGTTCTACTCTCTCCCGGAATTGAGTCCCATCTTCAGCAAGGTCCGAAACTGCAACTGGGTCGGCGGCGTAGATCTAAACGAATATGGTGTCGATGCCGATAATGTCGATGCGAGAGGCGTAGCTATCCTGTTGTCGTTAAACCGGAAGGTCCAGGTTGTCAGAATTGGCGACGAACCTCGAGTGATCAAGGAGATCGGCTTCCCAGGCAGCACCTTGTCTGTTCGTAGAGACTCAATCGCCTGTGTGGCAGACTCGCGCAACTATGCCCTGCTGGAGATTGACCGCCAGCTAAAGATTCCATTGATGTCAATATCATCATTAGACGAGACCCAACCTGGCAGTACTATCGGGCAAGCCCAAGATATATCAGCGGTAGAAGGGGGCGGGATCTTGCGGAGCACCTCATCGGCACAGAACCGGCCTCAAGCTGAGAGCAATGACTCCCAGATGCATCGTAGAGGCACAAGCCTAGGTAACCTGATCAGTGGTGCCACGCGCCAGCTCAACCCGCGATCTGGAGACCAAGATGATCCCGCATCTCGACAAAACTCTCCCCCCGAGCCGGTTGGCTCACCCCAACCCCCAGACCAACTTCCTAGTCGAGGTGGGACGCCTCAACCCGCGTCCCAGAACTCTCAACTGGGGCTCGCATCCAAGCCACAACAGGGCTTCTTGAAGCCCCATATCGTGTCGCCCAGCGCCGAGGAGTTTCTTCTGGTAACGGGCACAGGCCCACTCGAGCCGGGTATTGGGATGTTTGTCAACTTGGATGGTGATCCTACGAGGCCTACCATCGAGTTTGACCGGTATCCCAAGGAAATTGTAGTAGACGGAGGCCCCCCGGACCTCTCATCTTCGAGGCCCTCGCTAGGGGACGACGAAGAAGGCTACGTCCTTGCATCGATGGGCCGGGAGTTCGAAGATGGTTCACACAACGGTCTTGAAATACAAAGATGGGATTCGGATGGAAGCGCAGCTGAACCATCCAAGTACTGGCTAGAGCCACCAGCCCCTGAGGCGGGCACAATTCGGGCCCCCCAGACACTGGGGATTCGCGAGCTACACAGCACAGACAGGTCGCACTTCCCAGAGGTCATCGACAGACTTCGTCAGCAGAAATTCGCACCGTTTGCTTCGGGCGCGATCCAAGGTTCTACCGTGTCTCTCCCCAGTATAGACTCTAGGACGGCACTATCTATGGAGCGCGTGGCGAAAGAGCGAGAACTATTTGACAGAGACAACGACTCCCAATCTGACGACTCGTTGCCTGAAGGCTGGGAGAGTACTCGCAATGCAGAAGAAGAAGAATTTGCCCAAAGATTGGCCGGCTCAAGCTCCCGCCTAGCTGTCTGGTCAGGAGATCACATATGGTGGGCCATGCGCAATCCATTGATCTTACAATGGGAGGCCCAGCTTGAGACCGCCTTCATCACCAACACCGACCCTGTTTCTCAGCGACTTGCGTTATACGCTGTGCTTAACTCGTTCAGGGGTCGCGACGCGAAGTCAGAACTCGAGTTTCTTACATTCAACTACATACGACAAAGGGGAGGCATTCTTCTCCTGACAAGTTTTCTTCAATCAGAGAGCAGCCCCCTTGGTGAGAGAGAGCTGCAAGCTCTTGAAGAGGTCCTCATCGATAGCCTTCTGGACCCACGTGTTGTTTTGTCTTTGATACCCGGTGTTAGGAATGAGGTTATAGAAACTAGAAGAGGCATTTGGATCTTTGGCGGTGTCAAGGCGGCTGCCGAGCATTATATTGCAAGCGATTCGTTTGACAAGGGCCGGTCCAGTGTAAGCGTTCTGTCGCCGCTTGTACTGCAATTCTTGAAGCGCTTCCTCACGGCCTGGAGACGCAAAAAGGGCTTTGGCAGCGTTCAGGACGAGAACGAGGTATTCCGCACCGTTGATGCCGCTTTACTGGCAATTTTGCTTGAGCTCGACAAAAGCTCGCCGCCAGGGCTACCCAAGGGGCGAACTGTCCGGTCAGAGCTGTATGAGCTGGTTGACACTGGCGTTGACTGTTTCGACCGAGCCGAGACCCTCATCGAGTCCTACCACCGACTATTCGTGCTGAGCCGCCTGTATCAGAGTCGTAAAATGGCAGCCGAAGTGCTTAGCACATGGAGGCGAGCTATCGAGGGCGAGCAAGACGACGGAGGCGAGCTTCAAGATGGAGAGCAGCGCGTGCGCGAATACCTGCTGAAAATCAGCAGCCAGGCCCTTGTGCAAGAATACGGCATTTGGCTCGCGAATCGTAATCCGAAACTTGGTGTCCAGGTCTTTGCCGAAGACAAAGGACGTGCGCCGAAATTCCAGCCAACCCAAGTAGTGGAAATCTTGCGGGCTGAGGCTCCAGATGCTGTGAAATACTACCTGGAGTATCTTGTTTTTGGCCAAGGGCATACGATCTATGTTAACGAGCTCATCAACTACTACCTGGACATCGTCATCACGCACTTGAAGTCGTCAGCCGAAGCTCGCGAGGTCCTTGTGTCAACTTATACAGCATATCGAGCCCTGCGGCCATTGAAGCCCACGTACCGCCAGTTCCTGACGGACAACGCGCCGCCAGACGATGAAGTCTGGCAGAGCCGCTTGCGTCTTCTGCAACTCCTCGGTGGATCCCATGATTATGACTCGGCTACGATTAGAGCTCGCATCGCCGGTCTCAGCGCCACCGCAGAAGATCTGCTCGTCCCGGAGACCATCATTCTTGATGGCCGGGAGCGCAAGCATGAGAATGCACTCAGGTTGCTGATCCACCATCTTGGCGACTACGACACAGCCGTGGCCTACTGCATTCGGGGCGGGTCTAGCATCTACAGCATATACCAGACGGGCCCTTCGTCACCAGGGGCCGCCTCGGTTCCTGCCGCATCCAAAGCGCCAAAGAGGCGCGAAAGTGCTCCGCCAACGCAGGACCAGCAGGGACATCTGTTCCGGGCGCTGCTGAGCGAGTTCCTGGCCATCGAGGATGTCAGCGACCGTGTGGAACAGACGGGACTGCTGCTGGAGCGCTTCGGCGGCTGGTTCGATATCGATGAGGTCCTGGCGATGATCCCTGATACGTGGAGTGTCGACCTGGTAGCGGGCTTTTTGGTTAGAGCACTGCGGCGGATGGTTGTGGAAAGAAACGAGACAACGGTCGCCCGTGCCTTGAGCTCGAGCCAATTGTTGAGAGTGCAGCATGATATGGTGGTCAAGATCGACGAAAAGGGGCCTACTTTCGAGGCCGAATAGATGCGATGGATGCATCGCTAGATTGGGCGAAAGCGTGCTTATCACCACTTGAGCTCCGACCGGCAAATAAGATACAGCTAGATACAGACCTTGAAGGATATTTTGGCATTAATTTCACATATAGTGGCTATCGCTACAGCCCCCTATACTGCCGCTTTGTGAGAGAGCACTTCATTTGAATACCGTACTTGCCGTGAAGGATCTTGTCTGACGGCGTTTAGGTACACCAGTGAGCAGCCTCGGAGGGTTGTGAAATTGACGTGGTTGGATTACAGACATGATTGGATACTGGTCTGGACTCTTTGCCTGAAGCATTGCGTTGTGCATGCAGGTATAGGGCGCTGAGGTCAGAGGCGCTGACGATCTGCACTGCCACTATGCACTGCACTGTTATGTAAAGATGCGCGGCTTCTACGGCTTGAGGGCTTCCTCTCCAATCCTGTCGAAGGACTAAAAGCAATGAGGTGTGAGGGTTGCAATGGGCGCAGTCAGCTATGTAAGTATTATGTATCTAAGTAAGCAAGCCTTATGCCGTTGAACACGAACCCTCATTACATATTACTGTGTGCATCTTTCCTGCCTGCCTGCCGGTTTTTCTTTCATAACCAAGTTTGCTCCTTCACACCTGACTTTTATTGGTGAACCGCCGACGATCCTCCTCGAATCAAATCTCACAAGGCGCCGAGGCGTTCTGGGGCTTAACAAAACGCCTCTCAGGCAACTACTGCTGCTTAGCTACAGGACTTGGGCAATGTGGCTGCGCTGACGGGAGACAAAATCCCACTGTCCGTCTCGAGATCTCTAGAAGTTCCGACACATCCCCAGTTGCTTAATCTTTTCGGTTTCGTTCTGAGTGCAAACGTGTTTTATATTTTGCATACCTGCGACTCCATTCGTTATCGCAAAGTATAACAAAGACTTGGCCTGGACTTGACTTGCCCGACCACGTTCACAAGGGTCAATCACCCAGCCGAATTACCTCAGCACAGTCGGATGGTGACAATGACCGCGGCGACGGCGGTGATTGACAGATCTTCTTCCGGCATCTTCCTCTTGGCCTTCGTACTCGTCATATCCACAATCGTCACTCCCGTCCTCGCCCAGCCGCCCCCGTGGGCGACGGGCAACCCGGCGGCTCCCGGAGACCGGGTTGGGGGAAGCCGGTGGTGGACCGGCTCCTACGGAACCCAGAACCAGGGCCAAGTCCAATGGGGCCAGGGTCGAGACCAAGGAGGAGGAGGTGCGCCGCCGCCGCCGCCGTATGGGCCGCAAACGGTTTCGTCGGGGACACCGCGTCTGGGGCGCGCGTTCAAGATCATCTCCGTGCGGCCCGAGGGGTCCAAGTGCAACGTCGACCTGTACTGCAACGGCTGCAACTGGAACGACGCGTACTGCACCGGGGGCATGACCGTCATCGCCTCCGACCCGGCTTGCGAGAGGGCCTGCGCCTGCGTTGTTGCTAGCTGTCCTCCCCGTGACGATCCGGACGATCTGGACGATTGAGGGGAGGCGGTTAGTTTACTTAGGGGTTCCATACTGCGTTGATCTGCAGTGGATAACGAATCTTCGAGAACCTCTTGCGATTCTTCTCATGGTCTTTGCGCGCCGGAGTTGTCTCTCATGTTTGACTACTGGGGACAGCGTTGGCGTATGATAAAGGGGGCGGGACTGGCGATGGTTTGCTGCATCGTCTCTGCCCGTTGGTCTGCTTTCTGGACGTGGATTGCCATGTCCGATCAGGAATATTGGACGTTAGACTGGCGTCCGGGGAAATTCGGGGCAACGGGTAAGAACAAAACACCAGGTGGTGATTTTGTTATTGCGTTGATGTTTTATATTGCTACGACCTAGGCCATACCCCCTTACCTTGATGGCAACTTCCTCAACTGGCTCCTAGGCTAAGAGGTGATATATCTAAAATCAGCTTAGCTCTATCCCTCACATGTTTATACATGCAGAATAAAGCTAGTTGGGTTACTTATAAGCACGGGCGAGCATGTTGAGAAGTGACGGAGACTCTATCCATTACGAGGCAACATAAGTCTGGCTATGAACCTTTACTTCTATCGAAGTATTATAACACGCGATTGCTTTGCTAGAGTCATTCTGTTCGCCGTGATGCTATAACCTGCCATGTACGCCATCTAAATGATGCTATTGGCCAAACTGTGCTAGTCGAGGAAAATTCATGGGGCGTCTGGATCCCATTCTCCCCAATACACACCATAATAATTGCCAACCGTCTTATTGGACCTGTAAAACCTTCGACTTTGAAGCTTTCTGCTGGACAATGGCCTCGACCCACTTGTCGGTTTCCTCAATCGCCTTCAGGGGATGCTTCTTGCGCTTTAGCAGGTACCCCTGAATCTCAGCAGGTGAAAACCTCATATCGGGAATCTTGGCCGCAAATTGTTCGGCGATCTCGGGGAGCTCCTCCACCGGGATGTCCATATCACCAGAGTTCATTGCGCTCTCCGTCTCGGGGCCGACGGCGTGGTCGTCATCGAGGAGCATCGCCTTAGCGGGATCCTTGCCGTTGGAAGTCACCGCTGCTCCGTTCGTTTTCGCGGCGCCCTTTGAGGCTTGCTGGCGTCGACCTTGGTCCGCCTCGTACATACGGATGAAGAGCTCCCTGGCCTGCTCTCGGGTCGCGTTGGTGAAGCCAACCTGCAGATCGACCCGGCCGGGACGGATCAAAGCCTCGTCCAAGGACTCGGGCACGTTTGTCGTCATGATCAGGACGCGGCCCTCATGGCTGGCTACACCGTCGATGGCGTTCAGCAGCCCGGAGAGTGAGATGCCCTTTCTATCATCGCTGCTCGACTCCTTTTTCAGGGCCTTGGCCAAGTCGCTGACCTTCCAATCGCTGGAGGCGGCCTCCTTGTCCTTGTTCTCCTTGCCCTCGCCGTCTGTCTTTTTCTCCGCTCCTTTTTTCGCTAGTTCATCGGTAGGCCGTCGCAGGCCTGCACTGTCTATATCCTCGAGGAGGACAACACAACGTCTCGGTAGGGAGCTGAAGAGAGCGCCCAAATCCTCCTCGGTGAGGGTAGGCTCAAGCAAAGAGATGACGTAGATATCCAAGCCAAATACACCGGCCAGTGCAAATGATAGCGAGGTTTTTCCGGTCCCGGGCGGTCCGTGAAACAGATAGCCACGGCGCAGTGGGATACCCCGGTTTGCATACCAACGGGGGGTGGCAGGGTGCAGGTACTCGTTGATGTCAGCCAAAAGTTGCATCTTCTGACGGTTGTCGAGCACGACGGTCCTCATGTCACGAATGGGACGATCGGCAACTTGTTGCCAGCGCCCACCGTATCGGCGCGTGTGCATGGGACTAGGCCGTTTGACTATAGTTCTGGCATGGTGTTTGTTGTAGTACGACTCTTTGACATGCTTCAAAAGAGACTTGAGAGGCTCTGGACTTGAATCAGCAAATAGCGCCCCTAAACAACGCCTTTTGGCCTTAAAACAACAAACCTACCGGGGTTTCTGCCTAGACAGGATATAACCAAGTCTTCCTTATCCTTAAAAGTGGTGAAACCAGAAGTCGCGCCGTCATCGAAGACGGATTCTTGTTTACGATGTAAATGGTAGTATGTACCTTGCCACCGGAAATTATGAATTCCAACGGCGGGGACGAAGCGAGGTGCCTATGCAAGAGTCAGCCGAAAGTAACAGACAACTCACGATACCGGGACGACTTACAGCTTTGGCTTCTTGGTTGGAAAAGTTGAGGTAGACTCCCGACTGATCTCTCGGAACATCCGAGTCGTCCTCGTCCTCCCATGCCGTCTTGCTTACCGTCTCGGCCGTCAGCGACCTTGAGTTTGTCATATTGGGCTGGGCCGCGAGCCACCGCATGAGATGCATGTACATGTCGTCGTCGCTGCTAACATGGATAGTGCACATCAAGTACTCCGAGGTGATGGCATAGATGGTGCCGTAAATCTGCCGGGCGACCTTGTTGAGCGCCCACACGGCGCCGAAGGCCGTGAGGATAAATGTCGGGTCGATCCCGAGCCAGGTCCCCACGAGCCCGTACATGGGCAAAAGACTTCGCAGTCCCAGCATGGGGAGAAGACTTTCGAGTTGGAAGTGGTGCGTACTCGTTCCGTTATCGTCAGCCGCCGCCGCCGCCGCCACCGTGGCATTTGCGGCCATGGTGGGCAGAACACCGCGGAAAAGGGACTGTATGTCCATCACGTCGTAAGTAGTAGCGAGTCGTGGGTGCGGGCTCCGACCACGCACGATTTCATTCCAGTCTACGAGACGATAGATACTCTCTCAAATTTTAGAAATGGGAAACTGCTTGCTTGTTACAGCCTTAAAAAGGATTGAAAACTGGTAGAGGCTGATTTGAATAGTAATGATAACCACAAGGCAGCTACGACCTATGAGGCCTCGTAAGGCAGGGGAGGGGGGTGTTGCGACGCAGTGTCAACTTTGCGTCTAACTACCACCACCATTACCTACATGATGACTAGGACTAAAACTCATACGCGGCCAATGTGGTTAGAAAGCATAGAGCAACCCCCTTCCGGTGGCGAATGCAGGTAGGCAGTAGGTTAGGTAGCGCATAGTGTAGAGGAGTTACAGTACAGTGAATAAGGCTGTGTGCAACCCATACCATGTATGGTTGCCTTGGGTACGATCTGCACCTGCGTGCTGTGCCGCCGTCCAGAAGGAACCTTGGACTATTGGGACCCCCTAGCGGGCTGGCTGCCTAGAAGTGTTTTGCTCGAGCGGAGTTGAACATCCTCTAGCGAGAATTATTAGCCTTGTACAGCGGATACTGCAGTCTCAAAGCCTTTATAGACAAGAGTGTTGATGTCCAATATTAATTCCCCATTGGCTTCTTGTAGTGAGCTATTGGAACGGTTCGCGGCTCCAGGTGACTCAACCTGCCGTGACAAGGCAACGAGCATGTGTGCATACTGTACAATAAGCTTGACTGACTCATGAGCACTTCCAATGCCAAACGTGAGATATCATTGGACGGTTCAAGTCGACCCCGGCACACTTGTCGGGGCTGGTATTCACAACATTTATTGGGTTGTCCGTATATTTGGTTTCAACACCGAATGGTATCGTATATTCATAGACAAAATATGGTGTTTGACATGTATTGATAAATGTTGACCAGTTCTAGCTTATATGACCAACCCGCTGCATTGGTGGCAAATATGGCCGGCTACCTATGGCGACTTCAACACAGCCGCCCCCCAATTACGACCGCCGATATGATACAGTCAGAAGCAAGTACCAAGCTCCCACAAAGAACATTGGGATTCCCGTTTCTTCTAAATCGTTGCCATTCACGCACCATGTGGCATGGCATGAACGGGGCACCAACAGCATGTGCACCGGGTGTCTCGGAAAGTAGATCAGGGTTCAGACCATCTCATTCAGCAAGACCGTTTGTCCCTCCCAGGATGACAGTTCCGATATCCATATCTGGTGGCTTCGGTTTGGTGATGGCACTGCTTTCCTACTCTTCCAACGCAACAAGTTTGCAAGCAGGACAAGCTCAGTCCAAGCCGATCCACTCATCCTCCGAAACGACCTCCTCTTCTTGTTGGAGAACATCGGCCAGCGTCTTGCTTTCGCCTGTCGTCAACAGCTTCATTGGGGTATCTTCGCCGTCCTTAATCGCCTGTGTAGCGCTGGCATCTTGCTTCTTACTCTCGGCCTGGCCAAGCAGATAGTCCACCATGTACACATTCTCGTCCGCCAACCGGCGAATCTCATCTCGCATTCTGGTGATGGCCCTGGCGACAACACGCAACTCAACGTCGATTTTACTCCGGTTAGCGGCAAGCCATTTGCCATGTTTGTCCATCAGAGCTTTTATCCAAAGCAGACAGAATTCCATGTGAGGCGACTCTTCTGTTTGGGTTGCCACGAAACGCAGTAATCTCGACACGTAGACCGTTGGGAACTGCTCCACAACCAAAGGGATATCAGGGTAAGGTGTCGCCTCAAAGACTCGTTTGATCAGCCCAGCTTCGTTGAGACGGAACGCCATTACAAGGGCCTTAAGGTAGTCCTTGTCCGTCTCTAGTACAGCCAAGGTCGAGGCTGGTGTGATCTCCATGTTGAGGTCAAAGGGGTCGAACTGGACGTCATTATCAAGGCTGTAGACCAAGAGTCCTTCGGTTGAAGCGGCACAGAACGCATTGCCAGCTGGCGAGAAGCCCACGCTTGTAACTCTCACTTCTGGTATCACCTTCCGGGACCCGGGATCGCCTCGTTTGGAACCTGGTAAAGTATTGTCCTTGCGTGCCTCGCGGTCTGAGGCGTCGTCTTCGTCGTCCAGCAGGCCTTCGGGCCCAGCCTCGGTAAGAAGCTTGCTGTTCAGGAACTCCTGCGTCCCAGAAAGTGACAGGTTGACACTGACGGTGAACTTCTTTAAAAGCACCATAGTGTTCACTGAGTACAGGCAAATGTACTTGCTGTTGCCAGCGGCTATCAAACAGCTACCATCGGTACTATAGCGGATCGTGGCAAAGCTCTTAGTACCAGACACATTAGCAGCAGTCCTGCGATCTGCAAGCTTGCGGCCTCCCGACACGTCACGACGGCCATCCAGGCCGGATAGTTGTTCAGCTTCCGACACGGACCAGAAGGTGAGCTGACCGTCCAAAGTAGATATCGCGAGTTGCGCAGAGTCCGGGCGGATGGCAATATCCAGTACGTCGGCTTGCAGTTGTAGAGGCTCGCTAGTCTGCGTGCGGTTGAAAATAGACCATATCCTTGCTGTGCGGTCCCAGCTACCACTGACCAGGAGGTCTCCGCTTGGCGCGAATGCTAAAGAAGACACAGGCCCTTCATGGCCAGAAAGTTGGTCGAGAAGCTGACCGGTCTGCACAGACCAAATGTGAATATCGAAAGAGTCTAGAGAGCCTGCCGCCACGACTTCACCACTCGGGTCAACAGCCATGCAAGAGAATGACAGTCGACTCGGCGCTGTAAAGGTTCTGAAGTTTCGATACCTTACCAAATCCCAGGCTCGTATCGAACCGTCCAGACTCGATGTGAAAAGGACATTACCCTTCTTTGCGAACTCACAAGCCGTAACACCACTTGAGTGCTCGGTAAAAGTGACGATACAGAAGCCTGATTCGACATCCCAAACTTTGATCTTGCCGTCGTCGGCCGTGGTGATGATTCGTTGGCCGTCGGGAGAGTATACCAACGAGTTCATGGAGTCGAAATGGCCTTGCTGCTTTAAGATATAGGACTCAGACTGCCACTCCCACACGAGTAGCTGTCCCAGTTTAGAGGCGCCAAAAGCGAGCCATTCGCCGCTCTGGTTGATTGTGACAAAGTCTATATCGTTCTGCGATATGCTGAGTGTGTGGATGGTGTTGAAATCGGGTAATTCGTAGAGGCCGAAGAGACCGTTAGAGAAGCCCGCGACCAGAAGGTTGGATTCTGCATGGAATGAGGCGCATCTCACGCTGGCGCTTCCTTGCATAAAGTAGTGCTTCTTCACAATCCTCCAGCGCATTCCAGCGTCATCATCCTCCATTTCGTCGTCGGAATCTTCAGGCGGCGGGGCATTCGGGTTCCGCGCATACTGCCAGTCGAAGACTGCGCCATCCTTGCTAACAGTGTATATGGTCTCCTGGTCCTTGGAAAACCATGCGCCAATGACAGACTGCTTGTGCCCTGACAAAACGGTCGGTTCGAAGCCGTCTTCGGGATTCAAGCTCCATACACGTGCAGTCAGGTCCTTTGATGCGGTCAAGAAGAAGCGCGAGTCTTTTGACCACTCTATATAGCGGACATCATCGGAATGACCGGTGTGTGTGTGGTGGCGCACAAAGGGCGCGAACTCCATCATGCCGTCGGCATTCGCTTCGGGAGTCGAGGGAACTTGCCATACTTCGATCTTGCGTCCCAATCCCACAGCGAAATGGCGGCCGGAGGGCGAAAAAGACAGGGCTGTAACTTGCGACCGGAAAGAGAAGTGGTAGAGGGACACGCGCCGGGGCACGTTGGTCAAGATGGCGTGACCTTCATCGTCGACGGAAAGGAGTAGATTACCCCGCGGTGTGAGGCCGATGCGGGCAATGTTTTTGCGATGGGAGAATGGGAGGGTATGCGATTTGTTGCTAATAGTATTGTTAATGTTGGGGGGCCTAGAAGGATGTTTTCGTTGTGGTTCGCTTACTTGACCAGATCGAAAACACTGACTCTGTTTCCTACGGGCGAAAAGAGGCATGTGCCATCTGGGGAAAACAGAAGGTTGCCCTGGCTGTAGACAGTGCCCAGGAGATTGGAGAACTGAAGCGCGAGAGTTATTAGTATGGCTCGCTGGTGTCAGCGGAGGATACGGGCAACGCACCTTGAAATCAGTCTTCATTGTCGCGACTAGCTTGGCTCTTCTACCAATATCATGAGAAGCGTCGCTGTCGGCGGCGAAAATGTTATGAGCAATTCAACTTTTTGTTTCTTATCGGGCGATAAGAACTGATTGTCGGAAGCTGCCCAGGTGGAGTACATGAGATAAGGTACCTTCTCTGCCCATCTTTGCGCATCCTTGTCGATTTTCCTGGACGGAACGAAACGAAACGTTACCGGCAGTGAGTGTGCCAATGTGCCTTTTCGCGGCGCCACTTCTTTGCGTGTGGTCTGGCACTTCCGAAAATTGGTTCTACAGTCAGTAACTTACCTTCAAATTCTATCTAAAAGACCTATGTACCAGCTACATATGTACATGTATATACCTAATGTGGAGTTATGAATTGCTCAAAGCCTGGAGTCAAATTCGGATATCAAATCAAATGCACGGACTGTGCCGTTGTAATTATTTGACTTACCTAGAATCCTAGATACCTCTCTCCCTCTGCATGGGGCTGAGAGCAATGGGCAGCGGAAAGGGTTCCAGGGGTTCAGTTCAAAAATTCAATGGGTTGGCTGGTTGGTGAGTGTCCAGCAACAGTCCAGGTCCTCTTATGCGCTTCCGTCCCACTCTGCTCCCCCAACTCAGACCATTGCTCTTTCTGGCATAGTGTACTTGCCAGAACGCCTCTGATAGGCGGTCAGGTTATTGAGAAGGGAAAGGGGTCGTTGGCACGGGCCAAACCACGTTCCCCAGCCCAGCCAAAACTGCTTTGATTACTTTAGGTACTTTTGTAATTGATGAACTCAATGAGGGTGAGAGGAGAGAGAGAGGGAGAGAGTGTGAAGGAACCTACCTAGGGGAGGAGGTTGATGTCGGGGCATTTTGAATTTGGACACCTCAATGCATTGATTGAATGAAAACGAACGCAAGACACCTGACCTTTTCTTTCCCCTTCTCTTCCAAATCCGCCGCCATTTACTTACTGGCCTGTTGTTAACATCTTCCCTCCCCCCGCCATCAAATCATAAACAAGCTCCCCATTCGTCTGGCCATTTTAATTACACGAGGTAGACCCGCTCTTTCTTGCTACCCAGTTGCCAGTTGCGGTCTTCTCCTGAACCAATTCACTTTCGACCGCTCCTGTTCCAACACCACAAACACGGGTGTCGCGATACCACAAACCAAACACACAACTCTCAATTCCACGTCGTCATGGCCGCCCAAGTCCCCGAAACCGCTAGCCCTGTGGGCATTGCCCATCTGCCTAACCAGAGGCACAAGATTGTAGCCAAGCGAGGTGCTGCTTTTACGATTATGGTACGTCGAATGCGAAGCCACCGTTGCGCGCCGCTCTTGTCCCAGTCCCAGTCCCAGTCCCAGTCCCAGTCCCGAAGACTAACAACGCATCTCATTGCTAGGTTGCTGGCGAGTCCGGCTTGGGAAAGACGACCTTCATCAACACCCTGTTCTCGACGACCATTAAGAACTATGCCGACCACAAGCGTCGCCACCAGAAGCAGGTCGACAAGACCGTCGAGATCGAAATCACAAAGGCCGAGTTGGAGGAGAAGTTCTTCAAGGGTACGAGACTTTTTTATCACCCAATATGTTTAACCATATTCCTAACCATCTGTCTACAGTTCGCTTGACTGTTATCGACACTCCCGGTTTCGGTGACTACGTCAACAACCGAGATTCATGGATGCCCATCATCGAGTTCCTGGATGACCAGCACGAGTCGTACATGCTCCAGGAGCAGCAGCCCCGCCGCCAGGACAAGATCGACCTGCGTGTCCACGCCTGCCTGTACTTCATCCGGCCCACTGGCCACACCCTGAAGCCTCTGGATATCGAGGTCATGAAGAGACTCTGCTCCAGAGTCAACTTGATTCCCGTCATTGCCAAGGCCGATACCCTGAGCCCAGCTGACCTTGCCAAGTTCAAGGCCAAGGTAATATGCCCTTGCAGCTGTCCTTGCCCCGCAGAATTCACTGACCTATTTGTTAGATCCGAGCTGTGATCGAAGCCCAGAGCATCAAGATCTACCAGCCCCCGATCGAGGAGGATGACGAGGCGGCTGCCCAGCACGCTCGCAGCCTGATGACTGCCATGCCTTTCGCTGTCATCGGCTCGGAGAAGGACGTCAAGACCAGCGATGCCCGTATCGTGAAGGGCCGACAATACTCGTGGGGTGTGGCCGAGGTGGAGAATGAAGACCACTGTGACTTCAAGAAGCTCCGATCCATCCTGATCCGAACTCACATGCTGGACCTCATCCACACCACCGAGGAGCTCCACTACGAGGCTTACCGTGCGCAACAAATGGAGACGCGCAAGTTTGGCGAGGCCCGTCCCCGCAAGTTGGACAACCCTAAGTACAAGGAGGAGGAGGAGGCCCTGCGCAAGCGCTTCACCGAGCAGGTCAAGGTCGAGGAGCAGCGTTTCCGGCAGTGGGAGCAGAAGCTGATCGCAGAGCGCGACCGCCTCAACAAGGATCTCGAGCAGACACACGCTCAGATCAAGCAACTCGAGAACGAGCTCGAGTCTATGCAGGGTAGCGTTGCCCGTAGCGGCCGTCGTTAAGGACTTGTTGGTTTCACTATACCCCCAACACGCCTTTTAAAGACAATCCCCGAGTATAATGAGCGTTGCCTCGAGGCAGGTAGTATCTGTCTATCATACAACTTTGGCATGGGAGCTGGGCGTATGATGAAAGAGAAAAGAGACCTGGTCTAGTCTGACTTGTTTCTCTAGCCGAGATGGTTTATGGATATGCTTTAAGGGCTAATTGTGTCTATCAAGTCAGCTCATATGACGAGATGAGAGTAGGATTTTGGTGAGAGAGCAGTGATGGGTGCGTCTTATTCATTGTACACCCAGGCCCGGTGTAGCATTCCTAGCACCATGTGCTGAATGAGGCCGAGATATTTCCCTTTTAATGGATGTCACTTTGACCTCCTAATATTCACTTGAGATAAACTAGTTTTTATTAGTCAACGATGCAATTTTGTGTTGCTTGATTTGACGACCGAATTGTAATAACACGATAAACACGTGCCATTATCCTCCAGAAGATACTATTTTGTTGAAATAACTCTTCCTCGTTCTGTCACATTCACGAAACTAAAGTGCCACTTCCATGCGATAAACGGAAGCCCAATATACTGAAGTACACAATCTAGATTTGTGCTTCATAGACTAAGGAAGTTCTATCTGTGTGATACCTTATATCGTCTTGTTTGCATACCAAGCTACAAGCCTGCAGGTTTGCATTCTACTGCTGTTAGATGTATGCTTCTCTCCGAATTTGCCAAAGCGATGCAGGATCGACAACTTGGCAAGGGAGTTTAAGATGATAGATGGCATCTCCATGTGATCCGATCACCCCGGGAATCGCCTCCTGCTTCACTTCGAGGCCGGAGAGTTCAGCACGAGGCAGCTTCGAGATGGTCCGCTTCCATGAGTTGACCACGCGGGGGCTCAAGTTGCACTGCCACGTTCCACGCCAAGTAATTGAAGCACTGCCGTCTCTATCTACACGATAAATGAAGGCACAGGCATGGCCCCTTCCCCCATTCCAAATCACCAACGAGTGTAGCTTGGGCATTCTTCGCACAAGGAAACTAGCACGGCAAAGCAACCTCTCAAGCTCGGTGTGCTTTTCTTCGTCGTTCTGCAGGAGCTGCGATGTGAGCGCCAGGGACTCCAGATGTGGCCATGCCCACTTCGGCTGACAGTACCCAAAAAGGTCTTCGGCACTGACCTGAAATGATACAGCAACGTGCTGTAAGTTACGGCTCGCGATAGCGTACTCTTGGGCAGGCGTGTCATCGACACTGTAGAAGTCGGACATCACTTTAGCAACGAAATTTTCGAGAGACTCGACGCTAGGGTCGAACGCCGACATCAATTCCCGACAAAGCTGCTGCTTCGGAAATGGATAATAGAACTCCGATGAGTCCTCGAAGACCATCAAACTTTTGAGAGTATGCGGAAGAAAGCCGTCATACATCATATTTATAAAATCTATCAGCAATCATTAGCGAAAGGAGCCCGGTATATATCTGATATGCTGCGAAGATGAAAAAGCTGTTACTGTTATAGGCATGAGTACGTACCGTCATCAAAGTCATCTGTGTAATCGGTTCTTTGGAGGTGCGCCCACGGCTCATATGTTATGTGCTGCAACCGACCAAGACTTTCAAGTATTCGGTGCAACCCCCGTGGAGCAATACAACGGCGAAGTTGTCGGCGAATAATCAGGCTGGTGACTGCTTTGACTCGGCGAAATGGACGGTGATCATTCATGTCGATGGGCCGAAAGAGTTGTTTCCTGGCTGCGTCTGGGGGGCTTTGGACTTGCTGACCATGCATCCAGCCATGCTGTGGATCGTGATACTGATGCTGGGTCTTCCATGCGTCCAGCATTGGGTTCTCGTCATGGTCAACATCGTCAGAGGACAAGTGTATGTTCTTGAACCAATGTTCGCAGTCGCTGGGAGAGTATACATTGAGCTCCAGTGCCAAGCCATTCGCTGGTTTCCAAGTACTCAGGATGGAAAGAAGGCCCCGTACCGCCTCAGTGACCATAACGCCGAACTTCATAGGTGGCGAGCTTCGTTCGGCGCAGCATTGGGACTCGTATCGTGGCAATTCGACATTGAGACAGATGTGGCGGATAAGCTCTCTTCTTTGAGGCTTGGCAACGTGCTCGAATTCAGCAAAACAACGCGCTCCCAGCTTAACCTTCCGGAAGTTGGCCTTCTCCAGAACGTGCTGCCATTCTTTGCATACCGATGCAAAGGAAGCCCAGCCGGGAATTCTTCGGTCTGCAATTGTCTCCAAAATCATGAGACGGACTTCGGCAGGGAGAGATGTCCATACCAGGGCGTCCATTGCCTTTGGTAGGCTGCGGGTTTCCGCCCTACGAGTTGTCATTTTCACTCTGCGGTGTTTATGAGAGAAACCCATGGAAGGCGAAGGGCGGTTATTTGGCTAGGATTGGTAGATATGTAGTTGATGGTAAGTGTACACGAGAGAGGGAGTAAAAAAGATTCTTCAATATGCCAGTCTCTGAGTCACCAAAAGGGTAAGAAGATTTTGATATTCCTCGTTACGCTGTTGAATACCCCTAAGCTAACATGGTAAGGTTTTCCCTTGATAAGTAGGTATCTTGAAATTACATCTATGGAGTAGCTACCTATGTATGTCCTGGTAACAACCAGACTCCCTAAGTGTTATACTTTCATGTCGAAGGGGGTTTGCATTTTACACAGGGCTGTCTGCGGAAAGTATGACCCACTCACTGGAGAAGTTGGAGAGGTAGTATTTATTTCAGAGTGTCGTTCTTACTACATGAAGGTCGAGGTATAGGTAATACAGATGCCCCGTCCTTGTTGGATTTCTTAATATAGTCGCCCGGCCGCCCGTCTGCCCGTCCGCACTAGGTATGCACATCAGCTATATCATCACACGAGCCGGGGGATCGATAAGATAAGTACAATGTACCATGGCGCAAGCCAATCATGATCCAATGTGGGGTAACTCTGCTCGTCCTCCATGCAACCCTCATAGGCTCATACCAGCATAAGTACATACATAGCTCCCTCCAAGCTTGTGAAAGTCATCGCACCACTATTCTTGACTGCATTCGAAGCGACATGAGCAAGCAACGTCAGAGTAAGGCGAAACCGGTCTCAACTTGGCATCCTGTCGTTTTCATTTGACCGGCCGACAGAGTTGATGCATACTTTTTAACTTATAACCCCTTCCATATTTTTGTCGTCATATCTATCAACATTTTTCCATGTTATAATAAATAGCACTTTCGCTCTCCGCTCCAAGAGCTTGGTTGTGGCATGGAAAGTTCGATATGTTGTCACTCGCGGTGCAAAACGCCACCAAGACCATCCGCTTGACCAGAGCATCTAGAGTCTCGGCTCTGCGGACCGCTTCACCATACAGCGAATTCACTGGCTTGCCCCCGACACGGCCTCTGCGTCGCGGCATACAAACCACGACGAAATGGAGGCCTGTTCAGGTTCTCGACGAGTACGTTCATGTCGCCGCCGCTGTTTTTCATTCATGTCGTCTTAAGTCGACTGACGGAGCGCGCCTCGCAGCTGGGTTGCTAAAGAAGCTCGCCCTATCTCCCTCCGACAATTAATGGTCTTTGGGCGCTCTCTGACCGAGTCGCGACTCCTCTCCTCGGCGAACTATGTGCGCACCGAGCTACCAACCCGCATAGCCCACCGGCTCCGAGACATGCAACGACTTCCGTATGTTGTGGTTACGAACCCTCATATTAGCGATGTGTACGATCTGTATTACACGGCTTTCGACATGTTTCGAAGAGTCAAGGAGATCAAGACGCTCGACGAAAACGAGCGGTTCTGTCAGGACATTGCGCGCATGCTACGCGCGCATCTTACCGTGATACCCAAGTTGGCTATGGGCATTTTGGAATGCAGAGGGCTAATGCCACAAGAAGAATTGGATATCTTCATGAACACAATACTGAAATCGGTATGCGACTCAATCTTGTTACATGGAAGATGCGGTGCTAACGGCAAATTACCAGAGGATATCGCGAAGAGTCATTGCTGAACAACATCTCGCCTTGACCGAAACCTTTAACTCACCTTGGTTTTCCCCAGGGGCTAAAGTGTCCGAAGAGTTCATTGGCGAAGTCTTCCTTAAGTGTGTGGCCAAAGATGTCATCGAGCGCTGCGGCACTGCTGTCCAGGAACTCGCTCGATCGGCCAATGCGCCAGACGTTGTCATCCCTGAGATCAAGATCGACGGGCATCTCGGGGCTGCCTTCCCGTATATTTTGAGCCATCTGGAGTATATTGTCGGGGAACTCCTCCGTAATTCCGTACAGGCGGTCATAGACCATCACCATAAGAAGTACAGGGGGGAAAAGGACATACCGCCCCCGCCGCCGATCGAAGTCACTCTATGTGAAGCTCAACAACACGTCATTGTCCGGATCTCCGACCAGGGCGGTGGCATCCCCCGGGACATCCTCCCTTATCTTTGGTCCTTTAGCCGAGGACCACACAGCGGGCAGCGTCTCGAGAATCTGACCCAAGTCCCCCTCATGGCTGCCACGCTGCAGGAGCTGCGTGTCGACGGGAACTTCACAGGTCTTCAGGATGGCCGCTCCGGGTACAGCGACAGCTCACTCACGTCGCTCTCGGCCAGGCCACCCAACCTGAGACTGGGCATGGGGCTTCCCCTCAGTAGGGTGTATGCTGAATACTGGGCCGGCAGCCTGGAGCTCCACAGCCTTGAGGGATACGGAGTCGACGTGTTTTTACAGATATCAAAGCTGGGAAATAAGAATGAGCAGCTTGCTACGCGAGCTACCATGGATTCCGTTTAGGTGGTATCGTTCAATGATATGATTAGTTTCGTAGCCATGTATATGGCGTGGGGTTATCGTTTCCGGGCTTATTCGGTATTATTGGTAATGGTAGCGTTGGCTGTGAAATGTGTATACATATTGGTTCTCAGCGTTGAGATATACCCTGGTTGCGGGAAGGGGGACGAATAAAACCCTACTGGCACCTCACAATGATATCCATATGTCAATGAGATAGTGTCGTTATCCCTCGCTGCTGCCTTCAAGTTGTCGAGGATGGTTTCAGAATTTCGAAGTATTATTAAGTGTTGCTAGAAATTATTCTAGAGTTCCGAAGTGTTACTAGAGCAGAATTGAGCGTGCTTTGTTTCGAGGAGCGTGTCGTATATCTTGAGATGCCTCCTGGCTTGTTTCCCTCTTGCCTGCCCATATCCTATCCCCATACGGGGTTTCCTTCACCAGAGCAAACATGAGCTCCAACGTAGCAACCAGCCGTGGACACTAAGGCCTCGACGTACCGCAACATACCTACATGCATCCAGGAGGACAGCCTGCCGGTCTGAGATGAGACCACGCGCACGCTCCCTCTTGGAGAGATTCCGCCAGTTCTCCTTCCTCATGTAAGATGATGTTTTCCGTGGATCGCAAGACCCAAGTTTCCGATTAAGACGTCATCCTCCCAAGCTAGCGAGAAAGTGGGGGGGGGAGATCGCGGTGCAGAGTATCAGCATCTCAAATCTATCGGTACCATAGCCAGCAGAGGTACGCCCACGACTTGACTGTCACGTAATCTGGGATAGCTGGCTCTGGAATAACCGGAAACAATAAAATAAACACTGGTTTAGCGACAGTGGTTAGCAATGGAATAGCTAGTTATTCGATGTATAGACTATAATGCGACGATGGGATAGCTGCGGTAACTGGCAACAACGAGTGTTTATACCAGACGTTTGACCTGTCGATTGATGGGAAACAACCCTCCGCCCTGACGGCCGGCAACGCACTCGTGTGCTGGTGTGTAATAATATATGGTAAGTAAGTATCAATGTATTGATGTAAGTAACTAAAGTAGATGGTAGGAGGTAGGTTTACCATTCATTCATTGCCGGGGCTGCTTCTCGTGCTGCCTGTTTGCCCCCTCCACCCTCCACCCTCCAAAAAAAAAAAGAGCTCTAGTAACGCCAACGCCTCCACAGTCACAGCCCACTATATGTACTTACCCAGCGGCACCAGCAGACGTACATGCGTACATGCGTACATCCGGCCCAGCACACCCAGTGCCAGTCAACCTTGCTTGCTACCTTATTCAGTCACAGTCACTGACTGGTCTTGCTTGCTAGTCTCGCAAATCAATCTATTCAGCCCACATCACCTCACCAAACTTGTAAGCTTCCTTTGCTGGGCGATCGTCTTTGGACAACAATTCTTTACATCGCCAGCTCTGGTTTCTCTCAGTTACGATTTCCCTCTCTTTTTGTCCCATTCCACACCTCTTGCCCTTTCTCATTTCCTGGCACAGAGGCAGCTGATCAATCATACTTTTACTTCTTCTCCATCTTCTCTTTCCTGCCTGTTGGTTCAGACCACACGCAACTGCTGTCTCTCATCATCCATTGTCGTCAGAGCATCCGACCCCGCCAACTACGACCTCGAAGCCGAGAACTCCCATTTGGAGCTTCACCCAGCCGCTTGGCCTCTCTGAATAGACGTTGTTTTTAGCAAGAAGAAGACAAGGACCCGAACCCCCCATTGATGTCCTTCCTGCAACACCTCTACGCCTATAGATACCCGTCGCAGCCATGGTAAGACTTTGACATATCCAGACCTTCAAATCGCACTCGTCGGCAACCTCTACCAATACCACCACCACCACCACCACCACGCTCGGCTCCTTCTCTACATCACTTCTGATAAGTATCGGGAGCCACACGCGCACCCCAATAAAGCAGGATTTATGCGTTGTTGCGCAATCCATCCACCCAAGTTATTCACCGAGACCGAGTCGCTTCGTACATCACCACCTACAGACCGCACTAGGTGATCTCACAAGTCCTCGTTGCACGTGCTGACTAGCCAATTCGACAGAGCTACGATCCCGAGATCCATTCTCCCAACGAGATGGTGGTCGACACACAGGACGACTATGTCGTCCAGCCC
Organism: Apiospora koreana; assembly: GCA_017163955.1. Taxonomy (NCBI): domain Eukaryota; kingdom Fungi; phylum Ascomycota; class Sordariomycetes; order Amphisphaeriales; family Apiosporaceae; genus Apiospora; species Apiospora koreana. The sequence continues at coordinate 1,823,627 of JAFHKQ010000007.1, read as the reverse complement.
GCCGAGAACGAGAAGGAGGAGCAGGAACAGGTCGCAATCATCAATCCAGACAGCCTCGATGCGGACGTCGATCAACCGGAGAATGTCACCCTTGCGACAGACTGTATGTATGCGCTGCCAGAAGAAGCTCCGGTCGTAAGACTGACTGGTGTATACAGTTGAGACCATGAAAGAAATGGTCCTCCCAACCTTAACCGAAGAACCGAGAATACTTGACGACGCCGTCAGCACATGGAAAATAGAGAACTGGCGGAATCTCTCCAAGAGGGAACATGGACCCGTATTCCAAGCCGGCGGCTTCCCATGGTCAGTTTGGCTGGCCGCGCCGAGTGCTGACTTCGGTTGTTTTAACTAATCTCCATCCAGGCGAATTCTTCTATTTCCATTCGGTAACAACGTGGATCAAGCCTCTGTTTACTTGGAGCATGGCTTCGAAGACCCCAGCCAGATCCCCGATGATTGGAGCTGCTGCGTACAGTTTGGCTTGGTCATGTGGAACATCAATGACCCCTCTCTGTTCACTTACCACACAGCACACCACCGGTTCACTAAGGATGAAAGTGATTGGGGTTTTACGAGATTTCTTGAATTGCGCCGAATGTTCCAGCTGCCCTGGGAGAACTCGGGCAAGCCCTTGTGCGAAAACGAGTCGGCCAACATCACAGCCTTTGTCCGGGTGGTCGAAGATGAGACTGGTGTCTTATGGCACAACTTCAACAACTACGACTCGAAGAAGGAAACGGGGTTCGTTGGTCTCAAGAACCAGGGAGCTACTTGCTACCTCAACTCCCTTCTTCAATCCTTGTATTTCACCAACGCCTTCCGCAAGGCTGTTTATCAGATCCCCACGGCCGCGGACGAGAGTATCATGAACAGCGCATACGCCCTCCAGAGACTATTCTACCAACTGCAGACCTCCAACTCTGCTGTCAGCACGAATGAGCTTACCAAGTCCTTCGGTTGGGACACAAGACACATCTTTGAACAGCAAGATGTCCAAGAGCTGTCCCGTAAGCTCATGGAGCGCATGGAGGAGAGGATGAAGGGCACCGCAGCCGAAGATGCTCTCCCCAAGATGCTGAGTGGGAAAGTCAAGACTTATGTTTCTTGCATCGATGTGGACTACGAGTCAAGCCGCATCGAGGATTTCTGGGATATCCAGCTTAATGTTCGCGGCATTTCGACATTGCAAGACAGTTTCAAGGACTACATCCAGCAGGAAACGCTCGATGGCGAGAACAAGTACTGGGCAGGTGATGACTTCAAGTACCAGGACGCGCACAAGGGTGTTATCTTCACCAGCTTCCCCGATGTACTTCATCTCCACCTCAAACGGTTCGAGTACGACATTCAACGAGATGCCATGATGAAGGTGAACGATCGATTCGAGTTCCCTGACCTCTTTGATGCCGCCCCATACCTGGAAAAGGGCGCTGATGTGTCTGAGCCCTGGGTATACAAGCTGCACGGTGTCTTGGTGCACAGTGGTGACCTTAATGCAGGCCATTACTACGCCTTTCTCAAGCCCAACAAGGACGGCTGGTTCTACAAGTTTGACGATGATAAGGTCACCAAAGCTACCATGAGAGAGACGCTCGAAGAGAACTACGGTGGTGAGTACCGATCAAGTCAGAATCAGATGCGCTCCACGACACAGAAGAAAGCGCCCATCATGCGCCAGATGAGTGCTTATATGCTGGTTTATATTCGCGAATCTCGTCTAGACCATGTCTTGACGCCAGTCAGCGAGGATGATTCTCCTTTGTATCTTCAAAAAAGACTTGAAGAAGAGGCTGCTGCGCGTGATGCCAAGAAGAAGGAGCGTGAAGAGCAACATCTTTTCCAGATGGTCAAGGTTGTGACTGAGGACACATTCAAGCACCACGGGTCTACAGACCTGACGCACTTCGATGGGGATGCTAAGGTCGACCCGGCTGCGCCGAGAAACTACAAGATCAGCAAAACGGCGACTATGGAAGAAGTGCTCAGTATCATCGGCGAAGATATTAAGCAAGACCCACGCCGCATCCGTTTGTGGCTAATGGTCAACCGACAAAACAAAACCACCCGACCCGATCAGCCGATCATGGATCTCAAGCCCACCGTTGGAGAAACTTTCGCACGAACCGCCGGTTCTAGTCGCGACAATGCCCTTCGGGTGTGGGCGGAAGTAGCTGACGAAGTTGATGACCAGGGTGAAGCTATCTGGCCCACTTACCAAAGCAACCCCAACGGCGTTGTTGTCAAGACGACGGATCTGATACTGTTGTTCATCAAGTGCTTCGACGCTGAAAAGCAGACATTACAAGGAGTTGGGCACGTTTATGCCAGCAAAGAAAAGAAGGTTGACGAACTGGTACCTGCAATCTGCAAGAAGATGGGCTGGGCCGATAAGCTTCCCGCAGGCGAACAGCTGGCTATGTGGGAAGAAATCAAGCCGTCGATGATCGAGCCTCTGAAAGCTAAGCAGACTTTGAAAGCAGCCGAGCTGCAGGATGGAGATGTCCTTTGCTTCCAGCGGATGCCAGACCGTAAGGCGCCTGGCGACATTCTCGGGAAAATCCCGCGGCTGGGTGACAAGCAGCCTGACGATGGTGTTAAGAGGTGGGATCACTACGAAACCGCCCCCGAGTTCTACGACTTCTTGAACTGGAAGAAGGAGGTAAAGTTCTGGCCTCACCCAACGCGTGGGGACAAGGAACATGGGGACTTCTCTCTCACCTTGAGCAGCCGCGTCACCTATGACCAACTGGCGGAACGTGTTGGACATGAACTGAAGGTGGAGCCCACCCACTTGCGCTTCTTCTCGGTCAACGCCGCGACTGGCAACCCAAAGACGCCAGTCCGACGTGTGCTCAGCCAGACTCTGCATCAAATCCTCACCCCACAGAGCAACTTTGCCGCGAATTCCCAGGCGAAATCCGACGCCCTGTTCTACGAGGTTCTGGAGATGAGTCTTGCGGAGCTGGATACCAAGAAGAATGTCAAGGTCACTTGGCTTTCCGAGGGTATTTCAAAGGATGTAAGTACATGATCTGGTGGAACAAGAACGTGTGTATATGCGTGTGCGTGTGTGTGTGCTAATGAGCTTGGTTGTTAGGATACATTCGATGTCCTTGTTAACAAGCAAGGTCATGTCGAGGATCTTATCCAGGCGTTTGCAAAGAAGGCCCAGATCAAGGACGAGCAGGATGGCGGCCGGATACGAGTCTACGAGATTCATAACCACAATATCCATCGGGAACTCTCACCCAATTACCCTGTGCTGAGCATCAACGACTACACGGAGGTGATCGCCGAGCGGATACCCGACGATGAGCTGGAGGCCGACGAGAACAGTTTCGTCAAAGCCGTCCACTTCCAGAATGACCCGAGCAGAATGCATGGGATCCCTTTCAAGTTCCTTCTTAAGGAGGTATGTATTGATTATGCGGCATGTGCTTGTCGAGGAGAGAGAGCTGACCACTATATCCAGGGCGAGCCTTTCTCGGATACCAAAAAGCGACTCGAGAAGCGAACAGGGATCAAGGGCAAGGCTTTTGAGAAAATCAAGTTCGCCACGTGGAAGAAGTACGAGAAGAAGGCGACGTATCTACAAGATGGTAAGTTACTCCCTCCCCTCCCTAGGTGTGAGTTTTGCAAAGACAACGGGCTAATATGAGGAACAGACAATGTGCTTTTCGACCATGGCAGCGCTATTGATGATGACTTGGTGCTTGGCCTCGATCACGTTGATAAATCAAGAAACCGAGGGAACGGCCAAGAGATGTTCCTTAAATAAATAGGCATCACCAGGAAGTTATGAATTAGGTGGTTCGGAGCAGCAGTGAGCGAATACTTAGGTTATGTAGCCTTAGTCCTCCTTACCAACACAATCATGGTTAACAAAACAGGCTCGGTGTCGGCTCCATGAATTCAGGTTCAGTGGCATAAACTTGTGCGAATAAGAGACTGCTTATTTTGTTATAATTAATCCCCTGGAATCCCTTTGAATAATACTGTGATCAACTGGCTATTTGGATTAATTATTCAAATGGTTATTCAATTATTTTATTACTTAATACATGATGGAGTAAATGCTTTATACCAATTATGCCAGTCGTACTAAATATCATTGCCATGTACAATAATCATAGCTGGTGGGATCAGCGTCTTCGCTGCCAATGTGTCGAAACGGAGATTTCGTTGCTTCGCTATATCTTTGCCCGAATGATGTCGGTTCGTCAGTGGGGGAGGGGAGGGGGCAGAGAACTATCAAGGTTATACTACACCTGCATGCTGTACGATCTCCAAAACTGTGCACAATGACGAACCTACTTTGCCTAGTCCTGCTTCTCCTAGCCGGTTGATGCGGGGACTAGGTGAAGCCGAAGACATGCCTGCCTTAGGTAAGTAGTTATCAGCCTACTACTTCTCACGCTGACAGGTCGATGATATATGATCAGAATTATTCCGAGCCCTCCTCCCACTTCGCATTCAAGAGGTATCGACTGAAAAAGCATGGCCCCTCCAACTCCCAACATCAAAGTAAACAGCAACGGCATCCCTGATTTCGAGGACCTCCCTCTTCGGGATGGCGATCCGCACCACTCCGCCTGGGGCCTTTACGGGGATCATGATGAGCTCGGGACATTGAACCGTCTCACGGATGATCGAGTCGCCGCCGCGGCGCGGAACGAGATCAAGACCGGGCAGAGGTTAGTGGTGATATAAATAAACGACAACGCAAACAGCGGATATATATTCAAACTTGACTGTGGGTTGTGGTGTGCTAACCGCTTGCTCGCTTGGCTGTTGAAGGATCTCACTCAACTGGCCCCTCGACGCGCAGTCGAACCGGTCCTTCTTCCAGCGCGCCCGCTTCCACCAGGACATCTTCCCCAAGGCGCCCGCCACCGTCAACGACGACGTATGGACCTTCAACTCGCAGGTCTCGACGCAGTGGGACGGCTTGCGGCACTTTGGGTACCAGAAGGAGAAGCTGTTCTACAACGGCGTCACCATGAAGCAGATCCATGGGTGCGGGCTCGTGGAAGGGAAGAAGAGTACCGTGAACGGGATTCAAGGTAGATGATCTCGTCTTTCTGTCTTTGCTTTATAAAATGTCGCCTGTGACTTGGTTTGACCTTTTGCTAACTTGTGTTCACGTCGTTCGAAATTAGCATGGGCAGAGCAGGGCATTGTAGGGCGCGGGATCCTGGTTGATTACCACGCCTGGAGGAGGTCCCAGCCTGACGGCAAGGTTTTTGCCTATGACTCGTTTGACTCTAGCTCGATCTCGGTGGCAGACCTCAAAGCTTGTCTGGGAGCTCAGGGGACTGAGGTCAAATTCGGCGACATTCTCTTCATCCGCTCAGGTGAGTCCCTTCTCGTGACAAATAACGGTGCACATTCACTGTCCATTATACATTCCTATACCCCAAACCCCCTTTTCCTTCCACCATGGAAAGAGTGGACGAAGTAATATAGGCTCACAGTGTATATAACACAGGTTTCATGGCGACCCACGCCACCAAGACGCCCGACGAGATCTGGGCGCACCAGGACGTCATGCCGCACCGCTTCGGGGGCGTCGAGCAGGACGAGGCCGTGCTCCGCTGGATCTGGGACAATTTCTCGGCCGTCGCGGGTGACCAGCCCTCGTTTGAGGTCTGGCCCACCCAGAAGGACTGGCTGCTCCACGAGGTCCTGCTCGGCGGCTGGGGGTGCCCCATCGGGGAGCTCTTTGACCTCGAGGCGCTCGCGAAGCGCTGCCGAGAGGAGAAGCGATGGAGTTTCTTCGTCTGCAGCGAGCCTTGTAATGTCCCGGGTGGTGTTGCCAGGTAAGTCTTCTTTTTTCCAACCTTTCTCACATTCGGAGGCGAGAGCCAGAAAAGGGGAAGGGGGTCGTGTACGAGTATATCATCGACTAATCCTGTGACAGCCCGCCAAACGTACTCGCCATTTTTTAAAGTGATCATGGGATATAAAACTGACTAATGCGCGATATTGGGAAAACAACATAATGAAGGTCACTGGGGGTATACATAGGGGGAATCCAAATTTGTATAATATGTGCCGATAACCCAGACTATATTTATCCCTCGTATTGCGCACGTTACGACCTATCTGATTAAAGGTCTTGGTCCTAGCCTCGAGTGTTTTTCTCTAACGATTCTCTTGAACCCGAGCATGTCCTTTCCTGCTCCTCCCGTTGCCGGCGCAGCCGTGTCTTCCTCTGCCACGCATCAAACAAAGCCTGCTTGATGGTGTCTTCGCCCTCGCCAAAGTTGGCAGCCGAGGTCCGAATTACCATGTCGACCTGCTCGGGGGTCCAGACCAGGTTGTACGAGCCCGAGAACTCAGCCGTGGACGGGTCGTAGCCGGGAACGGCTCGCTCGTTGGGCAGCAGCGGCAGATACACAACAATGCACTCGCGGCCGGCGGGGGGCCCGGGCGGGTTCGTCACGGTGCGGCCGTACGAGTCGACGACCGTCTTTGGGCGCGCTTCGGGGTGGTCAGGGAGCGGCGTTCCGTCGTAGATTTGCGCGTACAGACCTCGGAACCGGTCTTTGGGGTCCTCGGTCTTTGCCTCTCCAGAAGCCTTGCTATCATCTACTGCCCGGCGCCGTTTGGCAAAGGCCAGGCCCCTTCGGGACCCGATCTGTTCGATGCGTTGCCCGAAGCTATCTTTTTGCACGTCCGAAGATGCGTCCATAGTGAGTATCACGTCGACCTGGCGCCCTGGGTGCAGCAGCGGCATGGTCGGGCAGTTGTTGTCCATGCCCGAGTCGATCAAGTGGATGCGGGGCGAGTTCTCGATCCCGGAAGGTCGCGGACCGCCGCCCTCAGGGGTTGGAGTGTAGTGGTACAAGAAGTTGTGCTCGTTCGACGCGTGCAGCGGGTGGTGGTTCTCGAAGACGGACGTCTCGTGCTTCCCCCACATCTTGGCCACCCCCGACGACAGGCGGTTGATGGCGTCACCGACGAAGCCGGCCGGGAGATTGCGCCGGATCGTGGCGAGGTAGCTCGACAGCGGCCCCGCCGGCGCGCTGGTGCACAGCCCGAGTAGCAGGGCCAGGGACTGTTCGGGCAGCTGGACGGTTGATTTGCCCTCTTCATAGGGCCGGCCAAAACCATATGTCGGACACCACTAGTATCCCACATCAGTAAAAGAGCACGCATTGAGAATGGAGTGGCTGTATTCATTGGTCCCCCTGTTTGCAGGAGACTCACCGCTTCAAGCTCGTCACATCCGATCTCGTAGGGGGTCATCTCGAACCACTGAAACCAAGCATCTACGGCCTCTTGGTGCTCTTTCCCAGTCAGGTCCGCCACCCGAAACGGATGCTCAGCGTCCACCCAGTCCTTCCACGGCCTCTCGTGGCGGATGGCGGTCAGGATCGGCAAGGGGTGAGCCCCGTGTTGCAGAAGCCTCTGGGCGTCGGACCACTTGGTCCAAGACTTGCTGTCGTTGTTGTTGGTGTTGGTGCGATAGCCCGCGACACCCTCGCGGGTCGTTCCGCTCCCTGGTTGTAGCAACGATGGGTCATCCTGCTTATGCTGCTGCATAAACAGGTAGCCCGTGGTGAAGACGGCGTAGAGATCCATGGAGACGGTCTCGAGCCCGCTCTTGTGCTTCAGAACTAGCGGCCCCAGGGTCTCGTAGTCGCCCCGGGCGGAGCCAAGGAGCGCCTGCACCGCCTCGGGCGACAGAGGGTGGTGCGGGGCGAGTCGCTGTATGCAATGCTCGACGAGCCGCGCGGCGCTGCCGCCCGCGAAGGTGTACAGCGCGCCCAGCGTCCAGCAGGAGCCCGATACGCCGGCCGTGTACGCGAGCAGGTCCCAGAGGCCGGCGTCCTGGAACCCCTTGGCGTAGCCCAGGAAAGCCAGCATGGCGCGGTACCCGCCCCCGGAGCCGCCGAAGGCGACGGTCGGCACGTCGTCGGGGTGCACGCGCTCCGGGTCGTTCCCCAGGCCCATGTAGCGGACAAAGTGATCTCGCACGTGGCGTTTCCGGGCCTCGAGGAAAGTCAGCTCCTCCGGGCAGAGCGCGAGGCCCTTGCGAACAGTGGCCACCTCTCGGACTTCGGGAAACAGTTCGGGGTCGCACATGTCCTTGGCGATTCGGGCTTCCAAGGAGAGGAAAGACCTGGTCAACTGTATGTTTGGCTTGATCCCGTCGTACATGCTCTTGGCCTTCTCGCCCCAGGAGCTCCCCAAGGCCTTGGCCTTGGCCTTTCCGCTTTCATGGCGTGTGCCGCCGTTATCACGACTTATGGCACGCTGCGTTGGCTCTATGTGATGAGAAAGAAGTTCGCGCTCGTAGGCGATCTGCTTTTCGGTCTCCTCGCCACGGGGGTTGTAGCTTGCATGTAACTTAGGTTAGATACGCTACTCTTTCTATAAGAGGGAACTCACAAATTTTCTGACATTTTTCCACCTCTAAAGCTTGTATGGGTTCAGGATTGGCAGCACAACAGGCCACGAACGTAGATTGGCTGGTGATGCAGCTGTTCAGGTCAAGAGTAGTTTGCAAATACCATTGGGCCCGGCACAGGCCAGAGGTGCATATATACGACATGACGGATAGTGATGCTGGGCGTGAAAATAGTACGCAACCTACTTGGTCTTGGTGGATTGGTGGCTGGTTGGATGCTGGACCTCTGGGCTCGATTAGGGGCACCACGTGGATGTGGAGGCTCTTGTGTTTGGGTGTGGCCATTCATGCACACAATAGACTTTCCTTGCCTACGTACAAGAGCTGCATAAATAGTTGCGTAGCTTTGTCTCCTCGCCTACTCATTCACTGATTCGGTTCTATGTCTACTGCGAGCATTGGCGGCTAAGAGGCCAAACAAAGGCTTGTCGTATTCGAGGCCTGCATTATGTATAGCCAATTGGAGTTTTGGCGCGCTCTATAAGGGTATTTGTAGAGTGTACGAGATAGTCGACAGGTAAGAGTCATACACTGGGGACTAACAGACTAATCATCCAGGGCCTCCTTGACCCGTCGGTGTCAGTCTGTAAAGCCTGTACATGTGCCGCTGAGAGCGAGAAGCCGTAGTGGTCGCTTTGGCCCATTTTCCTCCCGGTCTCAACCTCCGTACCGCTCAAGACCGCCCTCGACCAGCAGCCTGCTCACGCTTACGCAGCACATCGCGTTTTGAAAATTATTCCCAACTAAATCATGCCGATAGGCCTTAGTGCCGCTCGCATCTTCTGGAAATCCCATCGCTCGAGTTATCAAGTCCACCACTTTGCGGGTGTCGATATAGACCGACCAAGGCTATATTGTACATATAGCGCCAAGATCCGCGTATCACGTCAAATAGGTTGTTGTGGGCTACCGATACCGCCACTATCGCTTGCTACTACTCGGGGTTAGTCTTCCGTCCTGCTTAATCACCACACTGCACCAGGAGATACTTACGTGCTCAGTCTCCTAGAAAGGGTCTGCAGCTTCGTATCGTTATCCGCATCATGCTTGGCCTTCTCCATAGCGGCCTCATGCTGCTCGTCGTGTGCCTTCTTCACCTCCTCGCTGGTTGGTGGCAATCTCTCGTTCTGCAGATCGACCTTTCTAGCATCTTCGAAAGTGCTGATGGCGTTCTTGATACCCTCGGCTCCTAGCATAAGAGTTCCCGCCGGCAGACGACCGCTCCCAGATACCGTCTTGAGTTCTGTAACCCTCTCGGACTCCTCGCGCAACACCTGGAATACACGCGACAGGCGACCGATGGCGAGAATCTTGTTCTTGATAGCCCGCCTCTTGTACTCGATGCTGTCGGGATCCATGGGCATGGGGCTGTTAAGGGCCGGGGATAGGGGTCCGGGGGATGTCGAGGCAGGGGTGTCTTCCTTGAGTTCCTCCTCGGAGCACGTGCTCAGGATCGCAATGAGCATGTCGGTGATCTTTTCACCAACGAAAGGCAATGACCACGTGAAGACGTCCATAAAGTTGGGAAGCCAGTACGGGTGCGGGGTGCAGTTGAACTGACGGATGTTCATAACGTTGTTCTCATACTTGAGCACCGCCGCCTTGTTGTTGTATACGTCCAGGTAGTTGGGAGCCGAGAAGATGGTCATAACACTGGGGAATCCCGTTGTACGTGTTTTACGGTACATTCGGTAGCCGGCATCTTGCGCCTCGTGGGCTCGGATGATGGACAAGAGGTTGTTCTTCTCCAAGAATGCACAGGCGGCGGGGTATGAGAAGAAGTAGGAGCAACCACGCACATGGTTATGCATAAAGAACTCGTTTGTCTTCTCTTGACCAAAGTCCTCGAGAGGGTCGGCCCAGAGGATGTCGCACATCAAACCCTGAGTGGGCGGCTCCCGGAAACGATCAATGCTGCGCAAGTCGTCGAGCGTATGCAGTTCGGGGCTGAGACCACCGTGGATACAGAGGAACTGCTTGTTCATGACGGCAGCCAGGGGCAGGGAACAGAAAGAGTCCATGCAAGCCTCATATATGGCCTCGGAGTACTTGTGCTTGCACTCGAGCTTGAAGGTGAAGTAGTCGGTCAAATGGCGACATTCGTGGTTACCTCTCAGCAGCCAAAGGCTATTGGGGTAGTGGATCTTCAGACACCACAGGTATAGAACACACTCGATACTGAAGTAACCCCTGTCGACGTAGTCGCCCAAGAAGAGATAGCGCGTTTCGGAAGGGTCGCCGCCGACCTCGAAGAGCTTCATCAGATCGTAGTACTGGCCGTGGACATCACCGCAAACCGTAATGGGGGCATCCATCTCCAGGAGGTTTGGCTCGGCGCGGAGGACCTCGGTTCCTGCCTTGATAATCCATAATGCTTGCTCCTCGGTCAGGCGACCTTCACGGTAGAAGTGCTGCTTGAGGAAGGTGATATTGGGCTTCGTGCGAGTCTCGTCTTCCCAGAACTGCTCGTCGGTCGGCTTGAACATGGCGGGCGCCTGTACATCTGCATGGCGGCGGGGGGGTTCGTGGTCAGCTCATTGTTCTCTCGCGAGGGTGCATACCAACGTCAAATTGTGTGTGGCGGCGGGGTAGATTGGGCGGGTGGGCGGGCATTATAGCATACCTTTGCAGACTCGCTCGGTGGTGTTGACCTGCTCTCCCGACTCGAGAGTGTGCAGGGTAAAGTCGACCTCGGGAAGTGGCTTCTTCATCTGAATGGCGCGGATAGCATTGTCGACTTGCATGTTGCGCTGCTGCTCCGGGGTGGGAGCGGGCGCCTGGCCATCGTCGTTCTCCATGTTGCAGGAGGGCGGTGTTGTCGAAATGATGCGCCGCCTAGCAGGTACAAGCGGTGAAGTTCAGAAAAAGGATAGCTTGGAGGATGTGAGAGGGCGCAATCCAGCAATCGGTAATCAACAGCGTGAACTACTTGTTATCTCAATGTTAGAAGTCACGACGACCGGCGATGGGTGGAAAAGAAGGGGGAGAAGATGTGATCTGCCAGCAGGGCTGAGGAAAGAACAAGCAGGCGATGTAGTGGCAGGTGGTAGGTAGGTGGTAGTGGTAGGTTAGGTAGAGAAGAGTTGCTGCTAGAGCGTTGGGGCTACTGGCAGACTGGCAGACTGGCGGACTGGAGCTGGAGGAGGCGGCGAACTCTGGGCCAAATCGATCACTCAATCCAATTGGATTCAATCAGACAAAAACCCATGTACTTTTTTGTCTTGTATGCACTTGGCCAGACGAGAAGTTACCTAGGCAGACTAGTGCATAGGTAAGGTATGGACTGAAGGTGTGTGTTGCTATGGTAGGTCGCCTAGGCAGGTCGGCAGGCTGGGCTGGGGGGTTTTCTACTTGGGGGGAGCGGCAAGAGAGGCGGGAACACAGTGAGTGAGGTATGTACCACAACTCTAACCTAGACACTTGGAACCTTGGAAAACATGGATGCATTGCACACCTCCTTAGGTACTTACATAACTTCCCCTACCTAACCTACATCCTACCTAAATAACGTATGCATTCCTTCTATGCAATGGTGTTGTACGTATTCACCTCTAACCTGCCTCCTGACCTACGCATCTAGCCCCTCGGCAAAGTCTGGTAGATTAGCTACGGTAGAAGACTGCTCGGTGACCATTGCAAGTGGTGAAAGTGTCGAAAATAGTCGGGTACGTACTTGCTGCTGTGGAGGGGAAACGAGCGCCAAGCAATGTCCGAAGTGGGATGCCCCCCTCGTCCAGGGTCTTTTTTTTTTATGTCAGGGCCCCCTGTTCTGTTTCGCCAGCACTGAAAGGCGCCCAAGAAGAAGTCAGATACGGGAGTGATAACACGCACCGTCTCCTTTGCAAGTAGATACCTATGCACATACCTAAGGTAAGAGAGAAGGCGTTACGGTAGACAAATTAGTTCTCTCGAGATAATTGACAACACTACATAACATCCAAGTCAATTCGCCAACACGCTCACCGAGGAATAAGAAAAGGGGGAAGGCATTATTTAGTGGTATACGAGGAGGCAACCCACGCTGACCGATTCCGTGGGTATACAAATGGGGGGGGGGGGGGGGGGGGGGTACCTACATAGATTACTCAGTAGGACTTCCCAGCTTCCCAGCTTCCCAGCTTCCCCTACCGAAACGGGGGTCCTGTCACTGTCAACGAGCAACCTTGATTTCAGCCAAACTGCAACCTAAAACTTCAGATTATCAGCATCACTCGCTGCTGCAGATTCAGCTGTCGATAAACTCTCGACTCCTACAATACTGTATGTGTCTGGTCTGGCCATCCCACAATAAGCACACGGGAAGTCTCACGGCCACAGTAACCTTAGTGCCCCTATTGATGCCTGTTTCAACGACATGCACCTATCTATGACCTCACAACCCCTTGGAGCACGTGATGTGATTTTTTTTCTCTCTCGTTTCTTTCATTGTTTTATCAGCATGTAGTAATACCAAACCAGTCTCTAAAAGTCTAGAAGAGTTGTGAAAAGTGTTCCATACATACGGCCATTCTACACCGCGCAGTATCCGCCATCCACCAAGAGATCGATACCGGTCGCATAGGACGAGGCATCCGACGCTAGATAGAGGTAGGCCCCTTTCAATTCCTCCGGTTCACCCTCCCGGCTAGCACATAGGTCAGTTAGAAATTCGTTCTCTGTCCATTTACTTGCTCTCTTCACCTGCATCAGGACAGGTTCGAGCCAATCATGAATCACTTACCCCATCGGGATCTTATCTCTCCATATGTTCTTGGTCTCGGCCGGGATGAAGTTGGTGATCTCCGTGTTGATGTAGCCGGGCGACACCGAGTTGCAACGAGCAAAGCCCACCCACTCGACTGCAAATGATTTGCCTGTTTCTGCTAGTCAGTAACCAACGGCACTTTCTTTACTTCCATCACCACACGGCAGGGAACCAGGCCTGAGAAAGTTCCAGGCTCCCCGTATCGATCAGTACTCACAAGCGTGGATGATCGCCGCCTTGGACGCATTGTATACCGTCTGCGCCTGCGGGATGTTGGCGATGTGGCCGGACATGGAAGCCGTAGCAATGAAGCTTCCGTGCCGGAAGTTTTCCAGTTTCTGCCCGTCAACCGTAGTCCCCTCCTGCTTCTGCCGCCGCCAGTGCAGCGCGGCGGCGCGAGCGCAGTAAAATGTGCCGTCGATGTTGACGCTCAGCACCTTCTGCATCCTGTCGATGGGCCCGTCGATGAAGGGGCCGTCCTCCCAGGCGATGCCCGAGTTGGCGACGAAGACGTCGAGGCGCCCGTTGAACTCCTTGGCGATCTGGTCGACGGCATCACGCACGGCGTCCCACGACTGCACATTGACCGAGTATGCCTTGCCTGTTATCGTAGTCTTCTAATCAGTATGCCTCGGGAAACAGAGGTGTCACCGCCGACCCACTCCGAACCAACCCAACCCAACCAGCTCGCTTGTGATGGAACTTACACTTGACGCCGAAGTCTTTCTCGATCTTGGCTGCCTCGTCCAGCGCTTTCTTGTTGCTGTTATACCAGATGGCCACGTTGGCACCAGCTTCCGCGAAGCCACGTGCAACCGAAAGCCCGATGCCGGCTCCGGCTCCACTGACGATGGCTGTCCGGCCCTTCAGAGAGAACAGGGGCATGACGAGGTCAGACTTGATCGAAGGCATACCGCCGTGGGCGAAATTGCCTCCTTGCATTTCGGCGGCCATGTTTAGTGAATCTGAGCTGGTGTTTTCTCTGTGGATGTTAAGATGTCGTCGAGTCACGCTTTCTTCGTGTATTCACCGATCTATCGATGTATATGAGAACCTCTCGTACTGTAGCCTAGAGGAGAGGACAGTAATGAGGAAGAAGGAGCTATATATAGTGCCACCATCGTCGCTTCTAATGACTCTGTGGATAAATGACCAGAACCAGGTTCCATCGCGCTTGCCGAACTCCTGCCGGCTGCCGCTCCAGGTTCTGCTCTGTATGCTCATGTAAGTGGTGCGCATATAGTCGCAACAAACACGTTGGATGGACCCGGGGGTTAGCCGCTTTTCGCGACGGGGACCACATGTAAGTAGCCTCCATTCTACAGGCCTTACTGTTTGCTTTCTAGTTTGCATGGTCAAGGGCCATTCCGGGTTGTCCCTTGGTATCGTTTGGCTGCGAAAAAAGGATGGGTTGTTACTGCCTAATGTCGCTGGATTCCCCGTCTGTTATGTACACATGTACTTACATGCAGGCGTTCCGTAAGCATGTTTCAAGGCCTGAAGTGTGTGGGCAAACGTCAATCGGGCGAGGTTGCATTCCGGAATGAGGTATATTTGTCCTGCGGGGTACTATGTCGTCGGCTTTGGGGTCCCCAGTTTCTGCCAGTCTGCTGCCGGAAGATGCCAAGCCAACTTGCTGGAGCTAATTCGGCGGAATTACTGGGCAATCTTCTTCTACTTGCTATCTACTCTGGGTCATCATATGATGATTGTCTGTCTGGCCTTTTGGGGGGGATTGCCAAAGAACGGGCCGTGGTCTCCCGTGAGACCGGCTACGGCTATATCCCCGTACTTGTCCGTACTTGTCCCTTCTGTCATACCATGGCCGCATGCCAATCCCCTGAAGATCACAGCTGCAAACACAAGAAGACATTAACCTACGATACGCTTAAGAATCTCCTCGCGCGGATAGTTCGTATTCCTCCAACGGGAGATAAAGTCGTCTCGGTTAACTGCACACATCGTAAGTTAGTAGAGTGGTGTCAAGGTTATGCCACTGGGCAACAGGTCACGGGCGGGAGCCATGAGGACTTACTGTAGCCACCGCACATGCGCCTCACACCCGTAAAGGCGCTTCTGCCGTGAAGGACGCGCCAGTTGTCAAAGACTATGTAAACCTCGTTAGCCGCTGCAATGGATGTTGTGCGTTGGAAACCCGGGGAACCTTACTCAAAAGATTGCCAGGTTTAAGCTGTACCCAATATTCTACGTCCTTTCTTGTCAAGATGCTGTGCCACTTTCTTGCGGCCTCGTACCATTCCGTGGGCGAAAACGGACCATCGAATGGCACGACGCCTCTGTCGTCATTGTTCCATCTCAATCGATGCATTTCTCCGGTTTTGTCGTTGACCTCGAGCACCGGGTACATCTTGTCGGGTGAGATGGTGATGCCCTCGTTTCCGCTCGCGTGCCAAGGCAGCTTCACCTTGGATAGTATCTCAAAGGCTTCGGGGTCTTCCTCCTTCAAGAGGTTCGCGGCGTAGAATCCGTCGACAAGCAGCGACTGGCCTCCTAGTGTCCCTTTCCCATCCTTTGCAGTAGGATCAGCGTGTGACAAGAGGTGGAAAGCCTGCAGCCCTGCTGGATCTGAGAAATACGTAGTGTCCGTATGAGCACCAAGTGCAAGATTGGTATACGCCGTATCTGCCATGGCAAGGTCGGGTACGAAATCATAGAAGCCACCGTAGTGAGTTTGTCTTATGAATGCAATCTTTTCCAGTAGCTTTTCCGTTGCCTCCCCAGTTTCAAAAGGGACATTGGTCACGAAGACGAATCCGAATCGTCTCTGCTTCAAGGTCAGCCGATGTTCAGCAGTATGTGGATTTTGGGTAGCGCATGGGACTCACGATGGCATCGGTCAACTGGGCTACAGTGCGGGTTTCATTGCCTGCAAGATCTTGACTAGACACAGAGGGTGGCCACGATGATGAAGACTTTTTGCTACCGTCAGCTCCAAAGTACTCTTGCCTGCTAAGTGTCAGTCTGGTCGAATGAGAAATATGTTGGCATTGCTAACCCATGTGGCTCTGGCTCTCTCCGGTCGGACTGAATGTATGTCTCAATAAAATCCCAAGGATAGAAGCTGTTATGAGAGGCATCCGTCCCTGCTTCTGTCAGTCAGGCGAGTGGAAGGATGCAAACCGGTACTTACATTGGACCCGAACACCATTCTCCTGTACGTATACTTGCTCAGGTCGGACATCTTGTGGTATCTACGCCGAACTCAGCTCTATGGTTCCTCGCAACAGAAAAGAGGTAGGTCTTACCTCAAATGTATTGAAGGCCCTCTGCATAGTGTCTTGGTTGACACATGTCTTGCATCGACAGTTGTCACTTGTTTAAATAAGCCACTGTGGGATCCTTGAGTTCCAACGACAGCTTACCGTAGCCAGAAGTTGGGCCTGGACATTATCAGTCACCGAGTCTCTTTGTCAACTACCATCCATCCATCACTTACAAGACTTCACGTCTGAGCTTTGCGGCATCATTATGTCCTTTGGTGTATGCAAATCTTAGACCGTCTCCAACTGGGGTGACCTGGAACCTCGTAGATCCGCTATGACTATATCGCTGAAACTGCACCCGGGGTGACTGCCTCGAGATAAGCGGTTGGTATGGCAGACTGGAAAATTTAGTAAACCTCTACAATATCTTGTCGAATCTGCGGGACTGGTGTATTTACCGTGCCAGTCGTGAGGCTCGTACGATGGGTAGCATGGCGGTAAGTTTGAGGGCTCGAAACTATCAGAAAATACGAACACAAGAACACTTGATGGGTCGTCTATAGTAGGCGTGCGCAAATCAATTGATAGACATGCCCAGTTCTGCTATCGTTGCTGGAAGTGTCAGAATGATGGATGTTCGTTTTACCGAGGGAAACCGACGACACACATGTACGTTGATTGGTATCCACTGGCCAATCACTTGGCGCGATCTAGTATAGGTTAGGTAGGTAGTCCAAATACCAACGTTCAATGATACATGTAGAGATAACTGATTTGAAGACCGTGTCCACGCTTCTCATTACTGTAGGCTTGATTGATGATGATTCGAGCTTTCGAAGAAAATCTTGGGATTAGTAAAGTATGTAGTTAGTAGTATCCGCATTCCCGCATTCCCGCATTCCCACAACCAGGGACTGGGGACTGGGGACTGGGGACGCAACATGTCAAACGATGCACAATGTCTCCCAAGGATTACTTGACTCTTAGAACCGACCCATCAACCACCTGCTGTATTATATCATGGGTTGTCCGGGTTGCCTATCAATGTTGGTTCTAACTATGCGTATGCGGACACTGATACAATGTCTTGCACAAGTATAAATGGAATATACCGCTTCCTTCCAGGCTCGACGATATCAAACGCCTTGGACACAAACAAAGGCTATGTAGATATAATTATAACTTCTCCTATACATCACCAACACCACAAGCTCAGATATAGCATGTTGGAATTAGTACCTATCACGACCGTGCAAAACTATCATACTTGGCAATGGCCGACATCGAGGCACAGGTTCAGGGCGCTGACAAAGCCTCCAACAACACACAACGACCATCGTATACGCGCTTGTGCACCGTCAAGATCCTGCCCATATGTCTCGCAATATGCATCATCTCCATTTTCTCGGCCGCCATCGTCTGTACGTCTCTCAATAAGCCTGTCCCGTCCAGTGTCGTCATCGTGTTTTCCATCGTAGCTGGCTGTCTACTGCTGCTCATGTTCTTCGGATACTTGAAGATATACCACGACAGAACCGGCATGAGCAAGGTGCACCCCCGTGCTGAGAAGGCGTTAAAGGTCTTCCGGGACCGTATGGTGAACCTGTTCTGCTGCATAGAGATGGACGACTACGCAACCTCCAACGACACAAAAACAGACACCGTGGAGGTCGTAGAGACGGCACCCAAAGAGGGCGCCGGCCCCAATGAGAATGTGGGCCAGGATAATGTACATCGCGGCTACGTGTTGGAGAATAGGACCTCTCGAATGGGGGAAACACTACAAAGGCACAACTATATAATCGGTGGACCAAGGGACCAACCCCAGACTCCTGGCCAGGGCCCGCCGCGTCGTGCGAACCCTTCTTTAAACGCACAAGAATATCGACAGTTCCAGAGACAGCCACTCACTGGATCCCAACGACCCTCCCCATGGGATGGCCAACAATTTGGGCATAGCCGTCGATTGAACACAGCAGGTTCAGCCAGTAATCACGGGTTTTCTCAGTTTGTGGATGAGCAATATCATCCACATCGCGAGACAGTAAACATCGATCCACGAGGTTCGCTGCCTTCTCAACAAAGACACCACGATCGATCAGCAGAAGTTCGACCCCTGAATATGTCAAAGCGAAGACGAGAGACGCATGATATACCCTTGAATGTGGTAAGCGTGCCTGATATATCGCCCTACTTCCAAGCCATTCTCGGCGATGACGCAATCACTACACTCCTGAAGAGCTCCGGAAAGCCGGCCTGGGAGTGCATGCATGACGAAGAAAATGTCGAAAGCCAGCACAAACGGTCCCCGTCGCCACCCACCAGCCCGGCCCCGAGTTCCAACCAGACGACCTCTTCCGCCACGACCAACATCTCCTTCAACATGGCGGACTCCCTGAACAGCAGCAGCATTTCCTCGCCCACTACTCCGACAGAGGGAAAGGAGAAGGTCAACCTCCCGCAATTCCCTACTCAGTGCCGCGTCGAGCAGCGTGTCCTGCGGAACACTCGAGATATCATGATTAAGCACAGAGATCAATACCACAACAAGTACCCCACAGAGCTGGAGTATTGTCGATCTACACGATCCGATCGGCAGACAGCCAGTGGATCAACGACTCAGAGTGATGATCCATGAGGGGGAAAGCGGGTACATTCGATGAATTGGACAGGACAAGTAAGTGTTTTAATTGATGATAGATGCGAGGCAATCAGGCATTATACATGTCAATAGTTAAAGATTTAAAGGGGGCGGGCCATGGACAGTCCGATGTCTTGTATTTCACGGACCAAGAACACACTCCTATTGTTACTTGACTCAATAAGAACCTCAAAATGAGAGAATAAAGAGTAGATGTTGAATACTTGTTGACACGCGTGGAGCGCGTACCCCGATTGTAGTAATAATACATACCGTGGTGCTGTCATCCTGGACCAACTCTCTTGAAACAAATATACAACAAACGAGGCAAGCAACGATATAGCCCAAATAGTCTTTGCTATCAAAGCACCATAACGCCAGCATAACTCCCCAGTCAATACTTTGGACAGAAAACCCACACTAGACCACTCCGCGGACTCTATCCCAGAATGTGGGTGCAGTCTTCTCCACAGTTGCGGGCGAAGGAGTGGTCAGAACCGTATTCCATGTCTCCTCACCATCTACGAAGAGGCTATACTTGAGACTGCTCAGGTCACCCTCAGCCAGCATCTCAATGGTAAGAGCTCCAAACTTAGAGTTTCCAGTGTTGACATATCTACAACTGTTAGTTTTGTTTCTGTTTCGGAGATATGCTTTTCAACTTACTTGAGCTCAACATCTTCATCATCAGTTTGCTTGTATGTTCCGATAGGAGAATAGAACTGGTTCAGAGGGCTTGCGGAGAACTCATGGACCATGACGCTCTCGGGCCACCTGCCGTCCTTCGGCGGTGGGAAAGCAGTGGCGCCAAACTCATGTCTATCACCCGAAAGTACAACAACGCCGTATCCGAGTAGGCCAGCATCCCACATAGCTTCGAGTACTTGCTGACGCTCATGTAGGAAGCCGCCCCAAGTATCCTTGGTGTTGACTCTCCAGTTCTTGGTGAGTGGAACGGAACTGGCCACGATCTTCCATTTGACGCCCTTAGGCTCCGGTCGTCGCAGCCAGTAGAGGAGATCCTCGAGTTGTTCAGCGCCAAGCATGGTCTTGTTGGCGCCATCAAATGGCTCGTTGTTCTTTGAACGGTACGAGCGGGTGTCCATCATGAAGAAACTGGCTGGGCCCTGGGCGAAAGAGAAGTAGGTGGTGCCAGATCGGGTGATTGCCCCGGCCGTCCCAGCTCTCTTAGCGCGGGGAGGGTTCACAGCAGTCTGATAGTGGTGCCAGGGGTCAACTGCAGACTTGTAAAGACCAGTCGAGTTCTTGTCCCAGTCATTGGAGATTTCGTGATCGTCGAGTACATGGATCCAGCTCAGGTTCTGCCCGACAGGAGCCCAATCAGGTGAGGCATACACCTGGCGGTACTTTTGTCTGTAGTCCTCCACTGACTGTCCGAAACGTTGCGGGACATCAACGTAAATGAAGTCACCCAGGAACATCATGAACTGTGCACCGAGCTCTGGAAGAACCTTGGCAAGGTGCTTCATTCCAGGGATAGCGAGAGGGTGATTCAGTGGGTTGTATGGGATCCTGGGGAGGATGCAAGAAGTTGCCAAGAACGTAAACTTCCCGTCGAAATGTTCTGGCATTTTGCCAGCACGCGGTGCGCCGACAAACTCTCCGGAATGGTTGTTGGATGTCGTCCATTCATAGACACGCTGCTTTGAGTGGGACAGCGGAATCGTGACCACAGCAGTAAAATCTGTCTCATTGGTAGTCCATCGCACACCGCCAGCAGTCTGCCATAGGGGGTTGTCAAAAGGCGGCTGGGCGTCCTTGATGTGGACTTGGACGGTAATAGGCATCTTCGACTGGTCGGGTTCGCGAATCAGTAGCTTTGCCTCGGAATCGGAGACGTAGCCGACGCGGGCGAAAGACAAGTCATTGCTGGGATACTGCCAGCGAGGTCTGTAAACGGCATCCGTCATCATGGCGATACATGCTGCGTTAATGAGAAACGTGAGAGCAGAGAACAGTCTGCTGTTGGGGCTGGGCAGCCCACTGAGTAGAGTGCGCAGGGGGCGGACAGGTCTCTCGACAACAGCGAACTCCTCAGAGATCTCAACTTCCTCATCGATAACGGCGGTTTCGGGGTTTCCCTCTTCATCTTCGGAACCATTGGGATCTGGTATCAACTTCTCCGTAACGGTCACGTCGACCTTGTCGACCAGCGAAATTATCGGCTCGGTCAAGTACGTGTTGACGAAAGAAGGGACGTAGATGGCGAAGAGCGCATATACAACATAGATGACGGGCTAAAAGGTTTAGCTATTGTTCATAGACTTGCGACGCGGCATCGGAAGGGGTATCGAGTCCAGGATGGAAACAGCAAAGACCGACTTACAGGGAAATTGGCCTATACAAATCGAAGTCAGTAACAGCACTCGCGATAAACGTGTTGGTTTGCGCATCTGGAGAAGACTTACCCATCGCAGGAAGAAGTAGGAGGCTATTCGTATCCCAGCGGACGCGACAACTGTCGCGGTCCTTTGGTAGTCCATCCTTAGTGGAAGCTACCGGATACCGGATCTCGAGTAGTATGTGTTATACGCCGACGATTCGACTAGATGTAGCCTATGACCCGGGAAATATTTGATTGAAACGAGTCGGTTAAGGAATGGAGAGAAGGGAAGACAAGTAAAATCAGTAGTAAGTTGAAGCTCTGAAGAAGTAATCGCATGGGAAGGGGATGATTTCATCCATTAGACCCACACGTAATCTGCATAGCTCTCGGGATCCAACAATCCTCGGACTCTGTAGCGTGTGTCGTAAGAAAGGGGACAAGAGAGTAGCAGTAGCAGTGACGACAGGGGGACTTGCAACGACCCGGGGGGGAAGTGCCACAGCTGGGAACCCAAGCTCCCTGTATTCGGGGCAGTGTGATTGGTCGGATAGGGAAACTCTAGGTACTTGTGGCTTAAAGAGGGGGGGTCGCCAAGCTTTCAAACCGTTCACTAACGCAAACTCTCCGTCATTGCGCCCCTGTATTGCTGTCTTTGACGCATTTGCTTGATCGACACGTTCGCTACACTCATTACCTAGCCTAGCGTGTCCTCCAGTGCTCACGACCTTGAGCTTGGCACCTGAACCTGCAGCCCAGGGATTTACGATTACCCGTGCCGGACTCCCAGGAAACTTCCATAGCGTGGCCGCATCCCAATGCCCACATCTGTATCCACTATTGGCTCGATTACCTGCACCCTATTTGGGAATCGCGACAAGCTGTCCAGAAGTTGGGATTTGCATTAAGACAAATCACCATCACAACATTCACCACCATGAGGGCCACACTTCTCTCTGTCGGGCTCATTGCCTGGCTTACCTCGGTGGTTTCCGCCACCGCCCTTACTTATAAGCTCAATGCGCATGAGAAGGCCTGCTTCTATGCCCATGCTGAGAAGCCGAACCTCAAGATCGCCTTTTACTTTGCCGTGAGTTGGCCCGCGTCCAGCACCAAACACAGAGACAGAGGCATTTGAAGTTGAATTATAACATTTTGCGTTCCAGGTACAATCGGGCGGTTCGTTTGATCTCGATTATGAAGTGACTGGACCCGAAGACAAGGTTATTCTCGATGGCGAGAAGGAGCGACAGGGCGATTTCGTCTTCACGGCACAGAAGGCTGGTGACTACAAGTTCTGCTTCAATAACGAAATGAGCACCTACTCGGACAAGGTCGTCGACTTCGAGATTGCTGTTAGTATAACCCATGTGTACGGGAACTACGAACATGTTGAGCTGACCCCTGGGTTTAACAGGTCGAGGACGAGGTTCGAGCCCAACTACCTGCGAAGCAAGGCACTTCCCCCGAACAGACATCGGCGCTTGAGGAGTCCATCTACAAGGTCTCCGGGCAATTGTCCACTATCACCCGAAACCAGAAGTACTTCCGCACGCGCGAGAACCGCAATTTCAGCACCGTTCGAAGCACCGAAGGAAGGATTGTCAACTTCAGCTTAATCCAATGCTGCATGGTGGTCTGCATGGGTGCTTTGCAGGTTTTCGTCGTCAGATTCTTCTTCCAGGCAAGTATCGTCCATCCCGGCTATCATGCATTACCGCTAACCCCAGTAATAGGGCGCCAGAAAAGGTTACGTATAGAGATATACTTAACCACCGAAGGATTTGGTATCGGTATTCATTGGCAGCGGCGGCGGCGTACAGAAAACTTGGAATTGGTTCAGGGCATGATGCGCATGAATGTTTGTATTATACCTAAGGCCGTTGGTCTGGCTGCTAGATGCTGTTGCAGGTCATGGTGACGCCTAATTCTACTGGCGGGTTCAATACACGGAGATATGACAACTTTACATAAAAACAATGACGAAACGTCTGAACTAATACCGGTGTGTTTAGAAAGCCACAGGGACTGAGTCGTTCGAACAACTCGTAAACAATTTGATGCCATAAGAGTCCTGTCCCTGTTTATGGCGAATGGCCATTGCCATTGCTGTGTAGTGTACGTACTATAGTTATTGTATCAAAATTAGTAAGTAGAAGTACAGGTAGTGCATGACGATGCTGAAGAGTAAAAAACATCTTCCAATTAAGTATAAATGGCATGTATTGAAGAAAGCCACATGCGTTGACAGTATTGAACTTGATATCTTTTTGCAGACCCAGTGTTTGGGGGTGGCTTCACCCGCAAGTCTGTCCTGGAGAGTTTGGGTCGAAAGTGGAGCACCAGCCACCCACTTAGCCACGCTTTACGTCTCCAATGGGTAGCCAGAAATTTAACGTGCCGACTGCCTACTGCCTACTACACATTACCTGCGGCCGACGTAAAACACCCATTACACCTAACCTCAACAACGGAGTGCAGCTGCCGTCGCATCACACGCTCGCCATGGCATCCATCGTTTCCTCAATCGCCCAGGCGCTGCCTAAGCCGAGGTATACCGGCGAAGATGAAGAAATTCCAATCCATGCCCAACAACGCGGTCCGCGAATTGTCGGCGCAGGCCAAATCGACGAATCTCAAATCGTGCTGCGACGAACCGGTCCTCCACCCTATGGACAGCGAGCCGGTTGGCGGCCACGGGGCCAGGAAGACTTTGGCGATGGAGGCGCGTTTCCTGAGATTCCCGTTGCCCAATATCCTCTAGATATGGGCAAGAAAGGAGCAGTGACCAGCAACGCGCTCGCGATTCAAGTCGATTCCGACGGCAAAGTCAAATACGATGCTATTGCACGACAAGGCCACGGCGAAAATCGCATTGTGCACACGTCCTTCAAGGACCTTATCCCTCTTCGCCAACGGGCCGACGCCGGCGAGATCGATCTAGCCAAACCGAACGAAGAGCAGATCGCCGAGACCACGGAGCGAACCAAAAACGCCCTGGCCGCCCTTGTCAGCGGTGCTGTTGCTTCGCAAAAACCGAAGAATGTTAATATCGGCCAGCGAAAAGACCCGACCTTCGTCAAATACACGGCTGGGAACCAGATGGGAGACAGCTCTAGGAAACAGGACAAGATCATCAAAATCGTCGAAAAGCAACGCGATCCGATGTCACCTCCCCGATTCAAACACAAGAAGATCCCCAGGGGTCCCCCTAGCCCTCCTCCGCCCATCATGCATTCGCCGCCGAGAAAACTCACTGCCGAAGATCAAGAAATGTGGAAGATCCCTCCCCCAGTCAGCAACTGGAAAAATCCCAAGGGTTTCACAGTGCCACTGGATAAGCGTCTTGCGGCTGCTGGCCACGGTCTGCAAGATAACGTGATAAACGATAAGTTTGCTTCGTTCTCTGAAGCTCTCTTCATGGCAGACCGTCACGCAAGAGAGGAAGTCAAACAACGAGCTGTCATGCAACAGCGCCTCGCTGAGAAGGAGAAGGCTCAAAAGGAAGAGAATCTTCGCATGCTTGCCCAGAAGGCGAGAGAAGAACGTCAAGGTGGTGCCAGCAGGCGGCGAGACTCCAGTGGTTCCCGTGATTCGCGATCACGATCTCGCAGTTACAGCCGCTCTGAGTCCGGTTCTGACAGTGATGATTATGAGGTTCGCGAAAGAGAAAAGGCACGCCAAGAAAGACGTCGCGAGGAAGAGCGCAAACTTCGACAGTCTCGCATGGGTGCCGAACGGAGGATTCAAGTCATGGCTAAAGAGCAAAACCGAGATATCTCAGAGAAGATCGCGCTTGGTCTGGCAAAACCTACACAGCAAGCGGAGACAATGTACGACTCACGTTTGTTCAACCAGTCCAGCGGGTTTGACAGTGGAATCAACGAGGACAACCCCTACGACAAGCCCCTTTTTGCAGCACAAGATGCCATTAGCAGTATCTACAGGCCGCGACAGAACATGGATGACTTCGAGGACGAGGCTGCCGGGGACCAGGAGATGGCCAAGATTCAAAAGTCAAGCCGTTACGGTGATGTCTTAGGGAAGGGAACCTTCAAGGGCGCAGAAGACGTTGAGGCCCGAGAAGGCCCTGTACAGTTTGAAAAGGATGCTGCTGACCCTTTCAACGTGGACAAATTCTTATCTGAAGTTGACCAGAGCTCCTCGTCCAAGAGAGGCTACGGGTTACAGGACGAGGAGTCGAGGCAACCAAAGCGAGCGAGAGTTGATGAGGACGATGATTAAATTGAGCCTGATTCGGAAAATAATTCCACATGTATAATACAACGTACAGCGTTTCGCGGGAGAACGCACAGTCTATAGAGAATATCATACCCAGCTGCTAATGCGCAATCTGACGGCGGTCTCATAGAGTCGCCATGTCTCATATCTCATGCTTGGACTATAATTTATGACAGAAGCTAGTGAAGAAGTTGATGTGTCTTATTTTATGCGGCATTAAGAATAGCATGCACCTATCAACGGAAACTACACCAAAATATCTGTTTGTGCGTCTGTATATATACAAGGAAACACGTAGTTGTATAATAGAAGCTTATACCCAACTTTAGGCGTTTCGATATGTTGCTGGTTCATAATGGATCAATATGCTAGGGTAGAACAAATCAGACTGACCACAATGCCGTTGTGACAGCAGCTGGTTTCCTCTCCTCGCCTGTACTACCCTGTCTCGTAAAATTTAACTCGGTGGCTGTTTTCTGTGTTGACCTGTTCATGAAGGGCTGCCTTTTCGTTTCGAACGGTTTTGATGATCGCCGCGGTGAAACGGGCGCGTTGGGTCTTTAGGTACTGCCAAGATTAGCATTGATAGGGTATTACCGGCTAGACTTGCGACACGTTCCAGTCGCAGGATCGTTGACTCAATAGATGACATATCCTACAGACATTTTGCAAGACGGTGCAGTACTATACAATTCTCATGCCGTAGCTGCAGCCATGCTTCCAAAATTTAGGGTCTAGACTTCGAGACTTCGAAACTAGCAAAATGTCGGGGCGCGGGAAGCAAGAGCGGTGCTTGTCAATCATGGCCATTCGTGGCTTGGCCGCTAGAGTCCGCGAAATGCAAGTGGTTTAGGATCGCGGGTGGGCACCAGGCTGCCAGGCGCCAGGGTCACACGAAGAAACCTCTTCCTGCTCCCCTTGCATGGGAAAGACCATGGATACATTGTGATCCTTGTTCGATAACGTCTTTTGTTTCGACGTCGAGGCTCGAGAATCTCTTACCAGAAGTCTGACCTCAGTTGTTCCAGCCAGCCATGGCACTCAGGTTCGTCATTGATCAGAACGCTGAAAGAACAGATGAGGTGTGATGAGCTTCATCTGCACCAGCATCGACCTCGTCTCCCCGTTTTTACTGGGCAATCTTTATCAGATCGCATCGTGAAAGCAATGGCCGCATGAAGAACGCGCGCCGCAAGTCCCACGGCCGACGGGGCCGACCTGTTTTTTTTTTGGCAGCAATACTGCTTCCGAGATGGTGGAGTTATGGTTCTTGGCTGCTTGGGAAGATGGGGGTGGTTTGACATTTCCGACTCCTCCAAAGAAGCTTGTTCATGCCCTGCCTTTAGAGTGGAGGAAGGAGGGAAGACGACTATATAGATCAAGGTGTTGGTCGAACCACCATCACCCATTAATAGACATCACCTCTTCGTTTGCTCGTCTCGTCGTGGATCGACGGTTTCTTTACTTTCACATTTGTTTGCATTATCCCTTATACGAAACGATCTTCATAATGATAATCATTCCATGACTTAATTGTTCTCCATTCTTTCCAGGTCTACCCAAGGGTTAAACTCGCATTTCCATCTACCCGCACCCGGCGTATCATACAGCGATTAGCCCGCGACTTCTGCTAGTTGTCTAAACTTGCAACGCGTCAGCCATCAACCTCTGAAGGGTGTGCCCCGATTTTACCGACTTTGGTGGCGGTATCTTCAGGTGCTGTCTCCTGCTCTTCGGTCCCCTTTGGGATAGACGGCGTCGGGTTACTCTAGTGGTCACTCTCGTATTCCAATTGTGTACAGATAGTGACATAAACAGGGTAGCCATTGGACGGGCTAGGGGGTGGCATAATAAGGTGTAAGTCAGGTTTCGGAAGGTCCTTCCCTGCGTTGCGGCAAAAAAGGAAGGGGTAGTAGCGACACACCACACCTACCTACGCATTTGCTTGTTGATGGTGTGTACGTACGTACCTGTACGTAACGTATTGACGGTGGGCGTTGGTTTCGGTTGATTCTAGCTCGTATTGATTGATAAAAGTCTCTTTGGGGGGCTGTAACTGCCCAAGGGGCCCTTTTCTATCCGATGTCCCTCAACATCAACAGGAATCTTTCCACGAAAAGTCGTCTGTCAACAGCACCCTCTCTACTGCTACCAGATAGAGGAGAACTTGGCTACCAACCCTTCGAATATTGGAAAGGACCCAAGCGAATACTCCCACGAGTTGTCCAACCACCTGTCAAAGAGCCCAATTCTTCCACGGGTATCACTGCTGCCAGAGTCGAAGAAATTCGGTTGCCTAATCCCAGTGGATATACTTCAACGGTACGGCAACACAAATCCACTGCTGTGCATCATTCGACTTTCCCAATTGAGAAGGTTCGACCGAACACCTCATTGCACCCAGCTCTTGTCGATACAAATATGGGTTGGGAGACGCCTCATAATGTTCGCGGAGGTCAGGCTGGTCCTACCTCCTTTCAAGTCAGAGATGCCAACGGACGAGTAGAATTTGTCACTGAGCCATCGTCATACGATAACCAAGAGCTGCCACCCCGGTCCAACATGAGTCGCTATGTGGGCGTCCAGCCCTGGTATAAGCGAAAGCGCACTTGGGCCATCAGCGCTGTCGTCCTTATCATTGCTATTATCGTCGCCGTCGTCGCCGGCGTTCTAGTCACGAAGGCCAACCGGTATCCGGACTACACAAAAGTCAACTATTCGCTGCAAGATACTTGTAAGTCAACCCCGTCTTGACAATGCCACCGGTGTTCATCGCTAACACATCATATAGACGCCGGCGAGACCTTCTTTGACCAGTTCGACTACTTTACAGGGTTTGACCCTGCTCAAGGTTTCGTTCACTACGTCCCCAAAGAGCAGGCCAAGCAATTGGTAAGTGAATTGTGTCGCCGTATTTGCGTTTCTAGGATATATCAACTAACTCGCCAATCAGAACCTCACCTTCGCAACCGAGAAGAGTGCCATTATGAAGGTTGACACCACTGTCGGGCCTGGTTCGGTTCCAGATGCGTCGACAGGTCGCTTCTCTGTCCGTGTGTCGTCGAAGAAGCAGTACAACAGCGGCTTGTTCGTTTTCGATGTCAAGCACACGCCGTTTGGCTGCGGCACATGGCCGGCGCTCTGGCTTGTGGACGAGAACGAGTGGCCCAAAAGTGGCGAGATCGATGTCATGGAGGCGGTTAACAAGGCCGACAAAGGCAATCAGATGACGCTACACACTTCCGACGGTTGCGACATGTCAGTCAAGCGCAAGATGAGCGGCGCGACTCTTCAAAAGGACTGCTTCAACGAGACCAACTCTAATGCCGGATGCGGTGTGCAAGGCAACGAGGCCAGCTATGGCGCCAGTTACAATGCTGCCGGCGGTGGCATCATGGCCATGGAATGGCGCAAAGAGGGCATTCGCATGTGGCAGTTTGGCCGATCCGCCATCCCGGCTGACATCACCTCCAAGAAGCCTGATCCGAGCTCCTGGGGGGTTGCGGCTGCTGACTTCCCCAACACGGGCTGCGACATGGGAACGCATTTCCGCAACCAAAGCATCGTTGCCAACATCGACCTGTGCGGTCAGCTCACCAACGCCGTGTACGCTGAAAGCGGATGTCCCAGTAACTGTATGGACTACGTGGCAAACAACCCGAAAGCGTTCACGGATGCCTTCTGGGAGTTTGGTGCTTTTGATGTGTATAAAGCATCTTGATGACTCGAATAATGGGCTGAAGAGTTTTTAATTCAAGTTTACTTATAATTGTAGGCGCTGTTGGTGGGATATATCTCTATACTTGGATCAGATGGAAATATTTATGGCATGTCTGGTCTTCACAAGAGGAAGATAACAATGGTATCATGTTCTTATTAGCGAGGCGTTTCTCTGGCGGGTGGTTATGATGGGAAGACTTCAGAACGTCGCTTAGATCTACTAGGCTCCGGCAGTCAGTCGTATAATTATGATAAAGATGTGCTATGTGGTAATCATCCTTACCGTCTTGGTCACATAATATTTTGCTTGTCTAAAGACCTCCAACCCGAAGTCGCAAACCCGAGCACGTAGACTGGTCCGAACGGTCCAAACATGCCGACCTTCAGATTTAGCTTTAGACGTATAAGCGGAGATGTATCTTGCAAATTGAACCCCATCTAAGAACGCCTCGATGCTATGCAGACAACCATCCAACGCCATAATACAGATGAATCAGTGATTCTAGAGCCCCCTTCACATCATGATATACAAGCCATCACGGCATTATCGACATTATCGGCACCAGTGTCTTTTGGACATGCCAACCCTTTTTCCTTATTGTTGCATAACTTACACCCTCCCCCCTTTAGCGTTGATTTATTCCTCGCCAGGACTCCGCATATAGGCGTCGATCGCCAGACTGAACGCCGCAAAGGCCGCGCAGCCACCACCCACGGCCATGGGACCACCGCCGCGCGCGAGGATGCCGCCCGTGAGACAGCCGGCGGCCACGCCGTTGGCCAGGTCGTTCTTGGCGCGGAACCCCTCGATGCCGCACTCGATGCCGCTGAACATGGCGCCGACCATGCCAAAGTTCTTGGCCATGCCCCACGACCGTGTACCCATGTCCTTGAAGCCCACGGCGAGCTGCCGCCGCCACGGCATCTGCCCGATCGGTTGGCCCATGGGGCCGGTCGGGCCCGGCGCGCCGGCTGTGTGGTAGGGGGTATCGTAGGACATCTATAAATTGTAGAAAAAGTCGCTGGTTAGTCCCACCTGCGGGGTCTCGCGAGGGTACCAGGGAGAAGAGAAGGGACGTACAGATGCCATGAACACTCCGAAGAGACCGCCCATGCCGAAACCCATGACGCCGGATATCGCAGACTTGCCGAAGCATGATTCCATCATCCCTTGCATCTGTCATCTGGTATTAGTACTTCTGCTACTGCCGGTTTTGCGACGCTCCTTCTGGGCGCAAAGATGCGCCCTCTGGAGACGACTACCGAGATAATGGAGGGGTGGATAGAACGAACCGCCTTGACGTTGGGATCCATCTGGCTGTTGTAGGCCGGCGCCCTGGGCGCATCGCCAGAGTTTGGTAATCCGTTCATGTTCGATGGTATGTGGGGGTCTTTTATGACGGCAAAAGATGAAAGAGAGTGACAGCTTCCTTCCCGACGTATTGCGCTTCGAGGTTACTTACTGAAGAGCAAGCTACGCACTGTACTGTAGGGGTGCTGCTGCTAATCGCGATACCCACTAAAGACTGGAAATAATTCTGCCGCATGATACCGCGTTTCCTAAAGTAGAGACGACCTCTTGCGTGTAAGTCGAGGTGCGAACGCCAAACTTCAAGTTGCTAGGTATACAAACGTCAATTCTTTCAATGATCAACTATAATTGTCAATTATATATTGCTTTTATGAGATGTTAAATATTATAGCATGTTCGTAACCCAGTAACTCACCAGAGTTAAATGTTATCGAGCTTGTGCTGCAAATATAATCTTATTTGACTCTACGCTCAGCCACTGCTGACCTCAAGGAGACCTAACTGTTGGGAAGGAATATCGATATTCAGAACCAAACTATTATTTATGAACAGGCTTTGTCTCAAGCAATAACTGCATGTTTTTGTCTTGATCTAAGGAATTTTAACCGCCCTCAATTCCCCCAGCGACCCTTATTCTCTTCTAACCAAGCACCGAAGCCCTGCATCTCTGGATAAAGCTTCCGGCAGGCCTGAACGTCACCACCATAACCTTCTGCTTTGAACCACTTGAACATATCGCCCACCGTATCCTTCAGCACCATCTTGACAGCCGATGCGATGGGGCAAGGAGACATGGGCATGGGCATCCCCATGATGCTTCTAAAAATTGCATCAGCCTCCGGTTGCGACAGCTCGTCGCCTGCGAGCGTAAGCGCTTTATTGCGATACCCCTCAAGGTTTAGGAAGCCTTGCGCCGCGAACCAGCCGATGTCCTGAGTAGCCACAAACTGCAGCTTCTTCTGACCGAGCTGCTCCCACATTCGCGCGAAGCCCTTGCCGTGGATGTCACCCGAGAGGTTCTCAAAGAACGTCACTGGCCGCAAGATGGTGAAGGTCATCCCCTGCGGGCTCTTCTCCGCCCTGCGTTGGAGGTGCTTCTCGATGTGGTACTTGGCCGCGAAGTTCTTGACATTTGTCGGGTTCGTCTCGGAGCGCTCCGCTCCGCCTCGGTCTCCTGATGAGTACACGAAGTGCTGGACCCCGTGGAGGACGGCGGCGTCGACCAACGCTTTGCCTTGTGCTTCCTCCGAGTCCGAGTTGACCTGCACGCTGTAGATGCCCCACACCGGGCCGGCCGCCTCGAATATGGCGTCTGGGTTGGTTAGGTCGCCCGAGATAACCCGCACATTTGGCAAGGCGGCGAGCTTCTGCGCCCTCGAGCTCTGGGTGTCGCGCGTGACTGCGACGATGTCGAACTGCGAAATCCTTGAAGAGGCGAGGAGATGGTGAATGAGGGCGCCACCTTGCTTGCCTGTCGCTCCTGTGACGAGGATGGTCTGTTGCGTTGCCGACATTGTGGAAGTTTGGGGTGGTGATTATATTTTACTAAAGTTGAGCATACGTTTGATGATATCACGGTCCTCGAGTAACTATTGCAAGGGATAGGGTCAAGCCGGAAAGTCGAGGGGCGCGGCCAGCGCGCTTTTTATCTTTGATCATCCTCGCTCGCACTCGCAATTGTCACGGCTGAATCCCCTAAATAAGTCAATTTACAAGGGTTCCTATGCGTATCAGGTAGGCATTTAAGTCAGCATCAGGGGCTGGGGGTGGCGTTGAGTGAGTAGCGCAATGCGTTCGACCCATTACGGGTGCGAGCCGGCTACATTATTACGCCGCCTAGCAGGCCGGCTGGATTGTCTCGCCGCTTCAGCTTCACGCAGGATCGTGCACCAATTCAAGCCATTTGAACACCTGCTGGACCTGATTCTCAAGCCGATCAATTGCTTGAATATGCGGCGAGTATGCACTTCATTAGCTACTGTTCTTCTGACTTGCTTCGAGAACTATTGCTAGGAACACTAATACAACACTCATCTTTTTGCTGCAGTATAGGGGCTATATTCTCCTGTTTCTGGACTTTACACCCACGAAGCAAACAAATACTTAAAGGTCGTATGTATACTTTTAGTCATGAACTCTTATCCCTAGAGCGCTCTATCGATCATCTTGCGGCCAATTGGTGATGGAACTCCGAGTGGAGACTCCACCCAATAAAAGCCAATACTTTGCTTGGAACCCCCACACTAGAATATATTAAACGATAAGACGCTCGCCACTCATCAATGGGGATATGGTCTAGGGGTATGATACTTCCTTCGCATAGTTCTTCCGAACAACAGCTTGGAAGGGGTCCCGGGTTCAATTCCCGGTGTCTCCACACTTTTTGCTGTTTTCCTCGAGTCCTCGAGGGATCGAAGCAACTATCATTTCTGATATGGCTTTTTTTAATCCTTTTCGCTGCAAACTAGAGTCTGTCTGGGCTCTTGAGTCTACAGTCCAACCCGTCGTACTACCCAATAGAACTGCAAGGCCCGCAGTTTTCATACGCGTTCATGCATATCGCGTTTGGCTGCCATAGTCGGTGGTTTAGTCGCAACGATATAGTCACTGATCACCCAAGCTAGTCTTTATCCTTCCTGGTGCCTACACTACACGCAGAGGGCCATACATTGAGAGTGATTTTGCTCTATCTCTTGGGTGATTCGCGCAAGGATTGTTTCCCAGATGAGCTAGAGCGTTGTCCACAGCATGATAATGCGACATCGTAGTGGGATGGCAATCGCCGTCTTACATCCAGGATGGGACCCTGTCTTGGCTATTCATTACGACTACCAAGAGCATGCTTTGAAAGCTATGAACTCCCTCGATCTTCTCAAGCCATAGGCTGGGATTGGCCACAGCAGATCGCTCGAAGGACCAGGTATCGTTCCGGCCACCGTCGGGGTTGTTCCCTAGAATCACCAAAAGACCTTTGGGTCGGGGGCAACTCTGCAGCTTAGGGGCGTTTGCTGTGGTAATGCAGCAAACCACATTTCGATCGCTTCTCCGTGAGCCATTTTAGTCAAAGCCTCATGAATATGTTTGGATCTCGCAGTAACAGAACACCCAGGAGGGCCGCCGGTGTCATACGATGATCGCTGGAGTTAAATGACATATGCTCAATTCGTGATTCATGTACTACACAAGCAAGAGACAAACATCTTCACTTTCAAGTAACTTCAGACTCTGTAGGACTCAGGAGGTCCTACATATAAACTTAGTATAACTGGAACGGCTCAGCCGGCGGAGGCCGGTCTGGGCTTCAGGACCCCGCTCTCCATGCCCACCTCATATTCATCCGGACGCCCAAGTCTACGTGACTTGACTGGGAAGAATATGTTGGATTGAGGTTTCTATAAAGGGCCCAGCTGAAATCCGTTGAAATATCTACTTTGCTCCACATAGCGATCTGTAACCCAGCCACCATGTCTGCGACCAAGCTACAGCTAAGGACTGCCCTTGGCTTCGTCTACCGGGACGTTCTGCCAAACCCACCCCGAGACTGCACCCCTGACGAGATACCGGTCATTGATCTCAGTCCGTTGCTCTCAAAAGAACTTTCGGTGCGTCAGAAGGTGGCAGCCCAGATCCAGAAGGCATCTGTAAACACTGGTTTCTTCTACGTCAAGAACCACGGTATCCCTGCTGAGACCATTGCGAGGTGCAAGGAGCAAGGCCTGAGATTCATGCAACAGTCGGTCGAGCAGAAGGACCGTATCTCGTCCCGACACCACAGTAAACACTTCAATGGGTATACGGGGTCGGCCAAGACCAATATATCGCCGACCGAGAGCATCGATATCAGGGAGTCATTCTCGTTTCGGTACTCGCCAGAGCTCGACCCAGACCATCCCATGGACATATCCGAGCTGCCCGAGGAGGTGAGGCAAGGTATTCAAGGCGAGAATTTCGTCTGGGAGGGTACAGCGCACCTCCCTGATTTCAAGGAGGATTGCGTCGCCTATTGGGCTAGCTGCTTGAGGTTGGCCAGGAAGCTGGTCAGGAGCTTCGCGCTATCCCTAGACCTAGAAGAACATTACTGGGACGACAAGGTCACACATCCCGGCGCCGACTCGGTCTTTAACTACTATCGCCCCAGGACTGTGCAGGAAACAAAAGACAACTCTGTTGGTCTCGGGAGCCACACTGACCTGCAGCTGTTCACGCTTCTATGGCAAGACAACATCGGCGGCTTACAGATACTCTCCAAGGAGGGGCAGTGGATCAAGGTAATACTCCTAACGAACAAGACCACATCCAATACTGATAGACAGAACAAAGGCCCCGCCGATCGAAGGGACCCTCGTCGTCAACATCGGTGACTACATGATGCGGCTCTGTAACGATAAGTACATATCGACGGTCCACAGGGTGACGAACGAGTCACTACTTGAACGGGTGTCAATGCCGTTCTTTTTCGGTATGAGTAACTGTATGACGATCAGGACTGTTGCTCATTGATATAGGTCTGAACTTTAATTGTGTCGAGGGCGTGGTGCCTTCTTGTGTCACCAAGAGCAACCCAGCCAAATACGAACCCATATCTGCTGGCGAGTGTATGCATTCCTTCCTTGCTTTCGGTGCTTGGCCAAGGTATCTGACAAATTCCATTATAGGGGTCCAGAAACGATTCAAGCAAGAGAGGAAAGCTTTCGACGAGAAAGCCACGTCATCTATCGCCCCGAGCGCGGTAGTCGTCCGGACTTGAAGATGATATCAAGTGTTTTCTCGTCGAATTCTTTCCGTAGAACCCTTAGGTTAGTTAGTACTCTATGCCAGGTAATATTGAGCATAGTATGTGTGCCTGTTGGGTTGAGAACGGCCCATGCCGGTCCTGGTCATCCTTTGGCTGGTGCGCCATATTCAATATTATTCTCAGAGAACCTTTTGAATAAGCTCAATGAGGTCAAAGAACGATTCTCGATTCGGCGTGGGTTTTTGGAGCCCAAGGCCAACGAGCAACGTTCTGCCCTCCTCCGGACTTTTACGTGCTATGTGACTTGCAATCTGCGCAGCGTAGAGTTGCCCAGACGATTCACGCTCCTCGCCTCCACCGCCCAGTAGAGTCCTCGGAGTGAGGTGGGCTAAGGGCAGTAAGCTGGGGTTTGGAAGCGACATCTCGGCAGCAGAAGGCGAAGGTGCCAGGAGTGGGACTTGGATCTACTGAATGTTTAGCCGGGTTCATAGGCAGAGGGCAGCGAGTTACTATATACCCATTGTGATAGCCTGCCCTCTTGAGACAAAGTAACCACGATCTTGTCTGAAAAATTCATGACCATGGCTTCGGTTTCGACTCCGTCAATGAGACCGTTTGCCTGCTTAGAAGGTGCCGGGAAGGCTTCCTCCTTGACCTGGGAGATATCCGCCATATTCGCTGGGAATAGTTCTGTGGCAATGACAGGAAAGACGGTGGCGCGATCTTGATCTTGAAGACTAAATTAGACGGCACGAACAGGGGCTGCTACGCCGGAAATCTTTAGGCGGAATTATTTGAACAAATGAGTAAGAACAGCTTCTGTTAGATGATCTCAGGCTTCGTGAGTGTTCCAGTTTAGGTACTGACTGCATGCTAGGTATACTGTAGTGGGGCAAGTACATAAACCCTGGCACTCAACGCAGCGGACCCCGCGCTAAGATATCGATAAGTGGATCGCGGAATTTCTGCCACCGGGGTCCGCCAAAATTTCATGTCCAGGAATTGGAAGTGATCGATTTCATGCGCGATGCATTGATTTATTCGCATCTGAGAGTACGGAAATGCTAGTCGATACGAATTGATAGCACCGTTATTCTTCGCCCTTTTCACCTACATGGCGACCAGCTTTACACATAGAACGTGAGGTGCTTGATACATTTCTTCGAACACAATGCCGCCAAAAAAGTTTGTTCCTCGGCAGAGGAAGCATAAAGTCCTGGCACGCCAAAAATCATCCAACGAAGCTGAGGCCGAAGACTCAAATCAGTTGGAATTGACAAAAGATTCCAAGCAGGAGTTGGATGTCAGGAAAGAGCAGCTTCGTAAGGAGTTGCAGGGCGAAGGGCCCAAAATCAGCGGCAAGAAGGCCAAGCGTCTAGAGAAGTACATCGAGACCAAGATCAGGAAAGATGAGAACCGGGCTTTGCTCGCCAAACTGGCCGAGAATAAAATCGACACCAGTCTATTTTCAAGCAGTCGCACTCTGGGTCAGAAATTCGAGACAAAGAAGCAACTTCTGCAGCGCGCATTGAGAGAGCACGCTGCCGGCATCGCTGACCACGGCGACGAGCTGTTTGAGGAGCGCCCAACTGTGTCTGAGAGTGATGCGGGAAATCCATGGCACAAACACATACCGGCAACTTCCAGCCAGGAAGAACAGCAGATCCCGGAGACCGTTGCAGTCCAGCCAGCTGCTGGGTCTGGCCTGAAGCGGCCTCTTGACATAGACGACGATGGCCGTCCGGTCATAAAAAAACGCCAGAAGCGAGGTGGCGTGAAGTCCAAAATCACTGCTGCTGCTGCTGCCGCCGCTGCTGCACCGAAGATTACCTACCCCCAACCGGTCGATGATGGGGAATCGGGTTCGGACTCGGAATCGGACGATGATGAATGGAAGGGTTTCAGCTCGGAGAATGAGCCAGATGATCAGGAGGACGACATGGAGGAGGATTCGAGCAGCGAAGACGACGAGGAAACTGAGTCATCCGCTGACGAGGATGAGGAGGATAGCGACGAGGATACGGGACCAGATACGAAAGAACGGTCCTCTGCCTTCAAAGCCTGGGCAAACCAGCAGCGAAATGAGGCAATGGGGTACACGCCTGTGGAGCCAACTGCCATGCTTCTCGATTTACCACGGCCAGCAAATTTTGAGGCCCGTCCTTTGGAGCAGGATCCATTACCCCTTGAACTTCAGCCCACGACAAACATTACACGAAAGGCCTTTGCCGTCTCAGTCACCCGGAAGGACGAAATCCAAGAAGCGAGGTTGAAGCTGCCAGTCGTAGGCGAGGAACAGAAGATCATGGAAGCCATTCACAATAATAATGTTGTTGTGATTTGCGGAGCTACAGGTTCCGGAAAGACAACCCAAGTGCCGCAATTTCTCTTCGAAGCAGGTTACGGCTCGCCCGATTCGCCTACTCCTGGCTTGATAGGCGTCACTCAGCCGAGAAAAGTTGCGGCTGTGAGTATGGCAAAGCGAGTGGGCCAAGAGCTGGGCAATCACTCCCATAAAGTGGCGTACCAGATTCGATTCGAGGGTACTGCAGACGATAAGACGGCTGTGAAATTCATGACGGACGGTGTTCTACTGCGAGAGGTTTCCAACGACATTTCGCTAAAGAGATACTCGGCCGTTATCATCGACGAGGCGCACGAGAGGAGTGTCAATACAGACATTCTCATTGGAATGCTCAGTCGTGTTGTGAAGCTGCGAGAGGAGATGGCGGCAGAAGATAAGAGTATCAAGCCGCTAAAACTCATCATCATGTCTGCAACATTGCGCATAGATGATCTGACGAAGAATCCGGTGCTTTTCCCAACGCCTCCACCTGTACTTGATGTCGAGGGGCGACAGTTCCCGGTGACGACACATTTCGCCCGCCAGACACGACACGACTACGTTGATGAGGCATACAAAAAGATCCTCAGAGGGCATCGCAAGTTGCCTCCAGGGGGTTTCCTTGTTTTCTTGACTGGCCATGATGAGATTTCACGTCTGAGCAAGCTGTTGAAGGAATCATCGACTGGCCTGAACTCCGCAGCGTACCCAAAGGTTCGCATTTCTGCCAAAGATGCGCCATTGGAAGTAGAGGACATTGAGTTAGGCGATACAAACGACGCTACTCAGGATGATTACGACGAGGTCGAAATGGTTGACGAAGAAGACGAAGACGACGACGCCGAATTCGACATTCCGGATCAGGAGGGAGGCACTGGGCCTCTCAAGATGCATATATTACCACTTTACTCACTTCTTCCGACCAAGGAGCAGATGAAGGTTTTTGATCCGCCGCCAGAAGGGTCACGGCAAATTATTCTCGCAACCAATGTGGCCGAGACTAGTTTGACTATCCCCGGTATCCAATATGTCTTTGACTGTGGCCGGTCGAAAGAGCGTCGGTTTGATAAGGCGAATGGAGTTCAGAGCTATGAGATTAGCTGGATCAGCAAAGCGAGCGCCAACCAAAGAGCTGGACGTGCTGGAAGAACTGGTCCAGGCCACTGTTATCGCCTCTACTCTTCTGCAGTCTACGAAAGGGACTTCAGGGAATTTGCGGATCCTGAGCTTCTCAGGATGCCAATAGAGGGCGTAGTTCTTCAGCTTAAAGCAATGAGGCTACAGCATGTTGTTAACTTCCCTTTCCCTACACCACCAGAGCGGCAGAGTCTTGCGAAGGCCGAGAAGCTCCTGAAGTACCTCTCTGCTGTTACGCCAGAGGGCCAGGCGACCGACATAGGAACCACAATGGCACGTTTCCCGCTGCCACCCCGGTTTGCTAGAATTTTACTCATCGGGCACCTTCACGACTGTATGCCTTACACTATTGCTCTGGTTGCTGGACTCTCGGTCGCAGATATCTTTATACCCGAGACCCAGGCAATACCAGCCCTCCCCGAGCAAGAAGAGGGCGCATACCGTACGAACGATGACGTGATAGCCGAAACAGAGCAGCAACAAAAACGGAAGCGGTTCAACGAAGTTCACAGGAATTTCCGTTCGCTAGACGACGCATCTGACGCGATAAAATTGTTCCAGGCGGTGGGAGAGTTTGCCCACGACCCTACAGAGCAGTGGTGTGAAAACCACTTCGCCAGGTTCAAGGGCTTGAATGAGTCCATGAAACTGCGTCGGCAGATCACGAATCTTCTGCAAAAAGACATACCAGCTTTCGCCAATCTCACTTTCCAGGAGAAACTGGACCGGCCTAGCACAAAGCAAATCGCAGCTCTCAAGCAAATGGTGGCGGCTGGCTTCATTGATCAGGTCGCGATTCGTGGTGATTTAGCACCCGTGCCCCCAGAACTGCAGAGACGACCTACGCGTGCTATCGATGTGCCCTACATCCCTCTTCAACCTCTAGACACCGACGACGATGCAGACAAGCTGGTCTACGTCCACCCCTCGTCTTCCCTGGCGCACCATAGCACACAAGAACTACCAGAATATATCGTGTACTCACATCTCCAGAGGCAAGCCCCGTCCGTTGATGGGATGAAGAGGCCTAAGACTAGGATGCTGGCGCTTACGAACGTTACGGGCGCGCAGCTTGCAGCCTTGGCCAAGGGCACTCCGCTCATCACCTACGGCAAACCCATCAAAGAGATCAAGACCAACGACCCGTTAGTCAGAGAGATCTGGGCCGTGCCGTATCTGAGGGCCGAGGGAACCGGTGGCCAAGGTTGGCCTCTGCCGGTTAAGAAGATCACGCAAAGAAAGGTTCCTGGAAAGGGGTGGGTAGTTGAATAGTATGTAATCAAATAGACTGGATAGGATAAACTGTAGATAAAGTTGAATATCTACGTTATTGGCAGAAACGCTGTCGCCAACTTCATGCCTGCTACTCAATAGAACGGCCAATCGCCAACAATCACAAGCCTTGAGGGCAAGGACTAAAACTCCTTGTGCATTTATCAGTTTCATCGATGAATGTCTATCGAACCCGTATAAACGGTCTGGGGTATCAAAATCCATGTACGCGCAAACCAGCAACGCCAATTAACATGCAATTACCTATTCTGCTTATTCCCATCACGCAATCCCGGCCGCGGCGACAGTTTTAGAATATTTTGGGGTAGCTGGTAGCTTCTCCTTGCCAGCATGGAGTATTGCGTTCTTTTTCTTTTTCACTTTCCGGCGTGTACCCTGATCAGCCGCCTTTTGCTCGTTACCTTCAGGCGTAGACTGGCCCGCCGACTTGCCTTTCTATGATGCAGTCGGCGTAGCCCCAGTCTTGCTCTTCTTGCGCCTCGACTTTGACACGCCGCTCGTGGGTGTCTTGGGCGTCTTGTCGCCAGAGCCCGCCTTACCGTCCTTGCCGGGCTTGTCACCGGGCGCGGAGGCGGGGCTCTTGTTGGTGCCGCTGTCGGCGGCGGAAGGGATGGTGAGGGGGTTCAGGACGGGGGGCTGGAGTTTCTCCTTGCGGCCCGTCGAGGACAGGTGGAAGTCGCCGGGCTTGCCTGTGATGGGGTTCTCATCCATGTACTCGCCGCCGAACCGCATGTGGATGGCCCATGTCTGGTCGGCGAGCTGCGGTGCCAGGGTGGTCGATTGGTTCGCCTTTTTCGTTGTCGTCTCAACCAGCCCTTTGCTCGCCTGGCTCTCGGGCATCGGGGTCGCCTCCTTGGACGCCAGGTTCTGCGACTCGCGGGTCTGGGTGACGGCGGGTGGTAGGCGGTACTCGTGACCGGTGGCCGGGGACCAGGTGGTCGCTTCGTCGGCTGCTGGGAAGCATTTGCTTAAATAGGAGGATATCGTCGTCTGCCAGAAAATGTGGTTTTAGTATACTGTAGCTGGCATTGCCGAACTAGGGGGTACACTTACCATGCGAAACGTTAGGATATCTGCCAGAGTAGGCGCCATGATGATGTTGTCGCCCACCACATAGTAAGTCGCATGGATCTCTACCATATCGTCCTGACCGGACTGCTTCCGTCGTGTTTGTTTTCGAATGACCCAGACGCCAGTGCCGTAGCCGGGTCCCGTGACAGCAGGCTGCTCCGCGACCATGAACTCCAGGCCCGACATGGTTTTGAGGCGACCTTCCAGCGCCTCACGGGACTCAACATACTGGACCATGGTGACGTTGAATTGGGCCTGCTGGAATAACACTGCATTGTTGCATGTCTTGTCGTAAAAGGGAGAGTTGGCGAAATACCACAACACGGTGTTGGAGTGGATGCCGCCCATCTGCATCACCAGATTCGAGTCTCTCCATTGTATCTCGTCCAAGGCGAGACCGTTGAGCGACATTGTGAAGGAAAAGTTGTCGCCCCGTTGTTCGTCGGATTAAGGTATATCGGGTTTCGTTGAAGAGGGATACCAATGCCCAAAGGGACCCGGACTCTGAGAAGCGCCTGTAGATGGCAAGACAAGAAATAATAAAGATCTTGACGTTGTGCTGGAAGCTGTTGGGTCTGGAACCCGATAGGCCATGTTCAGCACCTGCATCGTTAAATTCAGGTGACGTGGGGTGCCAAGGTGCGCCTTTGTCACCCAAAGGTGGCACTGTGGGCTTTGTTTAGTGCAGCTAAACCTTGCAAACGCGCCCTGGCTGGTAAGCTAGCGCACTCTCTAAATGCCTGTCCCCACAGCTTCAGTCCATCAGTCCGTCAATCCGTACTGAAAGATAACGAGCCTCAAACTTCCAAAAAGCGCAACCATCAACCAGACTACCTCTATTTAATCATCGGAATCAAGAAACCCCGCGCGACGGCATCTAGCATTCCACTACGTACCCGGAACCAGCCCTTATCCTCAGACTGCGGCTCGGAGACACGCACGAGAAACCGCGACAATGGATCTCGTTTCGAGTATTCGAAAGTCGGGATCGCGCGGCGGTGTCAACTTCAGCTGGGACGAAGTCGCAAGTTCCTCGCATCGCGAAAACTACCTAGGGCACAGTCTGAAAGCTCCGGTCGGTCGGTGGCAGAAAGGAAAAGATTTGAACTGGTATGCCAAGAACGACGACACCGGAGCACTCACCGACGAGACGGAGGAGGAGAGGACAGAACGTGAACGTCGCGAAGAAATCAAGAAAGTCAAGGAAGCAGAGGAAGATGCAATTGCCAAGGCTCTGGGTCTTCCCCCGCCCGTGCGCTCGCAGAGC
Source organism: Apiospora koreana (assembly GCA_017163955.1). Classification (NCBI taxonomy): domain Eukaryota; kingdom Fungi; phylum Ascomycota; class Sordariomycetes; order Amphisphaeriales; family Apiosporaceae; genus Apiospora; species Apiospora koreana. Next base: position 1,781,134 of record JAFHKQ010000007.1, on the reverse strand, counting down.
GGCGCAAACTCCGTCGAGATAGCCAAGCCGCGCCTGGGACCAGAGGAGGAGGACACAGCGACGACGCAGGCGGATAGTGCTGCGGAACCTCGGCCATCGCATAAAAGACATAGGGACCCGGAAAGACATCATCGGAGGAGACACAGGAGCCGTAGCCGCAGCCGCAGCCGGGAAAGAGAGCACGACCGAAGACGCCACAGGTCGCCAAGGGATCGGGGAGGGCGCCCACGCGATGAACGCAACGATCGCGTTAGACGCGACGATGGCGATTCAAGGAGAACGGCAGACCGGGACGGTGGTCGCGAGCGGGATGGCCACCGCTCAAGGGGCAAGAGGCCTGAAGAGAGCCGAAAGGGGGCGTACGACGACGATCGCGCCCGACGTGGGAGAGATCATGGGCGTGATAGATCGACCAGTCCCAAGAACGCCCCGAGGCAAGGTGAAGCAAGGAGGAGGCCCAGGTCTCGAAGCCCGCGGCCGCGGCGAAGGAGTAGAAGTCCTGCTCACCATGAGCGGTGAGCTCGAATATCTGCATCTAATCATGGACTACGAGAGTGCAGTGACCATGAAATCAGCTTGTTTTTACCTTGCGCTCTAAAAGAATTGTTCAAACTATTCTATACACCTACGTTACCCAGGGTTTCCCAGAGAGTTTGTGTAAATCAGTACTTACAGTCAGTCCTCTTCTTGAAGCTGGGGATGAAGCACAATATATCTGATACATTATGCCCTTCCCCCCTTTTAATAAAAAATTTCCCCATCCAATTACACCAATGCCTTACTGTCATGATCTGCCGGTCCGACATATTCATCACAGGTCAACATTTTAGTCACATATACGTCTGGTACTATCCGGGAACATGATCGGGTGCTTGCAAACCCATGTACAAGACAGCCTCGAGGGCCTTGGAATAGCGTACATTTATTTATCTAGTGCTGACTCCCAACCCATTAAAACAGGTGTTTCCTTATTAAAATCCCCCACGTATTGCTCACTCAGAGTGAATAACACAACCGGCTTGGTTTCCCATTATAACAGCCGGTCAGTGACTTGTGGACAATACTTATCTTAAACGGGTTTCAAGATGATGTACTACAGACAGTGGACGTCAATATGCGCCTATTTAAGTGAATATTTTAAGCTTTGCATTCGTTCTCAGGCCCCCGGAGTTAGTGGAGTTTATGGACTGTCTTCGCGGGCTGGAACTCTGCGACCCTCGGCCCTCCAGGCGGAAACCCTGTAAGCTGGGGTGACTCGGGAAGCCAATTGGTTGCTTGGAGTGTGTCAACATCAGCAATGCCTGCCTGCAGGAGGCAAAGTTGAGCCGATGATCAATCGCATCCATCATCAGGTACACCTACTAACCTCCTTACCATTAGACATACATAAACACTGCTAATTTTCCGGTGGCTTTGTTGACCCAAAATACCACCTTTGGATTTGCGTTGTTTTCCCCAGGAAACCTCTCGATCGTGTAGACTAGGTAGGTTCTGGACTTGACTGGCACATGTGACAAACACCTCAGTTTTGAGCTTTGTTCTTTTCCACCACTGCATTCTGCGCCAGTTCTTGGATACTCGAGAACAGTACAAGTACTACTAGCCTGCCCGCCTGTCAGTCTTACACACCACACAGTGTCTCAGCCTTTCGCCCTCCGTCGACCAGAACCACCTCTGATGCAATCCACTCTACCATGATACAACCGCAGGCCTGATTTCTGTGTGCACCAAAAACTTGCCTTCGCCGACATCCAGTCAACGACCGCTCCGACCCAAACCCTTACACCGACCTCACCGACTCGGCTACACCAGTAATCATAATAAGTACCGAGGGTTACGTACCAACTTCGGCACGCTACGATGGACTATGGGAGGCTGCGGGCAGCTGCCCTTAACCACGGCGAGGACGAAGAGGCCGTTACGGTCGATACCCGTGCTCTAATTGACAAGGTCCTCGCCCGCTACTCGGGAGAATGGACGACGCTACGAGAACTTGTCCAGAACGCTGCCGATGCACAGGCGACAACAGTCAAAGTCAAGTGGGAGACACTGCCCTCTACCTCGGTAGCTTTACCAACCACACCAGACCGATCCGAGCTGTTGAAGCATGTAATACAGCACCATACACTGCGGCGCTTGGTCGTCTCCAATGATGGGCAGCCCTTCACCAAGACGGACTGGGGACGGCTGAAGAGAATCGCCGAGGGCAACCCGGACGAGACCAAGATTGGCGCTTTCGGTGTCGGTTTCTACAGTGTCTTTGCCGACTGCGAGGATCCCTTCGTCAGCTCGGGAAGCGAGGCTATGGCGTTCTACTGGAAGGGAAATGCCCTTTTTACAAGGAAGCTTATGTTGTCCGACGAGCAGAAGAGCAATGATACAGCATTTGTGCTGGATTACAGAAACACCACCACTCCTCTTCCGAACTTGCTGTCCGTCAGTCAGTTCCTGGCCACCAGTCTGACATTCGTGTCATTGCAAAAGATCGAGTTCTGGATTGATGATTACGAAATCCTATCACTTCGCAAAGTGACTAGTCCCAGCGCATCGGTGGTTCTCTCCCGCGATGTTGATCCTACGACCAAAGACCGCCTGATGAAGATCGACCAGGTTGACCGTTCGAGTGCTCAAATTGACGCGGCGTACATGAGTGCGATAGGCTGGAAGCCGCAGGCCGTAGCTGCGAAGACGAACGAAGCTTATGGTATGAGTAGTTCAGAAATGCCGTCACTCAGGAGTTTCTTTTCCAGATTGACCTCAAATACCACTATCTCCTCAAAGGCGTCAAAGGCTGCCAAGGAGGAGAAGGCTGCCCAAGAGGCTATTGCAGAAGACATCACAGCCATCTCGACTTCTACCATCTTCTTGAAGGTGACCACAGCAGCGATCAAGACGTCCGTGACGGCAGCCTTTTCGGCAGAGCTCGAGCGTGCCACCAAGAAGCCTCCACCTAAAGTCGCCAAACTTGCCATCCTGACATCTTCGTACGATGAAACGGCAGCCTCGGAGAGCACCAACGGCTCAGGTGCTGTGTCTAAAGCCACCGATGTATTTGCATCTGTACTACCAAGTAAGAAGCCTGGCGGCCGCATCTTTATTGGCTTCCCAACAACTCAGACCACCGGCGCCGGCATGCATATATCTGCCCCGTCCGTGATACCGACTGTTGAGCGTGAAGCCATTGATCTCAATGCACGCTGGGTTCGGAGCTGGAATATTGAAATGCTACGTGCTGCGGGTATCATGACACGACTAGCATTTGCTCATGAAATGGAAGAACTTGAACGGAAATTGCAGCGCTCAGTGGAAACGCCAGGGGGCAAAATCGGCCCCAAAGAAGTTGCTCGCTGCATGCCAGAAGCCCTGCATATTCTGAACGCATTCACCTTTGGTGACTCGACGCCCAGCGGACAAGTTTCGCAAATCATCGAGGAGGCTTTCTGGACCTGTTATAAGAAGCCCTACATCGAGATCTACAGTACTCGAGGTGTACGCCCGACGACACAGGTTCGCATTGGCTCAGAAGAGCTTAGCAAATTCGTCGGCGGCATCCCGGTAGTTCCACCGGAGCTGAAAGACCTCGGGTTTGTCAAGAAAGTAACGGACTTTGACCTGCTATCTCGTATCACAGTCGATGATGTGCGGCGCGAGCTATCCGAGTATCCGATGAACAGAGATCAACTCATTGCTTTCATACATTGGGCTTGCAAGACTGCCGTCCAGGGCGAGTTGGACCCGGCAGATAAAGACCGTCTGTTCGATGCTGCCATCGCTACTGTAAGCCAGGATGGCAGTGAACAAGGAGGCATCATCACATTGGGCACGATCAGGAACTATCTTAGCCCCAACAAGATACCTGCCGGGCTACCAATTCCCCCAACAACGATCCCGTTTGAGTTCACCAGCAAATGCAATTCCAATGAGCTGCAAGCGCTGGGTTGGGAGTCCCTCGAGATCGTCCCTTGGCTTCGATTCTTATTGGAGAGTGGGGCTAGCAGGCCCGACAATCTCAATCTCACCAAGTCGGCGCCGTTTGCAGTACATATTCTGACGGTCCTGTCTAAGAGCTGGGAGAATCTTAGTCAAGGCTCCAGAGGTACTGTGGTGATGTTGCTCCAAGCGCATACAGTAATGCCAACGAAGCTTGGGATGAAGAAGCCAACCGACTCCTACTTCCCATCTGTCAAGCTCTTCGACGACTTACCTACCATCCAGGGCTGTCACGGCTTGAAAGATAAGTTCCTGAACGCCCTTGGTGTACGAAAGACAGTAGATCTTGACACCATCTTCAAGCGTCTCTTAGACCCGTCTACGGATGAAGGTTCTGGGCAGCCGAAATGGAGCCACGTTGAACTGATCAAGTACCTTGCCTCTGTGCAAGCTGACATCCCCAGCAATGACCTGAAGAAGCTGAGGGAATCTCGAATCTGCCCTGCTGAAGCAGGACCCTCTGGACTGGAGACGAGCAAGGGAACCACGCAGCTCTACAGAGTTTCCGAGTTGTTCGAGCCCAAAGCAGCTCTTCGGCCTCTCAACGTTAGAGTACTTCAGTGGCCTGGGTCCAACGCTGGCTACCGCCCCGGCTCTGTGGAGGGGAGATTTCTGACGGCTCTTGGATTGCGACCACATCCATCTGTGCCGGAGCTTGTGGAGATGATGTCGTCGTCAGATCAAGCCCTGCGTGAGAGCTCTATGGATTACTTCATCACATCCCATGTCGGCAATGGCTATCATACCTTCGATATCTCATCAACCCCTAGGGCCTTTCTTCCTTTGGAGGGCAAAACGTCGCAGTTGGTATCTCCAAGGGGCTGCTACACGAATGCTGCGGCTTCCATCCTGGGTTTTAACATCCTGAAGAAGGAGCTGCACATCCATGCAAATGTGAGCCGCCCTCGGTTTCCCAGTTTTGAATATTTGAACTAATTGGTGACAGAAATTCGGTGTCGCCGCCAACCCGCCCATTATGGAATGTGTCAACCGCCTGATCAGCAATCCACCACCAAGCCAGAAGGCTGCTATTCCCTTCTTTGAGTACTTTGCATCCCGTCAAACGGATCTTCCAGGGCCACCCGTGGCCAAGCTGAGAGACGCCGCCATTGTCCCAGTAGTCCGCAAAAAACTGTCTTCAGCAGCAGCAACATCGGAGAAGCCTACCAGCACCGTTTCGCATATTAGTCCCAGCAACTGCTTCTTAGGCACCTCGACCACATACGGCGATATCTTTGACTTTGTCGACTTTGGTCAGCAGGCAAACATGTTCTTGTTCAGTTGTGGGGCCAAGAACGAACCAACAAAGCTCGAGATTGCCCAGTTGGCGGCAACAGAGCCTGCTCGTCTACTCAGTGTTTTCCAAAGCTCGGAGAAATACTTAAACCTCCTCAGATCTTTGGCGGAGGATTACGCTGTACTGAAAAGAGACAAGGACTTATGGAGGAAGATGAAGGCGTCCCGATTCTTATTGGCCTCCAAAGAAATTAGCACACCAAAGGAAAAACTGATTGATGTCGACGAGGAAGAAGCCCCGATCAAGCAATACCAGCTCGCGGCTCCTAGTGAGATTGTCATCTTGGATGACTACATTGGGTATCGCCTGTTCAAAGATCGCCTCATTTGCGCCCCAGAAGAGGATTCGCTGGAGGCGTTTTACACAGCTCTGGGCTCTCAGCCCTTGGGCAGTCTTGTGTCTGAAGATTTGAAGGTCGGGGCCCACAACGAGAAGCAAGAAGGCGCCATTTGGCTGCGGAAACACGTTCTCGAGCGATCCAAGATCTTCATCCACGAGTATTCGAAGTACACCCGTGATCCGATCAAGCATGATGCCAAGTGGCTGGAGAAGAACCTTACGGTGGAGGTTGTGCGCTCGGTAGCCCTCCGCCGAACACTCCGGGGCAGTGGCCAAACTCATACAGAGGATCGGTCTGCTGCGAGCGCCAGAACAGCCAATGGATGGGTTCTATATGTGGCCTCCAAGTCATCCCGCCCAGACATGTACCAAGTTGGTCAAGCTATATGCCAGCTTATCTTGAACAGACCATCCCAACAAGCATACACCTTCTTCGAGCCATTCCTGAAATTGGATCTTCTGGATCTCCGATCCCGCGGCTATAACGTCGACCGTATCTTGCGAGCCAAGGCGGCCGAAGCAAGAATAGCCGAGGAAGAGAGGCGGCAAGCTCTGGAGGCCGAACAAGCAGCAATTAGAGAGCGCGAACAACAGTTCCACCAACAGAATCAGGCAACAATGGCCACAGCCACAGCTCGAGAAAGAAACAAAACACCGCCTCCGCAGATGCCTGGTTCTTTTGGCTCGCCAGATTCACCTCCCCCTGAAACTGCTGTCACGCAGAACAGGAAGAGCAGGGGTCTCTTTTCCAACCTTTCTAAGCGTTTTGGATTTGATGATTCCGCCGACAAAGACCAGCATATCCAGAGCTTTTTGGACCCGCCTCAAGCACCAGAGTCATCTAAGACGCCCGTTCAAGGCCCCCAGCCTAACAAGAATCACGATGATAACGGGAAGGTGACCAATCCCGCCGTCATTCAGCAAAATCTCCTCAACGCTGTCAAGGCGACCAGAGGTCATAACTCATCCAGCCTCTTTGCGCCACCTAGCACGACCGAGGTCAAAGAACAAGCTACATACTGTGATAGCACGCCGTTGCAGAACCTTGACTTCGCTGCCGAGGCTTCCAACTCGATGCGCGTCTTTGTCTCCAAGGGGCTGTCTGTAGACCTCGGCCAGTTCCTCTCCGCCAACCACAGCCACATCAACTCTTTCGCCTATCTCCTCCGCGAGGTGGGCGGGGTGTATTCTATTCCGGCCACGGCCCTCCACATATTTTACGACGAATCCGGTGGAACCATTGCCTTTAACTCATCGGGTAGCATCTTCTGCAATCTGCGCTTCTTTGTCCAGTTGCACGCCGCGAGCTACAACAACCCACCACAGAAAGCCGAGGCTGCTGTCTGGTGGTGGGTCGTCATCGCGCATGAGCTGGCACACAACATCATTCAGCTACACAATGCAGACCACAGTTACTATACCGAGAGCTTTATTCAGCAGTATTTCCCCAAGATGATGGTGAAAGCTAGCGAGTTGATGGGGAGCGCAAGTGGCCGAGCATTGCCTGGGCCTCCGGCGGCTGGGGCCTCTGCTGGTGGGCAGGCCGGCGCTCCGCCTCCCTACGAGGAGCACTAGCTGTACAGTTTTTCACATAGACGGAATCGTTATACAGGCTTTTTTTAGAGGGGCAACATTGTAGAACCAGGATTGGGTGCATTGGGAGAAGGCGTCTGGTATCTCATGATAGAGGCTTGCATTGTACAGCGTTAAATTGACTTCTCTTACTTGAACTCTTCGTCTTTGACAACCCGTAAACTTATATATTTGCTGTTTATCATTACTCGCTTGAACGTGCTTTTTTTAACTATCATCTCCATTGCCGGTCGTAGTAGAATCCTCGGCATCTGCATCAACTGAAGATGTGGCGAATGACTTGGGTGTCCCCTTGGTCAGGCTTGCCGTCATAAAGGGGCTGTGGCTAAGCTTGTCCCAGTCATGAAGCATGTACGAGTTCATCTCACTCAGGCGCACCTCCTCGCCGGCGCGCGGCCGCATCTCGGCCTCGTACTCGCTGATGATGTCGCTCAACGATCGGCCCCCCTGCGCGGAGAGGAGCCGAACGAGGTGGCCGGCATCGTCGATCGCGTGGTTGAGACCCTGGCCACGGTGGTAGGTCATGGGGTGGGCCGCGTCGCCCACAAGCGTGATGCGGCCGCCGCGGTTGTCCCACCGATGGTCCGGCATGCTCGGATCCCAATTCCCGTTGGGCGTGTAATACACCGTCTCGAGGTCGTCGGGCATCCACTCGTAGGCGCTGCGCATGGGGTCGGCGAAGGCCCGGCTCTTCTCCTTGGCCTGGGCCAGGCGCTCGCGCGGGCCCATCCTCTGGGCGGCTTCGGCGTCCTGCTCGGCCGCGCTCGTCCGCCACGAGATGTAGAAGGCGAAGCGCCAAGTCTCGGGCCGCGACTCGGCGTCCTCGGCGGCGCCCATGTCCAGCGCGGCCAGCATGCCCATCATGCCGTCCGGGTGGACGAGGAGGTTGACGAGCGGGTGGGTCCGGCGCAGGTACAGGGCCTGCTCGCGGGTGAAGCTGCAGTTGATGAAGGTGGCGGCGACGGACAGGCGGTGCAGCTTGGCGCGCTCGGGCCCCAGCAGCAGGGCGCGCACGCGGCTGTTGCTGCTGTCGGCGCCGAGGAGCAGGCGGCCGGTGGCCGTGGTGCCGTCGGCGAAGTGGGCCGTGACGTTGCGGTCGGCGTCGGTGTCCGGGCTGTCGTAGCTGACGTCGACGAGCTTCTTGCCCCAGGCCACGTCGATGTCCTCGGCCATGAAGGCCCGGAAGCGCGAGCGCAGCAGGCGGTAGAAGTTGTTGAGCGGGACGTGGCGGATGATCTCGCCCGTCTGGCCGTTGATGACGGGGCAGGCGTCGACCTCCTTGGTGGGCGTGTTGGGGTCGGTCTGGGTCTCGATGATGCGAGACCACTTGTCCTCGCCGATCAGAGAGGCGAGGATGGGGTACGACCACTAGCCTCAGGTGTTAGTCCATGAGCTTCTCAAGTGTATGTGCGTGTGGTTTGTGTCCATGGAAGTTCCGGCGGGAGCTAAACACGCCCCAGGGCTCGTAGGGTGCATTGGCAGGCAAAAAGCTAAGCAGACATGTAGGCGTTGAACCATGACTATCGGAGGTCTGACTTACATGGCACCCAATGGCCCAGTCTCGGGCATTGCGAGGTTTGGCGGTGGGATCTTGCTCAAAGACCTTGTAAGGGATGTTGGCCTATATCGTATCTAGGTCAGTTACGACGTAAACCACGAATTGGTATAATCTCATCTTTAGGGGGGGGGGGGGGCATACGTTTTTCAGTCCATGGGCGACGGCCAGGCCACTGCTGCCTTATTATTTTCACGTCAAGTCAGAAGACGATCAAGCAACGGCGGAGTTTCAAACAGACTTACCGGCGCCGATGATGAGGACGGGCAGCTCGAATTGCGTCGGTTCCATCTCGAAGGTCTCTGCGGGAATATATGCCGACGACGGGATCCAAGTTACGATGAGGGTGCAAGAAAGGGGCTGTTTGTCTAGTAATTCACGAAAACACGAGAACGATTCAGGTCACCACAAAGCAAATAAAAATTGTAGCTATGGCATCACACCGTGAACACACCTAAGCGGGGTGACATTCCCTACTCCATCGTTGCCGAGCCCAGCCGTTGGCAAATGGAGATGGAGTAGGTGGAGGGACTTTGTGCTAGCAGTAGGGTCGTGAGGATGCCTTAGCGGGCCACGTTCACGTTGGGATCCATGATGTGTGACCGGAAGTTGGTCAAGGTGTATCGTGTCCATCTCCTATCAATGGGATCAATGAGATCAGTGGGATCAATGGGGGAGGAGGAGGAAGACTTCTTCGTCTGGCAACCAACTCGGCCTGTCTTGTTCCCCGCCCATTCTTCGCGCGGCACGCACCCCGAAACCTTCTTCTGTATGTATACTACCCTGCCTCCTTTTAGCTTTTAGTAGCAGCACCCCTTCTGCTGGGTTTTCCGCCTGCTTTTTTCTCCATTGTCGTTGGCTCAAAATGGGAAAATGGGAAAATGGGCCGGCCCAGAAGATAGCTCCCGCGCCTTGCACTAGATAAGTGGGCGGACGGGGGGTCCCTGATTCTTATTTGTGTACATACTACTAGTGGTTGAAGCGCCAAAAAACAAAAAAAAGACATGTGCAATGCCGACTCCGTATAATATGTAATATGCACGAGAGTGTTGAACGTTGTGCTCCTTATCGCCGAGATTTCCTTTTGATAAAGCCGACGTCATAGGGGGGGACCTGAAGTCATCGTCAAATGCTCTACTGTAAGGGCACGTCTCATTGAAACCATGTGATACCGGCTGGATGGCTCGGTGTCTCCTTTGGCTGGTTGGTCGAAAATCACGGAAATCGAACCGGCATTTTTACTGGCTTGGCTTGCCGTGTGCGTGCGCCTCGGGCAATTTCATTCGCGAATAGAAACATGCGAGGCTTGTCCACGAAATGATATCATAACGCCATGGTACGATACGACGTAAACGCTATAAGTAGGTCTGTTTCGGTGAGCGTTTCTGTAGCTGCGGATGCCTTTGGGAGAAGGCTGTGTTGGTATTCCAGCGCCAGTCAAGAATTGGAAGTAATGATGATGAGGAAGCGGTACTTTCGGGACATTGGGGGCGGGAATATTCTTCGGATTGGAGGGGGGCAGCAAGGGTTTCAGAGTTGAACAGATATCCTCCATGTCTCTCCGGGCTGGGAATTGTCCATCGTCCATCGTCCATCGTCCATCGGGCTTGTCGCCGGTAGGTTAGCAAGTCACTCGATGCCTAGCTAGCTGCTACTTACTGCTGTGCCACGTCGCAGGGTAGGCGTTTTTACGAAATAGACATGATGACGAGCGACGCACCACCTTGGACTTGGGTTTGGAAAGAGTCAATTCAATCCGGGCCCGCAGGCCGCAACCGAAATCTAGGCAGGCAGGAAAGAAAGTGAAGATCCCCCAATTAGCTGGCTATGTCGCTGTGCCGTCTTGTTCAGCGCGGGAAAGTCTGCCTCGGGCCCCAAGGATGTAGGATGATGCAGCATGTGTGAAGCTATAATAAGTAAGTACATAATGATTCATAGTGAGCATACGGCATCTCAGATGAGATGTGTTTAATTACATCCTATACCGAAATGTATACTGCGAGCAGCCCCATTTCCTTTGCTTATTCGAAGTGTTCATGTTCGGTGCCGGCGCCGGTGCCCCGGCACAGGAATGGGAACAACACCAGTCAACAGTACACTCTGCATGTAACGAGTCACACAGCGTGCGTGCATGCAGTGCCGATCTTTGCCATTGGCCCTGACGTCTATTCTACCTAAGAACAACATCTTTCCCCTTGCAGGTTTGTCATCTTACGGATATGTCCGCCTTGGATCGGCATTCTCATAGTCATCTAAAAAAATTAAATAAAGAATTACATAGTACGAACACAAACATGCACGTCGCTACGGCAAGCCGGCGTACGGGGGTGGTCTGGGGAAGAAGCCTACCGAAAAGCCCATCGTATAGCGCCCGTATTGAGAGGTCGTAAGTTTATGTGGTATGCATGGCAATAAAAATGTGGGTTAACAAAATCAAGAAAGGTAGTAGTAGGTTGGACGTCAAGTGAGGCAGTAGAGGTGAAACCGCCGGCGGCGAGCTGATAAGCAGCAGCAGCATTGTTCGTGTCCCGGTAACACGAGCTGGAAAGCAGAAAGAACTTGTTTCACGACGCCACAGCCCACTCACCACTCACCACTCACCACTCTCGCAGGCGCTGCAGCAACTCGCTCTCGGATCTTAGACGAGGGTGGAGGGGATCTGATCTCTGTGGCAATGCTGCGGATCGCCGGTTCCTGTCGGCGATACAATCTGTATCTCAGCTCCATCATCTTCATCATCTTCATCCATGTGGTGGCTGAATGGGCTAGAATGGGCTTTGCCTTTACCTTCAGGCAACCAAGCAAACGTTGGAGGGGCGCTTCCTTTAGGGCTGCAGGCTTTCGCGTCGGACAGATATGAGGTATGAGGTATGAGGCTCAATCAGCGTAAGATTGCAGAGTGGTCCGAAGCCAGAGTCATAACATGCATAATAAAGCCAGCTGATTTGCTATTGACAGGGTCGCGGGTCTTTACGACGAAGCGCGCATATTGGTACCCGACGCAATGGAACGACGGCAAGGAGACGGCCAAGCAGGTTAAGTATAGGTAGTAGGTAACGTTACAAGGTGGGGTGGACCATTTCACCGCCGCGCTGGAAGACATCGAATCTCTTGGCTTGAGGTTCGTGGCTCAGCTCTCAAGTTCGCAGTTTCCGTTATGAGGGAGGGACACAATCTGATTGATGTCTACGCACAAGAATTCTGGCGCTGCATGGTTTCAACCATGATGATGATGTTGCTCAGTGCAGTGCCGGCAAGATGAGAATCATCATGATTACAGTCCGGCAAACGGGCTATGCCAGTAGAGACGTTCAATAGCAAGCAGGAGGTAGGCGGGCACGTAAGACGGACCATACTATCTTCGGTAGGAAGGCCATCGCTTAGTAGTACGAGGACCCGTGTCTTAGATCCTCAGTCATCGATGCCCTGATCCGGCAGCCAAGCTGGAATCCCACGCATCGGATGTAGAAGAGTCAGCAACCGGTCGGCGAATCGACTTGGAAGCTGTATTGGGCCGGGAAGCTCTCTCTCATGAATCACAAATCCTGTGGCAGTGGCTGTACGGCTGCAGAAGACACACGTGCTTTCTCCTCTTAGTAAATTGCTTGCCTGTGATGGTGGGCTCTATCGGGGTGGACGAGTGTCGCCCATCCATTGGTATACCAAGGATGAGTTCCCAAGACGCCCGAGAAGGCGTGGGGGGTTCTTTCAATGCGATGTGTGATGCGGAACTTGATGCGGACGTTGTACGAGGTAGCTTTCGGCGAATACACCATATAATTACGGTGTATCCTATTCACAGGGTTGAAGATTGGCCTTGCGACGACGGCTGGCTGGTATACTCAGGTCATGTGTCCCCGATTGCGATTACTCAGAACGACCGACAAGTCGCCGAGTGCACAGCCTCGCCGGTGAAGAAGAAGAAGAAGAAGAAGAAGAAGAGGGCGTGCAAGGGCATAGGCCCCGATCCGTAAGGTCCTGAGGCATTGTCACGGTGTGCCGGCGGTGAAGGTATAGACTGAGGCCGAAAGGGGTTAAGCCGGGAAGTTCTCTGTTACCGACCTGGGCCTCGTAGTAGTACCAAGAAAAGAGAACAGTACTTGATGAGTCGAATGCAAGCTAGGAACCGCCGTCACTCACGTCAACTCAACTTCTGCAGTCACTTACTTGGATCTTTCTTAGCTAAGAAGTGCGCCTGTGCGTGCAGTCAGTCAGTGTAGTGTCTACAAATGTCTGGGACTTTGGAGCTAAATGGGAAACAAGACAAGGTAATGGTGGTGATGGTGGTGCATCGTTTGCATTTACGACCAAAGATGCTGTCAGGGTCGGGATGAGTGAGGGTAAGAGATTTTGCCCGTCATGGAGGCCGGAAGTAACATAACAACATTTTTCTTAGTTCATGTAAGAAGTTGAGAAACATCAAACTGATAATTATCCCACTTTCGAAAAACAAAACAAAACAGGGGGGGCTGTGCTAATTTGGTCCGTTCTTACAGTTCCGCCTGGGGATGCAGCTGCAGCCATTGAGCAACCAATAGGAACGCCTGGGGGCTAAAAATAGGTAGCCGTTGGGAAAGAAGAGGGTTTGGGCGCTTCTCCAACTGCCCCAACTGCCACTAGAATTGCGACGACAAGCGTAAGCACTAAACCATTGTCTTCGCTTTCTTCTCTCTTGACTTCTCTTACACTCTCACTGTCACTCTCATCCCTCATCCCTCATCCCTCATCATTTACCCCTTTCGTCTTACGCTCTGGAGACCAAGGTCAGTGCTCTTCAACGGGAGTCGGGACTCTCTGGCAAGCATCACTGGCTTGGCGCCTCGTGGCACCTCGTGGCACCCTTGGCAGAAGAGGATGAAGAGGGTGTGGTTCGAGCTCTGGGGGCGTTGGCGTGGGAGTTGGACGGGCTCTCTCCATGGCGTGCGCCGATTCTTTTTTTACCCTGCCCATTATTACTGCTAACCAATTGCTACCGAATCTGAGCCCATCCATCAACTCACCTGCGACCGGCCAGTCTTGCCCCCGAGTCGATGCCTTGGCCGTTGTCGTGAACCCGTCATGCTGATTGGCAGCAGCCGCGCGTATACCTGCTGACCGAACTGCTGGTGATGCTTCCGTCCTAGCTCGTATTTTTAATATCATTCATCCATCCCCTTTCCATGGCTCCAGAGTATATCGGAAGCCGCCGGACGGAAAAGGCCTGTCACTTGACGCATTTGGCAGGCCTCGTAGAGAGAATCGCGCCCTTTGGTGGACATCGTTGACTTCTGCTTGCCTATACGATGCGATGCGCCAGAAAAACGGTGGCCGGCTGACTCACAGTGAATGCGTGGAGGCTTTGTCATGGTGATATAGCGACGAATCAGCAGCATTCCTGATAACTAATCCCCAAGGTGGGGTGGGGTTTACAATACAAATTTGGAATACCCTGGATTTCTAGCCATGAAAAGAAGGCAGGATACTTAGAGAGAGAGAGAGAGAGAGAGAGAGAGAGAGAAAAGATAATAGTCATCAACCGACCTCCAGATGTTCGGTCTTGACCGAGTAAGCATTTTCGTTTAGTTGAGTAACTCAAGAACCGAAAGTACGGTACCGACGACTTAGTCGAGGTGCGCATAACGATCTGCATCTCATCATCATTTGGACCATGTGGAAAAGTAGCCCTACCAGCCTACTTACCTTACAGACATATACATGATAAGTATGTACAGACATAACCTTACATGGGCGGGCTGGGTGGTTGCATGCATGACATATCATGATTAATCATAATGACCGACCCAGGGGAACGGGTAAGTAAGTACTGAGGTATGGTAAACATAGAGAGAGAACGAGAACACGGGTCGCTGCAGGCCACAGGCCGCAAGATCCAGCTGCTTCGGGAAGACTCGAGATAAGATTTGTCGTCGATGTGTCTTTGATTCGTCGTGGCTCAATTGGCTGAAAAGGGGAAGATGCTATTTACAGGGCACCAGTAACCAGTAGGGCAGGCAGGAAGGCAGGCAGGAAGGCAGGCAGGGTACCTTTTTGTCAGTATGCATGTGCATGTGCAGCAGCACCAGCAGCTGTCAGACTCATCAGACTCGCCGAGTCACCCACCAGCCAATAACCAATAATCGTATCTTAGTATCTTGGTATCTTGTCATGCTCGCACAATAAGAAACCTAGTACATACATACCGTACTGTAATAGCCTGTCCTGGGCTTGGCACACATTGATCTACCTGCGTCGTATCTGAGTACATCCATTCAGCCCTATGGCTAATGGCCCCCATTTTTTTATAGATTCCATTCGGCTTCCATGCATGCGCTGCGCTTGCGCAACGTGCAGTGCAGAGCTCTTGCCTAATCGAGTTCCCCTTTCTTGTTGTCTTGTTCCCCAAAACGCCTTGTTTCTATATGCGATTCTGCTTACTCGTACCTGGAACACTAGGCCATTCGAGTTACTGCCCCCCCTGGACATTGGACATTGGACATGCCCTTGAACACCATTTTATCCCACGTTTTGAGGCTTCAGGAGGGGGGCCGTTTTTCTTACTAGCACCCCTGTCGAGGCTGGGTTTACGTTTTTTTCAGGCAGCATCTTCATCTGAGGTCATCAGCTCTCCCGTTCAACGTTCAGATTCGAGGATGAGAGATGTCTCCCGCCGTACCGCCTGCCGTGCCAAGGGGACTGCTGCTGCGGCGCGGGCGAGCCGGCGTACCTTGATACTTCGAGTCAACGGCTATAGCCTCCAGCCATGCCTATATAACTCGAACTCGCCCCCCGTCTAGATCCAATATCATCACCACCATCACCAACAAACAACCAACAACCAACACACACAACAAACAACAACTAATACCACCACTACTATACCTCCACCTTCATCTTCATACCACTCTTAGAACAACTAGCTCTCTCAGCTTAGCCACTACAAAAACCACAACAACAAGAAGCCTCACTCACACACACCACGAGACTCAAGAACCATCACTACTTCTTACTTCCAATCCTACTCAAACATAAACAATGGCCGCCTTCACTCTCACCAACTGCCCTCAGACCCTCTCCTTCGGCCGCAGCGGCTACAACAAGGACGGCGATGACGAGGATGACAAGCGCTGCTTCGGCCGCAGTGGTTACAACAAGGATGGCGACGATGAGGATGACAAGAAGAACTTTGGCCGCAGCGGCTACAACAAAGACGGCAAGGATGACGACGATGACAACTAAATGCCATCATCATCACCATACCCAGTCGTCCGCCAAGATGCCTACTACCCGCATCATGACAACTTCAACTCCATCTGGCTCTCTCCCCCTCATATGGGGAAAGCCACTGTATCAACAACACCACCAACAGTCACTCGCTTAACAACATTCTCCTTTGTCACTGCATTGGGCCGGCGTCAGGGCATACACCACATATCCCCAGCTTTCATTTCTGTTTTCACGATGCATTGTTTTGGGAAAAACTGTACCACAACAACGGAGAGGGCCCCTAGAAAGAATTAGAATGCTCAGGCATACTCATGTACCAACAACATCATCGCATCATCTAGATTAGACACACAAAGCATTAGATCAGGCTGCATTGGGAGGGGAGTTTGGGAGGTTGATTTCTTCTGCATTTAGATAGCTAATCGCATTCATTTTCCTACACAGAACCTGTTCGAACAACTGAGTCAGTAATTACAATGTGACAACAACAACAACAACTAGGATAAAAGAGTCAACTCACTTTTCAAATATGACGCCCAATACTTCCTCGACGTTTCCGGTTTCTCCACGACCGGTTATTCGCGCCAGGCAGTTCGCAGCATATCGGAGATCTTCAGCGGCAACCACAAAGTTCAGCTCATCCATGACGTCTTCCGATGCCGTGTTGCCCACGTAGTCCTCCAAGTGCTGCCGGCATTGGACCAATAGCTGTCTTTGTCGTTCTGTAACGCCGTGTAGGTCCTGCTGATCGAGAGGCAGCGCTGTCATTTCGGAAAAGAGGGTGGCTAGGCGGTTGACCACTTTGTGAACACCTCCTGGATCTTGGATCTGTGCCTTAGGGGCTTGAGCTTCTTTGCACGAAATCAGCATCGGCTTAGCAGGCACTCCTTCGACTTTCTCGAGGGTTGTGGCCACAAAATCGTCAACTAGCATCTCTAGCTCGTCTGTTAGGACCCCATCGCACTTGTTGACCACCACAATGCCTTTGCCGACAGATTTTAGAAGTTGCAGGGTTTCCGCATCGTAGAGGAGACTGTTTCCGCCTGACGAGTCCCGTTCGATCGACGCGAGTACCATGATCACATCTGAATCCAAGGCTTTGGCTCGAGCTCTTCGAATGCCCTCGCGCTCTATGGCGCCTATGACACCCTCGCTGCTAGAGCCAGGCATGCTGGGACCATTGTCAGACCGGAAACCGGCTGTGTCCGCAAACGTACATAGGTAACCCCGTATGTCCAAGTGTGCTTCGACAATATCTCGGGTAGTCCCGGCCTCGCCGGAGACGATGGAGGCTTCTCTGCCTACGATCTGGTTCATCAAGGAGCTTTTGCCAGCATTTGGAGGTCCCACCAGAGCTATCCGGATGCCATTTCTAAGTAGCTCGCTACGCTGACTGGCACCCTCGTGTACTTCGATGCCTCGAAGGATCTCCTCGACCTGACGAGAGACGTTTGCTAGTAGGTCCGTAGGCGACTCGTCGAAGTGTTGGTCTTCAGAGAAGTCGATGATGGCCTCAATCTCAGCTCTGGCTTCTAGCAACTTGTGACGCCACTCGTCGTACGTCCTTCCTAAAGCGCCGTTGGAGCCCCGGACGGCAGCCCGCCGCTGCTGTTCGGTTTGAGCAGAGAGAGTATCACTGAGCGACTCGACCTGCGCTAGGTCTAGCCTGTCGTTCAGAAAAGCACGCTTGGTGAATTCGCCAGGCTCAGCATAACGGACACTGCCGGCACTGGCAGGACATGCCGCAATGGCCGATAGTACGGCCTTCACCGTAGCACTTCCACCATGCACGTGGAGTTCCAACACATCCTCACCCGTGACCGTCTTGGGCCCGGGAAGATACAGAACCATAGCACTCGAGTCCAGGACATTGGACCTGTCACCCTGAGGATGGAATAAAGTTCTCACACTAGCATAACGGGCCTTGGGTAAAGGGCGTCCCGGACACAGACCAGTGTATACCTGGAAGAGAGAGGAAGAGAGAGATAGAGTCAGCCCCCGGATGATGATAAGCCGCCTTCCCGTTCTCACCATCAGCTCACCTCGTGACAAGCTGGCCCAGACACTCTGATGACGGCTATCCCGGCCGTACCCTGGGCAGTAGACAGGGCATAGATAGTGTCATTCTTCTGACACGCCACTAGGTACTGCCGCCGTTGACGGACGCATCGCTCAGCAGTCAGGGGCGAAACCTTTGGCCGGCCGCATGGTGAAGAAAACGCCGCACTTCCAGTGTGTGCTGTTCGATACGCGGATACGCTGGCCGAGGATCTCGAAAATTGGAGATTTAACGACCTCGCCCGTATAAGAGGACGGCGCAGCATTGACTACGAGTTCGTAATTACAACAGCTGAGTCATCAACACTCGCCAGTCAGACAAGCTTATACCGGCTGAAGGATTCACTGGCGGAAACCCAATGTTTTCCCAGCGGCGTACAATGATAGATCTTATTCGTGTACGAGTGTGAGGTAGGCGATGTTGGTTGGTTTTGAAGCTCATGGCCCGACCCCTGTCGTTCTTGCCTCTAAGTTTGTACCTTTTTTAGTGGGTATCAGATACGTCGATTCAAGTATCGTGCCCCACGCAGAAATGGCAGATCTTTGATTGGTTGAAGCGGAATGGACATGCTTGACTGCCATTTTTGACCGCCCAAGAGCCCCGCCAAAATTTATTATTTCCTCCAGCAGTCTAGCAAGCAAAGGATATCGCAAAGGCGTTTTGGAAGGCCTTGAATTGTATGCCAGTTCCAGCACCAATTGCGACGAAAAATCGAAGGACCTGAACGTACCGAGCTGCAATTCTCGGCTCAGAACAATCAGTAGATTGTTTCACTTCTTGTCCTACATACGGATCATTACGAAATCCGAATTCGACTGCCCATCGTCAACTCTATCCACTCCTCGCTCAGCATCACAGTCCGCCCAACATGGCGTCCGACGAGATCGTCTGGCAGGTTATCAACCGTAAGACACAACATCCTGCCCTGCGCTACAAATGAATACAGAGACTAATATTGGTTATAGAGCAGTTTTGTAGTTTCAAGATCAAAAGTAGGACTTCTACCATCGATAACTCCACGGCACGCCTGTACTAACGTCAATATAGCTACCAAGGAACAGACATTCTGCCGCAATGAAATGAACATTACTGGTCTTTGCGTACGTTCCAGTCAGCTATCAGTCTGTGCTCAATCTAACCAGTGAAACAGAACCGCCAAAGTTGTCCCCTAGCAAACTCAAGATGTGAGCAAACCTCAATGCCTCCTCCCTGGCGACTGGTGTCTAATCCTCTGTGTTCTTAGATGCTACTGTTCGCGCCGCTTCCAATGGCACCATCTACCTCTATATGAAGACAATCGAGAGAGCGCATATGCCTTCTAAGCTATGGGAGCGAAGGAAGCTATCGGCCAATTACCAACAAGCCTTGAAACAAATCGACGATTGGTTGATTTACTGGCCACAGTTCCTCCAGCACAAAGCCAAGCAGCGTCTGACACGCCTTGTGCAAGTGGTATGTATACTTCCCTTGTTCTACTGGTCTTTTATGTCGTGGCGACGCTAACATTCGCTACAGGCCATCCGATCTCGTCGTTTAGCCAAGGAAGATGCCCGTCTTGGTGAGACGATAGTACCGAAGATGGCGCCCAAGATCAGGAGACGCGAAGAAGTTAGAGAGCGAAAGGCGGAAGCCGCCGCCAAACTCGAGCGAACCATTGAGCGAGAACTTTTGTCGCGACTACGCGAAGGCGCATATGGCGATCAACCCCTGAACGTGAGCGAGGGCATCTGGAAGAAGGTCCTTCGCGCCATGGAGCGGGAAGGCGAGGCCTCTCGCGACAAGGACATGGATACTGGCATTGACGAGGAAGAAAACGAAGCCGAGTATGAGATGGACGAGGAGGAGGACGGCGCTGTCGAATATGTCAGTGATCTGGATGACAGTGAGGAAGACCTCGGCGACCTGGACGACTGGCTTGGCAGCGACGACGATGAGTCGCCAGATGAAGAGGACTCTGCTAGTGACGAGGATGACAGCGAGGCCGAAGCGCCCAAAAAGAAGTCGGCTACGGGCGACAAGAGGAAGAGAGCTGCCGCTCCCGCTGCCCGTAAGCCCAAGAAGGTGGCGAGACGGCGAGGCGAGGTGGAGCGCGAGGTTGAGTTTGATCGTGCCAAGGAGCTTGACTTCTAAGGAGAGTCTCTTACGAATTTGCTATAGCCCGATCTCGGTATTTCTTACTGGGCGGTATACCCTTAGATGAGTTAAGGATTGTTTCTGCTGGAGATTTCTTCACAAAACAAAAAATGAGCCAAGATGGCGCCGGTGATGTACCCGCTACGCTCCAAACGACATGAGGAAAAAGTACGGCTAGGACCAGCTGAAGAATGCCACTGTATGCCTTTTTTTATGTAATTTCTTTTATACATATTACTCTGCTTGGGCGTTTTTGTTGTCTAGACTCGACTCCCATTGATGGATTCGATAGGCCGCCTTATTTCTTTATTCTGTTCACTTGCACTGAGGCGGGCCTGCCACCCCGCCAAAGCTTAGCATTAGTACATAAAGTAAGCCATAAGTCAGGCATTGCATTAGCGCACCGGCACCTGCATTTGCACACGCAGCATTGATCTCGAGCGCCTTGAAACAAGAACATTCATTCCAGCACCAACTTCGAGACACAATTCATCTCCACTCCTTAAAACCCGCCATGACACTTTTCTGACCGATATATCAAACTACTTCCCGTCCACCATCCTCTCCTCATCCCCAGGACAGCTTGTTCTCTCCCACCGATTGCTACACGATACCATTCATATCCGCCCCTCGTGGAACTTGGAGGAACGACCTGACGCAGTCAACCGAACCACCACTGGGCACCAAGCTGCGTAGCGAGCCTGACGCGGGTCGGCATTTCAGCCATGTCTTGGTACTCGAACATTCTAACTACCACCACCTCACGCATCAACAACCTCCAAAGAACGTTTCTGGGCGGCGAAACCGACGGTGACACCGAAGATGACACGCACGTCTGCCGGATCCTGAGAGGCTATTACACAGAGAAAGGCCGCCCCTTTCCCGGCTGGTTACCCCCCGACCCCAAGGCCCCCCCGCCCGTACAACCAGTGGCCGCGCAGCCGGGCCAGGTCGGCGCGCGCTACGGCGGGCTCACCCAGCAACAGGGCAGCGGGAGCCTGAGCTCGCTGTGGGATAACAACCCGGTCTCGCAACCACAGGACCCGCAGAGCCTACGACGCGGCCGCGGCGCCCCTCCGCCCGCGCGGCAGGCCGACCCCCGACTCAACCCCTTCGGACGCAACTCGGGCGATGGCGGCCCCGGCGGCGGGCGCGAAGAGATCCAGGCGCGACCGCTGCCTAGTCAGCGCGCGGGCAGCTACCAGCAATCGGGACCGGCCAGAGATGCACCCCCGTCGTCGGGCGGTGGCGGTGGCGGTGGCGGTTCGGCGCAGGAGCGGTTACGACAAAGACTCTGGGGTGGCTCGCGAACGGCGAGCCCGGCCGGCAACGGCCCGTTCCAGCCCCCGCAGGCACAGCAACAGAGTAGCCATAGGGGCGGCGGCGGCGGTAGCGGTGGAGGGGGTGTCGACTACGAGGACCGATTCGCGCCGGGTGGCATGTACGACGGAGGGTCAGGTGGCAGGAGCAGCGGAGGCGATCGCCCTTTCGTGGGAGCAAACTCACCTTGGGCTAGCGGCGAGCAAGACATGGGCGGCGGCGGCGGCGGCGGTGGAGGTGGTGGAAGATCGGGTGGCCTGCCTGGCGGTCCCAGGAGGGGTTTACCAAGCGGGCCGCGTATGAGATGACGACCTCCTTACCTAGACATTAAGCAAGCGATTTTCACTTCAGCATGACTCTCTGACTGCTTCTCATCCCTGCTACGAGGACATCGGATCCAAGATAGCACAAAGCGGCAGGGCCGTTGGGTAAAGGCGTTACGCTATAATGAAAACACGATGACCAGGACTCACAACAATCCTCTCCGCAAGGGTGATGACATCCAATTTATGATGCCTGCTCAACTGTGGCAGATAGAGTAATTCGTCGCCTGCCTGGTTCAAACAGCCCGCCTCAAATAATCAACGATGACTGCCAACTTTGAGTGCGGAGCTTGGATTAGTTCTTTCTATTTTTAATCAGTAAAGAGTATTGTAGCTAACATGCGTGCATCCGGCGTAGTCAGGTCATGAGAGAATACGATACTTCTTAAATAACAAGGAAATGAAATATGAAGATTTGATACGCCGACTTGATGATTTGTATTATCGATCATGCGACCTAGATATGCCCGCCCCGTACGCCAGACGTCCCTGCCTCCCTACCCAGTGAAAGCAGTGGATGTGCCACACGACCAAATTCCCCAAGCCCGATATGTGGTGTTTCGTAACAATAGCCCCCGATGTCTCTATTCGAGTTCGCTTGATCCTGCCTACTCTTACATCTCACACGGAGATTGATTTTATTGTTTTGGCCCCTACTTCCTAGCATCTGCAGTGAAGCCGTCCCCTTGCTTCCGCACCACCTTCCTGGGCAGAACCTCGACATCCCTGCTGAGAAGTTTTCGGAGCTCAGGGCTAATAATCTTCCTCTGCTCGTCTTCCTTGGCCTTGCCCGCGGCGTTGGGAGATGTCTGTGCCGACGGACTGGTTGGAGGTGTCGATGCAGAAGTGGTGGCCACCGTAGACGGCGATGTTGAGGACTTACGGCTCACCCTCGGCTTTGGGAAGTTTTGCTTCTTGTCGATGGCCTCAACGAGTCTTTGGAAACGCTTGAATAGAGCCTCGGCACGAATGAGCGTTGAGTCCAGATCCATGGTGTTGGAGAGCTCATTCACTAGATGGATGAAAGCCACAGGTTAATACAACTGTCCCTTTTCTTTACGTCTAAAGGGGGCTTGGGGTGTTTAGAACTTACCATATTTCAAGACCTCATCAAAATGCAGAAGATGGGTCATGATGACATCACGATGCTTCTCGAGTATAGCCAAGGCGACGAATAGGTGGAAGCTGCTGCTTTGATAGTCGGTCCATAAGACTTCCCATAGATGCAGTACGTCCATCCACCTGAACTCGCGTTTATACCACACGAGCAACATCCGGAAGAAGAAGAAGAAATTGGTGCTGTCGGCCTTTTGGAGGTGCAAGTAGAGTTTCGGGTCCATGAATTGGACTAGGTGATCCAGGGTCATAAGCTGATTCCGCATCCCTGACTGATCCCGCAGGAAGTTTCGCTCCATGCGGTCCATGAAGTGCTGGAAGCCCCAGAAAGCAATGGCATCGTCTTGCATGACGGCATAAATAGGGGCTAGGAGGTCCGACATGCCCTGGACGTAGCCGAGATCCTTGTTGTACTCGTTGTACGTCAAGAGCATGTCTTTCATCTGCTCCAGGTGCACATTCGTGCCCACCTCCGCAAAGGGCGAATCCGGATCGGGATGGGGAATATCCTCGCCAGCAAAAATGGGAACCGTGCGATCAGTCCGATGGACATCCTTCTCTGTTATTCTGTGAGAAGAAACTTCAAATAGGCTGGTTGTACGATGGGGGATGACTTACCGATGCGGTTTCTTTGCTCCCTCCACCATTCACCCTCCTCGCCATCGCCTCCTAGGTCGACCAGTCTGTCCCACCAGGATGCCTTGAGCTTCACATACTCGTCTCGTAGCGAGGCCATCTGTGCTCTTCGCTCCTCGGACGTGCTATACCAGTCATGGACGCCAAGAAGAAAGAGCCAAGCCTCCTTTCGGACACCATCTTCGGCATCTAGCCCTCCATGGAATACCCGCTCCTTGACCTCGTCAACGGTGACGGAAAGCCGGCCAGTTCTAGGATCGAAGAAGGTAGTCCATTCCTTCTGCGTGACAGGTTTCCTCCGCTCCTCGAGAGACAAGGAGCTCGCCTCTAGCAGTTCGAATTCGCCGACATCGGTATCTTCCATCTCCAGCACATCTCGCGCCGTCCAGATTCGCTGGCTCCTATCCCGCTCGCTCTGTTCGGCGATACCCATTGCCCACCTCGCCAAATAGATCCTTGCGCTGTCGAATTCATCTTGTATCGTTTGTACCTCGGGGTTTCTCATAAGTCTTCGCATTTGAGGCGGCACGTTCGGGTTGTCCAGTACATCCTGGGCAGCTCTCCTGGTAAAAGTGGTGACTTTGCTGAACTTTTCCATAAGATTCCAGCCTGTCTCCTTGACAAACTTCATAACGGGATCCATCTGGCCATCAGCGTTCTGCCTACTGGAGCCCGCCTGGGCGCGGCCTCTGCTAGGTACATCCCCAGCCTGAGTAGGACTGCTGGAAGTCAACTTGCCACTGAAGGCTTCACTATCCTCCTTGGTAGGTTCTACGAGGTAGATGTTGGGCTCGGCCCCGCTCCGTTCGATCTTGATATAACGCTTGAGCCACCTGAGCACCTCATCGCCGCCCCAGAACATCTGCCCGTTCTTATCAAACGGGTCGAACTGGTCGCGGGTCCGCTTCTTTTTCTGCAAAATCGTCGACTGACATTCGCTGTCGTGGAAGAACAGGGCAGGGAACGAGTCGCCCGCCTTCGTGTTTATCACCAGAGAACCGAACCACCAGCCCAGACTAGGGGGCCGCACTAGGAGCGAGTAGATGGCACTGACAGGTATAGCGAATGAATAATGGCCGATGGAGCCACGGTGGGCCGTGACGGTTGGCGGAGGCGGGACAAGGTAGCTCTGCTTGGGCGGCGACTCATCGTCGGTCAAGTCGACTTTGACGTAGATGCTAGCGGCTTCTCCCAGAGAGGTCTCTGGGATCCAGGCCAACAGAAGATCGGAGGAAGCCGGCGAATTAGACGATCTCGAACTTGACGACGTGGGCCGGTCGTTCCGGGGCCCTTTCTGTTGCAGCAGGGCGATAAAGCCCGGGATATTGTCCTTGGCTGAAGGTGTCGGGTGGACATAGACCTTGCTTTTGGAGAATAACAGCTTCACACCGCGACCCGACTCGGTGTGTGTGATGGTATTGTAGTCGCCCTCCTCATCGTCACTCATGGCGATGAAGCTCCCCGGCGACGCGGGTCGTCCTGGTGTAGGTGTAGTAGACGTTGGTGGGGGATCTGACCCTGATGTCATTGCCCTAGGTTAGGTAAAGTGGGCGTAACAAAGCAGCAGTCTTTATGAGGATGGATGGTCGGGATCTCAGGCTTTCACAGCTAATAACACTCAGAGAAGCAGCAGTCTTTGATGTTTGTACATGTGGAAACGAGAGTATGTGAGCATGTGAGCAGTTAAATGGAAGGCAACAGCCCCGCAGTCATCGACGCCCCAGGACCTGGAAGCGCATCAGCGGGGTTCACGCTGGTAAGTACCTAAGGTAGGTACTTGGTACTAAAGATTAGCGCTACGCCTGCTGCATTGCCGCATTGCATCAACCCTAGCCTGTCACCTGTGCCATACATAGCCATGCGGCCTCGTCATCACCAGACGGCTCATTCGTTGCTTCTACTTAGGTCGGACTGCTCCACTGGGTATAAACGTTATTAGGCCAGGGTGGTTATGCAAGCGTTATACGCGTATTATGCGGGTTATTCATCTTCTAGTTCGTCAACGGTACATAACTAGGGAGGTTCTTCTTTTGGCCTGATACCACGTATCATGACCTGACTACGCCGGACATACGCAGACGACGCGCAATGCGAGGAGGCAATATTACCCCTTGACAGCGGCTGTCTACGAAAACAGACCGAAAGCAATGCAACTGGTATATGTGACATATGTCGCGTCGTCCTGATGCAAAGTTCTCTGCTACCTCAAATTTACTTCTAATAGACTGGTGTTAGTTACAATACTCTTTACCGATTAAGCCAGCCGTTATAGATAGCAAGTAGATAGGATTAAAGTCAGCGTATTGAACGATCTTCATTTTTCATTTCCTCGTTATTTGAGAAGAAGTATATCCACCATAACTGTGCGTTTAGGCAAAAAGAGGGAAAAGGTTCGACGACTATATACGCTCGGTATGTAGCTAGCTACCTGTTACTACCTCGTAGGTGGAACCAAATCCACAAAATGCCTTTCTTTGTCTATGCCACCAAAAACAGTGTTCGTCTCAAACCATGCTCGCCTTCTCATGACATCATCTGATGGCCTGTAGAACAGGAGGGGTATACCGCATTGTGCAGAAATCATCATCGCCCTGAAAGACAAACCATATTTACAACTCATCGTGGCTATCATCAGACTTCTCGGGTTCCGGAGCGTCCGAGGAAGACGAAGAAGTTGAGGAAGATGAAGTCGTCGAGGAAGATGAAGTCGTCGAGGAAGACGAGGCCGTCGAGGAAGACGCGGCAGCTGAGGTAGAGGCCGAAGCCACGTTGCTCAAGTCAGGCATGGCCATGATCTTGACCACCAAGCTCGTCCAGCCGGTGAAGTGCTGGGTACGCTGGCCCTTGCCCGTCTCTGGGTCGTACTGCTCCCACGCGAAGCCAGTCTCTTCCCAGCTCTGGTACACCGTCTCCACAAGGTTCTTGCGCAGCCGAGTGTACAAGTTCGCCGCCTTTGACTGGTACGGTCCATTTTGCGTAGCAACATGCTACAGAGAGAAAAGTCAGCAAACATCATCAACCTTAGCATAAATGGGATCGGGGGAGATCGACTTACTTGCAACTGCAGGACCGCGAGGTAGTTGAGGGGCATCCAAACAGGGCTTCGCCAGTAGTTCTCCTCAGTTCCGTACAGGGGCGAGCTCTTGCTCAAGCTGCGGATGCCGTGGGGGCTGAATAGTTCTTCTTCGTCGCCAAGAAGGTCAAGAGTCTTGCCCAGGTGAGGGTCGTCGGGCTTCAGCAGACCGACGAGGAAGGGGAACAGGGAGATGTAGCCCTTGTGGCAGACCAGCTGGTGCTCTTCGAAGTCATCAATAGTGGCATCGCAGAAGCACCCCTCCTTTTCAGACCAATGGAGATCCACAAGATTGTGTTGGATGTTGTCGAGGACCGTATCGTAGTCCTTGGCATCATCGACCTCTCCGATGGCCTTGGAAACCGTGGAGAGGGTCTTGGCCATCAGTCCAACCCAGGACATCAAATCAACGTGAAGCTCACCTGGGTGGGGTGGCTGTGGTCGTGGGTAGTCGTCGAGACCGCTGGTCAAGACGTGAGAGACAGTGCGTCCGCGCCATCGATAGGCCTCACGGCTAGAGTGAGCTTCCCGATCATAGGAGCGAATGTCACCATACTGGGTCTTCTTAAACCAGTAGAACTGGCGACGCAGGAGGGGGTACAGCTCCTTCAGATACTTGAGACCAAGCGATGAGTTTTCGACATGGGCGCTCTCCAGCTTGATGCCCTGAGTTGCCAACGTCTCCTTGCTCGCACCACCGGTACCGTTCGCTTCCTTCTGTAGCTTATGCAGGAACTTTTCCACAATGAAGAACAGAGTAGGCGGGTTGGCATAATGGGGGTATTGGACCTGGAAAGCCTCGGGGACCTTGCTTCGAGCCTCGTGTCCAAGGATCTGTTCACGAGCAATCCAGCCGTCCTCGTCCATCAAACTGTACCAGCTCTTCACAATTTCCAGAGCGAGGTCCATATCCCAATCGGCAATAGGGAGAAGGTGGAAGCCTTCGTCCCACAAGAAGCCACGAGGGAAAAAGGGTCTGGACGGAATGCTCGTGAACAGTTCATAAGGGCCTTCTAGCTTCTCCTGCTTCCTAGCTCGGGCCGCCTCGGTTTCTTCCCAGAAACCCTCGTTCTCCTCCTCGTATTCGGAAGCATAGGAGCGATCAACCAGATGCTCGCCATTGAAGTAGCCGATTCCACCAGCCAAGTTGGACAGCATACTGCGGCCCAGTCTCCGGTATTTCTCGTCCTTGAAGGGAGCCTGAGGTTCGAAGACTTTTGAGTACTTGTCGTTGAACGACTCGGTGGTCGACTTGATCTCGCGGGTAAGATCCTCACTGGTGACCTCCTTTCCGGCTGATGCGCTCGAAAACAAGATGTCGAACTCAAAGGCGCCCTCAAAAGTCTTCTGAATCATCTGTACATTGCCTTCGGCAGGGCTGTTGGGCATCTGGTAGACCTGCCAAGGGGGCGGTGCATTTTCGGCGCCGTATTTCTCAACAATCATGTCCACACTGGTCTTGAGCTGTGTGAAGAGTAGTGCTTTCCCTTGCCAGGAATGCTCGTCGGGTACGGTCAAGGAATGAACCAAGGTCTGGTCACCCTTCCGTTCCGCTGAGATAGGATGGTTGCTGGTGGGGTGCTCTCCAGTACCCTTGGTCACGACAAGCTTGTAGTCGCCCAGGCCGGACGAAGAACCCTTGAGAGTGATGTCGCCGTTGAAGCCAGTACTGTCACTGTCACCTGAAACGTCAAGAGTGTGCCCCAGGCCTTCAGTATTGGCGTAGAAGACAACAGTGGTCTCTAGACCTTCCGGGGCATCTTCGCGGGGTTCGCCCTTGACACGGACGGCCCAGCTTCCGCCATGGGCACCACCGGGTATCTTGACAAAGCTCGTGGTAATGTCAATCTTGTTGCCGGCATCATGAATGGTCTGGACGCCGCCTTTCCGGGTATCATATTCGTCCCAGCCGTAGCCGGCCATGCCTTCGTTTTGCTCGCAGGTCCAGCGAAAGTCTAAGTAGAGCAGCAATTGGTCAACACGGGCGTTTATCGTAGTGCATCAATGGGTTTGTTGCTACGTACTGTGCTGCACATCCTGAAAGTTGTCGACCTTAGCCCACATAAGACCAGCCATCAAGCTCTTGGGGATGCGCGGGCGGAGGCCAAAGTACAGGTTGGGTCGGTAGGGCCCCCATAGCAAGCTCTGGTTGTTGAGTCGAGTGATCTCGGAGCTGAGGACGGATTCGTCTCCATCTTGGGCGTTGGCAAAGCTGGTGCAGCCTATGCCGAGGAGGAGGCACAGGAAGAAGGACAAGAGCGTTGCCGCCAGTTGGTTATGCGACGCCATGGCACAATGAATCAAGCGGTCATTGGCGTCGCTGCCAGAATCGTTGCGTGTAGAGGGGCGGTGTTTTGTATCTTTCCTTCAATGCAATATTTCTGTATGTCACTGCTTCGCCCAGCAGCCTTTGATGCTCAAGTCGTGATGTGTTGACGAAACGAGCTCCAGGTCAAAAGCCACGAAGACGGGAACTACTGGACCTTATTCTGGACCCAGTGTCTGAAACTGACGTCGATTGGAAGCAGCTTCAGTGCGTGTACCTGAATTGGGTAGTTTTGGTGGTGCATAGCTGGCCTTTAGCGTCATTCTTCAGGGCCAAGCGCGGGGCATTGTCCCTGTTTCTTCGGCTTGATAGCGATAACGGCCGCTGCAGGTGAATGCATAGTAACTGTAGGTAAAGTACAAGGTAAGTAAAGGACATCCATCATTGATGTATAAGTCAAATATGTTTCCCAGCCCGTACTCGCTGTGTAGAAAAAGTCAACTGAAGAATGTCTTATTAGATACTTATATAACAATATAGTTTCCAGCCTTAGGGTCCATCAAATACATCGTATATACTCGAGTAGATGGTGTGGCCGTGGTGCTTTGTACTAAATGATTAGCAGACACGCGAGATCGGACATTGAAAGGTTACATAAATTAGGTACACTTCGTTGCCGCGCATCTTGCAATCATCCTATGTAAGACGGCTACTGGGTATCATATCCGATCTGTCTCTTCGTTTCTCCTACACCTACTGATGTCCTGGACTAAGCGGCCTGTTGAACCCACCAATTCTGTTCATGTACTGGCGGTACTCCGTCTTCTTCTCCTTCCTCACTGCACCAGCGTTGTTGCCCTTCACTTGAGAGCCCTTGGTGGTGCCGAATCCCCCGAAGCCCATCATGGCAGCCATGTCCATGTCGGCCTCGACATCCACATCGTCCTCGTCCTCGTCCTCCTGATGATCTTCTCCCATGGTGGCATCGTTTTCGTGCTGCGGAGTATGCTGTCTTTCTTCGCTAACTTTTTCGACGTCTCTGCTCTGGCTGGCCCGTGAACTCTCGTCCCCTTTGCCCACTCGGAATGACAGGGGCGTGTTACTGCCTTTGTCTGGTTGCTGTTTTGCACGAGTTGGCAGGTCTGCGCTGTGCTCCGAGGGGTTAGCCCGGCGCGGCGGGCTACCTTCGCGCCTGTTCCCTTCTTTGCTCGGGAGGACCGCGTCCTCGTCGCGGTATCTCGATCTGGGCTCGTCTCGGTCATCCCTCCGGCGCCTATCGTAGTCTCGATCGCGATCACGATCGCGTCCTCCATATCCTCGGTCCTGGCCCCGGTCACCGCGCTGGTGGTGTTGGCGGTTGTCCCTCCCGCCGCGGTCACGGCCGCCTCCGTCTCTATCCCGGCGATCGCGCGAGCGGTCGCGTCTTTCTCGTCGAGGCGAGGCTGAGCGGGTTCTGTGGCGATCATCTCTCCCGGCGCGTCTATCTTGGTGGCGATCGTGATCAGGTCCGTCCCTGCGGTTGTCCCGTGGGCCATCTCTGCGTCCACCACCGTAGCCGCCTCCACGGTCACGGCCGCCCCGTCTAGGGTTGTCCGCCATGGTGCTGAAATGTGGAGATATTTGCGGACGACTCTGGGGATTATTTTGTTGATTCGGAAATTATAGTTTGGGCCGATGCAGCGCGAGTGTTGAGGATTAATCAGTGTGATGAGGAGGGTTGGCAGGCTTTCCTTGTTGCTGTCGATGCTTCGAGAATTTGACGACAAGGAAGCTCGCTAGCTGCTGGCTGGCAGGGATCTCTGCTATCAGGTCGGCTTGTGGGGAAACGGTTAGTAGTGGGGCTGGCTGGCTGGCTGGCTGGCTGGGCCAGATGGAGGGGACTCTCTCTCATAAAATCCCCGGACAGCATAAGACTTCAGCTACCAGCTACCAGCTACCCAAACAAATGTGCTAGTGTTCTTAAGAGGCAACATGTAATGAGTTAAACTTGTTTTTCTTTTCTTTCAGGTTGATTCCAGTCGAAGTAGAAATATTCCAGCTGGGACCCCAAAGGCCTACATCTAACCCACATCTGCCACAATGGACTGCCATAAGCCAAAGACGATCGGATACCTGTAGGGCGCATGTACGGACGGATACATACTTAGGTAACCTTGAGTTTCCGTCCCAGCCGTGATTCTTTACCAACGCTCCCAGATGATGCTGTGACCGACCCATCTCCACGGTACTGAGTGACGTTAAACTCCCCCCACCTGCCACAACCTAACCTCGCCTGCCGGTTGACTTTAGCGACGGCCAGGTACGGCTGTATATCTAAAATGTCAGGACATGCCATGACATGTAATGACTCGGCACTGGCACTAATGGGATGTGATAGAGGCTTAGTGGATCATCATCACAGGGATCCATCCTACTTAAGCTTACCTGCTACTTGGAGGCACTATGCAATCAACTGATAAAATCGTTGATTTGCCACATGACACCGCCACCAACTAAATGCTGCCGTTGCGTTGTGAATTCACTGGATCATACGGCTTAAGGGAGCATTTCGCAAATCCAATTATAACTCTCTTCTTGCTTTGAATTATGAGAAGATAAACCCCGTCGGCCTGTCTGGGCGAGAGAGAGAAAGAGAGAAAGAGTACTACTTACAACAGTGATGTCCCGCCCCAGGATCCTGTTTCTGGACGCCTACGACTCCTTCAGTAACAACATCGTCTCGTTACTGACCGGACTCCTCGCCGCGGATGTCGATGTCTTAGCCATCGATGCCCCGGAACTGGCGCCGGAAGGCCCCGGCTTCCGCGACGCTCTGAGACGCAAGCTCCGGCACTACCATGCCGTGGTCTGCGGGCCTGGCCCGGGATCGCCCACCTCCCCAGCCGATGTGGGGCTCATCAAGCACATCTGGGACCTCGAGGACCAGCACCTGCTCCCGGTCCTGGGCATCTGCCTCGGGCACCAGAGTCTCGCCGCCAGCTGCGGGGCCCGCATCCGGAAACTGTCGACGGGGCTGCATGGCATGATCCGTGTTATCGATCACCGCCCCCAGGCCGGTAGTGGCACTGTCGCCGAGGGTAACATATTCCACCGCGTGCCGCCTTTCAAGGCTACATTGTACCACAGCTTGTGCGCCGATGTCGGACAAGACTCCGTCTCTGACGTGGACTGGGCTACGAGGAGATGGACACCGCCGGCGCAAATGCCCGATATTGTCCCCCTGGCATGGGTGGACGAACAACGCTCTGGCTTCGTGGAGCGGATCCTCATGGGGATGCGACACGCGACGAAACCGTTTTGGGGCTTGCAGTACCACCCAGAGTCCATATGCTCAGAGCCGGCTGGGCACCAAGTTATCAAAAGCTGGTTTAGCGAGGCCATGAGATGGAGCGCAGCCCAGAGCAGAACGGTGGAGCCAAGCTCCTCTCTGCTCCAACCCAGCTCTACAAAGCCCAGCTTGATGTCCGGCCTGGTGACAGACCCCCAGGTTTGGGAAGACCACAAGAAATGGTTACCCTGTCTCGACGGGCCGTCAAAGTACAGCTATAAAACGATATCGTTGCCGCCGCATATCGAAGCCCCCGACATTGTGGAGATTTTACAAAGCGATAGCCAGGAACACATCATCCTGGATTCCGCCAGTGCCCGTGCCAAGCGTATCGGCTTAGATGTGCGAGGGCGTTACAGCATAATTGCGTTGGACGTCGATGAAGCCCTGCGGTTTGAGTACCATGTCGGCGATAAAGCTGTCACAGTCCGCGTACCATCTCTAGGAGATGGAGCCCGCCAGAACGTGGAACTCGGCACGGGCTCCATCTGGCACGTTCTGGCTTCGTTCCTTGAGACTCGTAGAGTTGCCGTTGGAAGTGACGACTCGCCGTTCGTCGGGGGCTTCATGGGTTTCGCGACATATGAATTGGGTCTCGAGTGCATCGACGTGGACATCGTTGAGGAGAGGCAACACAACAGACCCGACCTGAGCTTCTCGTGGATAACCAAGAGCATCGTCATTGACCATCTGGAGGGCACGATACGCATCCAGAGCCTACAACCGTCCCTTGTCGATGCGGACACTTGGATGCAACAAACCAGCAATATTATGCAAAGCTCGAGTCTCTGGACTGACGGACTGAGGCTAAACACCGATAAGATCAAGGACATTGACAATCTAACGCCTCCTATCACACCGACCGTGATTCCACCGGCCCCAAGTATCGTGGCGCCAGAAGCATCCGCGTACGACGCCAAAGTCCGCCAGTGCCAGGACTTCATCGCGGCCGGCGATTCGTACGAGCTCTGCCTGACCGACCAGACGACCATCACGCGCACCAGAAGCCCCCACGAGGCCACGGCGACGGGTCTGGCGGCAACGACCCATAGCTGGGCGCCCCCGAGCGCCACCACCAAGGTCCCGAGCTCGTGGCAGCTGTACCGCACACTCCGCGCGCGGCAGCCGGCCCCCTTCGGGTCCTACCTCCGCCTCGGCGACGCCACGTTGATCAGCAGCTCGCCCGAGCGGTTCCTCGAGTACACGGCCGACGGGCTGTGCTCGATGCGGCCCATGAAGGGCACGGTCCGCAAGTCCGCGGCCGGCGTCGCCACGCTCGCCCAGGCCGAGCGGATCCTGCACGTGCCCAAGGAGGAGGCTGAGAACCTCATGATCGTCGACCTGGTCCGCCACGACCTGCACAGC
The DNA here is from genome assembly GCA_017163955.1 of Apiospora koreana. Lineage (NCBI taxonomy): Eukaryota > Fungi > Ascomycota > Sordariomycetes > Amphisphaeriales > Apiosporaceae > Apiospora > Apiospora koreana. The sequence continues at coordinate 1,747,538 of JAFHKQ010000007.1, read as the reverse complement.
GTCTGCGGGCCGGGCCGCGTCACCGTGCCCCAGCTGCTCAAGGTCGAGGAGTATGCGAGCGTGTTCCAGATGATCAGCGTCGTCGAGGGACAGCTTCCTTCTGCGACCGCCCCGTCAACGAGGAGTAATCAGTACACGGGCTTGGACGTCCTGGCTGCCAGCCTCCCGCCCGGCTCTATGACGGGCGCGCCCAAGAAGCGCAGCTGCGAGATCCTACAGGGCATCGAGGCTCACCGCGAGCGCAGTCTGTACTCGGGCGTCGTGGGCTACATGGACGCCACCGGGCGCGGCGACTGGAGCGTGACGATTCGCAGCCTTTTCCGTTGGGATGACGAGACGGCGCACGACACCGAGGTGTGGCGCATCGGCGCCGGCGGTGCCGTCACTGCGCTCAGCACACCCGAAGGCGAAACAGAGGAGATGCTCGTCAAGCTGAAGGGTCCGCTGGGCATCTTCAGTGAGCAGCAACAGCAACCTCGCTCCTAGCTAAGCTAGGAGAAGACGAAGGACTCCATACATTCGTATGTGGCGTTTCCTTTCAGATGGAGTTTTTGGGATATTTTAGTTTTGTCTAGACGCATAAGTGATACTCAACGTATCGGGGGTATGGCGCTACTTCAACACACCGGGCAGTACGCTGTTTGTTTATGGCGGTATCTTTTTCAACATGACTTGGTATGCATCAGTGGATTTGGATATGGCGGCTGGCGCATTTTCAGATGGCGGCGATAAAGACTCAACGTAGATCAGGATACCCGAGAAGAGCATTAGTTATCATTCAGACAATCTGAATGGTACCACTTGACGCTGTAATACAATTGACGGTGGTCAATCGGTTATCATACATACATATCCTTGCCGCATGAACCATACCAGAATAGCCAATGCTTCAAGGGCGAGCCTGTTCATTGTATACAGCGAAGAAAAGAGCAACTTGAAAATAGTAATATACCCTGCTCTCATTATGGAAAAAGGAGGCAGTTCGCATGAACTGCTTCACGCCACCGAAATGAGCCATTACTCCCTAACTACCAACATCTTTCATTCTTTCTTATCCTTAAATGTATTTACGCAACTAATAGCCAAAAGGAAGAGAGGTCAGTATACCATTACCATTAAAAAGAACCACAAAAACTGTGGATAGGGGCGAAAGGGGTGGATGGGTGGAACTTACGTCAAGGGTTAACGTTCGCGAGCTGTTCACTTCCTGGTCGCGATAGACACCGACCAAACTCTCGCTGTCCTGGAACAGGCCCGTTTTGAGACTAATGACGATGAACTGCATACCGGGGCCGGCGTGGGTCCGGATGTAGTTCTTGATCTTCTCAACGTTGGCATTGTCCAAGGCTGCGTCCACCTCGTCGAGGACGAAGAAGGGACTTGGCTGGTAGCTGTGGATGGCGAACAGGAGAGCCAGGGCGGCCATGGTCTTCTCACCACCCGACAGATGCTCCATGTCACGGAAGCGTTTGAGCGGCGGCATGGCATGGTATTTGATACCAGAGAGATATGGGGCGTCGTTATCCTCCTCCATATCGAGGTAAGCCTGGCCACCCAGCGGGTACGCGTCCGAACGCGTGAGGTCCTTGTATACCTGAGAGATCTGCTCAGAGATATGTTTGAAGGCCTTGTTGAACAGCTCGTAACGCTTGGCTTTGACAGCGTCAAACGCATCTTTAGCGACCTTGTGTGCGGCCTTGGACGCTTCCCACTCTTGCTCAATAGACTTGAGACGGGTCTCGACGGCCTCTAATCGCTCCATAGCACGCATGTTCGGGTTGAGCTTTTCCAACTCGGATGTCAAGGAAGAAATCTTCTCTTGCAGTTTACCTTCAATGCTCTCATCCTCAGGCTGTGGGAATCAGTACTGATACAAGTTAAGGGGGAGACGAAGGCAAATTCACTTACATCTCGTAGTTCTTCATCAAGGCTCTCGAAGTCAATCTCAATGCCATAATCGTTCATGGCGTCGTCCATGGCGTCGTCGCCACCGTCCACTTCCATGGCATCCTCGTCCTCCTCGCTACGCAACAGATTGTCCGTGTTAGGCATGTTGTCCAGGCTGCCCTCAACAAGCGGGATGTCGATTTGCTCCAGCCTACAGCGTTTCAGTAGTGTCTTTTTCTGTTCACTGTTGGTTTGAACATCACGCTCAAGATCGTTGATGGCCTTTTGCCTGGTCTCAATGTCCTTGCTCCGCTTCTGGACTTCGGACTTGGCATCGTTGACCTTGTCTGTTCGCTTGGTGTATTCTGCTTTTCGAGTCTCAAGCTCCTCCTGCAACGCTTCGAGGGTATCTTGATCGGCGCCCATGGACTCCTCAATCTCCGCTTTCTCTGCTTCGTAGGTCTCGATGTCCTTGCGAATCCGCTTGAGCTTATCCTGCATCTGCTGGACTCTTCTTTCTGTGTCGGCGTGCTTGGACTTCTCCCAATTAAGGCTGCTGTTCAGCCGCGACTTCTGGACCTCGAACTGGTTGCGCTTCTCGGCAGCCTCCTGCTCTAAGCTGCCCTGTTGAGCTTCGTACGCACGGATGTCGCTATAGCCAAGTCTCTTGCAGAAGTCTGCGAATATCTTATCTTCTACCTGGGCGATCGCAGTTTCGAACTTCTCAACCGACGCCCGCGTCTTCTGAAGCTTGCTATCTTCTTCCTTGTACTTGGGCTGCCACTCCTTAAGCTGGCGCTTGCCGTTTTCCAGTTCCTTCTTCTTGCTGCTAAGATTTTGCTCGTAGGCCTGCAATTCTCGCCGGGCAGAGGTGAGTTGCTGCTCGAGTCCCGAGAGCTCGTACTGCAGATGCTCTTCGGCTGTGCCACGACGATCGGTCTTTGGGAGCTTCTCGATTTCCTCCTTGTACTTGTCGGCCATCTTGTATAGGTTCTGGATATCGTGGTCCTCGAAGCGTCGTTTGCCCTTGGGATAATCAACACGACCACCTGTCATGTTACCAGACTTGTGAACAACAGCGCCCTGGAGCGTTACGGCCTTCACGTGGATTTTTCGAGTATAGCATATCTCGCTGGCCACTTTCAGGTCGTCACAAACAACCGAGTCGCCACAAGCGTGAGACATGGCACGCTCAAGTGAAGAATCGAAGTCGATGGTATCGATGGTCAAACGCGACCCGGGGTGACCCTTAACTGCGGGATTGATGGTGCGAACCTTGACATTGTCCAGCGGTATGAATGTCAATGGCGAAAAACGCTTGCTTTTGAGATACTGTACACATTCGCGGCCCGTCTCTGTCGTGTCGACAATAACGGAGTCGAAGTGCATTCCAAGGGCCGTGATGACAGCCTCGTCGTATTTCTTCTGCTTCGGTTTGCACAGATCGCCAACGCGACCCCTGACGCCGGGGTACAAACGTTTGAGCTCCGTCACCATTTCCTTCATCTTGACTTCCTTACGGTTTTGGCGAATACCGGCGTTGGCTTCGTCGATCTTCTTGAGCGAATCCTGTAGCTTTTCGTCAAGCTCCGTCCTGCGCTGATTCGTTCGCACTCGTTCGGACTGAATCGAGTTGAACTCCTTTTTCTTGGCATCAATATCCGTCGACAGTTGCTTCACCAAAACCTGCGTCTGATCGCGACGCTCCTTAATCGCGGCAACATCGGTTTCAAGCTTCTCCACGCCAGCCTGATAACTCTCAACCTTGCCCTTCAGGCTGTTTACTGTAACCTCGTCTGTTTTCAATTGGCGTGTGAGGTTCTCCAGCTTGGCTTGGTTTTCAGAAGACTTGGCCATGGCCTGCGCGCGCAAAGTGTTGTATTCTTTGCGATCGGCGTCGCTCAAAGCCTGGCCTTGGTTCTTCATTGTCTCCTTCCACTGGTCTTCATACTGCTTCTGGGCCTTTTGAGCAATGCCAAGGTCTTTCTCGATCTTGGCGATGGAAGCGGCCTGTTCCTCGCGTTCCTTGGTAACCGTCTCGACCCGCTTACGGAGCTTGTCGGATTCTTGCTGAGTTTGCTGGATCTTGGCGTCGATGGGAACGAGGCTCGCTTCCTTCTCGTCGACGTCTCTCTCGTGTTTCTTGATCTGACGCTCAACCTTGTGCACCTCTTTCGCAGCTTCCGCCTGGCTCCTGCGCGCAGTCTCGAGTTTCTTCTCGAAGGCCTCAACGTTCCGGCGGAACTCCTTGAGGTTCTCTTGATGCTCCTGGATCTTAGCACTGGATTCATCCATGACGCGCTGGAACCGATAGAGCTTCCACAGGATGTGCGTCACAATGGCGGCATTGCGTTCTTCGGTTTTAGTTTGGAAGTTGTCGGCCTCCTTTTTCTGCTCTTGGTATTGCTTGAGCTCCGAGTTGATGCCACGGCGGCGCTGGAGGTGAAAGTTGGACTCTTCGCCAGTCTTTTCGGCATTGGATTGCAGTTCTTCGTACTCGGCTTTGTAATCTAGACTGCCTGATATTTGCTCGATGAGGCGCGTCAGATCCTGGGGGGACTGGCCGGCGATGGCCTCGACGTCTCCCTGGAAGACAAGAAAGTTGCGCGCCTTGATCAAGATGTTCTCGGACTCCAAGGAGTCATTGTACTGTTGAGCCGTGACGACGCGCTCATTGATGCGGTACTCGCTGGAACCCGAGCCTGTAATAGAGCGCTTCCACCGTTGTTCATCGCCTGCATCGTCTTCGTACACAGCCATGACCCAAGCCGTCTTCGGATCGCCGCGATCCGGCCGCTGCGAGCCCTGCGTGTCTCCATTTGCATCTCCGTTCGTGTGACCGTTGGTGGCTGGGGCATCGGCGGAGCCATCATCGTTGATCTTGGATGTTTTAAGCACACGGCCGCGGTAGACCAAGTCCTTGAGATGAGAGGAGCGTAGATGCGAAGACTTTATACCCAAGACGAAGGATATAGCATCCATGGAATTGGATTTGCCGGATCCATTGGGGCCGATGATGGATGTGAAGTAGGAGTCGCCGAAGAGTAGGATGTGGTGTCCTTTGTAGGACTTGAAGTCTAGTTTGAAGTCAGCTACGCAGCAGCCGGGGGAGGGGTCATGGCGGCGGGAGACATACTGAAGAGCTCAAGACGTATGAGCTTCCCCATCTTGAATGCGCGGTGTCTACGACACTGGTGGTGATTATCGGTTTGGGAGGATCGTAAGGACGCGCGACGTTTTGCGACAACGCGCCTAAAGGTTTAAGGTGGGGAGTTGGTTGTGGTCGCGGTGTGCGGTAATCAAGCTCCTCCCGGTAAGAACATTTCAGGTTTCGCGGACCAATTATTAGAGATGTTGGGAAGGGCGGATTCTACAAAAACAAGCCCGGGGAAGTATCACAATCGTGGGGAGACTTTTGAAATTCAGATGGGTTGCTGTCGCTAGGTAGCAGTTTTCGCGAAGTGGCCATAGGTAGTGGCAGCAGCTTCATCCAGTAAGTAGTAGCTCAGCTTGGAACAATTAATTGACGCCAGTGCATAAAGTCGGATACTTCTTGCTTCTTGCTTCTTGCAGCTGGTGCAGCACGCGGTGGGGGGGACTTCACACGCGTGGAAGGTACCGATTTGATCTTTGGACGCGTTGCCTGTCAATAGAAATCTAGGTTAACAGGTGCAAGCAAGAAGCAAGACTGGTGCCGGCCCGTTCAGGAACGTCAGCCAGCCAGCATGGAAATGGAAGCTGCTGTTTTGTTAGGGTCGGGTCGGGTCTGCCTAGGCTCCGTCAGGTAGAGGAGGTACGTGGTACCTTAGGTCCAAAATGAATTCAGATCTACGCGAGGTCCACTATGGGGAAGCCAAGCTATGCCCATCCAGCACTGGCCGACTGGATTCTGAGTACCTACTGGAGCTCTGGAGGTGACAAGTAATAGGTGCACAAGCAAGCAAGGTAACCTGGCGCATGCGTAATAGTGGAAGCGATAGGTGTGGCTCGCTCTGGACCTCTGGTCGCACAGCACCCTGCAGGTCAGACGTCACCCTTTCTGGAGCACTACCACCAGGGCCCTGAATTATCTCGACCACACGCCAGGTTTTCTGGCAAGTCCCAACATTCGATCTCATGCAATAGACTTGCTATCGTCATCTGAGAAGCACAGGGGCCAAATCAAATAAATACCAGCCAAGCAGTCTCTGGCGACCTACTGGCCAAGAAGCCACAAAGTCGTGTTCCTGTCCCCGTCAACGTGTTTTCCTAAGCACTCCCTCCCTGACAGGCCCGTCCCCTAAAGCTTACCTGCCCAACCTACTACTACATGTACGGTACGTGTAGATAGCCACTATTAGTGATAGCTGCATCTATTTTCGATCCGTGCCATACCTACATTCTTGTCCGGCCTTCTTGTCGTTTGCATCGAATCCAGATATTTAAGACTTGGCCATTCTTGACGGGATAGTTGCTAAATTTCCACCTAAGTCATAACCCAATCTACCTGGTCCTTTGCAGCCTGTGAGTGCCTAGCTGTAGGCCGCTGTCCGATTCCACAACGGTACTGGCCAATTACATGCCGTCAATACGACACGATCCTGAGCCGCAATCATCTAGAGGACGGCAGCAAGGCGTCCTTCCCTACCTAAACTTCGCCGAATACAAAGGATAATCTACCTCCACCTGCCTCAACACCGCTATCACCACCGTACGCTACTCAGTAGTCACCCTCACACGTGCCGGTCCTTGTATCCAACTGCGGTCACAAGCTCAGCACGCAACCACCCTATTCGGCAAACTGACGCATCCCAACCATACTCGCGACGCATCTACAGCTACACAGATCCTGATAGTTGCAGTGCATGCTGCATATAATTTTGGAGAGTGCCTCCACTACCGGGTAGTGTCCTTCTTTGCCCTTAAAGGAGCAGCGACCCCTCCAAGCTATCGTGAGTACCCCCGACCTCTGTTTCGGCACGTCTGTCTGTCCAGGTCCTATTTATACAGATTGCCTTGGGGGCTGTCACCAAATACTACGCACATATGGCTGACGTGCTTGTCCTTAGAGGAGCTAACGCTCTCCGTCGAGTCTCATTTCGCCACGACCTCGAGAGATACCCTTATCGTACTATAGCAGAGATGACCGACGTGGGAAGCGGCCCCGCGCCCATACCGGGCACGAAATCAGATGGCGGCCTCACCGACGGCGAAACAGCTGCGACTTCCGACGGAGCTGGCACCCCACCGTTTGGCGGCACCTCTCCGTCGGAACCTGCCCTCGGCGATACCCCTATCCTCGAGCCTCAGCAGAGCCCGCGCTTGTCGAGGAATCCGTCCTTCTCAGGCAGTAGCTCCTATCAGGAGGACTGGGACGCGTTCCCCCCTTTGGACCGTCTATCGGTCCTCGACCTCCTGGACAACTTTGCGCTGCCGCAGCAGCTTGAGAAGATCCAAAGGGGCATCTCTGCGCAGAGAGAAAAGGTGCGCAAGTCGCGCGCCGCTTTCAAGTCCAAAAGCCAGGGCGCCAAGGAACGCATGGTAGACGAATGGCGCCGACGTGTGCCTTCGGCGGAGGAACAACTCGATCGCTATCGCTCGCGAATGAAGAAGAGTGTGGAGAAGCTTGGTAATCAATGGAACGACACCAAGGTTATCACTCTGCGTGAGAAAGTCTCCTTTATCTGCGCCGTTATGAACATCTTCATCAGTGGCTACCTGGTCGGCGGCTACCCCGAGTATTTCCACATTTGGTACACGGCACAGCTAGCCTACTTCATGCCCATCCGTTTCTTCACGTATCGCCGCCGCGGCTACCATTACTTCCTCGCTGATCTCTGCTACTTTGTCAACTTCCTGCTATTGTTCAGCATCTGGGCGTTTCCCTCGTCCAAGCGTCTCTTCACCTCGGCCTACTGTCTCGCCTTCGGCAACAACGCTGTGGCCATCATACTGTGGCGCAACTCGCTCGTCTTTCACAGCTTCGACAAGGTCACATCCCTCTTCATCCATATCATGCCCTGTGCGACTTTGCACTGTATCGTGCATCTTATCTCGCCAGAGTTGCAAAAGGTTAAATTCCCCGCCGTCTACGCAGTCAAAACAGCCCCGAGTGGCTCTGCAACTGCGTATGCAAACCCCTTCTCGATGCTGGCGTGGAGCACCGTCCCGTACCTCGCCTGGCAGCTGGCCTATTACTTTTTGATCACGGTGCGCCGCCGTGAAAAGATCGCTGCGGGCCGCCCTACCTCCTTCACGTGGCTCCGGAAATCCTACGCCAAGACGTGGATCGGCAAAATCGTCCTGTCGTTGCCCAACGCCCTGCAGGAGCCGGCCTTCATGTTCGTCCAGTACGGCTACGCCGTGCTGACGATGCTGCCCTGCTCGCTCTGGTTCTACAGCCGCTGGGCGTCGGGCATCTTCCTAACCGTGGTCTTCGCGTGGAGCATCTACAACGGCTCCACCTTCTACATCGACGTCTTCGGCAAGCGCTTCCAGAAGGAGCTCGAGAACATGAAGGCCGAGGTGCAGAAGTGGCAGTCCAGCCCTGAGCTCATGCTCCAGTCGCCCCTTTTGACGCCCATGCCCGACGGCGGCAAGCCGGCGCCTCTCGACGCCGCCGCCGCCGCGTACCGGGAGGAGGACCGTGCCGCCAAGCAGGGCACTGTCCACGCCGTGTCGGACCCGGCGACCGGCAAGTCGATGGATGTGGACCAGATCCCGATGCTGAACGACGACGAGGGGAACCGGGAATCCGATGTGATCTCAACTTCCATTGATACTGACTCGGGTGCCAAAGATGTGGCGAGAGAACGAAAGGCGCATGTTACAAAAACATGATTTGACGGAGTGATGAGCTCAACAGTGACTCCATCTCTCTTTCTCTCTTTACTGTTTGTCAGCTCTGTGGCGTTGGCGTTGAGATACATGAATTGACACGCCCCTTGTACGGAGATTGGAAGGCATGTTTGGGCTTTTCTGGGTTTCTTTCATGCAGCTTGATTGATATGCATTTGTGGTTTTCCAAATAGCATCGGGGGATCGGTTTCCAACTACCGGGCGTTTTTATCTGCTCAGACCACACACAACACAATAATAACTTAAAACATTATTTCCCTCACTTGGAGCGAGGTTGGGAGAGGAGAGGAAGGCGGGTTCGTACATGGAAGAAGAGATCGGGCGTTTTTCCCCTTGGGAGGGCTGTCATGACTGGTTTTTGTTTTCTAAATCGATACCCCTGCAAATTACACCTGTCCCTTTCATGAATATATCACTCGTGCAATTTACACTCTGATCGAGGGCTGACAGGGGATGGCCAGACAGTATTTACCATAACTGGCGCTTTTACATTTGAACTATAACATGATGTCCCACTGGTACCTACACGACGCGCACACGTATATTATCACATAAGAACCTATTTGACACATCACGGAATGGATGAGAAGTAGGCAGTGTTGCTAAGACCCAAATAGTCTTGAGATAGGCAATACGTTAAAATTTCGTATATATCCTCGCTATGAGAGTTGACACTGGATTGTGGCTTTAAGTCCCATCGGCGACTGCATTGTTGTAGCACCACCACTGTCTACCCTGTTTGGCACAGAACACAGCGATTCCTACTTCTCAGCACAGACTGCCTGCTCGTCAAGAAGAGCCGTCTTCCTCTTGGCTACAGCGCGCGCTCTCTTCCTCGTTTTTGACCCCTGTAGACAAGTGCTAGAACCATGAGCTGCTATGCAAGCCTCACAAGCCAGATGAATCTCGGTTCCTACACGTGGAAGATGCCATTCCATGCCATTGCCATGGCGCATGCTCGGAAACCTAGCCAGATCCAGACCTAAACGCCAATTAAATGCAACCTAGCCCTCGGGGTATTCCTTGTGAAATTCGTCAACATGGGCCGTCCAGTCGTAACCACGGATATAAGTGGTGTCCGTTTCATTATAAGCACAATGGTGCAGTGAGTCGAGCTTTCGTACGTAAACATGTGGAGTTGGGAGTTGGATGGTTGACTTCGTTTTATCGAATCACACCCCAGTCCGCTAGCCGTCCTCCGCCGTTGTCATTCTCGTCCCGGGCGCCTGGCCGCCTGCCGAATATGGACCAGAATCGTAATGTCTCATCTCCAGCTCCGGTGACCACGGTGCGGCCGTCTGGACTCATTGCCAAATAGAGTACACGGTAAGTGTGACCTGTGAGGCTAACAACTTGTGTCATAGAGGGGTATTTCCAGACAACAATCTGATTCTGGCTGTAACCGTGGGTCGAAACAATCTCGTTAGAGTTCTTGGACCATGCAAGGTTGCAAACCTGGCTGCCCGTATCGATTTCGTTGATGACAGTCCCTCGTACCGTATCGTGGAATATTATCCTCCTGTCAGCGGTACCGCCGCCCGACGCAAGAAGGCCCCGTTGATGCGGCGACCAGGCGATCGCCTTGACCGCAGCCGTATGGTCCGAAAATTTCCATAGTGGTGTATCAGTGAGCTTGTCCCAGACCATCAGCTTGTTGTCGTTTCCACCACTGGCAAGTTGCCCATCGTCGCAGTTCCACTTTAGCCCACAGACCTCCTGCTTATGACCAACGAGCTTCTTCATCCATTGGTCGGGCGCTCGGACATCGCGGTGATATATTAAACGGTCCCTTGACCCCGATGTCAAAACATGGGAATTCCACGCCAAAGAACCGACGCGGGCAGTGTGACCAGTCATGGTTCTTAACCTCCTAGTCTTCTCGGCATCCCAAATCTGGACCAAACCCTTCCCCGTACCAATAGCGAGATGTGTTCCCTTCTGGATCCACGAGACGCTGGTAACTGTGTCGTCTTCTAACGTGCAGAGCTTGTTAACTCTACTCGTTTGGGCGTTCCACATGTACACACTGGAGCCCAATCCCACACCAAGGACATTTGCACTTCCCCAATCCACCAGATTCAAATAAAAGTCGTCGGCGAGATCGGGTGCGTCTAGGACCTTGTATGGGACTTTGGACACGGCGCGTGGCTGCCGCCGGGGGCTAAGCAGCATCTGCTGGCTGCCGAAACGGACGGGTGATAGACTGTAAATCTCCGACCTGGTGTCCATATTGGGACCATGCCGACTTTGAGGCGTACGTGAAGGCGTGGGGTGACCGGCGATATTGGTGTGATGGCGGGGTGACATGTATGAAAATAGATTCTTGTGTGGCGTAGAAGGGGTGAAGGTTGAAGGTAAAGAGGGAGGGGGGACATTGGGCGGAGTGTGCGACCTCGTAGGATCGTGTACCCGCGTCGAGTGGTTGGAACCGTGATGGTTTCCCTCCGGAGATAGTGTCCCCGGTGTGCCCTGAGGCACCGTGTTTTCGAACAGCTCTGATCTTAGCAAAGTAGAAAATGTTCGGTTGGCTTCCTCCGCTGGTAAATGTTAGTATCGCAGAATATGGCACCACAGTAGCAAGCCACTTACTTCTTTGGAAATGAAGCTCGCCGTGGGGTGTGCGCTTCTTTTGTCTCGAGGGCGTCGCAGGAGAGCCTTCTTCATGAAGCAAACTGAAACTTGCTTGCAAGTCCTGCCCTGATCTAGATGGGATGAATCTGGAATCGGATCAGCCCTGTACTTGGATTCTCATTAGACATAAACCAACCTGTCGCCATTGATCCTTTGTCGCTTCCTGCTTGGGCTTGCAGCGGGCGCACTATCTCGCCGGTCGGCCGATAGTTCCCTTGACAATGCCCTTGACAAAATCTCTGGATCTAGGCCGCCGATGCTCCCTTCGCGACGAATGTGCCGTGAAGACCTGGTGTTGGCGATATCCCCATTCGGCTTTGCTTCCAAGCGACCACGCCCTGAAGGGGGCGGCGGCGTCGATATGCGCGCAGGCGTGGACTGGGCGGGACTGTTGGTATCGTGAGCGGATCGCTTTGCCGGCATGGCCGTCATGGCCGCTGCCATGTCCGACTCTAATGTCATGCTCAATCTGGCTTCCGACGGAAGTTGCAGCTGCGCTAAGCCGAAGAAGCTGAAATGTCGTGGCGATGACGATGTTATGGGACTCGAAGCTGTCGATGTTGGTGGAGCAACGCAGGTCCCTTGTTGGGGCAAGGCGCTTGGCAATAGCGTTGATGGAATGGATTTAGGGTGGCGCTTATCGGGGGGTCGAGGTGGTGAGTGCGATGTGAAGCGCCTTGAGGATCGACGAGTTGAAGAGCGGCTGGCTGTCGGTATGCAGTGTCCGTTTTCAGTGAGACCCTCATAAACCTATGTTGCCTGTGCTAAGCCTGCCGGTCTTCCTGGTTGAAGATGCCCCTCCTTACTGGCTGTTCTTCGATCGCATGCTCTTTGGAATTGACGGGGGTGGTTGCGAGTAATGTGGTATTCGATGTTGGAACAAGCCGATGGATGTCGAGGCAGGCAGGCAATTGATAACGGGTTCGATTGACGGATCGCTAATGGTAAAGCCGATTACTGTCGAGGCGGTGGCAGGGTAGGTTGTCGCCGATGGTTACTACTGCTATTGTTGCTGGGTGGAGAACGGAGTCGCTATGGAAATGAGAGTTGACCAGGTCTGTAATATTTCAGAGCGGAAATAGGTTACGTAGGAATCGACTTGGATGTGGATGTGGCGTATAGGTTGATCTGCAATCGCAGATACGGGGAGAGGGACAAACAGGTTTAATAATAATAAAAAAGAGGGAGGAGGAAGAAAAAGAATTAGTGTGAGGTTGGGTTTGGCGATGTGAAGGTTGAATGAACGCTGGGGTTTGGAGACGGAGATGGAGATGGAGATGGCGGCTCGAGTTGAGGGAGGTGAGTGGTGGTGGTGGTGGTGGTGGTGGTGAATGGTGAATTAACAGTTAACTCACTGCTGGCTGGATGCTGGCTGGCTTGGACTGGGGGGGAGTGTGTTAAGGTCGGCCAGGGCTGGGCTGGCACTCACTGGTTGCTTTGCCTTTTGCTTTGCCTTGGCTTTGCTTTGCTTCCCTTTCCAGGTTGCTTGTGCTCTCTCTTCTCTCTTCGGTCTTTCTCCCTCACGTTCTGGCTGTTGCTCTAGTGCCATTCCGCCCAATCAACGGTACAATGGCAGTCGCCAGTCGCGGGAAGCACAGGCCACGGGGCACCTCCATTAGCCCAACAGGGAAACTGTACATAACCTAAACCTATGTTAGCTTAAAAAGGGCGGCCTTTGTTCTCCTCCCCCCCTCCAACGTTCCAATGCCACCATCGTTTAATGCGCAGGTCCCTCAACCGCGACGCGCCTGTCTTGTTCTTGTTATTGGTTTCTATTAAGCCGTCCACACTGTCACTGTTTATCCCCCTCTTATGGATACCTCAGGTGTTCAGGTGTTTCTTTTTTTTTCTTTTTTTCTAGCACGACCTGATGGCTTTTCCCTTACTCCGTATTATTATCATTTTGCAGTACCAATTAGGGACTCTTAGAGAAACAATAGCTGCTTGCAGACAGACCATCGATGGTCTTGTTCCTTGCAAGATTGCTGATTGCTGATTGCAGTTGTGTTTACCTTAACTGGCATTTCCCTTTGTGGTTCTTCATGAGTGATTGCACTGAACCACCCCGCCCCCCGCCCCCCGCAGCCCAAACAAACACGCTGTCTTTCATATCGCATCCTACTTTAGGTATGTAGGATTTACAGTAGTTCAAACGCGTCGCTGCCGAGCAATTGTGTCTCCCTTCCGGTGGCTGGGAAGCTTGGTCGCGTCATAAGTATATCCCATGGTATCTAGGTACCTGTATGCATGCTTGGAATTATACCCAGTGGCTGGGGTCTCCCATTGGCCCCGTCCAGGCATGTTTATAGGACGGATGCGCGTGACTAATGCACACCTGCATCTACTAATACATGCACTCATGCTGTACGGAGTACAGAGCAGTATACTGCAGATTCGTGAGACCTGCATTTACTTGCCGGTGTTGCCCTACAGCTGTTGCAACTTTACTATAAATGCCACCGTAGCTCATCTGCTTGGGTAGAAGTGTAAAGGGGGATCTTTAAACAGCCAACCGCACATAAAGCCTGCCTACTACAGTGCCATAGTAGACGGGATATCCTGCGACTTCAACTCATCACCTGGAGGCTTTGTTGAGACATATGGGTCTCCTCACGCCATCACGAGCGACGTGCGTGTATCGTGTATCGTGTATCGTGATGTGATGAAGATGTCGCGTGTGCTGCTGCTGGATCTTGTTTATTTATGATGGCCTGATGTTTGTTAGTCCAGTTCATGGGGGATAAATCCCACCACAACGCGTCTGTGCACGTCCTTACTGGCCCGTCGCGGCTCTTTGCTTACCCCTGGCCGGCCGTTGTTTCGGGTCGGCCCCGGATTGGGCCGCAGAGCTCTCCTGGCCCTCGATGACTGGTCATTCCGCCGTTGAACAATGAAACTCTCTCCCAATATTCAGAAGATGCACATAACCATGTGGGTCCATAGGCAACTGTGTCAATTTCGACCTATGTACTTGCGATAAGTGGGCTTATACCCAAATCCACCCCTGACGAGGGTGTTATATTTCTCCCCCCAGACTATGAAGATGTGGGTGATAATGGATTAATGAAAAAAAGTGTTCTCCAGGATTGTGGTATATGGTATGTCAAAGACACATTCGCCTCGGCTGAACCACTACCACTTCCTAGAATCTAATCAAACAAGTCGCCTGCCTTCTGGCGCCGCCGTGATGTCCTCCCTTCCAGTCTATCTGAGAATAGCTCTTTGCCGGCGTTGCTGCCAAACTTATCTGGGAACAACTCCTTGGCTGTTTTGCTTGCACCTTTGATCGCAAAACCCTGATCCGAACCTCGCTGGCTCGCTGCACCCCTAATATTAATCCCAGATCTGTCTGAGGGGGCGGTAACCCTGTCTGCGAGCCGCCCACTGGGAGCAGATACCCTATCCTCCAGCCGTTTGCTTCGAGGCTGTGGCTCGTCGTCTTTGTTGTCGTAGAGAGGGAGAGCGAAGCGGCTCGACAAATATGACGATGTAGCATCTGCCTCCGCCTCCTCCAGCCGGTTGCTCTCCGAGAATAGGGTTTTTTCTGGGAACAATTCTTTGCCCTTATCCTCGCGGGAAAGGCGGTCTTTGATAGCTTTGGCGCCTCGGCGATTCTTCCGGGCAGCCTCGTCTGCTGAACGCGCGTGCATGTCCAAGTCGTCATCGCGATCGCGCATCGGAGATGCCGAACGATCCCTTCGTGAGCCACCTCTTCCACCAGTTCCCTCCGGAAAGAGCTCCTTGGAGCGGTTGCTATCGCGGTATGATGACCCCCGGTGACGGTCATTGCCGTCGTCGTTGGGCGTGCGCGAGCGTCGATGCCGTGTTTGTGGGGTCGCAGAACGGGCAGAAGGAACGTCTGCGTCATCATCGTACATGTTCGCACTGTAGTGCTCCTTTGGCTCATCATCATACGAGCGGCGCCTGGGGCGACGCCCGTAGCCCTCACTGTCCCGATCACGGTATCGCTTCCGGTTTTCCGGGTCGTATTCAGGGTTCAGAAGGTAGAAGCGGCTTCTCTGGGCTGCACCAACTTCCTTTTTATCGGAAGCAACGGCGAGCCGTATTTGTAGCGCGACCTCTGTCCTTTTCGAAAATACTTTCGCAGGAAGTAATTCTAGCAGAGGCAATTGTGTAACGTCGCCGATCTCGACCGCCGCCAAAGCCACCAGTGCTCCTTGCGCAATAGCTTCGGAGGGAAATATCAGGTTGGCGGATGAATCATCAATCCATTCGATTCTTTCGAACCTGCTGTCGGGATAGTGCTCGGCGACGAATGCCTTGACCTCTTCTGGGTTAAGAACGTCGAGTCCACGGACGTGGATCTTGTTGGGAAGCAGAGTCTGCGATTCCGGTACTTCATCTTCAATAGACGTGTCTACGACTTCGCCGGGCGACTAAACACACAGTCTCTGTTAGGGCCATAGAGACAGTGAAGATGCAGATGAGTTGGTACTTACTGGGGTGTCTTGGGGTTGAGTGGCGGTGATGGGCTCGTCCGCGACGAAATCCACATCCATCTCGATATCCAAATCCATGGCGTCCATAATGGCGGCTTTGATTTGGCGTCGTGCAGAATACTAGAGTGGAGGAGAACTCGGGCGGTATGTAGGAAGGTGCGTTGCGCTGACTGATCGAGGCGCGGAAACGACGTGGGGTGTAGACGAGGTCGCACGTAGCGTGCAGTCGGCGCAGCAGCTGGTTTTTGTTTGATATGGTCTGCGGCGATCTAGATCATGATGAGACTCCCTTCGCAGAAAAGAAACAAGCAGCTGAGGCACTGGTAAGTTGCGCAACAGCGTGACGTTGAGCCTAAGTTTAAGTTATGAGTGAAATTGGTAGGGTGAGCAGTCGCCTTTCCCGGTTGCAATGAGCCGGTTGGTAGCAGTTTGCGACGAATATGATAAAGACGCTGCCAGCTGGAGATCCGTGGACCGGTAAAAATAAGTAAGATGCTGGTGCCGCGATTAATTGAATGGGGAATAAGGGAAGGCTGAAGCAATCGTCAATGCTGGTCGACGAAGAGCATTGAATTGCACTAGGTTAAGAGCTTACCTTATCCATATCAGTACCTCTAGAGGTAAGTAGGTAGAGGAGGTAGGTATCTCCACTAGCCCCCCCCACCTACCACATTCACCAAGCCAAGTCGCTGATACGCTGCTAGTAGTATTCAATGTGCACTAACCCACAGGATTACCGTACCTACCTCCCGGGTTCTAGGGACGTAATAATAACGGTAGTGGGCGGGAGCTTCCGCTGTTAGACCGTCCATATGGCATGCATTCATTGATTGATGGATGAGACATCATTACCTCACCTTGAATGGCTCGAACGGACATGCAACGGATGATTTCTCTATATATATGCGTATCTACTTAATGTTCATATGTACTTTCATTCTATACTTTCAACCTATGAGGTATGGAGTTTGTATTTAAAATCAGAGTTACCAGCTCACTTGTCTCACCGGCCCTTCGCCAAGGCGTGTGATGTGTTAGATCATACTTTTCTTTTCTTTTCTTTTCTTTTTAACTCAATTTGCTTATCTCTCGGAGAGTTGTGTGATTCACTAAGTAATCCCAAAGGAAAAGAAGGAGCAGAGCCCGTCAATACGGAGCACGTCTCCAGGTATCTTGATCGCCGACCTCCGGAAACGCCATCTGATCTATGTAGCCTCTACTTTGGCCCGTTTCGCCTAATCTAATCTCGTCGCTGTCAAGATCCTCAAGATCCTCAAGATCTATTCTCTAGACCGTCTCCACTCGTCTGCGTATCTCTACTGGAACCGTGATACAGGTGGTTCGCGCGACTTTAGGCCGTGACCCCTCGGGCTCCAGGACTCCCGAGCCGGAACTGAAGCTCGGCGTCCGTGACATCTCCGACGCGGCCCTCTTGAGAGTCGGCAGTGTGGGCAGGATATCGCCGGCCGACGGTCGGCCTTTCTCCTCGCCATCCTCGAACCGATCATCCGGGTCAAGGTACTCGTCGTAGGTCCAGCTTTCTTCGAGCCCATCCAGATAACATGGCTGCCGGCGCAGAAAGTGCCATGAAATGGTATCCGATGCCATGGCTATGTACAGCGAGTCCAGCCTCCCGTTGGGGCCGCACACTGCGCAGTGTGTGCGGAGGAAGTCGATGTCGTATTTCTCGCCAATGAGAGATGCGTCGAGAGGGCGCAACATGGGCAGGCCCTGCAAGATCTGTGCGTCGCAAAGTCGTGCTTGGAGAGGCACCCAGGTTCTTCCCTTGAGGAGATCTCCAAAAGCCCTCGACACCGTCGTGACAAAGGAGTCACTGTCCGTTCCGGGCACGGCGATCATTTGGTGAAGGCCCCGTGATAAGCATCGCTTGTAGGCCGTGGTGTCCTTCTCAAAAGGAAACGGTTGTGATGATGACGGCAGCAGCGATACGTGGACAGTCCATGGCGCACCAGGCGTCCGATCATGTGGCTGCCCTTCGTGCCGGCGATCCAAAGGGGCAGAGGACGTACTGTTGTCTAGTGGCGCTGGGTGCGACTTTGGCTGCTCCGTCTCTACGGATGTGATACTCCTCGGACGTTGGGCCACTCCATCAGTCTCGCGGCAACGAGCATCATCTTCATCGTCAGAAGAAGCTTCAAGGCGATCAATACGCTCCTCTAGTTCGATCGCTGCGTCGTCGGTTTCCATGAGTCGGTCCCCGATTCTTTGTATCTCAGCGCTGTGCTTGATGATCTGCCCATCGTGTTTGGCCAAGCAGTCGTTGGATGCCGCCTCGCGTTTCGCAAGCTGGTCTACAGTTTGCCAGACACGAGAAATTTGTCTATAGAGACCACGACTCTCGTGGGCGATCTCGTCCTTGCTCTTTTCAAACTGCTCCTCAAGCTGACCCAGTCGCTTGAGCGTGTCGCCTAAAGCACTGCCAAGGCCACCCTGAGTCTCCCGATCGAGTTGCTCTTCCAAGGTCCGAATACGATGTGAAAGTTGTTCCACAAGGGTCTTGTCCACAGGACGTTCGGCCTCCTTGATATGATAGCACGACAAGTGTCCACAATCGCACATCACAGATGGGAGGGCGCGGTTCAATGTAAAGCCAACACATGCGCATCGATGGCCTTTGATTTCCGGGTTCAGCAGAATGTACCGACATTGGCCATTGGGCAACTGGGCTTCGTCGGCCTGTGGCGCTGGCCCCTGTCCTGGGGACGGCGGGCTTGGTGTAGACATGTTGTATGTATGTATTGAAGACGTCGCTATACAAGCCCCCAAGTTGGAGAGCTTGAAGATGTTGTTGTTCCACTCCGATTCAATCCGATGTCAGATTCCTAACTCATAAGGGGGTATTATCTTTGATCATAGTATAGCAGCGATAAGGCAAGGGTGACGCGATATGCGCCGTCCATGGAATGGTCCGCGAGTATGAATGTAGCAATGGCCTGGAGAAAGCCCTCGCGCGTAGTGTATCGAACTTTGTATCGGATATTTTTACGAGGGAGGGAGATGGGCAGGTTTGAAGAGTGAAAGTTAAAAGAGGGAGTATGGGGTCCAGCCGTGGCCTCGGTATTATTGCTCCAGTGTCCTCGAGTACTGTTATCAACAGGCAAATGACAGATCACTTTCCGTCACTATATCATGTCTTTGCTGCTTGGAATGGGCAATATGTACCAGCAATCAGGTACAAAAGCTAGAATCCGCGTAACAACGTCGAGTGGGAGAGGGTAACCAATGACTCTTACAGGGCAGAGACGAGACGGTTGTGCGGGCTATTTGAACAAAGTCTTGTTCGCCAAAGAAGCATGCGCACTCGACCCACACTAGAACAACCGATAGGCTAGACAGAACCGGAACACATGTTGATATCAGAAAACCAAGGGACTGGCAGGGGGCGAGATGGCATCATGAGGGGGGTGGAGGGCATGCGCGTAGATGTCGCAACAACTACTTGCTTGCAGGAGAGGAAAGTCGCTAAGCATATGTACCTGGCTGGGTATGAAGATAAAGGGGGAACATTGAAGCGAATGGCCCAGGCACGGGAGTAAGTCCCAAAAGCGGCACAAGAAAAGCCTGCAGGCCGTCAGGTTCGAGTTGCCTCCCAGGACAAATCAAACTGGCCCTGCCTTAACACGTACGGAGGAGGTATAAAAGGAAGCGGGCGAATGTAGGCGGGTGCTCCTCCAAGACCAAGACCCAAGACCCTAGCTGCCTAGACAGACCACCAGGTCGGCATGCGACTTTATCAGCAACAACTGACTGTACCATGGGAAAAGCACAGAACAGCCACATGGGTTCCCGCGGGTCTTTGACAGGACGAAATGCTTAGAGTGTGGGGGTTCATCGACCACGGTAGATAAGGACAAGACATCTGGTTTGTCCTGATTCGTCGGCTGGGGAAATCCCACCCTCCCCAGCCGAGAGCGGGCAAGTTTGGGCGGTGGAAATGGCCCGGACGAGCAGATTCGTACTGGGCAAGCTCCAAATACCAAACATTAAATGCAACCTACAAGCCTAAGCCTACAGGTACACGGAAGGCGTAGCAAGGTTGCAAGGTGCATCAACCGGATGTATTCGACTGCGGGCCTGCATGGCATGTGCATGTTAATAATCAGGGCGATTCGGATCCTCTGTGTCGCTTACACTCTTTTACACGCTCTCTGACATTGCTTTCGGCGGCGCAAAAGGTGCCTGATGATAGGCGAGGAAACATGCGCTGTTATTAAATTTGCCAAGTGGGTGATGGGGGGTTATCAAAGTCAGCCCGCATGATGCAACCGACGGTTGGGACATAAGTTGCAGCTAGGCAGCTCAGCCAGGAGATAAGCCGTGCTCGCACGAATGGTGTTGTTCATGGTGTTGGACAATTGACCGAGATAGTAAGCATGCGTTGATGCAATGTCGGTGTAAGTCCTAGATGACTTATAGCAAGGCTGGCTGAGTAACTGAATGGCTGGCAAGTCACCTTCGTTTTATTGTAGGCAGTGGTGATGATACCGCCGTATTGAATAAGTCTCTGCTTGAGTGCTCATTGCAATTTTAGCCGACGAAGGTGTAAGGTTTAGTTGACAGAGGCATTAGGTATGCAGGTATAAAATAAGCTTGGACCGTAGGGTAATATCGTCGTTGGATGCAGGTGCGTGCATCATCACAAGGTGGGGAGGTAAGTAGTAACCTTTCAGTATCTATCCCATCTTGATCTTGGACACGCATAGAGAGTGATATAGACGGTGGTGATCGGTATTGTGAGCCATGAGTGCTGAAGAATTCCGCGCAAATGCTGAAATCGGGGAGGTGCCGATTGACTGCCATGATCGGGTGTTGCAAATAGCATTCATCTACTTGGATGAAGGGTTATGGAATGGCAATGGCGTGTTCGATGTTGTTGACCAACTTCACACGCGCGGATGGTCATTTGGCCAAGCAGATCTACGGTTCAATCGGTATGACTCCTGAGCAGAAAGCTGCATGCCTACGCGTTATACTCGGGCGCATAAAAGACTTACCAAAAAAAAAAAGCACGCTGGACATATTTTATCTAGCCCAGATAGCAGCTGGCATATATCGTTCCTCAGACCAACTTGACGGCGACTTGCCCTTAGCGGACGACTTTGAGGCGTTCTACGCCCAACACCATCCGTTGCTCAGCCAGGACGCATGGAGACAGTACTACTCGCCGGCTCTCCTTGCGCAGGCCACCTCGGCCCGCTTCTACCGCCTCCCTGACTTGCAAGACCTACCAGACTCGAGTGATCCGCTGGGTCTGCCACGGCAGAAGGGAACTGGCCATTCCACCAAGCTCCCTCGCTGGGCACATAATGTCGTGCGGACGCGCCGGAGACAGCCAACTCTCCCCGTCTCCACCATGACGCAGATAGCCCTTTCCACCCTCCAGCAGGCCATCGCACACCTACGGGAGGGCCACTCGAGCGTTCCATCTTACTCGGGGACCCAAGCCCGCTTCTGGCTCAAGTACATGAAGATGGACTCTCCCGACCGGCTTTCCAGCCGCAGGGAGTTTTGGAACCCCAACAACTTCGGCATTGCTGTCGCGGAAGGAGGCTGGGACACGTGGGCATGGGAAGCGCACTACTCACGGGAACGATGGGAGGACTCGACGGGTGCGCCGCCTCTCGAGCCGGACTTGGACGGCACGCGCCAGAGCGAGGTCCACTGGTGCGGGTGGCCAAACGGCGGGGTGGGTGCGCAGGCGTGGTGGAGAGGGTGGGAGCCCGAGGTTGGGAGTGCAGAGGAGATTGCGTTCCTGGCAGCTGTTGCGACGAAAGAAACGGAGGGCATCCGCATGTGCAATCTGGACTATGCCATGCGATCGCACATGCTCTTGGCGGTGCTACGTGCTGCGTTGGAGACGGACACGGATACGGAACAGCACGTGGAAGATCTGAAGCAGAGGGTGGTGGAGGCGGGGAGGATTGACGAGAACAGAGCCGATCTGTGGATTCGACAAGCTTGGTTGGTCATGAAGCCATGTGTGCACAAGTGGCATGAAGGGCCAGTCGCTGCAGAGGATTTGAATGAATTGCTACGGCATATCCTAGTGGGAAACGGGCAGCTTTTCGCAAGATGGAAGCTCTCACCCTCTTCCAAAGAGTTCAATTTCGAGCTCAAGCCAGGTGGTAAGTCAAGCTTCATGCAGACATGTGCATGAATGCAGTGCTTGAGTCGGCACGCCGGATTGAGATACGAAAGAGTATCTCTGGATGCTCCTTTAACAGCAAAACCGGATGGCAGCACTTGGAAACTGCTTGCTGGTAGTGACCATCTCAGCCGCCGGGTTACTTGCTATAATGCTGTAACGCGTGAACCGCCCAGGATACCAAGATAATGAAACTTTACTGGTAGATAGAGATGTGACAGGTACATCCATGACTCGGGATATCCCTTCCGTGGTATCAATCAGTACAGCGACAGGCGGCAAGGCAATGTTCCCTGATATCGGAAAGGGTTTCTTTCTTCAATGCGGTGCTACGCACACCGGCGCGGCTGTCCCTTATCTACATGCCACATGCCTACTTGACCTATGCCCTATTTATACGCATGTATGTAAGACTCATGTCTCATGTCAGCCGATACCCTGTAATACTGGCTTTTGTTTGCAGCCAATATTACGAGTCTATCGACTACCACGACAGGAGAGAGGGCACCTACCAGCCTATCTGGTCCTGTTCTTTGGGTTGAAAAGCAATTACCTTAGATAAGAGAGAGAGAAAGAGCCTAAGACATGTATGTTGCCACAGCATGCTACAAATTGCTTGCAGCTGAAAGAGGAGATTTCAGACTCATCTCTGCATGCACGTCGTCCCTTTATCTGCAATATCTTGAACCTAGTCGGATTCATAACTACTTACCTGCTGGCTCGCTGGCTACCCCCACGCCTGATGTTACACGGCTTGCAGACCTCACAGAGATGACTACTGCATGCCGTACATATTGCGAAGAAGAATCTGGCGCATGCTATCACCTGCAACATGAAGGAACTACACGTAGGATTGTACCACCACCCAGCGGTGGTGATATCCAACACACCTAGTACAGTCGGAATGGTCCCACGAGTATGTACACTATGAGTCAATGCTCCCAGGCTGCCCTGCATCAAAGAGGACTTTGTTGTCGGAAAATAGGAGATACCAGAGTCGTAAAGTGGAGTGATATTCGCAGGATGCAGGTAAAAGCGGCATCTTCATAGCCCCCAAGCTCCGCAAACAGTCAAGACGTACACATCTCAGCTATGTTACCCCAAATGCGTATACGACCCTGTCTACTAGATTCCTCGAGGAATCGGACCTGGCTATCGACGGAGCTTCGGCATATAACCGATCGCGCGGGACGATTAACCTACTTTAAGTACTTACAGCACCTGCTCTGCGCGGTGTCGTGGTGTCGTGGTGTAGGAGCTACTGGCGTGGCTTACACGGAAGAGGGTTCCGTGCAGCTTTGATGCCCCCCCCCCCCCCCCCCCCCCGAAAATCCTTGATTGACAACATCCCACTCATCACTCCCGCCTTGAAGAATCAAGACACGTAAAACCCACATGTGATTATTTCCTAATAGCAGACAAAGAGGGTGGTGTACCCCACGTAGGCTGGGACTGCGTCGGATGATCTTTTGGGGCAACACCAAGGCTCGTTTCCTTTGCCAAATCCAATGGAAGGCCAAGGTGTGTAACGGTGTTCCGTCCGACCCAGTACAGCTTTGTGTCCGCCCTTGCCTCCGTGGTAGAGGTGGGTGGGCGAAGAAGCCAACAACGCAGTTGATTGGCTGTCGTGACTTGTGTGAGCATTGATACGACGGCGGTTAATGAATGCCACGGCGGCTCTTGACGAACTAAACGTCCATTGCTACGGGATAGACCCCGCACGCACCTAGGGGGTGGCCAACACGAGATAACTTCCATACAATACACCCAGGCTTTTGAAGTTTTGATTTTCAGTGAGACGCATATCGCATTTTGGAATCGCAGTCATAACAAGTGAATCTATCCCTATCTCAATCTCAATGGGTGGTTTTGGCGAAAGCGTGTCGGCCCTGCTCGACACTTACACGCGATGCCTCGGTTTGTTAAAGGCCTTCAAGGGGCACGACGGGTCCAATGATACAGCAGCATCTGCCGCAATCAAAGAAAATGCCCGTCTTCGAGGCTCTATTCGCTCGGATCGTTCTCAGATTCGGAAAGCATACTCTTCCAAACTCTCGAAAAGCGGCAATCGGCTGGAGAGAGGCGATGGTGAGTATAAGCTAGGGTGTGCTTATCCGGTTGAATCAAGACGGCTTGCTAAGTCCTGACTATAGCTCCCTCCAAGGCTGCCATCCGTCGAATTCTGGACAAGTTGAAGGCCGCCATCATGAACTTACTCGGCATGGTCAAGACTCAGAAGCCAGTGCTTGACTACGAATCTTTGATGTCCTTGTCAAACGCTTCAAGAGTCGATGCCATTCGGACAATGGAGCGACTATCGCTGCGACTAGGTAGCTCAAGCAGTTTGTTTCACGAACACCGGCGGCCGATTCCAGGGAGTTCGAGCAGGGGCAGCAGCAGCAGCAGCAGTAGCAGCAGTAGCAGCGGCGGCCGAAAGAAGGCTCGTCGGCGACATTCTCGGGAGACTGATAGTGACGCGTCTGGAGAACGGTCTCGTAGCCAAAGACACGTCGCTGCAGTTTCAAGTGGCGACACGACAAATGGCAAAAGCTCGCGACAAAAGAGCCCTAAGAAGGCCTCGCACAACTCTAGCGCCCCTCACGATAGACAGTCTAGGAGTCGCTCGAACAAGGAAGGTCCGGAAACCCGATACGACCAGCATCGAATATCTTACTTGACCGCGTCTTCGGACAGTACCAAGCTGGGAGAAATACCGCACCGCCGGTCTCGACTTGTTTATTCGTCAGATGGCAGTCAAGTAGATGGGTATAATGTGCGACCTGTATATCCACTGCATGCGTATATGCCTCCTGCACCGAAGGAGAAACGCGGGTTTCTCAAGCGCATGTTTGGCGGCAGGGCTAGAGAAGACTAAGGCAGAGAGATACGGATGGACAGTAATACCCTTTTACCTTGAGGCTTTGGATATAACCTAGTAGGCAGGCAGTGATGGACGGTTGAGGGATACCATGAGCCATGATACGCATAATGTGGGGGAGCGGGCAGGCGGGCAGGCGGGCAAAGCTGCCCCACCATCGGACAGGCAATTGGATGTTGGAACTTTTATCGATTGAATTTCAGGGCTTGGCATCTAATATCTCACCCCTCGCCAATAAACGGGGACCTTCCACCTCTGAGCACCTTGAGTTGAGTGTGTTCTGAACAACGTATCCACCACGGCATCAGGTGTGTTTGTGTCTACGGAGTACCTGGCTAGCCATTCCCATTCAACGCCATGCCCAACTGAACTGAGCTCCAGTTCACCTACTTTGATTCTTGTCCCTATTCCTAACCCATAGACGGATCTGCGCCACCTGTCGCGCGCGCGCACCCGAAATTAAACCAACCAGACAATGTCTGACCCCGCGGCCGCCCTCGCCTCGCTGCTACGGGATTCCTCCATCCAAGACCATGAAGAGATCCTCAAGGCCGCCAACGCCGCCGTGAAGGCCTCCAAGTCCGATCTGCAGGCGCAGCACACCCGTCTTGTCGCCCTGCTGAAGCTTGACCGCTTCGACGACGCCCTCCGTTGCCTCGCCGAGGGAGGCGACAAGCTGGAGAAGGAATGCCTGTTGGAGAAGGCCTACACCCTGTACAAGACCGGCAAGCTGGACGAGGCCGAGAAGCTGATCAAGTCCACCGACGAACCCACACGAGCCCTGCGCCACCTTGCCGCCCAAGTCGCCTACCGTGCCGAGAAGTTCCAGGACGCCGCTGCCATCTACCGACAACTCCCCGACGACGGCGAGGGCCGCGATGGCGAAGAGAACGACTTAAAGATCAACACCCTCGCCACGAGTGCACAACTGGAATGGGAGGGCAAGGGACATCTTTTGAACGATGAGGAGAGAAAGCCCTCAAATGACGTCTTGGAAGCTTTTGAAACGGCCTACAACGCCGCTTGCGGCTGTGTGGCGCGCGGCGATCTCAGCAAGGCTTCCGTGCTACTGAAGCGAGCACGGGATCTTTGCAATGCGAACGAGGACCTGACCGACGAAGAGAAGAAGGCCGAGCTGCTTCCTATCATGGTGCAGCATGCCTACGTCCTCACGCGACTCGGAAAGGACGCCGAGGCCGCGGCGCTACAGAAGTCCATCGTTGTGGCAGAGTAGGTTATACGTGTTGTGTGGACTTTTGACCACCCTGGGCTTACACAGTGTCTAGCATTCCGGAAGCGCCAACGAGGGTTGTCGCGCAAAACAATGCGATGGCGATCGGTGCTGAGGGACAAAACCCTTACCTTACCAGTCGCTTGATCGAATCGTCCACAAGTCTCGCTGGCAACGACAAGATGTTCGGCTACCAAGCTGCTGTGTTAGGACGCAACCGATACGCGCTTGATCTGCAATCCCAAAAGTTCGCTGGTGTCGAGTCCGTCACTTCCAAGAAGATCGCAAGCACCACCAGTCCGACGGCATCGACCGAGATTGCCTCTCTGGGTGTAATCAGCGCTGCTGCGCATGCCCATATGCAAACGGGCAAGGATGCCATCCGAGAGATCCTCCCCATCTTGGAGAAGCGACCTACCGATATCGGTCTGCTCCTGACCATCATCCAGCTTTACGTACAGACACAGAACCCGGGACCCGCACTCAACCTCTTGCAAACCTTCCTTAGGCGCCTGGAGACGGCCACGACACCCGACCACGAGGATGTCCGGTATGCGCCTGGACTGGTAGCTGTAGCCGTGTCCCTGTACCGCCTGCAAGGCCGCCAGAACTCAATACGGACAGAGCTCGCGAGGGCCTCGAAGCATTGGCGGTCGAAATCGGACGACTCCGCCACGCCTCTGTTGCGCGAGGCCGGTGTCGAGCTTCTGAAATCCTCGAGCGCCGAGGACCTGGCCTCGGCCGGCGCCACGTTCGAGAACCTCGTGTCCAGCTCCGAGAACGACAAGGCCGCCATCGCCGGCCTGGTGGCGTCCTACGCCACCACCGACTACGCCAAGATCGAGCCCTATCTGCAGCACCTGACGGCCGTGGATCGACTCACGTCCGGCATCGACACGCAGGCGCTCCTGGAAGCCGGCGTTGCCTCCGTCGCTACTACCACGACGGCGCCGCTGAGCAAGAAGAGAGGGGCGGACGCGGACGCCGACCAAGCGTCGAAGCGGCGCAAGAAGAAGAAGAGACTGCCCAAGGATTACGAGGAGGGCAAGCAGCCCGACCCCGAGCGCTGGCTGCCCCTGCGCGACCGCAGCACATACCGCCCCAAGGGCAAGAAGGGCAAGAAGCGCGCCCAGGAAGCCACCCAGGGTGGCATGGTCAAGGAGGAGGAGATGCTCGAGCTCGTCGGTGGAGCAGGTGCCGTCAAGGTCGAGAAGGCACCCCAGGGTGGCGGCAATAAGAAAAAGAAGAAGGGCAAGAAATAATGCCGAGAGCACATACTTCTTACTTCACCCTAAGTCAATTGGATCTATCTCGCACTGCAATTCCCTTCAAAATAGGACATGGTTGAGAAGAAAATTCGTTGAATGTGGGTATGTCTATGATATGAACTTTGTCTCCATCCGCCGCGGTACCTTTTAAGCGACTAGAGCATGTGAGTCTCGAGCTCATTCCTCAGAGATCTATGTACAATAAGTTATCAGAATGGGTTGCTCTGTCCCCGGAGTAGGCTCCCTCCCTCCCAAGAACCCCCATCCATTCATGTATCCATCTATCCGTCATCCATTTCGCCGTAATGGACAAAGGAACGCTCTCGACTGTTGAAGACACGGGGAAACGGCTTGCTTTCCTCCCTTTTTCATTGTTCCTCTTTTAGGTCCTTCCAAGTAGAAATAGGAAATACAAGCTCATGTGTCCTGTGAAGCCGGTTGAAAAGACGAAGGAAAAGAAAGACAAAGAACACGCCCGCCTGCTGATTCGAATGACTGTTGCACTAGTTGGGCTTCCAGGTTTCCCCCTCCCTACTCTTTCTAGTCCTTTAGCCTTCTCCTTTTTTACCCGAAGACTCCGATTACTCCGCTGAGCGAGTGGATTGGGAAAGGCTGAATGAAGTCTTCAGCTTCCACAACTATACCCTTAGCTAAGCCCTGACCGCCTGTATGGGCGGGCTAGGGAGCCGCTCAGCAGTGCCATTCTTGTCGCTTGTGCCTGCTTGATTATCATCGTCTGTTTCGTCCACCGGCGAGCTGGGGGGTTCCGGAGTGTAGAATTGCGCCTGCCTCGGCACATCCATGTCGAGCCCGAGACCCGTTTTCCCTTCATCTCTGCCTAGTTCTTCGTCCTCCTCCTCATCGGCCGACCCATCCTCCACAGGGGGCAGGGGGCTGCGGCGACCTTCCGAAAAGCTGTGTGCCGCATCGCTATCGTCGTCTGAGGGGACCGTCAGGCCACGATGCGTAGAGTATTTTCTATGTAGCTCGCGGAATGACCGAGCCGTAGCGGTGCTGGCACTGGCGGCCGATCCCCGGCGTTCCTTTGGGCCATGGATGGGCGCTTCTATGATGGAATGGAAATCATCGTCGACGCTGGCTGGCGACAAGATCGGATCGTCAATGACAGAGTGCTTACGCTGACGCATGCGGTCCTCGGATGTCATGTTCTGGAGGCTGGAACCGAACTCGATGACCGACGCCTTCTTGCCATGCACTGTGAAACTTCCAGCTCTCGCCAGTACGTCTTCGCGGGCAGTGTCATCTGCCAAGCCTCCGCTAGAAGCTGAGTCTTTCCCCTTCCGCCCCCGGTGATGAGACAGATGGCCTGCACCCTCCCTGAGAGTACGCTGTAGGCTACGCCGGATCTTGCTACGTTCGAGCTTATCCTTGTCAGCCACAGCTGCGCTGTTTCTCTTGGGGCGCTCAGGCGTGTCATCGGATGCCATAAGAGAAGAAGTAGGGCGATGGTCTGGTGTATGTGATGGCTCGATTTCAAGTAGACCGGCCTGTTCAAGTACGTGCCGTTCGCCTTCATCCTCTTCTGGGTGTTCTTCGTACGCCCTTCTTTCCCTGTCTGTCGAAATATGAGATGGGATGCGTGATGCCGAGGACCCGACTGCAAGGTGAGATGATGTTGCACTTGATATGGAAGATTTCCTCATGCCCGGTCGCTCAGGACTTATAGCCGCCCCGTCTTTAGGTTGGTGTATCTGCGGCAACGTTGGGCCCGCGGAGCTGGTTGGCGGTGTTTGAAAGAAATCGGTTACCGGGGACTCTGGCTCGAGCGAATTGTTTACCGGAGTAGGAACAGGAGGGGCAGGAGAGTGAGGACTTTGCTGCTGGCTGAATCTGGAGCTTGCTCTTGACTTCTTGTGGGAGAGAACTGGTTGTTCTGCCGGCGTGGTCGATTCTGACATAAACTCGCCGAGGTCGCCATTCACATCCTTATCCTCCTGCAAATCAAGTTGCAGAATGTCTCGATGGCATTTCAGCCTCCAGATCTCGGTACGCGACCACTTGAGCTGGGCTATGATTTTGGCTGCTCCGCCCCGGACCGCATCCCGGGTCTTCTCTTGAATGGGTGCCAGAATTATCAGATGGCGAGCGTTTTGTAACCGACTATCCAGCTGCTTCTGTGCGACTTGGAGCTTCTCCTCTGCCTCGCTGATCCGCTGTTCCATCACCTCCCGGCGCGCAACTAAGATTTCTTGAGCCATCTTCTGATCGATGCGGCTGCGGTTGATGCTGACTTCACCAGTAGGGGTTTGAATGACCTGGGTCACCTCACTGCTTTCGAGCCTCCTGATAGCACGCCGACCCTGGCCCTCGTAGCCGCCGCCGATGAGCCCGCGCATGCGGACCCCAGACGTCCTGAATGCAGCAGCATAATTCAATTTTGCCAGCCAGTCATTCCTGTCCTCCTCGCTTTGAGCCAGGAGGATTTCCTCAAGGCCGCCGTGCCTCACATACACGAAGGAATTCTTGTGTTTCTTGTAGGACATGTCCCACAGTGCCACAGCTCCATCCGTCGACATGAGAGCATCGGGCTTAAATTGTTCGAGGGGTGGGTTGAATGTCAGAGGGCTCCCGTCGTGGCCGGACTTGAGATGAGTCTCGTACTGATGCATGAGATTCTTGATCCATGCAGTATTACGAAAGAAGTAGAGCTGAGCGCCTGTGAGGATCGCACCCCATTCTTGCCACGGAGACCGTGCCTTCTTCTTCTTCTGATCTTTCCTCCACAATATTCCGACTTTCGTGACTTTGATATCTACGATACCAGGATGGGCCTCTTGCGGGTTGGACAGAGTCTTCTCTGTCATAAAAGCGTCGGGTCTTGACCTGGCCGAGACAATCTGAAGCACCCCTGTCCGGAAGAACGTTTTCTGAAGCTCCTTCACATTCAAGCTCTTTGCAGAACCGATGTAGCTGAAATGCTCCTCGAGTGGGATTTGGTCTTTGAGCGGCGGTCGTAAGGAGTCTAGCTTTCCGTCCAGGATTATGGTGTAGGGGTCGATAGGATCTTTCGACCTTTTAAGCGATTCTGGTGTGCTGTTGGGGAAAACCGCCGTCTTTTTCTTCGTTATTTTGTGGCCGAGGCGTTCGCCGTTGACATCAAAATCATCCTCGACATGGATAAAAGGGGTATATGTAATATTATCGTAAAAACATTCCAGGACATCATCGAAAATACCCTCCCCGCGGGTGTTCTTCAAGTAGTCGGGCTTCTGCATCTTGTATTTGTTGTTCTTGTTGAAGACGTCTGTATGAAGGATGAGCAATGAGAAGGCTATGAAGTATGCCTGGTCGGGTGTAGAGTAGATTCCAGGATTGCACTCGTGGTAGCGATTCGCGAAAGCCTGAAGAAATCTGTCGATTTGCTGCGTCTCCTTGGGAAGCTCGGCCTCCATCAGGAGTTTCCGTATCGCTATATCCATTGGTTCTTCAAAGAAGCCGAAGGTGCGCATATAGCTCCGCAGCACCGCAGCCATGAAGGGATCAGTTCCTTTGGACAAGGCACTTGCAATGACTCCGCGACTGAGAACCTCCTCGAGACGATTCAAGTATTTAGCGGGCGTGTCATCTTCGCGACGTTCGGGTAGAACAACAGGCTCCTTTTCCCTCGTGAGCTGAAGCGAATTGTTCTTCGAAGCGCTAGATCCAGGCGTCGCGGGAGTCAGGGTACCGTGACGAGTGTTATCATTTTGCCTCAGCCGACTAAGTCCCAACAAATCTCCAAAGCTTTTGCGACCTGTTGAAGACGACGTACGAGCTGTACCAGCAAACTGGCGATCCTCGACTGATGCCCTCCCCAGCGAGCTCATGGTGGACGACCGGCCCCGGAGTGTAAGATGCGTGCGTGTAGGGGATGATTGTCCCGAATTGCGAGACCCTGGCCGAAACAACGCCGTCGCCGGGGATGCTGACTGCTTGGCCAAGAATGTGGTGCTCTGTGAGGGAGAAGCAACGGGTGTGGCTGTCCTACTCCGGCCTCCCGTCGATGGCCGTGGAGGATCAGCCCCGGTAGAATCACGCGGAGCTAATGAGGAGCTAGAAGCCGTTGGTTGCAAAGCTGGAGTTTTACCTTTTTGTGGCAGGTGCGCAAGCGGAAACAGGGATTCGGGCTGCTTTGGCTTGCGACGCGGTAGACGGAAGAACGTAGTAGTTGAAGTCGTCTGGGTTGTTGTAGTCGTCGTAGTTCCGTAAACACCATGATCACTGGCACTGCCTTCTGATCTCTCCGATTCTGAGAGGCGGTTGACGGGCAAAGCCAATGCTGAACCATTTTCATCGCCGTAAGCAGGCGGCTCGGTTTGCGATGCGGTCCGAGATGACGGCGGCCGTTGCTGTGGCTCTTGGAAAGTCACGGACTGTTTCCCAGGCGCATTCTCATTTAACGGGCCCAAGTCACTACCTCCAGCAGTACTTTTCCGCCTGTCATTCTTCGAAAATGTCTCCTTCGACTTCGAATCCGGCTGTGATGTCCGAGGAATCTCGCCAGAGCGTCGTATACGCATTGGTATCTTGAGGCGGGGCTTCTTCTGGTTTGAGTTGGCCTCAACGACCGTCGGCGCTGTCGTGATAATAGCTGGTGCTAATGCAGATCTGGTGTGTCAGCAAGTAATCTCAATCGGCGGCAGGTGAAGAGCACTTCCAACTGGGGACAACATATTTGCAGGGAATAGGCAAGTCCGCGTAGCAGGGGGGCTGGGTCTTGAGAACAGGAAAGAGTGACCTACGTCGCGGCATAGGGGGTGGCTTCTCAGCTTGTTGTTGTTGTTGTTGCTGCTGCTGCTGCTGTTTAATCCTCGCCGAAAGCTGAGAATCGGAAGCATTGCGGAACCTCAACATAGAGAAGCGACGGTGTTTGGGTGTTTCTTCTTGAACAGGAGGTGATTCTGGTCGGCTAAAGGGGTCGTCCTCGCTGGGTCGGCCAGTCGAGGCCGACAAACTTGCGGACAATGCATTCGTTTCGGTTGAAGAGCCTTCGCCATTGCCTAATCTGTCGCGGTCTTCACTTGTTCCTTCCAGCGACGGCCGAGCATTGACTCTGGAAGAGCCAGGCCGGAGAAGCGACTCGGCAAGGGACTTTCGCGGGGCAGCGGGTTGCCTCGACGGAAGGGTAGCAGCGCCCGAGCCCGAGCCAGTACCTGGGTCGATAATGGTGTGTCGTCGCATGTCCGTTTCGCTGGCCATGACGCCGCGGCGCCGGAGAAAGGGCATGGTGAGGCTCGGCGGATGTGGTACCCAAGGCGATTAGGTTGTCGACATGGACCGCTGATATTGAACGAATTAACGAGTGAACGACGAGGAGCGATGGACGAGGAGCGACGGCGGCAGGCAGGCGGGCGGGCGGCGGCGGCGGCGGCAAGGACAACGACAAGCGAATTAGAAAGGTTTAAGGCTAAGGCAGAGCTGTTATGGCCGATAGGCGGTTACGTCAGGTTCCTGAAATAATCAGGGAAGCCCATTGTCTTTGCCCACAATCGCTCGCCTCAGGCTCAGTGCCGGGGGTCCGAATATAGGATACGCGGGCGTTGCAGTCGAATAACCTAATAGGATATGGGAGGAGTGCCGGAAGGGCGATGTGGGATGGTTGGTGGTAAGTAAGTATGTAGTAGTTGTGGTAAGGTTTTACTGTCGCGTTGTACTCGTAGACAGCACCTGCACTTGCACCGACTGCCCAGTCTGGTCTTGGTCTGTCTTGACGGGCTCAAGTGCTTAGTTTTAGCATGTATTGAACCTAGCAAGCCGGGTACCGTTCTAGCAGTTCTAGCAGTGGCTGGATGGGGATCTGATGAACAAGGCGGCTTGCTTTCCAGTTTATTATTGATGAAGGATGGAAATGATAGGTAGCAGGCAGCTGGCGGTGGTTGATTACAAAAACACGAACTCTTCGGGTGGGAAACTCATTCCACCATTCCTTTGCCTGTACGCATATCAGCACCGACTATGATCCATATCAAAGGTCGATAAAGTCCACACACAGTCTGGAGAGGGTGGATGGGCGCATCTGCACACACTCTCTCCTCTCTCTCCTCCTCCTCTCTCACATCAGCCCAGCCCAGCCCAGCCAGTTGTCCAACTATTTGATCCTACTTGACAACCCCCTACCTACCCCCTAGGCAGGTACCTTTTGTTGTAGTGGCATGGTGCAGAACAGGGCCAGCAGGTACATTGATGGGATAGGGAGCTAGGTCAGGTACATACCTACAATTGATGTAACTTACCCAGCACCCAGCTTAGCTAGGTCCTCATCTCGATTAGTGCCCTCCCAAATGCCTACAGACACGTGCCCATCTTAGCGATACCTTCCCGTTTTAATCCAAGGCTGGAGACTGCATTAATTTTATTGCCAACCTTTCTTTTCTCACTGGCGACAATTCGCATTCAGTGGATGTGATTGGTGGTGGTTTCTATGTTTGCCCGTCAGAGGTCTCTCGCATGTCTAGGTCGTTGTTTGAATCGATGGCGGGAATTTCTTCTTGACCCATCCCGCATCCCACTGTTTGTTCATGCGTGCGATTCAAGTTTGCGCATGGGACTGACGGGCAGCAAGGCAGGCATCGGATCCAGCGGGTTGGTTTGCGGCTCCTTTTTGTTTCTACTACTAGTAGGTAGTACAACCCAAGTAAGTATACGCGTAATATTATTGATTACATCTATTTCCTATTTCCCGGTCCCCCATGTCCAAAATCACTATCAACTCCACACTGCGTTTGCATTCGGAGGCAATGGATGGATACTTGTTTCTTTAGGACCCATTCATTCAACCCTTTCCTAATAACAATCGACCGTGTAATATGAGCCGTATGCGCCTTACAAGCCCCCTATCCAATACTGCTCTAGCTGCATTCATAATGCATCTACATTTAAATCCCGAGAGCTGGGAACATTTCTGTCCAGTCGTCGAATATAGTACTCGAAATAGCATACCGCTAGGCTTGGATCTTTGCTTGATAAGAGACCAAG
Source organism: Apiospora koreana (assembly GCA_017163955.1). Lineage (NCBI taxonomy): Eukaryota > Fungi > Ascomycota > Sordariomycetes > Amphisphaeriales > Apiosporaceae > Apiospora > Apiospora koreana. The sequence goes on along the minus strand of JAFHKQ010000007.1, from coordinate 1,713,205 downwards.
CTATTGGTTATTAGATTAAGTACCTATACTCATATAATTCGGAAAGAGATATATACTATACGGAGTAGTGAGACCCGTCACCCGTATCTCAAGTCCCATGTTTAAAGGAAATACGATATCGAGCTCCGGGGTGCATTACGCGTCGGGCTGCAAACCCCATCATCGATGCCCAGGGTAAGCAATCTGGTTTGATGGGCCTGTATTTCTTTTTGAGTCTATAGCTTGCTGGGTGATTCGTGCAACTCGCGATTCAGCTCGCTACAATTCATGTTTTGGTGGCACAACTTGGCGTCCGATGCCGCGGCGCATCCGCACATTGACCACCTTTGACCCTCGCCCGATGTGCCTTTCCGGCACCGCTCCATTGATTTGTCACGTCGATTCATCCGATTTTGATACCACCACCGCTGGCGCTAATCACACTGCCGGTGATCCACTTGGCTTCGGCGCTGCAGATGAGCCCAACCACACCGGCCACATCGTCTGGCTGGCCAAACCGTGGGATCGCCTGGGTCGGAAAGAACTCATTCTGGAACTCAGCCACCATTTCGGGGCCACAGTTCATGACGGCCTCAGTCTGTGTGAGGCCCACGAGTACAGCATTCGCGGTTGTGCCTGCCATGAACTGAAACTGTTTATACGGGTGAGAAGAGATATAAAAATCAGAAAGGGTACCATCATCTGATCGAGGCTGACAACATACCTTTTCTTCTCTACCACCAAAGGCTTGAGCCCAAGTGCGGCACAGTGACTCTCCCGCCGACTTCCCCGCCGCGTACATAAGCTTCCTCGAGCAAATTAGCTCACATTGTATCCTCGACTAGCAGATGTGAACGGGCCTCACTGCGACGGCTCCAGAAACGAAGTGGGTTCTATGGGACATAGTACTGTAGTACTAACCTGTTCACTCCATGGCTGTTTCGAACGAACCGATGAGATATAGATGATACGGCTGTTGGTCTGGAAGAAACGCCGTCGAACAAGCTCGTCCACAATCATGACGGGTGTTTGTATGTTTCCGAGAAGACTGTGCTGCACCTCCTGAATGTCCATTTTGCCGATGGTGCCCTGGAGGCGAAGGCCGGCTCAGTGATATGATCAGCATAGCTATTCACTTCCATGTCTACTTACAGGCATTGGATCGCAAGCATTGTTGATGAAGATGTCAACCCGGCCATTGAAGGACTCCTCCAGCTGGCTGGCTATCAATGCCGAGCAGTCTAGGGAGAATATGTCGGCAATCAGACCCTTGATCTTGAGCTCCGCTGGTCTCGGGTGCGCAGTGGCCTTGAAGGACCGCGTGACCTCTCTGTCGAAAACTGCTGAGATCAACTCGAGGCTGGCCTCGTTCGTACACGTCCCGAGGATGGAACAGCCTCGCATAGCAAGATTCAAGGCAATCGCCCGACCAATTCCGCGGGAAGCGCCAGTGATGACGGCGACGTGGCCGACCAGGTCGAGCTTACAGCTGGACGCCGAATGCCCAGGGACCACTGCGGCGGTGTCTGCCTTGCACGAAGTGGCCATGGTGGGATGCAGTAATGGCTTATAAGTCTGTCAGTCAGTCAGCTACGGCCACAGCTTGATAAGAAGCTGGGTTGTGTCACTTGTGTTAGCTGTCCGGCTACGTGTTCAGCTTGACTCGATATCTTTACCCGTTGTTGGGTAAGGTTAGAAGGGGCATATGAGCCGGTGCCTTCGCTGTGACGGCCAGGCTTGACGGCTTTCCCTCTATTCTCGGCGGGGGTTGACAATTTGTGTGACACAATGTGTAATGCAGTGAAGTATGATGTGATTAAGCCTATCTTTGGCGATAAATTCTCCCAGTTAGGTTAGTCGATGTTACCTACACAAACGACTATAAGGCAGACTAATATCGCCAATGACGTCTGGCGCCCCATATCTAAACACGTCCATCTCTAGGATTACCATCAAATGTCCCATGTCTTGGTCAATAAAATGGTGCAATTCAGGTGCAGCCTGCCTTATACCGGTACTGGATCCGTTCCCAACGAGGTTTCTGATCCGCGAACCAAGTGCAGGCTGGTTTTTTCAAGGTCATGTCTCTATTCGGTCTACAATTGTGTGTTAGCTGCTGATTCCAATGTTCTGGTATGAATCTTAAGAAACATTTACAACTTCATCGTCTTCTTACATATATCATACCCAAAACCACTAAACCTAAAAACTTGAACATCTTTGATTACTACCCAAATCAAATCTGCCAAACCTGTACTCTATCCCAGCCTGTAAAGATATTGCCAGGAGGGCCAGATATATATTCATCTTTATAATTAACGAAGCAGACATTTATAGGTTGGTGAAATAGTACATTGTAAAGGGCATCACCTCTGAGCACCTGTTTGCTTCCAACAGAAGATTGCTTAGACCGGAGCCAGCATTGATGCTAGCAGATATATGGGCTCTCCAGTCTGTCTGTCTGCATGTTGTGGTGATGTGCTGCGGATAAGAAGGCGCAATGCCAGCGAGAGGCTTCCTCTCGGTTGTTGCAGTTTTAGGGGATGATCGCGTCTACGGTGTGATGGTCCCCTACAGTGCTACTGAGAGATATGTGCCGTTATTAAGACATACTGGTAGGTACTTATGTATATATATAGCATCAACCTCGCACTGTTGCGTCAGTTGACTTTATGACTACTAAGCCCTGCGTTTTTCAAACTCAGTTTCCAGAAGGGGGTAGGTAGCAAAGGAGCAAGAACGACAGTGCTGGAGATTCCCAGTGACAGTCGGTTTGATACAATCTGAAGGCTTGGGTCGATTGGGGAACTGATATTGAATAAATCCAGCCCTGGGGCAAAGGATGTCATGTACATATGGCAACTGAAATATATAAGTACGTAATGATAGCCACGATGTTGTAGTTGTGTTGCCCCTTTACATACGTCCCACTTTGACAAGCATCTACTGGAATAAGCAGTGCAATGTTTCTGTAACATACCTGCAACGCTGAAGTTGCTCGAAACTGGCCCGGTGGTCTGCGTGATGAAACTACGTCGCGGTCGATCTCAAGGTCATGAATAAATAAGGTTGTCTTGTTCACCTAACTTTAGTGACAGATGATTTACCCCGCCTGCCCGCCATTTTTAGTGCACCAAAGACCCAAAGACGAGACGAGCCACAAACCTGGAATCCTGGTTGCAACACTTTCCCACCTTTCCACTTTCCCACTTGGCCCCAAGTAGGCCTAGTAGATTCCAGGAGGCAAGGGAAGGCATCTTCCATTTATTGCCCGCATTGATCTTGTCTGGACGACGTCGGCGTCGGCGTCTGCGTTCGCTTGTGCTCGTGGGAAGATTTTCTCTGCTGCAAGCGACCATATTCTCTCTCAATACATCATCCCCCAATTGGAGCCCTTTCAATTGATGACTTGATGACTCCAACTCTTTCAAGCATGCACAGCCAATTCCTGCTGTACTCATTTTATCCTTAGGCCCTTCCCCAAGGTCATAAGACAGGCTAGCTACAATCTATCAGCCCTTCAAGGCGCCTTGTCGTCACTAGCTACTCGACTGTATATCTTTTTCAGCCACCCCGACATTCCGAGTGAAAATGCGGTTGTATTTCCTCGATACCTTTTCCGTCATATCTTTGCTCGTCGCCACATCTCTCTCAAACCCTCAGAATACGCCTACGCCAGGGGCACCATCACCACGATGGGTACACGAGTCGGCCGTTGCGGCCATTCTTGAGGATCGAGATGCTTGGTGGGATAACCATAGGCCAGAGCGCCCTGATATGTACAAAGATGATGTCGTGCTGCGCTTCAGCCCCAGCACGCCCGACGATGAAGCGGCCCTGCGCCGGGCCGCAAAAAGAATGAATATGGATATATGGGTTTCTGGCTCCGACTTTACTGACATGAGACTCTCAAAAGGTGGTATTCACCCCTTTCTGAGCACTCTACCAGAGTCGCTACAATCTGCCTACACGGTCGTCATCGATGATCTAGCAAGTGCTATTTCTGCTACATACCCGCCTTCAAGGGGACGCAGCACCACCTCGGAAGCGACTCGGCCGAAAAAGCCCAGGAGCCACCAACCCGAGGGCCTCTTTTTCAGGAATTATCAGCCCTTTGAAACCATTAATACATGGCTCGAGCTACTGTCCTCCATGTTCCAGGGAGACCTAGTTGAGAAGATCAGTATAGGGAAGACATCTGAAGGGCGAGACATACCAGCCCTACGCGTCGGGCTTGGTCCTACGGGAAGCAATGCCGGTTCGGACAGTCGAAAAACCATCCTCATCACCGGAGGACTACATGCAAGGGAATGGATCTCCATTAGTACTGTCAATTATCTCGCCTGGTCCTTCATAACGTCATATGACCAGGACGAACTCGTCAACAGGATTCTCGACAAATATGACATCGTTTTCGTACCCGTCATGAACCCGGACGGCTACGAATACACCTGGACTGACGACCGCCTCTGGCGCAAAACGAGGCAAAACACCACGATGCCTTACTGCCCTGGGGTTGATTTGGACCACGCCTTTGGGTACCAGTGGGGCCCCGTCGAGAGCCGGACCGAGCCGTGCTCCCTCACCTACGGAGGTGAAGGCCCCTTTCATGCGGTCGAAGCCGCACAGCTGGCACAGTGGGCAAAGAACGAAACGCAGAACAACAACGTCAACTTTGTCGCTTACCTGGATCTACATTCCTATTCGCAACAGATCCTCTGGCCCTATTCATACTCTTGCTCTGCCAGAGTGCCTAATTTGGAGAACATGATGGAAGTCGCCATGAACATAGCAAAGTACATGAGACTGTCCAGCGGCGATGTCTACACTGTCGACTCCGCGTGCGAAGGTGAGGTCGCCACTGGATCCGGCGATGATGGGGCTTCGAGTCGTCGAATCGAGCAGGCGGGAGGCTCAGCACTGGATTACTTCTTCCACGATATCAAGGCCAAGTACAGCTACCAGATAAAGTTGAGGGATACGGGGACGTATGGCTTTCTTCTCCCGCCTAACCATATAGTCCCTACTGGCCAGGAGATGTTCCAGGCGCTGAAATACTTTGGGGACTACCTACTCGGAAACAACGGACACGAATGGATGCAGACTGTCGAAAACCAACAAGTGTTAGGATAGTACTGGGATAATGGATGTGTTTTTTATACTGATTTTCGAACAATCGAACAATTAAATCACACCTTGATCTACCAGCATCATGGAAGGCTATCGTCGGTGCAATACGTGCTATGGCGATTGTCTGGCTGAATGAGATGACGAATGCGAAGGAGGTATCAGGATGGTCGGCCGGACGGACTGGTAGACAAGATGAGTGTGTGTTTTATCCATGCGATGTTCATTGCTCGAAGGCGAACGGAGTTAGGGCTATTGTCTTATATGTACGTTGATAGGTAGCGAGCTTTACATTGCCATGCATGCCAGGCTTCTCAACCACTCTGCCTACCTCGCAAGACCGAAGCGTAATAGATTAATGAGGCGTCTGCCGGCAGTTTGCATCGCTTCTTTTTTGGATTGATGTTCGTATATTGTTGCTACACGCAGGGTATTCTAGCTATCGCGAGGCAAATCCTCCGGTTTTGTTTTTGTTTCTCGCTTAGGACGAGGCGCTCATGGCAAACTGTACGCTAGCCCAGAGGGCCATGCCCTTGAGCGCGAAATCGCACAGGAACGAGACGTAGAAGCCACCGAGACGGCCCTGAGGTCCGCGGTTGGCATAGCCGTAAGCGTAGGCGGCGCGGGCGGCGGCCCAGGTGGCGCCGAGGGCGGCCGCGGCGGTCGGGAAGTGCAGGCCCGAGATGAGCAGGGCGCCGAGGACGGGGGTCTGGTTCTCGACGAAGTTGCTGTGGGCGCGCTGCGCGCAGTTGAAGGCGTAGGCCTTGGGGTCCTTGGCGGCCTGCTCCTCGGACGCGTACGGGATCGGGTACTTGAGGCCGCTCGCTTGTCGGGCCTTGCCGCTCAGGAAGAAGTGCAGGACGTTGACGAGGAAGGAGCTCGAGGCGGCGGCGAGGACGTACCTATATATGGGGGTTTCGGGGTTAGTTCAGTGTGCGGGTTGGGGGGTTCGGGTGTGGTGTGGTGTGCAAATACGTAGGCAGTAGGTCAGTAGGCAGGCGACCAAGCTTTGGAGGCCCATTTCGCGCGGGTACCTGCATGGGCACAAGGACCAGGGAGATGACGCCATTGGGGTGCTAGAGAGAGAAAAAAAAGACAGAGCCCGGAGACACTTACGCATATTCGTTGGGGACCTGCATGATGTAAGGCATCTTGTGAATGGGGCACCGAAATAGGCGATAAAGAATGAAATGATTATACTGTAAGAAGTAGAGGTAGATAGTAGAAAATATATCGGGGTACAGAGTTGGGTTGACTATTGCGATGATAACAGTGTGCGGGCCAAAGAAGAATGGGACAAAGACTTAATATACTACTACATCAAATACCTATCCACCGCCATCCCTCTCCCCCCTCCCCTCCCCTCCCCATTCCGGCTATCTCCCTAGCAATGGATTGATCTGACGTTAGCTCTTTTGAAACTAGAGGTACGGCGTCACTATCGATGCCGTGTGTCTCCCGCCTTCCGCCGGTCCACTGCTGAGAGCTCTGCCAAAACACCTATTAGAAGGTCTAGAAGACAGATTGGCCAGAACATTGGTGCTTGGGCAGTGGAGCCTCGGACATGCCATCTACCGCCTCTAATATGCAGAAGTAGCAATTAGTCAGTAGGTGTCGCTGGACAACATGAGAAACCATAGCCAATATGGTCTCGACGCGGCCTAATACATACCCCGAAGCCGGTTCGCTAGTCTCCGAGAAACCCCAATGCCGGTCGAGGCGCATGTCGTGGAAAGTGGCCTTTGATTACCAAGCAACTCGCACGTAGACTTTCCACTGATTAAGTAATAGACGTGGGCACCAAGGCATTTTCGAACAGTTTTGACTCTGAGCAGTAACGCCTGCTGGCTTTTTCTGTCATACGTAAGTAGATACCTGGTCCAGGTACCGTAGCCGGAAAGTCGTGCTTAGGTATAGCCTCTGTCCGGTAGCCGCTCGGCGCAGCACATCATCATTAACTCTTTGTCGCATCGCACGTCTAACTCATGAGCTTGGTGAGGGTTATCTCTTATTTTATTTTGGATAGACTATGTTGCTTTACCCCGTGTTCCTCTCTTCGGGTAGTCGCCACTCTAGGCCAAGGCCTTCGAACACTCTCTGCTCTGCCGCGAGCATATCAGGGGCTGGTGTGCCATCCGGGCCGCTCTCCAGATCCACCCAGGAGCCGTCAGTGCGGCTCCGCACGCCGCTCGAATCGAACTTCAGCCGCTTCTCCATTTTGCAATACCGTCGAAGGTCTCTCTGGAAGGTTGTGGCGCTCGTCCAGCCCATGACTGCACAACCGACCGTCTTCCACGGAGCCATGATGATGTCCACTCGCCGGTGTGGGTTGGGGTTTCTTGCAACAGCCACCGAGTTATCCCATTCTGGATCTTGCCACACCACTAACGCCTTGTCGAGCGTGTCGAAGCCGGAAGCCGGCTGTTGCCCCTCGCCTTTCCATGGCAGCGGCTCCTGCCCTCGTTCAGAACTCTTAGTACTGATCATGAGGATATGAGTGATGTGCCCAGAATGCGCCAGGGCGTCGACGAGCTTGTCGATAAAAAGCAGAGTAGCTGCCGGGTCTCTGTGGCTGATGACAACATCCACATCGCCGCTGTGAGACTTTCCCCTTCTGTATCCTCCAACTATCACCATCTCGTAGCCAGTGCGTATTCTGTTGGCATGCTCTAGTATGATGTCTGCGATGGACTTCACTTCGGCGCGAGGTATCTTGAGCAGAAACTCGTTATAGTATTTGACCCCAATCTGCTGGACTCGACTCAGTTGATCCCAGCCATATTCCACGATATCGTCCAGATCTCGCCAGCCCCTTTTGTAGAATTCCTGGGCTGTGGTCTCGCCGACACCCCAGATTTCGTAGAACAATCTCAGCACGCTGAGCTGAGCGTCTAACTTCGCATTCTCGACTTCCTCGATGCAGCCATTAGTCTTCCACTCTTGGAAGAGGCTCGTTATCTTTGTGCCACAGCCTGGTAGGTGATCGACCTCTAAAAGAGCAATATGTCAGTGCAATATACTTTCCAAAGCGTTGGATCGGATCGCCGTACCTCCTCGATGAGACAGCAGATAAGGATACGCCGCCACAGCAGCAATGCATGTCGAGTAAGCTCGGACGCCGATTTTGTCACCCAACAATGCTCTGGTAGTCCTGATCTCCTTGAGCAGCCCCAAAAAATCGCCATTGGGAGAATCAGGCAGTGTCGGCCTCTGACAGGAATATGTCGTGTGTAGAAATTCTGGGATTGGTGGTAGATGCTGATTAATATCATGCTCCGAGGTGGTCTCCTGGGTCAGCGCCGGTCGTTTCATAGGCATCGCTGCCCTAAGATGATGCGAGTCCAAGTTGTAACTTTGCGGTGAGTTATGCTTATTCGCCATTAGAGATTCCCCGTGATTCTCCTTGGCGCTCTTCGGGATGTCTGCGGAATGTGAAGGTATTGCTTTCATGTGCTGGTCCGACAGCTTGAGGCCGCGGTACACCAGGTAATCATTCAAAGGTAAGACCTCTCCCTGAGAGACCGAATCGGTAAACCACGACAATTTCACGACTTGCACTACCCCTTTTCTTGGATGATCATCCTCTCCGTCAGAGGCTGTACTCGAGTCATCTGCGGGCAGGGCGTCATTGGCAAGTCTGCGGCGTTTGGCCGGGGGTGGATGGCTCGTCTCTTCGCCATCGACCTCCTCTGTTGCGATTTTCAATCGTCTCAGTTCGAAGAGGGCTCTCTGCTTCTTCGATATCTTGCCCAGGACCACCTCTGCTTCGTTGATATCGTAAGTCAACGATGAGATCTGACTTTGTAATTCAGGCAACTGATCCGGATCAATATGGGTCGGCAGCAGGTAGATTGGGGGAAATTCCAATTGAGACATTTTGAGCCCTGGGCCGCGAGCAGAGCCGGCTTGATGCGCGTCAAGTAGTTTGCATGCTGGAGAGGCCCGGAGACAGCCAGCCAACACAGCGATGCAACACACGCCGGGTGGAGAGGATAATAGAAGGGCGGTGCCCAATTATAATGCCACCGGTAAGCTACTGCAATTTGCCAAACTGGCTGCAGGTTCGTCCTTCCGCTCTGGATCTTCGAAAAGAGGACCTGAGTTGCCTGACGCGATGTCGTGAGGTTTACGGGTCACAAGCAGGATATCTTGATACTGTGGTACTCAAGCAGAAGAAGTATCAATGTTGGCAAAGCCCACTCCATGTATTTGACACTAATGGCCGCATGTTGCTGTATGTATCGTAATCTCAGGTACGATTGGCCGCTCAAATAAGTAGTACTTATTTATTATGTAGTTGACTTAGGAGTGCAAGGAGAAGGAGGTTGCCGACGATACCTGCATGACGGGCATGGCGGCATGGCGGCATGACTTTCGCACCTGTCATTGATTACCTAAGATAAGGAAGTTCAATTTGATAATAAATAAATGGCACTTGCATTGCCCAACAGAAGAACTTCGGTGGCGGAATTTCGAAAGACCGGAAACTTTCAACCGTACCAGTTTAGAGCGCGATTCAGTTCATTGGCATCTAGGAATGCGGCATCCAAGTTCATCTTTGCATGCTTTTATCCGAATCAACCTGACATATAAAAGATTCAAATTTTATACTATTTCAATGTCTTCCAGGCGTTGATATGCGATTTATCCCACGTTAATTTAATATTAAAAAATTGGCAAGTGGCCGTTCCAGTATATCCAACATGTCGCATTGTATGGACGTGCCTGGCCGCATTTTCCGATTGACCAACTTTGATTATTCCTTTGTGAGCGTTGCGACCATTTGAACGATCGGTCCAAAAAGATAACACTCGAGAGCCCATTTGTAAATTGCGAACTGTCTGCCCCATACAAAACAACAACAACAAACCATCATCATGGACAAAGCCCAAACCCTCGTGCGGTCCGTCGCGCGCGCCTTCTACGATCCTACGCACTTTGACGCAAGGCATATTGTCATTATCGATGCCCTGATTACGCACTCGGCCCTCCGCGACGATGATTTGTCCTACCTAATGGCACAGAACACGAAAGACCTCCACAAGATTTGCGGCAAGCTTCGCGAAGATCGCTTCATCGAAGTCCACGTCCGAGCTGAGCTCCGGGAAGGCCAGCAGCGTCCCTCGAACCGAACCTACTACTACATCGACTACCGCAAGGCCATCGACGCCATCAAATGGAAGGTCTACACGCTGGATAAGGCCGTGCAGGGCAACGCCGTGCCGGCGTCAGAGAAGAAGGAGTACTTCTGCTCCTACTGCAAAGCTGACTGGACTGCTATGGAGGTTCTGGATAATATGGGCCCGGAAGGCTTCATGTGCCATAAATGTGGCAGCTTGCTCCAGCAGGACCCGGAACGACAGTCGGGCGGTCACGAACAGTCAACTCGGCTCAACAACCAATTGAAGTTCATAACAGACCTTTTGCCCGAGCTGGATAGCGTTGTGGTGCCAGAAATGAACTTCGATAAAGCGTTGCAATCGGCGCGCCCTGTGGAACGAGATGCCACCAACCAAGTAGCAGCCTCGGTTGCTGTAGACTCAAGCCTGAAACCGACAGCCGTGAAGGGTATGGCAAACACAGGACCTACCAGCATCGCCATCAACATCACAGCCTCGGATGGACCTGACGATGCCACCAAGGAAGCAGAGAGAGCCAAAAAGGAGAAGATCGCACAGCAAAATGCCCTGCCGGAGTGGCACACCACGAGTACCGTCACGGGAGCATCGTATGCTGCAGACTCGTCGGCTTCGTTCAAGAAGGACGAGGACGAGGACAAGAAGCCTGAGCTCGGCGCTACGGACGATAAGGAGGATGCTGAGCTCGATGATCTGTTCAAGCAGCTTAAGAAGGACCAGGAGGCAGCCGCACGGAAAGCTGCGGAAGAAGAAGAGGAGGAGGATGATGATGAAGACGAGGAAGAGTTTGAGGATATCCCCGCTGGCAACACTGCCACAGCTCCTTCCAGCCAAAAACGGCCAACGTCCAGTGGCGACAACAGTGCAGCTAACACTCCGGCCTCTGAAGAGCGGCCACCCAAGAAGGTCAAGGTCGAGGAGCCTGCAGATAACGGCGATAGTGAGGATGAGGATTTGGCCTTTGAGGATGTATAACGCGCGTCGCGTAGATACTCAGTATAGGGTCTGGTTAAAAATGCATATGTATGTAGTGGAAATGGCATCTACATCACCCTCTCTTGTCTTTTGGAACACTACGTTGAAACACTTGTTCTGCCTGCTCTTCTGGAAATACATACCAAGTGATGATTCGAGCCCAGTATGAACGACAGCAACGACTTGATGATCGGTAGCATCAACTCCGCCCCATCTGTCAATCCATTCATCGAACTGGTACATAATTACAGCTAGGTAAGTAGCTACATAGGTAACTATTCGAGTGTCCTAACCGAGTGCCTGCCTGTAAGTACACCTGATCATTCGTGCAAGGGAACTTTTACCACCAAATTAACAGCATTCGGTGATTGTTTTGGGATTGTTCTGGACTTGTCCAGATCAAACCATTACTGGCAGGCGCGCTGGGTAACGATTGATTTCACTGATTTGATTAAATGTTCGCAGTCGGCTTCGATGACAACAAAACCAGCTCACCCCGCGTGCCATTTGGTGACTACTTGCCCAACTTGGTGCTAACCTCCCATCGACCTTCTTGGTAACCATTACTATCGTTTTCTTGACGATTTGCCATCTCGGTTCACAGCCGGCAAGATCGTCTTACGCTTACTGGCCAACCGTTTCGCAAGAGGAAGGACTACATTGTGGCCCTTACCAGATGGCGATATGGCAGACCTGGGGAACTGGCTTCGTTTCGTCCCGCGTGCAAGGACGCCAGTCACGCCGCGATCACCCGTCTCTTCAGAACGGTTCAGCATCTACGACGCAGAGGAGCAACGTAGACCTGGTCCCACTCACAAGTCGAGCTATCTCAGTCTCGCCACTCATGCTTCGCTGTCACCCGAGCCACAGGACTCCGCGAGTGCTAACTTGGCTGTCAAAGATCAAGACAAAGTGTGGTAAGGCCTATCTGCGTATCCTGATCAAATGTGCTTACTTGCCAGTGCTTATTCGGGGGTCGCTCAGGTACAATCCATCAGTGGATCAGATAGTTGAGGCGCTTCAGGTGAGCATCATGACCAATGGGAACCTGGCACAGCTGCCTGTGCATCTGAACTCGTACGTTCTCCGCCTCATAGAAGGCTACAGCAACTGCCAAGAGGACCTCCGAGCGAAGAACACCGCCCTGGACGAGGTTAAACGCATGCGAGAAGCCGCGTTTGAGGACTTCACTGTGCTGGCAGAAGAGTTCCGCAACCGCGAGGGACAGTACAAATCCGAAATCAGACGACTAGAGCTCCTACTGGCGCAGAAAAACGGGCTCGATACGGTCACGTTAGCGAGGACCAACAGTACCCTGGACAGAAGCCAGCCAGATGCCAGGAACTTCATATCTAGACTACAGAAACGACGCAGCGAGGCGGCTGCGCGCGACGCCGAAGCAAGAGCCGTGGCCTCGCAGCCTGCCGTCTCATTCTGGCATGGCCAATCCCTGTCAACAGACGCCGAGATCATGAGAGTCTTGGATCAAGGTAAAAGTGTTGAGGGAATATACAATGGTGATGGCGAGGCACCTTCGAGTGAGCACCCCCTTTTCGGCCCCACGCTGCTCTAATACAAAGCACCGCAGTTGCCACAACTATGATTGATACATTCTTGGAAAACACTGACCATCGGCAGGATACGTATCGGATGTACTCAACGCCGCATCAGACGCGAAGATTAGCGAGAAATACAGACATTTGGATGCGGCTAGAGCAGTCGCTCCCCGACGCCAGCCAAGACTGCGAACCGGATATGCGGCTCTCGAGCCAGGGAACACAGACCTCAAATACTTACGAACAAACTCGCCAGAGCAGCCACAGCCAGGTACAGGGAGCCCTACGAGCAGCTCCTGGCCTACCAGGGGGGTTATTCCCGAAGCCACCAAGGCTCAGGGAGCGCCCGATGAGAAGTCCAGTGCAGAGACCAGTGCTAGAAACGACGGCAACGATAGCGATGAGTCTAGTCCATCGCACCGGGCCGAATCTGATGGTGGCTTTCGGGTATCAATGTCTCGTTGCAACGGCAACTTCACCCCAGAAACCAAGAACGACCGAAAGTGTAACGCTGCTCGGGAGAGCCGCTTCTCTTTTGCGGAGGGAGACGATACTTTCACCACTGGTGCCGCCGATGCAGGTACGTTCCAACCGAGCGAGAACGATAACGAGAGCGGGTCCGTCAGGAGACACGAAGATATTGGGTTGGCCAATACCGCTACGAGAGCATATGAGCAAGTTCGCCAGTCTCAAGCCACGCCTGTACAAGTCTCTTCTGGGCCCGGCCCAGCCTCGATAAGGCGCACGACGAGCCTGAGCTCCAAGGAGAGCACGTCTGGGATTAAGGATGCCCCGCACCTTGATGGCCGACCGTTGACCTGGAACCGCAGCCCCAAAGCGCCCGCGACCACGCCGGCGCGGGCCGCCGAAGACGTGTTTGCCGGAATCCGCAGCCACGACTCGGCCGGGAGCTTCAACACGGTGATTAGGGCCAGTTCGTCACGCAGCAGCCAGAGCGTCGGCTCGCTATCGCTGGCCGGCGACTCGGACCCCATCCAGGGGTCTCCGAGCCGGCCCCAGCGAGTAGCAGGGCCGCAGAGACTAACGAGCGCCCAGATCGCAGCCTCCCTAGCTGTGGCGCGCGACAAGAGTCGACAGTCGAGCCAAACTTGAGAACCTGATATCACCAATGCAATGCGCTCATACTTTGGTGCTCAGCAGCATACAGGGCAGCCATGACGATGGTGTGTGGATGCCAAGAGCATGGCGCAACGCCCAGTTAGAGAGATTACATGTTTCAAAGAAAGAGTGGTCCGATATGGTTGTTCTCGACGCTCTTCTGAATATATCAGAATAAACTTCAGAGGTGCCTGTTAGTCGACCATAACCGAGCAGGTGCCATCACATTCACTAGAAACTGTCACGACTTGGTGCACGGCTGGTGCGAAGACAAGTCGACTCCAGGGGTAGTGTGTCACAGGAAACGGTTTGGCTTGAAGGAAAATGGAAGACGGTTCTTCCCCCAGCCTGCCTAGAGCAGTGGTGGGCTTTGTACACAGCATGGTACCTTTCGATAGCTGCAACGATGGCTTCTACTAACAGCTCTTTTGACTGACCATTGCTGACGTGAGGTTTGACTTGAGGACCCCTCTGATGGACGGATTATATGTAGCTCTAGGGCGGCCTTTTGTGGGCTAAAGAACCAGACAGTAGTAAGCATTAGGCAACGCCTTTGGCTGCACCTGGGGCCAGCTCTCTGCAGTGGATGTAGCTGAATCCGGTACATGGCAGAGCTGAGCTGATATATTTTGCATGTACGAGACTTGGAAGAGACCAGGCTGCAGTGGCGAAGGAGCTCGAATATCTCGGTAGCTTGCATGTTTCTGGCTGATGTTAGTTAGTAAGCCCGACCAATTCACTTTCCTTCCTTGTCGATGTACGGGTACAGTACAGCGGATGGGCAAACGAAGATACGATAGCGTAGAAGCCTCGCCGTGCGTATCAAATAATCCCAGGGGCCGTACATAGCCGCATCGGATAGGGCGCTGAACCGTTTTCCCCGCCAACTTAGCCTTTGCCTACACTCAACAAGTCCCCCAACATGGGGTACTATGATACCAAACAACAAGTCTGGGCATCATCGAATCGATAGGCAGTGGGATGAGTCGCGTTGGAAGTTTGAACCATTTCTACGTCGCGCAGGATTGGGTTCAATAATGGCATGCTTGAGTGAGGGGGTAGGAATGTCTCAGTATCGTCGGTGAAGGCGAGTTCCAAGACCGTATACTATTCTTCATATACTTACCTGAATGGCGTTTGAGCGTGTGCATGTCACTCCCGACATATCCTGTCGTCCCTCCTTCTCCACCACCTCAGCTTCTTACCGTTGTTGTTGTTGTTATTGTTGTCATCGTCATGTCTGGCGCCCGATCCGAGGCAAACACGACCTTTGTTAGACACTGTGTCACTTGATACTACATGGTCGCGCTGCAACGCGAGATGCGTGTTTATGGTTGTGTCCCCCCTTTCCCCCCTTTCCCCCCTCCCTGGAAACGCACGTGCGTATATACGTGTACGTCTCGTGTGTGTGTGTGTGTCTGTGATCGGATACCTTCTTCCCTTGGCGGCGGTGATGGTGGTGCTACTCGATTCTGTAATACATGTGCACCTAACTTATATCACCGATTGGATGCTGCTCCTAATACGGCTGTCGTCGTTTTCCGGACCAAAAGGTACGCAGGGCAACCGACGCAACGGGCGGCAGGGCGGGTAGGCGGTGGAGAGGGGGTTTACGATCAGTGGCGCTGGGGCTGTTCGATGGTCATAACGATACGATCTGTACGACAACCGTACGTGCAAGGCCAGTCTTGTCTTGCGTAACCCAGTGTACGTATACACATGTATGGATGGGTGGATGCGCGTGTGTGTATTTGTGTGTAGTGACCCCCTCCCCAATAAAAAAGGGACAAGCTTTTCGTATCGTGGAACGAGTTGGTTACACATATGAGAACCAGAGAAAGAAAGACAGAAGAAGAAAAAAAGGAAGTAAGGGAGGGTGTCACCAGATCGGTCGATAGCCGAGTCTTTCATCCCTGTTCGTAGCTGAACCAGATCGCTGGGATGTGCGGAATACCAAACATCTCATCCTCGCTCGCCCGTACTCATTCACAAAGACAGATGATACACGCAGAGACGTCGTGCAGTGCTAAAGGTACCAGCCGACCTACACTCCCTTCAGCCATATGCATGCAATCCTTCTCTAGCCACTATCGAAGTGGTATGATAGGAATGAGAACATCAGCAAAAGTATATCCTCATCTCTCGAGGTTCATGCCGACTCGAAACATTCATCCTTTTTCCTCTGACTTGATCCACCGGTTCGTCACTAATGTATGTATGTGGTAGACGGGCTGTGTTCGTTTTCCCGCCTGCCTTGTTCTTCCTTTTCCCCTTGCCTGCAATATATATCCCTTACTTCATTCTTTTTCCCTCTCGAGATGCGTTGTTATACGATCTCAGGTGGATCTCACACATGCAGGCCGAGCTTGCATAATGGTCGATGGGGGCCCATCCCTGCCCAATCGGTGTGCGGAATGTCTGAGATTCACCATTGTTGCAGGGACAATCTGGACCGTTGGGCTGTTTGCCAGATGAATCGAAACGGCCGGGAAAAGGGGGCAGGGGCTGAGGGGCCGGGTAAGCCACGAGCGAGTAGTTACACTTAGTATTACGGGGTGGGAGGCCGGAAGCACGACTTGCCGGATATGGGTACATGTATAGAACCACAGAGATATACGGAGTAGTCAGCAACTACATATATCAATATATGCATCATCTAAAGATATGGGAAAAAAGGAAAGAAAAAAAAGGAGAAGGTGGAAGGATAGAATAGAAGGTTAGTAGCGGTTAGGCACCCATCCCCACTCCCATGTATGTATGTTCGATCTTGCATTGATGACCAAATATCTTCTTCACTTTGTTATTTTCTTTTTCTTCCTCTTCTTCCAACGTCGCTCTCTCTGCATAAACCTGCCTGGTACGGAAGGTGATGAGGGCACTCTGATTGGTTGGCGTGGTCGGCGACCAGAAGAAGCAGAAAAGGGCCCATTTCCCCTTGTCCCCTTGTCAATTGGCCTGCGGGATCCCACCTCAGAGGTCGACAGGGACGTGGACAGGGACGTGGACAGGGATCACAAGGTGGTGATGCCTTAATTAAGGTGGGATGAACGTTCTTGGATCGACAGTTCCGCACCCCCTCTTGGCCTTTTATTTTTTATTCAGAGTTCCCCCCCCCCTTTCCCTCCCAATCAAGAACCCTGTGCAGCTCATCCAGCCGGTTGGTAAAGGCAGAAGAAACGGGGAACGGGTACGCTATCCACCAAACCACCAAACCCTTGACCTTTTTCAGCCAAACACCGTCCAAGCTGGCTCTGGTACAGACAAGGAAGGCCCCAGCCCAGCCAGCCCATGCCAGCCCCTGTAGACACACAGAGAGAACACGATGGGAACAGGGGAACAGGGGAACGGAAAATGGAGAATGGAGAATGGAGAATGGAGAAATGCCAATACCTCATTAGACTACAGCGCAGTAATATAGCATCACTTGACAGCCCATCCCAGTCCAAAAAGACCGCCATGTACGCTCTTGCCCCCCCAACTTCCAAGACGACTGAAACAACCAGCTTTCTGCTCGTGTTGATTTCCTTGAAGCCGGTGAGGCATAGCGTAGCGCACAAGCACACGCACACGCACAGCCTTGACAGACCTGGACTCGACAGCATGGATTGTTTGTCTTTAGCCGTGTCACTACTACTGACTAGTCAGGTCAGCTCTCTATAGGAAGTGCAGAAACAAGGAAAAAGGTAGGAGGTAGGTACTTATGCTATGCATGCATGCACAAATATGGACAGTATGCCAGGTGTGTAAATACCTACTTGTATCATGGATGCAAGTAGGAGGTCAAATGAAAGTGGACTGGCTGGCTAGGCGCCTCGTGCGCGCGTGGCGATGGAGTCGTCGGGGTCGTGGGCAGCTAACCGGTTTCCTCTTTTCCAAATAGGCGAGGCTCTACCGTTCTGGTTGTTGTTCAATGTTATTATTGACTTCTACCTAATAACAACCTTGACTTGCTGAAAAGGATGTTCCCGGCGATTCACCCCACTGCGGCAGAAACACCTGGCTTTTTTAGACGTTTCCCCCCTGCCCGAGGGAACATCGTCATCTCGATAGTCGCATCTGATCAGGCAGACCAACCAGCAGTATGCCCAAAGTAGAAAGACAGAACCTCCATTGCATTAGTCGAATGAAGAAAAGAAAAAGAACTGGGGACGATGATGGAGGGGATCGTTGGGATGCAGCCAAAAGGTAGATTTGCTTTGTTGCAAACCTAGGTCAGCCAGTCAGGCAGGCAGGCAGGCGGGCAGGCAGGCACTCAGCCAGCCAGGCAGTTAGGAGCCGGGCTGGTAGCACTGTACTGTACATACATGTAGATAGCAGTACCATAGTGAGTGGCCTACTGAGTGGCCCACCCCCCAAGCAACGGCGGAACATCATGGCTGTCGATCTCTGCCTGCAAGTCCCAGTCGATGCACCGGAAGGGGGAATAAAGTCGAAACAGGGAATGATGCAAGACTGCACTAGACTGCATTGAGGAAACAGACGGGTGAGCCCCTTCCAATCTTTTTTTTTCTTTCTTTCTGCAGCAGCCAGCAGCAGCATCATCATCATCACCCTTCCCTTCCCTTCCCTTACCCCACCGTCTCCGTTGTCGCCGATGAATGAACGAACGAACGAACGGTGAAGGAGACATGCAGACAAGGGCCGAGAACGGCATAGCCCCGGATCTGCTAGTCCCGCGATCGATAGTTCAGGGAGACGGTTGCCATACTACAGTCTACTACTGTGGCCCAGCAGCAAGAAACGCAGCTGCATGCGGTATGTAGGCTAGGTACAGTAACGGATTCTACATACATACTGCTACACTACTACTCCGTACTACTGGTACCGACTAGAAAGCAGTTGGGTAGTACAATTACGCAAATGGGCAGGCAAGCCCACGAAAACGTTGCAACGGCCAGCTCGGGCTGAGCCAACGAAAAGCTAGACGGCACTTGTAACACTGCCATGAGGCATGTGGATGGACTGATGATGAGACTACTTACTACCAGACTACAGTGCTCTGCCTGCAGACTACTAGTAGTAATTGGCCGACCTCGTGAGATTGGCTGATCCAAATCTGTGCGCCACGCCAAATGTGTCATCTTTTGGACTGACAGCCAGACCTTCTTTGTCTCTTGTCGCTCTTGTCTTGTCTCGTCTTCAACCACTTTAACTACGACAAAGCGCGATTGCACTGACACCCGACACTGACACTGACACTGACACTGATACAACGCACCACACCACACCGCGCTCGAATCTCGTACATTTCACTCAATCGTACGCGGATTTCCCGTACTATCGAAGAGTCTACTGCAAGGGCCGGGTCTGTTGGCATTGTTGTAGACAGAAAACCCGGGTCTCAGTCCGGACTGTCGCGCGCTTGCTTTTGGTACGACGTGAATGAATGTATGGATGCGATCTAAGAATATCGTTCGAGCCGTTGAACCGAACGGAGATTTGATACCGTCAAATCGCAAAGGCTGCGTGGCGGCGGCGAGTGCGCAAAGGGGACATAGGAACCCTTGTCGTCGGGTTGGTCGTTACAGTACGACGTGCGACTTATTTAGATCACACGCAGGGCAAAGTAGGTTAAGGCAATCAATCATCAAGCGCGGGAAAGGGCCCGAAAGGATGGATGGGGTGGGATGGGAAGGCTAAGGAAGGCCAGTCTTTTTTATCATGCAAGGGCTGGAACTGGAACGGACACTGTGTGCTTTGCTTCCCTTCCCACCCGGCCGGAGTTGTGCCCGTGGAAAAGTTCCGATGCGATACGCCTCCCTCGCGCTCGAGCAATGGGCCAGTATCATCGTCATAAGCAATAGTTCCTCACCATCACGGCACGACGCACAGTAAGTAGGTATGTATGTATGTATGTATGTACAAAAGACCTGGCACCTGGGACCCGACCGAGGAAGTGGAACGAGTAACTGGCGCATGCTGTCCATGCTGGCAGTTGGGTCGTAGTCGTACCGCTTGTTTCACATGCACCGCAAGAGATCGAGGAAACGTGGGCCACGAATCCAGGTGAGAGAACACGGAGTATGTGTGTTGTGTTACACGGCAACAGGAAAAGCAAGAGCATCTGTCCGAATGCGTGGTTGATCGGTGTTCGGCGGGAATGAATGGGAAACCAAGCAGATTGTCAATCCATTGAGCTGGGTCAACCATGTATGTTTCTTTGTTTCCTGCAACACGTACATAGCTCATAAACCTCATCATCATCATCATCATCGTCTTCAGTCTTGCTTTTAAGGGTGTTTTTTCCCCACCCTCTCCTTCTTTTGATCCCCCTTACCCCCTTCCCACTCCTTCTTTCACCGTTCTAGCGCAGTTCTACAATCTGAATCAGTGCTCACTTACAATTCCAAATCTTAATAACAGCGGGCTGCAGGCGGCGGTCGGGTTTTTCTGCGCGCAAATTGGATATGCATCGTGACTTGGAACTATTGGCTGCAAATGGGATTCCTGGCTGGGTGTGAGGTGCTGTTGTGAAGGGGTGGGGAGCGAAACGGGGATCCCTAGTCCATGTCAACGGCCGTTGTGTTTGGATCTTCAGCAACGGAAATTCCAAGGCGAGAGCGAGAGCAAGAGGGGTGTCGTTATCATCAAATGGCTGTGAATCCTACTACTACAGGTCGTCACAGAGAAACAGAGAAAAAGAAAAGAAAACCTGCGCCAGCCCACGCAAGGACCAGCTAGTTACAGCCATCTAAGTACATACATACATACCTACTTACTTACATGCTAACTTTATATATGCCCTACTTTACCCCCTACACGCACCCCCCCAACGCTCAAGCCCAACATCCCTGTCAAAGTTGCAATGATCTGCCCGTTGACAGTCGATCAACTCCCTGTCCGCCGGTAACATCCTTATTTGTATGTGACCAGCTAGTCCACTCACTATCCTGTCCAGCCTCTTTTGCATCTCTCCACACCGCAGGCTGGCAGGAGGGCGAGGAAATAATTTGTTAGTGGCCCAAACGTCACCGCCACTGTCGTGATCCCTCCACGAATGCATGCATTTTCTGACTCTAATGATGAGTATGCTATTCTGCCGCGCGCATGGGGCCTCGCTTCACGTTGACTTGCTGCTGGCTGATGATGGCCCATATCGGTTGGTGTGAGCTTTTTGTGGGTGCGCCGCCACTGCCTGTCCTGCCTACAAGTACATAACATGCATACAGAATCTGAACGCTTTCTGTCTATGTACGTGTGTGCGCGTGTCTCTCTCGCGCCCGCTCGCTGTAGGCAAGAAGTTTTCTTGCTCAACCCCATCCGATCCAAAGCCAGCAGGCAAAGAAAGGTACACGCACGCACTCTCACACACATAGTACCCAAACAGCCGCAGCATGACCCGCGTGCGTCCGCACGTGTCTTGCTCTTTGAGCACTGATGCCTGTTTCGTTTTGAATGATGATCGGATGGGGGGAGGGGAGAGGGGAGAGGGGAAGGAGGCCTGGAATGGCATCGCAAGGCATAGCATATCTTAGCATTAGGGGGCACGCACCCATAGCCGCCCACTCGCCCACCAAAAACCCGCCCGGAGTTTTGGTTTACCAGTATCAGTAAGGAGACGACAGGAAACGCCCAGCCGTTGGAGCCGCGGCCTGGGCCAAGGCCGCCGGATGTGTTTCTTGCCTTGCCCTGCCTTGCCCTTACCCTGCCTGCCCTGCCTGCCCTGCCTGCCCTGCCTACCTCTTCGCTCTATTCGGAGCTCTGTCTGCTCTATTCGACGCCCTTGCCGCTGCGCCCGTTTGCTCTAGTGTACTACATACTAGACGGGCTGGGTAGATAGATGGGTTCGATCTCGGACTAAGACTCACTACAATCTAAATTCGCAGATTAACTACATATCACTCTACCGTAGCCCAACGAATCGTCGTTTCGTGTAAGAAAGCGGTGGTACGTAGCAGTAGCAAGTGCGCAGGAAAGGAGAATGGATAGGAAAGAAAGAAAAGAAAATCCTCCGTAGTTCTGCCCGTAGGGCCAAGCACTCAGTTGTCCAACACACGCCACGCCCGCCGTTGTCGATCGCCCTACCGGTCGTCACCCTAACTCTGAATCCAATTCCAATTTTGGGGCAGCTTAAACTACCTAGCTCGGGGAGTCATCATAGTTAAATTTACAGTTGTCGGTGGTCGACCCCCCCCCTTTTCCGGGCTTATTTTTTCTTTTACGTGCGCAATGCGGCCAGTGTGTGACGCCGTTGACGCCGCCGTCTTCCTAGCTCTCGCCCTTGCCTCTGTCCTCTATCCACTTGCCTGCCTACTTGGGCAGAGGTCAGCCTTTCCTTCTGCTACCACGCATAGTCCCGTGAAGTCTTTTAGCTGTTGTGTATAGTTCGGTACGCCAACTAGGTAGGTAGGTAGCAGGAGTAATAGTCCCGAAAATAGTGGCAAGGACCGATTGGGACACGGGCTAGGTCAGAACTTGCTCCCAACACGGTAACCGCTTCTTTGCTTCTTGGCTGCAAAGGGAATAGAGGCACCACTTGGTCAAGCTGGATCTACGTCGTTTTAATTTAGTGCAACTGCCTTTAGGCCCTCCTGTTGCAAACTTGGAATTAGGTTATGTGAAGTGGCTCGATTCACCAAGGCCGGAACTGGCTTATTTAGGGGCAATGAAATCATCATTCCAAATAGTGTCTTGAATATGAAGGTCAATCTGTGCTGTCTACCCAACGTCGTCTCATGGCTGCTGAGTAGGGGAGCGACAGGCAGCTTGAAAACCCATTCGCGCTACTGGCAGGCAAAAGTGCAAAGGCTGATGGGAGGTATCTTGAATTATCTCATTATAATGTCTTCGTGACATCTTCGTGTCACATTATGTATATATGTGTGTGTGTGTGGTATCGCTTTTGTGAGGAAAAAAAAGGAATAAGAGACTGGCTCAATAAATCCTGTTTCTCACTTCCCAGCCAACCGATCAACGCCGAAACTCTGTACATTCCTGACCCAGCCTAGGATATCCTTTCTCATCAAATATGGTATCGACGCCCCTACATAACCGTAATAAAATCAATTCCCCGACGCCGCTTGTATAATGCTTCGGTCGTGTGGCTGCTTCACTCTCATGAGAGTAGGTTTCCGACGCTCATTCTCGAGTCTTTTAACGAAGCCTCGCTTTGACTCCGCAGTGACCCCGATACAATTGGAGAGTTCGGCGCAGTCGGCAGCTGCGGCGGTGCTTCCAGCGTGACGCGAATGGGCGGTAGCCGCATGTCTGGCTCGTACGTCGCCGACATCTTCGGACATGGTCTGTACTCGAAGGCAACTGACGGCGAGCACACTTCTGGGCGCCTTTTTAGAGGCGGCAGCTCAACAGGGGAGCCTGGGTGGCCCGCAGATGTTGGTGACGTAGTATAGTGTGAGCCGCTCTCGCCCTCCCAGAAAGATTCTCCGCCAGGCGAGGTGCTCGAAGGCGAAGGTAGACCCGAGTGGGCGCCCCAGTATTGAGGGAACCGACCTGTCGCGGTCGGTGATAGTGCCGATGAGTAGACGGGGTATTGTTGCATGGTGGCCGGGAGCTGGAGAGCCTCGGGTCTGTGGTATGGAGAGTGTACAGAGTGTACCATCGCCTCGTCGTATCCGGGTCCCCGGCGACGATGCATCCGCCGCCGACGGTTCATGCTTCCGTTCCACCAATTCTTGACGGCATTGTCGCTGCGGTTGTGTAGTCTCCGCGCAATCTCAGCCCACCGCTTGCCGAGTTCCAGCACCAGCTTCTCGATAAGCAGGCCCTCTTCCGGCGAGATGGGATCGTGGTTCAGTGAGGGCTTGAGGTTCTGGTGGTATCGCTCTCGGCACTGCTTCGGCGTCCTAGAGTCCAGCAGCCCTGCGATCTTAACCCAGTTCAGCGCCCCTTGGGTGGTGACCAGCTCCATCAGCGTGTTGTCCTCTTCCGTAGACCATGGTCCTCTCCGTTGGTTCGCCATGTCGTCTCTTCGTGTGTTATCACAAAAGTGGTCTCTCCTTAGGTATGATGTGGTTAACTATCGACGTTTCAACGTCGAGAAACGGGATTTAGTTCGGCGTTTGTTGTAGAAAGCTTTGGGTTTTTTCCTATCCCAACACAAAGTTCCCAGTGCTATTGGTTACGAGCGTGGATTATGTGTATGATACAGTTTCGATGCGATGGGTGACGACTGGGGGACAGATTTAGTATCCGCAGTATAAGATATAAAGTTCAGAAAGAGGTGGAAAACAACGGCGGAGAGGGTATCAATGTACAAAGTCAATAGTAGAGAGACAGGAATCGAGGAGTGATATAGATGACTTGAGATCGTCTGGGGTGTAGCAGGCTAGGTCAGGAATGAATTGGAGGGACGGTATGGATTTATAAACGACTATTGGAGTTGGGCAACCAGAACATATGTATGGGGCTGAGCCAGGTCCAGCACAAGTACGTAGTATCCGTGACCAGGGGCGTATGGGAGACACCCACTGGTATTACCCGACTAGAACAGATCTGAGCAGGGCTGATGATTGGCAAAAGCAATGTCTAACAGGGGTACATGAAGAGATTGATCTGTGTACAAAGTGAACTGTAGGTCACAGGAGGTACGACACATAGTGGGGGAGCGGCGGGCTGGCGAGGAGGACGCAGGTAGAAGACGGCCGGGCCCAGCTAGCAGAGTCGATGAGCGACGCAGGCATGCTGGCCTGACGACTAGTGTACCGAGATAGGTCGTAGGTAGAGCAGAGCAGGGCAAGCTTGGAACTTGAAGCCCCCCCAGTGTGTGTGTGTGTGCGCGGTGCAGGTGGGCGTGTGTGCCTTCGTGGTTGGGGAAAACATTGAACGATCTCTCCCAGTTGCAGTACAGTATGTACATCCCATTGATACTGCCACTACAAATGCCAAGAGCAACTGCCAGCAGTATCAGCGCCCCATATACAGATGGGGTAGGGATCATGGCTTAAATCTCGAAGCCATAGAGCAACCGGGGAGGTACAGGAATCGCTAGGGTACAAGCCATTTCGCCGGGGTGGGAGAGAGAAGGGTAACTTGGGGGGTGGGGGTAGCAAAAGCATGGACAAGGGGTCGACGGGAGGGAGTGCTTGTATGTACCGAACGACTCTCTCCGGTCCCACCCCTTTGTCTGTAGGTAGGCAGGTGGCAGGTATCAATGTATGTAAGTATTCGCAGCACTGTTCTGGAACTGCTGCCAGACTCCAGATTCAACCACAACACAACAGAAGCTCTCCCCCTCCCCATCAAGGTGTCCCAGCGTCCTCGACCACGTAACAAGTAGCACGGCCTCTCGACCGTGACAGACGAGACAGTGTGGGTTGTTGCCACGAGGTAGTTAGCGTCAAATAAGAAGCTACGTAGGGGCCAAGTCCGAGCTTGCTCGCCCTCTCCGCCCGTCAGTGAGTGAGTGACAGCCCATCAATATAATGGAATGGATGGGCGTAGATTGATGTAGCTGTCATGCTCTGTCTAGTCATCAGAGTTTCGCGGCAGCAGGCGTCGATTTGAGTTCTTCTGGGCCCAGGTCTGTTCAAGGGGAGGCTCTAAAACGCCGTGACCCGTGGCTTGGAAGTAAGAAAGGTAGGGCAGCGGAATGCCAACTCTCTCTCCCTGGAAGTCTATTCCTCGATGACAGCTGATGGGTGAGAGGTTAATTAGCCCGAAGGGGAATAACTGGTAGCCAGCGTCATCAACGGGCAGTCCCAGATAGGGCTAGGGGCAACCCAGCCGGTAGGATGAACGGTAGAAGCGGCACTCGAGACAGTCAAGACGCATACATAATGTACATTGCATTACTTTTCTTCTTCTTTCCCTTGCCTGCGTGATTAGGGATTAGGTATTGCAACACTTACCTCGTCGCTGCTGCTAGCAGTAGAGGGACGAGCAAGCCAGGCTGGCTCTTAGTAGGTCTCCTCGTCTTTTTCTTACCCAGACTAGTAATACTACACGAGACCGTCTTGGTTTGCGGGCCGAAGGGGGAGTCCTGACGAAGGATTTTGCTGATTCAAATCTCATTCGTGACTTCACATTTCTTGGCGAGCCTAATGGAGAGGCCGAGATTCATCAAATTCAGATTCTCTTTGCTTTGCCTGGTGCCTGTGGTGGTGGGTGGGTAACAAGGAAAAGCAGAATAGTAACGCCAAGCAGATTGCATGTCAGACGGCGACGGCGACGATCGTACTTTTTGCTGCTTCTGTGACGTGTGCATTTTACGGTGTAGGTCCTAGGTCCTGGGTCCTGGGTCCTGGGTCCTGGGTTCTGGGTCCTGACGGACTTTGTACAAGTAAAATGTAAAGTGTGAAATGTGCACTGCAACCAGCAACTGTAACGCCTAAGAAAAAAGAAAGGAAGAAACGAAACTTGGTGCATCCCGAATGGCATTGGTTCCAAGGGAACGGACCTCCCCCACCCCCCAGTAAAATTATGCCACTCAGTTCAATTTAACTTTTTCAGCAGGGCAGTTTTACCACTGCAGAATACCAGACATGCCAATATCTTGAAGTTACTGTACAGCCACCCTGTCCCTGTCCCTGTCCCTGTCCCTGGGCCACCATCACCAGCCTGCCAGATCCCCTGGGCTGCAGTTGATCCCCTGGGCAGTCCCCTGGGCGCCTAGGACGGCTGTTAATGTTTCCGAATGGACAGCTAGGTAGTAGTAGTAGCAATAATAGATGGGCGACAAGGCTCGCTCGGGCCCTGCTGTTAGGTACTGCCTATGATGATGATGATGATGATGATGATGATGATGATGATGATGGAGGTATGCCAACGGGGGAGGTTTCCATCATCGCTGCCAACCCCTAGTCCGTCAGCAAATCCTTGTCGTCGCCGGTATATCTGCGATGGATGCTTGTTTCAATTATTCTCTAGCGATCGACAGGATGGCTAAGATTAATACCACCGTCCATAGCCACAGGTGGTAGCTATGTAGGGGATTGATTGGCACACGGGGCTGAAGCCGTCACTATATCGATATCCATATGTGGCTTCCCATGTATATACCTTACACGGAATGGATCATGAATAAACAACCCCCCGGGTATCGTATATAGTGTATACAACTTGTTTTGGGCCCAATGGCAGGGCAGGGTCGTCTATCCCAACTATAGTATACTATTGCCTCTGGCCTGCGTACGTGCCTGACATACATACTGTGTGCCTCTTCCATCTACCCGAGGGGAACAGTGTGCGGATCTGCCAGAAACATCGTTCGCGTTCGCATTATCGACAGACAGGCGAAGCAAGATGGAGTTTAGGTTAGTCACCAAAGAAACATCCACCCTCCCATCCACACCTCCTTCACTGACACAGCTAATGGTGAAACACGTCGACGGTCGGCCAAAGTGCTTGCTGCATGGTCGTGTGGTCCGCATTGTTTTCGTTTCTTTTCTAGTTTCGACCACAAGTTCCACCTGAAATGTGAATGGCTCATGGCTCAGCGACATCCGTGTTACATTCGGTTTCTTCCACCTCTTGTCCGTCAGGGCAGGGGGGAGGGGGAGGGGGCAGCAGCGCGGCCGCACCGACGTACCGAACGGAAACGGAACCAGCCAGTCAGCACGCAACGCACCCGCCCGTTGATTCTGGGGCTCGTCTGGTGTAGACGAGGCATCGGCATGTCACTGCATACTTGCTACACCCACTTTAGCATCTTCTCCTTCACCGGAAGTAGTTGTTCATAAAATGATTTGTGCCATCTGCATATAAGCCCGCAATATTCCCGTCGCTTATTTACTTGGTGGAGACCCGGATCACGAGCGGCAGAAAAACGGCTCCAGCTGAAAATAACCGGGGGCAGGCAAGAGGGCGGAAGAAAGAGGGAAACATCATCATCCTTTCGTTCGTTCAGGTTCAGGTCGATCCTTGCGCGGGTGGCTTCCAGGCCGACCCAGGCTGTTGGGTTCTCCCATACGGCTGACTGCATATAACCGCCTTTCCAGGGGTCGTCTTGTTTCCCAAGATAGAAGGGGTAGGGAAGAGGGCAAAAAAATAAAAGAGCTGACGATGGAGGATGGCAGATGTTGGTAATGATGCCTGTCGACACATCCATCCATACCGTCGCTCATCCCGAACCTAGTCCACTTACATACCGCATATGCCTGCACTATAGCTGAGAAAACAGAGAACTTCAACATGTGCGCGCAATTGGACATTGGACACCCACCGACAGTTTTGGATTTTTGCTTTTTGCTTTTCCCGATAAGTTGGTCCAATTTCTGTGTAGCGAGCGGCACAAGGCAATAAGAAAGAACGAAAGAACATTAAGATGGAAAGCAAGCAAGAAGAGAAAGAAGAAGGACGAAAGGTACCTAACCTCCTATGCACTGTGGCGCGCATGTCCGTTTGCGAATCGAACTCGTCCATTTTGAGCAAGATGGCTTGGATTCAACATAAACAACCTTTCGTGGCCGCCTGCCTCACCCACGAACAAACAGGATGCCAAGCCAAGCCCTCGGCTCTCTTGCTTGCCGCTTTTTCCTTTCTTTCTTTTCTCTTCGCTTCGCTCTCGCATTAATTCTCTCAAACTTGGAGATTTCTTGTGGTTGTTGTCCCGGATACGGAGTACTCCGAATTACTCCCTCGGCAAAGAGCAGGAAAAATGGATGAAGATTCCCAAGATGGCAATTATCTACCTCAACATGCTGCTGAACGGACGAGGGGCACGAGCGAATGAGCGGGCGAGGACAGGGTAGTTTTGAGGCGGTCGCTCGGTGGTGCTGATGCTGATTGATTGATGGTTGATTGATTGATTGCCCTCAGGGATCCATCCATCCATCTCGAGGGAAACGGAAACGGAAACGCTCCCATTCCGCCCCAGTCTAATAACCTTGTTACCCATATGGAGGAGGAGGAGTTCGATCAGCCTCACTGCGACGCTACCACGAGATACGCTTATGCGATGATCCACAGGGGGCGTTGCGACGCTGACTGACTCTTTGGCAGGCTCCAGGCTGGGGAGGTGGTGAAGCTGCCAATCCAATCGCAACGGCACTTTGTGTGGATTGCATTCTTGGAAACCATATATTTTTCAAGCCGTTGGGCCAAGGTTGCAGATCATGTAGCTAACCGAGCACACGATACGATAAAGGCCAAAGCCCAATCTCTCTTGCATACCTTATTACCTCATGCCATGGAAGGGGGCCGGGGGAAGAGAGAGAGAGAAGAAAAATCAAAGAAGCTAACGACAGGAGACACTGTATTAAATAGCAGAATACCTAACAAGTCGACTGTTATATAGTTGGATAGGTATACGTGCGATCAAGCCACAATTTACTTATTCTATAGTATATTGTACCAACGATATAATATAATCGGGCCCGAGTTCCGCATGCACATCATGCATCATGACAATTCATACATATGAATGGTTAATGTGGTCAGTGGTTAGTGGTCAGTGGTCACGGAGACAGAGGCAAGAGAGGGGTCTTCCAGACCCTGGTTGCTCCCAATGTAACCCTTGATCGATACCCAGAACCAGAATTAGAATCGCAACGGTCGTACCAAACATAGCTCGTGGCTGTTCATGCTTTCGCAACAAACGCCGTAAATAGTAATTGTTCGTCGATATCTTTGGCCGGCATCATCGCAGACCGCAGACATCCTCATCCTCACCGCAACGCTGCAGGTATGCACACAGTGCATAGTAGGAAACATGTGCCGAATCGCACAGTCTGTTGTTGTCATTCAAGTCAATCTTCCCGATGGAGAGATTATGTTCAAGTTAGGTATATCAAGTATGCATGCAGACATGCGACTTTACTTTTTTGCTTCTTTTATTCTAGCAACCTTCGATTCAAACTGGTTTGTCTCGACTGTTCCAAATTCATGAGCACCCACGCCCCGTGGGAGTGGGAAAAGGCAGCAGTAGCGGCAGGAATACATAAGGCAGGTAGTAGTAGGAGCAAACATCAATATCCCCAGTCCCAGTCTCGCTCGCTCTTGTGAATACCGAGCCGGAGCCAACGCAGCCCGCGCAGGTGCTCATCCACACCCGAAACGTCAAAGCTGCACACCGGGTACGGCACGGCGAAACAAACATGTTTATGGGGGGAGGGGGGGAGCTTTGGGAACTGTAGAGGGCGGCGACGTAAGAAGGAGTGTATGCATGCATGCATGCATGTTCGATGCAATGCAGGTAATACGGTTTTGTTCTCATCCCTATCCGTCTGCATATTACAAATACCTACCGTAGCGTGGTCGGCGATTAAAAGAAAAGAAAGGGACACCAGACACCAGACACACACACACACACACATACACGAACCGTCACCGTCAGAATCAAAACAGAAGCAAAGAATGTGTGTAGATAGTAAAAGTAAAACAAAACAATCCCAACACCAACACCAACACCAACAACAGAGAGAGAGAGAAAGACGTTGTGATGCAGGCATGCCGTTGTGACAACTGCCATTCTTCCCCAGCGGCCAATCATGTCGCCCCGAGAGCGAAACGACCACGACGCCATTGACGGTGGCACGACGGGCTGGCGTCTGCGCCCTAAGCTGAATCGGCTCAGTACGGGCTGGCTGAGGATCCCAACTTGGCCAAGGGGCCTCCCGGAGATTTCCAAACCTTTTAGTGTCACAACCCTACCTGCCATACATACAGTAGTAGGTTACGTAGGTTATGTAGGTATGTTACCTAGATGGGACCTACTTGAGTCATGCAAGTACATCTAGGCCGAGCGTCATTACTATCTTCGTCACCATCGCCAGCACCCTCACCTGCGACTCGACTCGCCTGCGGCCCGACAGGTCATGTAGGCTTCGGTATATGGGACGACGGAACACCAACAGCCCATCCCCAACCCCGGCCCCCTTAACAACAAGATAGCCGTTGTTGCCGAGGTCCCGGTCTCCTCTTTGGGGGTGGGCGGGCAGGTGACGGACGAACAGACAAACGACATGGGCGTCGTTATCCAATCGGCCTATAGGGATGCTTGAAGACGGCACAGATAGCAGGGTGGGCTTACCTGAAAACGGTTGTCTTCCATCCAAACCTGACAGGCGCGTAACAGCCCAGCCCAGCCCAGCCCAGCCAACAAGCACCGAGGAAGGGGGAGGGATACCTGAGACAATGAGTGGGCACGAGGGCATTTCAATATCTAAGTGCCTGCATTTTCTAACCCAGTAGTTCGTAAAGTGTGTCTGATGCCGTGAGCCAATATGAGCTGCAACGGGGACTGCATATTTGACTAATGAGAGGGTCTCTTAACGGCAAACTTAGCTGCCGGTCACGGTCATGGTCATGGTGACGATGATGGCGACGATCGATTGGGGACAAGGTACCACCAAAAGCGATAGCCCACACACGGGGCACTGTTGATGGATACCATCTCCTCGTGGTTGACACAGACCTTCACCACCCCCTCGTTGCATACCTAGTAGTCTAACGGCTGGCTGGTGGAGAGAAAGGGCGCAGTGAGAGAGAGCGTGTGGCATGTACAGACATGACAATTAGGAATGATCATCCGAGGACCCCCTCACTAGACAACTCCATACTTTTTTCCTGCTCAAACAAAACATAAACCAACTTTTCGGTACTTGCAACATCCCGCATGTCACGGTGAACCAATTCCGCCCCTCCCAGCCCGTTCGCTCGGGGACCTCGCACGCGTGGGACATGGACATGCACGCTGTGCTGCCAGATGGCGATGTAATTCGTTGGGTTAAGGGGGTCAACCATCCATAGAAACGCGGAGCTGTTACTACCCATCTACTGCTCCGGATCTTACACATGGATGCATAAGCACAACCAGGCGCCGATCCATTCATTGCCTGTCACCCACCCCCTTCTTTCACTGCCTGCCTGCCGCGTCAACCTCTTCAGCTGGCTTGGGCCTTTACCAGACGAGTAAGGCCTCCCAGCAGCTGCTACAATCATGTAGTTCAGCTCCAAGTAGTTATGAGCAGGTGGGAAGGGTGTCAGCTCATGAAGTCCTTGCATGCTGCTTATGGCGTGTATAGATAGACAGTCCCCATAACGTCAGTCTCCCCAACCGAGCTGTACTTCTTATTTGTCAAAGTGGATGCCAAGGGCAGTCA
This sequence comes from Apiospora koreana, assembly GCA_017163955.1. Classification (NCBI taxonomy): domain Eukaryota; kingdom Fungi; phylum Ascomycota; class Sordariomycetes; order Amphisphaeriales; family Apiosporaceae; genus Apiospora; species Apiospora koreana. The sequence continues at coordinate 1,681,312 of JAFHKQ010000007.1, read as the reverse complement.
GCAACGCAGACAAATCTACAGAGGGGCGATTCTTGAACTTGGTGGCCACGTAGGGGTATCGCCATGGCACAAGTTGTTGATGGTTATTGCGGATCAGGTGCCTCGCCTCGAAGGCACACGCTGGAAATATGTATCTCTTAGAAATCCATCCATCATACTCCATGAAAGAGGACGCCAACGATAGCCACGAGTCTAGAACTGCATAGCCCGTATGGGGGTATAGTCTACATAATAATCCGAATCGCTACTGAAATTGTCGCGAAAGAAAAAGAAAAAAGAAAAGGAGAAAGACCCCTCTGAACAAAAGAGGGAGCCCAGTTTGGTAACGCCTTCCTAGGCCATATCGCTTGGCCACTCACTGCCTGTAACGTAAACCCTCGCCAGCACTTGGATCCCAGGCCGTCACATTGTCTATAACACGCCGTTAAAGAGAGAAAACAAAAAAACAACCACCAGAAAGCACCACACTGCTGGGAAGTGTGAAACGGAAGCCCGTATCTGGCTGTAGGTCCGTAGAAAACGACTGCCCAACTATATCGGGGTATGTTTGCACAGCTTCACGATAATCGCGAGTGGTTGTGATTGAACTCCTTGCGCCCGTTGCTTCATGATCATGGCCGTATCGCTGAAGGGTGAATAGCTCCTCATGGGTGTCTGCGCCCTTACCGAAATCCGCACAAGACTAAAGGTATATGTCGCCAGTTTCCCCGGTGACCCATCGCTGCCAAGCTTCATCAAACGCATCTTCCAGGTCCCGGACCCATCGGCGTGTATCGAACAAAGCACAATGCCACTTCGCATCAAACAGGATCTTGCGCAAGTCTGCTAGCCTGCCATGACCTTCACCGTAAGACTCTCTTGTAAGCCGGTAGCTAAGACCGTTGGCCAGCTTGATGGCAGTGGCTTCATAATTCTCCTCGTTGGTTGCCGTGAGCTCCTCAGCAGCACGGCGACCCTCGCTGCTGTTTGGAAGTGCCCCCTGGAGAATGGAAGCCGCCATTCGAGAACACATTTTGTAAGGATATCTTGGAAGCGTCAACAAAGGCGTACTCGACCACAGGATGTCAGCTGCTGTTGTATGAGCATTGCATTCCGGTGTATCCAGGAACAGGTCGCAAACACGAGCTCGAGATATGTGTTGTTGCTTCGGCGCGACATCGGTAAAGATGATACGCGAGGCAACCTCCTCGGTAGCCCACAACCTCGCGGTTCGTCTCAAGTTGCGCTCGCCTAAATCTGGGAACTTGAGAAGCCACAGGTATCCCTTTGGGACATTGGACAAAATACGTAACCACGTGCGGAAGGTGGTAGGATCGATCTGGTACGCAATAGTTAGCATATGTACTTGTACAGTGGGCATGGACTGCTAGAGCCCGCCAGATGTTGTAACCCACTTTGTAAAGTTGATTGAAATTCCCGAGTATGATGGCATCATCAGGTAGTTTTGGAAACAGCTCTTTCCTCATCTTCCACCTTCGCTGTTGCTCACATGCCCACGTCACATACCGCTCTTCTGGCTCGCTGGACTGTGCATGGTCGCAGCAGAAGAAAGTGTCCCGACAGAAGATGACATTCTCGGAATACACCCAGTCCTCCTGGTCGACTAGCTCCTCGTCTCGAAAGACACTGCCAAGGCTCAGGTTGTCTCTGGTTGGCCTCAGAGTAGATCGCGGAATAGCGATTTCATCGGCCAGGATATAATCGCACCATTCGGCTCCCAGGGAGCCTGCAAATCCCATGAATGACATTTGAATTGGGGCGGGACGAGCGGCAAAAACCTCGTTGCGTGCTCCGCGTGTATAACCGTTGAGATTGACAAGTATGTGGATCTGGTCCTCCACGATTCGTTTAACTAGCTGCTCCGATGACCAGCTGCTGACATCGCGAAACACGGGAGCTTCGCGTTCGATTTGCTGACGGTGTATGGATTTGTCACTTGCTGTAGTGGCATAGCAAAAGGCTTTCGCTCTAGCAGGATTGTGCATACCGAACACCGACTGCATCCTGTATGTGAATATTGTCAGGATTGAAGAGTAGACAAAAGATGGGACTTGCTATTGGGAACATTGCAACTTACAAATGAGCCAAAGGATGATTATTGAAATCCGACGACACATAACCCACATTAAGCTGCGGTCTGGGGGGAGGAGGGGGTGGATAGACTGAATCTGGAAGCCATGGCAACCGCAGCGTAGAGCATGAGATTCTCATAGCATTCCGCTGAGATATCATTCGAATGTCCTTGGCGGTCAAGGGGCAGGTGAAGGTATGGAACGGAAGCACAGTTGGTGCCGAGGGGACCGTGAGCGATGCTGGAAGTCGCGGTCGGCGGTAAGAGCTGCTGTAGGTAGCACGTCCCAGCACGTACTTGTCCTGATACCAACGTCGTGTCATTACCTTGATGGCTCGCTCGGTGAGGCGAAGAAGCCGAGACCCTTCCCAGGGCTGGTCGACCCATTTGCGAAGCTCAGATCCCATAGCATCGGGCTTCCTCGAATCGTCGAGATTCGCTGGGATCTGTGACATAATTATATCGAGAGCACCGTGACGCAACACACCCGAACCCCACCTGGAAGCATCTCCGAGTTGCCTTGCCACTATCTCTGCAACGCTGCTCACCAGCCCAGATCCGGTGCGGCGAGTTCTGGCGTCATGCAGCATCCCGTTCGCATCGACATGCCAGCGATCATATTTTCCGCCATCTAGTATGACGCCGCCGCGGTCTTGCCAGTCACAGACTGAATTGAGAGCCGTAAAGAGCCCGCATACAGCCTCGGCAAAGTGAGGGTTGGAGTGAACTGCCCGGCGATAATACATGATGGCGTCACTGATGCGACCTCGGTCCTTAACCGCATTGGCCAGGTTGGTCAGGGCTATATCGAAAGTCCCATCACATGCTACGGCTTTCTCATACATCCCAATAGCCATGTCGAGCTGGCCAACATCCTTGAGCAAGCTTCCGAGGTTGGTATGAAGATGTACATGTTTCGAATCAAGGCTCAGGCCGTATTTGTAGTAATCCAGGGCCAAAGCCAAACCAGTCCCTGGAACAATGCCGGGTATCGAGAGGGCATGTGAGCTCGCAGAAGCCAAGTGCTGTACAGGGCTGGATTGCTGAACACTTGCGAGAAGGATGCCCACGTTGTTGGCCGTCGATGGACTTTCTGATAGTGATAGTGACAAATAGTACAAGGCCAGGATATCGCTCACACCAGAAGGCGGGCGCCCCTGGGCCCCAGACAACCCGCCGCTGGACATACCGTCCTGGAAGATCTTTGCCAGCGACAACAGAGAATTACTGGTTGTCGATATCGCAGTCCTCTTGGACGCACCCGCCGGTACATACCGTAGCCCGGGTAGCTCGCCGCCGGATGAGAAAACATGCTGAGCCGTATGTCTCGCTCTCTCCGGTGGCAGTAGTAACGGCCCGGACGCCAGCCAAGCAGAAGGGCCCCTTTCAGAAGCTGGCGCCAAGACGGAATGAATTCTGTGGATGAGGCCTTGTATACAATCGATGCTTCTCCCGGTACTTATCAATACGGCTTCTTCAAACGCATCTGACGCTCGATCAATGTCCTTGAGGGCATAGAGCATATTGCCTTTTGCATGAATAAGGGCAATGATGCGACCATTCTCATAGCCTGCGACGCGGTAGCCGCTGGAACCAAAACCGTAGGCAATATTGTATGAGTGATCTCCATCGGTGGTGTCGTAATCCCTGGAGACCAGCGTGTTATTCCGGTTACCCTGCGGTATAGACATCGGCAAGTTCGGATTTGCGAAGGCCTGTGTTTGATCTAGATCACCGCTGGGGGTAGACCGGTCCAGCCGAAGAGCTTGTTGCACATAGGCAATAATATCCACCGCTTCCTTGCTGCGCTGGGTAGAGCACAATAGCCCCACAAGATGTTCAACAGCTTCGAGGTAGCTTGGGTTCAACCTCACAGCCCGGAGCCAGTGCCGTTCCGCCTCATCGTTCCTGTGTAAACAGTATAGTGATGCTGCAACATTCGATAGCGCCTCGATATTGCTACACAAAGCCACTGTCAGCAGAACCTCACGCCAGTACACCAGGGAGCAAACTTACCTATCATCAAGAGATACAACCCTAGAAAACCATTCCAGGGCATCCTCATACCTCTCTAAACCATAGTATAGACATCCACCAAGTATCATGCCTTCCACCCACTTCCAACCGCTTTGTTCGCAAAGATTGTGAAGTATGTCCGCTGATTCCTTGGCTTTCGATAGGGGTGTCTGGTGGAGGAAATATGGGTGGGATATATTGGGGCCTACGTAGCGCGGCGCTTCGCCGTGAGGCATTTGATAGTATGCATTATTGTCGGGCACTTCACCACTGAAACCGGTAGATAATTGCCTAGGAAGGGGGGCGTGGGCCGGATTCGACGGTCCGTATTGTGGGACACCCGTATGCCGAGGGGTATTATTGTTCGCTCTGGCCCCGGCGTCGGTATAATCGATGTAATGAGGCGGGGTATGCGACTGAGGATGGTTGTACGCAGCGTGACTCGGCATGGTAGCCTTTGGTAATTTAGGAAATATCAGCATTCGTGAGGAAGCCCTGGAACCATGCGCGTAGCGTCCAAAATGCGATTTTTTGGTCTGATGCAGGTGAGTCAGCAATTCTATGCAAGCCTTGTGTGCTCGCATGAGAGCCCTTTCACGGAATGCCGTAGGAGACTCGGAAGATGGGGGCCCGGCAGGTTCGTAATAATTAGGATCCAATGTGAGATTTTCCAAGCACTGAGCTGGCGTTTGTATGTTTGCGTGGCTGTCATACTGAGGCATAACACCACCAGTACCGCCACCGGGTCTATTGGTGACGTTATATGGTGCCGCCAATAGGGCATTTTGTTGGCCGTTGAAGCCGAACTCTGGCCAGGCAGAGTTGGGCAGGACTGCGCCATTATTGAATACCGCAGGCCCAGGTGACTGGTTGTAATGTGGCTGCATGACGGTTGGTACGTGCATGCCATTGTCATACGGATAGTAAGCGGTAGAGTGCGCATTCGCAGTATAGTGAGGTCCATGGTTCCCGTATATCGACAGGACAGAATCAGCCATGGTGAACCCTCGGGGTTCTGCGGCAGCACGGTAGTTGGACATCGAAGGAGGCCTGTAAGGCCATCCGTCGCCTGTGTGTCTCTCGTAATCCATGCCAAACGACAGGTTGTTGCTGGACCCGGGCAAAATCATGTGCTTCAAGGGCGGCGGCCCCGATGCCAAGTGCGCCGGGGAACCATCATAGCCCGCGTCGATCGTTCCGTTCGGTGTCTTCCTCCGCAAGTGATGCTCGGCGCTTTCTGCCGATATGTGGCTAAGAGCTAGGGATCGTGGGTGGGCAGCCGGTTGTGACGGCTGAGAGATACGGGTTGGGAAGGCGCGGTGCGGTGAGACCAAGCCATGGAACACGCTCGACATCCTTGACGCATGATGGCCATGTTGGGCGAAGGCGAACTGCTCCGACTTGGGTCTTGATTCTCTGTGCGCAGAAGGCTGCACCATCTGGTGCATCTGCACCAGAGGCGTCATTTGAAAGAGGAGGATATGACCTCGGGCTTGATCGAGGCTTCAAAGGTTAGTATTGGAGAAAGGAGCGTATGCGAAGACTGTGCGATACGGAGGAACGAGTCGGAAGCCGAACCGTCGTCGCCTGCTCATTGAGGCATGGCTGACACGAATTGGACGATATGCATCTGGAGGCTGGAAGGCCACGTTCGGTAGCAATACCAGCCAGCGTCAACGAACAAGCAGGCGGGTTGCGATCGGAGACCGAAGCTGACTTGTCAGGCTTGATCGGGGCGTGTTGCTGACGTTCGGGTTGGGGGGTATATGGGGGCTGCTTGCGTGGCCGTCACACCCGTCTTAGGGACCTTGTCGCAAATTCCTCCTTCCGTAGATTCCCTTGGTATGATGGTTCGTCCACAGGTTGTCCCTGCCCTCCGTTGTGCCTTGCGAGGGCAAGTTAGAAGAGACGGAGGGGTCCAGGGACAACAGTGACGCCGGGTAGGCGGAGTGGTGGGGTGAAGAAGGCAGGGCAGTGCGTGATGCACCAACTGTGGACGAGATTTTTCGATGTGTCGCGAGGGACCGGGCGGCTGGCGTCAAAGGAATGTCGCAAGGGATGGTAAGCCGATCTTGGTCGGGATCCCACCTTAGAGGAAGAGTTCAGCGAAGATGATAAGACGCGATGCAAAGAAGGACGCGCGACTGGTTTATTAGAAAGCTCAGTTTACTTATGTAAATTGAGATGGAGTAGGTTTTACCTAAGGGTTGGAATAAGTAGGCCAAAGTTTAGTTTGGAAATAGTGGATGGGCAACGGGCTGTAGGCAAGTTGGCTAGGCTCCTAGGGACTTCTAGGCACTCCAGAATGGCACTCTAGGGGGTCTAGGGCAGCTAGCAGACAGGGCCGTTTCTGTACGTTGGAACTTGCAGCACGTTTTGTAGTATAAGTATGGAGACGAGTTCCGCTACCATCAGAGCAGCAAGGGCAGGTGTGAAATAAAGTTGGAGGCTAAGGTACTACTTTAAGGGCGTGGGGAAGATGACTGGAAGAACATTGAACAACATGGACTTATTCATTAGGTGCACGAAATATATTTACGTACACTTTGTATTGCGAGAGCGAGGAGTCAGGCCCGGCCAAGGACATGGATGGAATGGGCCAAACCTGTGCCTGTGTCCACTCGGAGCGGGCACCCAGCACCATCCAGCACCACCACCACGCCAGCAAAGCGAGGCACCCCCGAGTAATATCGAAGGGTAGCCATGTTAGTTAGGTACATAAGTTAGGGTGGTATGCGTGTCGAGGTGTGCATACATAGCTGGATACTAACTAGGTAGGTATGTACATAGATAGCTTGCTTGCTTGATCGATTGATTTGTGCAGATGTATCCAAAGTACCTCCGCGCCCGCGCCCGCGCCGATGTACTTCAAATGTGACCTTATGAGGGGCCGCTGGATGCCGCTGGATGATTGATTGACGTGATTTATTAGATTGATTGATTCCCAAGACGACGACGGGAGGGTTGAACTTCATTCACTGTTGGTACTCCGTATTGAGTGGCCTGTTTATTCGCCGGCCTGCCGGGCGTGTCATCGAAACAGGGCTATACCACGTTGTGGTTTGACAGCAAAGCACCCGATGATCAAGTTGAACTCTAAGTACATGGAAAACCTGTATAACATTGTCTATCCTTCCCACTTACTTTTTCTGACATGAGTGATGGATGACTTTGATGTATTGACGCAGCAAGCAATTTTAACACACATGGAGACTATGTTTGGACTCTGCAAGTACATGGCTACATGGAATAAATAAGCACTGCCACCAGCCGATCGGCTTTGAAGATTTCCAGTCATGTACGGCTTTTCTGTTCGACATATCAATTAGTCCTCTACACCGCTTAGGCCGGTTATATTAATCTACAACAGACAAAGAAACTTGATAGAGGTCTGTATCTTAGGTACCTACAATGATCACTGCAGATCAATTGTGTATCCCTTCTTATCTGGGGCATTGTGCATGTTCATATGTATTGATGTATGTACATCAATGTATGTACATAATGTAAAACTACACGCCTTACCTTGCCTTACCTTACCTCGCCCCGTGCTTACAGAACTGACACCCGGCTAGCTGACTGAGCAGCAAACACGGGATCTGCCAGGCATACATTGCTACGATACATGTATGTGCCATATTAATCGAGGGAAGAGATTGTTTTCAAGAATGACTCGTTTTCCCCCGGGAATAATTGTCAAAATCACTTTCGTAGAATTGGATGCTGCGAGTCGAGCCATTCCCCATCAATTCACAGGTTGTATAAGTGACCTACCCAAATTTGAAGTACAGTACGATCAACATAGAATACAGTTGATAGGTTTGGTTTGGTGGATATGTTGGACGTACCAAGATGACGAGGGAGGGGCGTGGAGTCCGATGAGGAGCATCTCCCGTCAGGATCCTCCAATGGTTCCGTTCCCTTGGTTCGTGGGCCCAACAACATCGTATCGTCCCAGTCCTATCTATCTGTCTGTCCCTCATGATATGATATACATAGGTAGGTGTTTACTATGTTGTTACACTCGGATTGATATTGATACTAGTTGAATTGTGGGAGAGTAGGGCGCAGGGCCTTCGAAACGAAGAGAGTATCCTCTGATAGTCAGCCAGTGAGTACACTTTGTTTGCTCTCTGCACTTATCCGGACGGGCAATGCATCAATTTTATTTCCAAACCCTCCCTCATGGGTAAGCAGGATCGATGTGTCATGTCAACGGTGGAGTGTGGGTGTGGGTGGGTGGGTGTGACTTGGAGGGGTCGACTGCATTGGCGGTATTGCGTACCCATGTCAGATGCAGCAGTAATGCAGTGTCCAGTACTGCCCAGTCTCCATCCAGTATGCATTGCCCAAGGATTCGATTCTTGGCTGGCTGGAGACCGATGCGGAAAGGCGGCAGGCTGGCTGGCATAAGCAGATGCATAACTCTCAGCTCGTCGTACAAAGGCGTGCCTCAACAACGGCTGCCAAACGGGGACAATTATTTTTAGCAGCCATATTCGCTAATCTCGTCACATCGTCACACTTTCTCACCCAACTGGCGGTTAACATTACTTGCATCTATCCATCTATCCATCTATCCATCTAGGTATCTACAATCCATGTGCGTATGAACTTTGCTCGAAAAGACCCCATAACCGCGCTAACATAATGGTCATAGAACGACACAAACAAACCCCAACCGGTGACCCCCCTTTCAGCGATCGACTGGATGCTTTGAGGGGGTGAAAAGCACGCAACTTTGCCCACCGGCTGCCGACTTCATCGGCAAGACCAGAGTGGGAGTCTCACTAGTGTGCTGCAAATGGTGTCGATCCACATGTGGTTGTAGCTCCTTCTGCTGGCTTCACATATAAACAAGAATCGTTATCTTCCACGGGAATTCAGCGACGAGAGTCTTGATGTGACTGCATGTGAGTTTCCAACCGTCTTGGGCCGATTCAGCCTCCCGCTCCCGTACCAGCATCTACCAGAATCCGAACTCTGCGTCAGTGTCTAGCAAACAGCTCCGTAATTGGTCTGCCCACAACTTCATCCCTCCTTGCATGCCCGCGAAGCCACTCCTGGCCTCCTGAATAGCTCTCACTTTGACTTTGAAGAAGACTGGCGCTCTTGACGTCTGTGCTACAGAGGGTAGCTAGCATACGAGCCTTGGAGGGAGATGTTGGCCCGTTGGAGGGAATGGCACGCACTGCTAAACCAAGTGGCCACGATGCAATTGGCAGTTGAGGCCGCGACCCTGTCATCATTCTCGACGTTGGATTTGAAAAGCCTGCAGAGGAATCTATCAAGATACAAAGGCGAGGTGACCAGAAGACCAGCGGCCATCCACGCCAATCGTCCAGGGCTTCGGTTCCTCTCTCTTTTGCTGCTTTTAGACCATGGCATGGAGGGGACAACGGACCAAACCGCCAATGAAATAAAAAGCAAAATCCCGTCATACGGATCTATCCACCAACTGAGAAACGAAACTGATACCCCGGTTACTTATGGGGTTACTATAGTTTCTATCATGAGATACTGCGACATCGTCTCCAGTCTTCTGCTACTAAATCGCAATGATGGTATTACCGTAGATGCGGGAAACCCGGGAGACGTATTATAAGGTAAGCAAGCGAGATGGCGTAATACGGTTTGCCCTGAAGCCTCACTCTCCAATACATCGGTAAAAAGAGCAGAAAGGGGCATCGTCATGATCTCATAGGCACAAGGATGGGCATCTTCTTCGTCCCGTTCCCTCTTAAGCATTGCATATCAATGTCTGCCATTCTCCTTGATTCTATACAGACGATATCAGCTTGGTTTTCTGTTCAGTGGGTATAAGTTTGCATCAACAGGCAATGTCTTTAAATTCCAATCATTGCGGCATTGTAGATGGGTAATTTGTTCATGTAATTTTGTTTTCAGAGCATCTCTAAACTGCCATGTCCATCGACAAACACACGTTATGAGCGAGAGCTCTGGCGAGTTCGTAGAACCGAGCCATGATGCCCGAAGGACCGCAGCCCGACAAAGTCATCTCATTGGGATCTGGGTAGCTTGCGCTCTGAAAACGTAGAGGCAGGCCGGCACGATAGACAATGAATATGCATGAATCTTCCGAGCGGGACAGGTCACTATTCCGCAGGAACGATAGAGAAGTGGCTTTACTTTTTGATCTTCGTGATCATAGATTTTGTTGGTTTGGCTGTGTGGCAGCGCTTGTTTGCAAAGCCATTCCCTAAACTCCTAATACCATGCGTAAAGAGAAACCCTGTTTGGCCATCCATTATCGTTCCGTTTCTGTTCGTTGCATTTATTCCTCGGGAACTGTGGGGCTCTTGTTAGTAACGAAATTTGGCATGTGTTCGGGGGCAAAGACGTACTGTCGATAGCGCCGCTGGCGATATCGTCTTGGATATCCTTGGGGCTGCGGCCATCGACCTGGCAGCCGACACTGTAGGCGGTTCCCAGAATCTCCTTCACGTTACCCTCAAGAGACTTGGAGAAGGACTTGAACTTCATCACACGGGCGATCTCGATGATCTCATCAAGGGGCACCGACTTGGTGTGCTTGATGTTCTTCTCCTTCTTGCGGTCTCTCGGGGGCTCCTTGAGGGCCTTGATGACCAGGGCGGAGGCGGAGGGAACGACGGAGACAGCGGCCTGACGGTTCTGGATGGTGAGCTGGACGGTGACGCGGAGGCCCTTCTGTTGGTTGGAAGAAAAAAACTTGGGTCAGCCTGCTATTCCCTTCCCATTGCGCATTCGAGATTTTTCCATACCCAGTCGCCAGTAGCCTTGGCGATATCTTCTCCGACCTTCTTGGGCGACAGACCCAGAGGACCGATCTTGGGGGCCAGGGCGGACGAGGCACCAATTTCACCACCGGTGGCACGGAGGGTGCTATTAAAATTTCAGGTCAGTAAGCTGTGTGGATTTTCGTGCAGTAACGTTTTCGGAAGGGCGTGGGGATCGCGATGGACGGGAGCGAATTTGGTTTCGATCGCGGGAAAAGGGCACAACGTACATGACCTTCACCTCATTGGGATCGAACTTGGGAGCTGTGTCGCGAATTCTGTCAGCTCACACATGTCCATTGAGATTGGCGACGGCGGCGATACGTACGCATGATGAATCTGGTCTTGAGAAGATGATTCTAAGGGTCTGTTGGGTGTTGGTCGTACGGGTGGGAATAGTTCCTGCCTGGCCTCGTAAATATCTTGTACTTTTGTCTCGCTCAAGCAAAGGTCGATTGGATTACCGGCTGCAGCAGAATCGGGCAAGGACGGAAAAATGCAGTGCGAAATGTGCAGTGGGGTTTCTGACCCTAAAGTCGAGATAAGGATTCTGGAGGAATGATAAGCCCTTTTGGGGAAAAGACGAGTGGGGTTGCTTGACACAAATCGCTGGGGGCACTTGGAAGCCGCAGATGCAGACGCAGACAACCACCATGCGTCGCTGCTATCAACTGCGAACGCATCATGCCTGGCTTCAATTAATTCGATACATTATATAAACTGATATCAGCCATACTAATACAAATGTATGTACATACAGTGGTTTGGGCATTGATGCAGCCAGTTCCAACCTCGGGCTATGTGCAATTGAGTCATAATTGGTATGGAAATCAGAAATAAATCTCAATATTCAAACCATTCAACCCAAAATTTGAAGATACCACCCTCCTCCAACATGTAGCATAATGTCTGGATATAAAATGTCACTTGCGTAGCAAAGATTGTAGGGCAATTATACGATTGATGTATTCTTGATCAATTATCTTCACTAGTGGTAAGCATGCAAGGGTGTATCCTTTGCAGGTAGTCATTGCAAGGCGTTGGTCTAGATTCATCAGTCATCTAACGCCCTCTCGAGCTGGACGGGGAGAAGCTGCTCAAGTACGGGACGATACACCGAATAGCCTGCATCAATGCCACTAGAGGCCCGGCCAGTTACAGCCTGGAATCGTCCACACCGCATCCCTCCTTTGTCGGTTAGTTTGTCCCGCTCACAGCAAGCCTAGGCATCAATTAGTAAAGGGAGTATCGAGGAGCAGCGTAGAATAAACATACTTCATCAGATGATCCATAAACGTCTGCAGAGAAACATCATCGGTGAAGATGGTCTGCGCAGTCTGAGCACCAACACCACCATATGCACCCGTAGTGTGTGTGGTGGAGGGGTTCAGCTTGGACAGGAGGAAACGCGCCTGAGAGCCACCGGCATCACACACAATGAAGCGTGGTAGAGGGAATCTGTCGGCAATAAGATCCTATAGAGTTGTTAGCCTCGGGCCTGTTTAGCTCACAGTGGGAATAGTCAGTCTTACTCTGGCATCCTCCTTCGGTTGTTCGAGGAGGGAGGCAAAGTTCTCATAGCCTTCCTGATCCTGGTAGCCAGCTTTTCTCCACTCGGCCACAGTTTCGCCATGGAAAATGAGGATGTGGAAGAATGTGTCAAGTAACAGGATGTGCGTGGGCTGAATCGACGTGGAATCCAGAAGGACGGGCTGACCACCATCCTGGTCGAAAGTGTACGAGTCCAGCGTTGGCTGGATCATAACAAGCGAGTTGCTGACATCCTCGTGGTTCAGAACATGGCGATAGAACGCCGTCTCATCAGGAGAGTTGTTGAACACTTGCAAGAACTGACTGCGACGTAGGTGGAACATGAACTGCGGGTATAAAGTAAAGTTCTTCTCCAATCTGAAAGACGACGGGTCATCCTTTCTGTAGTCGGCGAACCTCGAGCACAGCCGGATGAGCATACGGTCCACCCATCTCAAGACATCTGGCCCGTCGTCCACTTCTGCCTTGAAAACCGCAATACGGGACATCAACACGGCGGCAGCTTCTTGGTCGAAAGACTGCGCGATGGCGGGGTCACCGGCAGGGCCACTCAGGTTCCTTGCTACCGTAGTCACGCGCAGATGGAACTGGCCACTGGAGTGTTGGTAGTATGTGAGGAACTGCATCATCCCCTTTTGCTGACCCTGCTGGTGCTGGGTGGGGCCGCCCTGGCTTGCAATCTCGAAGTAAACACCGTAGCTTGCAGTTGGGTCGATGCCACACATCTTCCAGGAACACGTGTTGCCGATACCGCATTCCGTCTCCCCAACCGACGTCGACTTTTTGTTCAAAGAAACAGCATGTCCAATTAGTCCCGTGACCTTCAGTTCCTTAGTAGTCAGGACCTCGAGGACAGCATTGAATCCCATCAAGAGGTTGCCATTGGCATCCTTCTCGAAAATGCGGATGAACGACTGCTTGAACATGGACGACGTAAAACTGTCCGTCAGGATCATGTGGCCACCAGTGGAGTTGCAGAGACCCTTCATCTCCAACAAACCGACCTGGTCCAGGCAACCTGCGAATATGTCTATTATGTGGCCATTGTGGGCGGTCCTCTTCGCGAGGTTGTCGTAAAACTTCAGCGCCTTCTTGTAGTACTTGATGTTGTCACGATCAATGTCATGGTGGGAGCGAATCGGCTCTCGGAGCTCGGGGCCCACAACCATGCCAGGGCCCTCGGTCGCCGCACCACCAGCGAAGAGCATGATGCGGCCGCCAGCGTTCTGGAAGGATGATTCCAAAAGACCAACAGCAACGCTAAGGGCAACGCCCGAACAACGGAGGTTTCGGCGATCGCTCGCGACCGGCCAGGGGTCTTTCTGCAGTTGCTCCAGAGCCTTGGTGAGCTGGAACTCGCATTGCTGCACGGGCAGCAGGAATCGAGAAGCCGGGCCCATGGGCATCAGAGGACGACCAGGTTGTTGCTGAGGCACGCCAGGGCGCAGAGCCGGCGAAATCAGGCCGAGCATTTCCTGGACTTGCTTCGCCGAATAGTCCTTGCTTCCCCGGAATACGTAAGACTTGGCGCATTCGGTGTAGCCGATCTCGTGAACTTGGGCCTGCAGAGAGGAGATTTGTAAGTTAACAGTCTTTCGACTTGGAAGTTCCCAACACATACCATAGTGCCGTAGGTGATCAATCCCACGAGAGCATTTTCGGGCAGCAAGCTCAGACTCATGATCAAGGACTCCTTGAGCGCGGCAAGGCTGTCATCCTCCTGGCACGTGTCGACAACAAGGAGGAAGATGGGAGGGCTAGGCGCCGGTCGCGACAGCCTGTACTCGATCGTTGTGTTGGAAGGGTGCAGCTCTGGCGGGATCGCATTCTGTGTGATGTCCTTGTAATGCGGCGGGAGAGCGTTTCTCGAAAGACAGAAGGGACATATCCACAGGCGTGCACGAACATCTACTTGGCTGGAGCGAATGCCTCGTTAGCTTTTCCGCGAGACCAGCGCTGGCGACAGAAGGACGTACCAGAAAGGGTTCAGAACAGCGCGGCATGGCTGCTTGCAAGTGACGGGCTCGAATTGCAGAAGAGGCGTCTCGGGCTTCTCCTTGAGCGGGGTATAGAGAGCTCCGATGGGGACGACCAGACGCGAGGCTTCCATGCGAGAGCTGGGGAAGACATTCCAGCTCAGGCGGACACCATCGCGATCCTCGACCTCGCTCCACTGCTCCTTCAGAGCCTCGTAGTCCATCGTAGGCGGTCTACGGACTATTGGCGACCGGGAGCTTGGGGTTTGAACAGATTGGTTGTTTGTCTGCTGGCGTTGGGGGGATGATTGGATTCCGGGACGACTAGAGCGACCGCAAGTCGGAGGTGAATGAACAGGTATGGATGGGTAATGTGAATAGTTGGGTGAGAACGAGTGAGGTTCCCAATTAAGGTCGACGAAGAACAGCTCACGCTTTACCAATTGAAGCCTACTTTCTCCGAAATAGTAGATGACAAGTTGCAGCAGTGACCTGGGGTGGAAAGTGGGGCCCATTGCTCATTGCCCAGGGCCCCATTGCTTTAGAGGCTGAGAGGTTACTTGAACTCCGAACTCCAGCTTTGGGGGGGGGCTTATTACGTAAACGCCAGTGGCTAACTTCAACCCCTTATTTTCTCAACGACCTCGAATTCCATGTGACGATATCCCAGCAGACATCCGCTTAAATATATTTTCTATCTTCGAACAATTAGAAATATTGCCAATTGCAGCTCCATTTTGCTTTTTGTTGACCTGTCTGCTGTCGTACGTGGCATTTCGAACCCAGCAGCCTAAAACACTTCAGGCTTCCTCGTTCTCACATGCCGCAAATTCAACATCATTGATACCTGGTCAGACGAGGAGTATTCTTTGCTCATTTTCCACTGACAGAGGAGCACTATTGGGCTTAGGTTTGTGATCGCATGTATTGTTGCGAGAAATCTCGCATGCGCACTTCCAAATCTTGAGTTGTCATGCGGATAACGGTTTTGGTAATGAATGTATGGAACCTCTTTTTCACAGTGGGAAAAGACTCTTTTAGGAACGGACGAAATGGTATATTATGGACTGCCTGATGACATCGGCATTGTATTGGCTTGGTGCTGGACTGCCACCAAGTACTCAAGACGAGATGTGCCAGTCAGTCGACGCAGACCATGAAGCAGCTAAGGTTAGCTACGAGCAGTCTGCAGTCTGTTCAATTGCGCCCTGGAGTTCAACATGCATACATGTATTCGTATTTCGCAACATTTACTAACCAAAACCTAACAAGAGCTCATGATAATGGAAAGCTAAGCAGGCGCCAATCCCGCTCATACACCCCTTGGCTTGACCTTGACCTGAAAGTCTACAGGCCTGAGGTTAAAATGCCCATCTTGCGTCAGCTCGTACTCGGGGTCGACGGCCTCAAAGTCCACCTCCCGGATCAGCTTGGTCAAGACAACCATATTCCACAGCCACGCGTAGTGCTTGCCAATGCACTCCCGCTTCCCATTCCCATACCACCTCTTCACCCCAGCTGGCAGCTGCTCGTAAGACTGGCCAGTCATACGCTCAGGCTTGAACTCTAGCGGGTCCGAGAAGACTGTGGGATCGCGGTTTACACCCGCCAACACGATGATGATAGGCTGCGAGGGGGCGATGGCGTACTTCCCGCCGGCGAGCAGTACTGGGCTCTTGTCGTCATCGTCGCTGCGGGGCAGCGGCTCGATGTTGAAGCCGGGCGCCGCGAACGAGAGGCGCAGCGATTCCCGGACGACGCCCTCCATGTACTTCAGATCGGCGAGATGCGTGTACTTCAGCGCATGGCCCGTTCCCACGACCTCGTCGATCTCCCGGCGGGCGGTGGCGACCACCTCGGGATTGTTGAGCAAAAAATAGACCGCCGTGCTCAGCAACGCCGGCGCGGTGCTGCTACCGATGGGCATCGACACAATCTCGTCGACCACCTGGGAGCTCGTGAGCCGCTTCCCCGTCTGGGGATCTTTCGCGTTCATCATGGCTGCGAGCAGGTCTTGTCTGTCCGTGGGGTTCATCCTGCGATGCCGTACAAGGTCATCGCCATACGCACGCATCTCGTCAATGCCCCGCTGAAAAGTTCGCCCATGGATGAGCCAATTGAGCAGCCAGGGCCTGGTGGGACGCTTCATCGCCTCTCTTGTCGAGACATCCATTGCCTGGATCATGGGATGCTCCTTGCCGGTCAAGCAGTTCAATTTCTTGCCGAACAGGGCCAGCGTAGTGGCTTCCAGGTTGAGCCTGTTCAGCTCCGAGAGCACTGGGACTACATTGCTGTTGGCGCCTAGACTGTGCCACTTAGCAATCAGCTCGTCCGTCGTGTCGCTCATGTCGGGGAACCTCTCCGCAATCGAGCTGGGAGACAGCTTAGGCGCGATGATTCGGTGTGCGATGCCCCAGCTCTCCTCATGATCGAAAGCTGTGAACAAGGCGTCGTGGACGGCTTGGCGGATTTCCACAATGGGCCCCCCGACATACTTGCGAAATCGCTTCTCGTCGCACAACTCTTCGGCTAGCGTGGCGCCGGCAACGAAGACAATGGAGTGGCCGAGGACTTTGATCTGAAAGATTTCTCCGTACTTTTCCGACAACTTCTTGAGCGACGCCCAGGTATTGCTGGAGTCGATATCGAATATGTTTCCCAAGATCGGTATCCCAGGAGGCTGAGGTATTGGAGAAGACATACTCGGCACCCAACGTGGTATTAATTGCAGGGGCGGATGTTCAATTTCTCGTGGGCTTCGTCGATGGAGCGTCACGTTTCTAAACGATCCAGAGTCTACTATCGACCTGGATGATCAAACATGTTGCCTCCTGGTTAGGCAGAGTTGCTTCCTTTAAGTTGAATACCATGCTTTTCCCCCTCTACCTGCGGGATGGCGCCATAGACGTCACAGTGAACTTGCGGATTGCTTTTTGTCTCATTCCCGCAGTCTATGATTACTTGGCGAAAACTCGTATGCCAGTAGAGCACTGCACATCGTCCTTTTGTGATACAGTACACACGGCCCATGGCAGCGATCATGTAGTCTTGTTGAAAAATGGCATAGCGTAGAGACATCTGATAGGTTGGGTACGCCTTGATTCCCGCGCTCCTGCAGCCACCTTTCTACATTCCTTAGGTGCGGGCTTGAATGCTGGCCAAGCAGAAGCAGGCAAGCAGCAGCCCGCGGTATATGTAGCAATATATCATACGTATCGACCAATATTCATAACGCTAATTCGTATAGTGTGCATTGGATTGAAAACATCGACTATGATTGGTTATCGCACCTCATGCGGCTGTGGGTTTCCAATGTTGCATTCGCCAGTCACCACGGGACCAATTCTCCAGTCTCAGTCTCTGAATCGCCTCAAAGGCTCGGTCTATACTTCGAACTTTTCTTTTCGAAGGTCTTCTAGTAATATTGAATCAATGATTCTGACTGCGTGACTAGGAGACCTTTCGGGAAGACTTGATTGACAACGGTTGCATCCCGCTGGCTCCGAGTACCCCGTTGATCAATCTTGGAACACTGGCATAGTACCCATCTAGAGAAGAATGCCAACTCAGTGATGATCAATCTGGCCTGAGTAAGCTTCCACTCATAACCACGGGAACAAGAGTTGTATCATTCGTGGTAATAGGTATCGCCACTGCCACCGGAATAGCCTTAACTCCGTCGTTGAACCCGAAAGCTTAAGACCATTATCCCCATGGACGTAGTCTGGGAGAGGACGGCATGTGATGCAATGCCAGGTCGCCGCCACTCCCTACAAGCAAGACCAATAATATAAAATGAGCTTGGTTCCATCAAGAGGATGTTGCTACTCCGCGACAAGGCCCCGTTCTTTACCCTCTATCCTGAAAACTGAACATGGCAGCATTAACCAAGGAAGTCGCACTTATCACCGGTGGCAACACGGGTCTCGGCCTCGAATGCGCCAGGAAGCTCCTACAAGAGAACAGTGACCGGGTTCATGTCGTGATAGGATGTCGCACTCTTTCCAAAGGAGAAGATGCCGTCGCGGCCTTGAAAGCGGACGGTTACCCAAATGTCGAGTGTGTCCAGCTGGACGTCACAAGCGAGGCCTCGGTGGCCCAAGCCGCCGGGTCTATCGCCGAGAGACACGGAAAGGTCGATGTACTTCTTGTGAATGTGAGCTCACACCATCCATCATCCTCATATTGTAACACTCCATGGTGCTGATACATGAGCGCGTTCAGGCCGGCATCGCGCCTGACATTGACTACCCGGACCGCAGCGTCATGCCCTTGAGCGACCTCATCATGATGGCGACGAAGACCAACGTCTCCGGGGCAGCGACGACCGTCGAAAATTTTGTGCCCCTTCTCACCAAGGCAGGAAATCCTCGCATCGTCTTCATGAGCACCGGCGCTTCCAGCATGCTCGTCGCCCACGACCGTGTCGGGCTGACGCAGGATTTCCCCGCATATAGCATCAGTAAGGCCGGGTTGAATATGTTGATGCTGTGCTATTACCACCGCTATCCGCAGTGGAAGATTAACGCCTGCAGCCCCGGGTTCCGAGTCAGTATTCACCATTCGATCTGTTGGCACCTAACCCCTTTTCCAGCAGGCGAGACGTAATTACGGGGCGCTGACTTATGTGCAGGCGACAAAACTGAACCATTTCGGAATCAATCCATACGGCAAGGAACCAGGGCCTCTGGAAGAGGGGGCAGTGAATGCGGTGAGACTGATGCTTCTTGGAAAGGATGGCGAGAGCGGTACGCATACTCAGTTGAAGGGTGAAGCCGATTACGAGACTGTGCCGTGGTAGAAATCCCGCTGTGGGATAGGTTTGTCGGGCTCTCAGGGAACTGCATAAGTACCTGAGCTTGTATAGTAGCTCTCTGCATCCATTGCATTCGGACCACCCACACGATTCCAGGATGAACCCCCCTGAAGCCGTGCCAACACAACTCAAGCCACAATCTCCCTACCAGAACTTATTCGTTACTGCACAAATTTGAATGTCACCATTGTTACGACTGCTTGCCTTAAAGAAAAGGGGTTATCTGTTATAAAATACCAAGAGAAATGAGGAACACTCCACAACCTCATTGCAAAGCCGCAAGGCTAGCCCCTATCATGGATATTAACGGAACACATGCAGATTTCTAGGAATTATGACATGATAACACCAGAGTATGAATACAATAATCGATGTCCAATATATGAGGTATGCTGTCATGCTTGTTGAGAATGGAGCATTGTTACAATATACATACTCGTACCCCCTTTTCAGGCGATTTAGGTGCAAAACTCAGCCGACTATATCAACCCTGTGATTTGTTGGTTTCATTTTACCACTGTATATTGAAACTCTCAGAAATTGATTCCTTATACTCCTTAGGAGGTTTTAAGTGAGAGACTTTCTCAGCTGCAGCAGTAATAGGAATAATAATGTAAGATATACCAGCTTTCCAGAATACCAAGATCGGTGGTCCCTGCTGTGACGTTTCGTTGTCTGATGGTGAGTAGCCCTAGAAAATGGGCCATATGGCCACCTTCATGTCGTGTGTGTTCCTGAATTTGTGAGTGATTTGTCACGTCCTTGCGGACGAGGTTGCTGCTGCGCTCTTGGATCCTGGGAAGACATTCTTATCCAGTAGTATGAAAGCAGCTTACGACTCTTCCGCGCAGGCTAGAAGAGGATTCATCAGATCAAGTGCTTCTGAGCTCGCGCCAGCGGTAAGGAAATTGACCATTCGATATGCAGACCAGCCTAGATTTTTCGCTCTTCATGCGAATACGCAACCACTTCCAACAAACAGGTTCTTTATCCCTCCTAAAGAACACACGCACGCCTTCAAGAAATTGACCCTGCCCACCTCGTAACGCGAACTACGTCAACTCGAGATTCGAAATATCATACCATCGAACGGAGTTCCTGTTTGGCGAACCCGGCCAAGACCAGCTCATGCACATGGACGGTCAGGCAGAGGAATGATTACGCGTCTGCTCACTCACATATGGGAGATAGGCGTCGTCATCGCAACTCGCTGTTCGTCATCCTACCACATCATCTTTTGTTGCCCAGTTGGCATCTAGGAATGAGTCTAGCTCGCCAAGATATTCGAGTACGCAGCAGCAAGCAACAACAAAAAAGAAGGTATAACCAGACGATGTGGTGATATGCACCCAGGATGAACCATCGGGGATGTCAGGGAGCAACAATGGATAGAGGCAACAGTCGGGTGAGAACGATGCCTGTGACGCGCGGCCAACTCCCAGTATTGAAGTGGACACCGAAAGGGCAGGAAAACTGATGTAGTTAGTCTGACTTCCCAGTCGACTTTCCACCCAGGAAGCACACCCGCCCTGGCTTGGCCAAACCCTTGCGAGATATTGGACACCGTGGGGAACCTGCTGTATCCTTCCTGTATCCCAGCCGAACCAATACAACGACGCGAATCGCTGAATAATCGGCACTTGTCGTCGCTCGAAAGGAGACGTCTCCGCTGATGCTGACTGATGAGCATTCTTTGACTAGGGGGACCCCCGTTCCTCATGCCACCTTGATGACGTACCCTGTGTGTTTCCAATTAGGGAGTACATTCCCAGTAGATTGACATGACTTGTCTCATAAACAGTCAAATTGCGTTTTTCGATTTCGTATTGCGAGAAAGCCCGGGCTGAGAGCTGCTGTATCTATTCAGCCCTTGGCTTCTTGGGCGACGAAGATGAGGATTGTCTCCAGGACAACTTGTGTTGGAATCCGTGGGCTGGCAAATGGCAGAGTGGCCAAGGTACACGTGCGTGCCCAGCGAAAGGCCCAAGCGACGATAGCCGGACAAGATATAAGCTAGCCACCCCCAGACGGCACCTGCCGAAGTGCTATCGGCCTGTCCTGGTTCCCTATTACATATCCACCACTACCTGTATACACCCCAAACAATATGAAGGGTGGATGATGCACCGCGGTTTCTGCCGCGGTGGTGGTGGTGTGGCTGGCGGTCTCGAACATGGCGACAACACTGACTAACTTATTCAGGATGGTGTGGTGTGGGCCGTCAAACTTTGAAGGACGGGCATTCACGAAGATTGATCGATGTTATGAAGTGCATGTAATCTACTGTACATACGTCGTAGGTAGCGTGCACCCATCGCCCACCTCGGCCCTGCCGATGTGACTGTCAGCAGAGTCGCCATGTGCAACCACCTGTAAGATGGTTGCGATGGCGCCGCGAACGGTTCATCGAGGCTAACTCAAACTCAACTGTTCGTTACTAGGTCCGTACAACATCTGCCTGTTCTCGATCAAGAAGGGGTGAAATTTTCCTGTTCCTTGTGGTCGGGTCGTCGCGAATTGATCGGCAAGAACCCCTCTAGCCGATCCGACAGCAAGGCAGCTACTCTGTCCAATCCCATCAAATCCCAGAAAGAAAGAGACGCGCGTCCCGAAAGTTTGATGATAAGCGCAGTCACATCACACACGTTTCCAAGAAAAAAAAACCCCAGATCAAAAGATGGCGGTGAATTACGCATTCGCGTTAGTTAGCCTATTGATGGTCATCCTTGAGATTACTGGCAGACGGGAACAAGATATGATCGAGAAGATGAAGAGATGGAGAGCCGGGCTGCACTCTTTGTTTGGCCAGATATGTCTCGTGACCAGACTTCTTCGGCGCCGCGCGGTTAATGATTCAGCGTCGGGCCTCGTGGTGGTCCGGATGAGGCCCATTTGGAGGCTCTGCTGACGTGAGCCAGGTGTTCATGCATCTACTGAGTACTCGGTATTCAAAGTTGTATTTGCCAAATGGATATCGATTGACAAGTATGTAACTATGATAGATACAACCTCCTCCATAGACTCGCGAAGCGTTGTAGTTAGTCAAGCGGTGTATACGCTAGTCAAGCGCTATACACCGCTTGACTCGAGGAAATCATGACTGCCAAGGACCTTCAATAAGGGTATTGAATTATTGAGGAAGCTATTCGCGTGACTTGTGCGGATGCAATGGTCTTTGGCTGTGACGATCTAGACTCTACGGGACATTACAAAATAGGCAAGGGTCTAAGCAGAAGGGCCAATCTGAGTCGTTGGATTGTTGGGGGAAGCGGATGATAATTGGCTGCAAACACGCAAGCCTTTTCGTAAATGCGAGAGAAGGCCACGCAAGCTGTCTGGGACATTTGCACCGAACCCATTATTAGAGACACGCCCCCCTGCTATCCCTGGCCCCCGACCCAGCGCCTGGGGTCACGAACGTGATTCGCAATTCATGACGCCTGTACTGTAAATGACAAATGCAAAACGACCAAGATGAAGATCATCTAGTAGTACGAGATCTGGTTACATGCACCAGGGCGCCATGTTGTCCTTCGGGTTGGGGAGGAAGTTATTCTAATTAAAGCTCGATGCAAGAAGACTCTTGGGCAAAGGCGCACCTCGGCAATTCGAAGTAAAATCTCCCGAATGGGCGTGCGTGCCTTAGTCAGCGGGACGCTGCCTTGTTGTGGAGATATTGATTACCGGTAGTAGTTGGAGCCCAGATGCTAACGGCGAGATGCGGCGACCTGAGAGCAAAGGACTGTCAAGATGGAGGAGGGACGACACCCTGCAGATATCGATGGCAGTTGAGATGTAAGAGATATATCTTGCCTGGTTTATGTTTGCGTAAAGCTGGACTCACGGATGGAATATTGCATCATCTGTACGAATTGACGAAAGCCAGGCGGAGGGCGCCTTCAACAACTCACGATGCCGATTTTCCCCTTGAGAAAATAAGCTTATCTGTGACTATGAGGCTCTGGGTGCACTGAGGTTTCAACCGGGACGGGTGCCGGCTGGGGTCCGCAATGATCACCGCGGGACGGGACATTGCTTCTTCTTTCCCATCTTCTTCCTCTCGTGTGCAATTGTCTTCTCATTTCGGAAAATTTGTGGATATGGCCGATAGGACGTCGTCGTCGTCAATCAATCTTCGGGATGTGGTTCTGGTTGCGAGTCGCGGGTACTCTTCCCACTGTAAGTAGAGAGACGCCGGAGGCAATAGATAAGACGTGTCGACACTGGTCATCGCGGCCGAGGATTGATTCGTAAGTTAAGAGGAGCGTGGTGCGTGGTGCGTGTCTACCTGAGGAGAAAGTATGGAGCAAGCAGACAGCCGAGACATGCACACACACGTACACACGCACCCACGCACGTTGCGGCACCGAGTGCAGACAGAGGCGTGAGAGGATCTCAAGCGCCAACTGGACGTCGCAGGCAATTACACAAGCATCTCAAAACCCACGGGAAATTCGTCAGATCAGGTGCGAGGGAGCTAGAAGCTTTGTAGTCGCAGGAATCTTGGCATTGAAGTCTTGCTTGGGCCCTCAAGAAGCCATACTAAAATAGGCAGGGACTCAGCCACCCATCTCTATTTCCACTCGGCTCGATTGGCTCTGCCAGTACGGAGTAGCTCTGCCTCGTTTACAGCCACGCGGCGGAGCGTCAGCATCCTACAAGTATCAAGTATGTACATGCACGCAACCTCTCCCCTCTCCCCTCTGGCAACCTTGGCGAATCTTCGGCAGGTCGCGGTTGCCTTACTATGGGCCGTCCAATTTTCGCTTGAGTTTGGAGATAGAATACGCAGCACGGTGATGAGGATGACTGGATACTTTCGTGATGTGTGCTGTGCGTACGTGGTTTGCGGCAACCAGTTCGGTAGGTATTGTGCTTGTGTGTGTGTGTGTGTGTGTGTGTGTGTAAAACAACTGGGCTCTTTGGAGGGGTTTCGTCGGTCAATCGCCCGCCCGCACGCTGGCACGCATTCATGGCCACCGCCAGTTGCAGTCTAGAAGTGATATGCGTTTTCCCAGGCCAAAATGGCAAGATCTTCTGTCCGGGCAAGATGGTGCGTGAGATTGCGCAAACCTCAGTGAGCTGGATGCGGAGGACACAGGCAAACAGGGGGGCACAGGGCCAAAGACGGGATGGATGGGCGGAATGGCAAAACTGCCAGATGGGAATACGTCGGGTGTCGGTGCCTCAGGCATTGAGGTAAGCCAGCATGTAATGTGATTGGCTGCAGCAGATGAGAGATGAGCAAGACGCGCGTCACCAAAACGGGGATTGTCTCTCTAGGCCTTTGCTCCTATTTTTTCGCACGTAATCCAGTTGCGACTACCTGCACACAGAGCCTGAAGAGCCAATCCCGTACCAGGCCTGGATTTGACTAGCTAAGGTACAAAGGCTTTCGAGGCGGTGGTGTACGTAACCTAGGTCTCTCCTCTTTCGCACTCTCTCCTCACCCGCAATTACTCAGTCAGTCCAGTCAGAGAGCAGAGGTAGTCAGTCAGTCAGTCACCCAGTACCTAAGGTTAGTCCGTCACTCTCTTACTTGCCTCTGCAAGCTGGTGCGTGTGTGTCGGGTGTCGTGTCGTGCGTGTCTGGTTCTCTGACCTACCTAATTGATGATCCATTATCACCCCCCCCCCCCCTCCCCTCCATCCATTTGATATGTACCTAATTGATGTATGCCCTATGAAGCCCTTCAATTTGTAGGTACGCCTTACAGTACTTGCCTACTGCCTTATGTATGATACATACTGCCTGCCCACTTCTGCCCACTGGACTCCCAGCACTGTTGAATTGAAGATTGCCCGGGACCCACCCCATCCATCCCACTCTCTCTCGCTCTGCCTTGGGCCCTTTTGTTCATACTACTATCGGATTTCCCTCCCTGAAACCCAGTCCATACCCCCGTTTTCAACACCACACACCCTCTTCTTTCCCATCCCCATCCCATACATTCATCGGGACCCTGTCTTGTTGTCGTCGGGCGGCCGACACACACACTTCTTCTCCTCCTTCTTCCTCTTTTACTACATCACCACCGCAACCATTCGCCGCAACGCGCCCAACAACTCACATTAACCCGTCTACAAACAGTTTTATCAATCGCGATTCGATCTGTGAATTGACGGGCACTCTCCACGGACTTACCACACCCGTAAAACCCCCGACACGACAACTATATTGATCACGGCTTGAACAACAGGACGAATGCGACGATAACCCGACAACGAACGACGGGCCAGGCCACTATAGCCTGCAGAGTCGACTTTGCTTTGCTTGCAGCCGCCATTCCATTCCAACCTACTGGATTAATTGACACCTTCGTTGTCATCCCGTATTTGGTGTATGCAGGCCCTGTCTCGGTTTCGGATCGTCTCTGTCTCTTTGCCCGCTTGGTTCAACTGGCTCCAGTAATTGTTGCGGAACTGCCTGGTGGCAATCGGGCCTGTGACGATCAACGCTCAACCTGTTTAATGCAACTCGATCGACAGGTCTCCCTCCGAGCTACAACACCAACATTTTTTTATTGAACAAATTCTGACGGCGACACGAATATCATCCATAATATTTCGAAGGAGTGTCAAGCCAACGAAGAGCCCATCACACATCGATACCCCTTTGTGTCGATTTCCACATCATTTAACATGGAGGACCGAAGTAATACCCCTGGCAACGGTCGGGACAACTATGGCGATGAATGGGCTCGAGGCCTCACGGCTCAATTCGAACAGCTCATGCGGACGAGGCGAGTCAACGACATCGAACAGACACGACTGGACCGGTTACACCCAGAGTCAGAATCCCCAAACCTGCGGGAAAGTGCATCGTCGTCCCATTTGAGATCACCCTATGACCCTAACGAGCACCACGGACGGCCTTCAACGTCTCACAGCCAGGCCCAAACTCCTGGAACTCCACCCTCTTATTCGTCGCTGCGAAATCTTCCCAAGGTCCCGACAGCGCCCTCACCACATGATCGGAGATCTCAGAAGCTTCGTAACTTGATGATTTCTTTATCGGCGACACCAACCAAATACGAGAACCCCGGACTGTTGGACGAGGCGTTGCAGGCGATTCCTTTAGATAGAATCTATGGCGAGGCCGAAGAAGAGTGCCAGGTCTTCCAAGCCCAAGCCGAAAGCATGGGCGACGGGCGCAAGGCAGAATGGGGCTACCAGGACTGTGTTGTTCGCGCATTGCTCAGATGGTTCAAGCGATCTTTCTTCACTTGGGTCAACAACCCGGCGTGCCCCGTCTGTATGTCACCAACAATCGCTCGGGGCATGACGCAGCCGACGCCCGACGAGAGTGCCTACGGTGCTACTCGTGTCGAACTATACGAGTGTTCTAATGGACCTTGCAGAGCTTTCGAGCGGTTTCCTCGGTATAGCGACGTGTGGCGGTTACTGCAGACACGCCGCGGCCGATGCGGTGAGTGGGCCAACTGCTTCAGCATGCTGTGCCGCGCCGTAGGTGGCCGTGTGCGCTGGGTATGGAACGCCGAGGATCACATCTGGACTGAGGTCTACTCCGAACACAATCAGCGATGGATCCACGTCGACGCCTGCGAGGAGGCCTGGGATAACCCACGATTATACACCGATGGCTGGGGAAAGCAAATGTCATATTGCGTTGCATTCAGCATCGACGGAGCCACCGACGTGACCCGGCGATATGTGCGTAAGAGCGAACATGCCGCGCCTCGTAGCCGGTGCCCGGAAGAGGTCATGCTCTACATCATGCAGGAGATCAAGAATATTCGACGGGCCAACATGAACAAGGATCAGCGATTCCAACTCGAGAAGGAGGACTCCAGGGAGGACCGCGAACTCCGCGGCTATGTCATTACTTCTATTGCCCAGGCAGTCACCAACATGGTTCCCAACTCTCCTCAATCAGTCGCGCCGCCGCCACCAGCGGGCCGAAGCCCCTCGGCCGCCTCCAACGAAGACCAGAAGTTGCCCGCAGAGCAACCAGGTCGGCATAGCGGCAATGCCGAATGGGTCGCGGCGCGGGGCGAGCACGGGAGACGGAATCCGCAATTCGACGATCCTAGGAACCCTCAGAGAGATTATTAATGAATATTGCATCTCTGGTCCCAATACCTCAACGGCTTTTTTTTAATTCTTCCTAGTGTTAAGCCCACCGACCATTCTTACACATACTTTCACCCGCCTCTTTTTTTTTTAAACTGCGCATTGGCGCCATTGTATTCTTATCGCATCGACCGCCCGACCTACCCCCTCCACCCTCAACCTATACCTATTTTCTCTTTTGTTACTTCGACATATATCACGTGTATTCTCGGGTTTTTTGGAGGACACGCCGGGGAAAATCTATGGCGCAAAGTGGAAAGCCCTCTTGGTCCGAGGCGCAGCATCATACATATTTCAACTCCCTCGGAGTTTTTTTCTTTTCTTTACCTGTCACAGGTTTGGGCATATGGGGCATGGTTGAGAAGGCGGTTCTCTCGATCCATGACAACCCCCGGCGTTCCGGTTATATTTCTTTCATGCATGGACGGATGGAGCAAAGAGAGATGAACTACTTGATTTACGCGTATGACAGGGGAGTAGCTGCGTGATTTGGGACATCCCCATTTGGCTACGTTCCGGGTGAGGGAGTACATGGCAGGATAGGTCTGCATCCTTCGAAGCGTCGTCCTGGGTATGAGCGATGGAGCATTCAATCGAGTCACATCAACTACGGTCTTGCTCTCGCCATTGATACTATCTATACCAGAGTCATTCATCTCTTGCGGAGATGAGGTAGTAGCCTAGACGACTACGCGATAAATAGATGACATTGTATATCCGTTCAAAACACTGCTCTTGTTTGCGACTGATCTGCTTGTCGTTTGGCCACTTGTATGCCTGCCCGCTTGTCGTGTTGGCTGCATCGAAAAGGGCCCCCAGACTCTTGGCGTGCGTTATACGACCGCCAAGGCGAATGCGCCACACAGTCCTCCGAGACGGTCGCGTCACGTGCCGCTCGATGTTTGGCATATGTGCGCCACATATGCTGTATGTACCATAGTGTTGAGTATTAACCAAATACATTACATAACGGCTTTCACTCTTTTACTAAAGTTATAATTTATCTAACCTTTAATAAAGGTGGGTGGTATCGTCGTCGTGCTGCAAGGTCCAGTCTGGCCATCAGACATGGCGGATGTACCCGACGCCGACCTCGACAACGGCGAATACATTGAGTCTTTCGTCACGATTGCGGCCCAGATCGAGGACGACAAGGACACGCGGTGGAAGTCAAATCACGCCGACTGGAACCCGATCGGCCTGAAGCGGGAGGAGACGGGCAGCCAGGCCGAAAGCACTGTCGGCAATGATGTGGCCGCCGAGGCAATTCCCACGACTACGGCGCTGACGGTGGCACCGAGCCAACACGACAAGCGCAACCCCTTCGCGGTACGTGGTGAATATCTGACCTGTATGGGTCTAAACTCGGCTCATTTGATGCGGGACTGACATTCAGTGACAACTCTAGCTCGTCGCTAGACTTATCGCGCAGTTCGCCGGACGATTTGCGAGTCTCGGAGTGCGTGTTGCCGGGAGATTCGCGAGCGTCTCGGAGAGAGTCGGCATACGGATCGCTAACTTGGGCGAAAAGGGGGGGATGAAACTCGCCCAGAAGGCCGGAACCAAGGGTCTCGACGCCATGAAGAAGGGCAGCAAGGCGATTTCGAAGGACAAGAACTGGAAGAACTGCCTTGAAGGGAAGAAGGCTGTCAAATGAAGGACTACAAGGATGTGAGAATTGATTGGTTTATGTACCTTGTCCATCTCCTTGATCCCTTGCTTGGTATGTGATGCAAGGTAGGTGGGTAAGCATCAATGAGACTTTGGTCAGCCATGGTTTTTCGAGTTCATGGAATACAACCAGAGTCAGAACTGGGTTGCTCCAGCGAGGAACTTCAGGTCCTCTGCGCGTTTGCACCTGCAGCACATGCTTTTCTAAAACACAGTCGGCTACCTTCTGAATTTTGGTCATCAATTATATTTGCTTACAAGTAGCTACTTTAAGTAGTATACTAGGTCAGTAGAGAAGTGGGAATGAACTAATATTAAACTTGAACCTGGATTTAAACTTGACTAACGTCTGAAGCTTTCAATGCTCTGTTTCCTTTGCTAGCATAGCGATAGCGTCGGCGAGATGCTTCTCTATGTCGAAATTAATAATAAAGTCCCACCTTGGTAGTAGCTTCTGTCGCAGCTTTTCGGGGTCCAATCCCGTCTCCTCGCCTCGTCCGGACGAGATTAGGCCAGTGCCCCTGCTGGATTCCACAATCCGCTGCGTGTGCGGACGACGTACCTCGTCGTAGACCTTCAAGGCCTGGGCTGCCTCGGCCGGTGTTGTCACCCGGGCGAGCAGAGCCGAGAGGATCAGGCTATCCTCCATCGACATGCCGCCGCCAGAGCCTTGCCAGGGCGTTGTGGCGTGGGCGGCATCGCCAATCACGCAGATGGGCCCCGACACATAGGTACGTGCCGGCGGATGCTCCCAAAGATACATGGCGGGCTGCTGGGCCGTGTCACACAAGAGCTGACATCCCACAATCAGTTACTTGACGCTTTCATTGGGGGAGGGGAAGGGAGCGTTGATAATTACCTTCTCCACTGCGTTCTTCATGTACGAAGGCCAATCTGCATAAAGCTTCCGTATCTCCTCTGCATCCACCATTCGATTCCATTGGTTGGATCCCTCTGCCGCTTCGTCGCGGGGTGAGATGACGAATTGGACCATGGTGCCCTCATTCAACACGTTGTGCAGGATGAAAGTCCCGTCCCCAATCCACTGATACTCACAAGGGTCCTCGGCACTCACGTACCCTTCTCCGAGACTAGCCCGTACTTCTTCGTACGGCTTCAGAGCCATGACGCACCACCAACCGGCGTTTCGGGGGTTTGCGGCAGGGTCGTCATGGCCCAGAATGATCTTGCGGACTGCGCTGTGGATACCGTCGGCGCCGACGAGTATGTCGCACTCATGGCTAGAGCCGTCAGCGAAGTGCAAGGTGAGAGGCCCGCCCTCGCCGTTCGACTTCTCGACTCGCTCCAGCTTCTTCGAGGCGTGCATCCGCTCAGCAGGGACAGTGGAGAGCAGCTCTTTCAAGAAGGCGGCGCGGTGTACAATGCTGGTAATACGTTGGCCGGGGACGTCCTCCTTGGCCTCGTCGAACTGCTTGTCAGCGTCGCCGCCCTGAGCAAGCATGAACCGGACGCTGCGCTGAGGAACGGCTCCAGCACGAGCAAGACTTTGGGCGGCCGAGGGACCGATGAGATCCAGCGCGTTGAGAGCATTGCGAGCCATACCGACAGCTGCGCCAGCTTCCTTGAACTCGGCAGCCGACTCAAAGATGTGCACATCCAGGTGGGGGTACTTCAGGAGTGCATGGACAAGTGAGGCACCGGCAAGGCCACCTCCTGAGATAGCGATTCTGATAAGCTCAGGCATGATGTTGGTTCAGTTTTGACCGATTGTGTGTGAATGTATGATGGAAAAGGGGAGAATGGCTTTGTAGCTCTGAAGCTCTGAACGTCTCCCAAGAACATATGCTACTCCCTTCGACGTTTTATCACCGAGGCGGTTGGGGGCTGCCTATCATCCAGTGTGTTGTTTGATGTGCACAAACTGTTGGCCTTCGTGGGGGCTGAGTTTCATTCACACCCTCCCTTGTTTGCCCCTCTTCAGTTGTTGGCCAGTCGGGCCAATCGGATGCCGCCAAGTTCTATGGGTTTCACCCAAGGGGGGACAGAAGCTACCACACTAGATACATAATGACACTATGATGAATGACTCTTATGAGTAAGACGGAAAACCCCCCTGGTGGAGGAAAGGCCGTCTCGGTGAACTCGTTGAAGACAAGTTGATAAATGAATCGGAGAGAAATATCACGCAAACAAGCATTGTGCATGAACGACACGTGTTTAGACTACCCGACTTGTCTTATTGCATCGTATACAATGGTGCACAGTATACTGTCCAATTGGAAAGACGCTTCAGCTCCATCTTTGCATAGCAAAGCAGGCACATTCATTGACGTCCCTGTTATTAGGCTCTACCCAGCCTGGCTCCCACCCAGTGCGTGCACCCAAGCTCCGCCAGGCATGTGACTACTGCTTGAACGCAAAGTCGGGGTCGAACTCGGTCTCCCCATCACGCTTTCCTCTGAAGAAGAAGTCCGGATCGAACTCACTGTTTCCATCCCGGCACAAAGCTCCAGTAGAAGCTTCTACTTGGTCTGGCAGCCAAAAATGATTCAGCAAAGGTTTCTTGACTCTGACAGTTACTTACTTCTGGGAATTGCAAGACCCAATGCAAGTGCAGCATTTGCAAGGACGAACAAAGCTAATTTCATCATGGCTGTTGAAGGTGAGGAGTCCACTTGTGAACTACCATGGCCAAAAATACCACTATGCAGATTGCTACTCTTGATTAAGTAGACCGGAGTGAGCGGTTGACTTATGCGGTAAGTCTCTTTGTGTGCAGTGATTGGACTATTTTCCTAGTTGACGAGGTGTCGCGACTCGCAGTGTGGAAAATACGGGGAGGATGCTATTCGAGAGCATGGAAATAGACTATTAAGAAAGGAGATTGCGAACAGCAGTGTTAGTTAGAGTCGGGCAGCTTAGGCACGAACCCAACGATGAGGCTGCAAATAAAGACTGAGAAAAGATGAAACACATCGGGGGTTAATGAAGCGAAAGGTCATTGCATTTGACCACGGTAAATGTTTTCAGCCGTTGGGTTATTTGTGCGGTTCGGGGTGTTCCCAAAGTTGCAAGAATGAGAAATCGAAACAACAAAAGTATACCGCCACCCAGCCTAGTCTGCCAAAGTGAAATTGTTAGACGACCAGCATTATGGATTGATGGATGTAACTTCAAAATGGATTTGGGAATAACCTCCACCGACATTGAGATCTGGAATAATGGCCATAAGTGGGTCTACACTCTGTTGCAATATGGTTCACTGGCGGGTGGGAGTTCGTGTGTGACAATTGCAATGGGAAAGTTGCAGCAAATAGCTTTCGTGTGCCTAATCTGTGTGGAACATTGCGGTGTTGCGTGAGGTGGCATTTGGGATGGGAATGACATGGAGAAGAGAGAGTACGATACAAGAATAGACAAGTCACAAACACGAGAGACTACACAATACACAAGTAAGGACACCAGATACAAAGTATCAGAAGGTGCCAATATCTCTTCTTCGCGACCCAGGCGAACCCAAGTACGTGATGAAAAGAGGGTGGCAAGCCTGGAGACAGTGTAATACCAGACTCACCTGGAGGCACCCAACCCCAACCATCTCTGCGACCAGGACCGGTGGACTGGAGCTGCTAGGGTTTCCCCCCAGCTCTAGAGGTCGGCCTGGCACGAAACAGCCAGAGCTGAATAGCCCCGCCCGAAACGACAGGGAGTTACCCCATCGCCCAGACGCGAGTTTAGTCCTCCCGGGACGGATGAGTATACACCACTCCCAAGATGAGACGGTTTTAGCTATCATGCATGTCCAAGATATAGCAGTTTACGTATCATGCTCGGGATATAAGCACTTTAACGTCATACTTGGGACGAGGGGAAAGGGGGGGGAGGGAAAGGGGGGAAGGGAAAGAAGGGGGGAAAAAGAAGGGAAGGGAAATAAATCAGGAAGGCTGCTGATGAAGGGGGGAAAGAAAAGAAGATGACAAGACCTTAACCGACGTGCCTGGAAGGAGGCCCGACGAACTGCACCTTTGTCCACATACCCCAGGGACTCGTCCACAATCGGATCGTAGCCCCCAGCCCAACCGCCCCAACGTCCACAATCGGATCGCTTGGTTCAGGGGTCTAAAAACTGGGCATGTGGGAGGAGTCCAGTGCAGCCGTCGAACACAACTTCCAGACAGTCGATCTTGGTAGGGAAGGAGGAAGAGGGAAAGGGAAGGGGAAGGGGAACTGTTGAAGAGTGATGAATGAAGAAGAAAGAGGAAATCAGAATTAGGAAGTGGAAAATGGTCGCTTATATACCGCTAGGAGAATAGAGTTTACGTTATAGGCGACAACAATAATTTTCGGGTATATTATGGAAAATAGGGGGGCGTCACAGTGTTGTTGGGAGTTCCATACGAGAGTTTGTCATAGGAAGGAAAATCGAAAAGTATATCTGAGGGAAGATTTATGACTTACTGCGCTTTCTACTTCTACTACGTGGGTGACTATAAAACCGACGACCATGTATCAGGGCTATCCACCGATAGTTGCTCACCTACACAAGTCTGGCCCTTCTGTTTTGCCGCCTTCACCATCGTTATGTTGATCATCTTTCATATACTTGTGATAGTAAAGTGGCATTTCTTTTGTTCCATTTGCTAGATACGCTCGTTTGGGTTTGCCGGAACCAATATCTCGTACACAAGCCTATGAGTCACCAAAAGGGGCTGGGGAATGTTGGGAATTAAACCTCCGTCAGTCCGTGGCTGGATGGGGTCGAGTACAGGCTTCTGGGCTCGTTTCTTGAGGCGTGACTCTGTAACTGAGTCATAACTGCGAGATTGGAAGCGAAGGCAGCCTTCATTGTGCAGGCCTCCGTGTTGCCAAACGGGGAGAGACAATATGTTTTTGTTTTCTGTCATACCGTAGGCTGCCATGAAGGTTATCTTTGGATTCATCCGCACGAGTGGAATTTGCTGGCACGTTTCCATCTGGCGGCTTATTCTTTTATCTATTTGAGGGTCACCGACTCTTTGTAGGTTTTCTTTCGCTTGGTGGGCTGAGTTGGTGATGAATCGAGGTGGCAGTTAGCCAAGCAGAAGAAGCACACGTATAGCATGTGGCACCCGTGGACATACGGTGCTGCTTCGAAAGGTAAAAATATACATCGAGTTCGAGAATAGAAAGCCAGAAAGCGCACAATCTCGAAATAGAGCGATCCATCGCCGTGGGCTCGTCTCAGATGCTGACGTGTGACCTAAATGGTGTTCTGATATTGTATGTGGGGAGGAGGCCAAGGTTCTCCTGACGGACAACGTAGCATTTATCCAGGTACTGAAGCAAGACAACGTAAAATTCTCTCTCGTAGAAAGAAAAGAGGGCGGCTTGGGTCATGGAGGTTCATTACAGCGTCCGCCACATTTACGGGCTGGGAAGTCTACCACGCCAGCCATGTCTAGTCGGTATCTATTGTCATCCTTCAAGTCATATATGCCAAAGATGATGTCGAGCCCGAACACCCAATACGTCTTTTGGAAACAGTAAGAGGCCATTCCAGCAGGTTTCTGGTAAGAGGAAGGCTGCCAAACAACGGTTGACTAGTAGTTCGGCCAAAGGAGATGTGCGCAACAATACGCTGTTCTTCTTCAACTCTGTCCTAGTACCAAGACATCCCGGGAGAAAAAATACACATGAAGGAGAGGCTGCCTCTGAATATATACCCAAGCAGAAGCCATGATGACCAATGCCTTCGAAACATTTAACACATTACTCTCGGGAACATTGATGGAGGGTCCTGCTGGAATGAGTGAGGTCGGATGACGGTGCCGTCCAGTGCAAAAGGAGGAACCATCACGCGAGTGGGAAGTGCCCTCGGATGCTGCCGTGACATCCAATACGACCCTACATTGTTGGGTTAGCATGGTTCGGCAAGCTAGCGAGCCGACAAGGATTGGAAATTCCACGATACGTCGAACCCCTGGACTGCTTGAGCATCTTGCATGCACTATGGCAAGAATAGTAATGGTTTCGTTGAAGGCAGCTGGTAGCTGGCAGTAAAAGTGGCCTCAGAGCTCGATCATAGCACCCAAAGACAAATGACGATCTTATTCGTATGGCTCCCAGGGCACAGGGATGGATCTTAGCTGGGCCGTTTCAAGTTTCAACGGTCGATTGCGATGGACCTGTTCATCAACCTAAGACAGCACGTCAGTAGGAGCGAGATGCAGATGATAACAAGGCCAAGCCTGAAACGAGATGATCATGGCTTTCTGCATCCGGTACATGCATAGGTCGCGTTGCATCAAGAATCCGATGCAGTTCATTTGCATGGAATCGAAGATGTGAGAAGCCGATTCCAACACAAGAAAAGTGTTGGTGACTCGGAATGCGCTTCAGTGTCCTACGGTCGATGATTTCGCCATCCTCTTTCTTCTCACGTTGAAAAAAAATACATGTCTCTCGCTTATGTAGTCCATCGTATATGTTTCAGTCCCCAAACCCACCTTTAGATAGCAGTAATTAGTCGTGCTCATCGTGGACTCGTGGTGGGGGACGGGATCCCGCTCAGACATTTGCACGTCAAATAGTGTGGAGACTGACCTCCTTTCTGGGGTTCTCACGCTTTTGTTGACGGCATTGAAGGCGAGGAGGATGTTCGTGCTGCAACGTTGGCGGATATACAATCTCATACACGGTTGCACTCGTCACAACCCATGTTACCACAGGGGCCAACAGTTTGATGTGGTAACACGACCTTGCCCCCGTGTTGATAGCAGCCACATGGTATGGAAGTTCGTAACGATGAACTCATATCATAGAAGACCCCTCGTTTATGCCACCGTTTATGTCACCTTCGCTTATTGTCCACTGTCCACTGTCCACTGTCCACTGTCCACTGTCCACTGTCCACTGTCCACTGTACTCTGCACTCCATATCCCGGTCATGTCCGACATAATCTTCTGCTTCATGCAAACACCTCCTGCTCGCAGACTGGCATCAGTTTCGGTCCAGCGGCTGACTGACAAGTATGGGCGGTGGATTATGGAAGGGTATGCATCATCTCGTGCATTCGATTGGGTGGATGAATTCAATGTTCTTGTGGACACGGATGGTTGCTGCCAGTCTGATGAATCTATCCTACCTGCCTACCTGCCTACCTAACGGGCTACTAAAAAAGCACATGTGAATAAGGGGCGGGAGGGGGACGGCACATCAACATCCATCAGATTGAAGCGGAACAGTGCGGAATAGAAACCAAACAACTGGGTCCCGATCTGCTAAATTTTAGGATGACGTTGCCGATCCCTTCTCAGAATGGAATCGGCGACATGCTGATGCGAAGAGGTCTGTGTGCGTTGTGTGACTGGTGGTCACCTAAAATACGGCGAAACCATCGCCATTCTAAGCGATGACGGTGGATAATAAAGATAATGATGGAGACGGAGGCGGGGATTTGGAAGCCCCCCCCCCTTCCCTTCTCCCCTCGCTAATCGGCGACTTCGGATCATGACGAGCCAAGGGCAGGGACATGCATGCGAAAAGGGGCAGGACATCCCTTCCGCACATCCAATGATTGCCATGTTTGTGCAATTGCGACAGCAGCACTGCTTGCATCCGTGAATGCGGCGGCAATAATAACGGTAAGTAGAAAGGAATGTCGTTGCATTTGGATTGGCCCCGGTTGGCAGTTGGTTGGCGGCTCTGCGAAGTCCAACAAACATGGGCTGTTGGCTTCCGGTGACGCGAGATGCACATACCTACAGTACAGTACAATTGATACATTCCCGTCCAGCTCGTGTGACCTAGGTAGTGGTACCTAGGGCGCGCGGGCTGGAAAAGCAACCCTCGGCCCATAGGCTAAGCAAGCACCCAACGCTGAGCAGCGCCTAATTCTCTACTACGTAGTTCTCTAGAGATCACCACCAACCAGTAACAGCCTAGAATACGTGCATACTTGCGTACATATAGGCAATCCCGATCGCGCAAGAATGGAAGAAGCCCCCTTGACACGGGAAAGGACAGGGTACTCGCAGTAGACAGTAGGTTAGACAGTCAAACAGGGGATGTGTGGATGGGTCCTCCTGGGCTCGTGGTATTGCCCCGCTGCAGGCCAAGAGATCTGCACAATAGTTTCCTTCGACGCTTTCCCGGGTTGCATCGGAATGATCGACCGTGCATCTAATGCCTGCAATCTGCGAGGGCAGCATCCCTCGCAATTCCATGTCACTTGTCTTTTAATTTTTGGGGGGACGGGGGGGGGGACCATCTCACGTCTCACGTGCCAACCGCCGATATTCTTTTCAGGAAGACGTGGGGTAGCCGTCGCTGAAGATGTGCGAGGGAGTGAAACATCAAAGAGCATTCTGCATACCTAACTCTTAAGTACATGTACTTGGACAGGTCGAATTAAACTCCCGCCCACTGTCTCGGATGGCACGCGGCTTGGAGCGACTTGTCAAGCCGATTCGTTCTTGGGCCCAAACATGACTCGACAGGCTGCTCGAGTTCAATGCCGCCCATGAAAGCCGCTATCAAGTGTA
This sequence comes from Apiospora koreana, assembly GCA_017163955.1. Lineage (NCBI taxonomy): Eukaryota > Fungi > Ascomycota > Sordariomycetes > Amphisphaeriales > Apiosporaceae > Apiospora > Apiospora koreana. The sequence continues at coordinate 1,643,855 of JAFHKQ010000007.1, read as the reverse complement.
GCCGGCACTACCTATAGAAACCGAAGTGCCGGTTGGACAGAGTCAGTCACTTGAAGCGCTTTAGTAGAACAGACAGACAGAGGCGTGGAAGAGGAAGCACGGTTCTGGCACGGGAAGCTAACCTCCTAACCTATCAACTAGTCAGTAGCCTGTAGGTCTGTGGACATGCTAATGAGTCCGGTTCCTGGCCTGAATAAGAATTCAGGCGAATCAGCATCCCATTCAACACTATTGCCGTGCTCTCGATGGGCATTGGCTGATCTGGACAGGCGATGATGGACTAGCATGCTCAATGCCGGCTCCACGTCAAGTCCCTTGATAGCCCTCTCCACCTACAGATACGCTGCCGGTATGGTACACTCTGCTCTACTTTCAATCCCAGGGCCCTTCCTCCTTCATACCCTACTTTCATACTACTTGCTACTTGGCCGTGGCCGCTTGGGGTGGAGAATGGACATTAAAATTGTTGGTCGATCTGTACACCCTGCCCTCCTGCCGCATGCCCGCTGCCCACATGCCATGTGGGCGGACTGGTATGAGACCCTCTTCCACGTTGATCGGATCTTTTAAAGCCAGCATGACGGGCACCTTCCAGCCCTTGCCCTCAAAGACTGCACTCTGGTCTCCGGGTTATAGCTGGCCGGTTGTCTCTCTTCCCTTGTCTTATCTCCAAGTCAACCCACCTCTATTACGCAAAAAGGGTGTGTCTCTGATCCGACAACGTTGAACTACTAGGATGCGCTTATGAGAAGATCCGACATCATGAGGTTCTTCTCTTCTCTCCTAGTATGCTGCCTGGCCTTCATTGGTCACGGCGTTGCACAGGACTCTGCTCAAGCACAGCAAGCAAAGCTGCTTGCCACACTGCCATCATGTGGAGTATGTATCAGGCCATGAACCCTCTTCCCCGTACCTCTGCGTACGGGACTCGGGGAATACTATGGCTGACTCCTGCTAACACTTCACCTAGACGCAATGCCTATTAAAAGCCATCAAAGCTTCGCCGTGCGGACCGACCGATACCCGATGTCAATGCACAAACACCGAGTTTGTTACTGCCGCCCAGATGTGCATCATAGCAAGCTGTACCGTGGAGGAGTCACTGGGTACGTTGTGCCAACATCCTCTTCAGCCTCGAAACCAGCTCGCCTAACTGACCAAATAAAAACAGTCGCCAAAAACGTCACCCAGACCATGTGCGGAGCACCCGTTCGGGATAAGCGATTCCAATACAACGCCATCTCATGCTCGCTCATGGCCATCTCATGCGTCCTAGTCATCATCAGGCTGTGCTACAAGAAGTTCTGCACGACGGTGGAGCTTGGCCTTGACGACTGGTTTATCTTTGCGGCACTGCTCAACTGTGTCCCCTCTGCCATTATCAATGTCCATCTACTCACCCGCAACGGGCTTGGCAAGGATATCTGGACCCTGACCCCGACCCAAATCGAGGAGTTCGCCAAAGGCTTCTACGCCATCACCATCTGCTACTTTTCGGAAGTGTTCTTGTTGAAGCTGTCGATTCTGTTCTTCTATCTGCGCATATTTCCGTCAAAGGGCATGAAGCGGCTTCTCTGGGCGACCATCGTGTTCGACGTGCTGTTCGGTATATCGTTCATCCTGGTCGGCATCTTTCAATGTACCCCCATCAGCGCGAACTGGACCGCCTGGAAGGGCACTGGCGAGGGCCAATGTGCCAACCAGAGCGCCATTGCCTGGGCCAACGCCGCCGTCAGTATCACGCTGGACTTGTGGATGCTCGCGATACCTATGTCGCAGCTCAAGTCTCTTAACCTGCACTGGAAGAAGAAGGTGGGTGTGGGCCTCATGTTTTTTGTAGGAACTTTCGTTACCGTCATCAGCGTCGTCCGCCTGTCGTCCTTGATCGAGTTCCGCGGCTCGTCGAATTTGACCTGGGACTACTTCGGTGTATGTCTCTACTCGACGGTCGAGATCACCATCGGTATAATCTGCGCATGCATGCCCACGATGCGCATGATCCTCGTACGGATCTGGCCTAGAGTCTTCGATGGATCTCTAGTGAGAAGGGCGACGGGTGCCTATGGAGCGTACGGGAAGTCGCCGAACTCAGGGGCCAAGTCGTACAACGACGATTCGAAACACAACACACAGACCGATGCTTCGAAGTCGAAAGGTAGCAGTGGTAGCCGAGGCTCCGTCTCCTGGAAGCAGCAATTGAGTGCACCGTGGAGAAGCCATGAGCCGCGTGAAAGCAACGAGGCGCGAGAAGATAAGGTGTTCGTGGATGGCATCCAGTTCTCGGCGTTGTCACGGAGCGAAGTCGAACAAGAGGACGACAGCAGGCTCATGACTCCGGATAATTGGCAAAGTTCGGTCACTATCTCGGCTGGACGGAATCGAGGAGGCCAAGAAACGCCTTCGACAATGGCCAGCAGTGTGCGTTCGGGGCAAGACGCGCATTCATTCCCCCTTTCCGTGCCTGACAGAGTACAGAGAAAGGAGGAGGTCTGATCAATGGGGCAATTGGGAAGGCGCAATATGACGAATCTGTGATGAGTAGCAGGCAGATGATTGCGCAACGCGTCTTTTGGCATCTGATGGAAATTTTGAAATATACTATACCCACGAGCGACGAGATTAGGCAAGAGGAATCGATTGGTTTTTAGGACTTAGCATGTGGGGCATGTGATTTAATGTATTATACCCAACGCATTTATAGCGAATACTTCATTATTGTTTATTATTCCAGCTGTATTATAGCACATGACTGATGTGTTATATGGTTGAATAACGACTTCCATGACCCATTACTAGTTCTATGTAATGCTGGAAGGCTTGATAGGGTAATAAAAAAAGGCGCCATGAACTACAATATGCAACAAAAGAATATTAATCACTTAGGTAGTAATGAGTCATACTGTAAAGTATCACTATCACTTCTAACCCAGGTGCTACTAATATACAGACTCCTTTATATAAAACTAGTGACTATATAAAACAGCTACTATATAGTGAGCCACAGTTACTTGGATTGAAAGCTTACAAAAAGCGGGTGATGAATAGGCTATATATAGTATCGCATCACATGTAGCAGAAGGAGATAGAAGGTATCGAGTAAATGAAGTCTCATAAAGTACTAGCTGAAAGAAGACAGAAGCAACAAAGGAAGACACTGCTCCAGTGCGTCTTATACACATAATAAATAGCTAGCTTAGCACGCTAGCTGATGTAAGGTGCCTACCCCTATTTTCATTGCAACAAATAGTGATGGCGCTGAGGGCATAGAGGCATGGATGAGGAAATGGAAAGTAGAATGAATGTGGCTGGATAGGGGTGGGATTGAGTCTAAAAATGCTGAGAGGGTTGTTGAGAAAGTTAAAAGGGGAATGATAGGTTGTGGGCACAAGATTATCGGCACATGTGTGGAGGTTTTTTTTTCAATCTATCGGAGTCATTTTTCGATGGAGAGTTTTTGCGAGTCTCAAAGGCATTGGATCGGAAAAAATCGCAAAAGAAAAAAAAAGAATATGTGAAGGTGTAGCGGAAAGAATCACTGCGACGGAACTCACGAGAGTGAAGTGCAATGGGTTGTGGAGCGGGCAAAGGTTAGGGTCAACACCACAAACCATCGTTGCTCGCCAGGGCGGAGGTAGGGTATGAATGACCAGTATGTGCTGCTTGTGAGAGCGCAACGTGGACAATGGCCGAAAGCCGATGTTGCAAGCCAGCTAACACCATGGCCCCCGCGGTTGCCTCTGGGGAGGACGTATCCTCCCTGGCAACGGGGGCCAGGATCGGCGGCCATGAAGAAAGGGAATCAAAGAGGAGAAGCCAGTACAATTACCCCGGCTGTGATATCTATAGAGAATGTCAGCACAAGAGAAGGGGGAAGGGGGAGAACAGACCTTGACCGGGGTGGAATGTCGATGTTTATTGTCGATGTTGTTGGCGTCGACAGCAAGAAAGAAGTACAGGAAGCTTTCCCTTAGCCCACATACCTTAGAGACTCATCCACAATCGGATAGTAGCCCCCTCGCCTTGGTCCGCCAACGTCCGAACGGATCGCTTGGCAGCTTTTAAGGACTTCAGCGACGGCATGTGAGATCCAGTGCAGCCTCATGGTATGACTTCCCAACTGTCGATGTTGTCGATGTTGATGTTGATGTTGGTGTTGTGGTTGTCGAATTGTTGGTTGAATGGGAAGGAAGAAGAATGGCAAACAAAGGGGAGAGGGAGACGCTTTTATCCTTGGAAAGACGAACTGGGCGGCATTGACGAGAGCGGTGAGCCACAATATATGACTGTTCGGCATAAAGTAAAGTTCATTAACAACTATCGGGCCCAATCGGGGGAGTTGGTACTGGTGTTCTGACCAATGAGAGCGTCGAACTGCGAGAGTATACTTCAAAATGATATAATATATCGACAATTGCTCATATTTAGCGGATTTGAAATCCGTGATCTATTCTTCGTTGGGAGAATAAGTAGGCAGGCGTGCATGTAGGGGGTTTATGTTGAAAATGCTCTGGCAAACAGGCTTGAGCTTCGGCAAGAGACAAGTCCCGGGAGTTGGAATTCCCAGGGAGTACCTGACACCAGTCTATTATATAGAACACTATTCACACGATGGCTCTTAGCACTGCAGGGAGCTCGACAACCAGTGTAGCGTGAACACCAACGAAGCCTCTTAAATTCACATGGATTTCCGTTCAAGGATAAATAAACTATATTCAAGAAAAGCGTATCTGACATCATCATGCTATCTACATCCGCATCGTTACAAAATGAAACGGTCGTAAGAAATAAGGAAAGCTCCTCGGCTCTGCGCTTTGCTTTGTGTATATCACAAAGCCAGCCATATCAACCGGTGCCAAATTAGGCGCCGTTGTTGAGGATGCGGTTGGGGCTGCCGCTGCTGATGCCGCTGATCTTGCCGCTGGTGGCGAGCGATCGGATGCGGGCCGCGACCGCCGAGGCGCTAAGGTTCTCAAGGCCCATCAAGTAGAGAGCAAGGCCGGCAACGTGAGGGGTGGCCATGGAGGTACCCGAGATGGTGTTAGTGGCACTGTTGCTGCCGATCCACGTTGAGAGGATGCTGGTGCCGGGGCCGTAGACGGAGAGGATGGAGCCGAAGTTGGAGAAGGAGGACTGGCGCCAGCTCGAGTCGATGGAGCCAACGACGAAGGCGTTGGTGGCCGAGGCCGGCGAAACATTGGCGGCGTTCTGGGCCTCGTTGCCGGCGGCGATGATGGACAGGACGCCGGAGCTGTAGGCCTGGGTGACGAGGTTGTTGAAGGCGGTCGACTTGGGCCCACCAAGGGACATGCTGATGACGGCCTTGTTGGTGCGGCTCTTGCTCACAATGTCGTTGGCGGCCCACGAGAAGCCATCCATGATGACCGAGGTGGCGGCCGTGTTGCCGGTGAAGACCTTGACAGCGATGATGTTGGCCTTCTTGGCGACACCGTAAGTGGAACCACCGACGGTACCGGCGCAGTGGGTGCCGTGGCCGGCGGTATCGACGTTGGAACCGCCGGCAGCGTTGTAGCCGTACGAGGCACGGCCGCCAAACTGGCTGTGCGTCTGCAGAACACCGCTGTCGACAATGTAGGCGTAGGTACCCTCGCCAGCCGAGGTGTCGTACTTGTAGCTGGTCGAACCAGGGCTCGTGGACGACACGGTGCCGAGACCCCAAGTGGCGCCCGACTGAGTCGTGAGGGCGCGGTCTTGAACCCCAGCGGACATGTCATCAAAAAGGGTCCAGATTTGGTCCTCCTCGACCTCAGCGACCTGTTGGCATTGAGTTTAGCTAAGAATATAGGGTATGAATTGCAGGTTAGTACTTACGTCAGGGTTGTTCCTGATCTCCTCGAGGGTAGCCTCGTCGAACTCGCCGGCGTAGGCCTCGAAGTCCTTGATCTTGTAGGTCTTCTCGATGCCGGCGGTATCACGCTTAGAGATGGAGCGCTTGTGGACGGAGCTGACCCAGGTCAAGTGAGACTCGGCGTTGGCGCCGTTCTTCAGGGAGACGATGTACTTTCCGGGGATGACATCGCGCTTTGTCTGCTGCTCCTCAGGCACCGGGGCGGCGGCGGCAAGAGGCAGGAGAGCTGTCAGGGAGACAGCGAGCTGGCGGAAGTTGACCATTTTGAAGAAGATACCGAGAAGATGCGAGGAATGAATGAGGAGGATGAGTGAGTGACTGATGAGCAGATGAGGATGTTGTTGAACTGGAGATCTCCCCTGACCTTATATAGGCACTTGTCGGTCGTCGACATAGCAAGGCCAAGTTCCATCATCATCAGAAAGCACATGCTTCATCGTGTCCATCGTGTCCATCGTCACCGCCCCTCTCCACAACGCGATGTGGTGAGCTTCCCAATCCGCCTTAGGTCGCGAACTGAAGCCAAGGTGAAGTGCCTGCCAATTCCATAGTGTCGTCCGAAATGGCAGGAGAAGACCTGACGTTTCATTCATGGGCGTTCAAGAATGAGGGACGCAGCCACGAGAGCCCGTGCCCGTGGCAGTTGGGCGGAGACTGGCTCCTCCATCATGGCCGTGGCATGAAGATTCCGGAAAGAGATTCGGAGGACAGAGACTTGGCAATGCAACCTATTGGATAAGCGCCAGTCTTTATTTCAAGGCAGCTTGGCTGGGTCAACGAATCTCGTGTCCCGTAGGAACCACGGTGGAGAGGCGGCGGACTAGCTGGGATGAGAATCGATAGCTGGTGTTCTTTGCCTTGTAGCCTTGGCTGATAAATAGGCTCGCTGCAGACATAATCCGCAAGGCTTGAGACCAGCTAGACAGTAATAGTTGGCGAGTCCAGTCAGCGATCGGCAGCTTAACCTTCCGCATGCTGACGAGAAGGCCGGAAGCTGCCAAGGGTCGTAGGCGGCCGGAAAAGGAAAGTGCATCGGAGCAGTAGGCCTTTAGAGCCTCCAGTGTCTCGCATGAAGCCCTGAGGCTTTCTGTGCGCAAGAAGAAAGTCTTGTTCGTCCGGTAGGGACCCGCTGGGTCGCATGCATGGACTTGCTGTCTCTTTCCACATGCCGCGATGAGTCCGAGTGAGGCCCGGCCATGCTGCCATCGGAAGAGGAGCCAGGCGGCACGATAGAAGAGGTGCCTAGTGTGCATTCTGGGGTAAGCCGGCATGTATGCCATCTGCATGTTTACATACATAACTGTCAAGGATACGCCATTACATGGTGCCATTACGATAAGTAACAGGCTTGTAGTAGTATGTATGTACTGTATATTCGTGAGTTCGGACGATGCTTATCGCGGCTGTGGAGGAATCTCTCGGTGCTTCGGCAGGTGAAGCGGGAACTCTGGGCGTTCTCCACATCACTACTCTATTCAATACAAGCCTACGATGATCCTCGGCTTTCAGGGCACTGGGATCAAATATGTAAGATGAGCTTGACAGGATCATGACTCTTAACTATGGCGGGCTATGGCAAAGGATGGCATGCCAACATTCGCGCGAGCAAGCAAGCTGCCTAGAGTCTAGCCCAGAGTCACACACCTCCAACAGGTATAGGTGGGAGGGAGTAGGAGAGACATAGACGGCCATGGCAGACCTCAACCGGCCAGCTTGCTTCAATGTTGGGTGGGGATAGTGTCAGCGCCGAGATCGCATCATATCTACTGTATGCATCCCCTTCCCCCTGGTTGAAAGCGAGCGGCAGTCGTCTGTCAGTTGTGCGCATCGGCTTTTGGTTTTTGCACCTGCAAAAGCTGCATGATTGCGACATGGAGATGAGAAGAGCCCACCGCCGTACGTCCGTGGTAGAAGAAGGCCACATGACCAAGCACCTCATCCAGCGAGGGGCTTACGAGATATTGGCACCAGATTAGAACATGGGCTAAGCACGGGGAAAAGGTCGAAAGGGGAAGCTGCAAAGAAGTACCCTGGGTCCTTGGGGTGGGAGGGTCCTGTGTTCTGTAGCAGAGGGGAGTCAATGCCTAGTACTACTAGTAAAAGCCTGGCGGTTCGGCGGCATCTTGGCAGCTGGCCCCCCTCCCATTTCGGGCTATTGGGCAGCACAATGCGCACAATTGGGGTCTGCAAGTCTGCAGGCCTCCAGTACCAGCGGTTGCTAATAAGCTTTGATAGCAGTACCACTCTGTTATCAACGGCGCCCCTCCGTTACACTGGTTTACACTGGCTGGTGCGCGTCATGCCCAGTGGAGTGCCGCTTAAGGCTTAAGGGCATTGAAGAAGCAACTGCATCCATGGAATTGATAATTGATGTGCTGCTATTCTGGGTAAGTACTTCACACTTACATACACTTACTTACACACACCTACATGGACTCAATTGGCATTCAAGACAATGTCCCTGGTGATCATTCTCCGGCTTTCTCGGTACGTCCAGGATTACCTGCATTTGGCAGGTGCCGCATGCTTGACACTTGGTATTGTTAAGACTGGTTGCTTTTGATGGTTCACCACAATCACGGCCTGCCTAGTCCGGCGACGACGACCGTTACTTTTCGTGTCTAAGGTGAAAGGAGGCCTTGAACTGACATGTGATTTGTTATTACGACACAAATCAGTTACAGAATGCAATGACATGTCTTTTGCTGATAGCAACATCTTAGGGGCTGTGTCGCCAGTCTCGGTCATCGTGTCTTGATTACCTTCTATCTCAACACACGCCATGTTCAGCGCCCGGGCAATGGGACTAACCCAGGCAGCCCGGCTAGTGCTCCTACATTTCGTAATCCAGTAGTGGCACGAGAGGATCTGGCCATCCTCAAAATCTGGTCCTCTTGAAAGATGTCCTCCAGGATATCTGAGGATGTACTACTGGTGCACAGAATCTTGAGCTTGCATCTCAACGACGATCCACCCGGCAACTGTTTGAGAAATCTGGTAATGTCGATCAGTTCATCTCGAATAGATGAATCCAGAAACGAATCGACCCCCTCCACTATTAAAAGAACTATCACGTTGCTTGAGAGGTGACGTAGAAGTCTTCCGAACGCTGCGCACACCTCTTCGCTTTCCCCACCTGCTGTCATCGTGAGGCCTTGCTCTAAGCTCGAACTGGAGAACTCTTGGTAATGGTCTACCAGCTGCAGTAATAGCATCCAGATCAGAGCATTCGGGTGTCCAACCCTATCATGGCGCGATGCACTATGCTCGCTGCAGAAGAAGGCAAGGGGAAGGACGCGCACCGTTGGCTTGGTCGGGTCTACGTGCATTCTCATAGCCATGTTGGTGACTTGGGCTGCGACAAAGGCGATTTCTCTACTTTGTGGTGTCTGGGATTTCCCCTGGACGAAGAGAATAGACGACTCGTCGACCGAGAGCCACGATTGGAATTGGGGATGGTTATGAAGCTCCGCCAACCGGCCCTCGTCAAGCTCCTGTCTAGAACCCCTTCGAAGACGGAGAATATGACCGACGTCCTGCTCGATCAAGGTAGGTTCGTACTCTGCGTCTCGCAGGAAGGTTTTACGTAGTTCGGCAGCACTTCGTTTTCTCGTTTCCCTCCGGATTCTGGGAGCACCGGGATCCAAGAAGCCGGCCAACGTGTCTGGATCTATTGGTCAGCAATCATACAAGGCCTCCTCATCCGTACCATAGAGGTCGCTCACGAGATTGATGGGCCTGTTGCAAGAACTGGGTGAGCGACTCCAATACCTCGCACCGGGCACGTATCACACTGACGTCTTCACGCGTCCGATAGAGCTCGTAGGCCATCCAGTGCTGGAGTTCAATCGAGTCGTTGTGACGTTGGTTCTGCAGCCGCAGGGCATGTGCCTCAAATCGCGATGCTGCTCTTTGCACATTGGCTTGTTTCACCTTGAGAGCTTCGGCAAACCCCTGGGGCTGTACGAGCATCTTCATGGAGGTCGCTATTTGGATCGCCGTTAGTCTTTGCCCCCACTGCTACGATGAAGAAGGCGGATGGGATAAGAATCGCTAGCGTACCCACGGGGTTCTTCGCAAACCAGCTCAGTATGCATTCCAGCAGCTGGAACAGGGCAGCGTAGAGCGCCGCGTTCCTCCGATGGAGATCTTCGTCCTCCTTATCAAGGCGAATGTAGGCGGCATGGTCATTGATCGTGTATGGTAGATCCTCAATCGCCCGATACACATCCTCGCGGTAGTTGCTTGAGGACTGGAGCGCCGTGAATACCATCTTGAGCCCCCCACACAACACAGAGCCACCTGGAAAGTCTTGAGGCACAAGGTTGGTAAAATTCAGACCAATATTCGCACGCTGGCAGAGGGCCCGGAAAGCAGATTTCACCTTGCCTGCGAAACCAGACGTGTCCTTATCCTTTGCCACGATGCCCTCGAGCGACTCGCATGCCGCCAGCATCGCCGTATCCACTTCATCCCAGGTGTGCACATCCGTGATGCTGAGCAATTGTAGGGATCGCTTTCTGGAGTACTTGTTAGCCGTGGCAATCAGGTCGTCCGCTGCCTTGAAACACGGCGCGTAGAGCTCATTGCGGCTGGTATCGCTACGGGAAAGTCAATGGCAGCCACTGGGACACAAGTCGGACCGAGTACACTACCTCTCATTTACTTCGACTGACTGCGCATTACCGGTAATTGATGCACTCTGGAAGATGACGCCGGATCTGGGGGTTGCATTGAGGGCAGGATGTTGATGGCCGTCGAGTTCAATTACAACAAACTCGGGCACCTCTGGATGAGGCTCCGTTGCCGCCTCGGGAGACATGATCTTAGAATGAGGATTATCTTTGAGCAACTTGTTTGATACATAGCCTCGTCGCTTTGGTCTTTTTGACCGAAGTTGGTGGGTTGTATTTGGCCCCCAAACGTGAGCCAGGTAGTGACTCGGGGCAAAACCGCCCCCAGAGGCATACGAAGAGGTCATTGGAAGGTCGATGCCACTAGTGCAGTCTGTGAGAGATATCCTGGCGGCTGAATAAACCCATCATGAAAGATGGGCGGGGGTGCCTTGCACGAGGGGTGTCAGATACCGCTGCGGAATTTGGAGCAGGCTGGGGGATAAATATATTCTTGTATGGAAACGAAGACCGTCAACTAGATCTGTCAATCCAACTCAGACATACCCTTCCATGGTAGAGATGCATACCGAGTCACAGCTCCCGCCTCCTGTATTTGCAATGGCAGAGGCTCACAAATTGTCTGGGCCTGAGCCTGAGCCTGAGCCTGAGCTTGATCTTGAGATCGACAACGAGGCCAAAATCAAGACTGAGAGAGACACCAACCGAGACGAGTCGATCAAGGGGCCGCGGAGCTCAAGTCCGACCCCAAGCGCACCCGAATCCGTACAGAAAAGCCGACCTGTTCGATCCGGGCCGTCTAGCAATATATCTCTTAGTCCGCCCGTCTCAACTTGGTACGTTATACACCCATCGTAGTAATGCCTAAGCTTTCCGAATCTAACGACGAGGTGAAGGGCGCATTGGATCGATCGCGAGCCAGAGATCAGGAGACGAACATCCGTTGATTGGATCAGCGCTTATGAGCAAGAACCGCAAGACCCGGACATGGGCCATTTTGTTGTCTTATATGCATTCTACGACAAAGACGCCAGCCCGCCACGCCCGAGTGGGAAAGCGGACGAAGACGATACATACGCTGGGGAGGCCAGAGAATATGAAGAGCCCCTGAAAATCATCATTCGGTCGTTTCACGTAATGGAAGAGCTTAAGGAGGTGACTGGGGTAGCCTTTCCATACCAAGAGTGCATGTAAGTGTGCCCTTAATGGGATCGATCTGAGTGACCGTTATTTAACAACTCCTACTTCTTTAGACTCAAGCCTCCTTTCAAGGTATGCCCAAGCTATTGTCCCTGTTTAAACTCCTGGTAGTCCCGTCTGCTAATAGTAAAGTATAGGTTTTAACACAGTACTGGCCGGATATCAAACAGCATTTAAGCCAGCTTAAGAAGGAAGTCTCGAAACTTCCCAACACACCCGACTCGCCTACGCCGAGGGGAAATGCCGGGTTTGCCATACCAGAGCCAGCGGTGGGACCGGCAAGGATGCGTCCCGACACCGTCGTGGTTCAGCCTGGCGGTCTACCACCGTCAGGTCCAGTGAGCGATTGGCATCGCCTTCCTCCCCCACGTCACCAAAAGAGACCTATCCTCAGTAAAAAGGAACACCTCCAGAGGCGGATTGCGCATCTAGAAGTGCTCGTAGGATTTGGCGAAGAAGCTCTGAAGCGGCATCTCGACCTCCGCGCTCAGGTACAGGACGGAACACTGCAGCGAATCGCTTTCAGCGACCTATGGCATCTCTTCAACCCTGGAGACCTGCTATTGGCAAATGAACGCGGGAATCCGCAGCTCTATATGGTTTGTAATGTGACTGGGGGGCAACCTCGTCTTAGGAACCCGACCGAACTCGAGTACAGAAACCCCCGCGCTCGACTTATGCCACGCCCTCCTACCTTCGGCCGTCGCGGGCCACGACGGGGTTGGTATGATGCCGCCGAAGGTTCCGATTCTGATGAGAGTGTTTCATCTGATGCGTACAATACTACGATGCACGATGCCATGATTGGCACATGTACGCCCTTCGTCATAGACTGTTACTCGTTCAACGTGGATAGCACTGGAGTTGGTACCCTCTGCTCTCGCAAGCAAATCAGGAAGTATCTCGGCCTGAAAAATGTCTTTGATCTACCACTATACCCGCTGAAGTTCCACAAGGATGCCCAATCCATCTTGAGCAGATTGCAGGACCGAGGCCACAAGTTCCTCTCCTGCAAGGGCCACAGACGCTACGACGGAGTCACCTACGACACCCGAGGCATTGTTAGCCGCGAGCGCCTACAAGGCGAGATCTATGTAGACGTAGACGAGTACGCTCGCAGCAGATCAAGATTTGTACGCACCAAGCTGTGTGTGATCAGGAAGACCAACCCGGTACCCGCCGAAGTGGAGGAATCCCCTCCCAACAAACCAGGAGGGAATTTCTATCTTCACCACGACCATTCTGTGGACCAACGGAAAAGCGATGTGTTCATAGAGAAGAACCCTGACATACAGGAGCTCCTGGACCGAGATGAAGCACTTCTTATACCCGAGAAGCTGCAGCTGATGCAGCATAGCCTTCAGGCATTCTCTTTTAAGTCGCGCTCGTGGGGTAAGTCAAGCAATTGCAAGCTCGAATGTGGTCAGAGTCCTTGAGTCTAACACTCAGTAACCAATACGATTAGTTAACATCGAGATCGACAACGTTGAAATCATCGATAAGAGCCAGGCAGCCCGCGAAAGCGGCTTTGAGGAGTTGTCCATTCCATTCAAACACCGGAAGCTACTGATATCGCTCGTGGACAACCATGCCCTACGCGATGAAAATTCAGATGACCGTGCAAGGATGAATCAGAAGCCATCTACACAGCTCGACCTGGTCCGCGGCAAAGGTCTTGGTCTCATCATCCTTTTGCATGGCCCTCCAGGGTCCGGCAAGACGAGCACGGCGGAGACCATAGCTGCCCACACGGGAAGACCGCTCTACGCCATTACATGCGGAGATCTGGGAGAGGCGCTCGGGGACATCGAAACCCGGTTGGACGTACACAGCAAGCGAGCTGACAAGTGGGGCGCAGTCCTACTCCTGGATGAAGCCGACGTGTTCCTCATGAAGCGAGATTGGAAGGATACGCACCGCAATGCCATGGTCTCGAGTAAGACATATGCTAGCCTTTTTTTGCCGTTTGCCAGCCACTCTTCTTCCCCTACCCCCTTCTTACCATGGCGTGACTGACCAGTGCGCGTGCGCGAACATAGTCTTTCTCCGGACTCTCGAATATTACCAAGGTATCCTGTTCCTGACGACGAACCGGGTGGGCGTCATCGATGAGGCCTTCAAATCCCGGATCCACGTGTCACTGCGATACCCCAAGGTCAAGCTGAAGTCGACGCTGGAGATCTGGGAGAACATCATGAAACGAATCGAACGCGATAACGAGCACCAGGACATCAAAGTCGAATTCGACCGGGGTGAGCTGCTCGAGTTCGCCGAGGCGCATTTCGAGGCTCACGCGGCCACGGACGGGTCAACGTGGAACGGGCGGCAGATCCGCAACGCCTTCCAGACGGCCATCGCGCTGGGCCAGTACGACCGCGTGACCAGGATCCAGAAAAAGAAACTCACGCCCGAGGAGGCCTTCCTGTCCGGCAAGAAGAAATGGCGCGTCGTCAAGCTTTCGTGCAAGAACCTCGAGACCCTCGCCGAGACGGCCCGTGACTTCGACAAGTACCTCAAGTCGGTGCACCGCCTGACTGACGGGGAGCTTGCCCGTGATGAGGATGTTCGCCGCGACGACTTCAGCGACCTGGAAGACGAAGCCGGCGGAAGTAGATCATTCCTGTCGGCGGGGTCAGCCGCCAAGTTAAAAAAGGGGCTCACCGGCGGAGGGAGGAAGTCGGGCAGGAACGTCGAGGCGAGACCACCTCGTGCGTCGGTGTCTAAGGCGAAGGGAAAACAAGCGAAACGGCGTTCTGACAGAGATAGCAATAACGATAGTGAGGATGAAAGCGAATCTTTCACAGACCGAGACAGATCTGGAGCGAAGTCGGTTTCCGAGACAGCCAGCGATGAGGAGAGCGACGACTAGGGCTCAAGCGACACAAGAGGAGTACTACCCGTAGGCCCATACGTCAGGTCTCAATCTTGGTCTCTCGAAGAATGAGTGCTTGGGAATCAATAGACAATGTCTCAAGCCTCAATAATCTACCACCAGGGAGGAATGTCGTAACATCATAACAGTAGCTCATCCCTTCCTTCACGTGAAAATAAGACCTTGAGATAAAATGTCAATAACCTCAATTCTTCCTGCCGCCGTTCCCTCATCAAGAGTTGTTTATCGACACTTCTGAAGCACAGCTAAGATGTTCGCAACCCAATGGATCATCTGCTATGGCCTATTCCTCCTTATAGGCAGTGATACTGCCATCGCGATATTCCGCGCCACGGCCAAAAATAATGTTGCTGTGTACTATGTGAGTATTGGTCAATTGTTCGTCGATGCCAATATCTAAACAAAGTGCCCAGGGTCAAGGACCAAACCAGAAGCGTCTGAATGAGTATTGCGCCGATGACAGCATCGACGTCATAATTCTATCCTTCGTGCACCTATTCCCCCAGCAAGCCAATGGATATCCGGGGATTGACTTTGGTAATCAATGTTACGCGGAAACGTTTCCTGGTCCAGGGTACAATGGGCAAAGCCTACCTTCCAACAACCGCCTGTTGAAATGCCCGAATCTGCAACGCGATCTCTATATCTGTCGTCAGATTAATACCAAGAAGATCATCCTGTCTTTGGGCGGGGGAACTGGTGGTTACCAGTTGAATGGAGCCTCAGATGGCAACAACTTTGCAACCCAGCTCTGGTCCATGTTTGGGCCTCGGCAGGACGCATGGGTGCAACGCGGCTTGCCGCGGCCTTTCGACTACAACAACGTCGGCTTCTCAGTTGACGGATTCGACTTGGACATAGAGCACCCTTCGACCGACGCGTCGGTCGGCTACAAGGCCCTGGTGACCAAGCTTCGCGCCCTCTACGACACCATTCCGTCGGAAACGTTTTACCTTACGGCCTCACCGCAGTGCGTCGTTCCGGACGCGAATATGAATGACATGCTAGCCGCCACGACCTTTGACATGATTTTTATCCAATTCTACAACACCCCGCAGTGCTCCGCTCGCAGCTGGGCGAACGCGAACCCCGGCTACAAGCCGGGGGATGCGTCTGTCGCCACGGCGGGCTTCACTTATGATGCTTGGACAACTTGGCTCGCCGGCACGTACAGCAAGAATGCCCGGCTCTACATCGGCCTGCCGGGCTCGGTCGCGGCTGCGAACCAGGGTAATGACGTGTCGATCGCCCAGGGCTCCAACCTCGCGAACGCGTACTACTGCCGCGCCAACTTCGGCGGCGTGGCCGTCTGGGAGGCGACGTATGCGAGCCGGAATATGGAATATGGAAAGAACTTCTACCAGAATATGAAGGCGGCGCTCAACGCTGCTTCCAAAGACACTAGACAGACGTGCAGCTCGGTACGTCGTTCATCCACCACCCCCCTGAAGCGCCATGCCGCTCCCCCGCTTCTTCTGGTTCACTGATCATGGAGGCTAACTCCCCATGCCTGTTTCCTTCATTAGGGTACTGCGTCTCCGCCACCACCTAAATCGATCGATGGGCGCTGTGGAATGGGCATATACATGACCACTTGCGAATCTGCGGCGTGTTGTAGTGGCTATGGCTGGTGTGGAACGTCCGGAGGCCACTGCGGTGCTGGGTGCCAGGAGGGATTTGGCAAGTGTACATAATTGAAGAGGTAGATTACGCTACTTGATATGGCTATTGATGCCATTGCTCCCCGAGATGGTATGGGAACGCTAGACTCTCTGCGCTTTTATGCACTTGTTGTCACAAAATCTCACCCTACATGTCATAGCTGAACATCGTGCGATATTGACTTGCGTATGACATCCGGCAAGGAGTTGTTTAATTTGGTTCAGTCTAGTACTGTTCACCTAGCTTTCCGGACGTGCATCTACTCATAGCTGAAAATAAGACGCGTCTCCATACTGCAACGCAAGAATACGACATTGATATTGGAAGGTGGGAAAAAAAGATGCGATCTTAGAGTAGAGCCGGAAGAGAATCTCGGGTCTGATCGTGGGAATCTGGACCCCTAAAATTAGCATACTTATAGACTCCACTGGAGCAAATGCGGAGCGCTGGAGCGCTGGGGAGAAATGGGGCGATGGGCACAGCGGGTCCCGGATTATCGTTAAAGCGTCTTCGGGCCAGATGTGGACTTGGCTGCTTGGCCCGGCATGGGTGCTGCTGCTGAGCTTCCAAAATGTGGCCTCAATTGAACGAGGTCACTGATAGGACCGCTTTGATTCGCTTGTGGAAACCGACCAGGGAAACGGAGATTGTCTACTTCACATTCAATACCCATCAACACCATCACGACCACGTATTCAATTCCATCTTTCGTTCCTTGATAATCTTCTTATTTCTGTAGCGAAACGCCACCACAGCTACGTGTTCTCTTTCCCCCCGTATTCTTCTAGTTCAACCCTCACAATGGTACGTATGCGACAACTCGAGTTGAAGAAACCCCCCCCCCCCCCCCCCCCCCCCCCTTAGCGATCACCAGCTGTCGCGCGACACCTGGCCCTCTTATGACTCCCATCGCTGACTCACGCGTTCCTCTCAACTGCAGTCTTCTCCCCGAGCATCATCGCCCGTCGGCACCCCCGCCAGCACTGGCGTCAGCACCGGCCGCCCGTCCTCGCCTCCTCCCCCCGGTGGTGCCCGAACTGCCATCCGCCGACGAGCCGCCGCCGACCAGAAGGAGAAGATTGCCAATGCCCGCCCGAGCAGCACGAGAGCTGCTGGCGCCGGCGGCAGCAGCAGCACCATGCTGAGGCTGTACACCGATGAGTCGCCCGGCCTCAAGGTTGACCCCGTCGTCGTCCTGGTTCTGTCTCTGGTCTTCATCTTCAGTGTCGTCGCCCTGCACAGTACGTTACAACGATGAACACAAATTACGACAAAAACTCCCGCGTTGTATGGTTTACTAACACGAGAGAACTGCAGTTATTGCCAAGGTTACGCGACGATTCTCGAGCTAAAGCGGCTTCGGCGTCGAGTAATGGAGGGAGAGTGATGATTGAGGGCAAACGACTGACATGGCCCGGAATACAAAACATCGCACACATGTTTACGAGAATGCTGTCGAGAAGCACAATACTCTAGCACGGAGGAATTGGCCCGGAGAGCATCGGACAGCATCGGACAGCATCGACCAAGTGCAGATCGGGGACACAACAGCTGTCCCGACAGGGAAACCGTGTACCATAACCAGCTCCCGCAGGAGGGCTCTTCCTGCAACCAATGACATTTCAGTTTCGGACATTTGTTTTTAATGATCTTGGACACGCCAGTGAAGTGATGAGAAGCGACCGTGGCACTACACTGACTTGCCGAGGCGAGCAGACCGAGGTAGTGCTTCGATTATGATACTGCTTCAAGGAAACCGCAGTTAACCTTGCCCAGAAGGTCAACGCCTTTGCTTGAATGGGAATACTGATAAATCTAGGTTTGGCGGAGAATATCGCATTGCCCTACCCTAAGTATCGGCACGCTTGTCAGATCATAGCACATCTTGGGGCTCAACCGGTGTCACATCAACGCCCGTAGCCATCAATCCAGCAAACATTCCAACTCCTTTAATAAGACTTCAACATCTACCCCTAGAGCGATACTTTGGTTTTCTCCACGGAGGAGGTGTGATCCGAGCAATATCCGAAACGGCAAAACCACGAACAGCGACGATCTATCTGTGACAGCGAACTCAACTCAGAAATCAAATGTTTGGTCCACCAGCTGTCCGCTTGATGTCATCGGCTTCTTGGCCTTCTCGGGGTTTGTCGCATATTCCAGTGCCTGTCCGATTTGGCAGGCTTGAACGGACTAGCCATTGTGGCCCCCGAACGCCTGGTCCAGGCACACCATAGCGAGCGGCGCGGTTCCTTACATGGCCGTCTTGAACGGGTGATTAATGGCGAATGTCACGGTGCCGCTATTGCGTCGCGAAGTCTTTTAGATGCATCCGAAATCCTCCAGGGTTAGGTGGTTCGTCAAGGTCTCCATGATGCCGCCCCGCTTCTTCGGGAAACTGGGGTTGGCGAAGCGGAAGAAGCCGATGCGGTAGCTTGGATTTTGGGCATGAGGAGGTTGGTGGGGAGGGATTGGTCGAGGTGGTTGAACGAGAGCGTCATCTCGTGTCCCTAGTGTAGTCATTGCTCGCCGTGACGCTGACGTCGCTGACGACAACGTCGATCTGGGGGACCGCGATGATGAACTCCGTGACCTGAACGGGCCGACGCAAACTCGGAAAGACCATAGGGCACGAAAGTGGTCTTTACACGCCCGGACCGGGATCTCTTCGATGACCGGGCCGGGTCGACCTTGGCCTGGTTCCGGCTGACGAGGTCGAGATGGGCCGGTCCTTCGCGTGACGGGGCGATCGCTACGGTGACGCCGAGGCCCTTATCGCTGGCGCCCGTGATCATAAATGTGCGGCCTTTGGCCCGATCCCCGAAAGCCTTGGTGAACGTTTGGCATGGTGCTTTGAAACCGAAAAGAGACATGGCGGCAATGCTGCATTGATGTGACGGTCAACAAGAATCAAGGCAGTTTCTTCACTACTTGATGTGTTGCTTCAATACATCCCTAGGAAACGCCATAACCATGCGAACTAGCTCCCGTTGGAAGCTGAACAAGGGGCCTCGAATTCATCGAGATCCGTTCCTTCGAGACTACGAGAATCTTGATAATCTCGAAGGCGCCCAGTTCCCTCCTTATGCGGAGAATGCACGTCGACCAGCCGTTTCAGCGAACGTCAAGTAAGTACATACGAACAGAGTACCTCCTTACAATGTGCCATCGTACAGGCACAAAACTCCGGAGATATAAGATAGTCATCGATGAAATGCTAGGTTTGATTTTATACCTTGGGTAACAAGGACACATCACACTTATTTTCTGGTGATGAGATTACGCAAGCTGTGCGATCTTCGACTGCGCGTATGTACTTAACAGCCAATACTCTATTGAAAGCTCCATGGCATAAGGGGCGTCAACTTAGATGGCACCACGGGTGGTTACGACGACGAAGGACAAAAGCAGGCAACAGTGCTATGATACTCTGGGCCAAGACGACCCGGCCGCGTAGGCACTAAGACTGCTCGACGTGATTTGTTTGACATGCTTGATGCCACATCCACTACGATCGCTTGTCTATTGCGAAACTCGCTTTTACTGATAGCGATTGCGTCTCACACTCGCTGAGTACAGACATGAAGACATACATTGCCTGCCACCAATAAAGCTGGCAGGCATATGCAGCATTAGGTAGTTTCGAGGCGTAAGCTACAAGGACCTTGTGCTTACGACGGTATGGAGTCACAAGCTTCCATGTTCTGTCTCTCGAGCTACTTAATGTTTGAACTGTCACCAGACACCCTTCCTTATCAATGAGCTCTGGGCTCCCTCCCGCACTTACTTCTTACAGTAACCTACTCTACTGAAGGCGTACCTTGAGCCTGGGAGCCTGGGAGCCTGGGTCCAGCCAATGCTGCCCTTGTGCCCCCAGTACTGCCCCGCTTCAGCGCTTCCCCGGGCCCTATCACGATAAGGCGCTAAGAAAGCTAGCTTGAAGCTCCTTGCATGATCGAACCAACAAGGGACGTCATTCTCAGGGTAGTCCCCATCGTTATATGACCTACCATCATCGCCAAACACCTGTTTCCTGCCATTTTCCATAACTACAGTACATGTACATCGCATACTTATCTTCTCTTCTACAACTCTTTTGCCGGGATCTATAAATCAAAAGCGAATCAGTCTTGCATGCTCTTCGTTTCTATCGTTGCCACAACAGTTTCGTGACCCAAGTGCGGATGTATATTTGACCTGCGCACTGCCGATACTTCGATAGAGTACCCCGCCTTCGCGGCACCACCTACTTGCGTACTCGCTACGAACCCGAACTACCCTACATGCCGTACCGAACTTAGCCATGACCGTCCTCGATTCGAAGCGTGCTGCCGCGCGTAGCAGCTCTGACAGAGAAAGCGGAAACAACGACGGCAGCGCTCAACCACTACAAGACAACAATGGACGCGAGGTTCCTGAAGCCGCCATCCCCAGGCCCGAAGCCGGCATGCCTCTGCCCGAGCTTCCTGACCTTGGCGCCGAAGAAGAGGTGCCCCCGGCGTATAGTGCATTGCACGACCAGATATCGCTGCACCAATCTGGCTTCGACGCCGGTGCTACCTTGACAGGTGAGTGCGGACTGCCACAAGAGGAACATGCACCATGGGGACTGACTGTATGGTTGCGTACCTGAACAGACGATGGCCGAATCAACATCAACATCAACCAAACGAGCCGGCAGCTAGCCGATATTATTGCGCCAACTCTGCGTAACCAGCTGAAGCAGGATGCTCGAGCCGAAGGCCCTCTGCCGCCGGCCTATATCCCCCCGAGTCTCGGCGGCCGGCCCGGCCAGACACCTCCACCCAAACTCAACATTGTCATCCAGATTGTAGGATCGCGAGGAGACGTCCAGCCATTCGTCGCTCTGGGTCTAATACTGAAGAATACCTACGGACACCGGGTGCGCATAGCCACACACGGCACTTTCCAGAAATTCATCGAAGAGAATGGCCTCGAATTCTTCTGCATCGGAGGAGATCCTGCCGAGCTCATGGCCTTCATGGTCAAGCATCCGG
The DNA here is from genome assembly GCA_017163955.1 of Apiospora koreana. NCBI lineage: Eukaryota > Fungi > Ascomycota > Sordariomycetes > Amphisphaeriales > Apiosporaceae > Apiospora > Apiospora koreana. The sequence goes on along the minus strand of JAFHKQ010000007.1, from coordinate 1,622,582 downwards.
GACTGATGCCGGGCTTCGACGCCATGGCCAACGGCGAGGTGACCAAGCGGCGCAAGGGAATTGAAGAGATCGTCTACGGTTGCTGGAGATCTTGCATCGAGGCCGGCAACGGGCTGGGCCCGGCGCCACGCCTGCAACGGGGTCGCAATATCCCGGGCGAAGGGGAAACGATGGTGATGGACCCTGCGAATAAGCCGTTCATCGCGGACGCCATCATTGCCAACCCTCCCAGTTTCGCACACATCCATGTGGCCGAGAAGCTTGGTGTACCTTTACATTTGATGTTTACGTGAGTACCGTTATGAGCCGCTACAATCCAAGCAGGACTAACGAACCAACAGCATGCCGTGGTCGCCGACCCGAGCATTCCCTCAGCCACTGGCCAATATCCAGTCGACAAATACAGATCCTGTCACCACGAATTACGTCTCTTACGCTCTCGTTGAGATGATGACATGGCAGGGATTGGGTGATGTCATCAACCGTTTCCGCACGAAAGTGCTGGACCTTGACCCCCTTTCATTAATTTGGGCTCCTGGCGTGTTGAACCGTTTGCGTGTTCCTTACACTTACTGCTGGTAAGTATACCAGACCTTTACTTCAAGACTAGAATGGAGCTAACCTTCGCAAGGTCTCCGGCTTTGATTCCCAAGCCTAATGACTGGGGAAACCACATAGACATTGCAGGCTTCTATTTCCTCAACTTGGCGTCTAACTTCACCCCGGAACCCGAACTAGCCGCTTTCTTGGAGGCTGGCCCGCCCCCTATCTACATTGGATTTGGATCGATTGTGGTAGACGACCCGGACGCCCTAACGCGCACGATTTTTGAGGCGGTGGCCGCTACGGGCGTAAGAGCACTGGTCTCCAAAGGATGGGGTGGCCTTGGAGCGGATTCTCTCGGTGTGCCGGACAACATTTTCATGCTGGGCAACGTACCCCATGATTGGCTGTTTGAGCATGTCTCAGCAGTCTGTCACCATGGAGGAGCTGGAACGACCGCGGCCGGAATCAATGCTGGCAAACCGACGATCGTTGTGCCCTTCTTTGGCGACCAACCCTTCTGGGGTGCCATGGTAGCAAGAGCGGGCGCTGGCCCAGACCCTATTCACAACAAGAGCCTCAACACGGAGAGGCTTGCAGAGGCGATCAAAGTGGCCATGAAGCCCGAGACACAACAACGCGCCAAAGAACTTGGTGCAAAGATCCGCGAGGAACAAGGCACCGATGTCGGCGGTCAGAGTTTCCACCAGCATCTGGACGTCGACAAACTGCGCTGCTCTGTCGCCCCTAGTAGGGTGGCTGTTTGGCACGTTCAAAGAACAGGCATCCGTTTGAGCTGTTTGGCTGCCGCCTCGCTTGTGCAGAATGGCTATCTCCAATATGCAGATCTAAAGCTGTGAGTTGCCATGATTATCTGGCAGAAATAAATTCTAACAATGACCTAGGTTCCGCTCCAGAGAGTACAGTACGGAAGACGAGCCGTGGGATCCTGTGTCAGCTGTGACATCTGCCCTCGTTGGTGATCTTGGTGCGATTGGGCTTGCTGTAGCCGATTTCCCTCGCGATGTCTTCAACATGGCAAAACCCCAGAAAAAGCCCGAGGATCCAAAGGAGGAGTCCACCGAGCAGACAACGGCCACTCCGCCGTCGACCGACCGCAGCGGGCCAGCCGGTTCAAGCACCGATTTGTCCGACGCGGCCAAATCACCAAAGTCTCCCGGCCCTACCAATGAGAGTACGAGAAGTCTCACGCACACAGCCTCGGGTGCTTCTGGTGCCTCGGCCTTGTCGAAAACGACCACAGGCTCGTCGGAGCGACCAGCAGCACCTCAAGCAGCACCCGCCAAGCCCAAACCCCAGCCCGTCGCCACAAGTACCGAGTCAGACCTCGATCGCGTTATGGGGGCAGGAAATAGTATCGGCAATATTGTCACGACCGGTGTCAAGACCCCCATGAACTTTTGCCTCGGTTTGGCTCGCGGCTTCCGAAATGCGCCGAAACTTTACAACGACGACACAGTGAGACCGACGGAAAAGGTCACCGACTTTTCTAGCGGGATAAGAGTCGCGAGTAAGGAGTTCGGTCTGGGCCTCTTTGACGGGATATCTGGGCTGGTCACACAGCCACTCCGAGGTGCTGAGAAAGAAGGCGCGACCGGTCTGGTTAAGGGATTCGCCAAAGGCATTGGTGGCCTGATTTTCAAGCCAGCAGCCGGCAAGTTGTCCCCACTCCACCCCATTCCACGTTTGGCACAGTACTAATTTGTGAACAGGTGCCTGGGCCGTGCCTGCTTACGCCATGGCTGGTATACACGCCGAGATTCGCAGCAAGTTCGCACAGAGCGCGTACAATTACATTGTGGCATCGCGCATCTCGCAAGGCAACATGGATCACCAAGGAGCCACGCAGGAGGAGCGGGACGACATCGAAATCCGCTGGCTGTCGTTGAAAGACGAGTTGACAGGCTACTACCAGCTCAAACAAAAGGAGAAAGGCAAGGGACCCAACATCCAAGCTCAGGTGCCCGAACCTGCTACTGTCTCGACGGAAAGCCTGGCTACGGGCTCAGAACCACCCCAGACCGGGTGGTGGCACACGAGAAACATGTCTTTCGAGGAGAGAAAACGGTTGCAAGAACAGAAGAAGGCTTGGAAGCAGAAGCAAGCTGGTGCCGCTTCACTCCGACAAACCCCATACATCACAGAGAACTTGACACCCTCGACAGGCGTAGCACGAAATCCCGCCGAAACCGAACAGGATATGGAGCAAGCCATTCAAGCTGCTGTCCGAGAGACCTCGCGAGGTGATCCTCGTGAAGACGCGAGAATTGAACAGGCAATCCGTCAGAGCGTGGGGGCGTTGCGCAGCGGTTCGACGTCAAGTGGTTCGACGACCTCTGCGCAGTCGACTGCGGCTACGTCTGTTGCCCCGGGAAGCGTCCCTGCCGATATCAAACAGCGAGCGCCTTTCTCTCCCAACGAGTTTGGAGATGTTACCGACGAAGAGTACCAGGCATACATTGAGCAAGCTGTTCGAGCCAGTATGGCCGAACAGCAGCCAAGGGCTGCGCCCAGTGCGCCCAGTGCGCCCAGGCAACAGCACCAGGATGAGGGCGACGAAGAGTATCAAAGAGCCTTGCATGAGTCCCAAAAGGGGCGAACTGCAACTGGGGAAGATGATGAGGAACTGAGAAAGGCCATCGAGGCTTCCCACGCCCAGCACGGCACTGGTGGTCAGCATGGTGACGACGAAGAGCTGAAAAGGGCTCTTGCTGCGTCCCAGACCGACCTCCACAAATCTGCGGGAACCCACACCGAAGATGACGACGCGTTGAAACGGGCCATGGAAGAATCCGAGCGCGCGCACCAGGAAGAGCTCAAGCGGGCCGAGACCTTGAAGAAGGAGGAGGATGTGGTTCTGGAGTACATCAAGAAGCAGAGCCTCGCGGAAGAACAGTATCGGCAGAAGGGCAAGGACCAAGTAAGCACCTCCGCAAATGACGATGACGACGACGAGGAGTTGAAGAAAGCACTCGAGGAGAGTATGCGACTCGGCGGGAAGGCTGGGGAAAGCTCAGGGGCGTAGGCGGGTTCGGGTTCCGCGGTCGGCGCTGGCGCTAGTACTGACAACCCTTCAGCCCACCAAGCCAAGGTCCATGGGCAATCCGACCAAAGAATGATGGGTCGAGTCAAGGATAACGCGATGGGTTTTCGGGAAGCAGTTGGACCATTGGCACAGCAACACAATACCCTTAGAGATCATGTATACGAAGTAACGATTGATGAGTACCCCTACCTGTTGGCCGTGTGAAATGGAGTTAGAGTCAATGACGACAAGCACGGGATACGATATGTTCCATGGTCAAAATCCCCAGCGGCCGGACCTGTAATAGACTCTTTGCTCCGATCTATGACCTAGGCGGATGATGCATTGGGCTTTGATGTGCGGCATGTTTGGGATCCATCGTTCGGCAATCTCATCTCTGCCATCCGATCTCGCAGCAGATCCTCTCGAGCCAATCATGACGAGACGGCGAGGGCACTGACCTTTGTTCCTTGAGCTCAAGTAGTAGTATCCATCCGACGCAGGGGCAGGCTGGCAGGCTGGCAGGGGTAGACAGACAGGGCTTGTTCTTGTTGACTAGAGATACATGTATCCATGTTAAGATGCCTCATGCCCCCGCTGCCCCGGTCAGCAACCTTATTCCTTCTTGAGAATCAGTTGTGTTTCTTTTCTTTTTCTGTCGGCGCTTCGTCTGTGGACTTCGAGATTGTCTCATAGGCTGGCTGGCCCGTGCTTCTCATCTGAGGAGGCTCTTCATGACGGTTAGATGAATCATGACCAACCGGCCAACGCTACTCGGCTCTAAACTACTCGGCCAAACATGGCGTCATGGAGCCTTTGTGAGTATCCCGATGTCCTTTCTTTGATCGCTCGACCTGAGCACGGCAGCGCAGAAAAAACAAAGCCATTGGCGGTAGGTAATGATGCTATGTGGCCTTGGAGCATCGCGATCGCGCATGCTTGCGTGGAATTTCGCGACGCTGGGTAGGCGCAGAGAAAGGGATATAAACTCGAGGCATTTCCCATGTAGTTAGTTACCCGATTCCAAACTATACCATTTGAGTACTACCATCTACCCACGCATACTCTCACCTACACCCTCACCTCCAAATCAATTTACTGCCACCATGTCTTCATACGAAAATGAAGCTCCCTCCGGCGAGGTCGCCGACAACTCGTACGTGAGCCGCTCCGGCCACAAGAACGAGCCCCTCAACGTGGTCAGCGACCAGGAGCGCGTCGAAGACCCCGTTGATGCCGAGGCCGATACGGAAGAGCAGCTGGGTAAGTGTCACTGACTTGAGGCTCCCCACCTGCATCCTAATACATGAATGAATATTGAACTGACGTAATGTCCTCTCCAGCTCGTGATGACAACGAGGCCATCGACCGCGAGAATATCCTCGATGAGCGTACTCGTGGTGCTGGCAAGCCGAAGGGCACCTACACTGAGCCCGGCGACGAGGAGGGTCTCCCCACAAACGACGGAACCAGCTCGACTTAGAGATTGAGCGAGACTGATTTATGTCTTGCCAACATCACGTCAATACTTGGGCGCGGATGTCGAGCGTAACGCTTTGCTATTTTCAATAAATTGAATCACAGTTATTTAACAGTTGACAGTAGTACAATAGGTTGCCGTTATATCAAAAGTGTATCCTTGTGATACATTTTACATTACACTTCTACCGAGCTTGTCCCGTTAATGAGACTCGTGCCAACCAGTAGTTGTTCCAAGTACTTTAAATATTCGACCATGGCTCGTTGTCCAGCGAGTGTAATTCAGTCTCGCTTGCTCATGGGTAAAAATTGACTCTGAAAGTTTACCTAATCCCTTCCGTGCTCTGCGGTATATCAAATTGCAATTGGGGGGAAGCGAAGCACTCACGAGTCGTACCTACCGCATCGTTGCTCTTTTCCCACTGCTATCGAGTCAGTAGCACCCTATTCGTTTGAGAGAGGGTTGATTTTGGTAGTAGCTAAGTAGGTATTCCATGCCTTGGGCAGCAGAAAGAGGAGTTCTGATGAGCATGGCCTTATCGATCAAAGGCTCGAAAGAGGTCTCTCGGTCTTCGGTCAGCTTTCGGTCAACTTACCGAACGAACAGAACGACGACCGCCGGTATGGATTCGAAGATAGAGCGAACACACGACAAGCATCATCAACTCCCGGTGTGACTACTGCAGCTACCCCGCATGCGAGGGGGAGGTGAATCTCCACCGGCGCCTTTTCTTCCCGAGCCCGAACCAAGGCCGTCTTCCCCCTCCCCCCTCACTCCTCCGCATGCCCCAAAGTTTTGTTAATTAGCCTGATTACCGGCGTTGGAGTAGATAAACGTCATAGACCGTAAACATGCCAGCCGAAGAAGCGTGATGCCTGCCGAGGGAGGCATATCGTAGATCTGCCCCTGGCGATACTAGCAAGCTACTGGGAACCGGCCGGGCTGTTGCTTGTATGAGCTCGAGTTTGACGCCTATGAGCGGCCACTTCGAGGCCCGGATCATCGGATGGACTATAAGCAAGGGGGTACGGGGCCAACAAGAAAAGCCTACCGATCCACTGCACGAACTCCAACAGTTATGTCAGTTGTCTGTAACCTGCGTCAGTCCAAGGCGCCGGTGATTGGTCTGGGCTGGGATACAAGATTCACTAGATCCACGGGTAACATGCATGGCAACGCTCTAACTCCTCTGTCAGGGGGGAACAACAAGTTGGAGAAAAGCTGGGTCTGCGCTTTCGCTTCTCCGGGCATACCGGACTGCCGTGGTCTTGGTTCCTGCGGGAAACGGCTCACCGTCGGCTGGGTAGCGCACACCATGTATATAAACCATGGTTTCTAACATCTGCTTGCAACATGTTTCCAGCTCAGCCCAGCCAGCCTACAAACACCGTGACCAGAAGTAGCAGTAGCATTGTATCATGGCTCTCCAGCTCCTGACCACTGTCGGCCTCTTGGCCTCCGGCGCTGCCGCCGCCGGCCATCTGTTCCCAAACTGCCAAACCGGCCCTCTCTCCAGCAACGTCGTCTGCAACACTAAAGCTTCGGTGACGGACCGGGCCAAGGCGCTCGTGGCCGCTCTTACCGTCGAGGAGAAGATTACGCTGACCGGCAGCACCTCCCCCGGCGTTCCTCGCCTTGGACTTCCCAGCTACGAATGGTGGCGTAAGTTCCTTGCCTCACATACCAATTTGTTGGACTATGCATACTAACACGCTTGACCCAGAGGAGGCTCTTCACGGTGTTGCGTCGTCGCCCGGTGTAACCTTCAACAAGCAGTCTGGTGGCAACTACTCCTTTGCCACCTCGTTCCCCCAACCTATTCTGATGGGGGCTGCCTTCAACGACGACTTGATCAAAGCCGTTGCCACCGTCATCAGTACCGAGGCGCGCGCCTTCAATAATGCTAACCGATCTGGATTGGACTATTGGACGCCCAACATCAACCCATATAGAGACCCCCGCTGGGGACGTGGACAGGAAACCCCGGGTGAGGACACTTTCCACATCAAGTCCTACGTCAAGTCCCTCATCGAGGGCCTTCAGGGTAATGATCCGGACTACCTCAAGGTGGTGGCTACCTGCAAAGTGAGTGGTCGCTAAAGAATCAGAAAATGATGGTATCGACTGACACATACCCGTAGCACTTTGTCGGCTACGACATCGAGAACTGGAACGGCAACGAGCGATACGAGTTTGATGCCATCATCAACCCACAGGAGTTGAGCGAGTACTACATGCAGCCGTTTCAGATGTGCGCCCGCGATGCCAAGGTCGCTTCCATCATGTGCTCCTACAACGCCTTGAACGGGGTGCCGACCTGTGCCGACTCGTACCTCTTGCAGGACGTGCTGCGTGACCATTGGAATTGGACCGATGATGGCTTCTACGTCACCTCCGACTGTGATTCCATCCAGAACGTCTTCTTGCCCCATAACTACACCGACACTCGCGAAGAGGCGGCCGCCTACTCCTTAATCGCCGGCACCGACCTCGACTGTGGCTCATACTACGGAACTCATCTCCCGGCCGCTTACGAGCAGGGTCTCTTCAACGATACCACCATCGACCAGGCTCTGGTGCGTCTCTACGCGGCCCAAATCCGACTGGGCATGTTCGACCCCGCCAACAACCAAGCCTACCGTGCTCTCGGCTTTGGGGACGTGAACACCCCTGACTCTCAGGCACTGGCCCTCAAGGTTGCCGAGGAGGGTATCGTGCTCATCAAAAACGACGGCACCCTGCCTCTCCAAACCAAAGGCCGCAACATGACCATTGCCGTGATTGGGCCCTGGGCGAATGCGACCACGACCATGCAGGGCAATTATGCCGGTGTTGCCCCATACCTTCGTTCCCCGTACTTGGCCGCCAAGGATCTACCCGGCGTCAACGTCTTGTACGCCGGCTCCCCCGGCGACCCGACCACAGACGGCTACCCGGCCGCCATCAAGGCAGCCAAGGCCGCGGACATCATCGTCTACGCCGACGGCTCCAACAGCGGCGAGGAAGAAGACCGCAACTTGATCCGCTGGTCTGGCGAGCGACAGGATATCATGACGTTGCTCGCGGGGTACGGCAAGCCCTTCATCCTCCTGCAGATGGGCGACCAGCTCGACGACACGCCTTTCCTCCACCACGAGAACGTCTCGGCGATTCTTTGGGCGGGCTTCCCCGGTCAGTCTGGCGGCGATGCCATCATGAACATCATCGCAGGCAAGACATCGCCCGCTGGACGCATGCCCGTCACGCAGTATCCGGCACACTACGTCGACGACGTGCCCATGACGGATATGAGCCTCCGCCCCAACGCGACGTCGGGCAATCCGGGCCGCACCTACATGTGGTACAACCAATCGGTCGTGGATTTCGGTTTCGGCTTGCACTACACCAACTTCACGGCCTCATTCGCCAACGACAGCGACACTTCGTCGTGGGATATCCAGTCACTGACGCAGGGCTGCACCGAGACCTACAAGGACCTCTGCGCATTCCGGAGTGTGGGTGTCTCGGTGCAAAACCAGGGCTCGGTCAAATCAGATTTCGTTACGCTCGGCTTCGTGGCAGGCGAGCACGGCCCGGCGCCCCACCCCATCAAGCAGCTCGTCGCGTACGAGCGCCTCTTCGCGGTCGAGGCCGGCGCCACCGCCACCGCGCATTTAAACCTCACGCTCGGCAGCCTCGCGCGCCATGACAACATGGGCAACTTGGTCCTTTACCCAGGCAACTACAGTCTGCTCGTCGACGTGCCGACGCAGTCCACTTGGGACTTCACCTTGACAGGCAAAGAAGCCACGCTGGAAGAGTGGCCGCAGGCCCCTACTCGGCAGTGAATCGGCATGTGTGGGGAAAAGAAGGAGGGGGCGTCGAAGTGGGTAGGAGGAGAAGCCTAGAGTAGAGTAAATAATGTCTATATGTAGTGCCGTGGGTGGCTCTCTGATGTGTATATGAATGGAATGACGTTTATTCACTATGTGGTGGTCCCCGCTATCCTGTGCATCGTATCGTGTTTGCAGTGTGCCATCGAGAATGGTCGGAGGAAATGCTCGCGCGTGTTGTTTGATTTTGTTACCTTCTTCCAAGAGTGCGGACATTCAGAGGGTTTTCGTCGGGTGGGTGTCCGTGATCGACAATGATTTCTGCGATACTTGGGCACATCCCAAAGTCGGATTAGCCGCCCCATGCCTTGGGTTGAGAGCTACATACTCCAATCGTCGTAAGTTGGTTGGGAGACGGTTGCATATGGTTGCAACTTGCAAGGAGGGGGAATTGATGCACACGATCTCCAAGTCAAATTGGGAAGCTGGTTTCGCATTTGACATCTGCATTCTGGCGATGAGCCCGATTTTCCCATGCGGCGCTGACGACCTGCCATCCTATTGTTGCATCATACGTCCGGTCTGGTCTTGTCTCGTCTTGTCTGGCCGCTGGTGGGAGGATGAAATGAATGGATGGATGGCTGGGTTGGTTCCATTTGGAGTTGGCCACTACATGACATTCATGCCGGCGCGCTCCGACCGGCGGAGAGTGGTGGAATCGAGGTCGACTGTCATCTTACCCGGGTGCGTGTCGGTCGGTTCCTCCTCTTCACTTTGCCCATGTTTGTCGCGCGATTCGTTCCATGGCGAGACCAGCAGAAGCCGAAGAGACAACGCGATGCTTTTGAGATGCTGTAAACTCGAGAGAATCCCAAGCATGCCTCCGGTCGCGATGCTTTGGTCATTGATAAAACCTGCGACGACGGAGGCTAGTCACGTTAGCATGTTGGACTCCAACCCACCAGGGCCAATTTTCGATCCGCTCGTATCTCTGTTGCCCCCACGCTGGCAAGTAGTAACCTAGTAACCCAGTAAGCGGGAATAAGAGTCGGCTTCAGGTATCCATCGCGGCGAAATATGTTTGTCAAGGGCGGTGGTCTGATTCGCCAATGCCGGGGCCAGCTCTGCGGATCGCGCCGGCTCAAAGCGTAAACGAAAGCTTTTCGGTGGAGACCAACGGCTTCTTGTATTCTTTTCATGTCCTTTTGGCAGTTTTTGGGAGCCCCAGCCAGCCAACCCGGGCCAAGCCCAGCCTGCGAAAAAGAGATGGATGGACGTGACGACGGCGTCACCGTATCCATCTCTAGCCATCGCCATCTCATCATCCATTGGTCTGCCCTGACTAGAGAAAAGGGAAGAAGGGGAAGAGGCTACAGGGAAACGGCCTCCATAAAAAAAACATAGCAGACAGACTTGCAGGAGCAGGGCAATAATGAACGATTGATTTTTCTCCCCGTCTTGCCGTCCCTCCCACGCCCTCCTTTTCCCCATACTGGCTGACCGGTGGTGGTTCGTGCGACGTGCAAATTTTCGTCCAACTTATGGAGCCACCCACCGACCAGTCTTCTCGTCCTTGCCATGGTCGGTAAGGGCTGCTCTATTCGGCCTGGATCTGGCGACTGGGTCTGGGGGACCACCGAGTGAAGTGAGCAGAATGACTCTGCCGGTACCGAACATCGCACGGCTTTCTGCCTCTTTAATAAAACCCCATGGTCGCTTGTGCTTCCCTTTTCCCCCCTTATTCTTACTCTTGCTCTCTGTCTGGCTCTTCTCTCGTAATAGAATACTCTTCTAGCACCCAAAAGGGTACCAACAAGGGACACAGTACCTCGCCCCCCTGCTCTGGTATCTTTTAGCATCGCCAAAACCTTTGACGGCCCACTGGTTGTTGTCTGTGTGTGTTTGCCCGAGCAAGAAGAAGCACTTTCAAACCTAAGAGAGCTTCTACCTTTCCCGGTTCTTGTCATGGCGATGATGACCAACGAGAAAGGTTCGACAAACAAGGACGCCGAAGTCAAAGCCCCTCACCATGAGGGCACCAACTCGCTCAGCGGCTCCGGCAAGGACGTCGAGGCCGGCGGCGCGGAGCTCAAGCGTGGCCTGCAGGCCCATCATCTGCAGTTCCTCGCCATCGGTGGCACCATAGGCACCGGTCTGTTCCTAGGAAGCGGCAAGGCCATCGCGACGGCGGGGCCCGTGGGCACCCTCATCGCCTTCATCTTCGTCGGCGCCATCGTCTTCTCCGTTATGACGAGCCTGGGCGAGATGGCCTCCTTCATCCCCGTGCCCGGCTCCTTCACCGTTTACGCCTCGCGCTTCGTCGACCCCTCGCTCGGTTTCGCCATGGGCTGGATCTACTGGTTCAGCTGGTCCATCACCTTCGCCCTCGAGTTGACGGCCGCCGGCCTCATCATCCAGTACTGGGACGCCAGCCTCAGCATCGCCATCTTCATCACCATCTTCTGGGTCGTCTTTACTGCCATCAACTTCCTGCCCATCCGCTGGTACGGCGAGTTCGAGATGTGGTTCTCCAGCATCAAGGTCGTCACCATCATCGGCTTCATCATCTTTGCCATTTGCATCAACGCCGGCGCGGGCCAGCAGGGGTATATTGGCTTCCACAACTGGGTTCACCCGGGTCCCTTTGCCGAGTCCATCGTGTCGGGCTCCACCGGCAAGTTTGTCGCGTTCTGGTCCGTCCTGGTCACGGCTGGATTCAGCTACCAGGGTGCCGAGCTCGTCGGTGTCGGTGCCGGTGAGACGGCCGACCCCGCCAAGGCCGTCCCCTCAGCTATCCGCTGGACCTTCTGGGGCATCCTGTCGCTCTTCGTCTCGACCATCTTCTTCATCGGCCTCCTCGTGCCCTCCGACAACCCGGATCTGAGCCTCGGAAAGACCGACGCCTCGGCGTCACCCCTCGTCATTGCCGCCAAGCTGGCCGGCGTCAAGGTCCTTCCCGACATCATTAACGCGGTCCTCCTCACCGCCGTGCTCTCGGCCGCCAACTCCAACGTGTACTCCGGCAGCCGGATCCTCGTGGCCCTCACCAACGAGGGCCACGCGCCTGCCTTTATGCGACGCACCAACAAGATCGGCACCCCCTACGTCGCCGTGGGCATCACGTCGGCCGTCGGTCTCCTCGCATACATGAACCTCTCCGAGAGCGGAGGCGACGTCTTTAACTGGCTGCTCAACGTCACGGCCATTGCCGGCTTCATTACGTGGTCCTGCATCTGCATTTGCCACTTGCGCTTCATGAAGGTACTCGCGGCCAATGGTACCTCGCGGGACATTCTGCCGTACCGGGCGCCCATGCAGCCGTACCTGGCGTATTTCGGTCTGTTCTTCTGCGTGCTCATCTTGCTCACAAACGGCTTCACCGCCTTCATCAACTGGAGCACCAGTGACTTCTTCGCAGCGTACATCAGTCTGATTCTGTTCGCGGTCTTGTTCGTGGGCCACAAGGTCATCATGCGAACCAAGCCCGTGAAGCTGGCGGATGTGGATCTTATGACGGGACGGGTCGGGCAATGAAAAATAGCGTGTACGAGTAACAGTTGAGCGATGCGATTTTAATGTAAATAATAATAATTGAAGAAATGATCAATAAGTACATATGTGTGTATGGGTTTGTGCTTTGCTTTTACGAGTAGGAGGGGGTAGGTGTGACTTGGCTTGACTTGTTGGCTTGCCTTGCCTGCCGTGCCAAAGCGGGTGTTAATCAATTTGTCCACCGATTCCCAATTCCCACTTCCCACTTGTAATGGCCATGGGTCGTACCTTCCCGTTGCTGAAAGAACAACTCGAGGCAGTGCCCCGGGGGCCATTAGGTCGCCGACATACGTGGAATTAATCTACGTTATGCACCTACACTTATCGATCTTCGTCGCACAAGGCGCTCTTCGTCCTTGATGCACAGAGCTCAATGTTGGCTTGCGCCGGCAGTCACGTAAGTTGCAAGTCGATGTCTTGGTTTTCTTCCTCTATTTTCTATACCCTTTCGTTTCCCAAGCAAGATTATAAGCAGCGCATGGCTAAAGGGATACTAGTCTGTATCCCGGCATGGCCACATATTATCGTCTCAAATGTCCAAATATGAAGGACCACTATTATATACTGGGAGCTAGGTCTAGTTGCCGTCATATTCCTCCTCGGAACTCGAGACCTCCACATCCTTGCCATCGTCCGTGTCAGAAGCCGAAACTTCCCTATCGATGAATTGATTGAGGGGCGCTGATTCAATCACGGCCTTCGAGAAGAAGGCATGCTCCTTCGTCAATTGTCGACCTTGGCACATATAGCCCATTGGCGTGTACAGGATATCTTGGTCGCGTCGACGAAACGTCAACCAATCCAAAAGAAAACCGCGAGGGTCTCGGGCGACAAGCTTTCCAGCTCCATGCTGGCTATCGTCTGTGGTACCGCTATTCTGAAGTTGCTTGGCGACGATAGCCCAGGACTCGAAGTCCAGATAGAGTCGGCCAGCGAAAATGCCTACCTCCAAGGAAAGCCATCGAGGGAACTCGTAGCCAGTAGGGAGGCTTGGAATCGTGTAAAACGTCATTCGACCTAATACTTCCATGGTCTTGGTGACAGGGGCTGCGTAAGTGACCAAGTACACCTCCGGGTGTCCTTGTTCTCTTAGCGAGTTCACCAGCTTCTCCGCCTCCTCGCGAATAATGACCATGCCGGTCTCGCTGAGAGTGCTCCAGAGAATCCACTCGACAGGGCGCTGCATCAAGAACGTTAGCAAATCAAAAATCGTCCTCGAAGAGATAGTAAGCACTTGATGCACTTACCATAAAGCTGTCATTTCGTTGACCCTTCTTTAGTTCGATTGTTCGTTCGAACTCCGTCGATGCAAAGAGCCTCGTTGAGGACCGCTTAACGATGTGTTTTGCTCCAATCTCTGTATCGCCGGTAATCGTGAATACATGTCTAAAGGGATGCTGGAGGCCCAATTTACCAGACTTGGCGAATTCCTGGAGTTCTTTCTGGAGACCAGGGAACTTGAGTGCGTTGTGTTTGGCTGGTTTGCGGACATCCCGCACCTCTTCGACCTGGAACTCAACTTCTCTCTCCTGTTCCACTTCGCCCAAGACATCTAAGCCGCCACCTGTATTGACTGATTTGCACTTTGTAAGCAAAAGGGTGGATATATCTTTCAACTTCTGTGAAGACATCTTGACAGTTGCTTTCCCACGACCTGTTGCGATTTGGGCATCCACAGGAGGTCGAGAGCCATACATCTCTTCGAGCGTCTGTCGCTCAGGCAGCTCCAGAACCTTGAGGTATGCAGCCTTCTTGTGGGCACTCCCCAGGAAACCCTTATTGATATGAGCCGCATTTATACGGCGACAATAATCATGTCCCTGGGCGAAGAAGAGACCCTGAAGTTGCTCGTTGGTGTTACAAGTCTGCTCAAGAAGCCAATAAACAACGTCGGCTGAATCAATGGTTTGCCAGCTGCGCTTCTTGCAGACATCTACAATACTGAGATGAACCTCGGGCGGTGCGATAAACAGGACCGATTGGGTGGTCTTTAATTGCCGTAAACGCATGGCGGCTATATTTGCTGTTAGTTACTGATTTTTCACAGACAGGTCTCAAAAATGCTTACCTTGTACTGTGTGGTCTTTGGTCTGCCCGAGTGCCAACGTGAGAGCGCCTTTGGCGGATGGGGGAAACTTCATGTCAGTGCCCCTTGTGTGCGCCTGATCGAGATATACAAGACAGTCTTCTAGCTTATCCGCAAACGGTGTCGCTAGAAGTGGTGCATCTGACTTTCTGGAACCTCGGTACTTTACCCAAGCTTTGTTGTCACTTTTGAAGTAAACAGCAGCTTTTGCTTGCTTATCAATATCAAGCCATTGCTCAACAACCGAATTATTATCCATGTCCAATATGTACGCTCCTGCATCGATCAGGATTTTGATGTTTCTGCCATACATTTCTCTCAGCAGTTGCGATTCCGACCATGGCTCCCTGGCCTTTCCGTACATAGTTGTGACATAATTTCTGTTCCTTGGATGTAGCAGGTAAGTCAATACCTCTGCGTTTGTGTGATGAAGTCCCGGGAGATCCTTTTGATGAATATTCAGGGGCAGCATCGACTTATTGTCATTCGTACCACTAAATCCAGTTGTAATGTTCACTTTACAACTGTCTGCGGGAGAGAACTGCGGGAGGTCCCATCCAGATGCCTGGAGTTTGACGGAGAATTGCTTTGCGTAAATAGGAAACACGAGACTATTCATGAAATGATTAAGCACGTTTCTGTTGTGGCGTACAAATTGCCACAGTTCTCTCATCTGCTTTTGGTCTTCCAGATTGATGCTGCTTACAATTTGAAGCGACTGTGGAAGTTCATGGCAGCCTCCTGTCCATCGGTCGAATTCGGCAGCAGGATCGTCTGAGCTCAATACCAGATGCAGACCCTGCATCAACTGAGCTATTGTGAGGCCTGTATAGTAGTAGGACAAGCAAGTAAGAAGGATCGCTGCGTCAGGGTGGCCAAATTCAGCCTGTGGATGCGGTACTCCTTTAGCCTCAAATGGGACTGCAATAGGATCCCTGGTTTCGTGTAGACCATACTGCACATTCCATCTCTTCTTCAGGCAGGAAATCAGAACATCATTGTTTAGAAGACCGTGCAAGAGATGAAGGCACTTGAAGGCTACTCGTGGCTGTGTAAAACGCCGCGATGCTTTCTGGATGCGGTCCGTGTCGAGAATTGGGCCTGACAGGGCATCCGCGACCTCCAAGTTTGCCTTGGGGCCGACAGGGCTCAAGTAACGGAGGGCACCGAGCTTCCCATTGGCAACATCCCGAATCAATAGTTGCTTCAGGCAGTCTTCGGCCTGCGTGTTGAGAAAATGCGACATAGGATAGCCGTTGCCCCGTCTGGTGACCATGATCCCATTCGGATGCCTGCGCTTTATGTCCATCAGGCGTTCCTCCACGATGGCAAGGATGCTCTTAGCAACTAACCAGCGATGCGGATGGCCATCCAATGTTTCTTGCGATCCACTAGGATATATCAACTGAGTCCTCACTGCCAAGGTGAAATCGGATTCGTCCAACACATCGCGGCATGTCTCTGTCATCCGATCCTGCAAAGCAATCATTTTCGATGCCGCTGCAGTGTTTCCGTCTTTGAGTTGTTGCAGACCACTCAATCTGAAGGAGAGTAAAGTCTCAGGGGTGGTTATCATGACACCTTGCGATGTCAGCAACTGATGGTGCAGCTCTTCATATAAGGAGATCATTGATATCGAAGCTGGGGTACGTCGAGAGAATGGAATATGCATGATCGGACGGTCTACCAACACGCCAAGTTTTGACTGCAGTATCTGAGCTGTCTGCAGTAGCAGTGCTTTTGGGACTATTAAGCGTGCCAGCTGAGTCTTGTTTGCAAGAACGGCGGCTGCCATCGGTAGGATTACCGAGGTTTTCCCTAAAATGAGATTTTAGTAAGTATGTCTAACCTTGTTTCAATGTTGTCTTACCTCTGCCCATATTCAACTGTAAAACGTTGTTAGTAGACGATCCTTCCGCAATGATCGCATGAGCGACCTCCACTTGATCTTGCCGAATGAGAATGTCTCCGTCGATCTCTAAGAGCAACCAGTCAGGTACATCCAGGGGCTTCCAGTTTTGGTGTCCGGCATTGGAGTATTCTTCGTCCAACTTCTCAGTTCGGTTTCTCGCCACGGCATCCAGCATTCGCTGGTGCTTTTGGAGAATTGTTATGCTTATTCCGTATCCAATGATGGCCTCTTTCAAGTTGTAGCTAAGGTATCTCGTCCTTGCTGGACGCAGTTGCTCCAAGACTGTGATCGGAGTAATGCATGGCCACAATGTTGTCAATCGCAGCCACTGAAATCGGGGATCAGCTTCTGCGCATGCTTGTCGGATGGTTTGCAGAATGGCCTTGATACTGCCAGAGATATCGTGGATAAGTGCCTCAATCCTGGCACGATCAGTTGAATTGAGTCTGGGTGATTGATGGTTTAAGCGAGGCTTGTTTTTGTATGCCACCAGACTTCCATTCAGATCGTGTCCGTAGGCTTTCCGGGATGGGTCGTTAGTATCTTTAATGAACCGTCCAATAATAATCGATAGTTCTTGCATATCAGCAGTCTCTCCAGATACACTATCATGTGTTGTAGTACACGTATCTACAACATGACTTATACTAGGACTGCAGTTGCCCAGCAGATCTAGCAAAGATGGTAGTACTGGATGAGTCTGTTTCCAAGGCTGAACCACTGTACTGCTGGTCCACCGGTTCAACTTGGAGTATTTCGGCTCTCCCTTGAAGTGACCAAGAGTTTCTTGGACAGTGCCAATGTATCTTGACAGTTCAAAGTTCCTATACATGTGTTGCCACTTGACTCGAACAGCATCTAGAGCAAAATCAAGGTCGATTCCCACTGAATGAAAACTGTCCGAAGATGGAAATTCAACTGGCCACTGTCCCAGTAAATGCCGTGCAATCCGCCGACACCGATGTCCTTGTTTGGCTTCATGATCTCTCCGTCTCTTCGCTCGTTCGATCCTAGATAATTTGGGATCTTCCACGAACTGAGGATAAGCGGAAGATATTATTTGAACGATCTCAGCTTCGTTTGGTTGGATATTGTCTTTGGACACATTGAATGAGGACCCTATCGGCACTGGTAGTGCCCTCAATTCATCTATACATCCAATGGCAGCGAAAGCTTTGATCATGTTCATATCTGGCTTCTCTGAAAATGCAAGCAAAGATAGGCGAAACATGACTTTGAAACGTTCTGACTGCCCTGTTCTTTTACAGAATTGTACATGGGTACCCCAGCTGTGGCTCATATGATCCTCAATCAGACTACCAAGTGTGATTGGGATCTTCCAGTCGACAAGGTCAGAGCCGCCGATCAAGCTCCAATCAGCCATGGTTGGCTTGAGTGGCAATATGTCGACTCTGAAATGCGAGCTCCAAACAATGCGAGCTATCTCATGAGAATTCACTGCTCGGGATGATACCGCGCGATCTCTTGGCACATATATAGAATCTCTCCCCTTCGGAAGGTGCATGGTGATGTCGTTGACCCTCGCATATCGTGTAACCTGGACCTCGCCACGTCGATGAAGATGAGTCTCGCAATCTGCCGAAAAGAATTCACTTCCAGGATTCTGTAGTGAAAATTCGCTGAGATGTTTGGATCTCGAAGCTAGGCCTTGAACTGCTCTGTAGAAACAGTCGTGTTGAGCACTTGATAACAACTCAGTCTTCCATACAACGCCCTGGAGCTCTTTCTTGTCCTTTGGATAATATTCTCGACTCGGACACAGCGCTGCCAGGTCTTTCACAATAGTTTGACACTTAGGGTCGAGAGGCTGCCACGGTTGACATTGACCACTTGCAAGGATAGCGAAAGCCTCCTCAACTCCGGTCCGTCCAGTCAAACGATCTGGAAGTACGAACGAGGTGAGAGCATGAAGCTGTGCCTTGATCAATATCAGCCGTGGTTCTGGAGCACATGATAAGCGACCTAGATGTTTGTCGACAGAGAATTTATAATAATGGTTGCTGGTCATCGCTCTGACCTCTGTATGCATTCCGCGGCGACGCTGTTCCAGCTCCCCGTTGGGCGTGATTATGCTTCGTCGTTGGTGGTTGTTTACTTCACGTAGTACTATCATACTCATGAAGCCATCTAAATGCGAGATTGTTAGCGTGTACTGACTGAATAATTTTGCATGTAGCGAATGGAAAGGGTGTCTCAACACATAGTGAACTCACGTAACGTATGTATGTCCTGGTCTTGATCGATTTCAAGACCGAGCTCTCTACTCTCCAATAGATTGTTCTCATTGACAAAGAAAGAAAGATCGAGATGTTTCAATTCCACCGACAGTCTTCCCTTTTCAGGTTGGAAAATTGTCAAGCGACGAGAGTCTTCAAAACCCTGGAAGATCCGTGCGATCTTGGACGACAGTGGGCCATGTGGATTCACAAGGCTAACCCGGCTTCTCTTTGCTCTCATGCTTGCTAAGTCAACCGTCCAGTCGTTGGATCTTGTGAACCAACGACTCGAAGACTGCCGAATTTCCAAAACGCCTTTGTCAAGATTCAGCCAGTGAATGCAGCCATCTAGTAGGTTTGACGGTAAGTCATGGCTATCAGCACCTTCGAAGACTCTTCTTGGGACGAATTGTAACAATCCATCCTCTCTACGATCAGATATGACAGCTTTTCCCTCACGGAGACCAAAATGTATTTGACACCGTCTAGGACTGTTGGTCAACTGATGCGTCATTCCATTCAACGAAGAAGGCAATGTTTGTAAGTTCTCGTTTCCAAACAGAAACTTCACATCTTCTGAATTGCGGATATCCAGGGGAAGTTCCCCGAATGCCTTTCCGTCAATGAGCAAGTATCCTTCAACATAGTTGTAGTGTATGACCTGCTTGTGGCCATTTACACCATATTTGCTTGTGGCAGTCGTCACAATCCAAGTGCATATGTCTTTATCCTCATAGATGCCACTCGCATGCTGCCAAGGCAGAAAATGCTGATGAACCCATAAGGGTTGAGACCAGACTTCACAGATAGCTTCCTGAAGGCCCTCTGGATTTGCCATAATGGATTCGTATACTTTAAATCGAAGGAGGGCAGCATCTTTGACATCCCTGACGAAAACTGTCTTGAGTATCGATGAGAACGTTGACGGATCCCCGACAGTGTTCATCTGTAAAGCTAGGGATGCTCTAATGTAACCATACAACTCGGATTTTGTCAGTGGTCTGATTGCCTTCACCAAGACCACAAAGGTCCTGCGACAGATTAAAGCTGCCCAGAACATATAATTTCTGAGGATTTTGACAGAAGCCGAGTCATTCAATTTCCGAAACTCGATTTGGAGCTCGGAAATCCAGCACAATGTTACAGCACGAATCTCCCGAACTAACCCCTCTGCATCGGCCGTTTCTAGGCCAAGTTCGAACAAACGGAGACTCAAGGTCAACAGCAGATCCATGCACGGGGCTTCTCGTGTGTTTGACTTGATTGCGTGTAACTTTTGACGTATTTGTTGCGCAAGGAGTTGGCGGAACGCAGAGTCCGAAAAGGGGCTGTGAATCTCACCCAACACAGAGCGTCCCTTCGCGGGGCCCGCCTGCATCACAAGATTTGTGATCATGAACATTGTGTTTCCCTCTCCTAAATTCAGGTTCGGAGACAGAAACTCTCTTAGGATTTCTATCCAACGCAAATTGGAAGATGAGAGGATTTGCTGGTGTGCCGTAAACTCTTGCAATGACAGATCCCGTGGACATTGGTTCTGGTTAGCCATAATCTCATACGAAGATAGGCGAAGTGGCTTTTTCTTATCAGCCGAGACGAAGGGTGCGAGCGAGGGCTGCAACACCGGAGGCAATCTGATTCCACATAGGTGGTACAGACTCAAGTCATCATCTCCAGGATGCTGAACCCAGACCCTTCCTACTTGGTCGTAGTACCCGAAATGAAGTGGATTGGGCAGTACAACCTTGCCCAGGTCAACATTGACCTTTTGGCCTCTGTAATGAGTGTCGAGAAAAGATTTTCTGTCTGACGCCAACGTGACCATGCCACTCCGATCCTGCATATAGCTATTCAGCTGTGAGTAGCCTCCGAGCTCAATCTTGCAAGGCAGTTCACTTCCTTTGAAGCCTGGTTGAGAAGCAACAATGGTACAGATAGTCCACACGGAATCCCTGTACTTCCGCAAATACTCGGGCATATCGAGCTCCAAAATAACTGCGGCTTTTTGTGCTTCAGCAACTGGTATGAAATCTTCGTGAACTGTGATCTCAAGTCGCCTACGCCTCCTCACATGGTAGCATTTGGTGCAACCACGAATGTTGCGGTCTCCATCCACATCGACTGTACAGACACATGTGCCATTGCTTATCCGTTGGGAAAGGTCTTCGTATTGCCCTCGACATTTGGACCATTCCTCCTTCTTGGCCGCCCGTGCTGCTTGCGAGTCTGATTTGATCTTGCCTTGAAGTTCTTTGAGACCGCTGTCGCTTTTGATATATCGGGCAGCAAAGCATTCTTCGTTAATTTCTGATAAGATCGAAGGGGCCCCGAAGCCCGCATTCTCAATTCTCTGACGGAGGTGCAATTGAATCCGGCGGAGTAAGCGAAGTTTGGAATGAGTCGAGACATGCAGGGCGTCAAGCAGTTCCGGGGGAAAGACGGGGTGATACTGTCTGAGAAGCGGACATTCTTTGATGGCATTCTGATCCATTTGTGTCCAGATGCTGAAGACAGCTAGCAGATAGTTGCTCATCTGTTCCGGGTTGTTTTCCAAGCTTGTCATCGCACTTCGAAGCTTCACGGGACTCAAGTGCTTGGATAAGCCCACGCAGTTCGTGCGATATTGAGACGGCTTGAGGGAAGTGATACTTTCCCAGTCTGACCATAAGCTTTCAAAATCACCAAGTCTGATGTATGCCTGTGTGAATTCATGCGATTTCTGCATTGTTCCTTTGAGTTTTGGCACCGCAAGGGAGCTGATACATTGATCAACAGGCCGAGACTGTTTAAGCAATGCTTGCAGATAATCAATGCTGTTTCGTAGTTGTAGGGCTAGATCCGCTGGTTGAGCTCGCTGCTCCAATTTTGGGACTGCACGTATGTGCGCTGCCTTGAAGTTGTCCCATGCGTCCTGAATTCGGTCATCGACGCTTTCGACAATCGGTTTTATGACCGGTGTCACTATATTCAACAATTTTGTTAGAAGCTCGTGGCCAGCTTTGGCGCAGTTGGACAGCTTGGTTAGGCGACGACACAGCTTGTTTTGGAGCAAGGTCGTTGATTCAGGACCTAACCTGCCCGCACAATCATTGAGGAGTCCGGTAAGCATCATAACTACCAGTACTTTGTAGCATGTTTGGCCGTCATCATCTCCAAGGCGGACTCTGAGGTGTCTGTGAATGGAAACCCGAAGCATCAACCAAAAAGGAAGCCTCCTCCATGGTATTTTCGCGTTGACAATATTGACATCATCTCTCACTCGTTTCCGAAGCTTAGGTGCATCATACCCTGACCCAACTGCCTCCAGTAGAGAAATGAGCATCTGTGAGATCAGGGCAGGGTCGGCAGTGGAGCGCGTTTCAACAACGGGAACCCCAGCTTTGCGAACCTTTGCTGTGAATGATTGAAGGCTCTCGATGCTTGCCTGTTCAAGGAACAGCGAGAGACTTGCTTGGAAATCACTCCTATGGAAGTGACTGGCTGGGATTACGGCTGATCGACCTGGAAAGTCCCACTGAAGCGAATCTTCCGCGGCAAGTACGTTGGACGGAGGTGGCGATAACTCGAAAGACTCGAATATGACTTGGTCATCATGGGTACTGCAAAAAGGATGTTAGTGTTTGACCCAGGAACGATTTGCGGTAACTCTTACGAATGGTGGCGTCGTATTATGAGTGCCGCGTTCTGTTGTACGACATGCAACATCAATATGTGCCCATCATCAAGTGCCTTGAAAGCTAGCACCAGGTTGTCCTTGTCAAGGCAACCTTGGTTAAGCTGCTGGCAAAGTCTCAGGGACTTTGCCACGGCTTTCCAGGTGCCTTGGAGTCCCGAGCCGGTGATATCATGTAAGCGATCGCATGCTTTAAGCAGGCGGCTCAAAATATCATTTTGTATGTATTCAAGGTCGCTGTCCACCCCTCCTGGGATCTTGGGGGGCAGGACAAGGTGGTTGTATACAGCTTCAAAACAAGCCATCGTGAATGTGGCTGGCATACAACAGCCTTGAACAACATATATTGATGTTCCACCAAGGATGCATGCGTTGTGATGATGGATAGCGAGAGCGAGAGAGGGTGAAGGGGAGGAGGATAAATTTTGTTGGGGATTTAATTGAACGAGGGAGTGTTGTAGTGCAACGAGAGGGAAGGAATGGGACGGTAGATGGAGTGTCAGGATGAGAGAGGTAGAGTAGGTGGCAGGTAGCTACATAAGCTACCTACCACAGAAAAATAGTGGTGAAGTCTGGAAATGAGGTGCGGTAGCGAAATTAGCAGAAAATAAATCACAAAAAGGTACAAAAATGACCCAAGGTCTATAACGAACTGTGAAGTGAGGGTGAGCTTGGAGTGTTCAGATAGGGCCAAACAGAGCTACCAACACAATCAAGTGCTTGTGATCAGAACAGGGGACTGTTGGGATTTTTATTTTGGCAAAGAGGTCGGGGCTAGGAACTTATTTTTCACCTACAGGTTGCTGAGAGTAGACAAGTTATTAGCTGTCAACCTTCAGTTGGGACAGGTCAAGTATCGCATTCCCCTTCAGCTATTTTTTCTTTCTCCTCGACAAACAAGTGTCAGCGTCACCCTACACCAATTCCAAACACACACACACAACATCAAGATATCGTCCACTGGGGCTCACGGACCCTGAAGAAAGCAATCATAACCCATAAAGGTGTCAAGAAGATGGCGCCCAAGAGGATGCCGGAAGAAGATTTGCACCATCCTTCGACGAAGAAGCAGCAAGCAGACATCAGCGCCTGGGATCTTGGCAGTCAACGCAGTAACCAGAATGCGAAATTGCCGCCGAGATTGGCTGCCATGGCCGCGAGATTTCCCCATTCAGACGGCCCATTCCGATTGGGTTTCACGACCGCGGCTGAGGCTATTCGACAAATCGAGAAACTTGATAATCCGGACGGTCTGCACCTACTAGAAGAAGCTAGCGATGGCGACGACTCGGAGCATTTTGTCGGAACATGGCACGAGGGACAGCTGGTAGTCGACAGCCCATCCAGCCCGGATAATGATGCAGCCACCGCCGCCAACGACAACGAGAGCGAAGAGCCCGAGAACAGCATTGAGGTCGTCGAGAATCGAACTTCGGATAAGGCATCGCCCGAATGCAATGGCGACATTTCGTGATCTCTTTTGTTCCAGATTCCTGCCCAGATGTCAACGGTGTGTGGCAACCCCTGATGCAACAACCCCAATGGCCACCACTTGCGCATGTGTGTCACGCCGAACCAGTTCGGATATGTCCCCGGCCGCCTGCTCCACAACGGCGCACACTCACCCCACGAGTGCGACGAGGGCAAGGCGATGTTTGCGACAATGGCCGACCCGAGCACTTTACCGAGTTCCTTGTTGACGGCTTTCTTCTGGGAGCGCAGAAGAAAGCCTTCTCTGGAGGTGTGTAACCTCTTGGCGCTTACCAGAAAGTCTCGCGTAGCTGTGCTGGCTCTGGAAGACTGGAGCGGTGCGCCGACTGTCGTTGCTGGCACGAAGGAGCTCAGTTTGGTGTGGAGTCATGTTTTCTCCAGAAACATGAGAAACCTCGGCCTTCTCACGACTTTTGACTATGCCACCAACAGCGTGGCAATGATGTCTGTCGATGGAAAATGCCGTACGGGTTCATAGCTTTTGCAGATGGATGAAAGGGAAAGTGAGTGGTTCATCTCTGAGGAAGTCGCAGAGGCCGGAAGACGCCCCAACTCTTGTGATGCGTGTGCGGTCGTGGCCGCTGTTGACTGAGCCATCCCGGGATGAATCTCGAATGCATGAGCAAGCGGATAGGAAGGCGGATTCGGTATGATATTGGTAAACAACACGGGGTGGCGGGTCTATTCAGATCTGTACGTAGTGACTTTTCTTCGAGCACCACCCAGATGTATGAGGCAATATTCTCGAGTATGAGTACAAGCAGGAATATGACATGATGCCCACCACTCTCCTCAACTGTTATCCGCTTTATTGATTTGAGTGATGGTTTTTTGTGGTGATATGTTGGAGCTCACTTCGACGAGTCCACAGTCATCCGTGCCTAGAGTGGTCTGCTGCATCCCGACATGGGCGCCTTGCCTAATTTCGTGGCTTTCATTCCAGTCGAGTATGCGGCAATACGCCAGTATATTGGGGCATATGAACACATCGTCGTAACGTGAGAGAGCTAGACTCAATGTTATGTATCGCCTAGAGGTTTCCGTTCGATTTTTGGTTGGATATTTCCTACGCGTCGCCGCGTAATCATCAACACCCTCAATGTTGATCGAAGGGTTTTTGGAGGCAGTTGGTTTTGGATGAAACATACGCCACAATCCTTCTGAGTGATGCAGCGGAGAATCCCAAGTCAGCCGCTACTGCGTGGCCGGCCGGCTTGATTCGTTGGCCAGGAATAGTTGTTAGATCTACATATTAATGGATGTCAAAAAGACGCACTAAAGGTTGACCCGTAAGCGCCATTCGCTTAAGCGGAGTATACGCCCGCCGCGCCTGGTGTTGGTGCCTGGGTCGATTTGGGACTCGGGAGACGGGAGACTTGGTACGGCGCTAAAGTTTGACAGCACAGTCTAGGTGTACTTAGATTAGAGGATCCGGAATCAAAAATTGAGTGTTGAATGCCAAGTGTCTTTGCCATAATTCATGGCATAGTGAGTGGCATAGTGGCATAGTGGCATAGTGGCATAGTGGCATGATGGCATGATGGAATAATAGAATAGCGGAAATGCGCCATGCACGCTCACTGCTTATGACACCTGTCAGCCGGCCTGTGGTGGTGGTGTTATTGGTCCAATGTCCGATGCCAATTAAACGCAAGCCGGTCAATCCGATCGCTCTACCCAGCTAGCCTACTGTAGGCCAGTCTACTGGGCCGCTATGGCCAGTGTCTGAAAAGCGGATGATCCCGTCAACGGTCTCGTTTTGTCAGATAATCAATGGCCGACTGTAGGTTAGGCGGTGTTCCTTGCGATAGGTTGCTAGGTTGCTAGGTTGCATCCAATGTTTTCGATTTCACGTGGGACAAAAGTCGAGGGTTCGGGGTTCCCAATGGATCATAAAGGCCCCCATTCATGACTCAGTATGCATTGTCAATTGCATCCAGGTCATGCACAGTGCACTGCCCCGAGGGGACCGGGGCGCAGAGCTCGTTGTCGCGTTTCCTATCAACAGAAGTGACCAACCAACCATGAAGTGCGTGAGGGATGATGTCGGAATCCAAACAAGCAACGACATTGAATGGCCTTGCAAGCTACGACAGTACGCGATAATGTAATGCTCATCCCGTCTTTTATATGAATCAATCCCGTGGCTGCGGATAGTGGATGCCGATTGCTGTGGACTCAGTAATTTGAGGATCTGGGGTGACGGGGCACGGCCAAGAGGCCAAGCACCCCATTCAGACGGGATTCGGCACGCCATGTATCAGTCTGACCAGGGGTGAATGGAGGCGCAGAGCCCGTCAGCGAGACGCGCCCAGGCAATCCAAGCAATCCAAGCATGCCGAGTGACGATGCAGCCAATCACGGACCGGCAGGATGAACAATTGTGGCTCTGTCTTGCGTGGCCTCTGGTCTCGGCGCTCATATTGACTTATTGACTTCTCAAAGTGCCTTCACCAGATGACCACCCTCCCAATCACTCCCTCGGCTTGCCGGGCTGTTGGAGGGCCAGGTTCGCGCGCGATCCTGGGCTTGGCCGACTGCGTCTGCAACTGCCTCCTGCGACCTGCGACTGCGCCCGTTGCGTCCGCTGCCCGTGTTTTCCACGTCCCCTATTTCCCAAAAGCTCATCTAGGTCTCTCTCCACTGCCCCCGACTGAACCCTTATTTCTACCCTTCTCGACATTTCCTCCCGTCAGCCCATCCGACTGACTTCGCGACACAACACCGCCACAACCATCCAAACAAAAAGTCCACCAGGCTCAAACCACCGTTGATTTTGCATTCCTGCAACATCCATTCATTCATTCATTCTTCACACACTCTCGAATTGAAACTTTAACCGAAGCGCGTTTGCGATCCAAAAACATCGTTCAGTACCACCATGTCTCAGCAAGGCTATTACCAGCAGGGCCCTCCTCCCCCTCAAGGATACCCCCAAGCGTTCGTCTCCCCTCGCGCCGCTTCCATAGCAGCAATGCGAACATATTTTGGAGGACATTGAGAGCTAACTATCGCACAGTCCTTACCCTCCTCCTCAACAGCCGGTACGTTAAGACAACCACCTCGCGACGCCGCTTCGCCCTTCCCCCGTAATATGCAATGCATCTTCAGTTTGGGAAGGGCCGGTAGTGTCGCTCTGCCGGGTTGCCCACAAGCCGCGAAACCCCATCGATCGTTCTGGGCTGGCGGTCGCGACCATCGCAAACATGCTGACTCTGATGGCCTTTTAGATGTACTACCAGCAACAACCCCCGCCTCCCCAGCAGCAAGAGAAGAGCCACGGTTGCCTCTACGGATGGTGAGTCTATTTCCGCCCAACTCCAATCTGACATGCCATTGAACATATGCTTACAACTATCCTCCCATTGCAGTCTGGCGACATTGTGCTGCTGTTGGCTGTGCGGTGAATCGTGCGAGTGCTGTCTAGAGTGTTGCGACTGTTGTTAGAAAAGTCCGAGCGAGAGAGAACCAACGGCATCGACTACTTGAGAGCATGCTCAAGACGCGGTCGACCCTTGCCATCGACGGACGGCAACAAGTGTATCAAGATTGGCAGCAGTTAGGAATTGCTACGGGGCATGACATTTTGGAAGGGGATGGACGAACCACCATGAGTTGTATTATTGGACTAGTTCACGATCGGTATCATACAAGGGCACGGCGCGGCCTCTTTTCTCCTTGTGTCCAATAAGAGACTTATTATAATACTCGATGTTTCTTACCATTTCCATTAATCTCCTAAACCTCACACTAGACCGACCCGCTCATAGCAAGCGCACCGCCTTGTGATCATGTGGCTTGGAGCTATCAAGCGCGACGGCGACAGGGGAACCAATAAGGAAAGGTAAAATGCGTATTTTGGCGCCACCCAAGCTCTAAGCCAACGTCGCCTCCTACCAATACATGATGAGTATGGGAAGTCAACGAGGTCTGAACGTGTAGCTTTTCGAGGCCTGGGCCAGCTGCCCACAACGCGAGTAGTAGCACATGTCGCGTGCCTACTGTAGCCATGGCTAAACGTGTGCACTATTGTTGAGACCGTAAATATGGCAAAAGAGGGTCTGCCTGCAGATGCATGAACTGATTTCGGATACTGATAGCCGAACCGACGATGTTCTTACGGCGCGTCGTTGAAATCGTACGTTCGCCCCCGCACGCTCTCAGTCGCACCTCGGACCCAACATGGGAGACGAACAACCAACTAGATGCAATATTATATGAAGAACAAGTTTCCCAAGTCTTGCGCCTCTACCTAAGCAGAGTCAGCTTGCAATCTCCAAGTGGCAAGCATTGCTACCCATTTGGCCACCAAGAAGCAGCCGCGTGTCACCCCCCCCCCCCCCCCCCCCCCTCGAATCATCACGACTCCGGTGACTCTTTCTGCACTAGGCTGCCGACACGCCTTTCATAGCTCAGCAGGGAGAGCCTCCATTCCCCCTTGCCGAGCCCCACGTCGACTTTG
The DNA here is from genome assembly GCA_017163955.1 of Apiospora koreana. Classification (NCBI taxonomy): domain Eukaryota; kingdom Fungi; phylum Ascomycota; class Sordariomycetes; order Amphisphaeriales; family Apiosporaceae; genus Apiospora; species Apiospora koreana. Next base: position 1,594,288 of record JAFHKQ010000007.1, on the reverse strand, counting down.
CACGACCAGCCGGGTCCTTGCGCCACGCGCGAGTTGTCGCTTTCGTTGTCGGCTTCGTGGCCGGGGTTCTTGACGATTTCCCACTCCTCCTGGTCGGCGTTTTGCATGCCGGGAGTAGCAGCTTGGTTCTGGCATTTCTCGGTGGTAACGGACGAGTAACTAGAAGGCTCGGTTTTCTCGGTTGAGACTGGGGTTTCGCCACCTTCTTCTGCCTGAGATGATGAGGGCGATGACGAAACCCATTGAGGTCCAGTGAACTTGGTGACTGTGATGATTCATCGTTAGCTAGTGACCCAAACTTCTAACTCGGACATCAAGTAGGTAATCGTGCCCTGATAACGTTTATTCAACTTACCCACGGGGACTCTACCTAAAGTTCCTCCTCTCTGTGACATCCTCTCTTTTGTCTCCTGTTGCGTATTTATATGCAGAAGGAAATAAGATAATCCCTAGCCTCAGTCAATTTCGAATACAATTTAGACCATTTATATTGGAAGGTATTGTAAAGCAGGGAGAAAAGCTTTGGGTATGACGGTGTCAAAAGAAAGTTGGTTTGCGACTTTGCTGTTGGCAACACGAGTAGTACAACCGTTGGTGGCGACATGCTCAAAAGTGCCGTAATCAACGCCCGTTCTTGATCTTCATTGGTCAATATTCCTGGCCCTGGGAACGGAAATATGCAGAAGGACCGCAGGCAGCCGTCTCAATTTACACCGAGTCGTTCCTCCGAATCAGGGGGTGACTCCAATTCCCTCGGCTTCTTCTCCAGTTTTCTTGATCACAGGCTTTGTACAAACTCAGGGGCAACAAATACGTTAACTGGATGCATCCGGTTGTCGCCTTTCACAGCAAAATACAGTATTGGTTCAAAAATAAAGTAATGTAAATTATGTACTATGAATAGAAGTCATGATAATATAGAAGTAGTAAGAGTATTAAGTCACCATCTGTGTCTAAACCAGACCAAAACGAGCTGGAATTGCATCAGGCGATACACCTGAGGGCAACTCGAATCCCATAGTTTTGTTGACACAGATTTCCACGCAATGCCTGTCGATACAGACGATTGTACACCCATAGGACGTCTTTACGCCCCCACTCTCTGCTATGAGCCAGCCAAGCGGCGGCGCAAAACTAGAGGTTGAAATGAGTCTTTTAACCGATGTGGTCGGGCCGCGAGCCATCGTAAGGGTTCTTGCGAATGGCAATCGTAGCGCTCCAGTTCTCATCGGGCTTGGGGTTGAGTTGAGACTAGAGTGCATTTCTCGTTAGCCAGAGTACCTCAAGGTCGAGGGTGGCAGTCAGGGGGAACGGAGGAACAGGAGAACAGGGTAAACTTACAGAGTCAACAGCACAGTTGGCAGGAGTGGCCCCGTATCTGGTGACGGCGGTGGTGCCGTTCTTGGAAGTGAGCTGAACCATCTGCTTTGTCGCGCGGTGGGGAGAGCCGGCGAGGTAGTTGAACGGCTCAATGAGCATGGCGGTGTGGGCAGTGCTGAAGACCGTGTTGGGCAGATCGCCAGTGTGAGGAATGTGGTGCATGCCCAAGTTGAACCAGAGGACCCTATCGACGGTGGACAAGGGGTGTCAGTAATCAATTACTAATCGGGAGGAAGTGGACGGTCTGCATGGTGACTTACAGGTCTTCCTGTTCAAGAGACTCGCTGTCTTGGAACTTGGCAAAGTCCACGAGGGGATCTTCGACATCGAGCAGGTTGTAGGGACTTGATCCACGGACTTCGGTGTCCTTGAACTTGGTAGCGTACAAGTGGTGGTTGGCCACGTTGAGTGCCTTGCCACCAACCGTTGAGTCCTTGACCGTGAGATGGATAACGCCAGCGGCTGGAGAGATAATGTTAGTGCGAGTACACAGCCAGGTACGTCTTGTCTCGAGTATGTACTTACCAGGGTGGATCCTGTATCCAGGAGCCTCTCCAAACTTGTTCAACTCGTCCTTGTTGACAACCGCGTAGATGCTGGGCGAGTTGGTCTCGAAATTGATCTTGGCGTCGTCTTCGTTCGTAATGAAAGACTTCTTAACCTTCATCGTGTTGCGGGGCTTGTTGTCGTTCCAGTGGTAGCTAGAGAGTCTTGTTAGCAGCAAGTTTTGGTGAATCGGATGATTTCAGGAGTTCTGTCGGTACTCACGTCTCAGTAGTGGGCACAAACTCCACCTTCTGCAGCGAGTTCTTCTCTCCTAGAATGTCGAAATCGGCTTTGAAGGTAATGACGTGGTCGTGCATGGAACCGGACAGGTCGTCGTGGATCTTGAAGCCATACTCCTCGTTGTTTGCGTAGAAGGCACTTTGGATGAATCCGGAAGCCCTGACGTGGATGGTGACGGCACCGTCCAGGTGGAAGTCATACGATGTCATGTAATCGTAGTTTCCTGCGGTGGTGACAGTGCGGAGCGTGAACAATACATTCTTGGTGATGCTGGTGTAGCCAGTGCCCGAGTGTCTCTGGATGGGGTAGCCGGGGTCGGATTCAAACAAGCAGATGCCGTTGGGTCGGACTTTGCGAGTCGTGCCGTCGACATAGGTCGTGTTGAGATAGGTCGAGTAGCCCGGGCAGTCGTAGCCATTGACGAGGGAAACCATCTGACCACCAAAGCCGCCAAAGTAGGTGTCAAGGAAGACGGCACCAGACTGAATTGGGTCTTGACCAGCATAGTGCGCCATGGCCTCCTCCATGCCGAGCTCGTAGAGGATTCTCTTGCCCTTGTAGCGGATATCGAAGAGCCTGACACCCAGGTCGCGGCTGTCCGAGACGAAGAAGGTGAAGTCCATCCAGGAGACGAAGTTGTTCTCCACGTCGACAGAGAAACGCTTGGCGCCGGGCTGCACCAGAGTAGGGGGTTGCAGGTCGTCGAAGGGCAAGTCATCGCCGTTCCTCTCGAGCTGAGCCCAGGGGCCGTCAACGCCACCACCCAGAGTCTTGAAACCGGGAGCTGTCACTGTCTTGCGGAATTCGTCGAGGCTGTTGTAGAGAATGTCGTTGTACAGCCAGCCGTCGACAACCCATTTGGAAGTGTCGCGACCGGTAATGTTAGCCCGGATGTAGAGACCCAACGGAAGCAGGGTGCCAGTGTCGTAAAGCTTCTTCGGCTTGCCCTCAACGCCGTACCATGTGGTCACTTGGCCGTTCTCAACCTGCACAGGCGAAGAGGAAACAAGTTGAACACCATCGGGAGCCTGGCATCGGAAAAGGTTAGTTAGTCTGTTGACTAATCGTGAATAGCCCGCTCGCAAGCTGGCAGATGGCTACATACCACATTCCAAAGGATCTTGAGGACATCGGCGGCTTCGGTGAGAAAAGCCTTCGAAAGGTCACCATCGGTAGCAAAGTCGGAATCATGAATACGGATCCTGCTGCCCTTCTGTCTGTTGGAGAAGAAACTAAGGGGGTGGGCGGCGGTGGAGTCGGAGAGCGGAAGAGGTCCCACTACAAACTCTTCCATGTACGGCTCCTGGGTGGCGCCGAACAGAAGATTGGCACGGGCGTAGACCGGGGGAGCGGGTCCAGTGCCAGCCACAAACGGAAGGACGCTGGTCTTGTTGGGCTGCAGCAGGTCGATGGCAAGCAGACGGTTGTCCCAGCTTTGGGGCAGGTTAGTGTATGTTATACTGAAGCATGCGTCCGGCATGGAGGTGAGACGGAATGAAAACTTACTTTCCACCCTTCTCAGTCAAATTCAGCTCCTTGTCTTTGAACAGGAAGGTGATAGCATCAGACAGCTCACGGTTGGTGAGACCCGCCCAGACGTTCTTGTGGGGAGCCTGTGTAGTGGGCTGGGTGATGGCACATGTCCCGTTGTCAGCACGGCGCTGCAGAGGCAGGCTCAGGTCGGAGACTGGCTGAAACGGAGCATGAGACCCGGGCAGGCCAGAGACCAGAGAGCCTAGAAGCGGCAGAGAAGCGAGGAAGAAGCGTCCCATCTTGTAGATTGACTTGAGATGAACTGCAGCGGCTTGATGAAGTTGCCAGTGAGGGATGAGTCTTCCAAAACACAACAACACCGAGCCATGTCGAGCTTTTGTATCCTTCTCGATTTCGGTGTCCGGATTCCAGCATTGCGAAGCTCCCGTGTAGACGCATCGCCGGCGTCGAGACTACCGTCATGATTTACAGTGGTGGTGACGGGGTACGATGGCAAACATTGGTGTATTCGATGATTCAACTTACAAGTGGACGTCGAGAACGCACCTGAGCAAGCCGTTATCTGCAGGGATAGACCAGGCTACACTGGAAATGGCCCTTTTCCGTTCTTGGCAAACTTCTTCCCGAGTCAGGGTTGGTTAGGTTCGATTGGACTGCTATATTGAGTGGGTGTCGCATTGCTTGTGCAAACAAGGTCGACTTAAAATCACTCACGGCTGGCAGTTGGGGGTAGGGGGGGAAGGGGGGGCATTCATGCCTGGCAAATGCAGGTAACATGGGCTACATACTACTATGTACTTAACATACTTCTCTTGAACGCAAGTGCAGCTACTGTATCCGTACGTCTCTCGGGATTTTGTGGGAGGTCGAACAACACAAGCGCACAATGAACATGAGTTTGGATGAACAGGCGAAACCTACCAAACGGTTGGTTCAAGCTAGCTATCTATCAAGCCTTCTACCAAGCCTCCTATCTATTGCTAGATGCATACACTTGATAGTGACAGCTCGGATGCTTCCCCTATCACTGTCATGCTTAAAATACAGTTCTCACCATTAATTATGGGATGGGGTTGCCGAACAGATAAGATTATGGCTATATGCCGACAAGCTTATTAGACGGGATGATAAGCTTGCAGGGACGCTACCAGGACAATTACAGGGGTAGTGGATAGTGAAACTATAGTATACATGTCGACGTAGTATCGCCTGCACGATTGCGATCCGTGCATTCTGGAGAGCAAACTGCCGCCATGCTGCCATGGCCATGGTCGGAGTGCCATCCGAAGGGGCAGCAGTGTCGATCCTTATTCTTCCGTAGAAAATCTGCCGATGCACGTTGACTGTTGGCTCAAACGGGGAAGTCATTGAAGCATCTTTCTTTTTCTTCAACGAAAGCTCGTCGTGTTCGTCCAGGGAGCCCCCAGACTAGTAGGTAGCAGCGGGCACCAGGGATACGGCTAGCGGGTAGTAGTAGTAGCGATATATCCAAGATAAGAACCTTTTAGCTGTTGAGGGGGTCCACGCAAAGAACAACACCCCTGGCACTCACCCCCGGACAAACACACGACTCGACTCAGCCCGCCCCTCCACTGCCCGTCCATCCCCCACGCAGCCACGCCCACAAGTCAGTTTATGGTAGCATCGCCTTGAAGAACTTTGCTCTTTCCCCACGTGCCGCAGGATTGTGCTTGGGAATTGCCCGGCATCAATTCGCTTGGACCTCCTAATGCTCCACGAGGGAATACGCGAAAATGGGACATGGCGCTGCTCCGGACCAATGCTTGCGTAATTGTACTCTAGCGAAGGGAATCAATTTGTAAATGGCCCGAGTGCGGAGTAGAAACGGAAGATTTTACTAGGCAGGATCCATTCATGATGAGCTTTGCACGCTGGATCGAGCAAATCCCACCCACCCTCCACGCTATCTGTGATGCGCTACATATCGCGACAATTCTTCGGCTGGAGAGTCGGAACAAACATGTCGGCCCTTATCCTATGACCAGTCAGCTTTCCACACGCACAGCTCATTCATTGCATCTTTGCCTAAGTGGGGTGCTATGTCCTGCGAGCGCAACTCTTGGCCGGCAGGTTCGAGCCGGGAGGGCAACCCGGTACTTGCAGCACACAAGTCCTTATGTAATACAATCACTCTGGGGGACCCCGGCTTAATATGTCTGTCGTTGCAGGTTTTGAGTGACGGACGTCTGCCTGTATTTACCACAAGTGGAAGAGAGGGGGATTGACAAAGTCGTACGATCTTGACTCTATCTTGTACACTGCCCTGACACCCAAAGGTGTATTTCCCTGCTGTTTGCCCTGTATACGTCCTATCCACCACATAGGGCAAGATCTACCCGATTGTTTGTTGATGGAGCATGGACGGCGTTTCCCACAACCACCCCAGAGACTGCGCGCGGACTACTGTGGGCAAGCCCGCCCCTGGCAACCGGGACCCTCTTCCGCCCCCTCCAGTGGCGGGCGCGTGCCGACGAACTTGCTATCTATAGTCCTAGTTAGGCAAAGCACCCGGATAACATGTTTCTTTCCTTGGCTCTACCAGAATCAAGGGCTCTTCCTCTTATAAGTCTTACATAACATACATACTCTATGTGGCGTGTGCGTTGTCACCTCCTCAATAGATTGCCAAATTATCTCTGCAGGAACAATTCGCATGCATAATGCCTCCTTCCTTCTTGCGGAAAGGTTTTCGGTGTCGAACCGATGTTTGGGTAAAGCCAGTTGGAGTCGAGGAGAAGTGTCGCTCCAGCCGGTGGAACACTTCTCAAGACGACAATCTGGAGCAGTGAAGATATAAAATGCTGCTTGATTACTCAAGAGCAAGTGCTAGTATGCACTGAGGGCTGTATCTTGCAATACCAGTTGCTCTGATACTTGGAGGAACCAGGGATGGGGTTGGTCATTGCAATAATCTTTGGGATTGATCTGCATCAAGCCAGACTCCAGAGTCACTGTGCTGTTTCTACAAGTTCGACCTTTCCCTAGAGCTCGGCCATTTGGCTATGATACGACTTATGAAGGCCAGATCATGATGTGTAAGTTGGTGCTCACCACACTTGGGGTACTTGCCTTGATATAAACCCATCGCATCCCATATCATCATGATGGCACAGATATAGCAGCAGGAGGAGTACATAATGTCTCTGATCTGCCAAGAGGAGCATACTCTATCGTGGTTGGCTTAGGGGTAGCAAAAGGGGTAAATGATATCAGCCATTTGTTGCGCAAGTTGTTTAACACAGCATGTCTATACTGTACCTGTTAATAAACACGCGGAAAAGCGAATGAACATGCCATATTACAGGTATAATCTTGCATGTGATACTACAGCTTCCTTCCAATTGGCTTTGGTGACGATCTTGTATCATCGTGCTGAGTCTTGATATATTGGAACTAGCTGACACGTCCACTAGAACTACACTGGTAGCACCACGTTGTAACCTTCTAGGATAATAAGGATCGCCGTTTCACAAGCCCGTTGCATCTTCTTGGTCAGAAAGGAGTTCAGCTTGAAAAAGCAGAGACAAGCCAACCTGCAGCGTACCGTAGACGAGGTATATCGTCTCATGGTGATTTCTCTGTCTTCAGAATTAGCCCATAGCTTCCACCAAAGAGCTGCTAGTCTAGCTTCAAAACGCCTGTACCGACAATCGAGATACGTTAACTAGTGCAGTAGTGTCATACTTGCAGATACTGTCAGCCAATCAACAGACACGGGAACGCAGATCGTCCTCTAAAGAGTTAGTTGTTTGGAACTTAGATATGACTACGGTGAGTATATTCACAATCGTTCGCAGACGACGATCAGGAAAAGTCTTCGGTCTAAGCGACAAGATAACCACGCTCGCAGAAACAACTTCGAAACATATCGCTACTAGCCATCTCTGTAGATCTAGTATATTATTCATTTTCTTTTTAGCATGTCATGTTTTGGCCCAGACGCAGAGGACAGACTACTTAGAAACTTTGTACCTCTCAAAGGTCTTGCAGACCAACCTCAGGATAGCCCCAAAGCTCCACGCATTGTGGTTGATATTTCCCTCGCTCCTCCTGACTATGCCTTTCCGCGACCTGAAGCGCCCATAACGACTCTGACGCTTGTCATGGACCGCGTGCCGCAAGGGTGCATCACCCTGTACACGGAGAATAGTCTGTTAGACCCTAGGCACTGTATGAGTCGTAGTGGTGCTTCCATCCGAGACCTGACAACAGGGCCACAGATCAGTACGGTGAACATACGCAATGTCAACCGAGGACCCAACCCGCGCCGCCGAGTCCAAGGCTACAGAGAGGAGCCGTACTTCCTGGCTCTACAAGCCGGGGCTCCTACCGAGATTCCCATCTACTTTGGTCGTCCCGGGTTCCGTCCGCAGCCGTTTTTTTTCTTCTTTTCTTCTTTTCTTTTCTTCTCCGGTTCAATTGTTTTTTTGTGTTTTTCTCCGGTTCAATACCTTAGCAGAAACCAAGACTCGCAGCGTGATATACTCTCAAATACTAACTCAAAAGAAGGCATTATACCCAATGACTTCCAGACTCTCAAAAACTTGAGACCGATGAGTTTGGGCGGCCACGAAAGATTCGAAGATCGATGGTGGTGACGGGCGTGGACGGCCTGGAGCCTGGTCACGGATACGAGGTTGGACTCAGCGAGGACGATCTACGCCGCATCATGTGGGCTCTGATGCCCAACGAGGACCTTTTGCTGGAGAGTGGCTACCACGGGTTGGAAGGCAATCTAGAAAGATACCCTTGGATCAAGGATCAGCCCATAGACTTCGTCGTTCGTTCTGGGCAGCTGAAGGTCTTGACCGACGATGAGATGTAGATGGAGGATATGGAATATTTGGCAGCGACGTCACGACTAACAGCAAAGCACTAGAATACTACATCCATACACATATCGTGATCAACCACGCCGAATGCGCAGCAAAATAACCCTTTCCCCAAGGGTCCGTTCAAACGGTAGTATTCTGGCTTGAGCTGGCATTATATCCAAAGGGGTTGGGTCACCTGACGCCAGGATCTAGGAATTCAGTTACAACCAGTTGTGTAAGTAACTCAAACACACAAAGGCCTCCTATCCTTTGATGTGCGCCCTCTCGGTAAACAGGACATTCAGTCGCGGTGATCGGGTTCTCACAATGTTATCTCAACGGACGACCCTGATGACTGATTGCTTCCATCACGGTTTGGTCGGCCATGTCCTTACTTTTTACAAGGCAAAAGGCCGGATAGCGCGTATTGACATATGCTCGCGATATATCTATTGAAGTGAGCCTCCGCTGCGGGCTTGCGACTATGCAGTCGAATGGCGGTTCCGAGGTTCCCATCACGCGAGTGTTTCTATGACGAAGTCCAACCAGGGACCTTACCGGGGGCTCATCCGACGTCCTCGTGAACAACATCAGCACCAGGTCTTGGTACTGAGAGCCAATATTGACGAGGCACATTTGCTGTTCGACCCTCCAGTGGGTCTTGGTGGATGGGCCGTACAACTCATTGAAGATTTGCCTACTTTTGCTTACTCGAACATACCTATAATATACTTCCCCAAAGAGCCACACCGACGCAGGGAGCCAATAAGAAGCATGATCACGAGCAGCGCCACGGCCGTCAACATCGCCTCCATTTCGCCCATAATTGTTTGGGTTCGCCCCTGCCAGAGTGTACCATGTGTCCAAGGCTAGACTGTCCGAGACTTTGCCCTTTGGCACCAAGGCAGCCGGCCTCTAATCGGCGGTATCAAGGCAAATATCCTCCGCGACGACGTGTTTCCTGCCACGCTTTCGCCTGTTTCGTTATACGACGTCGCAAAGGCAGATTTCGAAATTTCTATAGCGGGCAAGAACGCGGTTATCAGCAGTATCGAGGCATCCGACTGGAGATATTAGACGGCCGAGCCCAGGACACTGTTTATGGTTTGACGTGTACCCGAGGTGCATCGGACGTCTCTGATACCAGTCAGTCTCTCGCGTGGCGTTTTGAAGAGGATGCCTAAAGTAGTCTTGCTGGACCAGAAGATCAGGATCAGGAGGCTGCAGAAGAGAAAAGATTCGGAAAGCCGAAACGATTATGTGCATTTGATCGACGTGGTGGTAGACTGGTGCGGTATTTGTCTATTTCGATTCAATTTTTCTACTCATCTCCGGCATCAGGTCCATTAGTAGGTTTCGACGTGCAAAAGAGGGAGGGCCTGTTAGCGTTAGTATCAAACGGTTATCGAACCTCGAGCAACCATCTTGAGGGTGAGGCGACGCCTACTACGCCCATGAGAATAGTAAAGGTTCAGTGACAGATTTGTGGTCTCCCACTATAGGCTAGAGCCAGGCAGAATAGCAACCTTCCAGGGACGACCTAGTGGCTGATAGCCGACGTGCGAATTCCGTCAAATAAAGGGGCTAGCGGTGAGCAAAGTCCCCTACCCCCGTAAAGACCCTGGGTCGGTCGGTACGGGGCAGTAATGAAGGAAGGTAACGATTCACAGGCCCGTTGGAGCCTGGACGGGGCCCGGGTGCTCCGGATTGTAGCTTTTTCTTGCTTCTTCCCCCCTTGCTCCCCTAGTGATTATCGGACCTTGTACCATCGCGCAGTCTTGGCCTACCCACACACTGGAAAGTGTCTCTCTCTGGTCGGTATCAACTTAAGGGGTACGGAGTACATGTAGACAGTATGAGGATCGGAAAATGGAAGCGTCTCTTGAATCAATTATCGAAATGGGCCAATTGACATTTGGGGCTGTTCAGTCGAGCCGCCTCCTCGTTTTCGTTGCAGATAGTAAAGCATGGGTAGGTCGGTCAACCTCTACCAGTCCAAATCCTTTCTGTCCACAGCGTGTGGAAGTCCCCACGGTCCCATTCGCTACATCTCCATCGGAAACGTCGTCTTCCGGAGCATCGGTCCAGACTCCAGGGAATTAGGGTGCGGCTCTGCCCCACCAACCAACATGGCTCCTGCGACGCGATGTAACGCAGCAAACAGTCGTCGCGACGTGACTCGGGTGCCAAGGTGCAAAAAGGAAATCATCAAATGAGTTGCAGCCAGCATGGCAGTCAATTGGTAATGTCTAACCGACGTACCCGTCGATCAAAACAATGATGAGTTCGCTGATCATTCACGGTTGTTTGGCTAAGAGGTGATCAACGGTCATCCCAACATTGGACGGCTGTCTGTCGCGACTTTGAAGCAAGTGTGGCTGAACCACCACCACCCACCACCCACTACGGATCTCACGATTAACGGAACCGGAAGAGGTAGATTTCTGGGTACATGTAGATTAAGCATGTCTTGTAGGTTAAAAAGGTTCCAATATTAGACTTCAATTTAACCTTAGTTAGTAGCATAATTAGCGAACAAGAGCCGGTAACGCCCCTCAGCAATCTTCAGATCCCCGTTCGTGATTGGCCGGCTCTTTTCCATTGTGGCTAAAAATTGGGAATTGGTTGCAACGGGTTTCATTTCACCCACGCATTGATGCAAGTCGAGACGAAACCCGCTCTTCAGGAGGCCCACATCCCTGCCAGTTCGTTTCGTCTCGTCTCAACCTCAGCTTTTCTGACGTCTCAACCAACACATCGGAGGAGAGGGGGGGGCCGCAGCAAGCGACGAGCAGCTGCGCACTCTTCTGGTTGGTTCATTCAGCTGGTTTCCATGTACTCCACCACAAGTATCGTCTTTGCGTGCCATTGACCAGAAACCGACCAGAAATCGACTTCGATAAGCTTGTTTCCCCAAGTACGCATGCAGCCCAGCCCACAGGATTAGGTTAAGCGTAAAGCCGTAGAAGCAGCAGCAGAGCCTCCTCTTCTCCCTTTCCCCCCTTCTCCCCTGGTACCCCCACCCGGCGAGCAGCTCGCCTAGACATAACGTCGCATAATGCCTTGGCCGCTATACTGCTTCTTTCGTGCGAGCCGACGGACCCTCGTCTTACTGGTCGATTGAGGTGCCTCACTCCGTGGTCAGGGGCCACACAGCCAGGATCTCAGGGCCCCAAGCAGCCAAGGTCGCAGAGCCCAAGATGAACACCCTCAGAAGCGGGCACCCTGCACGCCGGCGTGGCGATTGGCAGGGACGGGAACACAGATACACACAAGGAGAGAGAGAGAGAGACCGTGCTGCTCGAAGATCGCAGCATAAAGAGAACCACGCGGCCGCCGTAGTTCGCACATCTTTTCCTTTCCTTTCCCAAGCCAGTCTTCCTAGTCAATCTTCAGATCTACATTCGTCTATTCTTTCCCGCTGAGCGGTTCACTTTCACTTCAAAACTATTACCTGCATATCAATCGTTTCGGTTCATACCTCACACACCACAAAAACTCCAACTTCAGTCAAAATGCAGTTCTCATTCACCGCCGTTCTCTTTGGCCTCGTTGCCGTCTCCTCCGCCGCCATCGCCGATGTCGAGGGTGTCCGCAACGTCGCCCGTGAGGAGCTCGAGACCCGCCAGGCTGCCAACGGCGCCTGCTGCATCGCCAACAAGTCCCTGAAGCAGGATGCCTGCACCGTCAACGGCGCTGCCGGCAAGTGTGTTCCCGGAGGCCCCGCCCAGTGTAAGTGAACAAACTCCGAAGACCCGATCTTTCTCTCCCCCTTTGCAGATCATACCAAGAAGAGTCAAGCAATGCTAACATATTACCCTTCAACTAGGCGGTGGCGCTCTGAACTGCGTTGCCAACAACCAGCTGAAGTGCGACAACAGCGTCAAGGAGCGCTCCGGCGTTCTGTGCCGCTTCTCCCTGCCCAACGGCAAGATCCAGGATGGCGCTAAGCAGATCACCAACCTGAACCAGGCTAAGGTTAACTAGAGTGGAAGGATGGTAATAGTCGGATGATGGGTTTGGAGTTGACTTGTAAAATAATCCGCCGAGTTTCGGATAAAAAGACTACTTTGACGGCTCGCACACTCTCAAGTCCCATCGCATGCATATCGTGATCTGCTTTTTTTTCTTTGTGAAAGTCATATGGTGCTCTTGTTTCCGTAATCTATGTTCTGCGGAAACACCAACAGCACTTGCTTGCTATGCTGCGAGATTGCCTTGGTTGTATTCGGAAACGAAATGTGGGTACATAAATGGGCCATATATTTTAATATGATAAGGTATTTCTTACTTGGGCCAGTTGTATAGGAATGTGGGTATCTGTATACATACTATTTGCGAACATGTTATTTGATAAACAACATCAACTTATCAGTCTACTATCATGGCTTCTCGGGTTCTATCAAATCCAGACTCGGGCCTCCGCCCTGCTTCTTTTTAAACACAAAACCGGGATGGCTGACCATCAGAAAATAGACAGCGAGGAGCACCATGCTGTATAGAAGGGTCAGAAACGGGACACGGGTGATTATCGATACGATAGAAAATGGGAGGTGAAAGGGGGGCATTTAGAACTTACACTCCCTCGAGGCCGATGAATAAAGCCTCATCCCTGACCAGCTCCCCGCGGTAGCCTTCGTGCAGCTCCGCCAGCCGGTACGCGCACCGCACCAATATCAGCAGGAAGGCCGACGACATGAAGCCGAAGAAGAACCGGACCCGGATCCCGAGCCCGCCCTGGGCGGCCTGCGTCGAGTACAGAGGCGAGCGCAGGTACCGGACCAGGTAGTCGATGAAGGCCACCATGAAGGCCACCATGAGGACCACCTGCAGGCTGAGGCCTACGAGCGCCAGATTCACCCCTGTCTTGCTTGATCCGGCCGACGACGTGGACAAGGCGCCGCCGGCCGACTGCATAATGAGGCATGCGATGTCGCCCGGGATAAACACCCAGTATAGATACTTGGGCTGGAAACGCGACATGGATGGAGAAAGATAGTTGATCCTTTCAGGTGAAGGGAGGGTAAGTTAGTGAACCATAATGATCGGCTGGGGCGAGTTACTTACATGGCGGCAAGCGTCACATATATAGCCGCTGTGTAATAAACCGGTCCGCTAGTTATACATACTGATATTGAGACGTTCGGTCAGCCAAGTTACCTTTTTGTATATCATCTGAGCGATGATGGACAAGTTACTCACTGATCTGAATCATGAAAGCCACAAAGCTAAACGGATTGTAATACATCAAAACCCGCCCGGTATAACCCACGACGGCGTTCACCGCGCCAATGACCATGGACCACGCGTAAAACCATGACCGGGAACGGAATCCGAGGTAGGCATGGACGACGCCCGATATCACATAGAGCACGAGGAAGATGATGTTGGCTGCGAGATCGGGCCTGTACCCGTACACGGTCCTTTCCACGATGCAAATGTCGAGGGTGCAGTTGGCTTTGGGGCCAAAACTGATGTCATAATAGGACTGGCCGGGCGGCAAGCGAGGAGGCATCTGGTCAGCCATCGTTGGCGAGGTGATCTTCCGTGTGGCTAGAATTTAAGGGGTCTAAGTAGGAAGCGCTGGGGATACCTGCATGGCTGTGGAATTGCAAGATGAGGATGGAAGTAAACACATAAGTTACGCAAATTGGAAAGGGGACTACACCTGTATATATTTTACAATTGCGTTTCTTCTCGTTGCACTCAAGGGTAGGGGGCTTAGCAAAAGGAACTAATGCAGTGTCCGTATGTCCAAAGAGAATATGGCCTGAACATGTATTTCAGGAATTCATCAAAGTATTTGTCCATGACCTGCGAGTATTCTAGGCAGTCATGATTCATCTCATTCTCACTTGCGTTTCTCATAATACATGTGATGAGAGCTGGTTGGTTGGTCGCTCAGAGGGTATCGTAAGTAAGCCACTAGGTGTTTCCTTGGCAGTTAAGCGAATGCGAGGGCTGAGAATACGCCTAGACGCGCCCAGTTATTAGGCGACTTTCGGTTCCAACGAGCGCAGCAAATCAGAGATACATCTCATTGTCTCCGACCCCCTCGATGTGATAAAAGTGTCATGACGACCAATCTGCGCCAAGATACCATCTAACCCCCTTTAGACTCTGGACATTCACACGGTTTTACCTCGCGTCGTGGAAAAGAGCGCTGCTGATACTCTAGTGTAACCACGACACTCTTGACCCAATCAAAGTTCGCCTCTTTGCGCGCTTCTTCCGATCTCGACATTAATATCCCCCGGCCGTTCCCCCAGTTCTCGTACTCCGGCTTAGTGGTGGCGGTGTCCGCGTCGGTGAAAATGCAACACTGCATCTGGCGCCAGAGCCGGAGTTGGTCGGCGAACCCAGGGTTGGGGCTGACGACGGGCCGGGACTGCTGCACGACGCCGAGTGCCGCGTCGTAGTCGAGTTGGAGGGCGCGCATGATGTAGGCCACGATCACCGCGCCGCTACGGGACACGCCCTGTAGACAGTGGACGAGCACGCGCGATCGCGGTCCCAGGGTTGAAGCATCCAACTGACTGTGGTCCGGGGCTTCGTCGTTTCTCACGACCTCTGCTCCCTGCTGCTGCTGCTGTACCAGGCTCACTTCATCATCGCGGACCAGTCGTCGACCAACATCGCTGTGCAGTGCATCCTCAATCCACATGACCAACATATCCAGATACATGAGTAGGTCCTCTAATTGAATGTCGACTAGTGGTACCCTCATGTGTTTGATCCCGGTTTCTGCTGCGATCATCGGCCAATCGCGATCTTCAGTCAGACTCACCACATGAGTAATACCGTGTTTCGCTAGTGACTCTTGAGACCTGGGAATACTTATACTGAACGATCTCGTCAGTCTGCGATGTTAATTCATTGCCAGGAGAGCCAACTTACTCGGATATCAACAGGCCTTCAATCGCATCGATCTGGTTGATGGGGTCCGCAGACACCGCATGGGTGACGTAAGCCATGTCAGGACGTTCTTTGCAGAAATATATGGTAATAAGGAGCTTGGATTGACTGAAGAGAGATCTCGAAAGAATGCAAATGGAGGAAGCTGGGCGTCGGCTATTTGACACATCGTGGCAATCTTCAATGCTGACTATCTCCACGCGGCTGTGCTAACTAACGTGTGGGCTAAGCCTACTTATACGAGACACGCGCTTGTAATCAGGCATCGACCTTATTGCCTTTGTTTCAGTTCCTCATTGCGCCTATCAGAGGCACTGTGAATACCAATCATTCGTGGCCTTGCACGTTGCGCCACCCGCACAAGCCGTGCAGCCACTGTACCCTTGTCCACCGCACTGCCCATATATGGCAACAACGCACCCGGCAGCCGTCGTTGTTGCCGCGGGCGCCGACGTCATCAGCACCGTGCTTGTTTGCAGAGTTGTGGTATCTGGCGCCGGGCCTCCTGTGCGAGCCGCGGCAAGGATGCTGCTGACGGCGGTATAGGCGGGCTTCTTGTTGTAGTTCTTGTCGAACAGCAGCGCATCACCCGTACCGGGAAAGGTGCCCGGAATCCAGCTGTGTGCGTCGGTGAAGCCCCAGATGGTGATACCCACGCACTCCTTGATATCTAGGCATGCAGAAGTAACAGCACCGTAGTCGGTGGCTTGCTGCTGCAGCCCTTGGCTCGTTGACGGCAGACTAGAGAAGCGAATATCCAGCTCTGTAAAAGCGACCTCGGTGGCACCGGCATCGACGTACGACTGCATCACGCTCTTCAAAGTGCTTCGCGACGGGGACTGGCCGACGATCAGATGTGCCTGCATGCCCACACCGTCGATTTTCTTCCCGGCGCTCTTGACCAACTTCACGATTCGTGCGGCTCCCTGCTGCTTGGCACCCAATGTCTCCAGGTTGTAGTCTGGAATGGACCCCCACAGTCAGTATTACTTAGTTCAAAGCTCCCTCGAGTAGTCCAAATAACGGGTGCTTACCGTTGTAATAGAGCTTGGTATCCGGGTCGGCCTTGGCTGCTGCATCAAAGGCGATAGCGAAGAAGGTGTCACCAAGCACGTCGGAGAACACACTTTTGCGGTAGCTACCGTCTTCGTTGAGGGCCTCCTATTGTGAGAAAGACCTCGTGTTAGCCCGTCTTCGTGATATACAAGTCGAGTGCAATCAGAGACATATCTCAACCCAAGAACGTGGCAACTTGATCTTGGGACGAGCTCAGGAGCCAGTATATATAGTTTTTATGTCAGGTCAACGTACTACAAAAGTCGGTCAGTTACCAGTACCACAGCCGGATATATGAATGACTCACCATTTACTACATCCCATGCGTAGCATTGGCCCTTGTAGTGCCCGACCTCGTTCGCAATATGCGTGTTGATGACCGATGTCAGAGTATCCCGGTTCCATTGACCGTTGCTGACTGTAACAGAGGTAGTTAGTATACCAACAAAGATCACAACAGCCAAGTACACAAAATGAAAGGATGAAGCGAACCCCAACTGGGCAGTTGCGAGTGCCACACTAGCGTGTGGCAGCGCAGCATCTGTCCGTTCTTCTTGGCGAAGTCGCTGATCTGGTCGCCGGACCCGTAGCTGAACTGGCCGCGGGTGGGCTCTGTATACTGCCACTTCTGGCCATTGCCCGGCGTGACTTGGCCGAACTCGCTCTTGTTGGTCAGGAACTTGAGCAGCTGCTGGTCCGAGAGCTCCGAGTTGTCCACGGCGGATCCGAAGTACTTCTTGCCCGCGGCCTGCGCCAACTGGTTGAGCTGCGCCGAGACGCCCGGGGCGATGGCACACAAGGCCGCCGCCAGTGCTGCGTTGATATGCATCGTGACAGAATTCACAGGTTAGGGCGATGAGGTTGTTGGTGGTGTGGGACCAGTGGGCTGGCGTCATCATGTCTTGGGAGGCAGGCTGTTATATAGAAGGCAGAGGACACACCGGCCAACCCCGCAGCGATGTGCCCATGTTGAATGTCACGATGAAGCTGGTTGGTGGACAAATGTGACGAAGATGCGTGTGTAGTCGAATCATGAGATCTCGCCATAGTTGGCCGTTCCAGTCCTCACTTGAGGGCACCCAAATGTTGCACAACAACCCGATGACACGAGTGCTTCGTTGACTATTGACAACTAGGTCGTTGAAGTACCCATGGTACACATGTGTTGGAATATGAGGGCCCACTTTCGCCAAAAAGATGGAGTTGCGTAAGTATTTTGGGAATCGGAAATCCTAGGGGCTTGCTTTGTTTGGTGGACTGAATATTTTGAATCATGACGCTTGGTCGGAAGCAGAACGGTGTAGATGGCCCGGAATGGGCAAGGTATGGGCAGGGTCGGGTCGGCCTAAGCCTGAGAAAGAACTACGGAAGCTGCATCCTCCGTTTCTAGGGAGGAACAGCCCAGCGACAAAGGAGAGGTTGGGAAGATTACGATAATTATTGCGGATCGGTATGCTTTGCATGTGGCTAACGGGGGATTGAAATTTCACACCCGAGGGATTGGTATTGTGTACTATATCAGTAGAAATGGTATTGCATTTGTCGGTCCATGCATGCATGTGTAGATCAACTCGTGTATCTGGCTGGGAAAGCTTGTTTCAGAGGGAGCGATGTTCTCTGGACTGCTGCCATCTCATTTATCGCGGTGTTGTGTCAGGTCTACGACAACGTGGGGGCTTCAGTCAAACGTCCAACCACCCGTCTTGCTCGCAAAAAACCCATCCGGGTCGTACTGCCTCTTGATCTGCTGCAGTCGGCGGTACGTAGGAAACGTCGACAACGGCCGCTGATCCAAAGCCGCCTCGTTGAGGAACAGCGGTAGCTCCGGCGCGCTGGGCGTGGCCTCGACCATGGCCCGGAAGCTGGCCTGGACCTTGTCGTAGACGGCCGGGAGCAGGCCCGGCGGCGTCGACAGGATATAATTGACCCAAAACCAGGGCCCATCTGGCATCTGCATGGCGTTACCGCCGCGAGCGCGGCTCGCGTCCGTCATGCTGCGCGCGACCGGGTAGAAGTTGAGCGCCACGTACACGTAGAGCCCCTTGTGGGCGTCGGCCCAGGCCGCATAGCGCTCGTAT
Organism: Apiospora koreana; assembly: GCA_017163955.1. Taxonomy (NCBI): domain Eukaryota; kingdom Fungi; phylum Ascomycota; class Sordariomycetes; order Amphisphaeriales; family Apiosporaceae; genus Apiospora; species Apiospora koreana. The sequence continues at coordinate 1,575,744 of JAFHKQ010000007.1, read as the reverse complement.
AGCTCGCGGGGGCGCTGGCGACCGCCCTCGCCCTCGATCCGGTGCGCGCCGATCCGGAAGACGTTGTCGGCGCGGCTGAGCTCCGCCGTGTACGGGATGGGCATGTCGGCGACCTCGGTGTACGTCGTGTTGGGCTTGCTCGTGTCGAGGAGGTGAGGGATCTGCGTGAAGTTGCGGAACGCCGTGCCCGGGTCCGCGCCGTCGTACACGAGGAACACGATGATGACCTCGTCGAGATTCAGCAGCACGTCCGGCGTCGTCAGCGTCTCATACGTCGCCATGACGCTGGCCTTGGGATCTGTATTATACGCGATGAAGTCGCGGACCGCATCGAGGACAGCCTGCGCGTGGTCGAGGACGTAGACGATAGTTCCCGCGTAGAACTTGCCTATTGGATGGCTCTGGACGGTGTACCTCGTGACTATCCCGAAAGCGTTGCCGCCACCACCTCGGAGACCAAAGAAAAGGTCGGGGTTGGACGTGGCGGAGGCCGTGGTTATGGTCCCGTTCGGCAGAACCACCTCAAGCTCCTTGAACGAATCGCAGGCCATGCCGTACTGCGGCGCAAGATAGCTTAGCCCACCCCCTAGAGCAAGGCCGGTACCCACGCCGCTCAGTCGACCTCCCATCACCGTGCGGTCATGCTGTTGGTAGAACGCATACAGCTGTCCCCAGTTGCTGCCCGGTTCGTAGGCCGCCAGCGTCGTATCCGCGTCGTACGACTTGGCCGTCATTGACTTGAAGTCAATGAGCACACCCCGATCCACGGACGAGAAGAAGTTGTTGGGACTGTGGCCGGCGGCCTTGACGGCAAAGCGACTGCCGCTCGCCCGGATGGCCCGGATAGCCACCGATACGTCTTGCGAAGATTTCGGGTAGACTACACAAGACGGACGGTACTTGCTCTGGCGGGCGTTCCAATAGTCGTGTCTGCTCTCGATATACGAAGCGTTCAATGGGCTGATTGCCACTTGGGCATCACCCAAACTGGAGGCTATGGCGGTGCATGCAGTGTCCCCTGCGTCAGCTCGCACAGCCAACGTTGCCGCGCTAGACACGGTCACGGCAGACAGCACCAGTGAGAGGAACATTGTCGTGGTATGCATATTGCGCCGAGGCTATCTTCCGATATTTGCTGGTTTATGAGAGCCTCGAGGGGAGGTAGAACGGGTAACTTAGTCCCCATCTTATAGACAGACGGTGTACCAACAGGCTTCGGAAACCAAGACATGAGACTATGGAAACCAAGGAGCCGGCTACTGGGTCGCATCCATCACAGTACCATGTATGTATCGTCTAAGCACATGGGTCGACGCCGTTGAGACTATTGACGCTAGGAAAAGTAAGGACGGCTTCCGCCATTACACCAAATACGACCTCATGTCAGCCATATCTGTGTGTAGGACCGCCACCAATTACCGCTTTGGGTAGCTGAGATGAACTGGCCTGGACCGTTGGTGGCGTCCTAGCGCCTCTTTGCGAAGAAACATCGCAGAAGCATGGGCGAACTGCATCATTTGGTGAGAGCAAGGTAAGACTCGGGTGTCATCCGATTGATATTTTCAAGTGCCTAGTATACTGGAGGCTGCTTTCGCTTGGTTGAGGGCCGCTATATGGAGGGCCCAGTCTTGGCTTATCGCAGGAAGGCATTAGCCGAAGAGCGCAGCAGCGAATGGGCGATATCACAGCCAAAGCGAAGGGGCCAATAAGAGCGGGCTGTTGCTAATGAGTTACCAAAAACAGGTGACGGCGTGCATACCGAAGACCGCTGTTTGCTGATACCTAGCCCGATTGCGTTACATGCGGTTAAGACGAAGATGCCGCGTGAACTAAACGCATATCTAAGAATAGAGATTTCCCGAAGCGAGCTTTCTCGAGGGTATGGAAGTAATGATGGTGATGTTATTATGGCCCGACTGGGGCTGAAAGGTGCTTACAAAGACCACGAGCTGAAAACCAACCTTGGGTCCGTATCCATATCGAAGTCTTGGAACCACTTCTTCCAGCTCTCGATTCCAATCATCTCGAAGCAGGCGGCTTGCGGAAGCCCCATGCTCCACGTACTGGCGGGTCAACCAAGAAGAAGCAATCCAACGTTACAGCCGCAATATGCAGCTGCTAGATGGGTGCCATATGACTGATCCAGTATGACGCAGTCCGAGGCCAACAAACAACACGATGCAGCAGTGTATTGAGCCATCGTCACGCGAGTATTGACTAGGCTTTGACAACCCCTGCGCGGCGACGTAGCTGGCAGTCTTGCTGCGTGCAACACGTGTCACGGCGGGCAGGCTACTTCAGCACTGTGAAAACCTTTCACCCCGTAAACCGTGTCTTAGACTCCCTCGTCTTAGACTGACCCAAGATAAAGACTCTACTGGTCTTTCTTGGCTTCGACACGAGATTCGGCGGCTCCCGCGGTTCGCATGATGGCGGGATTGACGAAGACAGCATACGAATGCCAAGCCAATGCGGACGCAAAGGCCATGACACTTTTGGTGAGGAATTCCGGAGTGAATCCAGTTTCCACGTAGTCTTGTGAAGCCCGCAAGAAGAGAATGATGACTGTACACAATTGGGGTTAGCTAACCTGTTCCGGCATATGCTGTTTGCTATCCGCAGAGGAAGCCACTCACAAGCAATCTCGCCAGCGGCCATGGTTTTGTAGACGATACGTCGCTTCTCATACACCGCGTTCGAGTCGGGGACACACAGCAGGAGAGGCACGGATAAAGACAGCACCATGGCGCCATATACTTGGCATAGAAGAGCAGCACAGCCAGGAATCGGTGACGATGATGAGACGGCATGAGAGAGGCATGATTGAGGAAAGACGATGAAGAGAAGGGCCCCAAGCACGTTGACGACGGCCTCGGTCACCAGGGCAAACTGGATAAGGGAACCCATGTTTAACAAACAAACGACCGAGCAAGGACTTGGAGGTTTAGATGGGTGATTTAGATGACGATATATCCAAGAGCTATTGAAAAGAGGAAGAGAGGCTGGCTCGATGTAGCTGATCAGTCAACACATATGCTCATACGTAGGTTGGCTGAAGTGTCGTCAACGTGGACGATTGATCGCGTTGCGTTTCAGGGGGTATTTTGGTAGGTGCTGGTGCAACGTGGGGAAGCCAGTGACGCGTTTCATGGACCAAAAGTACTTGTAAGTACTTAGCTAATGTACTTCATGCACGCGTCTGTCTGCACATCAGCACCTGCAATCAATTGTCGAGTTCTTTGAGTTTGAGGTTTATGAGCCTCCGTAACAGGATCATTGTAGTGATCAAGTTACTCAACCTCCTTATAGCATTGAACACTCAAAGAGGAGTTCAGTGCTGGGCCTAGGGAATTTGTTCTAGAAGGTCTAACTGTGAATACACTTCAACGGGCAATGTGGGGACCACAAACCTCACCGCCCGCCAATTCCCATGGGAATTTTAGTATCAGCCACATGCCGCGGGGTCTGGGACTGGCAGAAAATTATTGGAATTAAAAAAAAATTGAGAGCTGCTTCTGACCCCGCCAACATTTGCACCAAGATCGGGGATAAGAGAACAACCCAACGTCGACTCCTTCAACCGTCCCATAACAAAATATATCGAAATTTTCTGTTTGCTCTCTTAAGCCTTCAGAAAACATGTCGAAGCGTTCAGCAGATGCCGAGAGCGGCGGTGCCCCTTTGAAGGGAGGCGACCGCCCTGAGCCCATGGACATTGATGACAACAAGGACATGGGCGAATTCGAGGACGAGTTCGAGGATGAATTCGAAAGCGAGGACGAGATCCTAGAAGCCGGCGTTGACGGCAGGCCAGACGCCGAGCGCGAGGCTGAAGAAGCTGCAGGTCAGTTTGCGACACATGAGAACTACCACTTACTTTGAGGGAACCCAATTTCTAACCTGTACTTTTCGGCACTCTAGCTAGCGGAATGGAGGTGGACAATGGTACATTCATCGTCGGCCGCAACAAACTCGAGGAGGGCCAGCACTTGGCGCCTGATCTGGGAACCTACGAACTACTGCACAACCTGAGCACCCCGTGGCCATGCCTATCCTTCGACATTGTCCGCGACGGTCTCGGCGACAAGAGAGAAAAAGCCTACCCGGCTACCATGTACGCGGTCGCCGGTACCCAGGCCGAAGCCAGCAAGGACAAGGAGAACCAATTGATGGTTATGAAGTTCAGCGGCCTGAGCAGGATGGAGCGCACCGATGACAACGACTCGGACTCAGATGACGACGACAACGACGAACAGGCTGACCCCATCCTCGAATCCAAGTCGATCCCGCTTACTTCGACGACAAACCGGACGCGCGCCCACCAGATCCCCTCCCAAGACCCTTCCATGCCTGGCCAGACTTTCGTCGCCACCATGACCGAATCGGCCCAAGTCTTAATTCACGACATCACGCCGCATCTTGCCTCTTTCGACAACCCAGGCACCATCATTACCCCACAACAGAACAAGCCCTTGTCTACAATCCGCGCACACAAGTCGGAGGGTTATGCTTTGGACTGGTCGCCATTGGTTCCCGGCGGCAAACTGCTCACGGGCGACAACGATGGTCTGATTTACATGACGACACGCACCGAGGGCGGCGGCTGGGTGACGGACACCCGGCCATTCCAAGGCCACACAAGCAGTGTTGAGGAGATTCAGTGGAGTCCGCAGGAGGCCTCCGTGTTTGCTTCCGCATCCAGCGACGGCACTGTCTGTGTATGGGACATCCGGTCCAAGAGCCGCAAGCCCGCCATCACTGTCCAAGTTAGCAGCGTCGACGTCAACGTCATGTCCTGGTCTCGTCTGACAACACACCTGTTGGCGACGGGCGATGACAACGGTGTCTGGAGCGTTTGGGATCTTCGCCAATGGAAGGGCGGAGAGGAGAAGCCGACGCCGATTGCCAGCTTCAACTACCACAAGGATCAGATCACCAGCATCGAGTGGCACCCGACAGACGACAGCATGGTTGTCGTGGCGGCAGGTGACAACAAGGTCACGTTGTGGGATCTGTCGGTCGAGATCGACGATGAAGAGAGCAAGGACACGGCCGGTGTGAAGGACATGCCCCCTCAGCTGCTCTTCGAGCATATTGTCGAGCATGCCAAGGAGGTCCACTGGCATCCCCAGATCCCGGGTACCCTGGTGGCTACGGGTAGCGAGTTCAGTGTGTTCCGGCCTATTCCCGTCGTCTATGGCGTTGCAGTGAAATGAGCCAACAAAGCCAGCAGCATGGACGGAGTTATGATGCAACGGAGGCAAAACAAAAATATAGATTCCTCCCATGGACTACGGGAGAGTAGCTTTTCTTATTGTTAGGATACCACATGAATGAGACATGTTCTGATGATGATAATATGTCATTTCCGTTTATAGCATGCTAAGAAGCATCTCCCGAGCGTTTGTTGCCCCCATCGACTTGAACCGGCCCCAAAAACGAAACCCAGTTATATTTTCAAAGAATTACCCATCAGTAAGTAGCATGAGAAAGCTGCTGCTTCGCTGCCAATTATCCGCCCTATGGCAGTACTTCCACTGGCAGCAGATTGGTCCCTTGGCCCAGATGACCAGGCCCTGCCAGAGCCACAATGAACTTTGTGTCGCTTCTCGTCATAAGCCGACCAGTCAGTATGAGCTGTGATCCAGTGGCTCTCCTTGTTCAGTCCGCCAACGTAAGGCCCGGCCTTTTAGCAAAGCAGCAAGGCTTTGTCGGTTCTGTGATGTCAGATCCGGCATAGAAGCCTGCAGACTTTGCAGAAAGGACTGCACAAATTGATCAATCTCGTGGTGATTGTCGACGTACGGCGAACGAGGCCGGCTGAGCCTCGGGAACAGCTGTTCCCAGACCGTATACCACTTGCTCGCTGGCGTGCCGTGTTTGTGCGACCCAGAGGGAAGCTTATCGACGGGTAACCCTCCGGTCGGCCGGCAATCTCCCGACTCAGTATGGACATGTAGGGCCGCCTCGGTCTTATAGGACTGGAAACAAGCGTCGCAAGTGTGGCGGCAGCCCTTGGGGCTGTGCGCGTTCCGTAAGTGCTGGCCGAGCGAGCTTATGGATTGGAATGTCTTTGCCGCGCAGCTGGAATGCTGCTTTGGATTCATCTTGTAGAAGTGGCACGCTAGTAGTGTCTGTGTCACGGCAGACTCGTCAGAGACATCATCAGCCTCTTGCGGGTTCATCTTGAGTATGGGAGTATGACCCTGGGATGGTGACAACGGGCTAGTCTGAGAAGTGCTCGATGTATTGGGGTTGCGCTTTCTCTTCCGGTTCGCGCTTTTCTCGGACGGCTTCTGCATGATATACTTGAGTCCCGTCCCGTTGGCTTGGCTATGTGACAATGTTCTTGAGCCGTTGAGAAGGCCAGGACCCCAATCAATTTTCGCCGAGGTCGTCTTTGGGTAGGTATCACAATCCACAATACAGCGCCTCTGGTCAGACTGAGTTGGACTTGGCTGCTTTAGGGGACATGTCGCCAACATGGAGGGTTCGTCACCGGTTTGCTCGGACTCGAAATTACGGTGCATGCGCGGATCAGTTGCAGAGCGATTCACAGTCAAAAGATGGCCGTCGTTGGTGTTTAATTCCGATAGGTTGTGTTGAAATTCACTGATGTTGGATTCATTTGAAGATGCTGCCAAGCTTGGTGATTGTTGGGTAGCGAAAGTGGGAGACGTTGAAGAAGATGAAGAAGGCGAGCTCTGGGTAACTTGAGTAGTGTGGTCTGTTTCTCCGTGGGTTTCGGCCGTCTTGAGAGAAAAGATGGCTTCCGTGTCCAGCCATGGTATGTTGTACAGGCCATCCGAATGGCCTATGTCACCTGTGGACCACAAGCCAGTGTCTTCGTCAAGGCTCAATGACACGCCCTCGTTACCCACAGGTTGCAGTGGTATTGTCCAGTCCAAATTCAGATGAGGAGTCCAAGTCTCTTGCAGAGCCTCATGTACCGCGACATGGTTAGTGTGGTTGCCGGCTTGAGACCCATCTGCATCTGAAGTAGTGGTTGTGGTTGTGTTAGGGGTGTAGTAAGCGAGCCCAGTTACAAGTTCTTCGTCATTTGTAATGGGCAGAGCCTCATCTGGCATCACTGATGCGTCCCATGTAGGCTGGCGGTTGCTTGGTGTGTCATTGGATGATATTGAACAGTTGCCAGTGGTTTCAACATCATCAGATGAGGCTCCGTAATTGTGCATGCGACTTGGGGGAGGTGGGTGCATGTGCAGAGCCTCATGATTTTGGTCAAGGGGGCCTTGCAGAGCCGCATCTGCTGCACTTGCTGGTTTGCTTATAAGATGATGCGCCTTTTTCCCCTTTTGTCGGGCCTTCTTCCCACGTTTAACCCGACTACTCGGGTCCTTTGCGCTGTGATCTTCAACTGAGCAGTCTGCACATTTCCATCTTCCACAGTAGCCACAATCTGATTCGGAACCCTGAACCCTCATGGGCCCTTGCCCACAGTAACACTGTTGTTTACATCATCTGTTAGTGAATAACTGATGGGCCCAATCTCCATTTCCCATCAGATGGGCATTGCCAAGGAGAGCTTGGGTGGGTGAATACTCACACAGAACCACAACTGCTGCGCTTCGACCAGTTTCAAGGATGACATAAGGGGCAAACACAAATGCAATGAAGTATGTGTCAAGTTTTGGCCATTCGTTGACAAGTGATTGAGCCCTTGGTTTGGATTTTCTAATGCCTTTGTCGCTATGCACTGTGTGGTTTTTGATCGAGTGTCATTGAAACATCGAGCATGGGCAACCAAGATAAAGGCTGTCTGTCTCTATTGCTCTATCATGCCAAAAAGAATCAACAATTCCAGAACGGCTCCCTCGACGGAGCCGGCATCTTGATGCTCAATGGCCTGAAAGTTACCATTGATCCCGCACACGTACAGTTGATCAAGCTCATGATCAACTGGTAAGCCATCGAGCTGTCTCTCAGTCTATGTACTGCACGCATCTAGTTGGACAAAGCATTAGCCCCTCTTGCTGCGGTGACGATGCCCATGCTGACTGCATATATGCAATTCCAACCTTCATCAAACCCATGATCAAGACCATGATCAAACCGGCCAATAGTGGTGGATGAAATGATCAAGATTTTGATAATCTGGACCAACCAGCGGTCATCATCCGCGAGTTGATCAAATCTGTGGTCATCCCAGCCAAACATATTGCGGCCAACTTCCCAACTTGTCTGCTTGCTACGAAATTGCAGATTTGATATCTGTGGTCTATAGTTACTGTCGAAGTTCAGTGTACATGCGTCCGAAAATAATGCAGGTCATGCATAGGTGCACCGATGGAATAACCCCTTCTCAGAGACCAGTGGTTTTGATGGGTACTTTTGCTTAGCATTTCTATACGTAGATACACTTTACAACCCAGTGGGTTCACCAATCCTCGTCCTTGAGCGCCGCCGCCACCTGGTTGTCACCGCCAGCATCCGCACCGGCACCAGCCGTAGCGGCCTTCTCCTCCTTGGCCAGCTCCTTGGCCACGTCCTCGACGGCGGCCTTGAGCTTGGGCGGGCTCGCCGTGCGGACATCCTCGTAGGCGTCGCCGTCCTTGACGAACAAGAAGGTGGGGATGGTGGTGATACGGTAGCGGGCCGCGACGTCGGGCACGGCGTCAATGTCCACCTTGGCGAAAGCGACGCGCCCCGGGGCGGCGTGCTTCGCGGCGTGCTGCTCGAAAAGAGGCGCCATGGCCTTGCAAGGGCCGCACCACGTCGCGTGGAAGTCGACGACGGCGTACGTGTTGGCGCCGAGCAAGGCGTCGAACTCGCTGGCGCTGTTGACGGTCGTGACCTTACTGTTGTCCGCCATCTTGATAAGCAGGGTGTGATTGTGCGTGTGACTGTGTGTCTCTTCGATAATTTGAGGCACGTTAATTGAGGAATATACACTTTGTGATGTATTGTTGATGCCTCTTGTATAAAAAGAGCAAGTGTTGATGACAAATATGAAGTTCTGGCTTCGGCTGTTCCCCGCCCGCAGCTGCAACTAAAAGTTACCTAAGGACTAGGTAAGAATCCCAGCCACTGAAAGCGGTATGACGAATGTCTTCTTCATCTAGGGTAGTATACTGGTCTGGTACCACAACTACACCCAAACCCAAGATGGGGGATGTGAGCAACCAACCCAATGAGCCAAATGAATGATAACGTGATAGGCTTAAATATCACTTGCCTCGGTCTTTAACAAGCTATTTGGACCTGCGATCAGTAACAGTTTGCATCATGTAATTCTGACTTGATTTTCAGGAATACCATATCAGCTAAAGCATAAATGGTTGCAAAATGATGATGATAGGATACATCGAGTCGTACTTTAAGGCAAATGGTATCTTATGAATCACGCTGTAAAGAAAGAACAGCCCAACAATCTCAACTCGAACGTCATCCGTAACGCTGTGGAAACAATACCACAAAGTCAGATAAAAAACACCACCTCGACCAAAATCAAACGAACAGAGCCGTCGGCCGGGCTCTTATTTTTCACCCCTAACTAATGAAGGATAGAAGATGCCGAAAACCATCTAAGCATCCGCCATCCGCCCACAGGAGGCGCAGAGCAGCCTTTGTCGTCCGCCAACCTTCTTGGCCTTGAACTCATGGCCGCCACATTTGGAACACTGCATGTCCTCGCTCTCGTCGCTCGCACGCTCGCTGGAAATCTCGGAGCTCAAGCGGCTACGAGTGCCTGACTGAGAGCGCCGGGGACGGGTCGGGGTCGGGGTTGGTGGCGCCAAACGCCCAGCCTCTGCAGCTTGAATGGACGCAATACCGCCGCTGAGAGGCATGCTCTTGCGGCGATGTGTCATGTCTCTACTAGGCCTGGCCATTTCTCGGCTAGGCCTCACCGACTCGTTGGATGAACGGGGTGTCCCCGTCCCCGTCCCCGTCCCCGTCCCCGTCAAGGCGTGCGACCCTAGACTCTTGCGACGTTCGCTGTCGGGTATGGCGATAGGCTCCATCAAAGCCGCAGCGGCTTCGGGCACCTCGCTCTGAGTACGATTGTGACTCTTTTGCAGAGAGCCCGAGCTGGGCCCACTGTTACTGCCACCCCTGATAGTGCCGCCAAAGTTTCGCCACCGGTTGAGGTTCCAGAAACTATAACTCGCACCTACTGGGTCGAGTCGAAGCTCGTCCTCATCGTCATCCATACTACGGAAGGAGAAACTTGGGGTGGGCGGCAGAGACGGGCTGTTCAAGTGTTCCCGTCGATCCATCGTCCTAATGCTGGCTGTAGGGCTTGTTGTTTGCGCCGCACTTGGCGACGCATTCGCATAAGGCTGCCGCCGAGCCTCCGAGGCAAGTGTTGCCGCACTTGACGTGACAGGAGTGCGGGCTTTGGCAGGGCTAATAGACCGTTCGCTACGAGTAGGCGTCGATATAACGATGGAGTTGGGACGGCTGCCGGTGCCCTCGATATTTTGCCGCCATGAGTTTATGTTGTCGGGACTCATCTGTGCTCCCAGACCAGAGGGAGGCTTGCTGATAGACCCCCGCCGCGAGTGCGGATCCCGAACACTGCTGGCGCTTGTTCGGGTCACGATGCTTCCCGAGCGTCCCAGCACTCCCTCTCTCCCAAGCTTCCGCGAGAAAGATGAGCCCGTCTCCCAGTTATCGTGGCGGCGCTTGACGAAAGCGCAATCCTGCCGGAACACCTTGATCATGCCATCTTGGTCGGCTGTCACGATAATGTTACCGCAAAAGTGCCTGGACCGGGCAACAAAGGCCGGTGTCTGCTCAGGCTCTCGGACCGCAGGGGCTTCAGCTGGTTCTGGGTCCCGCATGTGCCCGCTCTGGCTGGCGGTTGTCGACTCCTCCATACTACGCAGAGTCACAGGGGGCGGGTTGCACAGAGTGAAGACAGGATCATGGGAGGATTGAAGAAGCTGTCTTGTCGCGGTCGGGACGAATATCGCCTGCGTCACAACGGTCGGGTGGGCCTCAAAGTATTCGTAGGGTCGCTTCTCCTTATTGGTCGAATGAGTCGTGGCCGTCGACCAGATGAAGGATTTCCGGTCCTCGCTGCCACATATGATGTAATTGCCGTCGTCGCTGAAGCTCGCGCGAATCTGGTTGCATGTGTTTTCGTGGCCCTTGAATTTGAGGTCAAGGAGCTTGTCGTGCAGCCCATATATCCGGATGCGCGAGTCATTCGAAGTGATGAGCACCTTCACCTCGCCATTCGGGTCGCTTGGCGGAAAGGCCATGGCCTGGATGCCCGTGATCTTGCTGCCCTTCGCATTCTTGCCCCTGGATGACCGGACGTGGATTTGCGTCTGGAATTTTAAGCCTTCTGTCTCGTAGAAAGTGCACAATCCGTTCAAGCACCCCGCAATGCAAGTCTTTCCGTCTGGCGAAAACGCCACGGCCGTGATAAGATCGGCTAGCTGGCTCGAGTATGCGACCGCTTTGTCGGGGATGCTCCAGAGCCGGAGCACCGAATCGAGCGAACCGGCCAGAAAGAAACGATCGTCCCGGGGATGGAAAGCGATAGAAGTCACGAAGTCTTTGTGTTTGAATGTGCACAGGCACTCTCGTCGGCTCATATGCCACAAACGTACGGTCTTGTCCATGGACGACGATAACAGGAAGTTGTTCTTGCTCCAGCTGAGGGCCAGAATCTCGCCGGTATGACCAACGAATTCGAGCACGGGGTTGGGGTGAAAAACTGGCGCGCTCAGTCGCTCGCCGTAGGAGCCTTGGGCTATTTCGTGTTCGTCATAAGCCCTCCTATCTTCTGGCGACGACATGACGGCCCAGATGCGAACGATGCGATCCTTGCCAGCTGTCGCGAGGTATTTGCCGTCCTTGCTGAACTCAACCGCCCACACAGGCCCACCCGTAGTGGCGTTCTTCGAGCTAAGCGCATGGGTGATTTTGCCCGAAGTCTCCTCGATCGATTTGTCGCTGCCATCAGGCAGAGGTCGAGTCCCTACCAGCTCCTGCGCGAGGAACATGCGGTTGAATTCCTTCAGCTTCTTATTATGAGACCGGACCCGGATGTAGCGAGGGGGCTCCTTGTGGTGGGGTATGTAGCCACCGGCCTCAACGGCAGAAGAGAAGACAACGGCATTGGCGCCCTCCGTCCTTCGCTCGCTGATTTCCGAGGCATTGTCGTTATCGTCGTCATCCTTCTTTTTGTTTCCAATCATGCTCAGCCGACTCAGGAAGTTGCCCTTCTTCTTTTCCTTGGGAGGTTCGAGCGAGGGCGCTGTGAGTTGCTTCGTTACGAGATCGGAACTGGGGCGAGGGAGCACTTCATTGGCGGCGGCCGGACTATCGGGCCTCCCAGAAGAGCGCAGATGCGAGGGTATGGTTCGATCCGTGTTTGTTCTCACGAATATATGCTACATGACACGACAGATCAGCTTCCAGCGAGCCCCGAACGATTGCGCCCACCGGCCAAAGCCAGGCGGAAGGAAGCCAACTGACGTGTGATAATGGGTCAATGGCAGGAGGTGAAGTCGAAATAGGGGCGGCTCCGTTCTTGGGCGTATTGTCTTTGCCATCCTTGACGAGGGTGTCCTTCCGCGATAGCTTCGTGGTTCCCTTTCTGCCCGCGGCGGACGAGATATGACTACTGCTGCCTATTGGAGTGGGTCTGTTAGTTCAGATGTCATCCCACGCAGATCACCGTCGTTCGTAGCGGGCTACGTCTTGGGGGGAGCGGTGTGCCGAGCATGCATGGAGGTGTTGCAATCGTTGGCAAGAATGCGCATCCCGCAATTATAGGCCGGAATGCGCATCAGGCCATGCAGAACAAGGCTGTGTGGGAAGATGATAGAACACTAGGAGTAGGCGGGCATATGCTGCTGACAGGCCAAGCAACCCCTAGAACGTATAATCACGTACCTTGATGGGCGCCTGAAGAGGCATCTTGAGGATTGGGCGTGTCGTTGGTGGCAGAACCGGCTGCGTCAGGCTTGCTGGTCGTGCGACTGGCGCCACTTTCATCAGACAACATGCGCGGGCTGTCGTCATGAGGGCGGGCGCCGCTTGTGACTTTGACAACTGGAGTAGAGCTGGACATTTTCCATCGTCGTTCCCAGATAGTCAATGAGTAGATGTCGTCGTTGCTGACTTGAATGTACGTGCTTTTTTTTTTCCCTTTGTCTTTGCTAGCTGATGTGGCCTCGGCAACCGCGGATTGGAATATCGTCCGAGTTAGGGTCGTTCTATCAGAGGGTGGTTGGGTGGATCGTGGAAGGATGGCGGCGCATCATATGCAAACTCTCCATAAATCGCAGCAAGCGCGTGCCTAAGATTACCTTAACGCATCGAATCGGGACAGCAAACGTCCCGAGTGGTTGAAAGGGAAAGAAAACCGGCTCCCAGTAACGGCGGGGGCTCTAGGGGGGGCAAGTGACTCTATTAATACTTTACGGAACTCGGGACTGGAATGACGAACGTGTGTCAATTGAAGAGACGAAGCCTAATTACGGCAAGCAGGGTGGTTGTCTGCGTATTCGGTATGCCAAAGGTATCGTATATACCCCCTGGGTTTCAACTCATTTCTATCGCCGATTCAACCCATGACGTCCGTTTGCTTAAGGTTGACCGTCCAGTACGTCATTCAGTTCAAGGTTAGGGTCGCATGCCACGTTCAATCTGGGCATGCAGACTCCAGGCTCCAGACTCCAGTGGCTGCAGGTGCTAGGTCTCCTGCGCTGCAACTCAATTAGTGAAGTGGGCAAGGTCGTACGTACGATTGACTGGATGCGTAATAACTCTTGGTTTGCATCCATATTAATAGCCCTCGATCTCACTTTAGCACATGCGTCTTTCTTATAGGCTATTAAGCCTTAATACTTACTCGCAACCCTCCTCCGCGCCTAACTATAGAATCAAGTGGACAATGGATGTCCATAGACACAGTATGTAGAATGAACTGGTGTACTTGGAGGTCCGAAAATAAAGTATTGGGTATGAGATGTTTTCCAACGGCCACCAGCCACGTGCAATGGTCTACTGGCCCCTATCGCGCTCTCTGCCTTAGGTACTTTATATTATCAAGTCTTCTTCTATCACGCCGTTTTGACCATCTCCTTCGTCCTCGTCTTCGTCATCGTCCAAGCCGAGCATTGGATATGTTAGAATCGCGGCAATGCCACCCAGCGCGTCTAGCCTTTGACCACTTTCGTGATCGCTACTTAAGATCCTAGCTTCGCCGCCATCTTCTCGTACCCTGTCAACCAGCGCGACGTACTTTTTTCTTGTGCTTAGGTCTAGACTCCGGAAGAGGGAGTTATTAATCATCAACACACCCCCGCCTCTCCCAACGGCTCCCTCGTTGACGGCTTTCACAACCGTCGAGGCTCCGTACCATGCACGCCCGTCGTCCTTGCGGAGGCGACCAAAGAGCTCGTCCATATACCGCGTCTCCTTGGAGAACTTCATGTCTTTCATCGTGGCTAGAACCTCGGGGCTCTTGAGGATCTCGTTCAAACTGTGTAGATGTCCCGACGACGAATGTACCACTGTCGCCTCCTTAGCCATGGCCATCATGGCCTTGTCGGCCTTCCTCGTCGCCTCTTCTGATATGTACTTCTTGAAATCTCCCGCGACGAACCCAGGGCTTGCCAGCAGCAGTGGGCGAGGGGAGCCGAAATCGATACTTCGCATGAGTGTCGTCAGGGTCTTGTCGAAGAAGCGGCGCATCCCCGAAGTCTGATCTGAGCTGGCCGCCCGCTTCTTGGGTATTGTGCTCTCGACACGCTGTTTTAAAATGGTGCGGTACTCGGTTATGAGACAGATGTTGGCAACACCTTCTTGCATCACCACGGCCGCAACTGTCCCCTCTTTGTCCTGTTTAAGAGACTCGTTCAAAGTTTCTGTAGCCACCGAGTCCCAGCCATTCTTTTTCCATATCGTAAAAGGGCGGCTCAGTTCGAGATCGAGGGTATGGTACTGGCCGATGTTGACGAAGCTGTTCTCGACGATGACTGTGCCGGTGACGTGCAGCTGGGACGCAGCCGTGTCGAAAAAGGTTGACGTGACTCGGATGGTGAGATCGGTGTGAACGCGCTCGGATTGGGTGCTTCCAGTCTTGGACTCTGTAGTGACCTTGCGGACGGCATGGGCCCTGATGATATCCTCAGACGATATCAGATTGTTGGCGTGCCACATGTCTTCGGGCTCTACAGGTAGCAGCGACACGCTGCCTTCGCCAACGTCATTGAGGCGTTGGGAAGATTTTGCGCCGACCAGCTGCATTGTAGCTAGCCGCCTTGTCTCGGCCGGTTGTTTGCCTCTGCGTGCAGCAAGTGTTTTATTGGTAGGGATTAGCGCAGTTGAGTCGTGCGGTTCGAGTTATGCGATATTCTTGAATCAAGCCGTGAGGTGCTGTTTTCTATTTTGTTTCCTCCGACGAACTTCGCCCAAGTTGTTGGCTAAAATTGATGGATTACCCCGCTGTCGTCACTGTTGCTTGAGCTGACAGATAAGGTACAGACAGGCGCTGTGGCGGGGTTGGGTATCGACGTGGGCTCTGATGGTGCGCTAACAGAGAGTAGGTACTCCGTAGGTGTATGTCGGTTCCATTGATTCCATGTCAATGCTCGTTACTTATACTATTCTTCACGGAAAACAGCCTGCAGGTAATCCAAGCTTTTACGATGGAGTATGTAAGTAGGTATACTGAAAGGATATCTAGTCCTTTGGTAACTGTGGTACATTTTAGTCTGACTAAGGACAGTTCCATTGTGCTCGCCCCTTGATGGCTTTTCGCTCAAAGCGCCAGTGAATGTAGGTAGTCTTTGATAATTGTATTAATATGAACAATTCCAAAATTGATGGGTGTACTACGTATTAAGCTCCTCGTCTAACATTCAAGCAACCAGGAGCAGAGGTTGCCTCGCTGTCACATCTTATAGATTGTAGCTATATAAGTAGAATGAGTGTGATATGTATCGTTGGTAAGCGACATGGTCCCAGTTCTTTCAGGACTATCACTTTGCATCGGGAATATATTGACTGCGCTGAATATGAGTCTGACTGTTTAGGACTCACTCATAGTATCGCGGCCCAGCCCGAGGTACAGTGGACTGACTGTCACACAGTCGATCTCAGTAGGATTCTCTTGGCAGATATAATATCGTCGCAGAATGGGTGCTACTTCGCGTCGGTCACCAACAATAGTCAAGCTTTAGTGGTACGCGTGTCTTTGCCTTGTAAGTTGTCTCGAGACACTCGGTAGCCTTGGAAAATTTTGCACTCCCATCCTCCATCCCATGCGCCTGTCATTGATTACGAGATAGAATCATCTGCCCGTTTCGTGTACAGCAAAAGCAACTACTAGCTGTGCTACACCAGATTCATACCAACGAGCCTTGGCCTGGCGGCAGTGAGACAGCAACGAGATCCAAGAGCCCAAATAGATTACTGCGAATACCTAGCAGAGTCGAGTACGTCCTTCGGCCAAAGTTTGCTGCGCCGTCTCTCGATGCGGACAGGACTTCGTAGTACATATAGTAATATGACAAAATGCCCCTTTGGTCCTCTGACAGATCAACGCCCTTTCAATCAACCAACGAGATTGCCATGGAGAAGGCATGGCATTCGTCAATACATCTTGCTAGCCTACATAGGTACCAATGGGAAGTGTGCCAGAAGAGCCAAGGTGCCCAAACCCCAGACATGGCCTGTGGTCATCTTCCTTTTCTTCAGTCCGCGTGACTGCCAGGACCGCAGCCATTGGCTTAGGCACGTAGAAGCGAGCATCCATCCGTGCCAATTGAGCCTAACCTTCACAGAAGGCATTAGGTTAGCATTGATGTAGCTAGACTTCCCATCCATTGCAGGGAGGCATGCGTACACGTGAGCCAATGGAAGGCTCACGGTGAACAAATCATATTCAGTGGTCGTATAGACCTCCGATGGCAATGTCAATTCGGTCGGTGGCGTTGGACAGCAGTTTCGTCAGAGGAAAGGGGAAGGGAATGGCGGATGCAGCTGAGCCACAAGAAGCCTTGCATGTTTGCCGATCTTGCGTTTCCTGGCTGCCTGGTGCTGGCAGCAGCAGCTTGGCTGCTTGGAGGTCTGGGGAAACGAGAAAACGAATCCGGGGTGCTTGAAATGAGGGGCCTGGGTTAATCCCAGGAACCAACCAACTCCCCAGTCTCCGAGAACAAAACGTTCCCTTGCATTGGGACTTGGACTTGACGGTGAAACGTACAAGGATCCATACATTTTACATTTACACACTGTCGTCCATCTGTCGGATCTCCGGTGCTTGACATTACGCTTTTTCTTTTCTTCATCCTTAGGAGGTATGCACGTAAACTCGCCGGTGGCGCAATGAGCACTTCGCATTGCCATGCCTGAGATATGTTAGTGCAAGAAAGGGTAGTAGTGAGGCATATATATATATATATATCTACTCATGTATCGGCTGAAAAGGCTATTAAGTAATATCGCGTAAGCCCTGAGAGCAGCCCATACAGAGAAGATACCTCCTTATGCAGCCATCCATGCCCCGAGCGGGCGGGCGGCTGGTGATCATACATGTACTCACACATATGTATATCTTTGTACATACATATACCCCTACACGATCAAAGCTTATACGCAGGAAAGCCTCTTCCCTTCCAGTCGGGGGAAGAGGAAGCAGTAATGGTGTTTGATTAGTTCTCCCAATCACACTCCTTCACCAACCACGAGAGACACTGGGTATACGTGGCTTGGTGGTCATCTATCACAAATTGGATTTCCACCTGCCTGTTGGTGTTTACTAAAGGATCACACCCTCCCCGCGTCACTCCTCGATCTTTTTGTTCGGTTGTCTTTCTCACTACGCCTAATCGGGTCTTCTGCCATGTCCCTCTCGCATTAGATCAATCACACTCACCCGGCAGGCATCAGTTGCGCCCATCACCGTATTGCTCTTGTATGGTTTGCTTTATAAACTGCAGAGGTCCTCGTCACCCCTCACGGTCGTCACGTCCTTGGGTTTCTGGGTCACCCTTGCCCTTCCCGGCTCCAAGACTATACTCACACTCAAGCCTCCAGAGCTTCATTCTAGAAGCTCGCTTTTCCTCCTACTATTCGTCCTCCTCGGCTACTTGCGGTTCACACTGGATAGGGAGTTGGACGACGCCAGAGTATCACTACAAGTCTCACCACCCATATTTGCATGCTCATCATTCGCCTTTCTTTGTCTATGCAATACCGTAAGGTACTACGCACGGCGTGAAGCAAAGGAAGCTCAGCGAACATGCCAACGTAGCCTTCGGTCTCACTCAGCTGTGGCAGCTCCCGCTCTTGCGCGTCAGCGCTGGTAAAAGTTCGTAAGGCCGGGTAGCATTGAGCTCAAAACAGGGGATTATATTTAGCCACCAGGTGACCGAGAACTCCGAGGACTCCTCTGCTCTTTCTTCGGCGTCCCTTGCAGATCGGGAGTGCAATGGCGGCAGTCGAGCTGTGGCGTCGACATAACCTGCCCGAACATACCGGGCCATGGACGAGTCTTACAATAGATGGCGAGAGACTGCCTGAAACAACCCGACACCCGACTTTGCAATTGTTCGGAATCAGTATCCCAGTCCCGTCGTCTTTGCCCGACAGAGAGTTACATGAAACAACCATTGATGGGGATCAAGGCCCCTTCGCCCTTACCATGTCAGATGGACTCACCCGCTTTACATCGCAGTCGAGCGATTCTGGCAGCAGGACTTCGGTGATAGATGGGGGGCAGCGGCTGGACCTTGACTCGACACAATCGGACGCGGAAAGTGTGAGGCCATCGTCGCAGAGAGATAGCAGCCGCCTTGGCAAGATTTCACACACTGCTCCGAGCACACGTAGAGGCAAGGATGCGGACACCGGATCGAGGGGTGAACAAGGTTTCAAAAGAAGCAACAACGTGACCCCGGATATTTCTAAACGACATAGAGCTCCGCACGACGTAGATGGCCCGGACACCGGCCACCTCCCATGCAAGAAGAGACGGCTGCGGCACCGACTCATCACCTCGCGCCTTTCACAACCCTACTCCCTGCCTGCGACACATATCCTGAATAGGGAAACTGGGGAAGGCACGCCCGTTCTCTCGCGATTCCTCAAGTTCGCGGCTATGGGGCCCAAGAAAGCGGGCCACCAGACCGCCATGGTGCGGAAGGCGGCAATTCTGAACCGCGTGCGGCTTAACGTGAGGCAAGCCGCCGTGAACCGAGGACACGACCGGATGTGGCGCATGTCGGATATGAGCGTCATGGGACACGGCCTCCAACTGGTGACTGCTTCGACTGGGGCCATGTTTCCAGGGCGAGGCAGCGCAGCTGGTATGTCCTTACCGCGCGTGTGGCGGCCGCATACGACTGGCGCCTCCGTCGGCGGCGCTACGGCAGCCAAGGAAGAGTCTCAAAGAGCTGTCACAGTCCATGGCGGCGTTGCTACCCACTACAGCTCTGTAAACCCATCACAGCAGCAGCAGCAGCAGCAGCATCAGCCTTACCCAACAACAACACAGGCGCCCACCACAAGCATCATGACGCCCCTCCACCAAGACGAGACCGAAGATTCGTCCGCTTTTCCCGTCATCGAGGACGACTATCGGTATGCTGATCTCAGCGACGACGACATGGACGATGTCTATACCGACTTTGGGGCCCTCTTTGGTGGCGGTGCTGCCAAGTCGCCGGGCGATGGAGTAAGAGATGACGAAGAAGAACATTTCTATGAAGAATACTTGGACGAACTTGACGGGATCCCCTGGGCTTAGCTACATCGCTTAATAATAGGGGGGGAATGTCAGCATGTTGGTCGTTATTTGTGTTTGCTTTGAAACATAAATCACAAGACGGACGTTCCGTACCAGGTAGGCATGTATATAACCTGCAGGGGAGTCGCATCGTGGGCGCCATGGCAATTATTAAACAAATGGTTGTATTGAACCTTGCTAGTTGAATCTCTCCTTGTCCAACAACTCTATACTCCACAGTACCGCCATCGTGGTCGCGAAACGACTCTGTACCCATGCACACCGATAGATGCGGCCGAGTATAGCCTCATGTATAGGTCATGGTCAGCATGCATACTCGCTTTTAACGATATACGACTTTCTTGGAAGGCCCCGTCTTAGAACAAATGGAGTAGGAAACAGCCAGTTGCGGTGTATACCGTGCCTGGTAGCACTTGCAACCCCTCCGCCAGGTCGTCTCATCGCCATGGCTGCTTGAAAGCCTTCACGGCCCCCTTGTTTTGGTGTATCAGCACCGTCGATCGCTTTGGAATGATTACCGCAGGAACCTCTAGGAATGTAGAGCATCGCTTTCGGGTGATATGTCTCGTGCTGTGATCCGAGACTCGTCGTAAACTAGCCTCCGCCGGGCGAGTATAGCATGTGACCACCAAGGGTGCCCCTCGGAAAGCCATCGAGGGTCATAGATAGACCAAGCCTTCAAGCCTGTTCGTTTTTTATTTTCTCTTCTTTCCGCGTCAGCTGGGCGATCAGTCGGCTGCGCCGAGTTTCTTTGCGCGATCCCACGCAATATCGACCATGGCCCGGATGGCCTCCTGCTCCTCCTCCTTGGGGTCGCCGCGGTCTATTCTCCTGCGCATGTCCTCCATGACGACGGGCCGGCTCCGCCCGTTGACGAACACGACGTACCGCAGGCCGGGGAACCTCTGCTCGTACTCGTCGTTCAGCGTTTTGAGCTTCTCGGCTTCTTCGGCGCCCCCTTGGTTCAGCTGCGCCTGCTCGGCTTGCGACTGGGCCGACTCGACCTTCTTGGCCCCGAGCCGCGGGTGCGAGCCCAAGATGCCATGCAGCTTCTTTAGTTGTTGCTGCGAGCCGGGACTGCTCGACGACTGAGTGGAGAGCGAGGCCATCAACGAGCCGACGTGCCTTGTTAACGCCGCGTACGAGGCAAAGGGCGATTCTGGTTTTGACGCTTCAGCGGAGCCACCATCATCGGCAGCGGGGGCGGCAGGTGCACGTTTTGGTCGCAAGGTCGGGAGGACGAGGGTGTGGAGTTCGGTGGAAGGCTCGAAGAGGGTGTCCAGCACCGCGAGCTGGACCTTGATCGGCGCTGTCGACAATGAAGTGATGGGCGGGAGCGAAGGAGGGGGAGCATCAGCGGCTTTAGGAGGGGCGGCGGCGGCGGCGGCGGCCGTGGACGACGAAGAGGCCCCTGACGATTCCATAAATTCGGACAGTGTTCGGCGCGGTTGCAGTTCGACGAAGGGCGGTATGTCTACGTTCCTGCGCTCTTTGGTGGTGAAGCCGACGCCGAGTTCGTTGTGGTTTGGTATGCGCTTGATACGTAGCTTGAGTTCCATGGGTGTGAATTGAGGCATTTTGAGAGGGTCGTTTTGTCACGTTATGATACAATCGGTATCGTGCCAACATGGTCCTCCTCATTCTGCTGCCCGTTTCACACCCGCACTTCTTCCATGACACGCCCCGCTGATTGACGGCCGCTAATCGATTAATAGACGGGCTTTCTGCCGATACAGTAGCGTCTTCTAGTATACCATACGTTTGTTAAATTCGCCAGGGTGCGAAATGATTTAATTCGAGTTGCATGTACTCGACATGATCCATTGCCTACTTCTCTACGTCGCCTACCAGATGCGGAAGGCAAGCAGGTGGTGAGAGCAAGTCACGTACTGGTAAGGTTCAAATTCAGTGCAGTCGAGTACTGGATTAGGTAATGTTTATTTTTTAGGCAATTGTCCCCAAGGGCTACCTCATGAGTTCTCTATATGTCTGTCTCTGCAGAGATCAAAGCCATTAATATGGACGTTATGCAGCAGTTTATCTATTTCAACTGGAATTGGTACTGGTGTCTGAGTGTCTGGTTGCTGGGTGTTAGTCGAATACCTATTGGGAAGGATTGAACTCACCTACATGTAGAGAGTGGAGCCCCACGCGGTCTAGGCCTGTGCTTATTTACTTCAGGTACTTTATGTAGTCAATTGGTTTCCAGAGCTCCGGGCAAGACGAGGCTGAAAATAAAACTTCCCAATCATCTGCACAACAGCATCATCACATATTTAATCGGTCAACATGCTGTGCGCAATCTCCGGCGAGCCTCCCGAGGAGCCTGTTATCTCCAAACTCTCTGGTATGTGCCTCCTTCATCTCCTGCCATTTCGCGCGTGTTGGTACTGACTTTCTGTAGGCAATGTCTTCGAGAAACGCTTGATCGAGAAGTGGATTAACGAGAATGGAAAGGATCCCATCACCGACACCGAGTTGACCCTCGACGACCTGTTACCCTTGAAAACGGCACGCGTCGTTCGCCCCCGACTGCCTACACTTACATCTATACCCGCCCTACTTTCTACTTTCCAGAATGAATGGGACTCGATGGCTCTCGAGTCTTTCAACTTGCGCGAGCAGCTACAACGCACAAGGGAAGAGCTATCCACAGCTCTATACCAGAACGATGCGGCTGTTCGTGTCATCGCTCGCTTGAGCAAAGAGCGCGACGATGCGAGAAACGCACTCTCTAAGGTCTCGGTCTCCCACGGCAACGCCCCTGCTGTTGCGGAAAAGGGAGACGATTCCATGGCAATCGATGCAGACGTCTTACCGGCTGATCTGGTTGAATTGGTCGAAGATACCCAGAAATCGCTGTCTAAGTCACGCAAGAAGCGACCGATTCCCGATGGCACCGCGACCGCGGAAAATATCAGCTCCTATTCCGCCCATGAAGGGTTTGCCAGTTCCGTTCTAGAGATGTCAACCTTTGCCCACATGGATGGCCTTGTTTCTGTTGGAGGGCAAGACGGTACGGTCTGCATTAACAGCCTTGCTAAGGCCACTGTACAAGACTCCGTAAGACTCGAAGAGCCAGTTACCGCAAGTGTGTGGATGAACCTTAAGTTAGCTTTGGCCACAGCGAGTGGCTCAGTCAAGGCCTTTGTCGGTACGGAGGAGATTGCGAGCTTCTCTGAGCACGCAGGGCCTGTCACAGGCCTTGCCGCGCACCCTAGTATGAGCTTGCTGGCCTCGGTGGGCTCAGACAAGAGCTTCGTATTCTACGATCTCGACGGGAACAAGCGCGTAACTCGGGTCTTTACAGATTCCGGTAAGTCAAATCTCATTCACTCATGCCGTCGCCTCTCTAACAGTTTGTAGCTTTGACGACTTGCGCGTTCCATCCCGATGGCCATCTTTTCGCTGCCGGCACCGAGTCGGGCGAGATCAAGGTCTTCATGACCACCACAGGCGAGCAGGCCACATCCTTCTCGCTGGGTGCGCCCGTACACACTATTGTCTTCTCGGAAAACGGATTCTGGTTCGGTGCAGCGGGCAAAGGCGCGAACTCGGTCGTAATCTTCGACATCCGAAAATCAGGCGACGCCGCCAAGGTCAAGACGTTCGAGGTCGATGGTGCAGTTGAGAGTCTAGCATGGGATTACTCGCAACAGTTCTTGGCCATTGGCGCAACTACGAGCGCTACAGTGCAGCACTACGCCAAGAGCAGCAAGAGCTGGTCTGAGATTTTGAGGTTAGACATCCCAGTGAAGGGCCTCGACTGGAGCATCAACGCTACGTCATTGGTAGCCGCGGATCAAGGTGGTAAGGTTACCATCTTGTCGACCAAGGAGTAGTGGTATTTGGAGAAGCGCGGTCTACTGCTGGCGGTGTCGATGGGGGTTATTCGCAAACCAAAGCCAATCCGTATAGCTCAGATTTTAGGAATGAGGAGTGGAGGGAAGAATCTCGGGCTGCTTCTACAAAGGAAGTCCGATAGAGCACGTTCTAGGAAGGAAGCGAGTAGAAAGCATGAAATAATGGCTGTTTAATTAATAGTCAATACAACCCTATGTATATCCCCAATGGTGGAAGCGCTGTATTAATACTTTGTGTAGTCAATGGAATTCAAGATGGAACTACTGGCGGCTGGTTGAGCGTAGTTTTTTCAACATAGAACGACTCAATACTCTAATCAGGCACGAATCATGGTACAACAACTACATGGAAACCAGGTGAAATGAATGTCTTGCGACATTAAGATCTCAAAGTAACATGTCAGCCAGGGGAGCAAGAAATAGTCTATGATGGACATGTAGATATATGGTACTAGATATACATGGATTTCATCAAGTGTCGGCGATCGGTGTTTATATGGATATTCACGGGCATAGATCACTAGAGAGGTATGTATTGGCAGGTACGTATTACATGTACTTACTTCCACACTCTAAAACAACCTTAGTAGGTTAATAGGTAAGTGCACCAACCAGTGAGCCGGATGTGGCAACTCCTGTGTAGTGTATCAAGTAACTACCGATGACCACCTCCTTTTGGCGATGGGGACCTGGGCAGCTGGAGGCGAAAAGCAACGAACGGGATGGGAATGAACAGGAAGGTACTTTCCGTTCCCAACTTCCAGGTTGTCATCCGAGATCAAACAGCAACACGCGCTGATTTCTTTTCTTTTTCCAGTCACAACATTGTCACTCACTGCAACCGTTGTGCCTCGTGACTTTCCACTCCCTTCAATTTCCCTCCATACCAGCCAGCACCAAACCAATTTGCCAGTATCCCAACATTCAATCTCCGACGTCACGTCACCGTGTGCAGACGGTCAGGCTGGGTCATACAGACAGACGCCATGCAACTACCAACAAGGCTGTAACAGAACCAGAACCGGCATTACTCTAGGCCATCGATTCCGTACTTGTATGCTAAGTCCGATCCATAGTCGCCCACCATTACCTAAACTTGCTCCAATTGCCCCTCTACTTTTTATTGGCACCGAGTGAGGCTCGTTGGTTCCGTCCAGCCGATTAGGAAACCCTACATCATCAAAGATTCACCTTTACTTCGTCGAGTTCTGGGTGCATCGATACTGACAATGCTTGTTCCCCAGTGAGTGAATACAGCGTGTCAGAGGCAAGTACAGGAGCCAGATCCCGCCCCACCAATAATAGGCAAGCAGCTCCGTGCTTCGCGCATGAGCAGCTTGGCTTGGGAAACTTCTCGAATAAAGTTATGGCCGATTCGCTTTCTCCGTTCCCATCACCGCCGCCTTACTTCAGGGCACCAGAGTCGTCCATCATAGCCAACGATTCAGACTTCGATTCCTCCGACGCCCTTTCGGACAGAACGATCAGCAACATCCACTCAGACGAAGACGCCCTCAACCTCGACTTGCAAGACAACGCAGAAGACACCGAAAGCCTAGCCAGTACGGACAGCGAAGATTACGACTTGGACCTTGAAGGTCGAATTGCACCGGCTCCAGCTGCGTGGTGGCATCATCGGGAATCACCATCGGGCGCTACAGCCACAGAAGACCAGGTCTCTGAAGGCAGTATCGACGAGTCTCTTTCCGAGCCCCAAATTGATCCCCGTCACCTGCCTGCATCGGACTCCGAATCTGACAACGACGCCGATTTCTTTCTGCCCAACGGGCCTCTTTTCGTTCATCAGCCCCGACACTTGGAGCAAGCTCCCGGTGGATTTGGCGCTTGGGTCCCTCCGCCTGCTTATTATCAACCGGTCGATCTTGTCAGCGACGAAGAACACGAGCCATTCCAGCATCGCATCGACTTGAGCGGGATTTCCGACTCAGACGAGGCCGCCGACAGCCTCTTCGACGAGGACAACAGTGATCTTAGCCTGTCACCGGGGCGATCGCACGAGTCCCATAACTCATCCCACGTTACCGACTTGCTTGCCGACTTCGTTGGTTTCGCAGACGACGACTACGACACCGACGAAGACGACGAGGTCCAAGAGTTGCCGCAGCTAAGGCGCAACGTTGGAGATATACCTGGTTTCGACGCAGAGTTACCCATAATGGACCTGTTTCTCCGGGGTAGACAGGCACGACCTCAGCGTGACGAGCTGGTGGGCGTCGAAGTGCGCCAAAGTGTCGGGGCCGTGAATGCCAGGAACAATCCATCAGAACCCGCAGTGATTGACTTGACGGGCGACGATGGAGAGGATCAGATCCATCAATCGCAGAATGCGAGGCGAAGACAATCACAGCATCGAGACAATGCCCCACGGCTAAATCGCAGTGATAGTAACTATATTGGCAATCAAGCCGTGATTGAGCTAAGCTCAGACTCGGAGGATGGACAGAACGCAAACCCTGATGAACTACGAGGTCGGTCGGCCTCTCGGAGAAACGCGCACCACCATCATCACCATCATCATCACCACCACCATCACGCCCAGCGCGGCCAGCGACTTCCCGGCGGCAACGGCGGCATGGCCAACAACCGCACCCCTACGCCTAATAATCTAGGTGCGCGGCAACTTCCTCCTCTCCCACCCGCGCCACAGCCCATGCAGCCGGTCATGGCTGTCCAGCAGCAATTAGTAAGCTTCTTCAACCGGATTCCTGTCAGAACCTTCTTCGGCATGGCAAACGCAAACCATGACCATGGTGCAGTCAACGCGGTCAATGCGGCCAATGACGACGATCTCATGATCATGGGCGTGGGCGATGGACACAACTACAACGCCAATCCCATGGGGTTTGGCCATGTTCATCTTAACTACGAAGCCCACCCGTTCCAGCCCCGGCCTGGACAAGCTGGACCGCTCAAGCCCCAACATGAGCCTCCCGCGAAGGCCCAAGCTGGGTTCACTCGTGATACTGGGGGTGAAGAAATCCTCATCTGTCCCAGCTGCGAGGAAGAGTTGACATATGATCCTGACGAGACGACCGAGAACGGGCCGCCTGCGAAGAAGGCAAAGACTCGAAGGGACCCCCAGTGCCACTTCTGGGTTGTGAAGGCTTGTGGCCATGTAAGTACTTCCCAACACACACTGCGCCGCCTGAATATAAACTGACACATTTATGCATAGGTCTATTGCAAGAGATGCTACGACCACAAGAACCGCAAGACCCCGACATCCAGATTT
Organism: Apiospora koreana; assembly: GCA_017163955.1. Classification (NCBI taxonomy): domain Eukaryota; kingdom Fungi; phylum Ascomycota; class Sordariomycetes; order Amphisphaeriales; family Apiosporaceae; genus Apiospora; species Apiospora koreana. The sequence goes on along the minus strand of JAFHKQ010000007.1, from coordinate 1,548,890 downwards.
CCCCACAAGGTCGGGTTCAAGCCGGACCCTAACAGAGCCACAAAGACTCTCTGTGCCGTTGATGGCTGCAATTCCGACGTCAGTACCAAGCCTTCATGGGTAGGTATCTATCTATGATGTCGCCTTGTACTCTTTAACGACCTCTGCACGACACTTCACGTTGTGATCATATATTATTTGCTTTGCATGGCGTTGATACCGAGGATCGGACATGGCTGCATGCGTTGGAGTTGGGCGTCTGTATGTGTATTTTAACACATTGACCAAGAGATGGAGGCCTAATCCCGGCCGGAGGGCACATCTCAATTTTACTTGCATTCGCGAAAACTTCCGTTTTGCCGCCAGATCTCTATGAGAGCCTCCGCAACATTCTGCAGGAGACGTTGGTGAGCCACAATGCAGCGGTACGTAGTTCATCGCCGAACTATAGTGTTACCTTGAAGCATGAGCAAAGGAAATTGTTTGCCAATCATAGATGCTTCTGCCTCAACTCTATAGACTGAATCTACTGACAAGTTGTTTCTCATTCTCAATTATGGAATTTCCCCATATCTAACTCCAAAGTTAACTAACATGATGCATACATTGTGATATGGCACCGTACGTGCTGTCTGACTAACGTCAATGTATAGTGCCATACACCAATCCCAATTATTGGCTAATATCGCCATTCAAGCCGGGCAGCCCAAGGTAAGTATCTAACGTGGTCCCCATCCCTCAAGTGAACACCGTCATCGAAAGGCACCGCAGTTCCCGGGCGGGTGTCCTCTACATCATCAATGCCTCCGGCTTCTGCTTTTGTTCAACCTGTGGTGTTTCCTTGGTCGTAGCTTGCGAACTGTCCTTCGTCTCGTCACCAATTTCTACCTTACCTTTGTTCTCCAGTCAATACATATTGCATTCGTTGGTGTAGTAAGATCTGTGTCTCTATCTGGCGATTGAACAACAGCTGGCCAGTGCTTGTATTCAAGCTTGGGAACCTTTGTTGTTTTTCGTCGACTTTTGCTTGCAAGCACAAGAAGCTCTGCTCAGCTTCTTTGTGGTAGCCAACAAGCTTCTTGGTAGTCGAGTAGCGGTGCATGAGATAGTGATATTTCACTCTCTCCCGACAAAATACTCTGCTTTGGTCAACACCGCCATTGTATGCTGGCTCCACCTGCGAGTGCGAAGGCAGAAGACGGTCCCGTACAACGGCCCAGATGTGCATTCGGCCACGTGCATTGCAACCAGCAGCCATGGGCTGGTTTCCGGTGGGTGGCTGGGTCTCCTTATCGCTTGTAGGTAGCGCCGGCGTAACCAGACAAGGGATATCGAACAGCTCGGCGCACTCCACGTTATAATTCGCGAGAATTTCCCTCAGAGTCGCAGTCAGCCCGTGAATGGTCTTCTCGGCGATCTCAATCCGGTTGCCCAGAGGTTGAACGGCCATGCCCTGTGCAGTAGAGAGGCCACCGTTATAGATGCCGTCGTGAATGGTGTGGTAGTAGTTGCTGTCGAATCCCGCTCTCGCGGTCTCTTTTCTTCCCTTGAGCACTCCCATCCGCACTAGGATTGGCACCAGAGAGTTCACTGCGGCACGCACTACAATTGTGAGATGTCTCTCGTCTTCGTCCGAAAGACGGGGACCTGCAGAAGTCTCCAGGGGGCCGGGAAACTCGGGCGTGTCGTTGATACATTCGAGAATGAGTAGCTGAGCAGGCCAGCTGGCGGAACACAGAGCGCGGATCTTCTTCTTCGTATAAGGGAGCATGACAGGGTTCGCCAGTGTCATCTTCAGATTCTTCAACGCGGTGTGGAATTTTGTGGTGGCAACCCGAAGCTCTGGGTATTGCGGGGATGCCGTGATATTGCTGCTCTCTGAAGGGTGTGGAGGGACTGCCACAACTCCGGCATGTTGGTATCCGTCGTGCGGCAAGGGTTCCTCGAGGCTTAACTCCCGGAACTGAGAGTGAGCAGGGTTGCGATTCGTCTTGTCTGGTAGTGGAGGTGTGCGGCGGGTGTCGGCTCCCCGTAATTTGTTTATCGGCACTGCGCCCTTCGTGGCTCCTTCCAGAGAACTGAATTTGGTGGCATGAGGACTCCTTTCCAATATGGTGTATGAACTTTTACTGCGGTGGCTCTTTCTTAGGCCGACGGCGCCGCTCTGGCTTGCCGAAGATGTCTCCTGCATTTCACTCGTGGCTACTGGGTACGAACGACTTGGGAAGGCGATACCCTGAACTAGATTCGCTTATTCGGCCACGACTTGTTATCCGTTTGAGGTGCGATGTCTTCAATTCCGTTCCAATGTCTGGGCCTATACACATATCTTGGTAAGGACGTTTTCTTCTTTTTAGTTTGGCCCAACATTGAGTACCGTCTACCTACCTAGTAATAGGGGCGATATGGACACCCCAACCTATGAAGATGGCTCAAGTGTAATTTTGACTTGGGCCCAGCTCGTGTCAGTAGTCTTCGCGATGATTATGACGGTGTTGGATAACATTGAATACTGTGGATGCGACAGGTTGAACCGAGTGACGCGAAGCTTCGTGACCTGAATCTTCTCGAGATTACTTTGCGAATTTAGAGGCACTTTCCTATCTAAAAGTATGATCTTGTCTTTAACGCTTAATTGCTCTTGGACCTGATATCTCTAGTTTTATACGAGAAAGACTTCGGGACAAAAGCCTCGCTCGTAGTTTTCCAGGAGGAATATACGCTCTTGTATAGTAACTGTGTTGCCATGTTTATACAATATCGAATTGTATGGTTTCCTCTTTTAGCAAGTATAGTTCTACAGCAGCTCGATAGAGCTGTATAGTGTTTATATTTATTATACATGTAGCCACATGGAAAGCTGTAGTGCCTGTCGTAACCAGCTCAATCCTCCTCAGTGCTTTTTGGCTGCCACTGGTCGGTCCTCCGGTCTGCCAAAGAGCAAGGGGACAAATGCATAGGTAGCAACAGTTTCCGATGATTTAGTAGTTCCAGTTCGTGGAATATTCTTGCCACTGCTACCTAATCTCTAAAGTGTCGTGGATGTCTTTTGGCCAATTCCCCCAAATTTCTGTCGAACCGTAAGCCCCTGAAAGTGTAATGCGAATATGACACTTCACAGCTTTTTAGTGTTGTGGTGATCTCAATGGGTCTAAGATGTACTCCAATAAGCCGAGTTTTTTACATCAAATCAGATGACAAAAGCATCTTGGCGCAGGGGAAGCGCGCCGGGCTCATAACCCGGAGGTCCTTGGATCGAAACCAAGAGATGCTAAGTTCAATTTTTTGCATTTTTGCATTCTGATTTTTTCCCGCTGATGTCCTACAACCAATGCATTGTCAACAATACCCGACCCTTTAAATGCATTATTATCATATTTTTATCAAGGCAATCTTTTTTTTTTTTTTTTCTTCCTTTGTTCCTCTCATAGCCGAGTCTCACAATACGGGAGCGACCTATTCATATTTCTAAATTGCTGCGTCAAGAATGAATGCCACACACTTGACCTCCAATGCCCCATGAGACCTCACAATATTGTCTCTGTTTCTACTTTCTGTTGACATGCAACTTTTCCCACGGAATATATGACTGCAACCCTCGATATGGCTATCGTATTGTTCTATTTGACTGTATCCCGTTACCTTTCTAGGTTCGCTAACTCCTGCTTCCCAACTTACTCTCCCCCACAGAGACTTGAGGGTTCTTCTACGTTAATCTCTCCATTGCCATGGATAGCAAATTGCATTCATTATACATGCATTTTTGGTTATTGAAGTTCGGTGGTGTCATGTGTTATTGTTAAGTCTGCAATATGTTGTCATTCTTCCAATCATACAACAGATACTGCATTGGATTGGCCGGACAGGAGACTAGCTGCTCGACTGGAGAAGCCCTAGCAGATGAGGACCCGACGTACAAGACCGAGCATTGAAGACTTTGATCTTGAAAGGCAGTCGAATGAACCACCAACTGCCGAGAACTCGTTGGTCCAGTCTGTAACACGGCGTCCTCCGCTGCTGTATGCTGCAGGTTCCCCACGTCGTCCAACACATGCTGGCGATTCTATTGACGGGACTCGATACCAGTTATCATGAACACCCAATCTTACCAATCAGAGGAATCTATAACTGACGGACGTGCTGTTGCGTGCTACTTGCGTGCTGGGATGAACACACGATTGCGTGATCAATTTCCCCGCGCCCCTTCAGACATGTTTGGGGGTTCATGGCCGATGTATTGACAAGGCAGGTTTACAGTAATAGAGTATAAATGATAGTCGTTTATCAACTTAACGAAAAGGGGTTCGAGGCGACCGGAGACCTCTGCTTAATACTTACAGCCCCAAGTGAAGACTGGTCACTATTACAACAACATGGCCCCTGCAGTTCTGTCTGACTTGCCCATCCCCGGCCTGCACTCCAAGGGGGGAGCGACTACGGAAAGCGCATCATCTTACCCCAAGCCTCTCCAACTTAGCGGAGCCTTGGGCAAGTTTGCCCACGAAGAGACGACACCGGTGATCGGTAGAGAATATCTTAACGTGAATATTGTAGACGACCTGCTGAACGCCAACAATGCGGACGAGTTACTTCGTGACCTTGCCATCACCAGTAAGGCCCAACAACTACTTACATAGCACTACGAAAGCAAGCCTGACACGAGTACACAGTCTCCAGGCGAGGCGTGGTCTTTTTCCGCGCCCAGGACAACCTCACGGACGACCTCCAGAAGGGCTTTATCCACCGTCTCGGTCAGCTCACGGGCAAGCCGGCGGCCTCGACGCTGCACATCCACCCGGTCCTCAACAACACGTCCGAGTTCGGCGTGGCGGACGCCGAGATCAGCACCATCAGCTCACAGGCGCGCAAGTCCATCTTCAGGTTCAGCCAGACAAAGGAGCGGCGGTACGACGCCGCGCTCTGGCACTCGGACATCCAGTTCGAGCCCAATCCGGCCGACTACACGTCGCTGCGGCTGACGCAGCTGCCCGCGACGGGTGGCGACACGCTCTGGGCCTCGGGGTACGAGCTGTACGAGCGCTTCTCGCCGCCCTACCAGCGCTTCTTTGAGGGGCTGACGGCGCGCTTCGTCGGCGACGGGTTCCTGCGCGCGGCCGAGGCCAACCCAGACCGCGTCCGGATCTACACCGAGCCGCGCGGCAGCCCCGACAATATAGGGAGCTCCCTCGAGGCCGTCCACCCCGTCGTCCGCACCAACCCTGTCACCGGCTGGAAGAGCATATACGCCCTCGGCCCGTTTCCCAAGGCCATCAACGAGCTGTCCGAGTCCGAGTCGGACGAGCTGCTCCGCAAGTTCCGCCTGACGCTGCTCGAGAACCACGATTTGCAGGTCCGTTTCAAGTGGCGCAACAAGAACGACATAGGTAAGTCAAGAATGGCAGGCAACAGGCAGTGTGATTGTGTTCCCTCCGCAGAACTCCGACAGCGTCACGTTAAGCAAGCCAGGCTAATCCATGACTCTTCACTGCAGCTATTTGGGACAACCGTAGCGTCTTCCACAGCGCCACGTTTGACTACGATGGTCTGGGTGACCGGTTTGGTCATCGCGCAGTCGGTATCGCGGAGAAGCCGTACTTGGATCCGAACAGTACGTCCAGATCGGAGGCTTTGGCCAAGGAGAGTACGTAAAGTGGAAGATAGGCCGGGTTGGGAACTTAATAGTTGTCGTATAACTTATCTGATTGCGTACCCCTGACTGCAGCCGGGTATCGTGTCATTATGAGTCTGCGGTCCGTTCATTGAAAAGGATGGGTTTTGTAAGTTGGATTAAGCAACCGTCAGGTTGCAAATAGATATGCATAGTTCAAGCTCCGGGAACATCTCAGATCACGTTGTTTTCATGTTAAGACGAATGATCTTGAGTTTTTCAACATAAAAAGGTGCCAAAGAAACTAAGATATATTCCGGTTATGGGGATGGGAGGACCGCGATAAGGGGAGCAGCTCGAGCGACGGCCCCACGTTCCGTCATTGGCGACTTTTCCCAAATCCAAACATACGTAGACACCAACACTCCTACAACCCACCGTTATGATTGATGCAAACATTTATGCCATCGCGAACACAGGAGCTCTACTGGCAGTCCGTTTCCCCCGTTATTCTTATTCTCTACGCCATTCATAGCAAAGAAAAACCACTCCCCCATCCGCCAAGATGTCCGACAAAATCACGGCCAAGAACCTCAGCTACGACCAGACCCTGCCGCCCTTCCTCGCGCGCCTCCACGGCCAGCACCAAGCCCCCAGCGACGGGCCCGACCCCATCCTCGCGGCGCGCCGGCGGACCGCGCGCGTGCGGACGGCCAGCGAGGAGGCCGAGGACGCGCCGCTGGTGCTGGACGAGGCCGGCAACGTCGTGGACATGAAGGCGGGCGAGCTGCTGGCCGAAGACGCGGATGACGGTGCCGAGAATAAGAACAAGAACAATAGCGACAAGGAAGAGGAGAAGGAGAAGGAGGGACAGCAGCAACCCGCAAAGGAAGCGGCGGCCATAGGCGCCTCCAAGAAGCGCAAGGTGGGCCGGGTCATAGGCGGCGACGACGACGAGAAGGACGAGCGCGAGGTTTCTCAAGCGGTCAAGGCGGCCAAGGCAATCGCGGGTGGCACCAATAGCGACAAGAAGAAGGAGAAAGCGACGACAACAACATCAACGCCGAAGCCATCTGCAGGAGGCAAGAAGAAGGCCAAGAAGATCAAGCTGAGCTTCGGGGACGATGAAGCTGACTGAGGCAGTGATTCCCAGTGCTATGACCAATCTCGATCTCCCAGAGAATGGACTGCCCGATGACCCGACTCACTCCATCCACTCGAAGCAGCGCTGCGCCAAATACACTGCCAGGCTCCAAGAGATGCCATTCCATTGTTGGATTGCGCTTCAGGGAAGCCACCGACATTGGGACCGCACGAGACAAATATTGCTAGACGAGATTCCTTTGTCGGTCACAAACGTAGAAACCTGCTATAGCGGTTTGTTACTGCACCGCGATCCCATCAAGCTAGATGGATGGACATCACACAACCTATCTAAGTCGTCTCTGCCACTCACCCCAGGCCGTCTAGCTGTACGTCAGGTAAAGCTTCAGCATCCAAGACTGACAATTACAGTCTTGATGCAACTCTTGGATCACAATTTTGGGCAGCAGGCATAGTTGAGTTGGAACGGTTCGATAAACCAGTGAAAGACCATGATATTGATCATTGAAAAACTATCATACCGCCGCCTGGATATGCATATCCAGGCCGCTTCTCTAGAAACTATTCGATTAAGCATTCAATATAAGTTGAAAACGCCATAAACCCCTCGCCAATGCATGACAGGACGCTCCTGATGATATTACCCAGGGAATTCCAATGTGATAAGCCTTCACGCCCTCTCCCCTTTTCCCAAGTGTTCCGTCCTCATGAATCCATGCACAACATCTATATTTGTGTAAATTACCTCCTCGTATCGTCGGAGACGTTCTCCAGTCCGCCAGCCGCTTTAGTATCGAGACATACGGTTGCCATTCGACGGCGAGTATCCGCGATCGTAGGCACTGGATTGGGCGTATTGGCTCGGGTCGTCCATGTAGACGGTCGTGCGGCGGTCCTCTTCGGGCATGAGATCCTTAACCTCCCAGTTGTTCATTCGCATTCCCACGGAGAACTCTAAATCTTCCTTCGTGATGGAATCCCAGTACTGGACGAAAACATGTTAGTATATGCGGAGGGCATGACAGCGACCACCCAAGACGAAGATTACATACCTTGTAGACCATCATAACGGCTAGCAAGTTACAGATTGTTGCGAAAAATAGACCATCCAGATAATGGGAGGTCGCCTCACAGAGAGTCGAGCTGAAGGCATAGAGGAGCACCTGACCAACAACGAAGAAGAAGACGCCAAAGGCGATGTCGCCAAGCGGCCAGCGGTCCTGCAGGGTGCGGGCGACAAGCATGACCTGCATCACGACGTAGACGACCAGCTGGATGGCATTGAGCAGGTACAACACGGTGAAGAGGCCGACCGTGTTGACGGGGCCAAGGCCGGCCCACGACTTGAAGGTAGCCAGGGACACGAGGAAGGAGATGACAAAGGCGGCGAAGGAGCAGAGGCGCAGGAGCCAGACGGACAAGGGGGTGCCGTCCTCGTAGAGCTGGAAGCCGACGAAGCCGTTGATCAGCAGGCAGGTGACGAGCGACGAGGTGAGGCCGGCCTGGATGGAGACGAAGTATGGGTAGGGGTCGGAGCCGGGGGGCACGACACCCGCGTCGACAATGAGGGAGAAGAAGCTGAGCAGCATGTAGAAGTAGAAGAAGGCGAGGATCTCCTTGCGGCCGACGGCGGTGAACTTGCCGCGGATGTGCAGGATCATGATGATGGTCATGGCCATGGCGATGATGTGCATGAAGCTCGAGGCGCCCTCGAAGATGATGGTGTTGGCCAGCTCAATGTTGCGGGCGTAGCAGTCCGGCTCGATGCCGACGCCGCTCGAGACGGCGCGGATGGGCCCGACGGAGGCGCATAACGGCAGCGGCGCCGTCTCGCAGAGGCCGGTGAAGTCCCCGAAGCCACCCATGTTTCCTGGAGATGCGAAAGGACTGGGCGCGCGGTGGTGAAGAAGGCCTGGCTGTCAAGGTCGGCGAACGGGGTTGGATACAGTGATCCTCGGGCCGAACGAGCGATGGGTCCCGGCGAAAGGGACGAACGAATGCAGTTGACGATAATTCGTGGTAATGATTCTATGGGGGTGGTCTGCGTGTCGTCGGGCTCAAGTGTGGTGAGACGCGACTGTTGTGGAAGTAATGTCTAGCGGTTAAGCGAGTGACGGATTCGAGAAGTCGATGGGTGATCACGACGTCAGTTCGTACATAAAAGGAGAATGTGTCGAAATGGCCAAGCGAGCGAAAGGCCAACCACCCTAGCAGCCAAGTATGCACAGAGAGTGTTGATGGAGGAGAGGGTAGTGGTGGTGGTGGTGGTTGGTTGGTTGGCGGGCTGACTGGGCTGGTGATGATACCAAAACCCAAACTACCGCACGACAGTGGAATCAGGGCCAGATCGAATCAAGAAACAGGGCCTTTCGTCCTTCGCCCATGGAGTCGCCCATTCTGGTTGCCATGGAGCCATGCACACCATGGGTAAAAAAAGGAGTGGGCAGGAGACTGGGAGTGGGGATTGCATGCTTTGCGCGCCAATGCTTTGGGACTAGGGGAGATAAACAGTGGAGAGACGACGAAAAAAGGACCAGGGGTTGCTGCTGGTTCTAGACTACTCTAGGCTAGGCACTTTGGCTAGCGTCCGTGCAAGTCGCCTTGGCGATTCTCGTGTTCAAGGAAGGGTCACAAGCTGGTCTATTATGGAAATCGCCCATCATCATCCCCGAGAAGATCTTCAAACATCCCCCTCATTATTCGAGTCTTCAACTAATACGACTACATATACATATCCAAACATCCTTCTATTTCTTGGAAGAGAAAACAGCCGGCAATTGATCACTACTTCTTACATACATACTACCTAATACTTGAGACAGCGCACACTTGAAAGGAAGAAGTCCGCTCGCTGACCAAGGTGGGTGTGATGAGTGTTACTTCCCGATCATACCTACAGTACTTGTTGCTGTGGGTCAATCAGCTGTCAACTACCTAATCGAATACCAGCTTTCACGCATCAACTAGCACGTATGCTGCTCGTTGCTAGACACCGATGACATTCAACTCCTTCTCACCACTATTGATGCATCGTACATACTCGCTGATAAACAATGACCATGACTCAAAACATCGCGACCGTTGGGCTTAATCAAACCACCATCTCAACCCGGCATGCAACTCGGACGTTTGAATATTCGGACATGAGACGTACCAAATCTGTCTGGTCTTAGTCGTGTAATGGAAACCGGGAAATACCCAATGCTTCAGATTCATCCCATCTCGACATCCATTGTGCAAGCTTTTTGACTTCCGCCTGATCACCACCTGCATTCAACCTTCCGCCATCTCATGTAGAAGATCAAACCGGGTCCTTGTTGGACGGCATTACAATCTAGAATCGCAATCAAACGGTCAAGGTTTCTGCTCATCAGTATCACTTTTCCACAACATCGTCATTGAATATGAACCGGCCTCTGCTTGATCGATGCTACTGGTCTGCGCCGCGATTCATGACTTTGGCAATTTGTTATTTCGGCACTGCGACGTCGTCTTCCCACTGATCCGTAACAGCTCCATGACTGGCATCACCGACCAGCCTTGCATACTTGGCCAGAGCCCCTCTTCGCACATGCGGAGCCGGTGGCTTCCACGCTCTCTTCCTCTCGGCTAGCTGCTCGTCACTGACATCCACTATGTCAATCCGATTCTTGATCGCATCAATCGTAATGGTATCGCCGTCCTGTACCAAGGCGATGGGACCACCGCGCGCCGCCTCTGGGGTTACGTGACCCACGATGAAACCGTGGCTTGCGCCGCTATACCGGCCGTCCGTCACCAGCGCGAGATCCTTCAACCCAGCGCCCATGATGGCTGCCGATGCCGTCAGCTGTTCCGGCATACCAGGCCCGCCACGGGGTCCTTCATATCGCACAATCAAGACCAGCTTTTCATCGCGAGGGATCTGCCCACGGGATAAGGCCTCGTTGAGTTCGTGCTCCTTATTGAAGACGCGCGCCTTCCCTGTGAACGTCAGGCCTTCCTTGCCCGTGATTTTCGCGACTGCGCCCTCTGGTGCCATATTGCCACGGAGAATCCGGATGTGGCCAGACTCCTTGATCGGATCGCTCAGAGGCCTGATGATTTTCTGATCAGGGGCCAGACTCGGCCAGTCCGCTACGTTCTCGCCCAAGGTCCGGCCCGTGACGGTTGGAATGTTTCCATTGACGAGGCCGGCGGCAATGAGCATCTTCAGCACGGACGGAGTACCTCCGATCTTGTACAGATCCTCCATGTAGTATTTCCCACTCGGTGCAAGATCTGCCAGGAAAGGCGTCTTGTCGCTGACCCTCTGAATGTCGTCCAGCGTCAGTGGGACTTCGGCTGTATTTGCGATGGCCAGGAAGTGCAAGACGCCGTTGGTAGACCCCCCGAGTATCATGGTGACAACCAGTGCGTTCTCGAAGGACTCCTTGGTGATCAGGTCACGCGGCCGGATGTCCTTGGCCATGGTGGTCTTGATCACCTCGGCTGCGCGCTCGCATTCTCGTGCCTTTTCGGGTGATAGGGCCGGGTAGGACGAAGAGCCCGGCAACGTCAACCCCATGGATTCAATGGCCGTTGCCATGGTGTTTGCGGTGTACATGCCGCCGCACGCTCCTGCACCCGGGCAAGCATGCCGCTCAATGTCAGTCATGACGTCGCTCGGGGTTCGGCCGGTGGCTCCTGGGTTCGACTTGGCCTCCAGGCGCCCGTAGGCATAGGCACCTGTCGCCTCATAGCACGTGGACACATTGATCTCCTTCTCTAGAAGACTGGAGTGCCCCTTGCGGATTGTACCACCATAAATCATGATGAAAGGCCTGTTGTGACGAGCAGCGGCCACTTCGCAATACGTTCTTAGTATTCATAGCAAAGGCTATGTTGAGGAGTATTCTCAAGCACTTACTGACAACACCAGGCATGTTCTTGTCGCAGCCAGGGATCGAGATGTTGGCATCATGATGTTGAGCGCACGTCACGGTCTCAATGCTGTCCGCAATGAGATCGCGCGATTGCAGAGAATACCTCATGCCTGTCAAGGTCGGTCAATTATGTACCAAAAGTCTACTGGAGGTTCACGCCAACTTGCCTTCTCCGCCCATTGTGATGGCGTCCGATACACCGACGGCGTTGTACTGCCATGCCAGCATGTTCTGCTTCTCGAGCGACTTCTTGACGATCTTGCCGAACTCCAGGACTAAGCAGCCAGAGTCAGCCATGCGTATTTTACTCTCTTAACCCCAAGCAACCACGAGGTTTTCCATTACTTACGATGAGTGCTAGAAAGGGTGTGATGTGGTTAGTCAAGTCGGACTCAGCCGAAATCTTGTAAGTCGTATCAGGTCGAGAGTCTTACTTGCAGGGGTTGCCTTCCCACCAGATGGTAGCCACGCCAACATGAGGGGCATTCTTCATCATCTCATCGTTGGGGACTCCGGCTCCGTAGAGCATGGCCTAATTCAGGAAGCGCAGGAAGTATTAGCACCATGGAAACTGGAATTCAAATAGCCAAGTCATCGTCACTACGTCCAACCAGTTGGCTTGGCCGGGCGAAAGGTAAGCAGAGTAGGAAAATACCTGTGCACCCGGAAAGTCATGTTCTCTCGTCAGCGTGTATGACCATCGATTCAACGGGCCACCGGGAGGCAAACACTTGAACTGGATGTATTGGGGATCCGACTTGGAGTCAGCGGCTGACGACGAAGGGTCGCTGTGAGAATCCATGATGTACTAATATATTAACATATATTAATAATGTATTCAGCTGGTCTTGGGCTCACTTCGCTTAAGATGTTAGGTATGTTATTGATGGTGTACTATATGTACCCAACAGAGGGGGGAGATACCGGCTAACACACCCCAAACCCCAACACAAAGCATCGGAAAGGACTGCGGGGTTAGCGCGTGGGGTTGACAACATGAACGAACATATGGATACACGCCATGACATGACGGGCGAGCAATCTAGCAATCTAGGGCGGGGGTGGGGGCCCGGAGTGGACGCGGGGTGCAAGACTATCTGCATAACTTCATGTATCTCACAAACAACCAATAAGCCTTTACGCATTTCATACGACTACATGTAGATTCGGGGTTAGCGGTTACCCCGTCGTAATAGTGGGCATCTGGAATCGTCAGAAATAAACCGAATATGTACGCACGAGTCATGCATTCCCCTCCGTAGCCGCCGGTTGGAGAGCCCGAGCGACTCCGAAATGTCAACTTCTGCCGTCCCCGGAAATGCATGTCTACATTCGGTACTGCAAATCGGCATTCCCAAGAACAGCCACAAATTAATGTAGTTGTAAATTCTGATATGAAAGGTCAGCCAAGTCGGCATTAAATGGCTCTGCCGCAGACGATAGCGTACGACATTGCCTCCTGGCCTCCGTCTATAGAGCCATCTATCCCGCCCATGTGTGGTTGTTGACTCTATGTCTGCAAGACATGGGCCATTGAGAGACAGTCGTAACCTTCATACAACCAATGTTGTTTTTACCGCAGGTATAGCACTTGAAGAAGGAGTATATATGAACGTCTGACGATGGTCTTCCAAAGCCAGCTTGAGCACTCGCCTGTTACATCTCGTCGCTAGAAGTATGCAGAGTTCTTCTATGGCGGTGACCCCTGGTCGTGGGGGACAGTTGTAAGTCAGAGGCCGTGTCTCAACAGATATACGTGTGAGTTGCCTCTATGCTGAATAACACGTACAAGCAGGTAGCCGATAAACATAGCTCTGGCGAAGAACTCCAGGACTCCGGGACGGCTCGAAAATAGATTGCCAAGCATATGACTGTCAACCCGGTTTACTTTGCCACCCAGAAGCTCGATATGGGCCGCGTAGCCTGCCGCCTTGGCACGAAATTTGCATGTTACGACATCCCCTGAGAGTGTTACGTCCTTAACCGAAGTGGACAACCACGATTACTCGTGGCAGCTATGAAGCAAATACTTACCACACGATTCAATATGTGTAAGCCATGTTAGGTGACTCATTCATCTTTTTCCACGCATCAAAGGTATGATTATGCAGGTCGGAGGGGGGCAATTTCTGTCTTACTAAGTGTATTATGTGTGTATAAACACAATAATTCGAGGTTTTCGCGGGCATGTGATGGAAGTTTGAATGATACCCAAGGTATTTGGTGGAAGAATCGAGACGGCAGTTACGGCACCAAGTACCCGTTCACTTCGGTCCCAAAATCCAATCCTGCACCGAAGATATATAAATAGCTTTTTCTATCTTTTTGGTTTGATCCTGAGGGTTTGTGCACATGCCATTCCTTCTGGTTTTGTATGAGGGCCAGACAACACATCTTCAAAGTTGCCTCCAGGAATCCCCGAACTAGCGTTCCCGATGACTGCGCTACCCTGAGCTGCGAATCCTCCGCCAACTCCAATTCCCCTGTAGCCCAGAAGCTCCTCGAAGGCACCGGGGTATGCCTGTTTTGAAGCCCAGATTTGGTGTGGCCACGATACCTGGACCCCTATATGCCGTAGAAAGTCACCGGAGCTTACATAGTCTCGATCATGGTGGCGCCTGGAGATTTCGTTTAACCTCACATCCTGACCACAGCCATCTAATGGTTTAGCTATGCCCGGTTGATATCCCCCCACCCCTGAGCACCTGTCACCATTCATCGCGGGCTTCGCACGTGTTCTAACTCCGGCATGGCACCTCGCAGGCGAGTCTCTGTCAACTACTCCCTCAATGGGATAGTACACTGGCATTGCCACTCTTGGGTAATCATGACAAAATCACAGGCCACGAGGCCGATCCACCGATGCCACAACCTTGACCCAGAAGGCGAGGATGGATCATGGACGGAAAGTCTCTTCATCGCCTCCGGGCCAGGGCTTTGGGGACGAGAAGAGGACCAGAGCAGGTCTTTGTATCGCTATCCTATCTCTCTGTTGGCTTCTATATATGAGGATCTCCATAACCACCCAGGGATAGTCTGTTTGTTCGGCTCCACACCACTATAGCTTCGACATCACTCACATCGACTCAGCTCGACCTTGCAAGATGTATTCCGCGGCTTTGTCTCTCCTGCCAGTCCTGGCGTTGGTTAGGCCGTCGCTCGCAGCCCCAAAAGCCGACAATGCCGGGCTTTCCACCCGCTCCGTCTGCAACGGGAACTCTGCCGGTACTCGCTCACAATGGTGTGATTTCAACATCGACACAGACTATACGACAACGTCGCCCGATACTGGGGTGACGCGGGAATACTGGCTAGAATTGACCGACCCTCAGCTCTCTCCAGATGGTCGCCAACGATATACCATGGCCATCAACGGGACGATTCCTGGCCCAACGCTATATGCCGATTGGGGTGAGTTAGGAGGGCAGAATTTGTCTCTTGAAATTTACTAACTTGACATCCAGGCGATACCGTGGTGGTTCATTTATCCAACAAGCTTGCTCACTCTACAAATGGTACAAGCATCCACTTCCACGGCATCCGACAGAACTATACAAACTCCCACGACGGTGTCGTCTCGATAACGCAATGTCCGACGCCGCCCGGCTCTTCCATTACCTACACTTGGAAGGCAGTGCAGTACGGGACGTCGTGGTACCATTCGCACTTTGGCCTGCAAGCCTTCGATGGAGCCTTTGGTGGTATCGTGATCAACGGCCCGGCCACGGCAAACTACGACGTAGACTTAGGCACCATCTCGCTTCTCGACTGGAATAAGCAGCCCGCCTCCGCCATGTGGGACCTCTCGCAGACCGGCGCCCAGCCCACTCTCGACAATGGCCTCATCAACGGCACCAACACGTACGGGTCGGACGGAGCATCTGGTACTACCGGAAAGCGGTTTACTACCAACTTCGAAAAAGGAAAGTCCTACAGAATGCGATTGATCAACGCAGCCGTCGACACGCACTTCAAGTTTTCCATCGACAACCACAAGCTTTTGGTCATCGCGAATGATCTCGTGCCCATCGTACCATACAACACGACGGTTCTGAGCGTTGCTATGGGTAAGTTCTCTCCTTCGTTTCGCCTCTTTCTCGCCCCTCATATGAATCTAACACCCCACTGCCAGGACAACGGTACGACATTATTGTTCAGGCAGACCAATCGTCCAAGGCGCAGAACTTCTGGATGCGGGCGAAGCCACAGAGTTGCAGCAAGAACAGTAATGCCGACAACATCAAGGGCATCGTGCGCTACGGCTCGTCGACGGCGATCCCCACCACGACGGCATACACCTTCGACGACAACTGCCTGGACGAGCCGGCTGCGAGCCTGGTGCCGCACGTGCCCAAGACGGTGGGCACCAGCGTCTACAGCAGCCTGCACAACGTGTCCATCAGCAAGAACGAGCAGCAGCTGTGGCGATGGTACCTCAACAGCACCACGCTCAAGCTGGACTGGTCCAACCCGACGGTCTTGCAGATCCAGAACCAGATGACCAACTTCGGCTCGTCCGACGCCGTCTTCCAGCTCGAGAAGGCCAACGAGTGGGCCTACACCGTCATCGAGACCAACTTCCCCGTCGCGCACCCGATCCACCTGCACGGCCACGACTTCTTCGTGCTGGCCCAGGGGACGGGGGCCTACAACGACAGCGTCGCCTACAACCGCAACAACCCGGTTCGCCGCGACACGGCCATGCTCCCGTCCCAGGGCTACCTCGTCATGGCTTTCCAGACGGACAACCCGGGCGCCTGGCTCATGCACTGCCACATCGGCTGGCACGCGGAGCAAGGGTTCGCGCTGCAGTACGTGGAGCGCCAGAGCGAGATCCCCGGTATTGTCGACACAGACTATCTCAACGACAACTGCAACAACTGGGCGTCTTATAACAGCGCCATCGGCGTCAATCAAGACGATTCGGGAATTTAAAGAATCAGGATAGATTAAGGTCGGGAGTAGAGTCGGAATAGAGACGGAACATTATAGAGAGAGGTATAATCATATGTAATAGGCGAGAGGGGCGTGTGCATAAAATTGAGCTTTGGGTGTATTTGATTTACTCGTTGAATTTATTTTGTCATATCCATTAGCAGTTAAATCGCAATTAAATATAGATCGATCATTTTCCTGACCCGGTTCCGTTTTCGCCTTGCAGTGCTCGATCCTCAGCACTTGACTTGATACATGTATCAGTTGACACAAGCCCCTGAGCGCCGTCCCATAATACGATAGGATTTATAGCCAACATTGAGGAACACGAAACATGTGTACGATGACACAGGCCGTAGAGTTACCCGGTAAAACCACCTGAATACTTGGAGTTTATCTAAAGTTCCCTCTGGCTTTCAGATTTGTATGGAATTGTTTTGCCTTTTATGAAGCGGAATGGGATCCAACGGGTCAAGACTGACACACTCGTACCAGTCTCTCGGCTGCAAAACATGCTGGCCTGTCATCTACTCTACGCTACCGACACTTCCATCGTCAGATTCGCATAATATATCCTTCTGGCCATCCACGCACGGCGACCAACTCAAAACCCGAACGGCCTTCACGGGCTGGGGAATCAGACGGTCTAGTTCGACGGCCCAGCCGATCGTGCAATATGTGAAGCAAATGCAGTCATCCCATACAGCCATGAAGGAGACGGGCCGGCTGAGCCCCAGGCCGGGACTCGAGGCGATTGCAAACCCGTTGGACGATTCCGACAGAAAAGAAGGCAGGTGAGCCCCGGGCTCCGTCGGCACCGTCAGGATGTAGATGCGGCCGTCGACCTCGAAGCAGATGCGGCCGTTCCTGATAGAGAGCCACCCGCCCATGTCGAACCGGTCACTGTCGCCCTCGGACACGGTCTCGATGATGGCGGTGCAGCTCGAGGTCGCCGCCGACTTCGGGTCTGCGAGCAGGGCGGGCCAGTCCGAGCACAGAAAGATGCGACCGGCCCTCGAGACGCCCACCATAAAGCTGCCCGAAAGCATGCCGGCGCCCCATTCGTCTTGCTCGAGCGGGATCTCCGAGACGTGCAGGTCGGCGTGATTGGGATGCCTACCCGTCTCCGGCTTGAGAGGGATGAAGTGACTGCCACCGCTCGGAAGGGGGATGACCCGATTGGACCCGCGCCCCTGGCTCTCGAGCACCGCGACGCTCTCGAGCACGAAGCTCTCGGCGTCGTCCTCGTCGTCATTGCAGAGCGGCTGCTTGATGTGGAACACGTTGGTGCACGCCGCCGGCTGCAGGCGGCCGAGCGACGCCCCGGTCGTCTTGTCGTGGAAGTGGTAACCCTTGCGGGCCATGGAGTAGACGACGGCGTCCGCGCCCTGGTCAAGGTGGCCGACGGCACCGTGCTCGATGTCAATGTGCGCCCGCAGCAGCGACGGCTTCGGCTTCTTGTCTTCGTCGTCGTCGTCGTCGTTGTCGTCATTGTTGGCGTCCACCAACTTCTTCATGTCGTAGACGAACCCCTCGCCGTCGGACGAGACGACGCACAGCGTGTCGTACGACAGCTGGTACCCCCTCGTCTCGCAGTCGTGGTGCAGCACGGCGGCCCGGCGGAATACACCGCGGTTCTCTGCGTCGTTGTCGTCGGCCCGCCAGACCTCGATGGAGTTGCCGAAGCGGTCCCAGGCCGCAAGCCCCCTTTCCATGTCGTATTCCAGGTGGGCGAAAGGCCGGACGTCCCTCCGGGGCAGCTGCCAGAGCAGCTCTCCCGTATCCATGTCGGTGACGTGCAGACCGCCGCCTTCCGACGTCGACACGATGAACCGCCTTTTGAAGTCCATGCGAAACCTCCAGACGGGGTCGCCGCCGACCTTGAAGGTGCGGCCCCGGATGGCTGGCTGGTCCGACTGCCAGTTCCTCCGCAGTTTGGCCTGCCGCTTGCAGAGGTCTCGCCATGAGTTCACGCCCTTGAAGTATCCAGTCAGGGATCGCTTGTCTTGGAGGAAGGCCAGGTCTCTGCCGCGATCGGGCCGGTCCACTTTAGTTGGGGAGGCGTAGATGACCTCGCGATGGGCGTGTTGGATGAATTGGTGCCATGCTCTCGAGGCCTGAGTCAAGCGACCTGTCCCTTCCACGTCGAGGAAATGTACGACTCTGACAACTACCTCGGGGGGTAATACGGTCAAAGGATCCATCCTGTGCTGTCGTGTATGCCAGGAAAGATAATTGCTCGAGAATTGCAGATTTGCGTCGAGGACTGGGCCCAAAGCTACGTCACATGCATTTATGGGGCCAATTATGTCATAACCTGCAATTATCAGCCCTATGGGAGTGGCCAGCGCAAATGAATTAAATGATTCGAACAACTCTTTTCTCTTCTCATGTGAATCGTTGCGAATGGATTCGGCACTTCCCGGTGTATCTCACCCTAAAGATCCCTGTCTGAGTCGAAGACCAGATAGACCCTGCCTGTCACGGTTTACGTTGAACATGTCCCATCGCTCTCAAGAGTGAAGGCGTCGCACTCGGGCACTTGTCTGCGTTATAGTGCGTTGCTGTCGACTAAAAGCGGCGCTGTGTTGCATCCCGGGTCCTCAGCCGCCGGCCAGAGACGATGATGCCCTCATGCGCAGCGACTGTCGGATCTCTCGGGCAGAACATCGAAAGGGTCAGAGCTAAGGGGTACAGACTACCCCGCCCGATCGCCGGTGCCTGATGGTGATTAGGTATCACTCTGTAAGAAAGTGAGGTAAGGGGGTAACCCAGAAAGCGCATGCTAGCATTTATTACCGACAAGCGGACAGCTTTTCTTCCTGGGCAGGAGTTTAAATTTTCTTAAGTAGAATAGGCGAGAATAGGCCCGGAGTATCATTATAACTATTGCGATAGCGATGCATGCGCCGGCAGCGGCCAGGCCGTATAAATTACGGATAGGCAGGGTATCAGATTGGTGAACACCGTCCGGGGACGTCTAGGCCGGGCCATCGGGTATCCGTAGTAGCTATTCAAGTAATATCGACATTTCGGGTCAATTACCGCCAGGGTCAGGCGAGCCCAAAAGATCAAGAAATTCGATCAGACAGACAGACAGACAGACACCAGGCTTTCACTTCTTTTGGGGGGGGTTGCGTCACTTATTTATTGCCTACTATATATAACCGGGCATGATGGATACAAGCAGCCCAGGCTCACACACACTAGAAGAACCAGAGTGTTCGAAGGATTGATTCCATGTGGCATGCAAGTTCTTGGAACGCCAAGCAATTCTGTAAGCACCGAAAGATGGGCTGCCGCAGCATACCTAATGTACATGGCAAACAAACTCCATATTCTCAAACGGGCAGAGGATCGGCATCAGCAGCTGCCACACCCATGCACACTGGTTGGCGGAAACACCGAATCAGATGAGTTGGATTCGCACTCAAGGAGGGCCCGAGATCTGCATGTCGGCAATTCAGCTCGTGGTAATTCTTGCTTACGGGCACGACAAGCCTGATTTCGATGTGCCTGTTGGGTTCATTTCGTATGCGGTGGGTGTTCGAAACCCCGGAGGAAGCGACATGGGGCGGGAGGCTCCCGTTTTCGTTGACAAGGACAGGCCCAAGTATGCTTACCTCTGGCAGGTACGTAACCTGTGAGTGCGGTCTCTTCTCTCGGCATGTATTCCGAACACAAGGTGTACCATATGCTTTCACTCGTCGTCCTTTGCATGCCGCGCATAGCATTGGGAAATCAGGTAGATTGGACCTGTCAATGTAGGGGTTGCATTGACATCACTGGCTGAGGCTCTCCAGCAGAACATCCACTAAGGTCGAAGAACAGTCAGTGGCACCGGGCGAGGCGTACCCTGGTCTCTGACATACAGTGCCGGATGGACAAGGCGCAGCCCCTGATCGGCACCCGCATGCCGGCCGTGTAACTCGTCCGTAGCCACCCCCTTTTTTCTTCAATTTCAGCCGACGACGGGCGAATTGTGCCAGGGCAATGCCAGGCCGCGGGAGGCCGTGAATCATCCTCCAATGCCGGTGGGTTCCCATATTGCATACTCAACCCGGAAAGGAGGTTGTGTTCAAACGTTTGTCTTTCGATTTTGGCATCTCAGAGGTATTCGAGAAGACATTCAAATTTACTGCTGTCTACACGTACTTTGTAATATTAATAATATAGCTCGTTGAAGGGTTATCAAAGGCTTGGAGGGTCAGGCACACTCGCCTCTGCTCTATACAGGATCAAGTTTGTACTGGAAATATGAACTTTTGAAATACTCCCATCTAGTGGATAAGCCGGCTAGCTTGCGGCAGACTATTCGATTGTCGCCTTAGCATCATCTTCTATAGCAGTAAACCCGAAGCTTAATATTGTGGGGCTGTATAGGATCTCGTCCTAAGATGACGGAAACCAAACAACCTATTCCGAGATCAATCGAGGACAGCAGCTCACTGTCCGTACATCTTCCCTTCATTGTGAGGCTCCGATCTACACATCGATTCGGGCTGAGGCGGTCGACCGAATGTCCCAAGGTGTCCGTGAATATTTGCATGGCTTCGGTCTTAAGGGGCCCACACTCGGGCTGGGTTCTCCATCCATCCTGAGATCCTAGAACAACCTACGATCTAGTAGTACTAGAAAACCCGCTTTTAGGGGCCACCCGAAATATCTGCCGACCTTGGCAATATCCATCAGTATGACCCTGTTTTGTGCGGCATGAGTGCGGCATGAGTGCGGTATGAGTGCGGCATGAGTGCGGCAATGACTCTTCACCAAGTGGGACGATGGGGGCAAGATGAGATCTCTTCACATCTATCGTGACCGGCTGAGCCGAGACAGCTGCCGGTGTAACTAGCGGAGCCAAGACTGTATAATAACGGGTAATATCTCGATCGATTCTTGCAAGCCACTCCTTCTTTTCGTAGATTCATACAAATTCAACTCGCTCGCCCTGAAAGCAGTCACTGCTAGAATCATCATGGGTTCTCTTGCCGATCCGCGCGCCGGGTCAAAGCTCTTTGAGCCCGTCAAAATTGCCAATGGGAAGATCACACTGAAACACCGGGTCATTCTCGCCCCGTTGACACGAAATCGAGGCACTCCGTTGAACAAAGATTCAACGCCAGAGAATCCTAATCGACTATGGGTTCCTAACGATGTGATGAAGGAGTATTACACGCAGCGGGCTACAGATGGCGGTCTGATTGTGACGGAAGGGCTCCCACCTTCACTTGAGGTTTGTCTTCCCTCTCTGTGTGCTAGACTCGTTCACCAGCATCGACGAAACCATGCGATGAAAAAGTACTAGTGCTTACCACAAGAATCATCACAGGGCAATGGCATGCCGGGCGTACCGGGTCTCTTCCTCCCCGAGCAGGCCGAGGGCTGGAAAACCATCGTCGAAGCCGTCCACGCCAAGGGGGGTTACATCTATACCCAGCTGTGGCACTCGGGTCGCGCCAACATCCCGCAGATGACGGGCACGCCCATCCAGGCCCCCTCGGCCGTGTCCTGGGACGATCCGGAGGAAAAGTTTGTCTACCCGGCCCCGCACACGAGCGCCCAAGTCAAGTACGCGGACCACCCGCCCGTGGAGATGACGGCGGACAAGATCCAGCAGACGATCCAGGACCACGTCCGCGCCGCCCAGCGGGCCATGGAGGCCGGCTTCGACGGCGTCGAGCTGATGGGCGGCAACGGCTACCTCGTCGAGCAGTTCCTCGGCTCCAACAGCAACCGGCGCACCGACGCGTACGGCGGCACGCCCGAGAAGCGCTGCGCGTTCGCGCTGGAGCTGATGAGCGCCCTCGCGGGAGCCGTGGGCGAGGAGAACCTCGCCCTCCGGCTGACGCCGTTCGGCCTCTTCAACCAGTCTCGCGGCGAGCAGCGTCTCGAGACCTTCGGCCACCTCTGCCGCGAGCTGAAGCGCACGCTGCCGAAGCTTTCCTATGTCAGCTTCGTCGAACCACGCTTCGAGCAGATCTTCTCGCCCGGCGAGAAGGACAAATTCCTCGAATCGTGGGGCATGCCGACGGTGGACCTTTCCATGTTCCGCACCATCTTCGCCGAGACCCCCTTTTTCGTCGCTGGTGGCTTCGACGACAGCAACTGCTGGGGCGTGACGGAAGGGGGCCAGTACGACGGTATCCTTTTTGGCCGTTATTTCATCAGCAACCCCGACTTGCCGGAGAGGCTGCGTAACGGTTACCCATTGGCCAAATACGACCGGAGTCGCTTCTACGGCCCTCTAGAAAACCCTGCCGCTGGATACACGGACTATCCCCGATATAGACCAGCCAAATAAACAGTACAAGGACTAGTAGACCGATAGTGGCGGCTTAGTGGCGCGCTATGTATATATAGTACAACATATTAACTTATAGACAGTAGATCAGACACAAGTTCGAATATAGAGAATAGATCGATTATTATAATTCCAATGCAACGTATAATGCGATTCCCAGTGGGACTGTTGTCTTCTAAGACAAATACCATGTCGTCACTGGTCCAACCTACAAGTATAAACTGCCCCTCTCCCCCTTTTTCGTTTCTATCCCCTGAAATCATTGTACAAAATACATCCAAAACTACTCAGCAAACATCATCTGAATATTCCAACATCATCTCCCACTTTCCACACGTCTCTCTCCCAGATCGCAAGGCCCCCATATACATCAGATTGCTTACTGGAACAGCTTAATGGAGTTGATCAGCCAGTAGGCTTCAGTGAACGCCTTAGGGTTCTTGGCCACATATTCCTTGCAGTTCGGTGCCTTCTTAACGCAGTCGGGGCTGTTGTCCCACCACTCCTGGCTGACCTCGCTGCCGCAGAAGTCGGTATTGATAATTATGGACTGCGAGCGGAAGGTCTTGCCGACGTTGCAGCCGCCGTTCTTGGTCTGGAAGTCGGAGAGGGGAGTGCCCCAGCTGTCTGGGTTCGGGTTGTTGGAACGCGCGTCCGCAGGCACCTGGGCCTTGGGCCAGAACCAGATGCGCAGGCGCTGGCTCTGAATGTAAGTGGCGTAGACTCCGCCGCCAACATCGTTGAACGGCGTTCCGTAGGAGTTTCTGGGGCCCATACCTCCGCAGCCGCCGCTAAAGTTGGGGGTTGGGTCCATTAGCCTGGGAACTTCTCGTTGCTTCATCGGACTTTCCGAGACGAATAAATAAGAAAAAACGAAGCACATACCGGTCGAGGTTGCAGTCGTTTTTCTGCTCCTTCGTTCCAATGTTGGTAAATTTGCACTGCTCCGAAGTCCACAAAGTCATGGAGTTGCCGTCTTGGAACATGGCGCCCTCAATAATGTCGATCTCTCCATATGGCTTCTCATCAAAGTTGAAGGTCCAACTGTCCAAGAGGCGGTTAGCTGCCAAACCCGTAGATTCAAAACAAACACACAAGAGCTTACAATGCTGGCCACACGCCGCAAGCGTATCCGGGCATGTGCGCAATGTCTGCGATCAGCAGCCCGGTGTCGAACGAGTCATGGGACTCCAGCCTGATACTGGCGCGACCTTGGTCACTGGTTGAGTACGTCGTGCTGGAATCGGCTGCAATGCGGACCTGGCTGCCTTGGACCTTAGCAAGCCCCCGAGACTCGGCCTCCTTGCGAGGGAGGTAGTTCACGAAGCCGCCGGTAGGGTCGCCGTTTGGGAGTTCCGTAGACTTTTGTCAGGGCGTATCGTTAGCTCATGACTTGCGAGAATATGTGCACCAACGGAACGAGACCGATTGTGGGGAAGAATACTGACTGGCTTGAAATTGAAGCCGTCAAAGAAGCTTGAACCAGCATAGGTTCGCTTGAGCGACAGTGCGTCGGCGGATGAGAAGGCGAGCATCAAAGCCGCAAGCGACGTGATTTTGGTTGAAGGAGACATCATGTTGAAGTTCTGGTGATGATTTAACTGTGGCGGTTTGAGAGCTGTTGTTTTCGCTGGTTGCCGACTTCTGTCATGTCTCTTTCCTAACTACATCGTGGGCTCTAATCTCTTCTTATATACCACCATTATGCCTACAACCGAGCCATTGATCCTCCAGCATCATGCACTCGCCGTATATCCAGACAGACCAAGCATCCTAAGATTGAGGGCCTAGAAGGATCCTGCCCTCTTGCCTATAGGGAGAAGAGGAGCACACGAAGGGGTACAAAGGGGTCCAAAGACGTCGTCCGTGATTTTCGGACCACACAATCGTGTCTAGGAACGGGCATGGCTTCGTTGTGGAACGGGGTCTTCCCATCGTCATGGGGCTGAGGGCGGTGTTCATGCAGCCTCCGTATGTAACGGCTGATTGGCAGTCGACCTGGCCCGTAGAAACGGTTAAATCTCGTGAGGTTCGTCTAGAAATACACGCGAGCAACACATGCGGATCAAGGTCCGACGGGGGCCGTTGAATAGGTGTCGGGTTGGTATTACCGCTACGGGATGGGTTTCCACAATTGCTCTCGTCAGCCAATTCCCCAAAGAGACTACGGTCGTTGCGGGGAGGTCGGACAGCCGGGGGGCCACGATCCTATATAGGCGTGGTGCTGAGCTTGGCATTGCCGTATCCTGGCTATTTCATAGAAGTAATACCGTTGCGATTAGCGATTGTCCATTGCATACTACATCGCGTGGGGGCTTTTCATTCCTGCATTTTAGCGATGGGCGGAGGGCAATCCAAACCCCTTTCCCTCACAGGAAGGGAGATCACTCGCTAGGCAGCAAGATATCTCCCCGCCAAGTGTTACTATATTATGTAAAGTAGGTTATGCTATTGAGTTGAGTTCCTAGCGTACAAAATCTCCAGGGTCGACAACGCTTGGGACGTTTGAATTAGATTCATGAATATTGACCGTTAATCCTGGTCATATCTAATAATAGCCTTGGTTTTGACAGCCTGTGCCGCAATAGTCCACCATCATTCCCTCCTCCCTGACGCGGTTAATCTGACGTTGCACAAGTATTGTGCAACCCTAGGCAACAGGCTATTGGCCTGGGTTTATCATCAGAATGATTCATGTTGCATGAAGAGCATACATTTAGTACAGTTCGCTTTTTTTGGTTGATTCAACAACTGTAAACGTCGGAGCCTAGTTGGCGTGGCGATCTTGTTGAACAAACCGAGATTGGTGGACAGTAACTCGTTCGATTAGACCTTCCCCTTGGTACCCCTTTTCCTTCTAGATTATTCATAGCGCGGGACCCGACTTCGATATCAAGCCGTGTTCCAATGCGGAAATCAGGAGTCTCGAGGCTACCTGTTTTAACTGTAGCCTCGCCGCTTTAGCCGTGAACATCCCTCTCTAACAACGACCCTGCAGCTCGAGTTTGTCTTCGGGGATTCGATATGCTGGGTATAAGTAGGAAGGGGGCGCGTCACAAGACTCCGCTCTAGGCAACTTGAGAGTCATATAGGTAGATAGATGCTTGATGGATGATGCAAGCTGTTCAACTAAACCTAACGGGCTATGATGAACTTACCGAGTAAGCATTATTGTTTCATGAGATAGGAGAGTATATATATGTTCACAAGGGCTGCTGCTGACGGGGCACTTTGCAGAGTATCCTAGAAGGCTAGCTGGATTGTATCCTACTATGTTTCATATATCAAGTAATCTAAAAACACGTCGCTAACATATGCCTCTTATTTTGATCAGGAAGTATTGACATTTCTTTACTCAAGGTAACAATAAAATTGTATAAACCCTGTACGCTGCGTTAGTCCTCTTTCCAACCATGAAAGATATTTAAACCTCAAGCTTCCATTGCCACTGGGATCTGAATTTTCCACTGCCTCGAACAAGACTTCTCTGTCTACGTTGAATATAAGGAACCTAAGGACCCATCAAGACAGAGATGCCGTCAATGGAAAACACTCGCTTGCATCGTCTAGGTGGTAGTCCATGATTACCCATTCTGCGCCAAGTTAGCCCGGCAGACGCAGCAGACTTCATCATACCCGATGCCTTCGAGACTCCAAAGATATTGCAACAAATATGACTCCCATGGATCGACACGATAATCAGAGTCAGCTGAGGTGAAGGGGTTACCCTACCTCCCGGATAACGATGCGCCTGAGTAACTCTCATACTAGGGCTCAAAGTGACCCTGAGGGCATAGATGGCTTTCAAATATTTACGGCATCAGTGTTTGGGTTCCAGCTTGGCCCTTGGTACCGAGCCCCTGAACCCATCCTTCTGGGGAGAAACGGCGCGCGCCAGGGCTCGCAATCGCTTTACTGCAATGCAACAGAAGAGCAAACTTGATCATGTCTGAGAGCTTGCTGCCGCAAATGCAACTAGATGTCGTGGCATAGGGTTATGGTACTGAGCGAAAGATAACAATCCATTGATCTCAAGCAATGTTATCCCGGGTCGATGAATACTCTTTATGATACGACCTCGGCAAGTTCCTCTCCTCTTACATAAGTACATACATTAAGTTTAGGTACATACTTGACTAGCAGGGAATTTACCAGTTTCTTGAAACGAGACATTTCCCATCTCTCTTGCTTCATTTTTCCGTTTTGTTTTCCATTCTTTCGGATAAGCGGCCCTCGACCCCTGTGCCGCGCACAGACGAACAGGGGTGGCATCATCCCTAACATCTCCATTTTCCCAGAACATTCAAAAGTCTAAATTTCCTGGCAGTCCCCGGAAAGAGGATATGTTTTGGAAATCAAATTGATAAATTGAAACAAGAACGGATTGAGCAACATGCTGTTAGCCCTTCCCTTCCCCTTCCCCTTCCAGCTTCCTTCAGGCTGCGCCGTTTGGCGATTCTTGGCCATGTTGTCAGGCCATTCCAGTGGCACTAGATGGACCAAGCTGTTTGAAATAAAACGGTTTTCTTATGAAACCCCCACCGAGGAGAGGGGACAGGGGCGCGGCCTTTATCGCCGTGATGATGAGCCAAATAAGATCGCTCGTACAGTAAACCAGTGAGGAATGTCGACCAACCAGCCAGCGGATATGGATATGAGATCAGTCAAATACACAAGCGACAAGAGGCAACGTAAAGTTTGTGTGAACCAATCCCTCAGAAAGCAAGCCGTTGTTGCGTGCTCTCCGGGGTTGTTTTGTATTGCTGTTGCTATCGTACAAATGCCAATTCCTCGACCCCTCTCTCTTCTCCTTCCCCATCCACCACCCCACAAGACCATATAAGACTAATGTTTACTCTGGCCGTTAAACATATTGACCACGGGAAATATAGCGCCGATGCCAAGGCAAAAAGATCCTCCGAAAAGAATTGAAAAGAAGAATCCACCAAGCCAGTAGCCGTTTCATCTGGCCGGAACGGCCAGCCCCATGTGTTTTGACTACTCCAGACTCTCCTGCTCCAGAGCCTCTGCATGAAATACCCCTGGTAAAGGGCGAAGCGAAGCGAAACGGTGTAAAACTCAATATATTCCAAAAGCAAAAAAGCAACATCTCAAGAATCGTCGAGATGTATTGAAGAAGCGAAGCGAGCCATTGATATGCCGGCGACCGGAGAAGTCCAGCAGCCGGAGGCGTCGGCTGAACAGCCGCGCCTTGGATAGACAGTAGTAGTAGCCAGCGAATCATGCCGGCCACCGAACTGACAAAGATGTAGGAGGCGTGACGACAGGAAGTTGGGCATTCGAGTCAATGCTGAACCTCTCGAAGCGGAAGGGACCCCTAATAACCGTCGCGCCTTTGGTTAGAAGTGCAGAGTGTTTTTGGATGCGGATGTGTTCGGTTGATGGGCGTTGAATTGCTCAAATCACCACGACACCCACACTCCGTTCTTCTTCTAACCGGCGGACCATCTCGCGCTCTCCGGGGCTACGGGGGTTGGCGTCAATGCCGAGGATGGCACTGATACGGGTCTTGTCATGCTTGCCGTAGGCGATATCCCGCTCGTTGGGGCTAGTGGTCGGTGTGATTGGTGTGTGGGACGGGCCATTAACCATGCTGGACTTCCAGGCCTGCTCCAATAAGGCAGGGCTGGCACCAGTGCCGTAATCATTGGCAACAGCACTCCAGAAAGAATTGCGGTGAGCAGCGTATATCGAGTGTAGTCTGGGCAGGTCGACGTGTGTAGGGGGCTGCGGCATGGAGCAGTCCAGGCGCAGAGCCGGGGCGTGGCTGGTGGGCGTCTGCTGCTGGGGGAACGGCGAGGGCGCCAGGGAGCGACTCGTCTCGGCACCGGGCGTGGGGTAGCCAAGTTGCGACATGCTCATGGCGACCGGTTTGGGAAGGATGGCCGGCAGCCGGGGCGAGGCATCATGGCCGCTGGTCATGATGCTAGGCAGTTGGATTTGGTTGGGCGAATGAGGGCCATAACTGCCAGAGCTTCCAGGGGGCGAGTTGGATCGCGATACCGCCTCTCGGATCGGGGTAGGCATGGAGGCCGGGAGGATCGGGGAGTGTCCCGAGGACGTGGAGGACACAGAGGTGGTGCGCTTGCGGCGGTTGCTACCATGGCTAAGCTGGTGGTAGTGCAAGCGGCAGGCCAGCTCGGTCTTCTTCAGATGAGCGGCGATGTGCTTGTATGGCATTTTCTGAAGACGAGTCTGCAGGAGATAGACCTCCTATTCACAGGGGAAAAATAGATTAGCAAACTGGCTCATTGCCCCCTTTCCGACGTTGTAGCTCACCTCATCCTCGCTCCATGCTCTGCCTCCTCCGGTCGATGCCAGCTTTCTGTTCTTGGTGATGCCATAATCATGACGGTCCAGAGCATCGCTCGTAGGGTGGTAAGCCATGTTGGTATGGGCGTTTAACTGCATTGAGGGTGACATATTGGCGAGCAGTTGTGTTTGTGATCTTCAAAAGGGGTGAGACGGTGCGGCCTACGAATCGAAAGTTGGAGAGAGAGAAAAGTGTCGTTGAAATAAAGGAGCAGAGCTAGCTGCTGGAAGAAGAGAAGTCGAATGTCCGAGAATAAAAGTTGTATGTCGTGGTAAACCGATATGTAGTCGAGGGGGGTTCGTGTTGCTGGTATCCAATCCTTCTTCGCTCAAGGCTACCGGGCACTACTATCCAAAGATACAAGACGGGAATCGAATGAATGGTCGTTCAAGAGCCAGATCACACCGATGGACGAATGTAGATAGGTAGGTTATTGTATTTTCCCAAAAAGAATGTAAGCAGCCAAGCCAGTTGGACAGGACAAAAGAGCGTGGTCGCTAGCTGCGAAGAAGAAGGAAAAAAGAAGGGAGGCGCGCAACAACGTCGTCGGGATCGATGCACAGGTATACCGAGGATGGTGTAGAGGAAAGAACAAAAAAAGAGGCTGAAGACGCTGGGGAATCAAGAGGCATTATAATGGTTATGCATCTCCTCACAGCCTCAGTATAAGTGAGAGTATGCGAGTATCAACCATGACAGGGGGCCCGGTACGTACCTCCAGGCGGACCAGGATAGGCCAGTATCAGACTCTTGGTGTGGACACCCGCAACACACACCGCAACGTACGGCCATGTTACAAGCCTTACCAGCGACCCTGGTGTTTTGATGGGCCAGGCGTGACAAGATCAGAAGCATAAGCTTGGCTTGATCCGCATTTAGCTGCCATCCATTCGGTCCAAAAGCTAAACGTTCAGACCCTTTTCCCGACGACCTTGTCAGGTTTAGGCCTAGGCCCGAGAGCGTGCGTGAGTTGCAACTTGCAAGCTCAACGGCAGCGTTTGAACTAGTGGTAGCCTGGCCTTGCCATTTGAGATGGGAAGTGATAGAAGCAACAAAAGAATGTTCGATACATATCAACTGAATCGCAACGTTGATACCTTTTGGTTTTGCCATCTTGTTGATACACCGGTACGAGACGGGCAAGCCAGAGCCCGTCCAGCTCTTGACTAGCAGAGCCGGATGGCCCAAAAAAAAAAACGATGACCCCCCATGTAGGAGGTGTTTACACACCAGATGTAGATCAAACCCGAGGATCAGAAAACAGAACCAATTGAAAGAAAACGGGCACGCAAGCCTAGTACCAGGTTTGGATGTAGGAGTAATCGTAAACAATACCCCTGGTATCGCGAACGGCGTACCAAGCATGCAGACACACACACACACACACACACACACACATACACATCATCCACAGAAACCCGGATCGGGTATTTGCATGTGTATTGTGTGTACGGGCAAAGAAAGATGTACGTAGCACTAGAAACAATTCCTAGTGGATACGGTTTCTTATATTTTCTTTCTTCTCGTTCCTACCGGCGTCCCATTGAAAGTCGTTGACTGGATCGCAAGATGTTTCGGCGGTCGGGGTGAAGATGACGGTCCCTCTTCTTCTCGTTCCCTTCCTCCCTCGGTGGATTGGAGGGGCCTGAACACGGAGGGGATTTCCTAATCAGCACGCAATTGGCATCTGCAGCAAAGGACTCGTCCCGCCCGTATCTCCTCGTTCCAGCCGCTCTCGACAACCGGTTGACGGAGCGGGGTCTAGATGGGAGAGTTCCGGTAGCGTGTAGTACTGCAATGTCCAGTTGGCTGGGCCAGATGGGGCTGGACTGACAGGCGCCTCGGGACACATGGGACGCACGATCTTCCGCCAGAGTGTTCATTCGGCTTGGTTTGGGTTTGAAAGGGCTTGCAGGCAGGCAGGTACAGTAGGCAGGCAGGCGGGGAGGGGAGTAAGGGTGTCATGGCAGTATCGGAAGTGGTTCGAGGAGTGGACAGGAAGAGATGGGCAAAAGTAAGTGAGTGTGTGTGAGTGTGTGTGCGTGTGTGTGTGTGTGTGTTTGACAACGGAGAATATCTTTGTCAAGGACGTTGCTTCAACGTGTTACAGATCAACGCGCTTGTTGTCAGCAAGCCGGGGTGTCGATTGGCCTGCTGCATCCCCACCACCTTTCGACAGCGGCTCTGCGGCAACCGACTTTAGTGGCTTTAGTGACTTTAGTGACCTTGGCTGCGCTGAAAGAGACATTTGCTACAGCGCCTAGGCCTAGAAGAGCCAAACTCCGGGGAGGCGCCCCTCCTTACACCTCCGTCATCCACCCACATTGCGCACCTAAGCCCCTTGAACATACCCATTCCAACCTGCCAAGTTCCTCGGTACTTTGCGAGAAAGGGAAAAATTAGGACAGGGACCGGGCGGCTTGAGTTCTTCCAGTAATAGCAGTGTAACCTTAGGTATTGGCCAGTCTGCCAGTGGTCAGTTCGGCTTCCATTGTACTGGGAACGAAGCCAACCGACCAACCACCTGCACCTCTCCAACGGTTTTAAGGCCGTGCTTTTTTCTTTTATCATAAGCCAGGCTGGCTATTGCTCGCGACAGTCCGCCCGTTTGGTTTGGTTTGTGAGAATGAAACAATATTGTTCTACGCCCATGTTTCTACACTAAGCTCCGTGTTTGTATCCATCTTGCCCCGTACCTCTGCTTCGATCGAAAATGCCGTAATAGGAGCCGCGACTGGAATTCTTCCTGAGCTGGTTCCAAGTACATGGCAGATAGGTATTGGGCATTTTGCATCTCTGCAAGTAGCGAACGCGACAGATAACGTCATATGGTTTTTGTCATCTCCTGCTCCATTTCCGTCAGATGTCCACAAAATGGCCCCCGACCTGCTACGTGAATTCCATTCTTTTGACTCGTATATCGACAATTGCCATGTCGCAACACTGTCCGCTGCGACGGGTAGGACGTAAGGCCGGGCGCAGATACAGTATAGTTACGTACGCCAGTGCCGCAAATCAAGAAGTGTGTCGTCAAGACCATCCACACACACGGCAAACGTTTCCCGAGCGGCAGTAGGCAATGATGGACTGCTAGTAGTAGTATCTTGCTTGGTTTGATCTCTTGGGGACCGTCTGACTAGGTTCTTGTTTGCGCCATGTCACTATAGCCTTGGTAGTGCTACTATGGGTTCCCCGTCCAGAGCCGCATCTTCGGTTGCATAAGCCGTAATCCTGATCCTGTATGCACCCAAAACCCCTGAAACCTGCTAAGAGCAAGGGTCGATTTCAACTTGGTATCAGGCGGTCCTGACTCGACCCCACCTCCGACCATGCCAAGCAGCCAAGAACAGTTTATTTTGCTTTCTGCAGCAAATGGGTTTTCATTCTGATGGTATCATCGACTTTCTCACGTCTTGTTGCCTCTCCCATGTCTGTGGGATGGTCGACCCGAAAAGCACATCAGAAGATTTTAGATTTCCAACCGTTGAGAGTTTACATACATTAGCTCACAGATCCGTCTCATCCGACCCGGGACCGAACGTCTGAGCGTTCGCAGTAGGAAGCCGGACTGTGTTCACGTTGATTCACGCTCAATTGTCATCGTGGGGTGTGCATAGTCAGTGAGTCGGAAACGGCTCTCGGTGGATATCCAGCATCATGCTCTCGATGCCCCCGGGTCTTGTAGGAAGGCCACCTGTTGGAGAGGCAGGGGAGATGCACGCCACAGCCACTTACACGTAACTTCCACCATGGCTTAGACATCGAGAGATCCATTGAGGTAGTTTCACACCGATTAGAGATTTTCTGCATAGAACGAAACGCGCCTCGTTGTTTGCGGCGTTTGTTCCCATCGTTTTATCAGTGGTGATCGCCTGGAATGGATCGCGTGTCCACCGTCATAGAGAACTGCCCAGTAGCCTCCGTGGGAGATGGAGGCAACAAGCAGTCTCAAACAGGCCAATATACCAAGAGCTATCCCATGACCCTCACGACTCATATACTGAAGCTATTCCCGATACTACTCGTTTTATGCTGGCAGACTCGTCAGCCAGGTCACACGTTATACCCGCGATATGCCCACGTGCTTACATGCGTCCGACAACTACTCCAGATTAAAACACCGGATGAGTTGATCAGTATATACTCGATCTTCTGTCTGCCACCGAGCATGCAGGAGGGGCGTGGTTTCGATGCGCAGACAGGCTGCCCCATGGCTGCACGTGTGATCAGAAACGTGACTGAACGAACCATTCAATGCAAAACACCACGATGGGGCTTGGGAGTTTGTCAAGCTGCTTCCAGCCAATGGTGAAGACAGCGCTCTGCCCTGTTGCAAGTCCTCTATTCATGCGTTCTTATCGGCTCGCATGTCGCAGGTTCGATGATCGACGTGAACCGTAGAGGTTCCAGCTCACCGACTACAACAAGTGTTACAATCGAGGATGAAGTCCACACAGCCAAGGTGTCCTATTCCAGACGTACGCAATACGATAGATATGACGGCGCGAGCAGAATACTCTCTGCCTACTACCTCCTGCCTCTGAAGTCCGGAGGCCGAGTATGTCCGACTGGAAACCAGGATAGCATGGCCGTGAGGAGATATAAGTCATACATCCATGAATTGACTGCGCTTTATTCCGTGATGTTGCTTGTTGTGGATCACTGCGACGTTCTTCCTTCTAGAAACCTGTCGACTCGTCATCGGCAATGCCGAAGGTTGGATGACATATCTTCATACGTAACGTGTTGTTGTCCATCTCGTCTAATGTTAACCCTAATTAATACAACACGTTATAGACCCGACACCTTGTATAGAAGTTGTTGTCGAATCATGGAG
Organism: Apiospora koreana; assembly: GCA_017163955.1. Classification (NCBI taxonomy): domain Eukaryota; kingdom Fungi; phylum Ascomycota; class Sordariomycetes; order Amphisphaeriales; family Apiosporaceae; genus Apiospora; species Apiospora koreana. Next base: position 1,514,888 of record JAFHKQ010000007.1, on the reverse strand, counting down.
ATAAAATGGGAGATGGAGCTCTTCTCACATCATTTCCAGCGCAAGTATATGGATTCACTCACAGTTGGCAGCTTACAGCCTAGAACACGATTCAGTAGTGGCCAATTTTGCAAGGGCAGGTCCTCGTCGTCGTGTATGGATGGCATCGAGTATCAATAAACTAGGAGGGCGATCTCAGCGAGGACAGCCAAGCGCCCCCAAGTCTCCTCAAAATGACAAAGATGAGACCTGGCCGAGTAGAAAGAAGTTGACGCTATGACATGAGGCTTGTAGCATAACTTATTCAATCGACGGGGGCCAGTTGGGGTGAAACCATTGTTCAGCCTTGGGTAAGCCGTTCTGGGAGCAGCCAAACATGAGAACGACGGGAGGATCGTCGTCCGATATTATAGTTGATCGCCAAGCGAGTTGGCGAACCTTATCTTCACACACAGAGGAGGGAAACAGGAACGAAAGAAAAGACATCCTACCCTGATCTTGAATGCCCATCAAACACCCAAGATCTGCTTGGTGGTGCTTCTGCGTTTTGGTTCAGAAACAACTGTAATTATCTTGGATCGTTCGAATCCCAAATGCTTTGAAAGGGTTAAGCTTATTGCTAATCAACCATGGAACGGAGCATACCCCGGTTTGCGTTCTAAGAAAGAAAGGGAAAAAATGCCATGTCGTGCAGGAACGGTCGGGTGTATGTGTGGGCGCTGTGAGTCTTCTTCGGCGTTATCGGATCCCTGTCAGAAGCCGAAGAGCAGAGCCGCAAACTTCAAACCTCATTTCTAACCTAGGCGGTTTCAAACCACCCTCCCCGCACTTCAGCTCATGGAAAAGAGAGAAGACGACACAGAAAAGAAGAAGAAGAGGGGCATTTCCAACGGCGAAACCACCCAACCCACCCAGGGGAACCGAGATGCGAGAAAAAGAAGAAGCAGAATAAGCATTCACTTCATCCGAGATCACCCCAAGTTTTTGTGATGACGGTTGAATAAACATCGGACGATTGGACTGCCTACTAGTCGAGCAGGCAAGGCCAGCTTCTCGCTCAAACTCCGCATGCTTGTCTGTCTGTGTTCTTACAGTACTCCTCCCTAGATCCACGATGGGCCAGGATCATTCCATTGCAAACACAGCACTGCCCCCTTCCCTACGTGAAGAAACGCATCATCCAGGTGGAAAGATAACGCCACGGCAGGAGAACATCGCCAGGGTCGACGATCACCGCCCCCATTACGGAGCCACAAAGCCCAGCAAGCAATCATGGGGTGGATTTTATGGCTTCGTCTTCCTTGACCCTGAGTACATCGGCACTCAGTGGCAGCAAACTAGCTTAGCGGTTTGGTTTCCGTCACGATAGGGATGATGCTCGCATGAAGTCGACCTTGAGCCGGAAACGCAGCCAACCTTGTTCGAGATATGGACAATTACAAACGCGTTTTCAATTAAATTCAAATCCGATTCCCATCGACACCGTCTTTCTGCGGCACAGTCAATACTGGCCATTTTCACCATCAGTCACCAACATGGCCTCGAGCGTATATGGACAGGGGACAGACCATTAGAAACTAGCGTCTCACCACGCACTTTCACCGTTCCCTACCCTATGTGGTGATTCATCTGCAACCTTCGCTGCGATCGAGTTTGGGTTTGTAATGCAACCCCCACGGATTGCATTTGGGGACGGTTTATGAACGCGCCATGTACGTGTCGTGGGGCGTATTGTTCATGAAAACTGATGTCTGTCGTCAGGTCTTACATGGACACACGCTGATCCAGGGGCCAAGACATATTGCCTACTTATTCAGTACCACCAGGTATACCGTCGCTTTCCCCTGGTCATGCCTGCTGCACCTGATGTAAACGGCCGCGTTGAGTCCCGGTGTATGACCCGCCCCGGAGCCGCTTGCCCACGTGCTTGGTTGGACCCCCGGGATAAATAGAGTAAGCACGTATCGGAGCGCCGCAGGCCTGGCTCGCTGTAAGCGTTGCCCCTGAATGCGACTTGCCTTTGCAATATGCCGGTCATCGACTTCCTTCACTTGCATCTTTTCGCTGGTGTTCTTGTGTAGATTGTTCCTAGAGTACACAGATCTTGCATGCATGGAAAATATTGCGTTTCCAAACATCATCCGCTGCTAAGATAACATTACAGGCTGTTATTATACGAAGGCTTCTCCGCATAAATCTAGCTTTCTGAGGGAATGGTTTCCAGGACAACTGGTTCTTCCCCGCCCCTTTCTTCGTTTCTTGTCTGCACCATGGCTTAGAAGATATTGGGGCGGCTCAAGGTCCCTACGAACGTTGCAGCCTCACGCCTATCACAGCGCTCTCAAAGTCTGATGATGTGGACAATCGCCGTTACGCCTTGCTTGTTCTTGCAGCAGAACAGAGGGCTTCTTTTCTCCGGACCTGCATGAAGAGCTGTTGGTCGACTCGAGCACCTTTTGACACCACCCAGCTGGGTGATTGCAAAATGCTTCCTGGGTGTACCAAGGCCATGCTCAGAGCCCGCGATAATATTGAAATACAAATGTTGCCAGAGGTGTTCGATGGCTTCAGGTTATCGAAGTCCCATCAGGCAGCCAGTCCAGTCAGTGCGCCGAGCGAGCCAAGCATGTTGTGTGAGGCGGCAGACAACGACAGTATTTGTTGGCCATTTTCTTCCACTGACTTCCAATTGCCGTGTCGTTGTTCTGCATTGGCGTAGGACTGCACCTGTTGCCCGTACAACTTATTACGGCTGCAACGGCTCCTGAAAACGACCTCGCATAGTTGTTGAAGGGAGAGTCCACTGTCTACTGCATCTGAGTAGCTTTCCGCTGGAACTGACAAACCGACAGTGCCGCGACGGAGCTGTCATCTGACCCGATCCTCCATATTTCGATGCAACTACTCTACTTTGAATTCAATGAGCGTCGTCCCTATTCTCATCGTTATTGGTGACGATTGCCTCCTCTCGTCAAGTACTTACTTTTCTGCGCAAATTGGAGCATCTGATATGTACTCCCTTCAAGCCTTAAGGGGTTGAGTGAACGAACGACCCTGCAGGTCTCTGTTACCTATCATGGAGGGAAAACCCGGACGCTTGCTGGTGGACGAGCCTGCAATACCACCTGCACCCGGCCGATATAGGTGCACTGCGAACTCCGAAGTGTGAAGTATTGCGATAGACTGCGACGGGCGACGGACTGGGTACTGTACTGCGGGGAAGGGTAGTAGTACTCTCTCCAGTAGGGCCTTAGATCTTGGCGTATTAGTTTGGAAGCACATAATGCAGGCCTCACACAAAGGTACTCACTCTGCTTATTAGTGGCCCTGAGATCCGTGCTTGAATATGTTCTCGGTAGAAAAGAATCTGGATTACTACTGGGCCAGGCATGGCGTACAGTTTGGCAAGTAATCACAACCGGTTTGTTTTATCTTGCCCGCCGCATTGGTAAGATCCGATCGACCCTGGGCAGCGGTAATCCTGGGGTAGGGGATTCCGTCATCGCAACAAGCAGCTTTGGTAAACATTGGAAACCCCATCTGGAAATATAATCTACGAATCCCTTCGCCGATTTGGATCGCGACACACATATATCCTCACATCTACACGGCTGGCCCTTAAGTACAGGAGGCCGCAAAGGAGGCGGCCGACTGTCTGACCAGGCCGCTTCTGAGTCGTATCTTCGATGGCATCGAAACAAGGAGACACAACTGCGCGGGCACATAGTGCTGGCTAACAAAAAACGTGATTTGGCTGCCAAGTCAAGCAAGTTGCATACAGCAATGGCCTAGTCTACTTCCGGTACAGCACTTATGATATACATAAGCGACTTGGGGACTGGCGAATGTTTCCTGTCAGCTTCGCGGGTGGAAGAACGACATACTTTGCAGAAAGATATGCTTCCATCCAACTCTACCTCCGTACACCTATCTTCCTTGCATTCTCTCTTTTGCTTTCAGATGTACTTGTGTCAAATGTTCTGATTTGCTTGATTACACTCTCCTTCCCCGCATAAGAGAGCAGGCAAGCTAGGCTCTAGGCCTTACCCTTATGTACAGTACTTGCGAATAGCTCCTTTGGATTGATTGATCTTGGTTAATTAAATCTACTATCATATGGTGCAGATCTTATGCCTTAAGCCCGGCGTTTCCCAGAAGTAAGCGAGACAGGGATGACAAGAACACACGGACCAGGTCTGTCAATTGATCTTCCCTTCAGCCATGCCACCCCCGCGCCATATGTAGTGCTATGTGTCGTTTGACAGTTGGAATTGTTTTGTTTCGTGTCGTCCCCCGGACAAGACTAAAGACGAGCTTGGCTGCTGCAGGTGAAAATAGGAGAGGAAAGTGTGCCTGATGGCGTGCTGCGTAAAGACACCAAGGAGCAAAGACCAGCAACAACCTTAAGTAACCAGCTGGGTGAAGTTTCTTTCCCAGTGACGACTTACCACCGAACCCAAGTACCATTAGTGAAAGCATGTACTGCTGTAACGTGACAACAGCTTCAGGGTCCACGATCAATGCCAAGACCCGACAGGCTGCGGTCCTGTACAGTACACATGCATTACATTCGAGTTTAGGTGTACTTGGACGCGAAGTACCCAGTCCTGTCCTATGGAAGGTGTGAATGAGATTGATGCATTGCATTCAGCCTCGGTCGACTTGGTTTTGGGATAACCTGCAAGAGCGTTGCTCATCCAAGATGATGATGACACTGTTCCTAGGGCCGCTTGCTGGGCATCATCCTGCTGCAAGTCCAAGTCCCTGCACCTGCTGAACAACGACCTCCTGGCAGACCTAGGCGAGGACAGGACCGAGGCCTGGATCCTACTCCCTACATGTATGCAGTACACACGCCTTGACCAGCGTACATACATCTAGGCTCCTTTATTAGTTGACGCCCCATTACATACCGTGTTCCACAGCCGCCCGACTGTGTTGCGCCCTGCACATGAGAATAGGCGCGATGGGCTGGACTAGATTGAATTCAATTCAACGCCAGGAAAAGTGACAGGTTATCCCGCGGTCCGTCTTTTTCAAGAACCGCGGCCGACCAGTCACCATGCCACAAGCTGTTCAGGCCGTACGTACATGCTTGGTAGAGTAGAGCAGAATAGAGCCTATACGTCACAAGAGGCGGGACAGGCGCAACCGATACCGGCTGGGCCGTACTGACGCCGCAACTTATCAAATATTGGCCATTGGTTCATCAATTTGATTTCAAGCCAGGCGGATGGAAAAACTTTTGATATCCATGTCAACTTGATGAATGAATGCGGGGAGAACATTGCTTCCTTCCTGATACACGCCTGCTCCTCCCCATCGATCGCATTTTGATTGCGTCCAGCACCCACTACCTCCCTCTCGTCTTATCTCTCAGCTCTTTAAACATCCAGTCCCGATCGGGACCAACAACTGAAAACCAACACCGGCGCTGCTCGCGTACGCAGATTGCCACGGTGCCACTATTATATACTTGAACCAACAGCCAACTGACATACCATACCTCCTACAGAGTTTGCCGTGGGCCCGTCTTTGTAAATTCATCTTCCACTCAACTGCCATTTATTTTACATGTCATTCCGCTGGACTCGATCAGGTAAGGTTCCTTTGATAGGCACTCGATAGAAAGAAAGAAAAAAGTGTAATCCTTGCTCGTATAACAAACAGGTAGAATACACGCAACATCGAGCTTGTCCGAGCAACTGTGTTAATTGTTAGTTCTTCTGCATATTTTATTAGATCCATGATTTCTTTATTCAATTACCTAACCCGACAGGCCAGCCAGCATCTTACTTCGACTCCACTTCGGGCCACACGCACCATCATCCAACAACCCCCCAACCTGCTTGCTGCCCCGACCGACCCAGGCTGCCAGGGAACCAAGGGAAACACCACCCACTCCAACCAACCATAAACTCACGATACACTAGGTGAGTAGTTCGGGCCGGGTCATTCATTTTCGAAACAACTGCCTGCCACCACTTTTATCTCCCTCGTTGGTGTGGCCAGTGCAGTACCATTGGTGGTGTTGGCTGACAAGTAATTTGCCGTTTTCCTTACTGCCTTGTTTGCTTGTCTCAGCCTTGCGCTACCAGTTTTTGCACCTCGCACCCGATGTTTTTCCTTCTTTCCTTGACCTAGTGGCCCGGGTCCCCCCCCCCCCCCTCCTCTTCCTCTGTCCTCTCTGTGACTCCCACGCTTCCCAGCTCCTCGTCCTCTTGTCGCGTACCCAGACCTAAAAGTAGTGGTCAATACTTGCCACCCCATCTTTTTCAGGGAAAGCACTACTTGCTAGGTTCCACGTCTCTACTTCCATCGTACATCGTCTGCATAACCCTCCCTCTTCCCTTGACCCTCGTCCTGTCCTGATTTTCCCCCTTCCCACTCGAGAGTACCTGCTACCCAGAAAGTGCGAAAGAGGAGACGGATACTTCCCATTCTCTAGCTTTCCACGTACCTGACTCCCCAGAGTATCAGTACATCGACAACATTGATTGACTCTAACGCATGCTCTCGCAACATTGAACTATTCTATTCTATCTCCACATGCTCAATTCGGTTTTTGTTTGATCGATCTACAAACCCGCACGCAATACAGTCAGTACCTGGTTGGCGGTTCATACCTCTAACATACTTCAACTCTGTTGAGTCGCAGTCCAGACGAGAACTCTCTTTTGCCCTCACGCACGCAACACGACAGACCCGAGAGCAGCCAGAGCGCGTCTCGACTCGCTTCCTTGCCGTCGTCTCGTTTTGTTTCCGCCCTTGTCCCGCTGAGAAGACAAGCAGCATCGGCAGCAGCAGCAGCAGCAGCAGCAGATTGCTGGCCATCCGTCCCACGCAAACAGATTTGCGAGTAGAATCGCTGCACTCAAGTTTCAAGTCACCCATTGACGGCTGATTCATGCAACTCGGTCGGGTCGCGTTTGGCAAAGTCGAAGCTACATCGCCCGTAAGTCACTTGCTACAGTACTTTCTCTCAGCTCTCAGCATCCATTCTTTTCGATCCCCTCCCCTTCGACATTGCACCCACCTTGCTACCTGAGAGACGTACCTGTCGTTTTTCTGCTGCTGCATCCAGCAAGCAGCACCACACACCGCACGCACCGACGCGTATGCGCGCGCGACTTGGGCTTGGTTCAAATCGCATGGTGTTGGACCCGGCGCGCAAAGCTTTTGGTCATATTGCGTATCGTTACCATCATTGTCATCACCCAGCTAGTTTGCTGCAAAGTCCCAATCTCACCCGGGTACTCCGTACCTGTTCCCCAAAGGTCACCTAGAATCTTCCAGGTAGCTACATACCATCATCCCATCCCATACCAACCATACCTACTTTACTCTACTGTATTCACTCTCGCACCCCAACTCATAACCGCGTCGCGAGTTTTCACCCATCCCCCCTCTTCCACACACACCAAACCCCAACTCCCACCCGCCTTCCATTTGGTATTCCTTCGTACTTTGCCACCACGCGCCGCGCGCCGCCAGTTGGCTCAGTTTTCCCAGCCATCCATCCCGCGTCAGTCCTCTCCCTCACCGTTGCTGTTAATTTGTTTTGGACGACCAGGCCATCTCATCTCACTCTTCACATCATCTTCTTTGTTTCCAGTACCTCGAAGCTTCGATTCCGCCCTTCCTGCTCAAAATTTGACGCGATCGGGTCGAGCCTCGAAGGAGAAAAAAATTCGCTCCCAGCTGTACCGCTACTTTTGACATCCTCCCAAAAGCTGACACGCTAGTCTCTTCACAGATCATGCAGCAGTGGCAGGTCGGCCCTGTGCCGGAGTACCTTTACCAGAGCTCCGCCCAACATGCGAATGACATGCAGTAAGTACCCAATTCTCTATGTACAAGTCACTTGCTTGGTTGCCCATCCCATCCTACTCTATGCTATTAAGCATTTCCACCTCTTATGTGACTTCTTCCTGGCTCTTCTCAACTCCACTTGATGGAAGGCAACCTAGTGGCTGCTCTCCCCCTCGAATACCCCAATCACTCCCACCATTCTCGTACACGTACCCATGGAGCCCCGGCTTGAAGGTATACACGAAGAGGTTGGGGCAGGGTGGATAGTTGTACCTGGTGTATACCTTCATCCTTGATGTCGCACATAATGGACGTTGTCACTACCCTTCACCGGCGCGAAGCTTAGCCCTGGGTGCTACGTCCCCTATAACTACCGCACATCTGGGTGTGGTTCCTTGTGCCGCTGCCGCCATCACCGCGGCGCTTGTTCGTTGTTTGCCTCGGGCAGGCGCGCCGCAACACGAGGTGGCCGAGCCCTATGCTGCCCTGGTTGCTCAAGTAGAGCAACAACGCCACCAAATACAAGCGACAGCATGTGCAGCCGTTATGTTGGCTTCATTCCAGCGCTGCGGCCGCCGTGCTTTCATGCGACACGAAGACGGAGTCGGACGGACCTGACTAACAATGCGTCCTCGGTATAGTTCAACGCATCCCTACCAGCAGCAGCCCGATATGAATCGCCGGCCTGACTTCACCGGGTATGCTCAACAGGCGAATGCCGCTACGCAACAGCAGCACCACCCGCAACACCAACAGCCCCATCATGGTCAGCATCCTCAGCAGCATCCTCAGCCGCTCCAGCACCAGCAACACCAGCAGCACCCACAGCACGTCCAGCATGCGCAGCACCCGCAGCACCCGCAACATCAACATCCGCAACAGCCGCAGCAGCACCATACGACGCCCGTGCAGCCTCCTATGACCATCCCTCAAACTGCTGCCCCTCCTCAACAGCAACAGCCGACACCTACGCCGGCACCAGCGCAGCCTCCCCAGCCGCGTGGACGTAAGCGGCCTGCGCCCCAGCAGCACCACCCGCAGCAGCATACGCCTCAGCCGCCGCATTCGCAGTTGCATCCTCAGTTGCAGCAGCACCAGCCTCCGCATCAAGTGCAACAGCCGCCGCCGCAACAGCAGCAGCAGCAGCAGCAGCAGCAGCAACAACAACAGCAGCAGCAGCAGCAGCCGATCCCGCACCCTCAGCCGCAACAACACCCGGCTGTGCCGTCACCGGCCCAAACACCTACTACGATTCCTGCTTCTGCTCCCGCAGCGGTTGTGACGACTGCTGCCCCGACCAGCCTACCAGCCGTCGCTCCCCCGCAAGCCACCGCGGCATCCACCGCCGCTGCTGCAGCTGCCGCCGCTGCAGCTTCGGCCGCTGCCGCCGAGGATGCTAACTCGACCCCCGCGCCGCCCCCAGCAAAGAAAAGTCGAACAAATACGCCTTGGACTCCTGCTGAAGAACAACGCCTTAAACAGATGAGAGATCAGGGAGCCAGCTGGGCTGAAATTGCCAAGGTCAGTCGCTCCACTCCACCATCAAAGGCAAATCTAACTCACCAACTTTAGACTTTCCCGACTAGAACAGAAGGCAGTGTCAAGAAGCACTGGTACAAGGACATGCACTACGCTGAGTTTGCCGAAGACGAGGTTCGTTGTCAGCCAACCAAGAGTCGGGCCGAACATGCTAATGAAGGTTGGCAGAGCCATGCACTTCTTACCGCGATTAAGGAGTATGAGAACAACAAGTGGAAGAGCATTGGTCAGAAAGTCGGCAAGCCCGCGAAGGCGTGCGAGCAATATGCGAAAGAGCACTTCCCCGACCTGTTCCAGACCCCGAAGGCACGTTAGGATCCTGTCCCGGGCGCTATTTCTCCCTCCGCTTCGCGGCCAACTGTGGCGCCTCGTCGGCGCCGGAAGTCCACACGTTCCGGCGTTTCGTCTGGCTCGTTCTCGGAGCAAATATCACAAAACAGCAGTTTCAGTGAGGCAGGAGGCCAAGAATCGATTTAGACCCGCCCACCTCAACAAACAGCTTCCAGGTGGCCCTAAGAAGTCTTTTCATATTTCTCTTCTCTTATCTTTTTCTCTCATACCCCCAAAACGCATCTGGTTCCAGTCGTTAGCCTTGTTGCCGTATAAACGGCTGTGTAGGAATACATGAGCAACAAAACAGAAAATTCAGCACCGCCTTCACGGGCCTAATCGGTGGAGCAATTACTTTGCGCCTGCTTTACTTTCGTCACGAATTACGATTCCCCCACGGGATGGATAGGGCATTTTGTTGGATTGGCAAAGGAGGTTGCCAACGAAACCAGTTTACATGTAGACAGTGGCGTATCAGCGTGAGCTGGTTCAAGTTAATAGCCGATCTACTGTTTTCACATTTTGAAGTACCGGCGGATAGAAAGAATATCTGCCGGATGTGGCGTGATCGTGATGTACGACCCATTAACACCCTACCACTAAGCCTCAGTCAATTAATAATACAGCGTTTATGTGTAGATGCTGATCCAATGACTGGCTATTTCGTGTTCATTAGGCCAAGCGTATGTAGTATCATATTTGGTATGTATTGAAATGTTTGCCCCTTTTTGTTTGTGTGGCAAATGCTGAAATGGTTATAGTGATTTATAGAGGATAGTATATCCGGTCTAGATACTACATCCTTCATGAACGTTGTCCTGACCTACCGGAGTGACTGCTTTTATTAGAACGAACACCTGCCTGCCCACTCCAATGCCTCCTTTGCCACTTCTCGTGTAGCGCTTGTTAGATTTAACATGTCGAGCACATTCCAGTTGGCCCATACAAACTCCTCGTGCTCAATCCCTTTCAGAGCGACGTCTTCCACATTCGCTACCAACACAGTCCAATTCAGTTGCAGCTGCATTTTCTCCTTCCGCGGCGACGTGAGATCCGGCCAACCTTCTTCTTCCATGAAGCGCGCACTGCCTCCGGCCAGTCCTCCCCCCGCCGAGGCGAACGCGGCGCCTCGGGGCAAGGCCCTGAGGGGGTCGTAGTCGACGTTTTGACAATCGCTGCGAGACCGGGCTCCGTTACCCGCGGTGGCGGTAATGGTGGTAGTCGTCTCGCGCAGCATGCTCGAGATGCGGACGACGTTGAGCGTGGTCAGACGCTTAACGCAGCGGGCGATGGCGTCCGAGATGCAATAATCGCCGTCGTCGACGCGGCCGCTGGGCAGCTCCCAGACCGGCTGTGGCAGCAGACACGAGGATCTTTGGGTGGCGTTGTCGCCGCCGCCAGTGTTGTTGTTGTCGCTGTCGAAGACGAGGTGGCGCGGGAGCTGCTCCAGGAAGGGCCGGTTGTAGTGGTGCTGCGGGTGGTGCTGCTGGTACGGCGAGGGCGGGCCGGACGCGGGCCCGGTCGTGGCCGGCGCCGCTGCCGTGGGGGCGCGCTTCTTCAGCAGCAGGATAGTGGGTCGCTGGCTCCGCACATCGATGCGGAAGACGGCGGCGCCGACAGCCAGCTGAGAGACGAGAGTACTGGTGGGAGGAGGTCGGGTAATCGACGGGTTTTGTTCGTGTTGACGTTGCTGCTGCTGCCGTTTAGGGGTTGACGTCGCATTTCTCATGGGGAGTGCGAGTGGTTTCGGTGAAGGGTTGTCCTCCGACGAAACGGAGGAGACCTCGCCGCCGGTGGCATTGTCGTTACCGGTAGGGGGTAAATCCATCATATTCGGAGAGGGCTCCTCGCTACTTAGACTGCTCACTTCTCCAGCGTCGACATCCCTGGCGCCTGTCTCATGGTTTTGTTGCTGTTGGTAGTGATAGGGGTCGGCCGCGGCTGCCGAGGCGGTTGCCATCGCAATGTGGTCGTTGTCGTCGTTCTCGTAATGGAACTCGAACCGATAGTTTCCGTCTTGCTCTGGTGGCGGAGATGGCAAGCCGCTAACGGCGACCGCATAGTCGTCGTTCCCTTTCCAGTCGACGGCGTCGTCGCGGTCCTCGTAGTAGGAGCGGAACACTTGGTGGGCGATGCTGGGCGACGAGGCCAGGTACCGCTCCTTGGACATGGCCAGCACACATTTCTGCGGCCACGTCAACACCGGCGTCTGGGTCGTCATCTGCAGCAGGCTGTTGTTGAGCGGGCCTGACGTCAGCGACGTCAGCTCGCTGCGGGCCGAGACGCGGCTCACGTGGTGCTGGTGATAACGGATCCTGCGGTGCACCGGCGGGGGCGGTCGTGCTGTTTTTGCTCTCGCTTGTCGCGGCTGCGCAACGACGGCGGTAGGAGTAGGTGGGGTGGCAGCAGCTCGAGGTGACTGTTGCTTCAGACGCCGCGAGGTCTTGGTTGGCGTTGTCGAGACCGGCGTGTGTGGTACTGGTGCTTCAGTCCTGGGAGTCGTATTTTTCAGCGTCGTAGATGCTCCCGACTCCGGAGGCGTAGAAGGTAGTGGTATAGCAGAGGGCTTGCCTTGGGGAGTATTTGTTGCTGCCGTTGAGGGACGTGGACGACCGAAGGGGACGATGGATGGATATGGGCTATAGGCAGCCGGATGTCGTTGCTGATAAACATGCTGGCGATGGTGGTTATTACGGTGATTCTGCTGTTGACTTTGTTGTCGTGATTGTCGTGGTAGTGTGCTGCTAAGGTTATTACTATTATGAGTGTTGTTGTTGTTTCTGCCGATGCTGTAATGATTATTGTGAACGGTCAACGACGGCGGCTTAAGCGGTGGCTGTAGAGGTAGTGGTGGTAATACGGGCGGTCCTAGATCCGCTTGAATGGCCATGATTGCTTTTGACCGCGGCCACCCTGTATTTCTCCCGCGTGTGCGCAGCTTGGGCTCTCCGTGTCCGTTGTGGAAGTTTGTTGGGATCTAAGGGGCGGCGAACGACGCCTCCTGGCCGTGCTGAGGCTGCTTAGTTCAGCGCGACGATGTTGAATGTGTAGAACGTATTATTAGTGATATTAAATAAGATAGAGGAGAACGATGTAGAACGAAAAGTAGAATCATGGCGTAGAGAGAGCAAAGGAGAGAGCGAAAGAGAGAAATAGGTTCACTGTCATCATTATTATTATCAAAGCAGGCCTGCCCGCAAAGGTTTTGTTTAACGCCATTAACGTTGTTTCTTGCTCCTCGTCCGGCAACTCTCTCCTCTTTCCTTGTTTCCCCGTCATCATGGTTTGGGGCAGGGATCGCTTCACCATCTTCCCGCAATACTCTCGAGCGATGTCTTAGATCCAATAGGAGAGAATGGAAATAATTCTGAAGCATGGCCACGCTAGTGGAAGGGCCCGAGTAACGCTCAACTTGCGAAAGGACGAAGAGCGTGTCTTCTCATTTTGAGTTTCCCGTGTAAGAGATTGTTTTCTCCAACCTGGCGTTAGACTTGTCCTGGTCTAGAGGACCTTCTGGAACACCGTCGTCGCGGTTTGCGCTGCCGCTGATGCCGATCTCGTAGACGAAAGTGGCATCATGGCTGCGTGAGTAGATTTGATGGCTTGCCCCAAATCGACTCATATTGACGCCCGAGTTCTTTTCCCATGGCTGCGAGGCATACTGATATAAAGAGGAAAACTCTACCACAGAGCGGGCGGTAAGTTTATGTTTTTCCCTCTTGCTCCTTAGCCGGTCTTGACTTTCCAAAATCTGCCGATAGTGTTACCGAACTCTGACTTCCTGCAGGCGCTGACAGCCAGCGTTTTGACATAGGTCACACACAGGGACAAGTCATTCCTGAAGCCCTTGAGAAGACGCGGCCTGCAGCAGGATGCTCATGGTCCTCCCACGATGGCGTCATGTCGGGCATCTGTGTTCCGAATGGGAGCCATCCTCATGTGACGGAATATGTGTCTCAATTGCAGAGTGCCCGGTATAATTCCAGGCACGGCGCACCGTACGCGCATCGCTCCCATAACTATTATGCGATGACATTTATCCAGAGCAGTGGTAATCGGCCTCTTGAGGGTTATGGGCACCAATATGTTGTGGTCCACCAAGACCTGACACATTCAGGTTTGGTCAATACCAGGAAAGGAGCGTAAACCTGGCCGGATGCGCTGCATGATCTCCGTTTCCAGGTACACAGATAGTGAATATGACGAGATTTTCCTCTTTCGAAGAGCAAATCGCGATCGGGAACCCCATTGCAGGATACCAACATCTCGAGATATTCCTACCACCCTCATTGGGGTCTTGTGACGGAGGCATGAGACTGAAGCATCCTCTCTCGAGTATCCAGACGCGCGAGGCCGAAGCTGGAGAATCCGGTAGCGTTCGATGCCAATACTGGCTGACGATTCAATGGATGTAAGAAGGCATCGACAAAATAATTCAAGACGGTGCTATCCTCGCCGAGCAGGTTGCTGGTTTGACCTATGCACGGCTCTACGGTCTCGCAAGTTCGAGTTCGAGAGAGGTACTTAACTAGAAAACTGGTTCCTGGCTGTATATTTTGAACTGAATGCGGGGGATTCGGCAGCAGTCGAAAGCTTGCGGCTCCGCGACAAGCCTTTTCAGAAGAAAATCTGTGTCGGGTGGATTATATGTATCTTCGGCCCCGTGTCGATTTACATTTTACGGGGTAAGGGACAAGAATCAGTAGGTCGTGGATCAGATCTGGGGTGTTTCCTTGGCAAAGAACAACTCATATAAGTACTTAAAGTACCTATGACATGACTCTCCAGAATATTCTTAGTCTTGGTTATATTGAATATACTCGAAATGCCAAATTCTTCTTCCTCTCTCCTCCGCATACCAATACTATTTATCATCTTCTACATTTCTGAAATTGAGGGATATATACTCTATCTGAGGTAAGAATGGTAATTTCATTCCATGTCAACGAGCCTGAGCTGAATGCCACCCTACCACTGTGACCTAGCCCCTGCCAGCCTGCCAGCCTGCCTACCTGCCTGCCAGTAATTCCCTATTGTTCATGCAAGGCGACCGGACCACCACCTGCAGGGTGTTCGTATTTAGTGGCCCCATGTCATGATCAACGGGCAACGTCTTTCTAGAAGTCATGAGATGCTGCGGTGACGATACAGTAATAATACAGTTGAATCAATTTGACTCTTGATTGTGGTCTCAGCTGCCGCGCTAGGCCTGTCACACTTGTATGGAATTGGATGGCGGTCGGAAGGCAGAACAGACGGCTCGGATAGCCTGAGGGACGAGCTGGTTAGCAGCAAATAGAATGCATAGCTGCTGACTGACTGATTGGACCCTTGTATTTCTCCGGCCACCAGCAAGACCTCAGGCATGAGGCATTGCTGCTTATTCCATGTTGTTTTTGTTGTTGTTGTTGTTCCCACCCTGATGCAACCGAACCGAACTGAGATAACATGCCGCCAATCCAAATCACAACTGAACGACCCTCCCCCTACGGAGTACGTTAGGTAGATTAGAATGACTGCCTCGCTGCCTCTTAAGATACGAGTATCCCCCTCTAAAAGTTCTCTGAAGTGAAATGTCGTTTCGCATGGAGTGAATGCATGCAGATAGATGCTAGGCACTAACCTATAGGCTCATGTTGGGGAGGGGGGGGGGGGGGGGGGGTGCTCTATCGCTTACCTTAATACTTACTTCTTACCCTATTTTAACCGCATGGAGCCCCCCCCCTAGCAGTCTAGATCACCCAGCTTCCTGCCTAGCGTATCTCAATACGGGCGCTTCGTGCGCCACTATTTACGAGATTTGCGGATTTCTTATCAAGCAAGCCAGTGAGGTCGCAGCCGACCTTGCCATCTTGCCTGCTTGTCCCCCTACAGATGACCATTCCACTTGAATTGGGCCACTGTAAACCCCAAGGCCATCAAAGTCGTCCGTCCATCTCCAGATTCGAGTCGGCTTTGGTTCCTACTTCTCCCTCTCTTTCCCACCCACTTCCAAAGGTGTCACTATAGTAATAACCACCCAATTCATTCGTTTGACTTTGGCGCGTTTAGAGGCAACGACTTGCTTGTCACCTCAAGCCGCTAATCCTTCTTCACCATCGTTAGGCAGGTTGTGCAACCAACCCGCTGCCGCTGCCTGAACTCTTTGCGCATCCCTCCCTGCCACAGAACCAACCACAGATCGGAACACTGCATTTGCCATTCGCCCTCGACAGTGCCATTGTTAATTCCCCTCTTGGTGCTCCTGTCAAAGAGACACTGGGCCTTTTCCAAACCTGAATCCATCGAATTGCGCCTCCCTCGCCTTTGAACCGAAAGTCCTGGAATCGCCTTGTATTGAACACCCTCGTTGCCACGATTTGCGAAGCTTCCAACGATAAAACGACCTGTTTCGTTTCCTGTCGCTTCTGCCAGCTTTGACACCGGCAACATCCGAGTCATTGAAAGCCCCCCGCGCGCATAAACCACGCACGATTCAATCTTCGATTCCGCCATCAAGAATGAGACGGACAATACTGCCCGTAGGCGTTGCCCTGCTGGGCGCGTCGGTTGTCCTCGCCGCCGACAAACCGGCGACCTGCTCGCAGACCTCCAAATGTCCCAAGGAGACCCCCTGTTGTTCCCGTAAGTTGCTGTAATCTCCAATTGGCATGCCGCCTATGCGCCGCGCGGTACACAAACCGTTTGCCGACGTGCATCGAGTTTGTCTAACAACCACCTTGTAGAATATGGCCAGTGCGGTGTCGGTGCGTACTGTCTCGGGGGATGCGACCCTCGAAGTTCCTTCGCGCTCGACGCCTGCGTCCCGTCGCCCGTATGCATCGATCGGGACATGAAGATGGGCTCGACGGACAAAATCGCTGATGTGCAGGATTATCTCGGCGACTCTTCCAAGTCTGAATGGGTGGCGCAGGGCACACCCCTCTCCAGCGACGACGGCTTGCTCCTGACCATGCCTCGCCGCACCGCCGGAACTGTCCTTTCTTCGACTGGATACTTGTGGTATGGAAATGTCAAGGCGAGAATGAAGACGAGTCGAGGTCGTGGGGTTGTCACTGGTTTTATCCTTATGAGCGATGTCAAAGACGAGATTGACTTTGAGTGGGTGGGTGCCGACTTGGAGGTAACTCAAACTAATTACTATTTCCAGGGTATCCCTGACTGTAAGTTGAGATTACCGCCGTTACTTTCCGTCTTGCTGCTAATCCTTGATACCCAGACACGCACTCCGGCAATATCACCGGCACGCAAAACACCTTTGAGAACTGGCACGACTACGAGATCCGGTGGACCCCTGATGACATCACCTGGGTCGTCGACGGCAAGGTCGGCCGCGTGCAGAAGAAGTCGGACACTTGGAACAAGACGTCCAACCAATGGGACTTTCCCCAGACGCCGTCCCGAGTTCAATTGTCCCTCTGGCCCGGTGGCGCCGATACCAACGCCAAGGGAACCGTTGATTGGGCTGGCGGACCGATCGACTGGGACAGCGAGGACATCAAGAACCACGGCTACGACTTTGCCACTGTTGCCTCGGTGAAAATCGAATGCTACAAGACCAAGAGCGCACCGGGGACGAACTCGGGTAAGAGTTACACGATCGAGGACTACAAGGGACTCAACACGTCCGTTAACAACGGCGACAAGCCCACGGTGCTTAAATCGCTCCTCGGAACCGGCCTGGATATGGATAAGGACTTCCCCAAGACTTCGGGTACCCAGACTATGGAGGTCATTCCTGGCCTGAGCGGCGGCGGTCCCGGCACCAACGGACAGGCCGCGGCTCATCCCGGCGGCGACGGTGGCTCTGGTACCAGTGGTAATGGCCCGACTCCTGTGGGCGTCGCGCCGAAGTGCACGCAAAAAGGCTTCGCTCAGGACTGTGACAACCCCACAGGTGGAAACGCCAACGAAGGATACAAGCAAGAGCGCGTTCTCGGTGCCAGTGCCTTCGCAGCGCTGATTGCTGTCGCCGGTATGCTTTGGCTCTAAAGCAGTGTTTCGTTTGCATTTCGTACACACATTGGCCTACCAACAAAATACGGTGGCATCGCCCCAGGCGGCTGGCCACAGCACTCAACAGCATCAATGGCGGCGCAAGCGTTGCATATCAAACTCATTTCCAATTTCTCTCTCGATTATGGGCTTTTACGATTGTTGTATCCCCCACTTCGCAGTATTTTAATTTTATTATCAACTTCCACAAAAGGGCATTGGTGGGAGAAGGTGCTTAATGGCGTCAAATGCTGTCCACTCCTTCATGATTCGAACGGGCAAGATGATGATGGGCTTTCGGTATCGGGACATCTCAGTGGAACAGGCCGGGGTTTAATGTCTTGGGCTAGGGGACGAAGGAAGTGGACTGCAAGCATGGCCTGTACATATACTATACATTTAAAAAGCATATGTAAAGAATGTTAATGGAAAGCCAATTCCAGATCGAAACAGTCACACTTGCTGTCATTCACCTCTCTCCCCATGTGGCCAACGATGTGCCCCGGTTGTATGTCCAATCAACACTGCTAATGCTAAACAGGGCACCAACGGTTTTCCCTGCTTGAGGCGAGGACCAGTTTCTATATATCGGATGCAGTGTGATCAAATCATTTTCATGTGTTCGCCATGTTTCGAGCGATGGAATCAAGCAGGTGGTTTGGCTGAATTGATTGGATGAGGGATGCCGAGTGTGTTTGTTTCAAACGCTGGGGCTATTTTCCCACGCCGCCCCCTTTTTTCTTTTTTTCTTTTTTTCTTCCCGTGTTCCATTCTTGGGGGTGGTTCCCTATCCCGCAGAGCGCTAAGCCTCGCTGCTTTGACTGTTGGGTGCTGCTTTGGGTCCCTTGGCTGCTTGGGTCCCCCCCCCCCCCCAAAGGGCTGGAAAGGTCCCTGACTGGTGGTAAGTTTAAGGGGGGAAGCTCTGGGGGGCTCTGGGGGGCTCTGGGGGGCTGTACCTAAAAGTGGAAAGTCTTGGCAGGCTGATAGGTAGCCGGTGTTGAACTGCACCTTTCGGCACCCGTGAGACCTATCACATTCTAAAAGTCCGGCCCTGCTGCCTGTGGCCTCCCCTTGCTTTTGTTTGTGAGGATCGTCTTCAACATGGCAGGCACGCAAGCCCGTCACATTTTGGTGGTGTTTGCGATGCATGTACCACACAACTCAAGATATCCGACTCCAGGTAAATAATAAATATTCCAAGTTTCGCCATCTTGTGCTTCGTAGTCTACAGTCACTTTACTATTCAATACTTTATCTGCTCCAATTGCTTTTCTAATATTACTGTATTTTTGGTCCCTCCCCGCCTCCCCCCAGCGAAATCTCCCTACTAAGCCACCACAACCTGGTTGCAGTCGTTTCCAACTGTTTGCTTGTTGCTCAGGTTGCTTCGGGCTGCGCCTCTTGGGTACATGTGAGCAGGACTATACGGCGAGACGGTCTGAGTCGATTGATTCCCATACAGTAAGTTGGTCGACCTTCATTCCTTCATTCCCCTACTCACTCTTTCACAGCCTTGGCTAGTCAGCACTGGAGTAGTACTTCTCTCTAAATCGTCCAAACATACACCAAACAAAGGAAGCTTTATTCACCCTCCCCAAGCACAAGCACGCAAGCACCCACATCTGGTCTGGATTCATTCACCTGGCTTTGTCCACAACTGCCGGTCAACTCACCCCGAGTCATTCATCCTGCGCCTTGGCTTTCTTTGACATACTGTATACAACAACAACAACAACCACATCGGATTCTCGTACCCAATCCTTGTCTCTTTGACTCCCTTGGATCCTTTGGGCCAACTTGTAGTGCTGCAGTACATTAAGACTGTCTGCCTCCCACCTCGACGTCAAGTTCTCTCGCTCACCAACCGACTTTGATTCATACTACACAACCTTTTTCATTCTTTTAACAAAGACTTTCGCTTCAACCGACTTTTAGACGCAATACTAAAACACACAACACACAATTATTTGATTATTTTTCTCTCTCAAAATGGTACGATTGATCTCAATGATGCTGAACCTGGGGCTGGCCCTAGCAGCACCCTCGCTCATGGCCCGCCAGGACCAGGGAACCGTCGACAAGAAGTTGATTGTCGGCGCCGCCGGCCAGATCCTCTCTTTCCAGTTCGACGGCAAGACGTTCAAGCCCATCAGCGCCGTCAACGAGACGGGCAAGTCCGCCAGCTGGATGATCTTCAAGCACCCCAACCATCTTTATGCCGTCGACGAGAACAGCAACACCCTCCGCCTCTTCAACTACGACCCGGCCACCGGCAAGCTGTCGGACAAGCCCGTCGTGGAGAAGACGGGCTCGCCCGGTGTTGTTTCTCTCGAGTTCAGCCTCGACAAGACCCGCCTTCTTGGCGGGTCTTACAGCAACGGGACTGTTGATATCTGGGACACCTCGGCTGCCGATGGCAGCATGACGTTGATCAAGAATGTCACCCTGACCGGTGACCTTCTTAACCCCAAGCAAACTACCCACCGGGCTCATCAGATTGTCCCCGACCCCAGCGGTCGCTATTTTGCCATCAATGATCTTGGCGGTGACGCCATCCACATCATGGACTCCAAGAAGGATTACACCATCACGAGTAAGGCCACCGTCGGACCTGTCGGGTGCGGTCCTCGCCATGGCGGATTCCTAACCGCCAACCCCGCTCCCGGCGCGCTTCCCTCTCACTACGTCGTCTTGTGCGAGACCAAAAATCTTCTCAAGCTGTACACGATCGAGAAGCAAGCCGACGAGACCCTGAAATTGACCGAACTCCAGTCCATGAGCTCGTACGGCCCCGCCTTCCCTCCCCTCAACAGCACAACGGCCGCAGCCGGCGAGCTGACGGTGGCGAGCAACCAGCGAGACGTCTACATCACGAACCGTCTCTCGGGCAACGAGACCGACAACGTCTCCCTCTTCACCTTCCACCAGCAGGACGGCAAGGCCAAGCTCGACTTCAAGAGCCAGGTCTCGAGCGGCGGCATCAGCCCGCGCATGATGAGCCTCAGCGTGGACAAGGACCAGAGCATCATGTTCGTGGCCAACCCCATGGGCGCCAACGGCATCGTCGCCCTCCAGCGCAACCAGAAGTGCGGCTCGCTGCTCCCGCAGCCCCTGGCCGCCATTGTCAACACCACCATCTCCACCGAGGTTGGCGGTTTCGGCCCGCAGTTCGTCTTGGAGATCCCTGCCAAGGCCGTCTAATTGGGTGTCCTGGTGCATCGCAAGGGGGAGACTTGGGCTCTAGATTGTGGTTACGACTTTGCATGGCGTGGCGTTCCGGATGAAGGTGGTAGGGGAAGGTAGCTTTGATTTTCTTTATACACCGCCATCTGCGATGGGCATCAATACATTTCGATTCTCCCTTATTTTGTCTCGTGACGGAACAACTTTTGCGTGCCTTGTCTTTGATGAAATCGTAGTTATCATTTTGGGAGAAGCTTTATTTGATTGCTACAATGGCGAGAGTTGTGTTGTTTTGCGGTCTAGGAAGCTGCCCGATGCTTCAAGTACGAACCTGAGATTCCATGCCGCAATGTCCTATCTCGCCGTCGATGAACCTGTAGGACCGAATGTGGCAATCCAGCCAGTCAGTTACAGTGTGAAGTCAGCCACAAGAACATGGTTGTCGCCAAAGGGGAATAGCACCTAATAACAATTCCAGGTATGCTTCCCACAACATTCTCGCGAGGGCTTCTTGGAGAAAGCTGATTTCCGACGGGTAAAGTATCAACCAGACTATGAGAAATGTCAAAAAAACCCCAAGTACAGGTAGTCAGCCAATGGTGGCCTCAGTTGATGCGTGATTCACAACGCCAAGTCTCCAAGATCTAGCCAAGTAATCCTTCACGGGGAATATTATGTACGATTCATATTAACACCTACTCTTCCATATACGCAAGTGTTTTTATCTGCCGGGTGACAACCAATCAAAATCCAGTTTTCCATTCATTGTACATGCAATCCGGCCAAAGGGTAATCTTCGTAAGATGTCTTCCTTGCTCCGTCCCATCCCTTTACCCATTGAACCGCGCATTGTGCACTTCATGACGCCGCACCCTCAATCAACCCAGACCATCATTAATCGAAACAAGATACTTTCGTGGCCACGATACGTTCATCATGATACGCATTTGGGCACGAGAGCATCATCACACACTTAGATGCTAGCCAGTTTCATCATGGCCGATGGATTCGCACCCATGCCACAATCCCTTGCGATATATGCGCGTGTGCAAGTACGACTCGTGTTATGTACCTTGAATCAGAGTCGACTCGCTCGCTGGTAGGGCGACATGGTGTTGGATGGTGAGGCCATCGCCCCTAGACTCCGTCTGTTCTGACTCGAATAACGAAGTGTTTAGGGGCTGGCCCAGCCACCGGCAACATCGACCCACTCAGCCAAGCAGGAGCCTTCTTTGCCTTCGACGTCGACGATGTCGGTGTCGCAGCGGCAGCGGCAGCCGACACCGTTCTCCTTCTCGGGATCCCAGCTCTCCCAGTACGCGTCCTCCTCTTCCCGCTTCTTGGGGTCGAGCGTGGTCTTCTCGAGGTACGGAGTACGCGGCAGCTGGCGCGAGGGAGCATTGGCGGGACAATGCTGGATGGTCGTGTGTCGGTAACCAAAGTCGCGGAAGTAGTGGATATCCTTGGGAGCCAGCAGAACACCAGCAGCTAATGAATGAATAGGCGCATCACCCCACTACATGATTTGTTAGCTCATTGGGCGCGTTTATACATTTCGGGGGGGTTAACTTACTCGTTCCATCCAGAAGCCACCACTACGGTCCATCATTTCAAAGAAGTCCTCGTACTCCTTGCTGCGGAACCAGCTAAGCCGGGCAATTTCAAAGTTGGACCAGAAATGACACATGTTGTAGGATTCACCTTCCATGGCCTCGGGGTCGACTTCGGGCTGGTTGCGGCCGGGATCGCTGCGCAAGATCTCTTCGGGCAAAGGGACTTTGCTTTGATCCTCCTCCTTGGGCTTGTCCTCGGGCTTCTCTGCAGGCTCGACAAACATTTCCCACAGACCTTGAGACTTGATCTTGTTGAGACGCTTGTAGGCAGATGCATAGCGGAAAATGTTGGGGACTGTCTCTCGGAGCTCCTTAACGGCAATGGTGAAACCGTAGGTCTTGTTCTCCTTCTCCATCATGAGGAAAGGATCGTAGGTGATGTCGCAGAAGTACTTGATCTCGGGCTCCAGGCGCCAGTACCACTCGTACTTGGCAAGAAGCTCGTGCTTGTAGAAGAATCCAGAGTAGAAGCGGCACATGGCGTGGTAGCTCTCGAGGCCACCGTACATGACGGCGGCATCTCCCTGCTTGGCGATGCCCTCCTTGGCGATCTTGGTGTCAATCCATTCGGGATATCCCCACATCTCAGAGCCAACGCGACCGAATTCGCATTCACCCGAGGTGTAGTTGCGGACAATGTCCTTGAAGGTCTGGTTGAACTCGCCATCGTTCAGGAAGACGTAAGGGTAGTGGTACCAGCGGTTGAAGTGACGCTCGATCGACTTGATGGACTGGATGACACCATCCAGCTCCTTGTTTCGGGCAAGGACCACAAAGGCAGCGTTGGCGCGGGGCGTGCTGGTGTCAGGCTGCAAGCAACCCTGGACGAAGACCTTATCGTGCTCCTCGCTGATTTTTCGAATGGCGGGAGGCGCGCCAGCAGGCATCAAGATCCTGCCAGGCGAGCTGGGGTGTCGAACAAATAGCACCAGAATGAGGATGAGAACGATGCAGGGGAAGAGGACGACGACTCCGAGGGGGACAGATATGCTCGAGTTGCCCTTTAAGCGAAGCGGCCTTCTGAAAAAGTCTAGACGAGACCCAATCCTGTTAGGTCTCGTGGGTCGCCCTTTCTCATCATTCGTAGGTAGTGACGGTGCCATGTTAGGCACGCGCTGGACAGCGCGGCGGAAGAGATCCATGGTAGCGGATGTGCGCGAGGCTGTCGGCTCCGAAAGGAGGTATATAGGCAAGGAAGGGCTCGTTCGGGTGGGATGGGTTCAATCGTTAAATGGTCGTAATCGGATGCGAAGCTATTGGGATGATTTATGCTTCCAGAGAATGCGTCTCGATGCTTCTAAAGATTTTCTTGATAGAAAATAAACATGGAGCCGGATTGGGGAACAGGGCCAGTTGATTAAGCAAAGCTGATGATTAAGAGGTGCGCCCAACAGCAAAATCGTAGTCCAATGCCCAATAATAATAATAAAAACTTGAAGCCCCTATTCCAAAACGAAATAGGACACGACGGAAAGTAGAGGACTCGAGTGTGTGTCGAGAAAGCGTCAATCCGAAGTCGTTCCAATAATCCAATAAATCTACAATTGGAAGTTGCGGCCGAATAACGAGCGGCAAGGGGGGTCAAGCGCGTCCCTTGGAAGAGATGGCTGCTGCGTTGTCGAGCGTCGTTTGTCGGGTCAAGAAATAGAAGGATAAGTGGCAGGAGGCTGAGAATCGGGGATTGTGAGACTTGGATGGATCGCTGGTCGAAGTTTTGCCAGTTCGGCCGCTCGGACTTGTGTCTGGTTGGCAGTGGCAGTGGCAGTAGTTGGGTAGTTGCTGGCACTGCTTATTTAATTGCTTGTTTCTTGGCTGATAACGGGTACGCGTCAAACTGCCTGCATCGGACCGTCGTCGGTCTGCACCGCAACACTTTAGAATTCCTTCGTTCGGATGGATCAACCCTTTTTTTTTTTTTTTTTTTTGGTTTACTTTTTATCTGGTCGAAATCGAAATCGAAAACTTGATATCACTCTTCTTTCCATCGATCGAGATGGAGCTAGAGTGAAGTAAGGAAACGGAAACGTGGTAACAATTCTGCAAGTTGCGAACAAACAAGCAAGTAATTGCGTTAACTAGGGCAAATGAAGAACCCGAAGATGCCAGCGATGCGCCGAAGCAAAGTGGAAAATGGGCAGCCAGGCTGGACCGGGCACGGGCGCTCAACCTTCCATGCTATGATACAGTTGCAACAGCCTACAGGGGAGAGATGGTAACCTTATTGGGGGGGATAGTAAGGGGGGAGGGGAAGCTGGCGGGCCAATTGAGATGCTAGTAAATGGGGGAAGGAGATAGCGTGTGGTCCCTACAGCCAGACTGATCCACCGAATTGCCCTGTATTTGTATCTAGTAGTAGTACATGTATCCTTGAATGCTATGTACAGTACACCTGATGTAGGTTACAACTCTTTTTAAGTTGTTGCATCAGGCCGTTGTTGAGTTGAAGCTATATCCAAGATCTTCAAAGGCTGACAGGGCCAATCATGGAGGCTGGAGTTAGGTACGGATTCATGTCTACTGCTAAGCATTTGTATGTATGCATCAAGAATTAAAGCCTTTGAAGCCAAGATCCGGGGCGATGAGGAATAGGAGGGAGTATGTAGCCAGCTTGGCGACGAAGAAAATCAAAGGAGATTGCAGATCTCGAAAGAGCACTTATCAATCAATTGGCTCAGACAGTCCCTCCTGCTGGGGCAAGAACTTGGCAGCTGTTGACACCAGCTGGCCAGTCGCGGAATGGAGGGTGGCAGGCTTGGTGACAGGTGGTCTGGTGGTCTGCATGTCTGGTGGTCCCACTTCTAGGTTAGCAAGCGATAGAACGCCAAGATAAAAGCGAAGATACTCTTCTCGATTAGGCAATGGCTGTTGGTTGAACCGAGTATCACAGCAAGGGCTTCCGGTGCACTGAACTAGTAAGCCACTTCAAGTGCACATGATAGACTTTCCCGCCGGAAGACATCTCAATCTTGACCATCGGAGTGTGAATCGCCTCCATATGGCTACGCTCCACGGCAGCCCTTGAGAGATGTGACGGCAGAAGGAGTGTGTCTATACACATAGGACCATCCGAGATTGAGCTAGCTTTTGCTGCGACTTGTTGTTGGGTGTCAGTTCTGGGTAGTCGAAGCCTGCGTCGAGGGTCAACTTTGAAGCAGGCAGGTGAGCATTGGTCGTACACTCGTGTAATGGAAATGTGAGGCCATCCGCCTACAAGTAGCCTTTCAATTCGATATCAAAGGAACACAGAACCCTGGTGACATCATAGTTGCAGGGCAGCGTGGCAACATGTAGAGGATTGGACATCATTCCTGATGCCGGGAAACGCGCATCGGCAACCAAGTCCGCCATCTATCTCGTCAGGAAACTGGGTTGGAGAAGGATGGTAGATGTGACGGCCTTTACATCGTAAGTAGAATGCCGAGATCAATCGACTTGCAGTTCTTATTCGTTACATTCCAGCCCTCCCTCGCTCATACTTTCCATTTATCATAGACAACTTCACGTCCGTTATCCATTAGAATACTCGTCTCGCACCTGCATCTTGGCAAGGGTGTCTGCTTTTATGGGTGACCGTCCCGATCTGGTATCCTTCCCTTTCCGCTTTTGCTGGCTTGGCTCTCGAAGCAGCCCAGCTAGCCGGCCAGGGGACGGAAATAAGCGATTCACTGTCAGGCCCGGAAGTGAAGCCGATATCTCTGCTCCCTCTCTGCCTACTCTCCTATCCCCTCCTGTCCTCATTATCCACTCACAACACCAATGGCCTCTCGTTCCCTCGTTCCGAGTAACTCATGCCGGTTCCTCTCTCATTTCGGACCCTTCCGACAGATCTCAAGCCGATGTCGCCCAATCACCTATACATAGTACGGTGAAGACGCTATAAATATTGGTTTCACCATGGCACCGCAATCAACGTATTCCTGCCAGACATGGCAGACCACAAAGTTTCTAGCGCCGCACCCCCTGTGCTTTCGCCCTCGGCCCATGATGCTGAAGCGGAAAAGGGTCCGGAAGCGGATCCGTCTGCTGCCGATGAGCCCGAACGGCCGTCGGATAGCAGCGCGCCACCCGTGCCGCCCATCATGAAAGACGACTCCTCGGTGTACGACCGTTTCAGCCCCCGGCGCAAAGCTATGTTCGTAGCCATTTTGGCCTTTTGCGGCATTCTCTCGCCCATGTCCTCGACCGGGTCTTTGACCGCGGTGCCGCAGATTGCCGAAACGTTCCAGACCTCCGGCAGCATAGTCAATATCTCCAATGGGCTTTACACAGCGGCCATGGGGCTGTCGTCACTCTTGTGCGGATCCATTGGCACGTTGTGCGGACGACAGGTGGTGCTGTTTAGCAGCGTCATCTCGTTCTTTGTGTTCTCGGTGGGCACGGCGCTGGCTCCCAACTTGGCGGCGTTCTTCGCCTTCCGGATGCTGAGTGGGTTCGGAGGCACAGGGCTCCTCGTCATGGGCTCCGGGTGTATTGGTGACCTGTACAAACCTGTACGTGGCGATCTGGAAACCCATTTACTGGGGTTCGACTGAGATGCCCCCTATCTCCCCGAATTATAAGAACGACAAGAAGGAAAACTAACAAGCCCCACGAATATAGACGGAGAGAGGAACGGCATTTGGTTGGTTCATGAGTAAGTTAACAGTCATAATTTTGACCAAGTATCTTGGATGAAGTACTCATACCTAGTCTTCAGGCGGAACCCTCATTGGCCCTGCTTTAGGTATGTTCTCAATATGCTTTTTCCTATTGCCATTGAGTCCCACAACTCACAATATCAAAGGTCCCTTGCTTGGAGGTGTTATCGTCACTTACGCAAACTGGCGCGCTATCTATTGGCTTCAATCAACCATGGCCGGACTGGCATCGTTGTTAGCAGTTTTATTCATTCCCGAAACCATCCACCACAAACAATGGTCGTCTATTCCCAAGGAGAAGAGATTGCGCGCCGTGTTGAATGCTATCAACCCACTTCGTCTTCTCATATTGTTCAGGAGCATGAAGCTTGTCTGCGTGTCGATGGCTTCTTCGTCCTTGGTTTTCAACATGTACTCTTTCCTGGCACCAATTGTGAGCTTCCTCTTCGTTGTTTAGTTGTCCCCGGTTACCGGACAATGGGCATGCCCGTTATCCCCAAGATACTCGAGTTGTTGATGAAGGTATAGGTCTATGTCATCAATCCTCGGCTCAACCTCACGACGCCCCTCGAATCTGGGCTTTTTTACCTAGCCCCTGGATGTGGCTACCTAGCGGGCACATTCTTCGGTGGGCGCTGGTCGGACCACGTTGTCAAGAAGTGGATTAGGAAACGCCACGGCCATCGGAAACCCGAAGATCGCCTTCGTAGCGTTGTACCTTGGATGGGCCTGGGTATTCCCGGATCCGTGCTTATTTACGGCTGGTGCCTCGAGTACGATCGGGGTGGAATCCCGGTCATTGTCATCTCGATGTTTGTGCAAGGATTTTCTCAGCTGATGATCTTTCCTTCGCTGAATACATACTGCCTGGGTGAGCCTTATCTATCCGTTGTTCATATATGCTTACCTACTGATCATCTTTGTAGATGTCATACCATCACGGTCCGCTGAAGTGCTGGCTGGAAACTACTTAGTCCGGTACATCTTTGGCGCCATAGGCACGGCTGTCGTACTGCCAGCAGTTAACAGTATAGGGATTGGAGCTTTCAGCACGATATCAGCTGGTTTTATGACTGTGTGCTGTGGTTGGGTTATCCTGGTCATCCATGACGGAGCACTGCCGTGGCCCCGCAAACGGGACGGGCACTGACATGAAGACCATTACCAAATGCACGGGACTGTTTGGGGTTTCGGCGGGACCGATGACATGTGAAGCAGGGTGAAACTGCATTGATGGCATGGAACTCGCATACTGCTAGAGTGGGTTACGAGCTCTGGTGTTCAACTGCCCAGCACGATCGGAATCGGCCAAAAGAAATAGGCCGCTGACTCGGAAGTGGCGACAACGTAGAAACATGCAGAGATCCAGTGTTGAATCAAGTGAAGAGGGGGCATTGCCTGAGATAGTGGCGTGCGTCTACTGTATCCAGGGCGCCCGCCATCCATACGGGAGTTACTGTAAACTCCCAGGAAAATATCATGGAATTGGATATGCCAGGCAACGTTGCACCAATAAATACCTACAATAGGTAATACTATGCGCTTGCTTGCCTCTTCACTCCGAGTGATCGAGCAGCAGACAGACCCCGAAAAGGCGGACCTCGCTGATTGAGCTGTGTTGTGAAGCTGTGATACACATGCATGCGCAATGCAAGCCCGCTCACGTCCGTTACCTAATGACGCCGACGACACTGCCAAACAAGAGGGCACTTATTATGCTTGGGGAGTTCAATTAAGGTTTTTCTGGAGACACACCAATATGGCAGGTTTGATGGTGCCAATCGTTTGTTTGCTAAGGACTCGAATCTGAATCTAGATTTCGCCCTCTTCTCATCCGACGCATATCATGCTCGCTGGATGCTACTACTGCACTGCTGCCGCCTTACTAAGCCCCCGTCGTATGCGGCCTGCTTCCAGAGTCCGAGGCAGTGCTCGGGGTCTTGGCGGGGTGGTGGTATTGGCTGACGCCGATGCAGCTCATATCGAAATCAGGGTTTGGTTTCGGCAGGTCTGACCTGACGGAAAGGAGGCTTTTTCTTTTTGGTTAATTATCGAAACCGCAAGTGAAGTATAGGTTAAGCAACCTCCCGTCACCTGGGGGTGCCTACTCGAGTTACGCACGACGACAGACTTCGAATGGTGTCGAAACCCAGATATTCAGGGTCCGCCCCGAGGTTTGAACGTGAACGTGGCGTTCAAGACATATGTACAGCTCGCCGATGACCGATTCGAGGAAAATGGAGAGTGATTGGGTAGGAAGGTGCAGCGGTGCAGCGGTGCCCCGGCTTTCAGCTCGTGGCGTGTAAGTTGGAGGATTTGTTCTGCCCAGCAATTCGCGCCAAACGGAAAGGCCCTTCCTTCTCCTCATGCATCCATACAAATGCGGCGCGGGGTTAACGTACTACCTCTTTAATTTAGGTACAGTATCCGTACATGTCGCCTATGTAGGTATTGAGACGGCTCTCGCTCGGTAGCAATTGCGTCAACTCCCTCGTCTTCTTCTTAACCGCCGTCTGCTCGGGGACCTCTCTCCACCAAAAGTCGGTAAAGAACCTTGCCGGGCAATATAGTCGTACCTATAGCCGCCTACTCGACTCGACAACGATGGATCGAACCATCGACCACCACCACGTCATTCGAATAGGACCTCCGCTCCGTGCTGGCAGACAGTCAGGCTTGGTATCTGTCAGATGTTTGATCCTAATGCGCCTCTTCGGAGATGCGCGATGCAACTGGGCAGTGGAGCGTAAGCACTTGTTGTCGAGGCTTGCTGCCTTTGCTACGCGGCCATCTGCCCCCCCATGCCTCCTGAGCCCCTTCATCCGTCCTGATTGGTCGACTGTCAGCATGGGCTGGCACAAAGCTGCCGTTGTTGTGTTGCCTATAATTGGCCAAGGCCTATCCTAATATTGCTGCGCAAGGGTCTAGACCCATGCCACAGCATTCCGGCGGGGCTGCTATACATATCCATACCGCATCTCTCGTCTCTCTCCCATTCCCTCCAGTCAGCCAGCGAGCAGTTTCATTCTCTCACTCCCTACCCGACAGTCGAGGTAGCATGCCCGGAAACTCCATTGCATATACACTGGAGTCACCAACGCACCTCTAGCCTGTTCAAGTTAACAGAAAAGGGGGGGTCTATCAGTCTGACAACCGGAGGGAAGGAGCCGCAGAACTGGTTGCTGGTTATTAAAAAGAGACTGACTGCCTTACATAACAACCTTTTTTTAAGGCTGAATCCGTCTCGCCACCATCTTATCTTCCTCCCGCAAATCTGTTCTTCTCCTTCCAAGTCGCACATCACTCTGATCTCATTGGGTTGATACACGAGACCTGATTGATTGATCCGAACCCTCGGGTACAGGGCCAAGACATACACACTTTGTGCATCGTGACCACTCAACGGAGCCGTTAGCATATGTGCAGATTCCAACATGACTGCGCCGCTCGTACCCCGGAAACGCGCAAGCAAACCCAAGGTCCGGACGGGCTGTGATACCTGTAAGAAGGTCGGTCCCTATTGTGGTGCCCTCGTGCGTGAAGCAGGGGGGACAGCTCCGCCATCAGAACACTCGAATGGCTTACGGGAACGAACGTGTTGCTGACTCTGGGCTTAGCGGCGGGTCAAATGTGATGAGCGGAAACCTCAATGCGTTCGCTGCGAGAAGCTCAACCATAAATGCGCTTATACAGCAGGCTCGGAGGCCAAGTCGCCCAAAGAGTCCTCGCCAGACTCCTGCAGATCGTCACCAGTGCGCGAGACCGGCGCCCTGTTCTACCAGCCTCGATGTTACAACCTGAACTCGCGCGAGGGGCTCTACTTCGAACTCTACCAAAATAAAATCGCAAAGAAGCTGGCATATCCTGAGTTGTGGTACCGATCCGTATTGAGGGAGAGCGTGAGGGACAAGACAGTCCGGCATGCCGTACTGGCTATCGGCGCACTTGCGCAAGCCGGGTTGGAACATGCAGCGAGTACGAGCGCGAGACAGGTGCCGCGGCGCACCTTGTCTCGGGAGCTGATGCGAAGCACACATTACCGCGACGCTATTCAGAATTACACGCAAGCTCTCTCGACATTTCGCAACCGAGTAGGGTTGGAAGGAAGCTCGACGCCACCGCGCACCGTCATCATCGCGACCTTGCTGTTTTTGATATTCGAACAAATGCAGGGCAACTCGGATGCTGTACAGAAACTGGTTGGGAATGCCATTGCTATGCTTCGTGGTAGTCTCATCACGTTCCAGGCTGATGGCACTGACATTTCGCAAGTCGCTGCCGAGCTAGACGATGAAGGGGTGCAAGAAGCAGAGATGATGTTACCTCGGATGTTCTCGGCAAATCTTTCCAGCTGTGAGGTGCATCCTACCATGTATCAGGTTGCACTACAATTTCAGATAGACCCACACGAAACTGCTGAACTGCCTGACGAGGGGGCGTCACGATTACATACCAAGCAAGCCTGGGATCGGATGATTACACGCCTAACTGTTTTTACAATCCGTGGACGTGCAGCTTTGTCAGACCCAGCTTTCGACCTGGACGAATATAGGGAAGGCCAAGGAATATTCATGGACCGGGTCAAGAAATGGAAAGAGTTGATATTGGCCATGCAGGAACGGAAACTGGATCTCCAGTTCCAGCTGACGCTGAAAGTGATCCTGTGCGCCATCCACATCGCCGAAGTATACCTGTCCTGTTTTCTGGACGAGACGGATCAATCGTGGGACCAGTTCACGGGCCACTACGAGAAGATCGTGGAGATTGCAGAGTCCATCATCGCCGCGCTGCCCCCCAACTTCGACGGCTGGCCCATGTACGACTGCAGTCTGCCGCCTATTATCCACTGCGTGTTGCAGAAGTGCCGCGACCCGGCCATGCATCGGCGGGCTGCTGCCATCTACCAGATGTTGTCACAGAACGAGAGGAGCCTGGGCCTCGGGATCATCAGCCGCGATGCGTCTGACGACGTTGTCAATGACTGGACGAGTGAGGTCACCACAGAGGACGGAGAGAGCGCCGTGTCCTCGCCGGGCTCCGAATCAAGCCTGATCCTAGAGGCTATGAAGACGGCGCGCTCCGATAGCGGGGGGTCTGCATGGTCGACGCCGTCGCCTGAGTCTTCGCCGCCAAAATCATTGGCGGTGACACGGAATCTACCGATACGGCATGGCCTGCATAAGAAGCTTTGTATGGGGGACTGTTGTTTGAGAACTGTGTTTCTCGCCAGATCACTAGCCCACTAAGCAGGTAGACGATCTGGTCGGGACCACAGCCAGTCTTGCTTAGAATAATTAAATGAATGTTAAATAAACTTTATGGTCTATTTATTGACACTTCAACCAGGGTTTGTGTTTGAGTCGCTGGTAAGCAGAGAGTGTTCCTGCCCTTCTGGTTTACCCCTTACCCCTGAGTCTCATTTGGACTTGACCCATTTCCGTCCGGATGGCTTGCTAAAGTCAAAGACATAGATCCATTGCTATGTCCCAGCGCATGACTCTCGTTTTGTATTGCTGTATATGGCAACCCTTTATAGCCTCGTGTATCGAGCTTGTCAATCACCAATCTTTCAACGCTGTATCAGATCTGGTACTTGAAGTCAGGTTCTCGGTCGGTATAATACGCATCAGATTGCGAACGATATCCGTCATCCAGCAACATTTCTTTGCGGCCCTGGCGCCTGATGTAGACAAATCTTATGAGCCACCACATGCACCATGCGAAGCCAAGACAGCCCAGGGACCAGGCGTGCCCCAGGGTATAAGCGGGCGCTGCGTTCGCGTAGTAGATCTGGCCCGAAACGACGCCGCCGATATTGGTCAAAGTGAGCAAGATCCCTGGGAACCCAAGTTAACTTGCGCTCGATGTTTGTTACATGGCGTAGGGGAGGCCTTTTTACCTAAGCTAGCTGCTCGTTTCCCGTCAGGGGCGCAGTTTGCAGATAACCATGCACTAAAATACATGTATTCGTTAGACAAGGGAGTACAGTTGGTAAAATCGTAGTGTGAATAATGTAAAGGTGATGAGCTTTTTCTTACATGTTTCCGCCGGTGCATATGTAACAGGCTGTGGCGATGAGATACGTTGCGAAGTAACGCACAGCGGCAGAGACGTCGCAAAGCAGTATTGCGTAACCGGCAATCCCAAACGGGGCGCAGATGGTGAGCGGGAGAAAACGAACTGTGTACCGGTCCGACAAGTGTGCGCCTATGGCGTACACGATGGCACCCCAGAGGTTCACGGGGATCACCAGGTATTGGGCCTGTACAGTAGAGTAGTGAAAGCCGTCTTTGATGATGATGGGTAGGAAGGTACCAAAGCCTGCAGCAAGTAAGATAATGCTGCTCATATACATTGATAAAGTAGGATCAAGAAGGCTTACCGTATAAGATAGTCACCGAGGCGATCTGGGTAAACCCGTGAAGCCAGCTTTTGATATCTTTGGCCGCCTCCCTGATGTCCTTTCTGTCGTAATGACCGGATCCCCCGCTATAGTTGTCCGTTTCCTCTGCTCGGGTTTTCATTAGATCCTTCTCCTCCTCGTTGAGGAAGTAAGCCGTCTCATAGTCCTTGGGAACCAGGAAGACACATAGAAAGGCCCATACAACTGTTATGATGCCTTCTATGATGTATAGCCTGCGGTGGAATATTCCTCTCGGTCAGATCATCGAGGCCGACGACGGCTTTGGGGCAGCATTTGGATAACATACCAACGCCAACCGGAAAGTCCTCGTACACCATTCATACCTAGCATAGCCCACGACAACAGCCCGCCAAAGGCGCCCGAGAGCGCGGATGCGACTGGGTCGCAGTCAGCGCATACACATGGCACTACAATTGAAAATACTCATACGAGTTTGAACATACTGAAAAGGTAGGCAACGCGGACCGCCAGCTCCTCGCGCTTGTACCAGTTACACAGCAGCAGCGTCATAGCAGGAAATTGGCATCCCTCGAAGAAGCCCAGAAGAATACGCGTCACGATCAACGGACCGAAGGATTGGACGAAGCCTGTACAGAGACAGACAACTCCCCAACAAAACGTGATCAGAGGTATGACCCGATTAAACTGAAGTCTCTTGACGAAGATGGAGGTCGGAAATTCTGCGAGTATATAGAAGACGTAGAATACCGATACTGCCGACTGCATCCCACGAGTAATATAGAAGGTTAGTGGTACGTGATGCGGGACATATAAAGAACCTACATACGTTCAAATCGGAGCCCTTGAGACCAAGGTCATCCGCCATACCCTGAGTGGCCGCAAACCCGATGTTGCCGCGGTCGAGGTAACTAATAAGCATCAAGAGCATCATGACGGGCGCGATGAAACAGTCTAGCTTCCTAACCAAAGCTTTCTCCTTTCGCTGCCTTTCGACATCGCTCAATGCAGGGCCTTGCTCCGCCGGGAGGTCTTGTTGGTCTACATCAACCTTCTCATTCGAAGAGGAGGTCATGTTTTGGTTGTTATGATAGAATTGAGAGTATGGAGGTATTTTGTAGTGAAGAACAAGCGAGACTTCTTGCGGTCTCCCAATGGTTAGTTAGATCGGTGTAGTCCATCCATACTTACTTAGTCGAACAAAAACTCCATAGGCATATCGGTTGATAGGCGTATGCTGTGTAGCAGTACGTGCCTCACCGGCTGCGGCGAGGCTATCACATCCAAAAGCAAAATCTTACCGGGTACACTGCATCTGAGGTAAGACAAACTCCGTCATTCCTCTTGAATTAAAACAGAGAACGGGCTGATTGGGGGTTTGATACGACATGCAGCTTTGTAATATGGCGAAGATCAGCATGCCCAACAGGTGCAGGCCATGCGATATCCGTATAGTTGTTAACCGAGTATAGTCAAGGTATGATTTTCCGACACCTGCAGTATAGTACTACCAAAAAGATCTCATTGGCGAAAAGGTTCGACTTGAGAGTGAGACCAAGCACTTGGCGCCCGGCAGTTGATTGACTAGGGGCTCAAGAATTGCGTAAGGGGTCTCGACAAGCGTCCGCTGCCCAATATCTCATCAGAATCATTCTGATAGCTCTCTAACTCTATTGAACGTTATCAGCGCCACTTTAGAAATCCGTGACTACCGTTCTTCGAGTCGGCTAATGAAACGCATCAGCTCATGGCGTCGCCTCATGCTGCCACGGTGAAGCTCTCCGCTCTCAGAGCCGGCCACCTGACTCTACCCGAGCACCTCTTTATCACGGATGCCGACCCGCAGAAACGCAACACCGTGCCCTCTCTCGCGTTCTTGGTCCAACACGGGCCCTCCAAGACCAATCTCGTCTTCGACCTGGGCATCAAGCGCGACTTGGCCGGGTACGCACCGGCGATGGGACCACACATTGCTGCACGCCAGCCCACGGGCGCAGGCGCGGACGCGGACGATGATGCGGGCGCTAGCCTTCGGAAGGGCGGCCTCGACCCGGCCACCGATATCGACTTCGTCGTCCTCAGCCACGTCCACTGGGACCACGTCGGCACGCCGGGCGACTTTGCGGCCGCCACCTTCCTCGTGGGCAGCGGCACGCTCAAGGTGCTAAAGCACGGCGCCGGGCCGCGATACCCGGGAGATCTGTTTAACAGTGACGAGCTGCCGCGGGATCGCACGGTAGAGTTTCCTCCAGTTCCGAGCCGTGCATATGGTGATAGTGGTGGCGTCGGAGGTGAGAGTGTTGGTGGTTATTACGAGAGGCATGCACCAGAACATACGCCGACCCCTGAATCTTCCGACGCAAAACTGCCGCCTCAGATATCCTCTCGTATTCCTGATGATGAGCAAAATGGAGAAGAAGGATGGACGTGGAAGCCCTTAGCAGGCTTCTCGCACACACTCGATCTATACGGCGATGGCTCAGTCTACGTTGTCGACTCCCCCGGCCATATCTACGGCCATGTCAACTTGTTGGTGCACACGGGAGAAGACAAGTATGTCTATCTTGGTGGTGACTGTTGCCACGACCCCCGGATTCTGGCGGGAGAGAAGGAGTTCGCCGAGTACCCCGACAACCAAGGAGGGGTGCGCAGCGTACACACGGACACGGCGATGGCGAGGGATACTCTGGGTGTGATCCAAACTTTCGCCGCGGCCAGGTTCGGTCTACAGGGGAGAAAAATCCAGATCGAAGTTGTTGTGGCCCATGATGCTATATGGGCGGAGAGAAATAGAGGTTGCTTTTGGCCTGGCACATTTTAGGCCGTGCAGCTACGTCGAGAGACAAGACATCCCATAATTACCATGTTTTATTTTACAATACTTTGTTAAAATATGAGAATAATACCCTTATAAAGAAATAGTTCATTTGCTGTTTGGAATAACTCCTCCCCCTTGTTTAATTATTCTTCTAATTTCGGATATTCAACCACACCAAAGCCCCCAACGTCCTTCATAAAACCATCATGTGAGCCCAGGTCTCACACGGGTAACGTGGATGAGCTGCAAGGCTATACATGTATAACTGAAGACCTTGGGCTCAACCAGAAATGCCTGGGCCGAGGTCAGGTAATTACCCAAACGTTCCCAGCACGGCCGTGATATAGTTGACCATGACCCGCTCTACCCCCCTTTCTCCAAGGGCTACCCATCGGTCGATAAAATCGACAAAGTCACTGTGCTGGAGACCCTTCGGTACAAAGGGGTTCCACCAAGACCAGATGGCCTCCTTAAGGCGTGCGCGCACCGCATCTTGCAGGAGTCCATAACCCTCAGAAGCTAGCATCTGCTCATCGGGTACGTCGACATCCTTGGTTGCCGACTCTGGGACTTCCACCATCCCATGCTTGAAGGTGATATGGGCCAACTCCTGAAAGAAGCAATGGGCCGCAACGTGACGGTTCTTGTAGGAGAGTTCTTCTCCCTGTATCCTGTCGACAATGTTATGAAACCGAGAAGGAACTTGATCGCAAGGAATGGG
Organism: Apiospora koreana; assembly: GCA_017163955.1. NCBI lineage: Eukaryota > Fungi > Ascomycota > Sordariomycetes > Amphisphaeriales > Apiosporaceae > Apiospora > Apiospora koreana. The sequence continues at coordinate 1,477,879 of JAFHKQ010000007.1, read as the reverse complement.
CTCCAGAAAAACGGTAAGTCGAGATAGCTGCGGCAACGAATCCCAAAATCCGTCCAAATCATGCTCTGTATACCCCGCCAGTGCCTGGAAACCTATGCGCAGGTGGCGGATCGAGTCGAGAACCACACGACTGCTGGCGATTGCCCTCTGATTTCCCCCGTCTTCCAAGTCAGATAGCCAATCCCCAAATGTTGGAAGGGTATCTGCTCCGAGATGATCCCCAAAGCTGTTGAACTCGAAATTGAACATCCAACAGTCATACTCAGGGCATAGCCATACCTTCGCTAATGTCACTAGATCGGGGGTATAACGGGTCTCGGGGTCGACGATGCAGGGTGCCGGTGTGAACAACTTCATGAAAATATATCTCCTGAAAACCTCATTGGCCTCCGTGTTGGCCCCCCGTAGATATTGGATGTACAGGTCTCGCGATGGTCCATCGACGACAGGCGTATCACCTCTGTCGCTTCTAACCACGAAGGCGCCGCCATCTTGGCCATCTTGGGCATCACGGACCACAAGCTCCCACTCTTGAGGGCAATTGTGCGCGACCTCCTTGAAGGCCTTCTCCCATATCATGAGCCGTAGCCCTGGTGGCAGGGATGGGAATAGATGGAAGGTAGCCGCCATCCTGTCGCTGTTGCCCCTTGGATAGAGATGTTGTATCGGTAGCCAATGCAGATATATAGGAGGGTGGTGGAAAGGGCAAGGGACAGGATGCTGGCTATATGAAAGGAATGGCATTCCAGCTTAGGCCAAGCAAGGCCCGTCATATAATGCCACGAAGCATGCATCTCCGATAGCTTAACATATATACATTCCCGGGAGTGCAAGTAGTGCGCCGAACTATACTATCGACTGCTAAACACATCACAAAGGCTGGTATACATATATCCTTGCTGCTTGCTTGACTGTGCTTTCAGATTATGCTTGGAAGCAGCCACCGTCGCTCACTGTTTCTATTCCTGAAAACCACTAAACAGAATCCATCGGCTAGAAGATCTTGCATGCAACTAGTGGACGGTGGGTATCGAACCGGGTAGGGCGTGAACTTTGAATTGGCAGGGGATAAGGATAGTTCGATAGAATGCGTACTTTCTATCCTCGATGGGTGTGGACTTCATGAATATTCATGAATAAATACAAACTCGCAGGGTAAGATCAACCGCTTCAGAGCTATGAAAGACCACTCTGAGATCCTGTACGAAGAAGTAACTCCAATTTGGATCCTCGAGAACCTCTCTTCAACGCCGAGGTGGTAATTTGGGTTTCCAGTATAGTACAAACCAACCTGTTTTCTAGGATCAAAGCTTCCCGAATATCCTCCTTAACCTCAGCACTTCATGCTTCGTCACAAAAAGACCAATATTGGCGTTGCTCTCGTCGCCCATTGATCCCTCCAGCATCTGGACCAAATCGCCCACTTTGGCGCACTCCCAGTCTCCGCTGGCATTCGTCCAAAAGACACGCTTGATACCCACCGAGTCCATGTACGCTACGCAACGGTAACATGGTCGAGACTCTCCAACACATAAATGCGATACTCCGGCATTCTTAGCTGCTGGGGTGGGACGTAAAGGCTCCTTGAACTTGAGCTTAAGCTCGTCGTACAAAGAGCCCGTAGGAACGTCCTTTGAGTCGCCAGAAAGAGAGTCGGACGGGTTCTTGGACTTTTCGTGCCCATGAGGGTTGCGCTTCCGCCCTTCATAAGAGGTGCTTATACGAATAACAAAGAGATCTGCTCCTATAAGCTTCGGGTGTTTCGTGCGGTCTCGCACGTTACGTCCACCTGCGTGGGCTCGTCCTTTGGGGAGCAACATATGATTCTCAAGGGGCTCTACGACGTGATGTCTAGGCTGCGCGCACGTTAGAACAGCTACTTAAACGATGATCGGTTACGAACCCACCTTTCTCTCGGAGACCTCCAAATTATTGACTACTTTCGTAGATGCCATGCTAGGAGATGATTTCGTATCGGATTTTCCATCGCTGGGACTCTTAAGTGAAGCACTGGGTGTACTTTGATGCTGATGCTGCTTATTGCGTGATTTATGCTTCTTGTTGTGCTTGTACTTGCGCTGGCTTTTGTTGGGACTATAGTAGTCGGCCTGATAGTGATAAGACGTGTAGTCCCGTGGAGGGTTCAAAACGCCACTCGGATCCCGGAACAGGAGCGGCGCCTTGTTGGATACCCTGCTCAAGCTCGGCGCGGCACACACGGTCGACGAAGGCCGCAACCGCGCCCCTTCGTAACTCGCGTTTGCGTTTCGCGTCACCCGGTAACTTGTAGCACGGTTTGATGGAAGACACAGTAGTGGCGGCCAGCGTGCTGGAGGACGAGAGGGCGCTGTTGATGGCCATCATCTCGCTGTGCATGGTCAAGGGAGTGTTGGCCAGCGGACCGCCGCCCATGCCGGCCATGGACTCGGAGGCCATGAAGTTCTTGGGCTTCGCAGCGGCTGCCTTGTTGGGGTCGGCGGCTGGAGAGACAGGGCGGGGAGCGGCAGCGAGAGGGAGCTGGCCTGTCTTCAAGACGCCGCCGTCAAAGCCACTGCGGACGTCATTGAAGCCCTGTCCGATGACCTTGCCACCCTTGACGACGATACAGCCGTGTCGATACTTCAGAGGGGAATTCAGGGCCTGCGCAAGGCAGAGATTCTTGTAATTATCTGTCTTCATTGTGATTTTGGAATTCAGAAGAGTCCAATTGGGAAAAATCCGGGGTGGCTGTAATTGTATTTTCGAGGTACTTAATGAGCTGAAAGCCGAAGTTGTCTTTGGTGGTTGTCTTTGGTGACTCAGATGTTCTTGTGTAGGTAGTGAAAGAGATAGGCGTCAGTGTATTTTTAGTGTTGGTTGTTTTAAATCAGTCGGGGGACCACACCACTCGAGTTCAGTGCAGTACCCAAGCCAGTGGTCCTACTTCCCCGGATTTTCCTATACATTGGGGCGGTTGACCCCTGGATTTTGGATCCTGCATAAGTAGTGACTTATGGATAAGCAGACAAGTGCCTAATCCCCTCACGAGATGATTCAAGGGAAACAGAGAAATCAGCCTTACAGGTCTGGTGGATCTACAACATGGCAATACTACTACCTAAGGTGCATGCATGTATGGATGCCTGTGAGCAGAACGAGCATATCCAAGCTTGACTCGAGTGCGTTATGGCTAACCGATGGAATCGGCACCTGAGACGCAACATGCATGTGAGAGCCCAATCTCATCTGAATTAGTCTCGCGCGTCGTGTTTCTCCCCTTCTTTTGATTCCCGTTGAACAGCTTGGAGTGCGTATCTCTCACTTGTAGGTATTATGGAGGATCGTGAAAGCTACTTACGAAGTAGGTTATGTATCGATATGATCAATATATACTTCTATCAAGTAGGTAGCATCAAGCAGAAGAGTGATCCTCAAGTATCCGTACCTGTCATCCCTAAAACATGCCCTGGAGCAGGAGCTCGCTACATTCGCAAGGTGTATCATCACTTAATGTAACAGGTAATGGTTCTGATCAAATGCGAGTGCGAGTGGCAGAGTGGTTTGCCAACGCATGTGCGTGGCACCCAATGCAAGGTTTATGTAGGATGTAGGTAGGTAGGCAGGTAGGTTAGGACGTAGAAGATAAGATGCAAGTGGGATGGCACGCCCCACAGGAGCTGGCAGGCAGGCTGGCGGACCACCAATGTCAATGTCACCTACGTATGATACAGCCTTCTCCAGTTCTTAGTCGAATAGTCCCACATGCTTCTTACAGCCTACCATCATGAACTCCAAGTACGTAAGAGTCGTGCAATAGCCTTCGCAGTCCATTGGGTGTTGTCGTCTTCGAATTCTGCTGTCGCAAATCCAATCTACACATATACCCAACGCTACCCGGCGCATTACGTTGGACGCACCCGCCATCTGCAGTGATTGCAGCCGCAGAGTCAATCGTCCCGTTTGGGAAGCTCGAATTATCGCTGGTACGAAGAGCATTACGACGACTACCGCCAACTAACCGACTTGATAACCCACCACATCCTCCCGATCGACCGGTGCATCGCAACGCACTTGCTTCACTCAACACAAGAGCCGAACATGTCTCTCTTCGGTACATCCCCGCCGAATGAATCGCCCGCCCTGGGAAACTCTGCCCTGGGCCAATCGCGCAACTCACTCTTCGAGGAAGATGGGCCGATGACTCGATCGACGTCCGATACCCTGTTCGACGATGGAGATGCGCTGGGCAGCGAACGCCATTCTCCCTGGGACCTGCCGACTCCTCGAAAGCAACAGTCGCGTGCCGAATTGATCCGGACCTTACTCGCCGGTGTTGACGTGCCCGAGAGCTACATCGAAGCATACGACTACACACTGCGCGAGAATGGCCGCGAGGGCAAGGTGTCGCCAGCCGGCGTCGCCACGACTCTGGCTTCTGCGAAGCTCGGCGCCGATGAACAAGCTAGAATCATGAACATTCTCTCCCCCCAAGGCGAAGAGGTGCAGCTCGACCGAGATTCTTTCAACGTGCTCCTCGCGCTCATCGGCTTGGCCCAAGAAGGCGAGACCATCAACCTAGATGGTGTCGACGAACGGCGGCGCAGTAAGTCTCGCACTGTTTCCTAAACCACGACATCAAGCAGTTGGAGTCGGCCGGGTTCCTTGCTGGCTCTCCATTCGTCAATCTGCACGGTTGCGACCCAATTGCTTGGCTTCGTCAATTAGCGGTAGCCTGCCTTGTGATTGTCCTGTGCATCATCACAAGCGGGTCCATGTTGTGACGCTATTCGCTCGCTGATAGTGATATCGACTTGCTCCGTCGCGCCGGGACTGACGAAATTCAATAGATCTCCCTCCGACCCAATTATCTAGCATTAGCAGCAAGAAACCTCAACAGCTTCAACAACCCATTTTTGATGCCTCCGAGCTGGCCGCGAAGCCTCCGCAAGCACCCGAAACCCCCAAGAAAGACTCGCCGCCCAGGTCTCAAGTTCGAAAGCCCTCCATGTCGGACCCGGAAGAAGACCCCTGGAACACGCCGGACCTGCACCGAAACCATAATCACGCAGAGACGACACCGAGAGCTTCCAACGGCAACCGCGACGAACCCAGTGGTGCGGGCTTTGGCGGGAACGGTCATGGGCCTGGCGATGAGCCTGATGTGCACCAGCGAACGACGTCGACCTTTACAACACCCTCGATAGGCTCAGAGACACCCGTTGCCTCTGGTCGACAGTCAGCAGCTTCCGGCACTATGCCGTCGAACCCTGGCGACTGGGGGTACTTTGACGGTTCCAATCCTGTCGCGGAAGCCGGCTTCGGCGGAGCGCCTTCGAACCAGGCCATAAGCCCCTTCGGCGGAGCCCCCGGTGCCGATCGCACACCAAGCACCAACCCTCCCGCAGTGTCTCACACACGCACCATTAGCGCTGGGCGGACGGGAAGCGCCGTGGAGGAGAATATCATGGTGACGCTTATGCCGGAAAAGGAAGGAATTTTCTTGTTCCAACACCATAATTATGAGGTTACGAGCTCCCGTCGAGGTAGCAAAGTCATCAGGCGTTACAGCGACTTCGTGTGGCTACTCGACTGTTTACACAAACGCTATCCTTTCCGCGTCCTGCCTCTGCTGCCACCCAAGAGGGTGGCAGTCAATGGCAACCATCTGAGTAATGATGGCGCGTTTATAGAAAAGAGACGCCGAGGTCTGTCACGTTTCTTGAACGCGGTAGTCAGGCATCCGGTCCTGGGACAAGAACAGTTGGTGATAATGTTTTTGACTGTTCCTACAGTAAGCCTACTACCCTCATTACAGAACCATATTACCGGGCGGCGTCGTAACTAACCTTTTGTGCATATACAGGAGCTCTCCGTATGGCGCAAGCAGGCAACCATCTCGGTGCAGGATGAGTTCGCCGGGCGGCCGCTTCCCCCCGGACTTGAAGACTCTTTGCCCATTGGGCCTCTGAATGAGCTGTTTGACCGTACGCAATCAGGGGTCCGCCGATCTGCCGAACTGTATATTAATGCGTGCAACCTGATGGATCGCCTGGTCAAGCGCTCGGAGGGCGTAGCGGCGGACCACGCTCGTATGGCTGTCGCTCTCGGATCGTTGACCGAGGCTAGCAACGATACGTATGCAACTGACACCAATGACGTGCCATTGCTCAATGATGGTCTCGTTGCAATGTCCAAGGGTTTGAGGACCGCTCAGAGTCTGTTGGAGGACGAGAGCAGAGCTTGGGACGCTGGCGTCCTGGAAGATTTGAAGAGACAACGCGATTCGCTGGTCTCGTTACGGGATATGTTTGAACGCCGAGAACGTCTCGACAAGGACAACATCCCATACCTGGAGCGCAGAATTCAGAATAATGAGACGAAGCTTGCTGGTCTACGGGCCAAGCTAGATGGCCTGGTTAAGCCAGGCGAGATCGAGCGAATGGTTGAGAACATTATCAAGGTATGATATACAAGAACACGGCCCACACTTCGGAGAACCGATTGGTCTAACACACGATGCAGGACAAGGAGAACATCGTCAACCAACATAACCGCTCTGTTTTCGTGCGCGAGTGCATCCGTGACGAGCTCATTTACTTTCAGCAGACGCAGTACCACGTCTCTCGTCTGTCCCAAGATTGGGCCCAAGAGCGAGTCAAATATGGCGAGATGCTCGCCGATAACTGGCGCAGGTTGTTGGACGAGCTTGATGGCATGCCACTTGGGGACTAGAGTTCCTCGTCGCTTCGTTTGTCCAAAGCAAGCACGAGTGTGGCTACTGGCCGAGAGGCAGCCGTGGAAGGGTTTCCCCATGAAGCTTTCATGGGGCGCTGTTCTGTAGGATCAGACTGTGGGGTGGATGAACTTCCGGCCAAACCTGTCGTGGCTTGCAAGTCGGTGGATGCGGCAAAGGCTCGAAGAGTGCTACTGGGCGATGGGGAATTGCCTAATGGGTTTGTTGTAGGGGATTTCGGGTGCGGGCTGGTCAAATATTACGGCTGACAAAGGGGGTTGTTACCTAGAGGGGGCCGCTGGTAGAGATTGTATATGTTGATTGGCGAGAGGCCGGCGGCAGCATCGTTTTCTTGTTGTTCTGTATCCTCCTGTCGCTTCTACTCATCCCACTGCGGGGAGGAAGGGTCATAAAACAGCATTTGCATTTTAGTCGTGGGCAGGCAGACGGTCGCTACTACAACGATACCCTTCTGTTCTTCTTGCCCTTGTTGAGATATTGTGTAGCAAGCCCGGCTGGGATGAGAGTAGGATTATATGAGTATTTGTGGTTGACTGGATACATAGCTCACCTGAAAATAGGCACAAGATGATGACATCCTTCCTGTAGCTTGATGTAGGCGCGTCCATTATTATGTAGGTATACATTCGTCCTTTTGGCTACTGAACGAATAAGCCACATAATGAGGAACAGGCGTCTGCATCAAAAGTAGCCATCAGGGGATACAGGATGCTGTGGTGGAGAAACCTCGCTCGGGAGGATCCTCAATTATGGACAGTGACCGCCCCGAATTAGATGCCTCGATCAACATTGAAATATATACCTAAGTACTTCCTAACTTACTATTGATTGATGTCAGTCCAGTCAGTCAGTCACTGCAGACATACCCCGCCATTGCCTGCACGACTATTACAAAGGTACCTACCTAGGCTGCTAGGTTAGAGCTTGCCGCCTAACGACGCAACCCCCACCATCCATCCACCTCAATCGTCCTTCAGCCGCCGGTCAGCCTTGCACCGTTACTGCATCACCACGTTCTTTTCGGCGACGTTTCTTACCTTTCTCTCTGTTTTCCGCCCGCCGTCGGAAACCACCACTCCTCCAGCAAGCCCTCGCGCGATTGTTATGGGAGCCGACAGCGCTCAAGCCTTCTCCAGCCGTCCGGTTTGATCGTTCCTGACAGATATTTCCTCGCGCTCCCATACGTCCCATTCCATCTTCACCTTCACCCAAAACCAACCCCCGACATCGAGTACCTACCTGTCCCTCAAGATGCCGCTGTCGTCTGCGCACAGGGCCGCTGTGGCCGAGTTCATTGGGATCACGGGTGCAACTGAAAAGGTCGCCCAGAGAGTAGGTCCTTCCCTTCTGTGCTTGTGCCCCTCGCCGTTAGCAATGTCCCCCCTTCTTGACGCCGACGCCGATACTTTGATTGCCCGCGATATATGCTGACAGCTCGGTCGCAGTTTCTGAAGAACTCCAGCTACAGGATGGACGAAGCCATTGATTCGTAAGTCGAACATCTTCCGATCGACCGATATATATACGTCTTGCGGCCTAGTTGTACTGTCCCGGATGAGGAAATCGATAAAAACCCGGGTTCCGAGACGAGAACCCCCATCATGAGCCTGCTCGAGTCGCCGACTGCCACGTTGCTCTCAACGAGTGTGCCCTTTGGGCGCAAGCCATAATACCGATCATCGGCATGTGGTGTTTGAAACAGCTTGGCTACGAAGATAGGGGTCGGACTTGAGCTTGGCTGTCAATATGGCGGTGCTGCATCCATGGCCACAGCCGATCGGTTGTTGGCAGCCTGATGGCTATGCCCAACAATGAATATTCTCGAGGCCCCATATCAAGCACAGGCTGAGCCGCAAGACTAACCCAATATATCATTTTGACGTGACGTAGTAAATCACTGTTAAACGCTGCTGCTGCTAATCATGACTTTATAGTTTCTATTCTTCCGGAGCTAGCGGTGGTTCCGCCCCCGGCGTATCACGGGAGTCTGCTTTGACGAAGCAGTTCGAGTCGCTAAGAGGTAGGTCCAGTTGGATATAACATCATGGTAGAGTCACAGTCGCTGACGGATTCCAAAGACGCACAGGACGACAAGGACAAGATTGGTCCTGACAACACGATCAAATACCTGCAAAATATAGGCGTCGACCTGGAGGACGCCTCCATGTTTGTCGTTTTGGAGATCGTCAAGGCCGAGACAATTGGTGAGATCAAGAAGGATGGTTTCGTGTCAGGCTGGGTCGAGGCTGGGGTCGACGGTAACCTCGCTGCTCAGAAGAAGCATGTAGCCAACTCGGTGGCCAGTCTATCCAAGGACAAGGATCTCTTCAAGAAGGTCGCTAAGTACGCCTTCGTGGTTGGCAAGGAGCCCGATCAGCGCGCTCTCGCCCTTGACAACGCCGTGCTATACTGGACCATGCTATTCGCCCCACCTGGTCGACCGTGGGTGGGCAAGCAGACGGGTATCGACTTTTTCCCCCTTTGGCAGCAATACCTGAAAGAGAAGTGGTCTCGCACCGTCAGCCGCGATATGTGGAATCAGACGCTCCTGTTCGCCGAGAAGAGTACCGATGATGAAACACTCTCGTTTTGGACCCCTGAGGCGTCCTGGCCCAATGTTATAGACGACTTTGTTGCTTGGTTTAAAGCTCACCAACAGGACGGTGCTATGGAGGTTGATCAATCGGCTTAGAGCAGAAAATAGGAAGGCGAGGGAAACCTCGGATGCACAGCTACAAATACAGATAACAGCAGATAGAGCTGATACGAATGATGACGACTATGCCCATCTCCAAATTTCCGGTTATTCTAGTAGAAAGTTCGCCAACAGGGTACTCGTGGGACACTAATAGCTGGAACAAGCAGCTACAAAATATTGCCGTAGTGGAAAGTCTGCCAACGGGACACTAGGATAGCTGGAATAGCTGAAATAGCCAGCCAGCTGTACGAAGATGTAGAGGCGCCTAAATATTGAAACCTGTGCGACAGCCCTTGTAGGCAACCTATGAATACATCATAATTCAGGGATTGCACCATGCAAAGCCTTTAATCGCGTAGGATAAGATTCCGCTCTCCGGACCAAATACAAAATACAGCAGTGGGATATCAAGATTTTGGTATTCGGGGACTCCTATTGACAAGTGCAAATCCAGCTTAGTCTCATGCTCTTGTCAATACGGGTGTTGACGAAGTATTGACGAAGTATTGACGAAGTATTGACGAAGTGTTCTCCCAGCTTAGATCATTATGTACACAACCCAGATCTCACCTGATCGCCTCGCCATATAGAGAGGGGAGTGGCGGTATTCCTGGTTCCGTACAATTCTTTCTGTCATATCGTACATTTGTGCGAGGCCATGTTGGCTCCTCTCCGTAATGTACAGCGAACTTGGCTTCAGGCTGCCATTTGCCGACTGGGGTTTCTGGCACACTTCTCTCCGTGTCAGCCCCTTTCTCTTCGCCAATGACAAAATCATTGCCAGTAGCTGCCTCGTGCTTCTGCTTGATATGCGTTGTTTTGCCACTATATTTCTTTCTACCTGTCGCTTCCCAGGTGTGCTGGCCCGCCCGCCTCGCCAATAGTCGTATCCACCACCTCAGACCCTCTTCTCCTCGCTCATGCCCAGACGCTGCCAGCCGACGGCGCCGATGCGGCTCATGGTGTCGAGCTTGCCGTCGCCGAGCTTCACGCTGGTGTGGCGAATCATGCGGGGGTCGTTGCGCAGGATCTTGGAGACGGACTTTTGCGTGTCGACGCTGCCGTCGTACCGCATGGCGAAGTAGTGGCCCGTCGAGTGCCGCATCTGATGCACCGACGCGGCTCGCGGCAGCGAGAAGACGCCCCAGTTCGACAGGCCCCGGATCACGCCGCGCTCGCGCAGGATGAGCGCGCCGGTTGTGGAGACGATTCTGTAAAAAGGCGCACAGTCAGTCGGTCTGTATACTCTCTTACCAAATGAAGAGGATGCGTTCGTGTAGCGCGCGCATGTCGGCCGGCAGAAGGAGCGAGTGGCGTGATTCTTGACACCAAATATATGTCGTCTCGAGGAGCGAGTGTCGTAGCGTGGGGTTGGAACAGGACATGCTGGCTTGTAGATTATGCCGGGGCGAAAGCCGCCAATGCCCGCATCCTTTCTTCGTGCAGAATAGGGCTGTAGGAGTGAAGATTCGGGATCAAAGAACGTACTCTTTCACCTCGGCAAGGTTGCCGGGTCGGACCTGTGTTGCGTCACGTTAGCCGTTATTCCTCGTCTACAATCGCCTGTTCTTGCAGCCAGTTGCTGCTACGTCTCCTGGCCGGGAAGACGACATTAATCCCGCCGTCAATGTCTCCTCTCTGAGTGCCCAGATCGCCGCCTCCGCTAATCGTCGCAAGATGGAAAGACAAGAGCAATAACTCACAATGCCAATCAGCTCGTACAGCATCTTTGTGTTGGTCTGTTCGGATCGGGTCGGTCTATGATATCATGCTGTACCCGTATTGTTTTGGGTGTTTTTGTTTCGTAATCGTCGTCGTCGTCGTCGTCGTCTTCGTCTTCGCGGTCGTCGTCTTGAATATCCGCCCGGCAATTAATTGAAGGCTCCAGCCAGCTATGGAGAAGGCGGCTTGGGAGGTTCGAAATTTCGGCGGAGCGTCGGCATCTGATTTGTCCGACCGACAATAGCTGTAAGCAATAACGGCCCGCGCTGTCTGATCTCCCCCCTACCTAACCTACCCCTCCACAGGCTAAGCGGATGCGGGTATGCACTAAACATTTAGGCATCTACCGAATTAGAACACGGGCATGCATCCGCATCTAGCAGGGCAGGCTGGCAGGGCAGGCAGGTACATTGACGCAATGACAGGTGCGGCCCATTTGGTGTGGGGGGCAGGGGTGGCCAGGCATGCCTCGCTGCAATCGCCGGAATGGACATCAATTTCATGATGATCCTTAAAAGTATCTCTCTACATACATACCTTAGGCTTGGGTATTGAGGGATATGATACCTATACAAACATGCCCCCGATCGATATTTCCTCATGTTATCGCCCCTTCAACATCTTCAGAGGTATGTACGTCACTGCCAATATCAGCACTTACACCCAAGCCGCTCGGCTGCTCATAAGATGCACATCATCACATAGCGGGCCAGTAATGGAAGAGGCAAGAAATCAAATCTCGTGATTATGCAAGCTCGACCTGCTTGACCCTGCTTGACTCTATAACTACTTGTACACTATCATTGAGATGTTCGCTTCTGAACGCCTCCCAACGCCGGGGGGATGGTACCAGCGACGGGTGTGGTTGGCATGTGCAAACCCATTGGTTTATCCTAAGCGAACCCTCATTGCAGCTGAGACGTGGTATGTTCCTCCCACTCACCCCCCACTCTCATCTTTGCTGGTGGAAGAACCGGAGGAAAAAACAAAACGCATCCTTCCGCGGGGTATTCTCTCTCTAAAAAACAAATGTCCGTTCCCCGTGGTGATGTTTGGGGCTTGCCCACCAGAAACATGGTGTGGCTGGGAAGGAAAACGTCGAAAAAGGGAAAAGCAACCGTAGAACGCCCCATGCCCTCTTTCCATATGTGCCGTGCGAGCGATCCACGCTCTGCGCATCTCGAAATACACCTCGAAATGCACGTGTCGTCCAATAATTAGGTGTCAAGGGCAAGCACTGATAACTCTGGTGGTTATTGCTTCCCATGTCCCTCCCACTCTGGGACAGGAACCACCACAACGTGTAGTCTCCTCGCGACTGTCAAAGCGCAAAGAGCAGCAGCTATGACGTATTATCCCCATGGAGCATACGCCGATGTGACACCCCAAAAGCTGGAATAAACGGCTGAATAGCCTATCATCCCAATGAAAACACTCCACTGGAACAATCGAATAACCGGAATAAACAGTCGTGTGGGTGGCAGAGACACACAAACAACTGTTATAAGGTATGAAAAGAGAAGAATAAGAGACATGTAGTAAGGAGGGGCCGTTCTCTTTGATCTACTAGTCCGAGTCATCAGCCATGACCTTACTCTCCATTTTATTCCATGCATTCTCGATTTGATCACTACCAAATGAATTAGTATCCAGCGCTGAACGGGATGAAGAAATATGCTTACCCAGGGCTCTTGATTAGCTGCACACCTTTCCTGCGGGAAAAGCTGAGGAAACGCTTCAGGGTCCGGTCACGCTTGAAGTGGACAAGGATGTTGCCGCGATCAGTCTTAGTGACCACAATGACCTTAAGACAGTCCTTGTTGTAGACCACCTGGTCAATCTCATGTAGCTTGAGATCAAAGGTGATATGCTGCTGATAATAACCCCAAGTGACCTTCGGGTGAACGTCACGCAAAACCTGGTGCTCGAACATGCTCTTCTCCTGGCTCCAAGTCCAATATTGCGTGATCTCCGTGCTTGTCGTCAGCTCGCTTGTCTTGATCTGGTAGATGCGGAAATCAAGATGCATGATGCGGCCAGCAGAAAAGGAGTCCGTCGATGTGTAACCATCATGATCCAGTTCGTCGACCTCTGGCTCCGGCTCAGCCTTGACAGGTATGGGTGCGACCACGTGCCCCTGGACTTGTTGCGCGTGTTGCGCGTGTGCAATTGCGACTGCTTGTGCCTGCGCCTGTGCCTGTGCCTGCGCGTGGGCCTGCGCGTGGGCATGCGGATGCATACCGCCATCGGAGCCGGCCATGGTATCGGTCTCAAGGCGCAATCTCTTGGACTGGCGCGGTGTCACCGGCTCGAGGTATTCCTGGCGTTGCTGCGGGTGCGGGTGCTGGTGCATGGTGTGGTGATAATGCTCCATCATGGCTGGGTCGCCACCCATGTCGACTTGGCTGATTCGACGACCCTTGCGGCGAAGATCGCCAACACTGGACTCACGCTTGATCTTTCCATTCTTCACCTTGTCCGGGTTCTTCTCGCCGACTTTGTATCCCGAGGGACGGCCGATATTGCCGAAACCGTGCTTCTCTCGCAGAGCCTTCAGCTTGTAATCGTGGTACAGATCGTGCGTGTACTTGGACAAGCTAAACTTGTCGCCCTGGTCCCGAGCAACTTCGAACATGCGCTGTCTGAGCCACTCAAGAGGTGTCACATCCAGCTCGAACTTCTTCAATTCCTCGTGCACGTTAACCAGTCGAAACATGGTGTCGTAGTTGATGAAGGTCTTGTAAAACTTCTTCATCATTTCCTTCCCAACGTACTGGTATGGGTGGAAATCGCCATCCTTGAGGAAGTCCACAACAGCTTGACCTCGGTTCACCTGTCGATTGGCAAGGAAAACGGTATGGCGCACAGCTTCGGGGGTACGTCGCAGAAGGTCGAGCTTCTCCTGCCACTTCTCCAACTGGGGCACAATGATGTCTTCCAGAGGCTCCCATTCAGATTCCCAATACGGGTGATTCTTGTCGATTCTCTCTAGCGTGACACCTTCGTACATGGGTGGTTCAAGGTACTTCTGGCCGTCGTGCTTCAGGATCAGAGTGTCCTTGTTGATCTCACTGGTGTCCGGAGGTACGGCGGCCTCGGTGGAGGCAGCCTGACTGCGACCACTGGGCAGCGAACGTCGGCCAGAAGGAGAACGCGGCTTGGACTCGATGGGCGTCTCTTGCTTAGCTGGCATAAAAGTTAGTGCAAACTCGACTTCGAGGTATTAAAATCCACTTACGACTGCCGCGATTACCGGCAGAAAAGCCGGGCAGGGAGTGGCGCTGTTTGGGCTTTAGAGGTCGCTGCTCATCTGCCTTTCTAGGGCGATAGGCCAGAGAAGCTTCGGAGTCGTCAGGATCCACATCGTGGCCATTGGTGCCGTGTCTGGGAAGGCCGGTCCTTTGGGTTGATCTGCCATTGGGCTCGGCATCGTCCATGGGCTGGTAACCCTTGCCCAGCAGGTTTCCGGGGTCGGCATGATGCTCTTCGTCGTCATCTCGGCGCGAACGAGGTCTGGCGTTGATGCTAGTCCAGCCACCGCCGCTTCCATTCTGCTGGTGTGTTATGTCTCGGATTGATGCACGACGAGTACGACCCTGGCCGTTCGTCTTGCCGTCTCTGCTGCGCTCCAGATCCAGCTCCATCTGTTCCTGGGCGGCGCGTTGATCCTCCAGTCGACGTTGAGCCTCAAGGATGTTTTGCTTATCCTTGTACTCTTGGGCAACACGCGCCTGCTCCTGGTGGTGGTATTTAATGGCAGACTCGACAGCGTGAAATTCGGTCTCCACCAATACACGACGTTCCATAAGATGAGCGAGCTTATCGTTATACTCGTTGTGACGATGAGCGTATCGATTGTAAAGATCTGTGTCCTCCTTCTCACGAGAGGTCTTGAGATCCTGAGGCCGGCTGGGCTGAATCTCCCGAGGCTGTACAGGGACAGGGCGGTCTCTCTCTCGCTCCCTCTCCAATACTTCCTTCTTTGCCGACATATCAGAGGGATGGCAAGAAAGTGTATCGGCCCTCCAGCCTTACCTAAGGTTTGAATTGTCAGTGGTTGGCTTTTAGTAGGTCAGATGCTGAAGCCTAAGTAATACATAAATGAGTAAGGCAGGTGAGGAGGGAATGCATGGGAAACGGAAAGAGACGAATTGAGAAAAGACACAGCAATAGCAAGCTGTACGATGGTCAATTGGGATAGTCAACTGGAATAGAGAGATAGTGGTGGATATAGCACATGCCTGTCCATGTGATAGTGACGACGAACGACAAATATGGCCCCACGTTGGCTTGGCACCTTAACGTATGGAGTAGCAGTATGCAGCTGTCACTGAAGGGAATACCACTGGAATAGCTGCCACTAGAATAAATACCACTCGGATAGATGCCACTGGAATAGCTGCCACGGGAGTAGCTGTGACGGGAATATTGCAGGACGTCAAGAAAACAATGGAGTCAGGGTAGTAAAGGCGGCAACAGGGACTAGTATTTGAATGAAAGGAGGGATTGAAAAATGAAGGCCTGTGCATGCTTTGCGGTGATGTGCAGTGCTGACAATGAGACGGTATGCGATGGGAAGGACGGATATGAAATAATACGGTACGTACTTGCCAGGCAAATATTATACGATGGCAGAGGATTTGTATTGATGGGTAGGTACGCAGATGTAGTAAGGTAGCAAGGGCGCTCGTATAACGCGTCAATCACGGAGCGCGCAGCAGTGTAGTGTAGGTGAGGTAAGGCGTGGATGTGGTTGATGCTTATTGGGGATGAAAAGAAAAGTGGTACAGATGCAGAGAGCTGCACTGCAGCAACACCTGAATGTTTACCAACACCAAGGACAATGTTGGGAGGTGGTGCTTGGAAGCGAGGTGAGTGGAGAGTGTGGTGGTATGGGAAGGTAAAAATACAGCAGGCTTCATGAAGCAGAAATAGGCCGAGCAAGAGAAGAAAGCAATACCTACCTACCTAGCCTGAAGGCAGACAGGCAGCTATAGGAACTTACTAGTCGGGCGGTGACGACAACTATTGACGTTGGATTTTCGTCTGATACGCAACCTAGTCAATGTATATCGAGACTGGTTGGGGCGCTCATGAAACCTCGGACGGGATGGTCGAGATGTTGTTGATGGCGCGTTTTGGTGGTGGTTGATGGGTGGCCCTTTGTTCTACCTTTCGCCCAAAAGAGATCTCGAGTGTTGTTGATAGGTAGAACTGACGAAGGGGGAGAGAAGGAAGGGGGAAAAGTGAAGGATTGAATGACGGCCCTTGCAATAGTGAACTAAACTGCCCGACTATGCGAGGGGGGGAGCCTAATAATCGTCAAGTAAAGTTAGTGAGGGCGTGCACTGATCAATCAATCCAGGGTGAGACTTTATGCGAATTTTATCAGAGAGCCAACCTTATAGGCAAGGCAGATGTGAAATAGTCGGGTACCGCAGAATAGGTAGTGTGGAAAAGGACGGGGCTTGTATACAAGGTGACGGATATGATACGGGGTAGGAGCGAAGCTGCAAATGGGATGGAATATTGAACGGATAGGCTATTTTCACTTACGCTCCGGGTCACTTACTATGTTTCAATCGCCGACTAAATGTGGGAATGAAAGGATGAAGATAGAGAGAAAGCGCAGAAGTATCCTACAACGTATGTACTTCGCCTTCTTTGCTGCTGTTGCCGATGCTGGCTCTGTTGCTTCTGATATAAGACCAGACTCGTTTCTTATGCACTACGCCGCCATGCACTAGGTAGGCTAATGAGTGATAAATCAGTCATCTACCAGAGGCCCCATATAGATAGACGTGGCACTGTCGGGAACATGGGGGTGTCAGGGTGAGTGGGAGTGTGTGTTTGGTATGGGATGAATCGAGGAGTGCAGATACATTGATAGATGCGCACACAGAGACAGGCAGGCAGGTGGGCGCGGAGGGATGGGGTATGACGGACTAGATGAATGGGATTTGGGAAGTCGTGATGATGTGATGCGACTGATCGCTTTGGGGGAAATTAGTCCGACTTGGGATGAATGATTTACTTCAATGTGTTGGGCCCGAGTAAGTAGATAGGATACCTCCCGTAGCTTAGACGGACTGCTGGACTGGGTACGATGGGTAGAATAGGGAATCAGGAATAGGCCGGCAGGGGGGGGTGTGGGTTAGATTACGGGAGATACTTACACACGCTCATATACGTATACGTATATGTATACATAGATGTTTCATTAATAGACAGGGAGGTATGCGTGATGTGCGCGCGTGTGTGTGTGTGTGTATCTGTCGTTCATGGCTTTTATTTCTTACCTTTTTTGACATGGAGGTACTAGTGGATTAGGTGGTTTGGCGGAGTAGGTATTAGTTGGTCGGCGTTAGAGCCAGATATGTTTCCGGGCCTACTGGGTAGTAGTAGCCAAGTAGAGTTTTTCTAGTTGCTATACATACGTCCGTATGCCGGCTGCGGGTCACGGGAAGAGCAACAAGGCCAGAGGAGAGGAACAGAATATTAAATAACCGTCGACGAGCAAAAAAAAAAAAAAAAAAAAAAAAAAAGAGCTGTGCTGCTGCTGTTGTTGGAACTTCTTACATCCCCAAGTGGATGCAGGGATGGCCAAGGCTAAGAGATGACGGGGGTCGTCAAAGTAGTATGATTACGTCTAATGTATTATAATTATCATACAATAAATCAATGAATAGTCAGTCACCTCCACCGGAGGAGGCTACTAAGAAAAGTACATGCATAGGCTGGCTAGGCGATCACGCACGCATATATATATATATCTCTCTCTCTATCTCTCTCTAAGCAGGACGAGGTATACGTGCATGTATGTATGTGTGTGGGTGAGAGTATGCTTTGCCTCTCTCACCTGCCTCAAGCCAGCATGTCCAACATGAATGAATATCTCCTTTTCTTTCGTGGCCTGCTGCCGGCTTGGTAAAGTACCGATTTAGCGATATGCACACTATGTACTTACCCCTAGGCAGATCCCCAAGACATGGGAGCCAATCCGATCCTGGACAATGCGGCTCTCTTGTTCGATGGGTGGGTGGATGGATTGACGGATGTTTGGAACTGGGCCGAAAAGGACACAACCATCAACCGCTCCATACGATCGATGCGCGCGCGCACACTCTCACAACTCCGTCTATATTTTTGGGAGGCGTCATACAGTTCGGCAGGAGTACAGATATACTGTCAATCCGACCGGCGGAGGAAATGATGGGAAGTGAGCAAAAGACCTGCCGGAAATACTGGGAAGCGAGTGCGGCGCAGTAGTTAGTTGGTTTGACCAAGCGGCAGCAGTATGCGACGCAATGCGATGGTGCAAATTGACGGGTTCCACGGGCTGCACTGGCTCTTGACTGTGCCTTCCTCTTTTCCTCTCGCTCTCCTATACGTGTGCAGGTTGCAAGAAAGAGTATATTTCATTCTCGATAGGCACCTCGATTTAGAGAGGAGAGTATAGGTACTGTAGTTGTGACAGGATGTGGAGCGTGCAGGGATTGATTTCGATGGTCATGCAGCTAGGCTGGAATGACCGGAAGTGTGGTATGTTGGCTGCATACGTCGGTTCATGGTTCACGTGGAGAAGGAGACTTTCAGGAGGGATCACCATCCGGGAAAGCGGGCAATTGCAAACATCCCATGATACATGGAACTGAAGCCAGTACTGAGTACTGCTAAATCAACAATCAAATAAGGTCGGTTGGGTTCATCCATCGACAAGCTGGTCCATATGCCTAGCCGCGTGTACGATATTTTAGGTCGGCGTGTTACGATTTGGAGCTGACTGGACCCCGAGAGGTAGTGACTAATAACAAGCCACCAGCATGTTTCGCCGGATACGGAACGCGCGCCGTTGATTGTGTCAAGGTGCAAATGACTATGCATGTATCTCTGTGTGCAGAGCAAGCGTTGATCAGATGATAGACTGTCTGGTGCTAATCAGGGGGCTAGGTAGATAGGATGTTTGTTTATCGCGAGGGAAGAAACGGAATATTTGGCTCTGGTTCAGATGGATCTGGGGATAGCAAATGCCTGCGATCGATACGAATGCCGACCTCCTCACACATATACCTACACACTTGGTATCGTTTTGGTACAATTGCCAATGCAACAAACTCATGCCAGGCCATATGTCCGTCAACATCCAACATGATTGACTACGTACATGTATTTATTTGCCTGCCCAGAACCAGGCAACAAATTTAATCACCTACGTATTCAATGCTTGGCGCCGCCTATCGCGATGAACTCAGGCAGGTTCCTATTGGCTTGTTGTGTCCCCCATGCATGTCTCCCACTATTTTGTATTTAGGTACGGCTTAAAAGGCACGGCCACAGTCTCTCGGCTCAGCATCGTCAATAACACAAGGGGGCAATCGTAAATAGGCGAGGCGAGGGCAGAGCAGAAAGGAGGAGAGAAACATTCCATCCACAAGTGCCAATTGTCGAAGATCCAACAAAGGCATGCCATGCGTGCCGAGCATGGCCGACCGGGCGAGCATTCGAGCTCACTTCATCTCTATGTTTCTCTCGTATATACATACTTATTAATATCTCACTATATACGATTCACCCTGGTGGCCCCGTACAATAGCGCCTGTTTAGGAATAGAATTCGTGATTATGCATTGTAGCCTCAGTCTTAATCCCTCACATATGAAAAAAAGAAAGGGAGAAAATGCGAGTGTATCAGATCATCCGGCATCCGTCCATACTAAAGTACCGACTTACCTGTCGTGAAATGGGTATAAAGGAGGCAGGCAAAAATAGAGGCGGTAATACTCCCCGTGGCTGCTCCCAACACCAATGAACTCAGCCAGTGTATCTCTTGTCTAGGTTGTCTTACTATCGGTGCGGGTACCCACCCCCCATTCCTCACACACACCCCCCTTCCCCCCCTTGTCCAATAAAGCTGAGCTCACTAATTGGGTCTCTCCCTCTCTCTCACATCCAACATCGAGTATTGGGTTTTGGAGGTACTTCCCGTACTACCCACGTATAGGTGTATCATATCCACTCATGGCTGGTCAAATAGTGCTATAAAACTTGCGTAACATTCGATCGGCAATTTGGATTCCGTCTTTTCCTTCCCTTCCATCCTGCCGTCGTGAACGGAAGGAGAGCATGGCAGCCTGCAGAGGGGAGAGGTAAAGCAATGGCGACTCTTCAGGCGACAAAGTTGGATCAATTAAAAGACCTTGCCTGTTCATTAACATGGACGCCTCGTCACTATCAGGAGAGCTGCTTGCTGCCAGTTGTCCCGATACTTTTTCTCTCCGATTCGTCGTCGGAGAATCTCGTAAGGTGCTAACTTTGGTATTATCCTTTGTTGTTGTTGGGGGGGGGGGGGGGGGTGTAAGCTTGCACGGTTGTCCGGATTTGGTGAAAAAGCTACTTCTATACACCGTCAGAGCTTCTTCTCTATACACTGTATACGAGATTAGCGTACCATGGGGGGAGGTCCAACAACACATGCATCTTTGATATATACTGCCTCGGGTGAATATGGATGGGCTCCAAAGAGGCCCGGTAGTGAGGTGGTACAGACAATATGATACATGCTCGATCCCTTTGTTTTCTTGCCACTTCTTCGCTTGCTCACCGCAGGTGGTGAGGCGGCTCACCTGACTACCCCCTTAGGGGAGCCCAAGGAAACACCAGACCCAATGATTTGGCATGGACGTATCGCATAGCTGTGCCATCATTATCACGCCATGCGCTGTTCTCGTCCTCCCATCTGACTACCTGCCTTGATAGGCAAATCCAAGCCTAACCAAGTAGCTAGCTGTCCAGGTGTTATCAGCCATGATACGGTAAGCACACACGATAGGTGCATTAGAAAAGCAACTATTATCACACGAAACATATATCAATCAATGTAGGTATATGTAACTTTGAGCATCCTCATCAGCCGCACTGCTCAACGCGGTGCCTATTTCAAACGAATTATGCATATTACTCCCGGGGTGGGCAGGCTCTATACACAAAGAGACTCTTTTACACTGCCGATTGATTCTTTCTCTACTAATCTACAGCCGGCATCATCCGATGGGTCATAGTTCATCCTCCTCTACCTCTCCGCTCCCTCTCTAGCCCCTGGATTACACACAGGCGACGATCGTGTAGCGGCGATTTACCAGTACTGGGGCTTGACGTAATCGGCAAAGGTCTTGGGCTCCTCGTAGCCGTGGTGATCGTGGTGGCCGTGACCGTCGTCCTGAGGACCGACGTACTCCATCTTGTAAACGTTGCCACATTCGGGGCATCGCTCAATCGGGCGCTCACGGGACATCTGCAGAACGTAGCGGTTAGTTTCTCCGTTTTCATATGCCCAGAGCCATAGAATAGTCTGTCATAGCTAGATGTATGCCTAACAATGCAGCCATACACCCGGCGCTAGACACGAGGGGTTGATTGTACGTACGCCGAGCCAGTGAACAACGTGAGAATCGGCGGGGTAGCCAGTGCAGCCGGCGTACTGCTCGTCACCAGCAGACTTGACCATAATGGGGTTGTCGACGGTACCCTTTCGCGACGAGTCCAGAGGGCGCATGTCGAAGATGTCGACGCCCTCCATCTTACCCAGAATTTCGAGACGCTCGAGACCGGTGGACTGCTCGAGATCGGTGGGAACGGAACCAGGCGCGGCACCGGGTCCGACCAGGTCATCCTCGCCCTTAATGTCTGTGAGAGTGCGATATTCCATGTCAGCCTGTTGCCCAATGGTTTTCCAACTCAGTTGCCTCCCAATTGGCCCCAATCGCTGGGCGTAACCAATCCAGCACTCAATTGATCAATTGACCAGTTGATCGAAGGGAAAGTGCGTACCGGCAAAGGCCTTCATCTTCTGGCCGACGGTGGAGTGAGGCTCGACTTTCTTGGCACCGGCATCTCCTGTAATATCGCAAAGTTCAAAGGTCAGCTGAGAGGGCGCATGACGTGGTGACGGTGGTGCGGCGGTGCCTTACGTCGCAAGACGGACGCGGTGAAGCTGCGTCGGATGACGGGAGTGACGGCGGCACGGCGGGCAGCCGCGACAGCAGTGCGTTGCAAAAACATTCTAGGTCGTGGAATTGAAGAGCGGAGAGGTTCGGGTGGGTTTGTCGTCGTGAGGGGTGGTTGTGTTCGATGGGACCTCAGGTTTTGGGAAAAAGAGAGGGATTTCTACTTTTTGCTGATTGATGATACTCTCTCGGCTGCAATTGATGGTACGACTCAAAACCCGACGAGCTCCAACTCCAGCCAATGGGCTTTACCCTTTTAGGAGCTCACCAAATCCCCCACCCTTCCAAGCCTTCCTGCCTTCCTGCCTTCCTCCCATCCGCCCTCGGGCTTAGTCATTTGACTCCTCACTGGTGTGGCTTGTGTGCTGTGGCTGCCTGTCCGTCGGTGATTGTCTACTACTTATCAATTCAATGTTGTGATTGATAATCGGTATGAATTGTCCCCTTTGCCTTTACAGGATCGTTAATCAAAGACATATCAAACGGCATCTCCGTTCATCGTTGTGTCCTCATTCTGTGTGCGATGTGCAAGATGCGATACGACGCCTTGTACGCTGTACAGCGATCCTCAATCCTGCCCTTCCGGTGCCACCTTTCTGTATCTATGTATATATCTAAGTATACATGACATCCAGTTATAAACCCGACCAGGAGAAGCTTAAAAGGCATGAAGATAATTGACAAAGTTGATGTTATTATGGTCTTCCCCAGACGAGATATGCAAATGCGGGCCGCCCCCCTAGGCAACCCTCATGGCCTCGTCCGCAGTCATTCGTTGCATGCTTGGCTCGGCTTCCGAGTGGTCAATTATTCAACTTTCATGTATGCGACCTCATGCAGGCGAAGTCCCTTCCCGGTGCCGAAGCCACTCTTAATCGGAAATGAGCATATTTCCTGGCCGAGTGGAACGAAATTGGGAGTGTGTTGTGGTCGCCGGCGTGGCTGTTCTCCAAATAAGCTGCAGACGCCGTTGCTATTTGAGTTGCGGAGATGCCTACCTAAAACATGACTATTCGTCGTTCCATATAAGATCGTCGCCTGATTAAAAGCCTCTTGTGCCAACCACTGTCACTCTTAGTTCCATTCTTTGAAGGCCGTCAGCACGGTGTACATTCGGGGTATCATCCATGCTCCTCTCCTCAAATACTTCGGATATCGTCCGCTTCTATGTCAGAAGAGATACGCAGATGAATAAACCTGGTTGGATTTGACTCTGGATCAGATGCCGTCTTGCAAACAGCTGCAGCTTCTTCAGGGTACCTCACCCGGGACCTGGCTTGTTCGGACTCGGCACCGTACTAGAAATAGAAGCGCCACCTAATATGTTCCAAAATGGTACATTAAATTACAAGTGTGTTGGGTTCCGTCTAGATGTAACGCTGGCTTGATTACGCGGCGCTATTCTTCTGACTGTCTAGTAATGATGCATAGTGATCGCTGCAATGTTGAAGTCTTGATTGGTTGTGACACAGCGATAGATAGAACGGCCTATACCCACCTCGTTGTGACGTCCAGTCGACCTTCGGAGGTTTTCCTCATGATCACGGTTCACAGTGAGTTCTCAAAATTGTATAGATGAGCGCATACAAGGAGTTGTACTGTTGCTTCGTATAGTATGGTGAGGGACCTGTAGAAAAGGAGATGGTACCGACCAATGTTTGTGTGTGTATTCACTCGAACATATCAACTGTGCTCAACTCCCAGTAGACGAAAGGGTGGGAGAGGGGTGTAATAATCAAAGGCCTTAACTATTAAAGGATAATCGGGTTCGATCTAATTTATGCTGGTAATGCAAAAAGTCTGCTGGACGAACCCGAACCCCACGGTATCAAATCGTACCAAGCATTTTGGGTACTTTACTGGGTGATTTGGGGGCTTAACACGAACATTTGTTTCCGTATGAGACTTGACCAACCAGACTCGAGTGCTGGTCTCGAACTTGATCAATGTTCATATGTCCATCCTGAAAACTACGTCCAATTTGTGGACACAGGCGATAATGAGCTAACTCCCGACTTCAGATCATCATCGAATGCCCTCACCCTGCCTTCAAGACGCCGCCTGCCTCTTGAGCTCCCTCCTCAAGCGAAACCCTTCCAAAACGGTCTGCTCCTGATTGGCGTGCGTGAACTCGACCTCCGTCCCGCCGACCCTGTACCTCCGGCACTCGTCCTCCGAGGCCCACAGAAAGGCGACGTGCTCCTCAGGGTCTAGCTTGACCACCGGAGGCCCCTCCCTCTCTTCCCCCAGGACGACTTCGGCCATGAAGCTGACCTTGAGCATCCGTCGACCCCGCCGCGTGAAGAACACCATGCTCTCGCCGACCTGCGGCCCAACGCGCGAGGCGTGCAGCCCGGCCTCCTCCCACAGCTCGCGCGCCATCGCATGCAGGACCGTCTCGTCCTCGTCGTCGCATGCGCCGCCCGGCACCTCCCAGCGTAGCGGCATCGAGTCGTGCGGCGCACGCTGGACCAGCAGGATGCGGTCTTCTTCTCTCTCGTCGATGTTTTTGGTGGCGGTGGTAGCGATGACATCCTTGGGAGGAGAAGAGTAGAATACGAGGGCTCCTGTGGCTAGACCCTCGAAGCCTGCGTTGACGGCTAGGTAGGTGGCCATGGATACGGTAAAGGGGGCAAGTGAGGGGTCCGAGGTAAAGGGTGGCAGCGTCCCCACATCTGCCTTGGTATCGGGGTTTGATGCCATCTTGTTGATTTCGATGGGAAACGACGAAGAGGGCGTTACCAATATCTTAACAGGACTGACGTTGTCCCGGGCGAAACAGTCACAAACAATGTTGTTTGCTGGACGAGAAGCCACCTTTGGCTCAGTTCTGGAAGAAATCGAATATACGTAGAAAAGCCGCGAGTCAACTATTCTATGCGCCAGCGCTTCGAAGCGTTGTATAGGCAGTTAGGTTTAGGACGATAGTGAGCTGAAACGTTTGATGATGGCTATCCGACCAGGCGTTGAACGAGTGGTGATCCAGGCAGCAATTTACAAGTAGCGCGAGGCTGGACGTGGTCGGTAGTTTGGCAAAGCTGAACGAGGATTTCTCCGGATCGCAATTAGGTGCCCGCTGATACGGAACTGCTGCTTTCTTGTTTTCGGGACCGCTCCGAAGAACTTGCGGATGAGATGAAGTCGGCCTGTTGATCTTCGTGCCGCTAACACCGTTGCATCATAAAACCTCCGGGCCTAAGTGGGTCATGGACAGTGACACTCGTTCCGCCTTTGGACGACAAACAATAATCACCAAATCAACTCTCTCTGTGTCTCTTTCTCCCTCCTCTCCTCGGACAAAGGCTGCGCCGACTTCTATCAGATCTTTAATGGGTAAGTGTATTTTATTATACACTATAGACTTACTATACTGCATTTCACTACGAGCACTTCCGGCCTTGTACGTGGGGATATAACACGAGCGACTTGGAAATGAGTATAATCTTGCGAGGTGGATTGATGGGCCATTGCAATCAGATTGTTACTCATTCGCTAATAAAAGCCTGCAGCCTTTTCCGATCCATCATGTATTCCCTCGTGGAGGTCATCGGGTTTTATCTATTGGGTCCAGCCCTCAGCAATCTTCACGACGCCGTGTTAACCCATACCCTAGAATGTCGTTATATTGCGACGTAGAGTGATTCAACCCAGTCTTTCGGCCGCGACGTGAGTGTAGCTGACATGCCACTTATTACCTTTCCTTGTTTATTGATCATTGGCAAGTTCCGGGAGACCTTCTCCAGCTCACTTTCCGCGATTCTTCTTGTAGATCTACCAAGCAGACAATACCCCCCCTGGGCCAAGGAGTCCCGCTAGACCACCATCCTGGAAGACGTGAAGCAAGCCATAATGGCCTGTCTGAGCCTCGATTGATAACAGCCACCTGTGGTACATGGCGGCAACTAGCACCGCCAACGCAAGGCGTTGTGATTACGCTCACAAACATTGCAGCAAGCTCTGGTTGAAATTGCAGTCAACGTACGGGATAATACAACCAACCAGCGAACACAATTTCCTGGGTATGCCCCAGCTAAGTTGTTACACTGGCAAACTGGCATTTTGGCTCAGTTTTTGATCGAGCCGCGGGCTTGTTGAGTTCCGCCCGGGAGGTGGATGCGCCCGTACCCGGAGCAGAGCATCGGTGATGCCTTTGGGCCCAAGGCTGGCACAACGGCGGCAATATGGTTAACCGGCAGCATGCTGTCGACCTTCGTCCTTCGTCATCCAGCATTCAGTCATAAATACATGGCGTGACAAGCCCCTTCGGTGACGCTTCGCAAAACGCCGACCACTCCGTAAAGCGTGGCACCTTATTATTTTTGAGGACCTCTCATCATGAGATATCAGGCGAGGAACGGCGGCCGTACAGCTTGCGACTCACTTGGTAAAAGATACTTGGGCCGAAGTTTAATGAGCTTGGTGGTCGTTGAAATTTGTCAGAGGGGATCGCACTGGCTTCTGCAAGCTATGTTGTGGCGTCAACATTGGCGGCGATGTCCACGCGAAACGCTGCCAGCCTGCACATTTAACTTCTGTTGCCTAAATGGAGGTGAGCCGTATAACCGAGGGGCGAAGCCATGACTGTTAAATAATATCTATTAGGATGGTCTGCGAAAAGTGTTTATACTACTAGCAGAGCATAGGTGGGAGCGAGGTCCTTGGTCCCGCCCGCATGAGGCTTCCCGTGGCAGCGTGGATCCCTTGTTGTTACGCAGCCAGTTGTGAAACCTGTCAACCCACCCATTGACCCCTACCCTTTTGAGCCCAGGTTACAATTGTCACTGTCCCGCCAGTTAGCATTGTGCCTCCCATGTCTCAAACATTTCGGGCATAAGAGACCCCCCATGAGAGAGTTGGATCTATATCTGGTATTATGCTTAATCGGGTGAGTTTTCCTGGAAAAGGCATGACTTTCAGTCATCAGCTCAGCACTCAACCAGATCCCACTAACAAAGCATGTATACTTGATATCCCTAAACGGGTTTATAAATGGACATTTCGCTATTGCCATGACAGAACGCCACGCCCCGTCAGCTGAAAGCAAAAGAAATGCTGGCCGACCTCCAGTGACCAGCGATGGGGAAACTTGACAGGTTCCAAGTGTCGGATGCTCGTCGGATGAAAAGCCCAGAGAAACTGGCGCTCCGCCCAGACTGTTAGAGCTTCTTAGTGGTTCAGTGGGTGACAAACGAGTGGATGTGTCGCCGTAAGTGCCGCCTCTCATAAGCTCTCTGCCTCTGGCAACTGGCTTCTGGCTGTCTGGACTTGTTCCGCCTAAAATGCCCAGTGCCCAGAGTGGTTTGGTAGCATTGATTAAGTACTTAAGTAGGTATCCTTGCAACGACCATGCACCTCTCACAGCACGACAGGAAAAGGCAGTCCGTTTCTGGCGTTTGATCTACGCTGCCAATCTCCACCCTCTTTCTCATCTCATGAGAGTTGAGATGGCACTCTCAGTGAGCAGTGGGCGGTTCTCATGTTTGGCGACTCTTGTCTAGTGCCCTTTGACCCTTTATTAGTGAGGTATCCAGTCATTGGAGCCCCTTCGCGACCGCCCAGCCAGCCCAGCCAGTCCGCCCAGCTCGGCATGTCCTCTACCCAGTCGTTGGCCCAAAGTGCGATCCGTATGCAGATTGAACCGCTACGGTGACTGACTACTCCCCTCAACCAACCTATCTAAAGTAACCATCTATCTCCCTTGCGCATCTTTCAGCTTTCTGGGCATTTTGTTTTTTTCTTGGTTCTTGTCGTCATCCGCCATCCTCGTCACTTTCCTTTTCCATCGCCTGCATCCGGGATGCTTGGCTAATCTGTCGCTCTTTTTCTCTTCTCATATTTGCCTGGCCCATCCGCGCCAGCAGCGTAATTGTTGGTTGTACTACATACAATAATCGCCGGCGCCCTTCCGACACTTCCTGGTGGAAAACGACGAAGTAAATCGCGACACTCTTAATTAACTCCCTCTTATCTTTATACGTCGCGTCGCTGGTTCGGTTCACTCATTATTGCTATTATTACGACAACATCCCCCCGCGCTTCTTCGGTTAACCCGAAGCTGACTCGATCGACGGGTCTGCGCATCTGCCATTGGCTTCATTTAGAAGACATTGTCTCACCAGCATATTTGACTTTGGCTATACTGGGCCTATAGACTTGCACCGTCTATCACATATACCTACGCTTCTCAGGCATAATCCAGGCTGTGCATTCTGTGGCTATTGATTTTGAGTTGTTCGGCTATCCCGCGAAAACTACCAAGAGGTGAGCCTGATAGAAAACGTCGTATATGTTTGCCTACTGACGCTTGCCTTGAGATTAATGCTGTGTCTGGCACGAAGGTGACTGATATAGAATGACGGCACTTTCTTTCTTCTTGGCTTCCTCAATTGCGGCACTGGGATCCCAAGCACAACATGTCGTCCCGCGCAACGACACGCCTTCGCATAGCCATGGCGCAAACTGTATCAGGTTTCCCGTCGTCCATTCAACTAACCGCGACGTCTTTGGAGACTCATGGCAGAAGCGCGGCATCGAGACATTGCCCTTAGCCAACCGATCGGACGTGGCGTACTATGCCAGGCTGGACATCGGAAACCCGCCACAACCAAACTATGTCCAGTTGGATACCGGCTCTTTCGAGTTATGGGTGAACCCGGATTGCACGAATCTAGGCACAACATCCGACAAACGATTCTGCCAGGCCGTAGGGGCCTATGACCCTTCCAAATCTTCAACGGCCAACGTTATGCAGGCAACTAAGACTCTGAGATACGGAATAGGAAGCGCAAACATTCAGTATGTCACTGATGACATTGGTTTCCAGAACTCGAAGAACTCCCTGAAGAACGTACGGTTCGGCTTTGCGACGGAGACCAAGGACGAGTTCTCCGGGATTCTGGGCATCGGACACGGGGTCAACGTCACCATCCCATACAAGAACTTTGTCGACGAATTGGCTGCTCAGAACGTTACCGCTACCAAAGCCTTCAGTCTCGCTCTAGGCGGCAAGGATGAGCAGGAGGGCATGATCATGTTTGGGGGTTTGGATACGGCGAAATTTGCGGGCAACCTTGTGTCTTTGCCAATCGTCCCAGCCTCACAGTCACCCGATGGAGTTCCTCGATACTGGGTGGACATGGATTATATGAGCCTTACTCCCCCAAGCGGAAAGACAAAGAAATACGCCAACACCACCATGGCTGTCTTCCTCGATAGTGGCGCGACCCTCACTCTGCTTCCGTCTACCTTGGCCAACACCATTGCCGCCGACTTCGGCTCCCAGGGCACAGATGTAAACGGATTCTATCCGGTGGACTGCTCTCTGAACAACATGCCGGGAACTGTCGATTTTGCCTTCCCGGGTGTGACCATTCACGTACCCTATAACGAGATGATCCGAGAGGTCTCGACCGCCTTCGGCCCATTGTGCTATCTTGGTGTCTCTCCAAACGAAGACTTTGTTTTGCTCGGGGACACCATGCTTCGCTCTGCATATGGTAGGTTATGAACTGTTCCCACGAGAAGATTTCGACTTAGCTAACGGTTCGTAGCCGTCTTTGACCAAACCAACAACGCCATCCACCTGGCTCAATATATCAACTGCGGCACAGAAGATATGGAAATCTTCCCTGACACGAACTTCAGCTCCATCAAGGGGAAGTGTGACCCACCCAACTTCAAACCCGCCTCGGCACCCTCATCCACCACCAGCCGGGCGCTTCTACCCACCAGCATGCCTACAGGGACTGGCAGGCCCACTGCCGCCGGCCCGCCAACCGGGTCCGAATCAACAGGTCCGGATTCAGCAGCATCGACCATGGGGAGCGGTCTGAGTTGGTTAAGCATATCTATTTTATCGACAACTGTCTTCAGTTTAGCAGCTCTGGTATAAACCGAGAGGACCGCGTGTACAGGCATTAGCATTGGCATTGGACAACGGCGTTTGGGTGTATATACTTCTTCAGGACCGCACGACAGGGCGACGCCTCGCACATACAACATTGCAGAGCAGAGCGCTGTTCAGCCAATAATGAGCTCACTCTAATACATATCTGGGATATTTGAAACGGCCGAAGACGCATATACTACTTAGTAATATAATAGTGTGCCATCCTTGGCCTTTCGGCATGGGAGGACAGCCAACATGAACCGCCTCAGTACTCTTTACTTGTCCAGCTTCAATTCGTGATGAAGCCTGATGTCGCCAGCTGAGAAGCCCACCATGAAATCATATGTTCCGTTCACAAACGCCCAGTCCTCCACACCGGCATCCCACACTTTCAAGTCATCCAGGTTTACTCGGAGCTCTACTAGCGTGCTTTCCCCTGCACGAAGTGACACTTTCTCGAACCCCTTGAGGAGCTTGGGCGGCTCTTCGGCCTGCTTGGGGTATCCTACGTAGAGCTGGACGATCTGGCTCGCCTTCACCAGCCCCGTATTCTTTAGCGTCATTTTGACGGACACGGTGCTCTTGTTGTCGTTCTTGTCGGCGCTGTCCAAGTCTACTGTGATGCCGCCCAGAGAGAAGTTGGAGTAGGTCAGGCCGTGGCCGAAGGGGAAAAGGGGCTCGACGCCGCGCGCGTCGTAGGCGCGGTAGCCGACGTAGAGGCCCTCGGAGTAGGGCACGTCGACCTTGTCCGTGATCCGCACGGCGTCCTCGAGCGTGCGTGGGAACGTCAGGGGCAGCTTGCCGCTCGGGCTGACGTCGCCGAACAGGAGGCGCTCAAGCGCG
Source organism: Apiospora koreana (assembly GCA_017163955.1). NCBI lineage: Eukaryota > Fungi > Ascomycota > Sordariomycetes > Amphisphaeriales > Apiosporaceae > Apiospora > Apiospora koreana. Next base: position 1,446,993 of record JAFHKQ010000007.1, on the reverse strand, counting down.
AGGCCGACCTGCTGGCCCGCGTACCACGCCTCAAGCACGGCGTCGACGGCGCCGACCCAGGGCATGAGGACGGCCGAGTTCGTGTTGAGGACCACGACGGTCTTCTGCGAGAGTCGGGAAAGGCGCACGATCACGGCGTCCTGGTCGCCGGGCAGCGACAGGCCGGGGCCACTGTCGGCGCCTTCTGAGAGGCGGTCCGAGGCGAAGATGATGCTCACGTCGGCCCATTGCGCGAGCGCGTCGGCCTCAGCGTCCCTCGCGGGGTCCCCGACTTCGACGCCGAGCGTTACGCCATAGGCGCCCGTTGAGAGGGAAAACCCCATGTCGTATTTCAGCACGAGCGGCACCTCGGTGCCGGCTTCAAGGTGGACGACCCCCTGGACCGTGTTGCCGAAGTTGGCAAACGACATGTTGGCCGCCAGCGTGCCGTCCAGGTAGAGGAGCGCCGTGCCCTGGCCGTAGAGCGAGAAATGGTACGTCCCCGTCGTGTTGGGCAGGAACGTGCCCTCATAAACGACGGAGAAGACTTGAGGCCACGACTTCCACAGCTCGGCGGGGAACGTCCCCGAGGTGATGTTGGGGATGTACTCTGTTTGGTTGACTGGTCCGGTGAAGTTGGTGTCTGCGTAGTAAGTCGCCTGCACCCCTCCGCCCTTGAACATGCTGGATGGGACGGTGGGAAACTGCCCGGTGCCCGGATAGGCCTCGGCATACTTGACCGATATGTTCTCGGCGGCACCGCGCCGCTCTAGTGCTTCCAGCGGCGCCCGTACAACAGTCGTGGAATCAATGACGAAGCCGCCGTGGTTCTCTGATACCTGCACTTCTTTGGTCGCATCCACGCCGAAGACTGCGATCTTGGAGTACTTCGCAGATGAGAGCGGCAGCGTAGACCCCTCGTTCTTGAGAAGCACTGAGCCGTCCTCGACCATCTGCTGCGCCAGGTCCAGATGGGCTTGAGCCCGGACAAGCGCGATCGAGTCGCCAGTCACGGGGTTATCGATCTGCCCAAGCTTGAACATGTATCTCCAGACCCTCGCGACCATGTCGTCGATTCGAGAGGACGGAACGCTGCTATTATGGACGGCCTCGACGAGGAGCTCGCCATAGTAGTTGGGAAAGCCGTAGGATTCGGTCAGATCACCGCCGGGCATGCTGATATCCAAGCCCGCCGTGACGGCACCGACCGTGCTGCGCGTGGAGAAGTACCAGTCCGCCACCACAAACCCCTCGAAGCCCCAGTCTCGACGCAGCGTCTGGTTAAGGAGCCAGTCGTTCTCGCAGGCGTAGTACCCGTTCAGCCGGTTGTAGGAGCACATGACGGACGCCGCATCGCCCTCCTGGACCGCGGCCTTGAAGGCCGGGAGGTAGAGCTCATGCAGGACGCGTTTGTCGACGACGCTGTCGACCGCCACCCACTCCGGCCCGGCGCCGAACCGGTTCGTGTCCTGGTTGTAGGCGGCGAGGTGCTTGGGACAGGCGAGGGCCCCTTCACTCTGGATCCCCCGCACCCCCGCCACGGCCATGCGCGACGTCAGCCACGGGTCCTCGGAGAAGGTCTCGGCGGCGCGCGCCCACAGCGGCGAGCGCAGGATGTTGATGGTGGGCGCGAGCACCACGTTGCGACCCTTGCCCAAGTGCTCTCTTGCCAGCGCCGCCCCGTACGCGTACTGTATCGACGTGTTCCAGGTGCTGGCGGCGGCCACGGGCGCGGGGAACGTCGTCACGTTGTTGAGCGAGTTCCCGACTCCCGCGGGGCCGTCACCCATGCAGATGTTGGGGATGCCCAGCGTGCGGTTCCCGCTGATGTGACCGATGCACGCATTAACGCCCGTGCCGTTATCCGTGAGCTATTTGTTAGAGCCAGGGGCCAGTCAGCAACGAAGTAAGTTATGTCAGGATAGGGTGGACCATTATGGGTATGCCCGAGTCTTACCTCGGTATCGCCCGACACCATAGCATTCTTTTGGGTGCTATTGAGCGTCCCAATGAAGGCAATGAGACGCTCTTCAAACGGCAACGACGTATTGAGCCATGGCTGCTGCGCGACAATGACGGCCACCGCTGTCGTGACGGCGGAGAAACTTATGGAGACCACCCGCATCGGAGCTGGAGGACTACAGAGAGTGCGTGACTAGTTTCCGCTGGGGTCTGGAAACAGCATTGTCTGCGGACATGTTGAATAAGACGAGGCGGGCAGGTGAAGAGATAATGTAGGCAGTAGGCTGACTCGTCGGGGTTCACGCCGTGCCGTCGGCCCACCAGCCGATAATCGTTCTTCCATCCATCGTATAGGAGAGTTCAATACTCGAGTCTCATGCGGGCAGTAATAGCGTTGCTGGATCGGCGATTTATCGCAGCAGCGCGAACCCCAAGAGCCACTGTCCCCATATTCCCCATGTTTCCCATGGTCATCCCGCACTGCTCCACATCCTCAGATAAGAAAGAAGTTACATCCTCGGCTGGAAGGCAAGTCCCGGTTATCGACGCCGGTGCCGGTGTTTAGATTGCCGGTGATTATGTGGGGGTTGTCAGGATAGTCTAGCACGGCGCGGTATAGTGTAAGTATGCAGCATATTCACAGTGAAACCCATAATGGTCTGAACTGGGTTTACTTGTCGGGTTGATGTTTATACGAGCATGGTCGATGAACCGACCGCTTAACGATATTCACCACCACAATCCCCCATAGCCTCAAATAACTCTTGCCGCTTGCTCTTCTGCAGCAATCGTTCAACGGCCTCCTGGTCTTCTTCGTCTAGTGACCAGCCCAGGCTGGCGATATTCTCTTCCGTATGCTCGCTGATTCCCATTCGGGCTCCCACGATAACGGCCCCGACGTAAGGGAAATCCAGTACCCATCGCGTGGCTACGTTGGTGATACTGACCTTGTGCTTCGCGCCGATCGCTTTAAGCGTCTTGAGTAATTCTTGGAACAGATCCCAGTCTCCCCAGGATCGGATCATGCCATGATACTATCATACGATTTGTCAGAAAAGGGGTCGCTCAATCTTCAAGTCATGTCACAGTGCTTGGCTTACTTTGCGCTGACTTGGCGTTATCGCTTCGTCGTAGAGATCTGGCTCAGCCCTCCCAAGCCACTTTTCCGCCAGAAAACCTCCGCACTGTAAGGGGAAATAATAAGTATATGTCTCAAGCATATAAGCGTTTTGTTGGAGCTCAAACTTACCAAGGTGCCGTATGTTAGGAGCTTGATGTCATGCTTCTGGCACAATTCACCCATCCGCACCGTTGGCCTACTATCGACCAAGGAGAACTGTCCCTCTTGTTAGCTATATATCAACGCGAAGGCGTTGGAATCGTGTTAACTCACTTGCACTTGGTTAGAATATATTGTCACGCCATTCTGTATGACATTTTCCATGTGCTCTGTATCGAAGTTGCAGAGTCCTAGAGCTCCTACGCGCTCGTCTTCGGCAAGGTAACGCAGGGCGTCCAAATACTGAGGATCGTTGTACTATGTGGATGTTAAAAATCGGGGAACTTAGGGAATAGGGGGGAGGCCTACAAATTGCCAATGGAACTGCAAAAGGTCTATCTGCTGGGTTTGCAACCTCTGACAACGCTCAGACACGTTGGCTCGGACAGCCTCGCGCGTAACTGTCAGTGGATGGAAGACGCAGTATTTGGTGGCAGCGAAAAGTGCCTGTTTGTGCGGGTATGCTGAACGAAAGCGCCCCTATCCAGAAACGATCAGCATAGTTCCCACAGACCCAAACTGTGAACAAGTCCAGAACTTACGAATATGATTTCAGCATCGCCATAGTGGTCTGCCATGTCAAAGGCGGTGAAACCGCCTTGTACCTGCTTGACGAACTGTGAGATGATTTTGGAAGTAGACGCCGAGCCCCAGGCAGGGCTCGACAGTTGCCACAGTCCCGAGAAAATCCGAGGCAGATTCCTGCCATTCAGCACAAACGTCTCGGGCGAGCTTAAGGGGGGCTCTCCTATTCCTCCGAGATCCGTGACCTGCTCCCGGTTCTGCTCAACTGGCAAGCCAAGTAAGCTCGAGGTAGCGGCGAGAGCTCTGCTGTAAGGATACTCCATTGACGCAAGTATTGCTGATTGCCGGCCGTCCATCAATACCTTGCGGAGATCTTGAATCAGCGGAAGCTCTTCTTTGGAAAGAGCTCGTACCCCTGAGGGTACCGAGAGAGTCTTTTGCACTGCTGTGATGGCCTGGATGATATCACCGTCGATGGATGCTAAGGTATCGGAGGCCCAAGATCTCTCGTCCTCCGACCCCTGTAAGGTCAGACCAAGGGTCTTCTGGGCAAGGTCCCCAGCGAGAGGAAGCGCCTGGTAGCAAAGCCCACATCCGACCATGCAGCGAATGGTGCTGCGCGTTGATTCCAGCCACTGAGTGTCCGTCTTCGAAAGTGCCTGCGAAGCTGCCGGCAAGGCAATCTCGTCAACGTACTTGCGAGTTTCTGCCTCGAAGGTACTTGTGATCTCCGGGTGCGCGGCCAGGAGTGAGCGTACAATCACTCTCAACCCATCCGCGGGCAGGTTCTTGATCATGGCGTCAACCATCATGTTCACATGGCCGGCTTTCGCCCTTGTGTGAATGGGTTTCGTCATATCGAGCGTGATACAAGCGACTATGAGTCAAGGAACTAAGGACAACAGGAATACGTCTTTCTTTTTCTATAAATCGCAGCCAAGAAGCAAGAAGCATCTGTCTTACTTGTATGGAATCGTTTCAGTATCTCATCGCTGGTGGATGAAAGTGTTTAGGCAAGTTAGTTGCCGTTGGCTTGGTGGGTCGCCGGTCAATCCCGGCGGGGTTTAGAGGGGTCCCTCACACACTGTCATTGATGTCCATACCTCCCTCCTTTATTGCCGTCGTCGGCTTGTCCCAAACATGTACCTAAGTACTTACTCACCTATGTGAATTGGTTACCATGACTAAGTGCACAAGCTTGCCAATATTGAAACACCGGTCTGGCATGGATGCCATCGCATACCCAATGTTGTCTTTACCTCATACTGGACCAGCGATATCCAAACAGGCCAGAGCACCTGTATAAGGTGTGGATTCAACATGGTCACTGAAGGGGGTTCGGTGAGTTCGAAGGCAAGGTGACCAGGCCCAGATGCCGCTTCCAAGGTCTCCCGATTTACTGACGTTGCTATCGCCTTTGCAGTGCCACTAAGGCTTGTTTAGGATGCAGGAAGGTCAAAATGAAGTGCCATATTGGCGGTACTGAATCTAGATGCGAAAGATGCATCCGCAAATCGCTTCACTGTGTTTTCCAGGACCATCAACGCGGTAGGAAGCCAGGCACCAGGATATCCAGCCCGAACATAGAACGCCCAGTCACGGAACAAAATCCTACTGAAACCGCCCAAAGTACCGGAGAGGCTGTATCAGAATTGCAGAGAGCAGATGAGAGCCGTGATTGGCAGACTGGCAACCTGCAGCCGCCTGGCGTATTGAATCACGCCGCCACTCATGGAAGATTCTCCCTCCAAAGTATACTGGAGCCGGCTCCTTCAGCAGTACCACCGCAGGCGGTATTCGGCTCTGTCATCACCTCTGAAGATCCTATCAGACTAGGTCTGGTCAACATACGCATCGCAGAGTCCCTGTTTGAGAAGTGGGTTATTGTTTGTCTTATTCGCCAGCACGGAAATAGTTAAGCTGATATGTGACGTAGTTTCATGAACTCTCTGAACCCCTTTATTAGTCAAATGGACCCGGGCCTACACACCTTCGTTCATGTCCGCCAGATATGTCCCTTTCTGTTTGTGGCCATGTTGGCCGCGGCCGCCAAAGCCCTTCACCCTGAACTATATCCCAAGCTACACGACCACGTCGAAGAGCTCTTTGGCCAGAACTTTCGGCTCGGGAAGAAATCAGCAGAGATTGCCCAGGCTGTCTTGATTATGACCTACTGGAAGGAGCCAGACGACAGCCGCGCATGGGTCTCGCTGGGTTACGTGATCCGCATGGGTATGGAGCTAGGCTGGCACCGCTTGAAGCCCTACGCAGCAGTCCAGGGGAATCACTTGAATGATCACCAGAAGCTTGAAGTACGGAATGTCCAACGGCTCTGGTTCATTCTCTTTGTATATGATAGGAGGTACGCAGGCCGAGTACCATATAAAGAATCATGCCCAGAAAGCTAATGCGGGAGCAGTATGAGTCTCCAAACCGGTAAACCGTGGATGATCGAGCGAAATGCGTTTATCGAATCTATCGAGCATTGGTGCAAGGACTCCATGGCTATCGCCAGCGACTCTCTTCTTGGAGCTCTGGTGACGTTGCGCCTGTTGAGTTCCGAGGTCTTTAAACAACTAGGTCCGAAATCTTCCAGAGTAGGAGGCGATCAGTTGCATGGTCTTGAGTCGCTTCTCTCTATCATCAGAGTCCGTATTGAGGAGTGGGAGCGCAAATGGCTACGGTCTGTAGCGCCAGGTGAGCCGTTCCCATTCATTATTCGCTCGACCAGATTACCTGATGAATGACCCGATAGACAGTTGTCACTCATTCCTTATCCGATTCTACGGTAGACATTTGTGCCTCCAACTCTTCTCGCTTCCACTTCAGGAGGTGCTGGCAAGCAAAGAGCCGAACATCGCATCCAACCTGGAGGTGCTTTGGGTCAGTTATTCAAACGCCATGGAAATGTTGCAGCTCACACGCGAATCTATGACCTGGCTTTACTTCGCTCAGGATTCACTACATGTGATGACCGCCTACAGTGCGGCATTTCTGATAAGAGTAAGATGACTTTCTGTGATTGCAAACCAATTAGGCCAAGAACGAAGCACTGACGTGTGGCATAGCTTCTTTTATCGACTCCCGAATGTATCACCGGCCGCATCGAACAAGATGTCAGCGATGCTATTCGATCAGCTGCAGATGCATTCTCTCGGCAATCTTCGCCGCCAGGGTCAAGTTGCTGGTTGCAAGCACGATTTCTTGAAAGAATAATGGCGAAACATGCGGAGAAAAGGCAGAGGCAAACATGACTGCCGTGCATGCAGCACCCACAAGTGGCCCAACGTTCCCCAACTCAATCCTTGCCGGAGGCTCTTCAAGCGCAAATGAGGCGATTATAGTCCGCCCCCAAGACGGCCCGATTAGTCATCACCGACATTCAGACGAATCCCAACTGGACTTTGCTTTCTTGTCCGATGAGGAGGTTTGGGCTGACATCTTCACGAGCGCTGGGTTCAGTATCCAGGACGGGGTCTTCTTCGCCTGAATCCCAATCACTTTTCCAAGGGCACTACCGTGGTCTCCGCGTGACTGAATGTACGGATGCCGTCGCGCACAATTTTCAGTTGAGATGGGCAGTTCGGATCAGGGCAGGCAATCAGGGCATCTGTAGACATCCAGTCATTTTTGGACGTGACCCTTTGCTTGGCGGGGAGCAGCGGGAGCACTGATGCTGCTACCGAGTCAGTATGTCCAAGAGAGTCATAAAAATCGGGACTTTGAACCAGAGGGAAAAAGAAGAAAAAAAAGGAAAAAAGAAAAGAAAAAGGCTCACACAAGCTGTAGATGCTGATTCCTTGGTTCGGGGGTAACTCTAACATTTCACCCTTGAGGGTGAAGTAGTCCCCGGCTTTTGCTCCACAAAGGATCCTCTTGCCAGGGGGGCATACGACCTCTACCCGAAGGTCGTAGAGCTCAAACTTGTCATGGTCCATGGTCAGCTCGGTCAGCTCAGAAGGCCCTGACATCTCGCTTCAGTGCTGTGAGTGCTGTGACTCTGTGACTCTGTGACTCTACTCAGATCTCCCCACTGACCGGATGCGCTCGTTGTGGCTCGAGCCGGAACTTTATGTGTACGAGAAAATGTATGGAAAAATTTGGACCCCCCTTTATAGTGGGACACGACTCCGCACGCCGGCCTTCAACCCCAACGCCCGGCATCCCACCGCCGGTCTCCAAAAATTTCAGTGTTGATTGTGGCATGATAGCTGTTAGCTTATCTAGCGGACCCTGCCTTTCCGATCAAATTATCACAAATGTGACATGGGATTCCTAGCGATCCCGGCTCTCCCGTGGAGCTGCGATGCTCGTCGTGGCCGGGAAGCTTTCCGATGGCTCAGTCTGGGGGCGAGCTATAAGTCAGCCCATTCCAACTTCTTAGTTGGTGATGCTGTGGCTATTTCTTTCTCTCAAGCCTTTTCAGTCTGTATCCCGGGCTTTTATGTGCATCCCCACACCGCGAAATATGGCCACAGACAACAAGCATGCGGCAAGCTTCAACGCCGCGCCCGGCACGGAGGACTGCAGCACTAGCGACGAAGGCATCAGGGCCGGCGAGATGGAGCAGATCAAGCGCGATCTCAAGTCGCGGCATATAAACATGATCGCCATTGCAGGCCTCATCGTACGTGTACCCACCCCCAATTATGAATGTCATCATGAGGCGAACATCCGGACGAGATAGATCGCGAGGTGACTAACCGTGTGTGAGGTTTGAACGGGAACAGGGCACAGGTCTGTTTCTCAGCTCCGGGAATGTCATCGCCACGGCTGGACCCGCGGGCGCTCTCCTCGCCTACATCGTCATGGGCATAATCGCCGCCGGCGTCTCCTACACCACCGGCGAGATCACCGCTTTCATGCCACACACGGGCGGTTTCGTCCGACACGCGACCAAGTTCGTGGAACCGGCCCTTGGCGCAGCGACGGGATGGAACTTCTGTAAGCAAATCTGGGTCCATCGAGGCCAAGTCGTCCAGCCCGACTGACACCCAGCAAAGGGTACACCATGACGATATCGGTACCGGCTGAAATCAGCGCTGCAGCGACCATTGTGCAGTATTGGAACTGGTGGGTTAGCCCAGCTGTGTGGATCACCGCCTTCCTGGTCTTCATCATTGCCTTGAATTTCTGCGGCGTTCGCTTGTATGGAGAGGTACGTTGGTCAAATCCCCTGGAATCGGCCTTTTTACTCGAGACCGTTGTCCGTGGTGCTGCACGCCCCATTTAGACAAAGATCCCTAACGACCTGAACCTCCCATCTAGTCGGAGTTCTTCTTTGGCACACTGAAGATCACGCTGATCCTCGGCCTCATCATCGGCGGCCTCGTCATCGACCTCGGTGGCGGACCCAACCATGAGCTGCTGGGCTTCCGGTACTGGTACAGCCCAGGCGCGTTCAACACATACATCGAGACGGGCACCGCCGGCCGGTTCCTTGCCTTTTGGAAAGTGCTACTGACCGCGGCCTTCGGCTACGGAAACATCCAGGTTGTGGCCATCTCCGGGTCGGAGACGCAGAACCCGCGCCAGATCATTCCCGCCGCCACCAAGAAGACCTTCTACCGCGTTTTCTGCTTCTACGTGCTGAGCATACTCATTGTCGGCATGGTCGTGTAAGTAGTAGTAATTTCAGAGAACAGCCACCCCTGATTTCAATTTTACCCCTGTTTTGCTTCTTGTCCTGGGTAGAAGACTGACTATACTCCCTACTTTACCCACAACAGACCCTTTGATGACCCCAACCTCACCATCTCGACCGGAACGGCGCAGCAGTCGCCCTTCGTCATCGCGTTCGTGCGGGCGGGCATCTCGGTCGTGCCCTCCATCATCAACGCCGTCGTGTGCACCTCGGCCATCTCGAGCGGCTCGGCCTGCGTTTTCGTCTCGTCCCGGATCCTCTACGGCCTGAGCCGCGACGGACACGCCCCCGCCATCCTCCAGCGCTGCAACCGCTTCGGCACGCCATACTACGCCGTCGGGCTGACCTGCACCCTGCTGCCGCTCGTCTACCTCAACGTCGGCAACGACACCTCGGTCGTCTTCGGCTGGTTCGTCAATATCACCACTGTCGCCGGGCTCATCGGCTGGATCGTCATCGAAATCACCTACCTCCGCTTCCATGCGGGGTTGAAGGCGCAGGGGTATTCCCGGGACGGTACGTCACGCCATTCTGCCTTAATACTACTTCACTTTCTTGGCTTGTGCTAATACCAATATATGTAGATCTTCCCTACAAGGGCCCCGGTCAGCCGTATATAACATGGGCTACTCTAGTGGCAGTTATCCTGGTGGTCTTATTTTCAGGTAGGTGTTTTGAGATCCCATAACCCCTGGGCGGAGTCGATACTAACTTTTTCCAGGATTCGACGTTTTCGTCGACGGCAAATTCACTGCTACGGGTTTTTTGACTTGTTACCTGAATATCTTCATCTTTGCAGGTCAGTACACGGTTGCCATGCGACATCTAGATGGGTGCCCTCTCGCTGACCATTCATTACCAGCGTTCTACATTTTCTTCAAGCTCTTTCTAAAATCAAAAGTCGTGCCTCTGGAGAAAATTGATTTTGCCACGGAGTTCGAGGACATTAGACAGGAGAAGGCAGAGGCAGACTTGTATGAGGCATCAAAGGAGAAGCAGAACGTCAACCCGTGGATTGCAAGGCTACGTAAAGTCATTCACATGGTTTAAAGTCGTATGAGGGAATAGAGCATAGTGTGAATATCAGGCAAGCGATAAAACTCGTAACCCAAAGTCAGAAACCGGCGGTGGCTAGATTGACGTCCTATAAGCCCCTGAGTCACCTCAACGGATCTTACATAGTCGCAGTATTGACGTGAATCCATAAAGTGCAGCATCCAATAAACGCTTCTGCTGGAGGGCAGGGCATGACAGGAAGCGAGCACCTTACCTCGTTATATTCATTACCAATAGTCATCGTGATCTGGAGATCAAGAATATTATACTTTGGGGCAATGCCCAGATGAGAATTGTATGATTAGCAAAGTAGTATATATCTAAACAATATCATCTTGTAGTATCTGCTACAAGGCAGGTTGCCTTCCAATGCGCAGTTACTCCGTCGCACGTATTGCACCTAACCCTCAATTCTCTATGCCAATACCCAGTGCTTACAAGAAGCTGTCTAAGTCCAAATCAGTCATATCCCATGCCGCGTCGCCATAATCGGTGCCTTGGGATGCCGTAGGTATATCTTGTCCCTGATTCTCCTTCTCGCTCTCATCCAGCGAGTATTCTATATGTTTACCCCCTTGGTCGTGACATTCTCGTTGCTTTGCCGCAAGCTCCAGCATCTTCTCGTATGTACTCTTAGGTTTGCCTTGAGCCGCTGATTCCGTTTTCTTCTCATCCGGGCTCCGAGGCCTGTTCTGGGCTGGCATTGCCCCAACCGGCTTCTCAGGACACTGGAAGCTAGTCCGAACGACTCTGGAGTTTGCTGCATTAGTCGTTTGGGGTTCGGTCGTTTTACTTGGGAGATAGTCCAAGTCCGAGGCCAATAAAATTTCATCCAATTCGTAATCGTTATCATCAACATCGTGGTCGGATGGAAGCCGCTTCTCCCTAGCCGGTACTATTGGCCTATTATGGGGGGTTTCCTTCAGGCGTTTGCTCAGTTCCGGATTGCCCAAGTCCTCGGTTGCTTTCCTTCGCGCGTGCGTATCCTCTCGCTCTGATCTTTTGCTCCTCTCAATTGCCAAATATGTCAACTCTCGCGTACCACTCGAGGTAAAGAATTGTTTTGGTGAAGGCCGTGGCGTCGCTCGATTTTGTGAGTGTGCAGCCCCTGTTGGCTCAACAGTAGATACTGGTTTGGCGTTCTGAAAAGCTGGCGATGGTCGAGGCGTCGCATGATTTGCAGCTTTAAAGCGAAATGGATTGCTGCTGCTGCTGCTTCGCTGATCGTCGGGAGCCAACCCCTTTGCAGATGACCGAGGTGCCCCTCGTGGGTGCATGAATCGAGACTGGGGGGCTCGAGTGTTCCGACGAGGTAACGAAGGGGTGTCTGGTAGGCTGCTGCACTGCGAGCTGAAGCCCACTGGGTCATCAGTAGGAAGTGGGGGATGGCCATGTGCTCCTGCGACCATGGGTGTGTTCAATTTTGGCGTCTTTGTACCTGGTGCAACTCCTGACCCCATGATCTGGCCGTTTGATGTACTCATCGCGGCTCTTGTGCCATTGGCGCCATTGAGCTTTGATGATACAGCCTCCCTAGTGGCCTGGTTACCTGCGATCGGACCCAGGGGTTTCGATAGTTTGATGGGCGAAGATGTGTCATCCTCAAGTTCTCGGATATCTTGGGAAGACATGAACATGTCTTGCGTCGAGAGGAATGGGAAGTCCCCATCGCTCATTTTGCATTGATCATGAGACTTTAGCGATACATGAAGCACATCATTTTGCTTTGGTTTTGGTGGCGATATTGATGAGATGATCCTTCCACCTGGAAGCGGGCGTCGCGTAGGATGTCTGACAGTAGTCGAATGGAGAGTGACAGGAGAGTTCCGCACCGTGGCCGCCATTATAGATGGCTTCAAGCGCGGAGGCGGAGGTAGTTGCTGTCGCTTAAGCGTCCGTTTGTGTATATCTCTTGGTCTTTCGAAGATCTCCTGCACTTCCTGTGATGGACTTGGAAATAGATCATCCAAGTTGTTTAGCAAGAAAAGTTGAGTGCTACTGGGAAGCATATAGTCGTCCGCTGTCTCATCTCGAACTTGTACGTGGCTTTTCGGCATTACATCAGGTGGTCTTGGAGCTGTTCTTGGCGGGAATGTGGGACGATTTCCTGCCAAAGTCGAGCTTTCGAACCTGGATGATTTGAATCTGGGTGGTAGTGGAGGTGGCGCCATTTTTGGCGTAATAGTAGCATTGATCGGTTTAGCTTCTGACGACATACTCATGGGTTGGTTGTTGGTTTGTGGTAGGGATGAAGGCTCTCTCGTGACAGGTGCTCGCCTAGAAGATATTCCAGCAGACAAAGGCCTTTTCAAGCTAGATACTGCATCCGTAACCTGGTCTGAGTATGCTGCTTCCAGGACCGCATCGATGGGCTGACAAGACGATGTGTGAGTATTGGGATCATTCTGTGTAGTAGAGGCAATGTTGCCTAAGTCAAAGGTGGCTTTGGGCGGTTCGGCGGGGTCTATGGTTGGCTGGATTTCAACGGGCGGTGCTTCCTCTAGGCGATGAGAACTGGAACAAGCGCTGTTGCTTGAGACTGTGATTTCACTGGTGTCTGCTGGCGGGTGTGTGTGCTCCTCTGGCCGAGGGGCAGGGTCCGGCGCTGCTAACGAGTCTGGTGGACTTGAAAACTGTTGACTTTGTCGCAATTCAGGAGCTTTGGCCAAACAAGGCTCGGGATCAGGAGTAACATCCGAGAAAAGAGCACTGAAGTCGTCGTCGTCCAGACCATCGTCCACGGAGAAGGATTCGTTGACGTTTCGCTTGTTGATCTGATCTTCAGTCCTCGGTTCATCAAAAGTGTCACCGCTAGGAACCACCACCGGAGACGCCGTCTTAGCTTCCACAGTTGGAAATTCTGCGGCAGCGTCGTCCGGTGCTTTCGGCTCAGGCGTCTTAGAAAGGGATTGATCGCATGCCGTAGAACCGGTCATCTGTTTTTCGGGCTCCTCCAACTTCTGGCGCTTCACAGGCCGGCAATCATCGTCGGTAGGTAAAGTATCGTGGCTTTCGTCATTCGGGCCTATCTGCGGTGAAAATGGAGGGGAGGGTGGTGATGGTGATGGCGGTGGCTTCGGGTCTTCTTCGACCTTCTTCTTGGGAGGCTTCAGTGGTCGTATGAAACGGGCCAGGGTGTCTTGCGACGGATGCACTTCTTTCAGTGGCAACCCCTTCTTCTTCTTCGCTGCCTTTTCCTTTTCCTCCTTTTCCTTCTTCTTGTCCCTGGCAGTTTTGGCGCGTGCCTGGTTCCGTTCTTTATCGAATTCCTTCCGTATCCGATCTTGTTCCATTAAGTCCTGGCGCCTCTGCTCAGCCTTGGACAGTTTTGGGGCCTTGGTGGCGGCCTTGTATAGCTTCTTGGCCTGCTTCGTGGTCATAGGCGGCTTCGATGTCCGGGCAGTCGCGGTGTCGCTGCCATTGGCCAAGGCCTTTGGCAGCTCGGGGATCACGGAGAAGGTTTGCTGTACAGGCGCCATCTCGTCCAGCCGATTTGTCCCTTCATGTTTCGGGTGCTTCCTCCGCTGCACCGTGAGAAGACCTCAAGGGTCGCCGAGATGTGTATGAAGTCGATTGGGTTTGATCGGGTGGCTGATGTTTGTTGTATTAATTAGGCCAGGCGCGTCTTTGGCGTCTTTGGCGGGGCATCCACGGTTGGTGGGACACGCTTTCACGTGGGTGTTGATATCAGTGTTTTGCGACCAGTAATCACTATGTTAGGTACATACATACTTACTTAGACATTGCGGGGTGATAGCATTCAATGTTTATTCCAGGTCCCTGCAACTGCTACCAGCCTTTGCACTCTAAACACCTGATGTAATTGCTCAAGGCGAAGGTAGTTCCTCAGGAGCCTACAATGCGACAATGAGAGAAATTGGGCATGCTTAAGAAGTTTGTATGCACAATTTATATAACCATGCCGCTAATCACTGCACCTGCCCGTCGGATGGGTTCGTGACATAGACTTGGGAGAATTGACAAGTGACAAGTGACCTGTCATGTTTCCCCAAGCAGCAGTACCTAAGGGTATGAAGAATCATTTAATTGCTTCCTTCATTCTATATATGCAGTAATCAGTAATAGTGTACGAAGAGAACCCATCTGAGGTATAGATAGAATGAACTCCTTGACGGTCTATAATCTTTGGCTATGGGGTTAACCTAGTTGGTGTTTATTCCCCGGACACAATGACGCACTCACTTCCTTCCGTTCCACCAAACCCCCGGCAGCGACAGCTCAACTCCACAGCTAAGCCTTATTGAAGACAGTTTGATTCATCCCTGAGGTCTAGTATCATGGAAGAGCTGTTGAAGTAGTGATTCTTGATTTACCCCTCCGCATCCGTTGTATGTCTTCCTTGCGGTTACCATTCATTCAATCCACCCTTCACTTAGACTAGTAGCAGGGCGATCACATCGTCCGCAACCAAACAAGATGGTGATCAAAAATGTTGCCCTCCTTGGCGCCACCGGCGATCTCGGAGCCCCCATGCTGGAAGTTCTCATCGCAGCGGGCACCTTCCACATCACCATCATACAGCGCCGCTCGTCCAAGTCGGCTCCAAAAACGAACCCCTTGGTCCGCATCGTCACGGTAGACGACGACATGAGCCTCGAGGGCCTACAGGGAGCTCTACAGGGCCAGGACGCCGTTGTCGCTAGTTTCCGGCCACGAGACGTGGACGTGCATCTGCGCCTAGCGGACGCCGCGGCGGCGGCCGGCGTGAAGCGCTTTATCCCTGCCGACTTCGGTAGCTGCGACTCCAGCAGCGAGCGTGTGCAGGAGCTGGTGCCACTCTTCCTGGCTAAAGTGCACGTACGCCAGAAATTGCAGGAGCTCGCGGCAGCAAAGCCCGAGTTTGCCTGGACGAGTTTCGTAACAGGTCATCTCTTCGACTGGGGCTTGAAGGAGAACTTCCTACACTTCAACTTGAAGGCTCGGACTGCCGACATTCTCGATGACGGGAAGTACCGGAGCTCCACCTCGACACTGAAGCGCGTTTCCGAAGCCGTGGTCAAGGTGCTCCAGAATGAGGAAATCGGTCGTAACAAGATGCTGTTCGTCCAGAGTTTCTGTGTCTCGCAGCTTGACGTCTTGGCCTCCCTCGAGAAAGCCACGGGCGACAAGTGGAAGGTGAACTGGCTGGACTCGGAGCAGTTTATCAAAGAAAGCAAAGCGAAGGCCGATGCTGGAGATAAGGAGGCCGTCGAGGACCTGGTCTTTGCCCTGGGCGCGGTAGATGGAGACTGGGAAGGTAAAGATGACTTCTCGATGGAAGCATTGGGACTTGAGAACGAGGACTTGGACACAATCGTCCGGCAAGTCGTGTCTCAAACGACATAACAGCGGATGTGTGCACATATAGATTAATCAACAGCCAGAGTCGATAGTTCCCGTATCAAAGCTTAGGTTCACCCATGTCGGTGGCTTCTCCGATGACTGATCTCTGGCATCATTCCATTCCACGGCGTGCATATCAGACAAGTGCACTCATTACATGGAAGAATATTGAACAAAGTACCTGGCAGCGGGATACCCAGTGGTGACTTGTTGGGCATTGATCCATAACATACATGACAATATTTATTGGCTACGAAGGTTCAACAATCGACAATACTGTCGCAGGAGTAGAGTATAATTCTATAAGTAGACTGACTGGAAGCAGAAGCAAAAAGGAAAAAGAAATAGGCATAAGACGTATCTTAATGATCCCTAAGGATGACCAAACTGGGGGTCGAACCCAGGACCTTATCCGCGATATAATCAGATTATATGTGAAGGATACGTGATAACCACTACACCATTCGGCCTATTAGATGTCAGAAAGGATGCTTATGGTAATACTAGTATGTTCGTCTTCGGGAGGGGGCCAGAGAGGATGGTGGATGGGGGGCAGAGTGAGTGAGCCAATTTCTCTTCTCCATACCTATCATATGATAGTAGTATTGAAAATAAGCCCCCTGCCATCTTCTGGCGGGGTCACAGCGCCACAGCTACCTACCCTGGCAGCCTGGCACCTAACCTAGCCACCCAGCCACCGTCGTTTAAGTAATAGGCGTGCTACCTATACGTTCGCGGGGTATTGAGTGGATGCCCGAAATTGGTGGGGTTACTGTTGGACTGACCGACAACATAGATAAGAACGTAGATGGAATAAAGGCCACGATGATGAGCCAGCAGTTGCTAAAGACTGAACCACATAATAATGGCCCAGTTAGGCTGATAAGACTCAATCCTTCGTCTATGAGTGGAATTGGTTATAGCAGTTGGCATGTGTCATATGATGAAACTCGCATAGAGAAGTAAGTATGCACTTACATAACTTACACCGAGACCCGGATCGGCGGTCTCCGATGGCCTTGGACCGAGGCCGGCCTTAACTTGCATTGCATTGATTGCCTGGACCGTCCACATGCCAGACCTCATTCAACATCGAAGCAGAGAATAAATATACCAATATACCATCTAGAACCACATCATTCACACAAATCACGAAAATGCACACCAGCGAGGATCAAGATATCTCATACCTCCTGAGCCTTCAGGCTGTTCGGGATCGGTCCCAATCAGTCCTGAAAGCTGCCAAGGAAGGAGCCCTCAACAGCTTCGACTACCGTTCCGAACGCATGCCAGAGGTCGCCGACTTTGTTCTCGGAGTCATCAGTGTAAGTCTCTCATGTCACTACCCTAGCACTACAGTCCCGTCTTTTGGTTAGGTGATGAGGACGCTCACCAGAAGATCAAAAAGCGAGACTTTGGTCCTGACCGATTTGCGGAGATCCCTCCGCACGGTCGCTGGCAGCACTTCGACGTTGGAGGTGTCGACCGTATCACCCCGTTGTTGAAGAAATGGGAGTCAGAGGGATGCGATCCGACGGAGAGGACTCGCCGCCTAATCGACTTGTTCTTTGTGTCGGTGCTGCTTGATGCCGGGGCTGGTGATGTGTGGACTTTCAAGGAACCCACCACGGGCACGACGTACGGGCGAAGCGAAGGAATTGCTGTCGCCTCCCTGTACATGTTCACGGCTGGCGTTTTCAGCACTGTCGAGGGACCAAAGGAATGTGTTGACGGTACGATTATGGTGTATCCTCTTGCTTTGTTTCAGGGGTGGAATTACTGACCCTCCCTTTAGGTGCTGGTTTGACTGGGCTCCAAGATGATGTCTTTGGCCGCTATTTTCAGATCTCTTCTGACAATCCGATGGTGGGAGTATCCTCTCGGGTCAAACTCCTCAACAACGTTGGATCCTCGCTACTCTCCTTGCCCAAAATCTTTGGTCCGACTGGACGACCCGGCAACCTTGTTGGCAAGTAAAAGTGCTGAGAGTGAGAGTAGTGGCGAGTAAGCTTCACTAACACGCATTTTCTTTCAAGATTTCCTTGTCCAGTCTTCGAAGGAACCCCAAGTATTGGACTACGAAGTTCTCTGGTCCGCGCTCCAAAACGTCTTGATCCCTTCATGGCCAAAAGATCGGACCCATATCCGAGGCAAGCCTATGGGGGATGCCTGGCCACTCAAGGTGCTTGCCGATCGGAACCAGGGCGACAAGGAGACAGGGGGTATCCAACCATTTCATAAGCTCACCCAGTGGCTTGGATATTCCCTCACTGTGCCATTCGTTCGCGTGCTCGGCTTCCGGGTCTTGAACGGAGAGTTGGGTACAGGCTTACCGGAGTACCGCAATGGCGGTCTGTTCGTCGATCTTGGTGTGCTCCAACTCAAACCGGCAGTTCTCGAACAGGGCCGCAAAGCTTCGGGTCAAGATCTGCCTTTGTACTCCCCCACAGGCGACGTTATTGTGGAGTGGCGAGCCATGACGGTGGCTCTGCTAGATGAGTTATACAAACTCATCTCGGCTCATTTCGCCGAAAAGGGGATACAGTTCAGCATGGCTCAGATGCTCGAGGCCGGCACGTGGAAGGGCGGACGAGAATTGGCCGCCAAACACCGCCCACAAACGAAGTCTAGCCCCATCCTGATGGACGGGGATGGTACATTGTTTTAGATGGCAATGCAATTTTGGGCAACCAACCTTTTGCCAATGGTGCAACGCTGAAGCATTCTTGTTTGGTCTATAAGAAGTTTTGCAGCAAATGTTGAAAATGCAGTCGTTGGTCCCGACATCCCATACTATTGAGTGAACCTTTGCGGCGTCTTTTTGCACATGTGATACTACATAATCGTCCAGTCATTTGATGAACTGATGCTAACATCAGACAGATCAAAGAGCTCAAGAGTCAAGAATCGACCCATCCCGGGAGATTCAGAAGGAAAAGAAACATGGAACGACCAGTGTCCGATTATACAGACACAACCAAGATCCAATCAGCCGATCACCGGAAAGGACCTTGCCATCCATGTCAATCGACAGCACGAGGTTCCGCTCCAGGATCAAACCCCGCAAGGCCCGTGTAAGATTGATTCTTTTGCTGAACTTTATGGTCCGAGGAGCTGGACTACCGGCAGAGAACCCGTCTTCCGCTCCACCGCTTCACTCTGACCCATCTTAGTGAATTGAGCAGTCCTCGAAAGGACTGGAATGTGAAGCACTCTTCAGACCGCCCTCAAAGACATCTACTGTAGCTCGGTGAGGATACCACGGCATCGGAAGCGAGGTTGGATGTGCCCCACCAAGAAGCAGCGCGATTGGGTGCGAGCATGTGGATATGGTTGGGGAGAATAAACCCCTCCGGAAGGAATCCGAATCCGGCGCTACGCTCCTATCGAGTCTGCGAGTGTCTGTACAGGCGATGTGTATGGGACGAACACCCGATCCGTGCCCACTGCCGTGTCCACAGTAGAAGACGTGTCTTTCAATGAACGGTGTGCGAGGGTTGCTAGCTTGTAGCTTATGCACGAGGAGGTAGAAAGCGCAAAAGCGGTGGTTGAGAAGAGGAGGTGACCCGTCGTTCGACCACCATCGGCCACTTCGACCCACCAATAGTCTAGCGGTGAAAGCCCGGACCCCTGCCCCGTCCAGAACCACCATCTCCCACTTACACTGCAGAACCATCTTATAAGTGGTTGCGCTGCATGCACCTCGGTGGGCTTTCCTTCCCTCTTTCCTTCCTCCAACCCAAATAACGACTACTTACGAGCAACGACATGTGGCAGGCCGCCACTGCCATGTAAGCCCTGGTTCAAGGCCATGGCATCCATCTCGACCACGAGGAGGACGGCAGCGGGCGAGATCCTAGCGCCGACCTCGTCGACGCCATGGGGCCTCCTCTGCCTCCTCCTGGTCCTCTTCGGCGTTTCTTTCGGATGTAACGACGGTCACGACGCCTTTCTGTTCTTTCCGGTGGCCCCCTTGGCAAGCACCAAGGCCACCGACGCTCTTGTTTTTGTTTCGAGAAGGGAACCAGCACGGTTTCTTGGAGGATCCGCCGCCAATACGGTTGGGTACCGTCCCTCTCACCAGCATCACACACAACTCCGCCACCAAGCTGCAGCCTTGGTAGTGCGGCAACCCATTGAAAGTCCGGGTTTTGTTTTCGGTAACGGTACGTCGATCCAGTTTAGCCTCATGCCGCAGTAGCCACAGTAGCCGCAGAATCCCATCTGTAAGGACCCTCGCTGACCCGTAGTTCGTCTAGATTCAGCCAACAAAGTCGCCTCTTGGCAGACTAGAGATGATCTTTTGAGACCCCTTGAGTAAGCTCTCCCTCCAGCGGCCACCCACCCGCCAACGCGTTTTGCGGGGCGATCTGATGCTAACCCCGTATCTTTAGCTCTGATGCTCCGCCATCTCAGTCTCGTGGAGTCTCGGATCTCTATCGGTCTGTCGCAGAGACGACAACGTTGACTGGCATGTCAACCGATGATAGGACGAAGGCACGACGGCTCAAACCACTTGAACCGTCGCCTTCAACCGACTTATAGCGACTCGGTCACCGCGATCGTGACTGGCATGTTCACGTGCACGCCAAAAGTGTACGTGCAAACTGTAGGAGTCTTTTGAACACATAGGATGTTCATCGGTTCTATTTGCTTTTCTCCTGGCAAATTTGCGACTCGAAGTCCGAATTGGGAACATTATACCCATAGTACGACAACGGCACAACTTTAAAGGGGGGGAAGCAGGAGTTATGGTCACGGATGCACCATTCGTGCGATGGGGAGCCCATTTTGGGAGGAGAGTTCTGCCATACCGGCAGGACTCATTCAGCATCTGGAAAGATGTGTGTGATGAGAGGAACGTACCAACTATATTCGTAGCACCAAGAAATCTCTTTTGTCTCTTCTACTTTGGCTTTTCCTGCATTGACTCTGTGACTTGACGACGATGTCTGAATGATGAGTAACAAACAGCCGCAAACTCGATTAATATTGGTCATGCAGCCTTCGTATATACGATCTGCTTACTGGTCATAATAATCATGTTAGTCTCATCAAATCGGTGGGATGCGGAGATTTAGCTGATTGCTTAGATGAATGCTGATTCTTGTATTCAAACAGGCCTGAGTCAAATGTATAAATCATCATTGGCTAATGCAGACATTGCAAGTCAGAGACTTCTCACAATGTTGCTGCGCGGTTTTTTCATATTCACTCTCGCCTATGCGTCACCTGTATCTACTCACTGCTTCTATCTCTCACCAGACAATGCAACCCTCCAGGACTTGAGCGACGGTCTTGACTCCGGCTGCTTCACCAGCACGGAACTAGTCAGGGGCTACCTGCAGCGCATAACTGCTACCAATGGCCAGCTCCACGCCATTCTCGAGACCAACCCGGACGCCCTGGTCATCGCTTCGCGCCTTGACGCTGAGCGCTCTGCCGGCAATATACGCGGCCCACTGCACGGCATCCCGGTCCTGTTGAAGGACAACATCGCGACACAAGACCGGATGAACACGACCGCCGGCTCTTACGCACTGCTGGGCGCCACCGTGCCGCGCGACAGCAGCGTCGCGGCGCGTCTTCGCAAGGCCGGCGCTGTGCTCCTCGCCAAGACCAATCTGGGCGAATGGGCGCAACTCCGGAGCAGCAATACCACGGAAGGATGGAGCCCGGTCGGCGGACAGACCTACGGGCCCTTCGCGGAACGCATGGATCCCTACGGCTCGTCGAGCGGGTCGGCCGTCGCCGTCGCGGCGGGCATGGCACCCGCGGCGCTGGGGACCGAGACGCATGGGAGCATCATCATGCCCGCGAGCCGGGCGGGCCTCGTGGGTATCAAGCCCAGCGTGGGTCTGACGTCGAGGGATCTCGTGGTGCCCGTCTCGCGCCACCAGGATACTGTAGGTCCCATCGCGCGCACGGTCAGGGATGCGGCGGCGGTGCTCGAGGCCATAGCTGGTGCGGACGAGAGAGACGACTTCACGGCTGCGAATCCCGATGGGGGGCGGGTGCCGCCGTATGCTGAGGCGGCCACACGGCTCACATCATGGAAAGGGGTGCGTATCGGTGTGCCGCGCAACGGGATAGACTCGGCGCTGCTCGCAACGCCCGCCAACGAGAGCTACATCATGCAAGAGTTTGAGAGGACTTTGGACATTCTCCGGGATCTGGGAGCAGAAATCGTGGATCCGATCTACTTCGGCGTCAAGATGCGCAAGGCGTATGCAGAGCCCATCTACGAGGGCACCATCGTCCGGGCTGACTTTGTCTCCGACATCGCGGCCTACTTCGCACAACTCAAATTCAACCCCCACAATATCCATGGGCTGGAGGACCTGCGGGACTATACCCAGCGCGAGCCACGAGAGGATTATCCTGACCGCGACACAGCTGGGTGGGATACCACACTGGCCCTGGGCTTCAACGGCAGCGACCCGCGCGTGGAGGCAGCGTGGCGAGAAATTATGCGGCTGGATGAGGAAGAAGAGGGGGTCAGTGGTTTAATCGCCAAGTACAACCTCTCTGCGCTGGCGATGCCTACTGAATACGCACCGACGTGGACTTCGGCGCCGGGGTTGCCCGTCATCACCGCCCCGCTGGGAGTGTACCCTTATGACACTCCTGTCATCGCCGGCTCAAGAGATCTAGTCGCCGTTGCACCGGGCATACCATTTGGTTTGGCATGGTTAGGGAAGCGATGGTCCGAGGAGACTCTCATTGCTCTCGTAGGAGGCTATGAAAGAGCTATTTCTTGTATGGTGAGATGATTTTATGTAGATGTGGCCAGGGTAGTACAACATTAGGATCAATTGAATGATCGCCATCGAGGATTCTGTTTGACATGTGAAGTTTTGTGATATATTGTAGATTGGTGTAAATGTAGATTCTGCTAGGTCGGCAAGGTCGGGTTATGTCTCTTCATGGAGTGACCAATTAAGGGGCACCACCAGCCAATGTAGCTGTCGATTAGTCAGGAGCTCTTCTGCCTAATAAATCCAACACTCAAGCACCCCCTTCCTCATCTTACCCATTTTTGATAACAATTTCAGTAAGCAATCTCGCCATCGTATATGCATTCCAAAATGGCCACCCAAACTACTCCCGAGATCGTCTTGTACGACCTGGCTTGTACGAAAAACATATGCTTCTCGCCTGTTGTCTGGTGCACACGCCTAATGCTGAACTACAAACAAATCCCCTACAAGACCATATTTGTTGAGTTCCCGGACATCGAACCCACACTGAAAGATCTGTAAAGCTCACCTCCCTCGCCTCATTTCGTACCGCGAATGTCAGAACGCCTCGATTCATTAACCCGTTGTTTCTAGCGGCTTGGCCTCGAATGAGACCGGGCACAAGTACACAGTCCCCGCCATCCAGCATGTGCCGACTAACACGTACTTGATGGGCTCGATCCCCATCGCCGAGTTCCTGGAGTCCACGTACCCGGACCCGCCGCTGCCGCTGACATCGGAGCTGGGCCGCGAGATCGGGACCCGGGCGCGCACCGTCATCGGCCCCGCCATGACCAGGTCCCTGATGCCGCGCGAGATACGGATCCTGCCGCCGCGCGCCCAGGAGTATTTCCGCCGCACGCGCGAGGCCGCGATAGGCCATCCGCTCGAGGACCTGCTCGACGGTGTCGAGGAGCAGCAGCGCTGGGATGCTGCGGCCGATGAGGTGCGGGCCCTCGGCGAGCTCCTGCAGAAGCACAAGGCCGAGGGGCCGTTCGTACTCGGTGCCCAGCCCAGTTACACCGACTTCTTCATTGCGGCGTCGCTCCAGTGTGCGAGGACGGTGGACAAGGCAGTGTTTGAGAGAGTTGTCAAGTTTCCTGGTTATAAGGATATTTATGACGTATGCCAGCCTTACATGGCCAGGAAGGATTAAACATGAAAATAAGTCCAGTGGGCTGATTTGATAGGGGGGTAAGAGCAGGGACAAATATAGAACGTTTAAGCGAATGGCAATCTGTTCATTGTAACGTTAAGAAGTGAAATATCTACAGAAAAGAACGAGCATGAGTAAACCCTTGCCAAGACACTTTCAACACCCTCCCCTGAACTATATCACCCTGAACTACCTACCACCTTTCAAGGACTTTTCTTACTGGCATTGGCTGTACCACTCATTGCTGGCCTTGCAAGTTCCGGCAGAGCAGCACTTCACGCCGCTCCAGCCGTTGCCACCACATTGGCCGTACATGGCAGCGCACTGACACAGTTGGTGTTAGTATTGGGAGATTATTACGAAAGCGCGTTGGACAGGCAACTTGAACTTACGTTGCCGCTATCACCGCCGCCGCCGCCGCCACCGCCGCCGCCACCGTTACCGTTACCGTTACCGCCATCTCCGCCGCCACCTCCGCCGCCTCCGTTGTTGCCTGGGGTGGCATAGTCAGCATCATATGTCGTCAGGGATGACAAAACATACGATATTTACTTACCACCACCGGCGCCAACATTGATGGTCGCGGAGCCCGAGGAGAAGTAGCCCTCGGTGGCGACGATCTGGTAGTCGTGGGAGCCGAGGCGCATGCCGGCCTTGGCCCAGGCGTCAAAGTGGTTGGCGACAGTGACGGTGCCGCCGGTACGCTTGCTGTTGCGGACCGACCAGAACTGCTGGAAGTTCGAGGTGCCCTCGATTGAGGGCGCGTTGTTGCGCTGGCTCACGCCAATCTGGTAGACGCTGCCGTCGCTGGTCACGCTGCCCTTGTTGGTGGCGCCCGACGACGGGTTGTACGTCCCGAAGTTCTCGACGATGTAGTACTCGATCAACGGGTTGCGCGTCCAACCGTAGATGGCCAGGTAGCTGTTGCCATTGGGGTTGTAGCTCCCACTGTAGTTGATGGTGCTGTTTTGGTTGCGTTAGAATAGGGGGAGGATAAAACGAAACGCCGTTTCGTCTGCTGGGGAAATGGCAGGGCGGGGATAAGCTTACCGGGCGCTACCGGGGTTCCATCCTTTGCCACCGACCCAGTTGCCGTTGCCGGACCATCTGACGCTGTATTGACCGCCGGCCTCGTTGTTGTAGGTCACATCACCGGCACCATCAGTCCAGAAGGAACTACAGGCAGAAAGGGTCAGTCTATGCAAAACAACTAATAGGACCGTTCGGGGGTTGTGGACGTTGTAGATATCTTCCGTCTGCCGGTTGGGGTCGACGCTGAAGTATGCAAGGGGATGGGTGCTACTTACTAGTAGTATCCATTGTGAGTACCGGTGCCAGAGGGCGTGGAACGGCTCATGAGATCGGAAAAGAACTCAGTAACATTGCCATTCTCCAAGGGGAAGGCAAGACTGCCAGTGGCAGCAGCCAGCACGGCAAAGAGCGAGGCGAGCATGATGACAGAGTTGAGTTATGTCAGGCTGTTGCTTTGATGCTCGATCATGAGAATGATAACCTCCGCCAGGGAGACAGCTTATATATGTCCTGAATCGACGTTTCCCCCCTCCCCATTATCCCACCCCCTGTTCTTTGTCTCCCGGCTCCAGGATAGTGATCTCCGCAGATTGCGGCAGACCGAAGTGATGAACCAACCATATCGTTCGTTTTCTGATAAGTCTAGGCGAACCTTCGAACGACGGGAAACCATTGTCAGGTTGTCGTGGTGCGCCAAGATGTCCAGGATCCGTGCTCATCTTATTGGAGGAATATCCTTCCTTTAGTTGACATGACAAGACTTTGACCCCGGCGCGATAGATGAGAGGGGTGCGCTAAGGGCCACATCACGACACGCTCCCTTCCGTCCGCTCTCCCTTGCATGTTGGCCCGGCTCCGTGTCTCTCGTGAAAAAGTAAGCAGCATCCGGGGTGCAGGGGGCGGTCTCATGCATATGAAAAGAATAGAAAGCAGGTCTCAAGACGTCGACCTTCCTAAGATTAGAAGAGAAATGGCGGTTGACCCGGCGGCGACGGATATTTCCAGGAGCTCGCCAGCGGATAATCTGAAGCTTGGGTCCCCACGGGTGCCTTGGCTTCGGCTTGGCGTCGGCTTGGCTTTGCGGAGGAACGTGCAATGTGCCTCCGAATTACTATACTGAGAGGCCCGGGCTGTCTACCGAAAGTTCCCCTTTGGGTTGATTAAGTGTTCCGGTTTCCGGTGGTGCGAGACGTCCATGTCCACATTGACCTGAGGACGCCGAATATGCAAGTGCGCGCGTCGGGTGATGCACCGTGGCAGCACATGGGCGCCGGAGCTGGAACTAGGGCGGGTGACTGCATATCAGCCTCACGATAGGCCCAAAATAACGAATAAAAGAGCCAACTGGTGTAACGACGATTGGTTGGGCCGCAACTGCCAATATGAACTTGTGTGGTTAAGGGGATACGATCCCAGCCACCTCATCATCAATTTCGAAGAAGTTACAGCGCACATAGACGTGTGTGCCGTGCGGTGAGGCAGAAATGCTGTGGTCAGTCTCCCCATTCCCCAAGACGGGTGAAGTGTATTGCCTAAAGATAGCCGGGATATGCGGCCGCGCCGGATAGTCGGCCTGTTGCTGTTGTTGTTATCGCTCCTTTCACCCCTATTTTCACCCTGAAGCCAAGAAGGAGAGCTGAGTGATCATAGCCATACTCCCTCCAGTGGTTGGCTTTTTGGAAATTGATGTCGGATCTGACGGGTCGCATGAACTGAGACGATACTGCCAACATCATTCAGGATATATTCGAACATGCGAGACAAGAACCCTGCGTAATTGTGTTGCGACAAGTTCACCGGACCGAAGAACCTCAAGAGACAGACCCTGTTAGACAAGTCCGATATCCAATAATATCGGGATAACCAGATGACCCTCGAACACTAGGACAGCCCCTTGACTACCACGCGGGGGAAATCTCTAAAAGCCGTGACAACAACGTCTGAGCATCAGGAAACAGTCACCCGGTCGACCGCTGCACAAGTACATCCCTCTGGTGGACATACGACACATCCTCAGAACGTTCCGGGCCCTCAGCCTCCAGAGGCACCTCAACAACCTCGTCAGTCATCAGGGAACCGCCCCCCGCGACAGAACTCTCGGGGTTTTCTCAGAGAAAGACTCCAAGGTTTCCCGTCGCCAATTCAACAATAATCCGTGGACTAGCACTTGGAAGGTCGCAAGTGCCCCCGTCCATACGGGGTCCGATGGGCTGGGAGACCCTCGGGACCGGAGCTGCCCGTGTCCAATTTTGAAGCTGCTAATCGATCGAACACAGCAACATAAATATCGAGCGACGACAACGAAACTCCGACAACCCTATCACGAACGAGATTACGAGCCTCTGGACTCCTTTCCGAGCGGCAGCCTCTTCTGTCATGTCTGGTGGCGGAAAGGCATCTCGCCCTCGTACGTCTTCGCGGGCTTCAGGTGGGTGGGCTGGAGGGTCTCCTCCGAGTACAGCACTGCAATGCCCAGATTTGCTCGATGACCTTGTGAGATGTCTTGTCGGCGCGCTTTAGCGCCTGTGAATCGTCTAGCTGGTCTAGATTCTCCATCGTGGTGGCCAACCTGTGCAGGGTGAAAATGGTTCTTCCGTCCATGGAACCTAGATGCTACATTTGGTCCTCGTCACGATTGTGCAAATGCTTTTTGGTAGTCTCGAAATTCCCATCTGCTGCTTCTTCCAATGTAATGGTTAGGGTCATTGCTCTCCTTGGTCGGCGGCTCACGTCTGACACCACGCCGATTGCCGGGGTGGTTCATATTGGTAAGAATCGCCATTAAAAAAAATTTGATGAAAGGAATATAAGCCGCAACAAGAAGAGCTTATGTAGTAGAAAAATTCCAAGGCAAATACGTTATAAACGTTATACTACAAGCAACATGCGATGCGATTGCTGAAGGTCTGAATCCATGTCATTGGTGTTTTTGGGAGAGTGTCACAACCCCACTTAGTCACCGTCCCCCGTCGGAACCACTGCTACGGTCCAGTGACGTCAGGAAAAAAGATATCTCCTGAACCATTGCAACAACACCGAATAACGACAACCCGAAGCGATTCACTATAACCTCAATACTTAGGAACACCCCCACTGCGCAGCGGAAATACTTAGTTGGCACGCATTTGCCCTCGTTAAAAAGCCTCAGCAGAAAGTAGAAGATGTCGGCACTCCTCCTAAGCCGCACTGCGCTTCGTCGCACCGCGTTGCTGGGCACGGGGCTCAGCTTCTCCCTAGGCACGGCCGTAGCGCTCCAAGAGCACCGCCGCCCACTGCGCATGGATGCGCTCTCCGTACCGCGGCCTTTTACGTCTCAGCCATCGGAGAAGAGTCCGACGGCGGCGACGAAGGCGAAGGGTCTGGATCCAGACGTGCTCAGACAGCTGTCCGGGGGTAGTGTTAGCGGTAAGGTCACCCACCCCCTCGTGTATCCTGTCTGAGCTTGACGTACCACGCAAACGCAGCCTTTCAGACACTCGTGTTCTGAATCGTTTCATTGCATCACTCTCTGGAATTTCAGACTCAATACGCACAATCTACCTTCTTAACTAGTTGGCCTAGGTGCATCAAGCTAATCATAATAACCCTCCGTCAAGGTTTCGTGACAGGACTACTGGTCAGCGTCTTCTCCAAAACATTAGTTCTGCTACTGGGTATTTCCGTGGTCATCGTTCAGGTAAGACACTCGGCAACGATCACGGCCTGAATGTTTGTCTTCAGGCTTTCTAGGTATGTTAAGCTAACGTCTACTGTGCGCCTCTCTAGGTCGCCGCCCGGTACGGGGTTGATCTGGTCGATCAACTGCGGGTGAAACAGCGAGTCAAGAACTCGCGTGTTCTAGAAGCACTGCGCAAGGACCCGGCTTTCAAGTTGAGCTTCGGCTTCTTCTTTGCCGCATCTGCCTTCCTTCGCTTTGGAAATGCCTAGAACGTCTTTTAACTTGCAAGCCGAGGAACCGAGCCGGTGTTTTGCCTCTGGCAAATTAGTAGGGCCCAGTCTCCTTCTTCAGCCAGTTTAGTACAACATCATCGTTGAAGAACCCGTGTGTCTTGTCCCAAATCTCAGCGTTGTATGCATTCAACCAAGCAATCTCTCCGTCTGTCAGCAGGCTCGTGTCAATAAGCTTGCGGCAGTAGGGCACCATCGTAACATGTTCGAATCCCAGCCAGGGCTTGTCACCGAACGAGTGCTTTGTCTTCACCTCCTTGACCATGATGATGTTCTCGATACGGATACCAAACGATTCATCCTTGTAGAACCCAGGCTCATTGGAGATGACATTGCCAGGGGCCAATGCCACTTCAGCGAACTGCACCCTAGTGCCAATTCCGATAGGACCCTCGTGGACGTTGAGGAAGGAACCTACGCCATGGCCGGTTCCATGACGGTAGTCTAACCCAAGATTCCATAGATGCTGCCGCGCTAGACAATCCAGAGCAAACCCTGTAGTGCCTTTGGGGTACACGGCCTTGTCCAGAGCGATATTTCCCTTCAAAACCAACGTGTAGGCTTCAATCTCTTCTGAAGTAGGGGTTCCGAAATGTAGTGTTCGTGTCGTGTCAGTCGTGCCGTCCAGATACTGCGCCCCTGAGTCGCAAAGGTAAATGGCATTCGGGTCGATTGTGGCGCATGCGCCTTTCTCGGGCTTGTAATGGATGACAGCGGCGCTGGGGATATTTAGACATCAAGTGCAGGTTGAGAATTTGCGATATGAGAAGGGGACTTACTTTGCGCCGGTGGAGGAGATTGTATCGAAGGACAACCCGATATAGTGCTCCTGTTTCTTGCGAAGGGCTTCAAGCTTGTCGGCAGCGTCCACTTCGTCCAGAACAGACTTCTTTACGATAAGCTCTTGCTCGAGCCATGCAAAGTATTCAATCAGAGCAGCACCGTCTCGGACATGGCAAGCCCGCATACCCTCTAATTCGGCCTCGTTCTTCACTGCTTTGGAATCGCCGATCGGGCTTCTCATCTCCTCCACCATCTCATCTCCCCCCAGTGCACGCTTGAGAGCCCATGATGCCTTATTAGAGATGAGGAACTTCTGCGACTCGCCGGTTTTCTCACTGTTGGCCTGCTGGCCCTTCTGCCCCAGAGACGTAACCTCCTTGAATACCGCATCGTATGGCTTGATGGCCACTCCGACCTCAGTCAGAGTAGCCTGGTACTTTTCGTCCAGTTTGGACGAGTCGATGTAAAGTGTGGTGTCCTCGGGTGTTATTACGGCGTACGAGAAGAAGACAGGGTTGTAGGGGATGTCACTGCCTCGAAGGTTGAAAAGCCAGGCGACCTCATCCAGCATAGAAACGACGAAGCCAAATGCCTTTTTCTTCTCGAGCTCCTTGCGCAAATCCACGAGCTTAGCCTTGACATCCTTGCCAGCGTACTTATCCTCGAGGATGAAGACTGGTTCACTGGGTCGCGGTGGCCGCTCGCTGGCCCATACCTGATCAACCAAGTTTCCTTGAATGGGCACCAAATCCTTGCCGCCTTCCTTCTTGATCCTATCAGATAGCTTCTTAGCTATTCCCGCAGTCAGAAGGGTCGGGTCAACAGCAACACTCTTGCCCCCAGCTGCTTGTTCGGCACACCATTCCTGCCAGGTCGGTACGTTTTCGATACCCTGCTTCAACAGCGTCCAGTTGCTGTCCAGTTGCTTGGAGGCCTGGTTGAAGTAGCGACCATCGGTAGCAAGGGCTGCCTTGTCATGTGTAATAACGGCACAACCAGCGGAGCCTGTGAAGCCCGAAATGAAAGCTCGGCGGGCATCGCAGGCGGCAATGTATTCGGAAGAGTGGCTATCTTCGGACGGCACAACATAGACATCGACACTGTGCTCCTTCATGAAGTTCCGCAAGGCGGCTAGCCGACTTGTAGTATCGACCTTCTCCATTTCTATTGCTGTAGTATATGCACGATATGCGTGGTTTGAGGGGTTCGCGAGTACCAGGGGGTTTCGGCGAGGGGATCGACAGGTGAGAGAATGGGCTCTCGATAATGGAGGTACAGCGAGTCTGGGCAAACTCCTCGATAAAAGGGTTATGGGCCGGAGAAGTCGCATGAGCGAGTAGATGCCTAGCTGTTAGAGACCAAGACTCTATTGACTATCCTCGCTGGTGGTTCTAGTCAACGGTCGCTTGCCAAGGTGGCTGCTTAATTGAACCAGCTGATCGATCGCAAGTGTCGCGTTGAGCAGTCTATTATGACGATGATGCAAGAAAAACCGCAGTTAATGAAACTCTTCCAAAAAAAAAAAATCGATTCGTGGGTAAAACAGATAGCACTCTACGTTCTTCTGTGAGGATGTAGTCATTCAAGTTTGATCATATCGGCATGTTTATGCGCAATCCCCTAGCCAGGCAAGGAAGGAGCGAGCGAAGATAGCGGGGGTAATGCCGAGCTGTATAGGGCGTCTCTAGGTCTGGTATGTCGATGCATGATGCATGTACCTTCGCTACCTCTGCAAGATGCCAATAGGTAACAAGCCATTGTCAAGTTTATTTCCTCCCTCGCTCATTCTCAAAGGAGAACAACAGGAAGACCGAATCAATATATCGCATAGATAAGGTTCAGCTTAGTTGACAACAGGTAAAGCTGCGGGAATGTCTAACTCCTCAGTGCTGCAGTCGGAATACATGTAAGATTCAATGAGGTACCTCAATGGTTGATGCTTCACAGATGGCAGGGGGCTTTGGAGGGGCAGAGGTACATCACTTCAAAGAGAGATCAATAGCGCTGAATAGGTGGGAGGCGGTAAGTGCCACTGGCTGACTGGCTCGAGCGCCCTCACCATATACCTAATGCAGTAGGATGCACGCACTTTAAGTGCTTAACAAGGTCCCTCTCGCTATTGTTTGGCCTTAAAGAATCAGTCAGGAGCTCATAAACAAAACTATTAATATCAAAATTGGGTAAGTATTCTTTGTCTTCTATGGATGTTTACGGAACGTGAACACTACTACTATGATATTTAGGAATGCCTCACGTCGTACATATGTCGGCACTATTGACATAAATTTGAGGTACGGTTAAGTTCTGTGAACATTTAGTAAGCATCATAGGCTGCCCCGGTCGGTACCTGCCTGTGGGGAGCTTGATCTAGCCCCACCATGAATTTCATCGATCAATGATTTCGGGCTCCAGGAAAATCCCCTTACCTAAGCCCAGCTCTCTACCTACCGATTTGGATTTGAATATAGGCATCAGGCTGCCCCAGACCACCACTTAGCAACAACTCATGATTATGGATGATCGTCATGGACCAAATACCTCAGCCAGCCAGCATTGACGATATTGAAAACGTGCGTATTGTCCTCGTCTCTCCCCTTATCTCATGACGAGCAAGTATCCTCGCTGCTGCTAAGTGTTATACACCATCTCGTCACCAATCACC
Source organism: Apiospora koreana (assembly GCA_017163955.1). NCBI lineage: Eukaryota > Fungi > Ascomycota > Sordariomycetes > Amphisphaeriales > Apiosporaceae > Apiospora > Apiospora koreana. Next base: position 1,414,884 of record JAFHKQ010000007.1, on the reverse strand, counting down.
GACTTCCATGTCGCCTTATCTCACTTCCAAGAGCTATGCCAGCGTCACATGAACGCAAATCTTCAAGTTAGCTCCATTACTGACATGTATCGCAGTTAGTCGAAAGTTTGTATCAGCCAAATTCACCTGCTGTTGTCTCACGAATCCAGGAATCTCTCCAGAGGCTACAGAAGTCGTCAGACGGCTGGCAGATCGCAGACGCCCTACTGTCACGATCTTCAGACAACGTCAAGTTCTTTGGGGCTCTCACGTTCGTCGTCAAGCTTAACACCGATAAAATCGATGATGATGAGGCAAAACTTCTAATTCAGAAGCTCATCAACTGGCTTGTTATTTCACTGGACAACGGCGCTGGCTCGATAGTCATCAGGAAGCTCTGCTCTGCCTTGGTCACCCATTACGTCCATTTCTCCCATCTATGGCCGTTATGCATCCAAGGTCTCGTCTACTGCCTGGATCTGAATAAGGGAGATGTCCTAGAAGATGCCCAAGACGCAGCACCCGTCGCGGATATATTTCCCTCGTTAACTCCGCAGAAAGCCATCAGCGTGGCATGGTTCGCAGCCGCGCTAGCTGAAGAAGGAGAGAAGATAGATTCAAGATCTAGCAAATACATTGCTCTTCATGAACGTCTTGTCAGAAACTCTCAGGACGTAGCAACCATTGTGGCTGTCTCCCTATCTGGCTCAGCAGGACCGCGCGTTCAGAGGGATGCCATCGACGCCCTGCATGACTGGATGACCTATGGCGAGCGTGTACCAAACGATCAGCTAACTGCGAACTTGAGACCTCTGCTTCGCCCAACAATAGAATGTCTTGTTGTAGATGACATCTATGAGGCAGCGATAGAGATTCTAACCGACTCCCTGAACAATTGGCAAAATTTCTTCACCCAGGATGACTACGACTTGTTGTATTCTCTTTTCGACTCGGACTGGTCGCAGAAGCGCTATCAAGAGCTGATGCAGGGGGACTTTGACTTTTCTGCAGTGAAATTCGGACTCCTCATGATCGCTTTCGGCGATGCTCAGATTACTGAACTGCTTGACCCATCCAACGAAAGGGCGCAGCGCTTCTTGGCTGGGCTCTTGGGACTATTGGCTGCTCAGGGTCATCTGGTCGCCGAAGACAAAATCTTCGTTCCCGCCCTTGATTTCTGGGCTACACTCATCGAGTCGATGACCGATAATTTGTTCTCGGAACCGGACAAGCCGATCAACTGGAACATACCTCCGTTGTCCTATCTTATGCAAGTTGTCTCTCATTGCTGGCGAAAGATCCAGTACCCTCACATCAGCGTGTACAACGCTTGGGATTCAACGGAACGGGTTGGGTTTAGCGATGCGCGCAAGGATGTGTCTGACTTGCTTCAGACTATGTACACACTTGCCGGCGAGAACTTGATCTCCGTTTTCGCTGATTTAACGACGCAAAGCCTCTCCACTACGTCTTGGGCAGAGCTTGAAGCCGCAGCCTTTTGTTTAGGTTCCTTATCTGATTGCCTCCCTGACAACGATTCTTGCGATGTTGTCCTGTCCAAAGTATTTGGCTCTCAGCTGTTCGACCTGCTGCGCCAGGGGCACTCGGTTGTGCCTGTCCGGACAAGACAGACGTGTCTTTCCCTTATCGAGAGGTATTCGGATTACTTTGTACGCCGTGCTGAATTCTTGCCAGCAGCCCTGAATCTGCTGTTCGGCGCCCTAAACGAGTCTCACTTGGCCGGCCCCTCCGCCAAGTCTATACACAGGCTATGTTCTTCATGCAGGACGATCCTCACTCCCGAGGTCGGCGCGTTTCTCGACCAGTACGGCGTAATCCGAAATAGCGTTCCTATGGACTCGCTCACCGAGGAGCGGATAGTCAGCGCTATTGCCTCCATCATCCAAGCTGTTCCGGACGAGACGCAACGCCTTGGGGCTTTCCAGCAGCTTCTCATGGTAATCGCCTCCGATATCGAAAAGGCTATCCAGCTCAAGGCTATGTCTGATTCATTCATGATGGAACCAAACGATCCTACAGTGATACAGTCGTTCGATTCAAACCAGCGGCCAACCCAACAAGTGCCTGGCCATGAGGTTGCTCTGCAAGTCGCTGTTCGGGCTTTGCGATGTTTGCTTGGAGCAGCTAAAGGTCTCCAATCGCCTTCAGATTCACCCATAAATCTTGAAGCGGATGAGAGCTCGATGATGGTCAAGATCAGTCCTGAACTTGAGCAACTACAGACCAATATCATGAACGTCCTTGCCCAAATCAAGGCTACGTTTCACGACAGCCTTCAAGTGATGGTAAGTGTGACATCCAAGTAACTAATTGCCCATCGTTTCGTCAGCTATCCTATTACCCAGCATTCCATTGCCTGCTGTCCTGCTACCAGCTATCGCGTTTGGCGCCACTGCAGTTTCTTTCAGGCATAGTTTTTGACGCCTTGGCTAACTATATGCAACAGACTGATATCAATCACGTTGTCCGAGCTGGCTTTTCGGAGACAGAGCCGGGACCATTTGTTTTCCCTCCACAGTTGGTGATCAACCTTCTCACCAGTCCTTGGCATGTAGCAGCACCCACGGCAGTTAATACCGCTCAAGTATTCTTGAGCTACGTGCATAATGGGAACTACCGGGGCCAGATGCGCCAGGTCATTGACCAGCTTCTGCCATGGGTTATAAGTTATATTGGGATGCTTGGCCGTATGTTCATTCTGGTTCTCAAAATACAGCACGTCCAACTAACCATCATTCAGACCCGTCAAACGACCCCGAGTTGGCCCAATTCAGCATTGAATTCATCCAAAAGGCCATCCAAAGGTGCCCAGACGTCCTTTCACGAGTTCAGCCTATAAGCAACGCCGAATACATCTTCACATTTGCCATTGAGATGCTCAATGGAAAGGAGCCGTTGCCAAAAGCTGCTGCGGCTGATTTCTGGGTACGTATCCCTTGATGTAGATAAGTGTTACATCTATCGTGTCTTGAATATACCGTGCTGCGTCAAAAGTGCGGTAAGCCCAATAGCGGTGGCAAGGTTGGTTGGTGTAGACACGATGGGTGTAGCGATCACTGCGGTTGCTAGTGTCATGTCAGAGCTAACATTCCTAGACCTCGTTCATTACACTGAAAACCGACGATGAGAGTACTCAAAACACGATCAACGGGGCCATGAACCAATTCGGTCCCGTGCTTGCACAGTCTCTTATTCAGAACGTGGGTGGTAACGCAGCACGTAGTGAGCTGGACAAGCTTAGCGACCCCCTTAAGAAACTCGTTTTCCAGAATGCCAATGCTCGCCAGTGGCTCGAGGCAGCATTGAATGACAGCTCGTTCCCTAGCGACAAGGTCTCCCCCGCAGAGAGAGCATTATTCTTGAAAAAGATTACCAGGTGGGTTCCCATTTTATATTTTCCATGGCTGGCTTCGATCATTGAATACTGGTTTCCCAAAGGAACCAGGTTCGATGGGTTGAACGCGCATGCCAGTCTTTCTACCGTCGGATAGCCTACTTCCAGCAGGTAATTATTCGACACGTATAGTAGAAAGACTGTTCATTTGGTCCGTTCCCTTTACCTACAGTAGCTGACATTACATAACCTCACTTGTAGCTTGCGAGGGTCAAGAGCTACAAATCAAGTCGTCAAGGAGTTTTGGGTGTCTTGCCGAGGTACAGGTCTTGGTTATACATCGTAACCTACTCTGATGGCATCCATTCGATTCCATCCTCTGTGGGGTGCGATTGGACGATGTGATTTTTCCTTCTCGATTGACAGGAGACAGTTGATCCCAATCTCCTGGTAACTGTGATGTCGCTATAGCATTTACCATATACAAGGCCACCACCGAAGGAAAGCGACCCACGAATTACTCATAGACCGAGAGACCCAAAGCAGTCTAGCCTAGCTCTACTACAACGTAACCATTAATAACAGGCCGTTCTACGACGAATAAGTTTCGGGCGCATGGAGGAAAGTGAGTTGCTACAATTGGTAACCGGCAGTGTAGTTCGTTTTGGTAGCTCTCCACACTGATTTCTTACATTATGGATTCTAGGATGCAGAGAATGCATACTGCTATGGCTGGGTGATTAGTGGAAGAAGCAATAGGCACATAGGAAATGAACGGAAGCCTAGGACGCAAATCTGTTGATACGCCTACAAGAGATATTTGACTTAACGTTCGTAGGGGAAAACATGGGAAACTTGCAAAGAAAAATTGATTTGTTGGCTTGTTGCCAATATGATTAATCAAATTGTGTTAAGACACTGGCCTGGGAGTGACACCGAAGTGGCCCGAGGTGATAACAAAGAAAGGTGTAGGTGAAGAGCAGATGACAGAAAATATCTGGAAGTGGTTTGAGCCCAAAAAGTTCAAATTGTAACCAACCTTGCGTCCCTTGCCAATGACTGTTTCGTCCCCTTCCCTATAAATCGCATGTTTGCTTTTCTGTCTCTCGTCAAGCAGTGCACATTGTGACACCTTCGCCGTGACACCTTGTTGCAACCACTCACCGCGCTGGGCACGCCGATTATTTCTTCTACTTCTGGTGTTTTCTGCTACATTGCCCAAGTCGTGCCAATCCAACTATTGCTGTACCGCCAGTCAAACGCACACTGCAGATACTGCCTGCCTGGTTAGGTTCGAAGGCGTCGCCGTGTGCGCCCAGAGAAACAATGGCCGACATCAACCTCCTGATCTCCAATGGCACTTGCTACATGGCTGCCAACAATGAAGCGTACAAGGATTACATCCCCTGCGGGAACGTCGCCTCTGGACAGCATTACCAATGCTGCAGCAAGGGTGACAAATGTTTATCCAGTAACGCATGCTTTAACCGTGAGTTCAAGAAAAACACCATGTACAGAACCATTTGTCCGCTGAGACTTTGGCCTTCTCCGCAAAATGATTTGAGATTGATTCATGTATGTTCTACGGGGTGAACAATAAAGCTTACACAGACTAAAACTTATAGGTGATGCCTGGACTACTTACCTAGTAGGCTGCACCGACGAGACCTACGAGGACGGTGCCTGCCCAATCAAGGGCGACTTCAAGAAGCAGCAGTGGGTGGGTCTTATAAACTGCCATAACTCGAGCTCTAAGAGGAGCCCGGATGTGGAGTGGTTTGGTTGCGATGAGGAGATCGACAAGCCCTCAGTGAACAAAGGCAACCAGAACTGTGCCTGCTCCAACCTTGAGGACCATACAGCGCTCTTCACCGACGGCTCGACCCTTACCAATCATGCGGACTTGCCCAGGACCTCGGGCGGCACCATCAACTTTTCCCCCGGCTACACGCCGACCGCGGCTGCCAGTAGCCAGCCGACAAAGGGAGGCGGTGATGGTGGCGCTACCGGTACCTCTTCCCCGGAAGCCTCGAGTGGAGGAGGCCCCGCTGCCACGGGCTCCCCCGCAGGATCGACGACATCTTCCGGAGGCCAGGTTCTCTCCAAGGGCGCCTTGGCTGGCATCGGTGCTGGAGCTGGCGTGGCCGTGATCCTTCTCATCGCACTGGTCTTCCTGGCACTTCGATACCGCCGTCTCAAGACCAAGAATGTGTCCGGGTACGAAGGCTTGCGTCCATCGCCTGCTGGCACTACCCGCGGTCTTGGTAGTAGCCCTAACAATGACGAGCATGCCAACGGCAGCCAGTATGACGACAAGGTCAGCCCAAACACTATTACTCCGGCAACTACCCGCATTGATCCACACCATCATCAAGCTGGCGACAATAACGAAGTTGCACACGGATACTACAAAGCCGAGCTACCGGCCGACGACCCCGACATCGTCATCCCGTCCGCTGGTTCTGCATCTTGTCTCCACGCTCGGCGAGAACAGCAAGCGCAGCCGTTAGAATATGCCGCCTACAACCCGGACCGGGACCGCTATGTGCCACCGCTGTCCGCCATCTCGGAGAGATCGAACGAGACCATGATAATGCAGTCGCCGCTCCCGCGCATCAGCCCGCAAAGCACGGGGGAGACGGCCGGAGCAGTGAGCGGGGGCTCACAGGGCCAGGGCCACAGCCAGAGAAAGAGTGGCGGAATGGATCCCATCTATGAGATGGCTTAATGGGCAGGGGTTTTCGGAGAAAAGGGACGGCATGTCTTCCAGGTTTTCTCCCTCGGCATGGACCTCGAACATGGTCGGCAATGCTGTTTAGTGGGAGTAATTGTTGGTATATATCAGGCACAGGTACAGGCTGGCTTAACGATGGACCTCTTGGTCCAGAAGGCAGCATACACTTTTACTACATCGCAGTTATGGAATTGCACCAAGACGCAAGTGTTTTTCCCCTTGTTTCTAGGGAACTGGGTGGTTCGCCGTTAGAGATGCGAGCCCCCAGTAGTTCTCAGTATAGCTGATAAAAGAACATAATACAGAGACATATTCACCAAAAATGAAGTATTCTGCCAAGGGGTTGGTAGTGTACATTAGAGTACATTGCTTGTTTACATATTTAGCTTGTAAAGTACACACGGTCTGCTTCAAGTCTGGGACCGGACTCTTCAGCAATATTACCGGTCTGCCATCATGTTGCGTACAGACTTGAAATACGGGGCTGGGAAAAGCTCCTTGAGCTCATCTTTCGTCAGCCACTTGAAATCTCTGTAGCCGAGGGTGTTCTCCTTCACATCAGCCTGACCGGCCATAATTCTGCCCTTCAGGAAGAACGTCTTCTCCCCCTTTGCCGCTAATGACGTGTCCTCCTTGAACTGGGGCTGCACGACATGATGGGCTACGGGTACGCGACCCACGATCCAGGTGTTCATGTTGGGGCCTGCTGCCGCATCCAATATCCGCTGTGCAGACTACAATGGGATTAGCATACGTCAATATCTTTGCCGTGTTTCTCTGCTTACCTGGTGCAGGTTCTCCTCTGTCGACATGTCGTCAGTCGGGAACTGCCAGTCCCCACCAATTTTCTGGACAGTCAGGTACAGTGTCTGGTCCAGCTTTCGGTCCAGCTTGCGCACATCGTTCTTCTTGTCCGACTCGGTGATTCGAGGCTGCGGTTTCTCCACAGGCACAATCTCGTCCGGCTTGGCCTTCTCACCATCCTCAGTGACTCTCAGCTCGGCGTCCTTCAACAAGGTCTCCCGGATGCGGTTCTCGTCACTGAGAGTACTGCCGACCAGCAATTCGTCGTTCCATGCGTTTCGGCCCTTGGCGTAGTACCTGCCCAATTCCTTGGCCACGAGGCCGCCACGCTCCTCGAGCTTGATCCTCCAGTCCAGGTCGGCTGCCGTGTCCTTCTTGAAGAACATGCTGTGTCGGAACTCGGTAGTCAAACGCTCGTTCAGTCGCTTCTGGTAGAAGAAGAAGGAGTTCTCGAAGGGCGTAAGCGGCCGGGTGAGAAGCGGGGCTCGGGAGAGGATGATGCTGGACCGGATGCGGTACTCGGCTTTCCGGGAGACTGTGAAGGGCACATGAGGTTCTGATTGAGTGGGCTTGAGGTGATGTGCTTCGGCTGTGGCTTGTGCCTCGGCGGCGACAGAGTATGGCCGAAGCAATTGTGTTGTTCTGCAGCTGGCGCATATGGTCGGCCTCCCTGATACCGGGTTAGTAGGCGAGGCCACAAGCGATGGATTCAGATAATTGGACGAGCCATTCATGAGCCAATTGATTGCACTTACTCCGTAATAACGCAGCAGCAGCACCGCTGCCTCTAACTGAAGAAGCCATGTCTGCTAATCACCCAGTTACGTGGATTGGGCGAAGGGATTGCGGTGGTATCTTCAACACTACGAGCCCGCAATTCCATCAACGGTACAGGGTCGCGCGACATTGAACTTTTTTCGATGAGCTCCCCTGTCCGCTTAGGTAAGGATGCTTAGCGTAGCTTGGGGATATGATATTGTCAGCCACAACGGCTTAGCCACAGGTCCTATCAGCCTCGTTTGTGGTTTGTGGTTTGTGGTGGGTTCTAGGTAGGTAGGTACTGTACAAGATCGGCAACAGCCGCCAACCAAAAGCGCGCGTTCCTGACACGGATGTGATTGTGAGACCCGAGTTCTCGAAACAACGTTCTGGGCCGTGCATTAGCTGCCGACTGTACATACAGTAGAACCCAGACGTGCCCAGGTCGTCGTCATCTTTGATCTTTTATTAATGATCCCAGGACCAGGACCAGGACCAACCAAAACCAAACCATCGCCATCATCCCTCCCCGGATGCTCGCACAGGTTCGAGTGGAGCCCCCCAGTCCCAACACTAGGTTACATCCTACCTGCATCTCCCATATCCGATAAACTCCTGTCGCAAAACCACCTTGCACTCTCTGGGGAGCATGCCACCTAATTAAGAACCTGAATATTCCATTCTGGTATGGCTTCTTCTTTGCCTATTTGATCCTACGTGCTCTCTATTCTTGTCTGTCTCGATGTAGTGTGCGATCTGTGGCCCGCAGATAGACACCCCATATCATCTCGCGCTACCTCCCCCCACCAATAATCCGACCTCGAAACAACCTACCTTTGTATAGCTGTACTTCCAATGCGCTCCTCGTCGACCGACTGCGGCGATGATCTCTGCACCGCGCCCGGGTCGTCCGCGCTCTCGACAGCCTCGACCCTGATAGCCCTCGCACCTTTCATCTTGACCTTCGGTGTCGTCTCGCTCGTTGTACTGCGGAAGATCTTTCCCCAGCTTTCCCGGGTCCAGAATTCTCGCGACGGCGAAGACCACTTCCTGCCATCGGATGCTCCGCTCTCCTTACAACAGGTCCATGCCGAACATGGCTCCAAGTCGCTCCGGAGGCGCGTGGCAGCAGCCGCCTTTTCGACGACCGTAGGCCTCGCTGCCGTCTTAGCCGAGCTGATCCTTTGCGAGATCTCCGAGCTGGTCAGCCCGTATGCGCGCGCAACCGCCCTCAAGATAACGGTACCCACATTACTCTTCTTCTTGATCGTCGTGATACCGTTTCTCGAACTCCAATCACTGGTCGCCAGTTCAGGCTGGACGTTTCAACGCAACGCCAAGGGTCGCATCCCCCGGACAGCATGGGTCCTTCAGTTTGCTGTGTTTGGCCTCTGGCTGTTCGCATTCTGGTCACTCGGACACCTAGTACCGATCGATGGCAAGGATATTCACGCCAGCGTTCAGATGGCGAAATCCCAGGCGCAGAGCACTGGTGGGCTAGCACGTGCTTGTCTCGAGCGAATCGGTGTTATTGGCATCTCGCTCATGGCATTGCTGTCCGGTTTTGCGTCCGTGTCTTCGCCATGGCATACATTTGGAAGCCCGGCTTCCAGACGGCCTGTGACGGAATCCGATATTGCGCGGAAGCAGGCCGGCCTGGACGCTACAAACGAGATGCTGCTGACCAAACGCCATCGGCTGCAGACGTTACAACGGAAAGTAGCCGAATCGTCCGCTAAGGAGAAGGGCGGTCTGGTTACTAAGATGTTGGGTTCTATCCGTGGCGGTGGTGACGCCGGTGAGATTCGTGGCTTGAAACTCGAAATCTCCGGTCTTGAGGCAATGGAAGCCAACTTGAGCAACTCGCTCTCGAACCTGAAATCGCGCCAAGCAAACTCCGCCCGAACAGCAACACCAATGGGGAAGCTTCTTGTGATCCCAACATATGTCTTTAGTCTGTACTGTGTGTATAGAATCTTGGCAACGACGCTCACAAGTCTCCGTCGATTATACTCCCCATCGGCCTCCTTTTCTTCATCAGACCCGATCAATCGCTTGCTGGGTCTTCTCGCCAAACACTGGGACCCGAAGCTGGACCAGATCGCCTGGGCCCGACAGATCTCGTTCCTGCTCTCTGGGGTTATCCTTGCGGCGTCTGCCAACTCAGCTCTCCAGACATTCCACATATTCGCAAAATGGGCCCCTGGCCTCCTTTATCAAGCGCAAGCCAATCTTGCGCTCCTCATCGGGCAGATCAGCGCTATCTACGTTATCTCGTCCGCCCTACTGCTACGCAGCAACCTTCCCAAGGAGGTGGGAAGCGCTGTAGGGGATGCCTTGGAGAGTGCTCTTGAACCGGGGTTCGTGGATCGTTGGTTCGAGGGCTGGTTCTTGCTGGCAAGTATCATTACGGCGGCCGGCATATACGTGGGCCGGAAGATAGGGGAAATGGGTGAAGATTGGGATGACGTTGAGATGGCCGAGATAGGTCAAAAGAGGTCGTAGGGCTTTTCCAGCCACGGGGCCTCATAATATTATTATCATCATTAGCTGCACGGTTCGGTTTTGGTCAAGTGAGCATATGGAGTTTGGGGTTTGGGTCTATGTTAGGTACCAGTCCATTGTATCAACAATATGAAGATATTACTGCTTAATTCCCGCCCTTTTCGATTGTCGGCATGTTCATTCGAAGTAGCTGGCTGCTGGCAGTTGCTTGTAACACTACTGGACAGTATTTATTCGAGTGATGGGCTTGTGGCTGTATTGTGGAATTCCAAAGGAATCAACAATACCAAGTTGGGCGCTTTCCCTCTAGAGAGAGGCCATCTACAGTTCAATTGGAAACAACAAGCACCCTAGGTTTTTCTGCCCTTCTCTGGTGATCAATTCTTTCATCTTTCCATATATTCCAACTGACTTGGAGCTGTCAAATTGAACCAACCTACTCCATTCCAACCGGACACTTTTCGTTGAACACTCTTCCGAACAGCACCATGTCTGACATCGACGAGTCTGACGAGACGTTCTCGAACTATGGATGGGCAGATCATGCCCTCAGCTTCCCACTGCGCCCCGCCAATACCAAAGAAGTACAACACTGGCTTAGATTATTTCTTAAGCAGCGCGCCTTCGACAACGAAGAGATCAGTGGCTTTATCAGAAATGTGCGACTGAATGGAGAAGACCTTCATGGCCTGAGAAAGACCAAGTTGCGCAAGAGACTTCCCAAGATCCCCGAAGACGATGGTGATTATGTCCTTGATGTCAAAGCCTACTCTTTCGAACAAATGCTCGAGACTATCTTCACGGATATTATGCGCGCCCGCAAAAAGGTCAGTAATCACATCTATTGGCTTTGTCCCTTTTCTTTTCCTTCCAGCAGGAATACTGACACTAGATCGAGAAACAGTGCAATATCGATGTCCCAAGAGGCGAGGTCAAGAGCACCCAGGGCGATAAGGGCATGGGCATCCCCACCATGGCATTGCTGTGCAACGCCCTGTTCTCGACTCTCGGTGCTTGATGCATCTTCTGGACTATTTACTGGACCCCAGGCCAGGACGACTAGGTCGACGGATGGGTGCAGAATGCAAATCGCTTGGCAGGTGGAAGAAACAACACCAATCATATTAGCGCCAGCAGAAAGTCGGAGGAGAGTCGGTGATCGTGTTACGAGCCCTCCATTATACCTAAGGGCCCCCCCTTTCAATACTGAAGGCCGGCCAGCAATCCAAAGTCCATCGCTCAATTCAATTTATAAAAGAAAGAAAGCCGTATTTGGGTGTGAAAGTAACATACCTGCAAACTATTAGATACCTACTTTGTATTTGACATTTGAATCTGAAGATCACATGCATGCAGGCAGGGGCGAGGTGCGTCAGATACCAAGTACTTGTGAATTTGTGAACGGCGGCTGCCAATAGCCAGCACCATTGACGTCTTTGTTTGTTGTAAATTTGTAAACTTGATGTACCATATTGAAACGATTTACGCCATCACTCAAATCCGAGTATTACTTTTTGATTCATATTCCATTCATCATCTTTAAATCCATTTCAGCAACCAGTCTAACTAGAACCATTCATATCCATCGTTATCATCAGCAGGCTGAAACTCATAACATGTACATATCATGAAATTACTCAGAAAGAGTAGACTGGGATTGTCAAACAGACCAGAAGACAGACAGCTCTTCACTACGTGTACCGTCATGTCCCCGTGTTCCATCCCTGGCTCCCCTCTCAGGGACTCATACTTGCATGGATGGTATCGCTATCAGGACACCACTTGCGGATTGCCCGGGGTGCCAGCAGAGAACTGGTCCGAACCCCTTTCCATCCAACGTTCCAGGGCATGCCGGATCTCTCGTCTTGCGATATCCACTTGTCGTTTGTTTCCCTCAATTGTCGCCCATTCCGGTTTGGCAATGTTGCAAAGTTCTAATGGCTTTTTCAGACCAACCCTTTTGAGAACATCGCCGTTGAAATGCTCGTTGTCTCGGTCTCCATCAAATGCTCTTGGTATATGGCCCCCTTCCATGCCACAACCACTGGCATCCGCCCCCCAAAAGAGTAGAAGTTCAACCCACTCTGTTTCGAGGTGCATGATAGCGATCTGCAAAGGGGTGAAAGCGAACTGCTCTGGGATTGGTTCCTCCTCGGCGTCAGAGGCCATTCGTCTCCTGGGCGCGAATGGTTTGGGGTTAGGCTTAGCGCCGTGCTGCAGAACCTTCTTGAGTAGAGAAAAGGCGATATCGCCATCGGCACCACTAACAGACAGAGACTGCAGCAGGCTGAAAAGAACCTCGCTTTCGCAGTCAAAGTATGCCCCATTAGCGATGAACAGGTCGAGAAAGGCGCCATTACGAGTCCGGACAACATAGGTTAGAAGCGTCTCATAGTTATCCCTCTCGATACTGAAAGCCACTGTCCAGATTTCCTCGCGTTTCCTGCGGCTCAGGCTTCGGAAATCAGGACTTTCCTCCATGTATTTCTTGGCCATTTCGGGCCAGCCCAGGAGCACCAAACTGAGCAAAACCCCAATCTGATTCGCATATTGACCCATCGGTCGCGCCTCGATTCCGAAAAGGAGCTTATCCCAATGTGGGAATTCCCTACGCATTGTCGCCTTTATGCCGCCCACTTGCTTGAGGTAACCTGCATGCTGAGAAGAGGGCTTCAGCGACTGCCAAACCAGGTCCATGAGTTCCGCGTTCTCCATCAGCTCCGAACGATGCTGGGACAGAGCGTTTTCGGTAAGTACCAAGGCGTATTCGTCGAAAGGATGTACCAGGTTTTTACGCGTCGGGTTCTTTCTGATGCCAAAGCGCTGCAGTGCTCGAAAGAAAGCCACCAAATCGACTGTTCTCAAGAAGTCTTGAGACAATGCGAAGAACTTGGCTCTACCTGCGGCGGCGTGCCGAGAGAAGAGGTACTCCTTGACCGTATAGTGTGCCAATACTACCCTATGGGCCTCTGGTACCTCGGGATAGGGGAACTTGGTTGATGTTCTTATGTCTTTTTTCCTCGTGACAGTAACAAGGCAGCTGCAAACCTTTCTCAGACGATCCACGTTATAGTCGCCGATGTTCCCGAGTTGGACTCTGTACAAAGACACCTCAACAAGAATCTCAGCACTGGGGATGCGTGTACGAGAGTTGCACAGCAGAGCGAGTGCAGTGCGGGCAAATTCGCGGTCTGCATCCTGGATCTGGGCGAGAATGCGCTCATAAGTCCCAAACAGATCTTCGGGGAAGCCCCTGATCTCTTGGAGGATGTAGTGCTCGTCACAGATTGATTCTTGGTTCAATCTTTTCACCAGATCAAGCTGACAGACGAGCCATCGGAACATACCCTGTGCCCGGTCGACAAGTGCACACTCCACGCGTTCCGTCATCGCTTCGTTCCAGCCTTGGATCTTCCCGAGTTCCCTGTGTGCAAGTTTTCGCATGTCGTGCTTGACGCCTGCACCCGACATAGGAACTTCGACGCACCGGGGTGATTGTTGAGTGAATATTTCGCGGATATCAGTCTCGTCGCGGCTGGTCACTAGGAGCGAGATTCTCCAGAACTTGTTACATGTGCCTATCTTGTGAAGCACTTGCGCTATATGCCCGCGGTCTTTGCTCTCGTCGATGGCGTCAATAACAACATAGATACGCTCCAGCTTCTCAGCCAAATGGACGAGGCTTTCTAGCAGGTCCTCCTCTGTTGGCCTGACGTCCTCCCGAAAGCGCTGCTGGATGTTTTCCGGAATGTAGTCTGCTTTCCTCTGAAGGTCCTTGATGATGCATCGAAGGAAGTCTCCTGTCTCGTCTTTTGCTCTGGAGTGAAGGCAGTAGTAATACGTGCATTGTCGCTGCCCTTTGACCTTTGCAACATGATCAATGACAAACGATGCCATGACTGTCTTCCCCGAACCGGGAATGCCCCAGATCCAGCAGAACCGGGAGGAGTTGAGCATGGAAGTAGACATGGTTGCGGCCCCTTGAAGCCAGTTGATCAAGTCCTGCTCCATTGTAATCCATTTGCAGGTATTTGGCTCTTGATTGTTGTGCTTGTCGTGGTGCATGTCCCTGATATCTTCGATGTTGGTCGTCCACCAGCGTCTGAAGTCGCGCATCTCCGCGTCTGATTTCCATTAATGTTAGTCAGTAGCGTTTAATGAGTGGTCTTCGTTGGTTATAAAGATAGGGACTTGAAGCAGCACTTGCTATGATGGCGCAACATGAGAGGACAAAAGCTGTTGATCCTCAACCCTTGTTTGTCCATGTCGGCTCATAACGTGTCAATGCTAAGGGAGTTATGGGAATGCTAGCGTGGAGTATGGTGCTTCCCCGGGCTAGATTACTTACCGGAGAGTTGAGCCACGACGACGTGGACGTTTTTGCTAACGTTGTTCATGTTGATTTGCATATCCTTTACTCCTTGCCTGGATCGTAGTCGTCAGCGTCTAGGACAAATTATAAGGTATAAATGTGAGAACACTTACACAAGACCAATATGCGTAAACTTATGGATGTTATCTCTTTGAGACTTGAGCTGTTGGAGGGTCTGCAAGGCTTTTTCCTTTTTCAAAGGCCAATTGACCTTATCTGCCCAGACAGGCCGCGGCGGCTGTTGACGCTGCTGTGGTTGGTCGCCCATCTCGAGATCTACCATGAAGGGGGTGATGTCGACATGGGGATCCGCCTCGACCCCCAAGATCTTTTTAAGCTCATTAACCTGCCCCCAGCAGGTCGTGAGGGTGGCTATGAGAATTTTGCTCTGCTCATCCGGTGTGGCGTTGCCGTCGAACTCGATGGAGGCCTTAAGGGATCGAAGGTCGTTGACCAGAAGCGACAGCTCCTCGCTGATTCTGATATAGTCCTGCGGCGCCGCGCCACGGTAGCGACCAATGATCGTATACCCTCGCATTACCGCAGTATCGGTAAAACTCAGCAGCCCTACGACCAGGCTAATAAGCTCAATAGCGCCAGCCATGCTCACCAAATCGTGCTTGGCTAGCACGTATCAGGGTGAAGTGCGCGGTAGTATTGTGGATGTATGATGGGTATGTGTGTGGTGGGTGTTGTGAACAGTGATGTTGTGTTTGGGGTAGGTGGGGATGGAAGATGGAAGGACCAGAAAATATGGGAAGAGCCTAGGTATTTATTACCTCTAAACACGTCAGGTTCAGGTGCCATTTGCCCAGGCTTCTTCGATGTCTACGGTGTTTTCAGAACAAACAGACGGTTGGGATAGGAGCCAGGACGCGACATGAGCTTGGGGGGGGGGGGGGGGGGGGGGGGGCAATAGTTGAGCTGTTAGGTACTGGAATTGTGTGATCACGCAGAAACCACAGGCCGGAGGAGCAACGGGGCCCTAGAGGCCATAAAATTTATACTTATAGGCAACCTGTAATTTATATCAACGTAAACTATGACATGAAGATCGCCTCGGTTACCAGAAGTAAGTGATGCGGAAAGGAGCTTGGGAACGACGACCACGGAGCCTCCTCTAACGCATTCAACCCACGTATGTCATACATCCAAGGGAGACAGCTAACCAACTACCTTTATATCCAGTACGTAAAATCCTGCAATAGACCGACTTCGTCTTAAATGAGTTCGCCTAAGCTTGTTTAGACTTTGGTCACATATCTAGAATACGCAACGACCAAGACAGTTGTCGATGTAATGAGAGTTGAGAAACATGCTGGATGGATAGCGTATTTACCTAACCTCTCTGTTAGTGTTAACTATTGAAATATTAGTTCTAGGGCACAAGGAGATCAACGTTTCAAAGCCAATAAACGCAGGGTTTTGTGGCTTCTGAGGCTTGTGGCCTATCTTAACAGTCAGCCTCTCACACCTCTATACCAATCCCTGGTAGTAATTGTGTATATAAAGACACCTGCTGTGGTCAAAAACAACCGAGGTTCTCATCAGCTAACGCCCGGCAGCACCCTTGGAGCTGCGCAGTATTCGCTTACATCGTACATTGAGAACGCCGTTAGATCGCCCAATGATTCCCCGGATCGGACCCTCGACCATAGTTGGCACGGGAAGTCGCACATTGAGAAACCTTTCCGTCATTGATGTCACTTCACCGGGTTCGAAGCGCGAACGAGCATGCTGCCGTGTCCATTTTTGCTTTGGCTGTTTGGGTAGGTGCTAGGTACAAATAGGGGTTGGGTCTCGAGCCAACAGACATCGCACTTGGAATCTGCCATGCGCGACTTCCAAGGCCGGGTCTCTACCACTTACTGTGGCGAGTTAATGGCATATTCTCTTGTATGAAGTTTGATGAAGTCGCAAGCTTCACGGCTGCTCTTCGATGGCCTCAGACACTGAACTCGGGCTCATGTGCAGAGACCATCAGCCCCCTTCAGGCACTTTCATATAATTTCTAAACCTATCAGCCAATGTGACCCAAGACTCTGAGCCAAGAAGTCAGAGATGTTAGCATAGACGTATCTGTTGTACTTATCATGACATCGTCCTTGCTGCCTCTATCAATTTGGCAGAATTCAAGCAGAGAGGCCCCAAAACCGTCAAGGATGTCATTTTCACCGATGGTGTGAATCATCCCGTAGTAGTTGGTTCTCTCTGTTTTCGTCGTCCTCACTGCACACGTGCTCGATTCTTCCATCTCGGTAGATATGTAGTCCAAGAGGCAAGGCACCCCAGCTAACCCCCTCGTCATAGTTGTGATAGCAGCAGAATTTGGCCTTTGGTTTTTCGCTTTATGATTTCCTAACGAGAGAAAGACCCGATGCGTCTGAAAGCCCAGCGTTTACTCGAAACCCCCAAATGTGAGGTGTCACCATGAAGACTCAGGTGCCGACAGCGGAAAATTCGCAGTATAGACTATCACAACATCTCAGGTCGCAGGTATAGAGCTCCCTCCTTGGTTTGATGTTATATTCAATCTTCAGTTTCTGAGAAATCAAGCTGAATATCGTGGAGCGATCTTCTTGGTTGTGCTTTCTCTCTTGAAATGCTGCCTCGGATTTGATGCGGTGAGGTCGAGATTGTCACGTTTGTAGGGGCTAATGCAGCGGGCCTGTCGGCTCTTCCCGGGCAACTCGGGGCCAGGTTTTCGCAAATGACCGTATTCTGTCCGATACGTAAAAGAGTGACATTGATGGCAAAAGGAGAGAAACCGCTGGACAGCACCATATACGTTTCACGTGTCACAGTTGCAGTGATAGATTGACCGCTGCAAGAGGTCGGGGTGGCCATACACCTGTACTGACCTCACTGAGGTATTGTTTCCGCTTCGTCACTATTTGAACTCTAGAGGGCTATGTCAAGTTGCTATCCAGCGATGGTGGAAGAAGTAATAAATGCTATATTGGCACTTTAGCATGGACTTTAGCAGCTTCTCGGCCCGAATTGCATCTCTGGAAAAGAAAATGGGGCCTGATTGTCCGCCGCGACATGCCAGCCGCATCGTACGGTGCAATAGTCGGCTACAGGCGTACGGCGGGAAGTGCGTGATATAGCTTCGGAATTTGAGTAGATACAGTCTTAGTATCTGTCTATAGTTTGGAATGAAACCGAAGTGGGAACGAAGGATGAAGCCAGAAGCATCTCCACTGCTGGATGCTGAATGGACAGACGCTCAACAGTTTGGATTTCTCGAGGGATTATTGGATACTAACGTACGAGGAGGGAGGTGGTTTGTATTGACGATGGTCAGACCCGTGGCAGCGTGGTGGGTTGGGGAGACTGGGAGAGGAGCTTTTTTGGCGGGGTCTCTCTCTGAGCTTTGTTGCGTGTTGCGTTGCGTCAGTAAGACTGTAAGAGGACAGTAGCACTAA
The DNA here is from genome assembly GCA_017163955.1 of Apiospora koreana. Classification (NCBI taxonomy): domain Eukaryota; kingdom Fungi; phylum Ascomycota; class Sordariomycetes; order Amphisphaeriales; family Apiosporaceae; genus Apiospora; species Apiospora koreana. Next base: position 1,396,948 of record JAFHKQ010000007.1, on the reverse strand, counting down.
GACCCCGCCATGCCATGTTCCCGATTCTTCGCGTCTACTACTAAGTGCCTACCTACTTACTTAACAGACTTCAGCTTCAGCATCCTCTCTATTGCTTCTTCCTCATCTTCTACATACTACCTCTTTTCTTGTAAATACCAAACGTACCAGAAACCCCAAGAAATCCGACAAGATGGCTCGCAAGACTCTCGTTGCCGCTAACCACAAGATGTACGTGAGCCCCTCGCCCCCCGTCATAGTAGTATTACCATGAGCTCGACAGCTATAATACGGAAAAGGCCTCAACAGAATGATCATGTATCATGAATCTGGGAAGCTAACCATTGTCTACTACTCGCAGGAACGGTACTCTTCAGTCCGTTAAAGAGATCTGCCAAAACCTGAACAACGCTCAATTGGACCCCAACGTCGGTCAGTAACCCCCACTCGCTCACGAGCCATCCTTTGTTCTATTCGAGACAGTGGGCTGACACCCGTTGCTTCTCCCTCCCCACAGAGACCGTTGTCGCTCCCCCGGCCATCTTCCTGCTTGCTGCCCGCGAGACCCTGAAGAAGGAGATCGCCGTTGCGGCCCAGAACGTCTACGACAAGCCCAACGGTGCCTACACCGGCGAGACCAGCGCCCACCAGCTCAAGGACTCCAACATCGAGTGGGCCATCCTGGGCCACAGCGAGCGCCGCACCATCCTCGGCGAGACTGACGAGGTCGTGGCCTCCAAGACCAAGTACGCCACCGACAACGGTGTGAGCGTCATCTGGTGCTGCGGCGAGTCCCTCGAGCAGCGTGAGGCCAACAAGACCCTCGAGGTCATCGCCGCCCAGCTCGCCGCCCTCAAGAAGGAGGTCAGCGACTGGTCCAAGATCGTCATTGCCTACGAGCCCATCTGGGCCATTGGCACCGGCAAGGTCGCCTCCAAGGAGCAGGCCCAAGAGGTCCACGCCAGCATCCGCAAGTGGCTCAAGGACAACGTCAGCCAGCAGGCCTCGGACGAGACCCGCATCCTCTACGGCGGCTCCGTCAGCGAGAAGAACTGCAAGGAGCTCGCCCAGGAGGCCGACATTGACGGTTTCCTGGTCGGCGGTGCTTCCCTCAAGCCTGCTTGTAAGCTTTAACCCCTTCCCCCCTCAACAAAATCATAACTCCACCCCAGGAAAGTGCTAACCATCTTGGCAGTCGTCGACATCATCAACTGCAAGAAATGAACAATTGATCATGCCGAAAGCTATCAATAAAATGGCCAGGTCTCACTCAGCCTTCGTAGCTGACTTTACGTCTTGATGAAAAAGGGGTACGGTACGGCATGGGTTTAGGATTAGGTTAACGATATAAAGAAAGAAAAATCACGAATACCCCTATACATGTGTTTTCACACCCTGTTTAAATGCATTTGAATAATGAGTCGTAACATAAGAGTCGTGAAGCATTCTAGCCTGCCTCCCTGACATGGATATAGAGGCTGAATTGGTCGTCTCATTTGTCTCATTTGATATATACACTGGACGGAAACAGTCATTCCAACATGGTAATAATAGTACAGTGTAGCCGGAACATGTTTCTTTCTTCGTCTCGAGGGCCGATAGATATTGTACATGCGGTATATCGTCTTCCTCCCACGACTCCCCGATGTACCAGTTGCCATTCTGCGATCGGATGGCACACGCCTACACGGCCATGCCGTTGCCGTGGTACGGGGACCAGACTCCTCGGACACTCTCGTTGATACTCGTGACGGGCTTGTTGACACGCTTGACCTTGTCTCCGCTGGCGTCCCGTAGCAGCTCGGCCTTCTTCAGGATCTGCGAGGGCTCCATGTTGGCGACACAGATGGCCTTTTGGCGGCCGTTGATGTAGTGGCCAATCATGACGGGGTGCTTCCGCGGCCGGGGCGACACGGCGAACTCGATGGCCGGGTGCGTGTGGGCAAACTTGGAGAGATTGGTCTTGATGAAGGCGCTGAGGCACAAGTTGCTTGTCAGATACTGTGGTACGGTTCGGGTTCTGCCTGCTACAAGCAAGGAGGCTGATGAATGCATCGGGTTCGGGGCTTACTTCATGCCTCTAGAGCTGCCGGAGTGGTCGCAGTAGTGGATGTCTAAGCGCTTGCATTGCAAGATGAAGGAGCCGATGCCATTCTATATGGGTGGGTGGTCGAGGTCAGCAAAAGAAAAGCCATGACGGTGTAGGGAAGCCGACTGGAGTAGCATACCTGGCCGACGGAGACCTTCTCCAGTGCCCTTATAGTCATCTTGATTGTGTGGAATTAGAACAGCTTGCACCTCGTCCAAGGTACGGAATTGTCAATTCGAGATTGAGGCTGTCGCGAAACTTTTCGGGTGCTGCCAGTCAGTGGGTAGGTACCTTTCGTTGTACTAGGGACGGTTCGCAGTCCCTCCCCCCCCCCCCCCCCCCCCCCCCCCCAGCTGCCCAGAGCATTAATTGGGGCTAAGCCTCAGAGGGACTAGTGCATTCTTTTCCCTCAGCGCAGCCGCCTGGCAGCGAGTTTTTGGCGGCGCAAAAGCACATTGCCATTGTAACAGTGCCGCCTAAATGTCGGCCATTGCTTGGCGAGAACAATTCCTCAGTAGCTCAGCTCAGAGCTGCCATCCATTCATTCCATCCACGCAAAACGCGACCATCCATCGCATCTGTCCCTTTCAAGCACTTCTTCATCATAAAACACCGCCCCCATCCCCTTCGTCCCCCTTCATTGTTTTTGGTGTTGATAATCAAACAAAGGGGCATGATCCGCTAATTTTCGCCACTCATTTAACCTTCTACCTCTCCATTGCCATCGTGTTTTCGACCGTCTCTGTATATCATTTCTCGTCACTTGCAGAATCCGACACGCGATGACGGACAAGCTGCCCCCCCAGCTCCTTGCGCTATTTGCGCCCCGGCCTCCCCTACGATGGGTCGAACACGCCGATAAAGCCGCCCACGAGCGCAAGACTGCCACCATCTCTGGCCTTGCTGACTTTCTGCCTGCGCTCAACGCGTACAAAGACCAAGATGACTACGTCCCCACCGAGAGCTGGCTGCAAATGCGCGACCGCAAGAAGCTGGAGAAGAAGGCTGCCCAGGAGGGTCTCCAGAACGAGGTCCCCGTCAGCTGTAGGTTCTCCTCGAAAACGATGCGCATCTTCTTGATTGCGGTTACTCCTTGACAAGTACCACCCGCTGACATTCCATCTAGACAAACCTGCCGAGGATTCCAACATTCGAGGCGACCCCTTCAAGACGCTCATCGTCGCGCGACTCAGCTACGATGCGAACGAGAGTGATCTGGAGAGGGAGTTCGGGCGTTTCGGCCCCATCGAGCGTGTATGTCCCAATCCCATTGACATTGTCCCCAAAACGACATAAACTGACCCTTGCACCCGCAGATCCGAATTATTGCCGACACGCATGCGCATGAGAAGCCCAACAAGAAGAAGAAGTCCCACCGTGGATATGCTTTCGTCGTATTTGAGCGTGAGAAAGACATGAGAGGTAAAGCCGCCATTGATTCCTTCCAGAAAAAACAACATGTCCCTCACCAGAGACCTGGCCCTCAAGCTTGCCTATCTCCTTTCCCTTCCTCAGTCGTCCGACCTATGACCAAGGTATAAGATAGTGGTAAGGATTTACTGACAAATGCGCGTTGCTGCGCATGTGTGAATAGCTGCTCTAGATGGTTGCGATGGTATTCGTATCAAAGACCGACGTATTAAGGTAGATGTTGAGAGAGGCCGAACAGTCAAGGGATGGAAGCCTCGTCGCTTCGGCGGTGGCCTCGGTGGCCGTGGATATACCAAGAGCGCTCCTCCTCGTCCTACCGGCCCCGGCCAGTTTGGCGGCCCCGGCGGTGGCGGCTTCGGTGGCCGCGATGGCTTCCGTGGTGGTGGCTTTGGCGGCGGTCGTGGTAGGGGCGGCGGCGGCTTCCGTGGCGGCGACCGTGGTTTCCGTGGAGGTGGTGGCGGCGGCTTTGGTGGTGGCCGTGACCGTGGCTTCGGCCAACAGAACGGCTTCGGCGCTCCCCCTAACGCTCCTGCAGGTCCTGGCTTCGGCGGCCGCAGCGGTGGCTACGGTGATCGTGACCGTGGTGACCGAGACCGAGACGGTCCCGGCGGTGGGTATGACCGAGGCGGTGGCCGCTCATTTGAAGACAGATCTGGCGGACGCGACGGTGGCAGATTCGGTGGCGACCGCGACAGACGAGGCGGTGGCGGCGATCGCGGCGATCGTGGCGGCGGCGGCGACCGCGGCGGCGGCGTCAACGCCAACTACGAGCCTGTTAGGGGCGGCCGAGAATATCGCGACTACGACCGATCCAGAGAGGACGACAACCGGAAACGTGGGTATGAGGGAGGCTACGAAGATCCTCGCAAGTTGCGCCGCTACTAATATCGAGGCAATCTGTGCAAGCAGCCATCTTGCCTCGATGGTGGGTATCTTCTGTCTTCACGTCACCTACTACGCACCTGTCACCATCTATTGTTATCTTTCCTTCTCCCTTTTGTCACCAAGGGTAAGCGAGGGTAAGAGGAACGAGCGCCTACCGCAACACACTAGCTTCTGTTTCCGGATCCTCGCACAACCGACAATCAGAAGGTAAAAGCTGTTGGGCGCATCTGGGTTTGGATGCCCTTTGCCGACTGTTTGTTGTTCGGATTTCACCTGCGGACAATTGAAGTGTTGCGACAGCGCTTATAAAAGCGACAGGGGCGGAACGATTGCCGTCTCTGGATACGATACCCAGATACACCAAACCAGGACTGCCATCATTGAACAGGTAGTATACTTAATCGCATGTATTTTACAGGAGTAAAACATCACCGCAGGGAGGAAAAGTAGGGGTTCTACGCTGGAGCTTTTCTCACTACGCCTGATCTTGCAGGTCGGAGATGGGAATGTCTTCTGCGAGGTAAGGTCAGAGGTAAGGAATGATAGCACCATTCAACACCTACTGGCCCACAAACACGTTGCATTTCTTTGATTTTTTTGGTACGACTTGTCGAATAAAAACGAGGGATAGGGAAGGGAGGATTGGTTAATTCATCCCCATGTACTGGTGTAAGAGTAGGTAGCTTCCAAGTCATGATGCATTATTGCGCCGAGCGACTCGGAAAGTATATGCTAGCTTTAGCCTCGTCTTTACAGCATCTGTTCTTATTAGCACAATATCGCGATATCTTATTAGTATTCTGTTCTTGGCGCCGCCATCTTACGCTGCTTGATAGGGGCTTCAGTCGATTGAGCCGTCCACCGTACACGCACGCGCATTTGAGCGTCCTTTCGAATTCACCATTGCATGCATGTGGTTTCTGTTTGGTTGTGATTTATGAGAAAGTCTTGAATTGACAAAAATTTTCCCTATACCGGAACGCCATAATGACCCCAACCGTGTGAACCGAACCAGATCATCGAATGTGTGGTATCGCCCTCAAGATGCAAAAACTGAATCTAGCAATCAAATAAAATTCCACAACGTAACAGCACATTTACTTATGCGTCAGCCTCCATCTCCTCGGCAGCGTTCTCGTTCACAATGGTGACCTCGCCGTTGGAGGCGCTCCAGAAGGCACGGACCTTGATGGCAAAGTCGCTGAGGCAGACGCTGAAGAGCTTGAGCAGGCGGGTCTGGCGGGCCTCGAGGACGTCGCCCTCGCGGCAGACAACGTGGCCTTCGCTGGAGCCATCCTCCTCGCCCAGGACGATCTTACCCTTGACCATGCGCGTGGGGACCTTGAGGCGGCGCAGCTCGGGCTCCAGGGTGTGACCCATGGGCACATCGTGCTCGGCGGGGACCTCGCCGCCGGTGCTGTAGACGGGACCGGAGGGGATGGTGAAGCCGCGCGGGGCGGTGGCGCCGGCGCGCGCAAAGTCGGCCGCCGTCACGTTGGACAGGTACTCCTGCAGCGCCGCGGGCTCCCGGTTGGTCAGCAGCAGGCCCACGTTGCCCGTCAGGTACTTGGACAGCTTGTACAGGCCGTCGGCGGTGCTCTCTTCAGGGGTGCGGCCCAGGGCGCGGGTCATGAGGGTGGTCTTGCCAAGGAATATGCTATTTGGGGGTTGCATGAATTAGTTGGTTGGTTCCATCCTTTCTATCGGTGAGTAGAGAAGTAGGGGGGAGGAGAAATGAAGAAGAGGAAGAGGAAATAGACATACCGGCTATCAGCTTGCAGCTCCTTTCGCACTTCCTGGATGTGGGTGTTGCGCATGTTCTCGACACCGAAGACAAAGACATGCTGGTAGTTGGGGATGGCCTCGCGGATGGTCTCGAGGAGGTGCTCCTTGTGTTCCCTCGTCTTCTTGGAGACCTGGGTCATGTGCACCACCTTGTTTCTTTTTGACTTGGGCATTTTGGCGGTAGTTTAGAGAATGGACGATTCGACTGGTGATTATTGGTTGTTGAAGTGCTCGAGGAATATCGCTTGACGGGCAGAAGGGGGACCAAAACTACTGCTATCGGATCAGTTCCAGTCAATGAAATCCACTATCTAGAACTTTTTTTTTGAACCGTTTATCGCCCGCCCAAAAAATCAATCAGCCAAGCGCAACTGCGGTCGGTCAAGATTGGAATCTGCCCCGCGAAAAAGAGAGGCAGGGATTGCCCAGGACCAATCACAGCGCTGGAGGCGGTGAAAGGAATCACCGACGCCGCCTGTCAACCTTCCAGTTTATTGGATGTACGGATACCTGGATTGAGTACGGACGGCATATCCACACGCTTTATCTTATCGCCCAGCTTGAGCTTGATGACCTGGTCTGGTCCCGAGAAGCTTAGGTTAGCAGGGGTGGGTGATGCAAGTGCCAGTGCCAGTGCCAGTGCCAGTGCAACTTTTCAGTAGTTCAAGTAGGTTAGCAAGTACAGACGACGTCAATCCAACAAAACACCAAAGCTCCTGCTCACTGCTCATCCATCTCGATATTCCCGCCCCTATTACCACCAACCCATTTCACCTTTTCTCAAAATGGATCCCACCGGGTAAGTGGCCTCGGCTACAGGCACCTCCCTCGGTATCAACCGATCTTCCAAGTTACGCCCCGTAGCTAATGCATCAACCGTACGCACAGCCTTGGACTGAATGCGACCGAGTCGCGCGAGCTCGAGCAGCGCCTGCAGAAGCGTCAGATGAAGGAGTTTATGGGTGTATGTTGACTCCTGCTGCCACGAGAGAGAGAGAGAGAGAGAGAGAGAGAGAGGGAGAGAGAGAGCAATCAAAACCAAGGGAACGAAGCTAATCAAACTCCGACATGAACAGCTCTTCAGCAACCTGGTCGATCACTGCTTCATGTCCTGCGTCGACGACTTCACATCCAAGTCCCTGTCGACCCGCGAAACCGGCTGCATCACCCGCTGCGTCCAGAAGCAGATGGCCCTGTCGCAACGTCTGAGCGAGCGCTTCGCCGAGCACAACGCCGCCATGGGTGCCCAGCCCCCGAAATAAACCACGTCAATGCTTTTGCCAGTAGAACGCCGGAGAGGAGGACGAGGAGTATACTTGCTTGCTTGCTTGAGAAGAAGGTGTTGTACGAAAGGATGGACGCATAATGGGGCAACGATGCATCTGAGAACTTCACGAGCTGCGGTATTACCGTAGACAGGCATTTTGTTGCTGGTTCTTCTCCAGGAAGGTTGGGAAGGAAAAAGACCCCAGTACCCTGTGTATAATGATGGGCCAAGACTGTCCCGGTCATAGATGCGTAGATATCCTCGAAGTTGGCGGGGAGAACTAACAGACTTGTGACTGGGACCTATTGAGTGTACTATAGATCAGCTCTTCATCACCATATATGTCGTGGTCTATGAAGAGTGGAAAGGATAAATAACGACTCCAACAAACAATTTCACCTCCACAATGATCGTGTCATTTGGTAGTCTTTCGTGATAAGAATTCAGCGATGAGAGGACCATGAGACGTTGACGGAAACCATTTGATTACTGTTATATGTAGCGCCTCAAAAAGAAGTTCCCATTTTTGGCTTCAGACTAGATATTCTCTATCTGCAATGCTTTCCAAACGTGAGGCACATGAAATGAAACGCCCCAAACTCCAACAAGGAGCCCACCCGTTTGTTTGTATGACCTGCTGTCCATGTATCTAGATCAGCTAGCAAACAGAGACACCACCTCCTTGACTGTCGTACTCCCACCGGCACCCCTTGATTAGGCGGATAGCTAGCGGTGGCCACGTCTCTTCTTCCGCAACCCCATGAGTCCCATCGCTCGCTTTCTAGGGGAAATAAGACCACCCCCCACAATGAATCAAGCTCATTCCAGTCCCTCGGAGAGAACCATCCGGACCTCTTCTAACTGGTTGACCACCTTCTCCTCCAGTTGGCTCTCACAGCCACGCGCCTTCCCCGCGTCACTCGGCTTCATCCCCTTCCATTCCGCCTCGCGAGGCCCCAGCGGCACGAGTCTTTCGCGCAGGAGTTTGCGGCTACCAAGCCAGAACTCGACGTTTTCAAGCAGGCCTGCAGAATCCCACTGCACCTCAGGAATGTCACGGGCATTGTTCGCACGGAGTGCTGACAGGATCCGAGTGATGAGCGCGAGCGAATGGATCTCCGAAGTCGAAAGCGTCGTGATGAAGGAGCTACGGCTGTTCCTAGCCGCCTGCGTGCGCGAGCCACCCGGAGCCTCGAACCGCTCGACGCTGGATGCCATGAGACTTGGGAATTGGCCTAGCACATATCCAACCTCGGGGGCAATGGTTTGGCCCAGGGCGCTCAGTACGTTCAAAAGAAGCGGTACAATGGCCTTGGCCCAGATGCTGTAGCAACGCTGCGGGCCGACAGTCTCCGCGAATGGTGATATGTTAGGTCGGTTCAGGTAATTAGCCAGGTTGGCGGATGTGATGTGGTTGAGCAATCCGTCGCAGGCAAGCTGTTCGGCGACCACAGGGAGCGCCGAAAGTTCAAGGAGGAAGAGAAGGGACAGCTCGCCATAAACGGGATCGCCTTTTTCGGCTAGTTTATCGGACCACGAGTAGAGAGAGACGGCCACGTGCACTGCGTCATGGGCGGCCATGATGTTAACGATTTGCGTTTGGCTTTGGTTGATGCCAGGGATGCAGAGGCAGGCTTGCATGATAGCAGTCAATATCGCAACGTCTTCTGGAAACACAGTAGCATCCGAATCGTGAATTAGTGAGACAAGCGTCCGGAAGCCCTTGGCCACGGTACGATCCAGTATACTCAAGACGGTCTGAGTCACGGTGGTGATTGCGTTGTCAATGGCCTTCTTGTCTGCAGCCGTTTTCGACGTGGACTCGAGAGCCCGTACCTGGGCACGTAACGTGACGTAAAGTAGTTTGAGAAGAGTCCGGTACAGGGCCAGGCTATCTGAGCCATAGGGCTCCTCGACGCTGCTGACTGTAGCCCACAATGAGGTTAACAACTGGGCAACATCACCTGCCGACGGCGTGTTGTTAACGACGCGCTGGACAAGCATAAGCGCCAGGTTGACTCTTGAGTCAGTAAGTCGCTCGAATATTTGCTCGTGACCTTGGTTGGCCTGGTTGGCCTCGAGACACTGTTCGGCGACCTGTAACGATTGCTTCTTGAGGTTTTCGTGCTGAGGCAAGCAGTTGCTTAGCTCAAGCAGGAGGAATTCCCAAGCATGGAAGAGAGCCTATAGATACTGTTAGTCACAAGTTTTAGTTCCAAAGATCGGGTTGACTGACGATTTGAGCATCTACAAGGGACAGGTTGATGTTCGCTCGCTCCATTTCGCTCTTGAATCCATTGTTTCGAGGCCCGATCCACCCAGCATCAAACTGCAGCATTTTGTCGGCGTAGCTCAGTGCATAGTAATACTCGGTGCCCAGCGATCTAGGCTCAAGAAGGGTACGCTTGAAGTTGTCCAGGATACACACGGGATATTGCTTGCTGAAGTTTCTCGAGAAATTAGCGTGGAGGGCACCGTTGTAGCCCGAAACTAAAACACCCTCGCGGAGAAAGTAGTCGAGGTCAGCGGCAAGATCTTTTGCCAAATTATTAGCCTGTCCCATCTGCCGCAGATGGAAGAGCTGCATTGCGAATGTCTCAGCAATGTAGGCAGCAAGCCTTGCTTCTTCACATGCTTGCATAGCGTTGACTTTGGCCGTGGTGTTTGAAGGCTGCAGGTTTCGCACGTAGGATCGCAGCGCTGTAAGGAAGTCGCCATGGTTCTGCAAGTTGAAAATCGTCCAGGGCCAGTAGTTCTGAGCCGAAGTGACAAAGTCCAGCACGCACAGAGCTTCCGAAGTAGATATTGAAGAGATATGCGAGAGTCTCTGGAGGGCGCGCGTCAGGACCGAGTCAGAAGTTGATTTAGACATATTGTCATGGCCATTCCTGGCATCACGGGGTGTTTTGCCCGTGAGTAAGCAGTTTGCCATCCATTGCTGTCTATTTCTCACAATAGTAGAAAAGAACCGCCAGATGACAGTCACTTCTTCGGTCTGATCAAATGGCTTGTCCAGCGTAGATAGAAATTGTAGGAATGATCGCGACAATTGTGGGCCTAGGTACCCAAGTAAGGATGGCGGCTCCCCAGTTGCTTTGCCGGCACTGACCACAAGAGCCTCTAGCAATACCACCGATGAGCGTCTGTACTGGTCATTCACAGCGCCAACCTTTGCGATAAAGGGGGTGGCTTTGAACAGCTGTTGCTCAATGGTGGTTGAAGACTGATCAACTGAGTTGGCCACTCTGACAAGTGTCGTGGCCAAATCAAGCACAGCGTTTGTCCTTTGTGTGAATGCCTTGGCTGCGTTCGTGAAAATCGTAGTTTCAGGCCACTGAACTGCAGTAACGAGAGTAGCCAAAAGAGGTTGGATTCTTAGGCTTCCTGCGGATGGTGCCAAGAAGCTATCGATGATGTACTTGGCAGCCGACTGCAGTGGAGCTGTAAGGGTCTTCTTGCTGGCCATGTCATCTGTGCTGAACGTGTACAAGATGGTCTTATTCATGATCGGTAGAAGGTCGCGGAGGAGGATCGATCGCTGTATTTCGCTCTGCAAACGCCATGTCGAGGAGCTCTCCAGGATATCCACAGCAGTCTGCGATATCGCAAGAGTGATCTGGCTGACTATCTTGTCGGACACTCCAAGCCAAGGATTATCCACCTGCATCTGCCTAGTAGGGGATTTGACGGTGGTTTTTCGTTGTACAGAGCTGCTCATAGCGGTTTCAACCAGAGATGAGAAGACTCGGACAGCTGACATGAGGAAATCAAATCGCTGCCTAGACATTTCAAGTGATCCTATCAGGCGGGAAAGCTTTCCAACTCTGGACTCAGTAGCCAGTAATGTGCATCTGGACATGTAAGACCAGACCCGCCCAGGACACAGGGGCAAGGCCGCATCCAGAAACTGCAGGCATGCGGCCAGAACGCTCAGAATGGATGTATCTGGTTCACCCTCTAAATGCACATCCAGAGTCTCGCATACCACCGATACGATGTCCTTGTTGCGAGGAAGTGATCGGCTCGCTTCTGCCAACACAGCAAGCCCAGCTTCAGAGTTGCCTGCGGTGCTTGTTCCTTTCGCCACCTCTGAGAATTCTGATTTCACAAGTGTGGCAAGCATAGTGATCGCATAGGTCGTATCGGAGACACTTAAAGCACCAAGCTCTTGTTGGTA